>OY970772.1:10297501-11547501 GCA_963853795.1 Xestia rhomboidea
ATATTTATTCAGGGGAGGAATACATAAAAACAAATTAAATTCGTTTTGTAATATTAATATTATTTTAGGTATGTAACGAACAAAATATTAATCGGACCTTTATACCTCATACTCTCAGGAATGTGCAGGGGTGACTGAGTGGTTATAATTATATGACAAATATGACTATTTAATTATTTTAATTTGTGGAAAATGCCAAAAAGTTAAATGTTTTTTGGAATTGTATTTTTATAAAACTAAGATTTTAAGTAAGTATTATTTATTAGCTTTTATTACATATTTACGTAATCATTTTAAGTTCATGCAATCCTAGAATCATTCTTATTTCAACAATAACTTCTTTGCTATCACGCCATTTAGCCACTCATGGTGTTAGTAATAAAATGTTGCTTTGTGTCAGTAATTGATTTAAATTAAGTCGTGTAGGTACTTTTATATATTTTGTAAACACAGTTTACGTTTCGTCTGTAATACAAAGTAGAAATAAAATGTTAAAATTTGAATGTAACGTTTAATTTTATTTCGCTCTCTGTATTTTACGCCAAAGTGTGGGGACACGATTATCTAGTTACTACTATAAACTACCAACATTATCTGCTTCATTGGTCTATTCAACTGCAGAGCAAGAGGTCCTCAGTTCGATTCCTGGGTCGGGCAGTGTTATTTGATTTTTCCATCAGGAATTTCTCAGTAACAGGCACGGAATCGGGATCTGTGCCCGGTTGATGGCAATAGGCTTTCTTCTTCTTCGTGTCGATGATTCCCATTGTTATTTATTTAAATTTGTGTCTTTTAAACCAGAATTCGGCCACGTCGACGTCGTTGGTAGTGGCTTCAGACAGGTCCCTTAAAGTGCAGGTGGAGTTGCACAAAGAGCAGGTCAGGAGGTGGGTCAAGGTTTGAGATGAGGCTCCGCAGTCGCACTCAGCTTTATCGGAATACCCCCACCGGACCAAGTTGAACCTGCAGCGGCCCACCTGGTTTCTAAGTCGGTTTAGAGTCTTCCAGGTGAGGGCCGAGGAGCCGGGGGCCCGTGAAGCCCGCAAAAAGCTGTAGCTCCTTAAACACCCCCGTTTAAGGAGCTACAGCTTTTTGCGGGCTTCACCAACCCTAGTATGGTCGATTGGTGGAATATTCGACCTAAGGAAGCTGTTCCGACTCTTCAGCCAATAAGCTCACCCCCTATTACATGGGATTTTAACATACTTAACTGGCGAAATGTGAGTGTACTATTAGGTACACTTAACCTAACCGCCTAACCCTTCAGGGATTACAGGCGTTATGTTGTGACTACAAGTAATAAAATTAATAAATCGACTTACAACTCTGTGTAGCCAAGCACACACTGGGAATTTATGTACGAGGTTTAAGAAAACCGACTAAGTTTAGTTCAATTGATGACTTAGATTTTGTCCGCGGTCAACTTGAGCAAATATTAAATACAAAACAAACAAATATTCCCCACCTCCTTATTTCATCGCACTGGCAGAAAAACTATCCCCTGGTCAAGAACTGCAGTGGCCGATATGGAGATCTTTGAACAAACTTCAGTAAGGAGCAACGACTTGTATAAACAATGAAGGAAAGAGATCAATCAACTCTATAGCAATAAGAATAATGGCTCCCCTTTTTATTAAGTCAAACCTGCTGGCAAAAGGCCGATAAATCAACAGACTAAAACAGCCTCTGAATGAAATCATTATCCAAAACAAACATCCAGGTTTAGCTCGAGTTAAAAATAAATGGCGTAGGCGTAGTATTGACTCCGGGAACAAGCGAGGTTCAAATTGTTGGAAAACTACTTAGAATGTACATCGATGGAGAGACCTTTTCGAAATATTTAATTTGATGTTTATAAGTACACTGTAGATGTTTATTTAATACCAGTTGAAATTAAATAAAATGTGGTAAACATGCTAGGAGCCTAAATCTTAAGAGTCCAAAAGTTTCACCATTGCGACAAAAAGCACCTACCTATATACTACGGAGATTTGAATGCAGGTGTGGAGAACTTAAAAGTAGGTTCCTATTTCTACTCTGTTCAAATTCATGAAGACCTTTACGATCATCCATTACCTACTTTACATGCAGGTACCTACACGATACCTCTCTTGGTAACAACATAGACCCTACCTCCTACCTCCTACTAGCACACATATTTCTATGTAACTACATAGGTACCTAATGTAAACGAGGTAGGCAGATGTAGATACCTAGATATTTCATCTAGACACGTTAAAAATCACCGGCACGTTGGTCAGCTCGTTAACGATCTGCGGTTGACCCAGTTCTGCGATCATTGTTCTCACTCCACCCGATAGCAAACAGTTTTACTGCTATCGTAAGTATTACTCCCGGATTCAGTATTAAATGGCTGTACCTACCTAATTATATCGCTGTTTTTATTGACTTCTAAAACTTTTGCCAATTATACAGACTGAACTGAGCTTATCTAAATAACAAGTTGAGGAAATTGCAAATTATAAATCAACAAATGCGTAAAGCTCAATTGTTGTTGGTGAACTTACGAAGACAAGGTACGTGTACTTACTTATGTTAAAATTATCTGGGATAGCCCACGGTAATCTGGGACAACGATATTAGCATTCCTACAGTTTGGGTTGAAGTGGATACAGGCAGTCCCACCACCCTTATGAAAAGCTTATTGAATTACCCACTTTAAAAACACATCGAGGATTTCCAATACGATGACGGGGTCACGGAACATAAACTAAAGGGATAGGGTGCAGCCATAATATAATAGCAAATCCCTTACCTACCCACTTAGGTAAGTATTGCAATAAGTGGCTCATCCACTTACCAAGTGGCTGATTCTACTGCAGTATTGACATAACGTAGGTACCGACCGACTCAGGAAATAGGTAACAACCCTCATAGAGCTACGGAGCCTTCACATTCTTGAATACTTTTATGAAATACTTGTGTATTATGCCGACATATTTCGAAGGTAGCAATCGCCGTATATTTTAGGAGCTACTCTCATATCTTACTGTTCTTACTAGCCGAGTGTGGGCCGACTGTTTGATGGCTCAAGTGGCTGATGACTCTATACATTTTAAATGACCGCCTCCAGGCAGCCTGTTTCATAAAACTAGGCCCTCCAGTGCCTCGGCCCTGAACAGGTGAACAGGGCCGAGCGAAACTTTCAGAATGTGTGCCTACATACCTACCCCGGTCTTGTTAAGCTGGTCAAGTCCGCTCAACTAGGTCAATATCTCGCCATCTTGCACTTCCGCTATTCGTTAATAGTCGACGAATCGGTAGGTAGGTACCAAGCTCTAGTCGTTCCGTTATATCAAAATTGTATCGACCTGCGCTGCCTATACCAAGATACCAACATTTGGGGCCATCCATAAATTACGTCACACGAATTTCATTATTTTTTTTACCCCCCCCCCCCCCCCCGTCCTTGTCAGCTGATCACATTTGTGAGACCCCCCCCCCCCGCCCTAGTGTGACGTCACATATTTTGCAATTTTACATCTACAAATTATTGAATTAAAAAAGCAGTTCCGAAATTAGTTTTATTTCGATTAAAATTCTTTTTAATAAAATTAGCATCAAATTTTAATGAAACATTTAAAAAATTTAACAAAACCTAAAACTATTAATTATTTTTATCAAAAGATTCAGACTTAGAAAGATTTTGAAATGTGACGTCACGAAATTCAGGACCTCTCCCACCCCCTTGTCACACTTCGTCGACCCCCTCCCTGGGTGACGTAATTTATGGATGGCCCCTTACCAACTATTACTTTTACCGTTAATCTGACGAAGTCTTTTTATACCGGATGAAAATCATACCAAATAATAGTGTAACCATTAGCACAGCACAGCAGGGATTTTGGATGATTTTTTGGAAAACCTTAGACCTTACAAGAATTTAGGGTGGTACCTTATAGGTACTATCACTAAAAAACCCGACTACTGTTGAAGTCGGTTAAAATGTAGCTTCTGCTTAAGTATATGTTACCCGGGCCGTACTAACGAATCGATTGACACTATTAATTTATTCATCAAAATCGGATGAATAGTTTAGGCGTTACGGAGGAACATAACGCAATACATTATATACTACATACATAGACTGCTATAATCATAACCCTTCCTTTTGGCTTCACCGTAGTCAGGTAAAAAGAATAGTCAGCTGCTTGCCTGCATGCGAGTTGGGGGAACATAAGTCAGCAGCATAATACAACTGTATAGAATTTTCAATGGCACGTTTGGCTAAATTCGAAACTATAGGCAATTTTGAAGAAAAATAAAATCGCAAAATTGTTTGTTTTTTTCAAAAGCTTGGCCTGAGCCAGGAATCGAACCCTATATCCCTTTTGTAATAAAACATCCTGTACCTATTATTACACTGAGCGATAATGTACTGACACTGTTATGGATCGAACACTGCCAAGGAATATTGAAAAATAGTAAGTAAGAAGAATTACGGGAAAGGTAAAAAAAAGCTTTTCCCCTGATTTGTCATATACAGTAGGTATTTGATCTAGATCACCTACACTATCGGTTCCTGAAATAAAAAGGGTCTCTTGGTTAAGAACGCGTTCGGATCCTGGTTCAGCCAAAAACTTGCAACTGTAGTGTTATTTTTCTTTAAAATCTTCATTGTTTAATTAAAAAATTGGAAAAAAAAAACTTTTTCATCCCCCCATCTCGGAAAGAGTATTTTTGCTCTTCGATATCTGAGTGCAAAAGTCGTTTTTATCCTCTAGAGGATAGAGTAAATTGAATTTAGAACATCGTGTGCACTAAGTTTGTGAATTCAAAACATCATTAAACCTATTTACTTCTACCTCCATGGTGCCGAATTTATCATAGGTACAATTTTTTAATTTGTTAAAAACTCAGACTCGGAACCTTCTTGGTGTAACTTTTATAATTTGCTTTGCGCGCGCCATTTTCTTGTCAGGTCAATTGTTAAACCTTAGGTTAAAAACAAGTGAAAAAAGTAAAATAAGTGGTTTTGGCGACGAAGAAGTTTATTTGACGCCAACAGAATTGACTGAAACTGTTAATAATGCGCAAATGAGCTTTCTCCCTCAACAATCACGCGAGAAGGATTTGAAACAGTACGATATTAAAAAAATTGAAAAAAAATAGGTAGAAAATGCCCAAGGCATTAAGTCCGCCTTTGTACAGTTTTTACTTGTGAATAAAGTTTTAATAAATAAATAAATATTACACTCAACTTAACTAACTGTAGCAACGTTACTTTAAATTTTTCTTAATTGTACCTAAGTATTATTTGTTATAATTTAAAGATTATTCTGTAATACTTACCTATCATAATGTAGTAGTTAACACCTAAACTGAAATAAAAGTATCTTGTGATTGTAAATGTTTTTTTTTTGCATTTAGTAATTTCCTCGCTGAGGTGGGATGAAAAGTTACGTGTTGCACTCGAGTGCAAAGATTTTTCACCTCGTGCTCTTTTGATTCCCTCGCTAACGCTCAGGATTCTAATTTTTGAATCACTCGCTGCGCTCGTGACTCAATTTTAGAATCCTTCGCTTGCTCGGTTATCAAAATTGAGCACGCGGTTAAAAAGCAACTTTGCACTCTTGTATAACAAATAACTAAAAAACTCTGACACCAGGTTAGGCACTAATCACACGATAAAGAAAGAAGAATTGTTTAATTCTTTGATTGCTTTGACCTAGCACCTCCTATATAGTTTCGAATTTAGCCTATTATGCCTTTCAAAATCCCAAGTTCATTTACCCAGCTGACGTATCATATATTTATGCAGCCGACTATTTTTTTTAAGTTTAATGTGACCTCATAAAAGGTTTTTTTTTTACAACTTTGACATGCTGTAACTTTGGTTGCCTCCATGGATGGGTGCGGCAGCTGACTTTCATTTGGATTATCAATGCATATATAAACAGCTACTATTAGAAATGAATTTTATTCGGTATAAGATTGCTCGCAAAAATTACGCGCTTTGTCCCTTGTTGATTGGAAATAATGAAAATACTTTAACCTAGGAAACTATACCAATAAAAAAAATGATAAGAAATCAATTAGATTTTTTTTTAATTGTTTCCAGTCAAGTCTTCCAAACATACAACATCGCGTAAACATGACTATACGTAGCTACCTATCAAGAAATCGATTTGTTGCGCGCGCCGACTTATCTTTGTGTTACAGTTGAACAAGTTCACGCAAGTATCGTCAGCTGGCCTTCTAACATTACCAGGTATTGTTCAAGTCTAACTACGGTCCCAAATAGGTGAATAAAAACAAACGTTTATAAAATGTGATTGAAATATCTATAAAACGTAGCTTTCAATAACAGTAAAACCTTGAAGTGTAGTGGAATCTGAGCGCAGTTCCTAATATAGCCCTACCATCATAGTGACAATTCTACGTCCATAAATAACTGGAGTAAGTTTACTTACTTGAATTTATGTTCTTAATATCTCGATGTCCTAACATAGATACTAAATCATTACTTACATTAATTTTCTAGCTAACTGTATTTTTTTTCATAAAAGTCATCATGCCGGGAGCCAGGCATAAGATACTCGGGCACGTCCTATCTGGTTTTTGCCATAAAATGAACCGTCGTAAACCAATATACGGGGATTCCTTGGA
Source organism: Xestia rhomboidea (assembly GCA_963853795.1). Lineage (NCBI taxonomy): Eukaryota > Metazoa > Arthropoda > Insecta > Lepidoptera > Noctuidae > Xestia > Xestia rhomboidea. Next base: position 10,304,132 of record OY970772.1, read on the forward strand.
TACCCCACTCAACCGATGTCTCACTACCTTGGACATCACTTTACTGGGTGAGTATTAGCCTTTTACTTGGTTAATTACGCGCTTTCCTTCCTCTTGACCTAATTGAAACAATCTGACAGGTTCCAAGAAAGCTAGGATTTCCGTTGCGGGATTTCATAACCATGAAATGACTGCCTGGGAGACGATAAGATTTAATTTCCTTTGTATTCGGGCTCATTTTGTGCCCTGGCTAACAGAAGTACCTACCAAATTCTATACTTGTATGTACATTTTATAGGGGGACCTCGCAGCGATCGTTCTGCCCGGTGGTCGAGATTCCCCACAAAATGTGAGGTCTTAGTAGTAGATGACGTCCAATGGTGACCGTCGCCAGTTCCTTGGACCTGGGTTCCTTAAACCTAATTTTCTACTTCCAGGTGTGGGGCATATGGTCGGAGCTGGTATTTACGTCCTGACGGGAACTGTCGCGCGGCACATGGCGGGACCAGCAACAGCCCTTAGTTTTCTGCTTGCTGGAATAACATCTACTCTAGCCGCTCTGTGCTATGCTGAATTTGGGACCAGAATCCCGAGAGCCGGCAGTGCCTATGCTTACACGTACGTCAGTATTGGCGAATTTTGGGCTTTCATCATAGGTTGGAACATCGTATTAGAATATGTGATAGGTGAGTTTCTGCAACTATAATAATTATGTTAAAGTATTTCAATAATTTACATATTGATTCTATTTTACTCGTGGTTTGGCAACGAGCTTTAATTTTGGTTTTCGTTGCAGGAGCTGCCTCCGTAGCTAGAGCCTGGTCTGGTTATCTAGACGCAATGTTGGAGGGTGCAATAAGCAACGCTACCATTTCCATTACAGGAGAAATGCACGAAACTCTTTTGAGTAGATATCCAGACGTTCTAGCATTTCTTATATGTATCGTAGCATCCTTAATTTTGGCAGTTGGCGTTAAAACCTCAGCCTATATTAACAACGGTCTTACAATTTTAAATCTATTGGTTATATCCCTTGTCATATTCCTTGGTTTCTATTACGCTGACCTTGGTAACTGGTCCGAAAAGAATGGTGGCTTCATGCCATATGGAGTAAGTGGCGTATTAGCCGGAGCAGCTACGTGTTTTTATGCATTCGTGGGTTTTGACAGTATATCAGCGTCGAGTGAGGAAGCCAAGGACCCTTCAAGATCGATCCCTATCGCCACCATACTTTCAATGGCACTTGTTGCTTGCGGTTACATTCTGGTGGCTCTAGCTTTAACTTTAATGGTTCCGTATCAGACAATTAACCCTGATGCTGCGTTACCGGCAGCTCTCGGTGCAGTCCACGCAGATTGGGCTAAATATGCCGTCGCGGTTGGAGCGGTATGTGGTATGACCACGACTCTATTGGGCTCCTTATTTTCTCTGCCCCGCTGTTTGTATGCGATGTCCGCAGATGGCCTACTCTTCGGTTTTCTCAGTGATATCAGTAACAAGTCACAGATTCCTATTGTTAATCTGATTATCTCAGGTCTGTCATCTGCTTTGATAGCTCTTTTGTTTGATCTGGAAAAATTGGTGGAGTTTATGTCAATAGGAACTCTCTTAGCGTACACTATTGTTAGTGCTGCAGTGATCATTCTGCGTTACCGGCCCGTTCCTGCAGTGGAAGATAAAAGTTTCGGAACTCCACAACTGGAATCTCCAGGTGACCGGGAAGATAGTTCAGCGACAGGAACTCCGGGTACTGATGGCGGTTCTTCCTCTTCCGAGGTAGATATTTTTCTTTTCTAATTCATTTATTCATTTTCTTGAACTTTTAATAATATCTGTCTTATTTCAATTTCAGATGTTTGAAGCTTTGACAGTAGGCCGTCTTCGTGCGCAGTACTCTTGGCTGGAGCCCCTAGCGGGTGGCAGGGCTCCCGGGGCTGCGGTCACGAGCTGTGTCTACTTGTTCACGGCTGCCGCAGCTGCTCTTTGCGCTCACAACCACTTTCTAGCTGAGCCAGCTGGACTGTGGGCGCTGCTACCGGATTTTGTTCTCAGTTTCATTATTGTTGCTTGTAAGTGTTTGTTCCTGCAGGTTGCCCTTTTCCGGACCATTCTCTATCAAGATATTTTTCAGTTCTGATATTTCTGCTTACCGCCATGGGAAAAAGGCGTTTAAGTTTATTATTGTATGTATATTTTTCAGGTCTGGTGATAATTTGGGCGCATCAACAAAGTCCGACGCGGCTGCCGTTCCGTGTGCCATGGGTGCCGTTGCTGCCAGCCCTCAGCGTGTTACTCAACGTAGAGCTCATGATCAACCTCAACGCACTCACCTGGGCTCGATTCGCTATTTGGATGACTTTCGGTCAGTTACATACATTGTCATAAACTACGACATAGTTATTGACGTGCCAGAAACTTGGAACTTTTCCATCGACTAATTATGTAGCTGTCACTCATTACAAGTAGTCACATAATATCTGACTTGTTACAAAAGTCGTGATGGGTACATTTTTTTAGGTAGCTATTGTATATTTATGAGTTCTTGTTTGTTTCCTCGTGTCATGTAACTGCCGTAAAAGGAGACAAAACATTAAAATGAAAAGATGGGCGCTAATAAGTATAGGTACAATCTATACAATGTGCTATTAAATATCCCTTTTCCAAATTATTCAACTCTGCCATTAGAGCACTGTTATTTTAATATTATGACATTGAAAGAAAAGGTTTAACGATTTTTAAAAAACTGTACTGGTCGGGCTGACAAGATTAGAGGTGCCTACATTATAATGAGTACATATTTCTATAAGACCCAAACGTAATATTCCCAGGTCTCCTGCTATACTTCCTATACGGCATCCACCACAGCAAGCTGGGAGAGGGAGTGACGGGCCTGCTGTCCCGGTCCGCGAGCGGCGGCGGGCACAGCGGCGGGTGGGGCGCGGTGGACAAGACCAGCGCCATCGCGCGCCGCGTCGGCCGCTTCGCCCGCGGCAGCAAGGGAGACGACCGCAAGCCAATCATCAGCGACGACGACCTATCTAGGCGCGACCCTTGATTCTAAATTACTGTATGTATGTATTATTTACTTATTCGAATTTCGAACATACCGTGTTTGACGTTTTCTTAGTCTTGCCAGCTTTTTAGAACTTATTTTTGCTAATGTATTGCCACAAGTGTGGCCGTTATAATCACTGTGATCACAATTTACCGGGAGAATGGACAGCTGAGCATAGTTTAAAGCGCATCACCATATCTTATTGTGCTTTGAAAAGACTTGATTATTGAGTGTTTATTCTTTAGGACTTATACCGTAAAGTAGCGGGAATTTATGTAAATTGTACTTAGTCATGTACTACTGTATTAATTCTATTTTGCTAAGCTAAGAAACGAAAATACAATGACATCGCTATATTTTAAGGGATTAGTTTGGGTGCTTTATATTTGAATTATACAGACAATTCCAATACAAATAAAGTATAAACGATATGATTTAGACTTTAGTTCAGTTACAGTATATAAATGAGTAAACTAATTATAAACAGTAAAACGGGGCTATTTGGTACCATATATGTATACCAAAATGTTATTGAGTTTTTCAATCAGGAATTTCTCAGTAGCAGCCAATCACAGTGTTGCTAGAGTTTGTAAAATAACTTCTACCATACACCAGCCGACAGTTTTCGATATTTTTGTTCGAAATTCTGGGTCGTCCCAAATAGCCCCCAAAACCCAAATAGCCCCGTTTTACTATACTTTTATGGTAGTGACCTATTAGTGTGATGATCGTATTCTAAAAATGTAATCAATAGTGTAAAAGTGTACAGTACCCACAGGCATAGATTAGTGAACCAATTGAATCTCAATATTCGAATATCTCTTGAATTGAAAACGAAAATATACCAAAGAATCAACCAAACAATATACCAAAGAATGATTGATTGATAATTACAAGTTATAGGATAAGCATTATAGTGAAGTTAGATAATAGAAAGCTTGCAAATCAGAAGCGCGCGTCATGTGTATGGTCTAAATTGAAATGATCGACGCGCGCTCATGAATTTGTAACAACTATTCTTGTATAGATGTTAATTAATTTAAATGAACCAAGTAGGCTTTCCCAATTTCATTCTCCCTGCATTAAGAATGTAGAACTATTGTAGGTATTGCTTTGTGGATGTGCCAGAAAAGAAACGAATCTCGTGCTTTGACTTCCTATACTCGAATTTGTCCGAACTACATTAAAAACACATACTTACATATAAAAATAAGAAAATCATATTCATAATTTAATGGTTTTTATTGCCAAACAAAATTCATTTTCACAGTGCCATTTTGATGTCAAATATAACAGGGTCAATTAACGTATAAAAACAAAGTGCTGCGACACTGCTACACCTCAATCAGATTGAGCATGTCGAAAATAACAAACTAGCGTTATTACTTATTTTGAACAATCAAACAGTGTGCAGCATTTAACTAACAAATGAATGATAAATGTGTTTTTAATAAAATATATTGAGAAATGCGGAAAAGTTGATGAAAATATTACCTATTATTGTTATTCCAGATCGTATTGAAATATTATAAAAAATGATTTTCTGTACGAATGCACAAAATGTTACTGATTATTATATCAGTCCTTTCACAAAGACTCTATGTAGAAATGTTTCTTCCAGTGGTTATGTTTTATATAATTTATTTTAGACATAGGTACCTACTCCTTGTTAGAATTTATGACAGTTGCGAGTTATTACTTAGCACAAAGTATCCTATAATATTACATAAATGTCTTCACAATTGTATGGATTTATAGTGTATTTATGGCGCAATATACATAAATAAACTATAGCATCGTTGTTATAATGATTGTTATAAAGAAATTATAAATAATACGTCACTTCTGCGTTTTTGTTATTCCCTGTAGTTTATTTTTACATAAAAAGTTCTTAGACAATAAATATATACAGAAAACTGAGAAAACAATAAAACAATTTGTACTGTAGACAAAAATGCAATAGATATTCCTTACTCATAGACGTTGTACGCTATACAGTAATACTTAAACATTAAGACATGGACGTAAACAATTTATAATAGACAACAATTTTAAAGTAATTACTTTCAACATAATATATAAATTAAACAATAATCACACATCCCTAAGGAAATTGAACTAAATTTATTATTTAAACTACCTTACAAATACGTCGACTGACGACTATATAAAAATTACATAATATAAACTATCAATTGAAATAGTATATTGCACCCTTTGTAAAAAGATGCATACAATTCAAATACATTATAATAAAATATACATATTATATAATAGAGTGGGGCAATTTAATAAATTCAGCTTTGGCTTAGCTGAGTAGTTAGAAAATTTTAGGTAAAATTTAAATTCTTGTATTGTTTATTAATGTAGGATTGAGCAGTGGCGTGCCTAGGGGGCCAACAACATGGCGAGCCTATAAGGCAAGCTGGCTGTTCAGAAACCCGACAACATCATGAAGAGTGGTATACATTTGCAGGCTTGTAAGAAAGTATCGCCACTAGGATTAAGTTATCGTTAACGAAAATACTGGGAAGCGGGGAAATTTTAGGCGATTAGCATTTCTATAGGCCGCTTTGTACAGATATGAGGACTTGAGAATAAATATTAAGATATTAGATGTTTTTTTATTTAACTTAAAGGTGCAGGCCTGCCTCGTCTGAATCCTCCTCTGAATTCAACATCAGCGGACATGAATATTATAGAGACCACTCACAAGTATGGAGCACCAACAACTAGATACATAGCGAGTATAGAATAAATATATTTAATAAACTATACAGATAATTCATAAGAAAGTATTTATTTCTAATTGCAGACTCAACAGGAAAATGATATACATCCTGCTTTGAATAGACAACTGCACCTAAAATAATATTATTGTGTTCATCTCACGAGAGTGAGATGAATCTCACTCGCTAGAATTGTGCAAACTGCATTTGTGTCTCGTTCGGTGAAATTACTAATACTTTGTCACAAGGTCACAAATAACCGAGTCGAATCTTCGGAAGAAAAAACTTAAATACGACTTTGCTACCATAATAACTAATTAAATACACGAAATTCACAAACATCTTCATGACAAATTAAAAGATTAGTTTTTGAGGAACAGTCCTATTGTATGAGTAAAATCATTAGACGTAAATCCCTGGAAACATTTACATTATATACATATTAGAGCGGAATTAAGAGATTCAGTCTTATCTGTTGTATCGGTTAATTTGCCAGGCGGACGAGGGCAGCCGCTGGAGCTTGTTGATGGTCGGCCGGCCCCACTGCAGCCACAGGAAACCAGCCACTAGACAAAGCACGGTTTCTATGTAGAACCCGTCGATCCGCACGTTGCATGTGCCGCCGTCTGCTTTACATAGCTGGGGACAGGAAAATGCAATTGATATAATGGCCATACATATACTATGTGGTAATCGGGGTTTTTACAACTATATGTTTATGTAGGGATAATTGCAACAACTAATAAACTATAATTGTGCATAGGTAGGCCACTATTCACTGGGTCATTATTTTTAGATTACATCAGTACATAGTAGATACATTACGTTCATTGTCAGAATTCAGGGGAATAGGGGAATTTTCTGAAATCATTATAATATATACAGGGTGGAATATTTCAATGCCACCTGGAGGGAAAGTACTCTAAATACTGGAGATAGCAAATTTAACTTTAAGGAAACATTCCTTTCCTTTTAAAAAGAAACAAATCCGCATTCACAGATCAATCAGAAAATCTGTGAATGCAATTTGTTTTTTTTTTTTAATAAAGTAATGTTTTCTTTGAGCAAAATTTGCTATGTCCAGTTGAGTGTTTGATTACTTTCCTTCCAGGTGGCATTGAAAAATTCCACCCTGTTTATATATGTTCGTGTTTAATTGTTATCTTACCGACTCTTCCATCACATCAGCACACACGTTGTCTTCTGATGTTGAGCATGACTTGTACGTCAGATGGTCAATAGCCCAGAGCGCAAGAGTGTTGGGCCAGTTAGTGCCAAGATTCGACATTGTGTTCAGGAAGGTCATATAGGTGCCACCCACAGCCGGGTCCGATACTTTGGCGAAGAAAGCCATCACAGCCACAAACATGCAGTACAGGCATGTCTGAAAAAAATAACAAAGGATTATTGATATAAAACTAGAATAAATTGAATAGATGTTTTGTTTTAGGCTGGTGGGTCCCAAACTTTTTGTTTTTACTTTTTCACAATATCTTTGCGCAAAACACAGCATCTTCAAACATCTGGGCACAAGTCCTTATTATCTGGTGTTAAACTAGGTAATGGCCTACATATTGGACTGAGATGACTATCGGAGTCTTATTTTTTACAAGTAATCTTTAGAATCTGGCATGTTAGTTGGCAATGGCAGTTATTAAGGGGTTTATTCATAAACGCTGGCTAATCATTATTTAATTTTGAGCAGCTTTTATTAATAAGTCTAAATATTTTAGCCCTAGTATCACATACCTGATGAAAGACGTAAAGCATCATTAAAACGCCTAGGTACGAGTAGGACGGGCCAGAGTCGCCCAAGAGGCTGGGTGTGAGGGCCACGAGACCGGCGGCTAGCGGTCCCACTAGCAATCGCAGCGGGAACGCACGCAGCCAAAGCGACAGCGGCGCTGGACCCGTCGTGTGTTTTGCTAAGAGCTGAAATGTAAAACGTAATATTTGAGAATGCATGACAAAAAATTGCCACATTGATTTTCTTTTTTAAATACATGAAGATGTTAATGTGTTATTCAGATGCTGAGCAAGAAGTAATTATGTTCCGCACTTAGTCCTTCAAGTGGACTTTTGAGCGTGAACCCGTGAGCCGTGCTGTGATTCCAACCAGTCTCCAGACTTCGATTGCATGTGCATACAATTATTGAACTGTTCGCTAGCGCCACTACCTGTCTGAACAACGTATAAGTTATTTGTTTGTAAGAGGTATTGCATCTCTATCTGATCCAATTACAATTATAATTTTTGTCAGATAGAAAGCTACACTATTACTGCACGACATACAATAATATTTTATTGTGCTGTATATTTGGGCTTCTACGTCAACAAAGGATATTTAAATACTAACCACTGGCATTATAATTTGCACTGGGACTAGTGGAACTGCAAGCAGGGCCAAGTCTTCCCTCGGTACTCCAGCCTCTACAAGTTTCAGTCCTGACACCGCATCAGCTGCGCAGAACCCGAGCTGTAAAAATAATTACACCCAGATTAATGAATAAGCTGGGATAAATGGTGTGAAAGAAAGAAATATATTTTCTTTGACGTCAGTTATTCAGCACACACACAATAATATAAAAAACGATACATAATAAGGAGGAAAACAAAGTATGTGTGTGCCTCACGGCCGCGCCAAAAAGGTACATTTCAACATTCATGCCAGACAGGTGATGCTGTCTGACGCTGGTCTTCCAACCTTGAGGGGGACCTTGTAGAGTGTGTCTTAGCCCATGTGATTAAGTTAGATATTTACCTTAGCAGTAAACAGGACCAAAGCTAAAGTGCGAACTGCTGGCAACTTAATAATTGTGTAGAGCTGTTTATAAGCAGTCACAACGTCACTGAAGCCTTTCACATTATTGTCTTTGGTGTTAGCGGAATCATTAGTTTCATGCTTGAACACTGCTATGAGCGTGGTGGTGACAATGAACACCCATCCCCAGAAGAGAAGGAAGCTGGCCAGGGTAACAAGACCGGTTTCTTCTGGCTCCGAGCGCAGATATTTGTTGCAGAAGTAAGGAGATTCCAGCGCCAGGAACATGACGTATCCGAGGAAGAATCCAGCTGTCTGACCAACAGTGTTACATGTTGAAGCATGTCCTACATTGCACCTGGAAAATTTTAGACCCTGATTATTATAAAGAAGTAACTATTATCTAATCAATTATCAAATAAGTATTGATAACTAAGAAAAATAATCTTAAGTTTAATTGATACTGATATTTAACTGAGGATTACACTGAAATTCAATTTCAACTATCATGAATAAAACAGTTTCACAGCCTAATGATCTTGTGTTTGAAAAGTCAATTACAAATTATTCAAGGTTACGGATTTAATAGTCACAATGAGTCAGTTGATTTATGTGTCTCTGTATGCAACTGACACAGAGAATTATTATTTTTTGAGTGCATGAAGTTTGTGTCTGACCAAAACAGGATTTTGAGCTGAAACAGAACCTTCGGCTCTGTTTAGGCCAAAACCGAGACTTATTTGAATATTTAAAATTGAGCATGAAATGTTTAAGGTATAATGTAAAAATCTAACGCATTTAAATTTTTACACACACAGTAAACACTTTAAAGTATGTTAAATAGTTATTTATTTATGTTGTATTAACAATTTAAAGGCAATCACGATTCACGAGCAATGAACTCAGCCGGCGTTAGTTGAACGACGTACAACATTCACGAATGCCGAGTTTCGGCGTGGCCAAAGTTTAGGCTAATAATATAGTGGCCGAAACACAAAACCGTAGCCAAAACTAGATTTCTTGGCCGAAACCGTAACTTCGGTTGGTGCTTACAAGACGTATAACCCAATTTATTTTTTACCTTTTAAGCATGGTAAGGGCCCATCCATCAACAGCTATATCTTGCGTAGCCGCTAAGAAGTTTAAGAAAAGGAATGACATTGTTAGGACAATCATTGAGGGAGCTATCTCATCAGTTCCTAGCCAATCAGTTACACTGTATGACATGATGATCATCACAATTCCAATCAAGTATTGAACTGGTACAAGCCATGTTTTTCTTCGACCAAATTCTGGCCAGAATAGAGCATCCACTATAGGAGCCCATAATAACTTCACGCTGAATGGCCAGTTGACAAAACTGAACTCTGCCTGAAAGTAAATAGTTTAAACATATAAGATGTAAATAACTTGTTTAACACTGAATAAATTAAAAAGTGGAACAGAATTTATAAGAAATCAATTAATATATTATGTAACTTTATAACTTCTATTATTAGCTTTTGTAGCTTGTTCTTGTTTCAAAAGTGGAACGAAATTTGTAAGAATAACAACTTCTGAATAATTTAACAGAAAGTTACTTGTGCTGGCCAAAAAGTCTTCTAGTGATCAATTAATGCTGCCGTCCATTAGTAAATCTCCAGGAGATTTAAGTCAATTGTTTAAGTATTGTGTCTTCTAATAAGTTGTCTAAAGGTATATGGACTAAGACAGAAGAGCAAGTGTAGTGTCAAAGACATTTTTGTAAGTTTGATTTCAATCACAAACATGCATTTGATAGTTTTCATAAAAGGTAATTTTTGAGTTAAACCCATGCAGGATTGATTAGCACCAGAAATATTGAATAACATGAAGAGAGAATCCTTACCTGTTGGGTGTAAGTTATGCCGCGATTTTGAAGGAGCATGGGCACAGCTCCAGCCAGTCCTAATGGTATACCCTGAAGGGTGTAGAGAAATAGCAAAACAGCAATATTGAATTCATCTCCCTTGATATTACTACGCCCACCCTCTACTACATTCTCACCAATTTCAATTAAATCCTCCTTCTCAGGTGAATGCTTACGCTTTGTTATCGGCATGACTGAGCCAAGTATAGCCTGAAATTGATTAGAAAATAATATAAATCCACATGACACCACCAATGTAACAAATACACGTCATTGAATTAGATTCTGTTACAGCTTACTACACACCTTAATTTTGCCCGCAATTAATCAATTTGTATAACAATTAATAGTCGTGCCGTGCCGGTAAATACGAAAAGTATGACTGACCATTCATATATTTCTATATAATTTCATTTACCGTAAGAAAAATAATTTATCTGATACAAGTGCAAGCGCTTTTCCTACATAACGTCACAGACGCGAGTGGTCAGTCGGGAAATGTCAGTGTCAACTGTCTGGCAGGTAAGTTGTCAGTCTGTTGTCTTTCAATTATTTTTTTTTAATTTTATGACCTGGTAACTAAACCTTTAGGTCAAATCTTATCGAACACTGCACTATCACTTCATTTTAAATTGTTTTATTAGTATTTTTAATGTATTTATATAGGTTTAGGTTTGTAAGTATTTTTGTCTTTTAATAACTCTTCAAGTGGCGGCGGGTCATCATATTCATTTTCACAGCATGTCAATAGGGCTGTGCTCAGTTATTTAGTTACATCAGTGGTTATAACTGTTATAACTAGATTAGTATCGTTCACGCCAGTGATAACGATGATAACAGAGGTGAAAACTCACTAGGCGCAAGCTTTAGAGTCACTCGGTCGGATACAGTTTCAGTACAAATTGAAGTTTATGTTAACGTGATCGTTCAGGCCCCCTGATTGGTCTGGATTGGCCTTGAGGAATTATTGTCCAAGACTCCAAGTCAAAGCCAAGCTAAGCCAACTTCATCAATCATCTTTATGTAAGTACTTCTAAACTCGTGTAAATAGGGTGATAAACTTGTGTTAAAGGTCATAAGTTAAATTTTCAAGGATATGTTAACGGAACAAACGGTATACGGAACAAACGGTATATAGTCGTGCCAGCGGCACTGGCGTATAGTGATCATGACGTAATAGTTCTGTTTGTATAAGAGGTACCTACTCCAATAATAAGCTTTTTATTGAGAAATAAAAATCACAAAAAAAAGGAAACAGAAAAAAACAGTGCGACCCGTCTATTCGCTTGTTTCGCATTCGACCCCGCCATACCCTTCTTGTAGACTTCTTGTACTCTTTGCTTGTAGTAGGCTACTACACACACACAGCATACGGCATTTCGTTACGTAACGCGTGACGATTTCTACTAAATCGCACTACACGTAAGCCGCGATAAGGAACTACGTTCCAAAAATTGTGAACCGTCACAGGACGCCTGGTAGATGTTAAACATTGAAATTATTTTGTACAAATAATATGCTTAGAAGAGCAGAGATCTAAATTTAATGAAAAAATAAAATATTACTAATTTTTCCCTGAAAAAAAAAGTCAATTAAAAAATAAATGAAATAAAACAAAATGACTCGATTCACAAAAAAAGAATCCTTTGGCTGGGATCGAACGAAATTAAAGTCACGAGTTTGTAACCCAGCGCTGTGCCCCGAGATCAGCTGGCTTGTTGTAAACAGTGACGAATTTGTAGATCTGCTGCTCGGTAATGTTCGGGCCAGCCGGGTGTATGATGCATCTGTGAGATCATGATGCATCCTGCGTCCTTGTCCTGCGGATTGCACCGTGTGGAATTACTCTTCGCTCCATTCTGCTACAGAGAGTAGAGAAATCATTACATCCTATGAGATTAGTATTCCTACCTCCATGTATGAGATGAGTTTTGACATTGGCTTGACATTGACAGATAATTTTGTTGTCCTATTGCTTGTCAAGTTGTCAAAATTTGGTCATTGTCAAATCAAAATACAATCAAAATGTTAGTTTAAAATCTGGAAACGTGTGGTTTCTAAGAATTTAATCACAATATTGTAACCATAAAACTTCTTTTAATGGGTTCTGTAACTCGGTCTTGTCTCTTAAAATGCTTGCTGGATTCTCATGCACCTATAAAATTAATTCACAATGTCGAAACATTGATAGGTCGCAACAAATCAACAAAAATTAAGGATCCGGCTTGTTCTCGTCAGCAACGTAAGAAATATTATAGTTGATAATCCCAAAGAAGATGTCATCATCCCAACATACCCATGCATTATTTGGGGTTACTTGTTTTTCATTTCTGTTTTTGAATACAAAATATTATATATAAAAAAAAAATAGAAAACTTGGTCAGTGGGTCGTCTCAATGAAATACTTATTCTTGTTATTTTCTTTCTAGTTTCACTCAAAGCAGACTGTGAAGAATGTTTGGTTGCAGTCAAACAGCTGGGAGTAAATTCCTCAGGTCTTGATGGGTTTGCTCTACAAAAGGACCTAGAATATAAAGTAGAACATGGCTCTAGAATTGAAATCTTGTTAAACAGTTATATTCATGTCATAGAATTTGATCCACCACCAGAAAACTATGAAAAACCAAAACTAGGCAACAAAAGAAAACTAGAAGAAGGAGAGTCTCCTAGAAAGAGGAAAACCTTAAAGACAGAGACTCCTCAAGTTAACGAAGCTATGGAAAATCTGTGGGAAGATATTGACAAAGGTGAACTCTATGTATTTACCTCAAAAGGTGTCAAATCTAGCCACAAAATAGCTGCATTTGATATGGATGGGACATTAATCAAGACCAAATCTGGTAAAGTGCACCCTGTTGACACTAATGACTGGCAAATAGCTTTCCACAATGCTCAAGAGAAGTTAAAAAAGCTTATTGAAGGGGGTTATAAGCTTGTGATATTAAGTAATCAAGCACCAATCGGCAATGGAAGGGTCAAGATAGAAGACTTCAAGAAAAAAATTGAAAACATTGTAATAAAGTTGGATGTTCCTTTTCAAGTATACTTAGCCACAGGTAAAGGATTTTACAGAAAGCCAACTACTGGAATGTGGAAAGTTTTATTAGAGCAGGTAAGGCACACTTCATGCAACTAGTCCTGTTAATTTTTGACATGGAAATCTTGAGTGTTTTTTTTTTGTTTTAGAAAAATGATGGTGTGGAAGTATCTTTAACTGATAGCTTTTATTGTGGTGATGCTGCAGGCAGAGTCGCCAATTGGGCCCCTGGCAAAAAGAAAGATCATTCCATGGCTGACAAACTAATGGCCGACAATCTCAACCTACAGTTCTACACTCCTGAAGAATTTTTCCTGAAACACCCAAGAGCTAGTATCCCTATGAATAAGCCAGATTTTAACCCTAAAGAACTTGGTTCTGGAACATTTAATACGGACTTGATTGGAAAAGAAATAGAAGTGAGTGTGTTGATAAAAAGAAATGAATAGAATTTAATTTTATAAAACTATTTATAATGTTTTGTTTTGTCGTGATGGCCCAGAGGTTAAACCTTCACCTCCCATGTCTGAGGTTGTGGGTTCAAATCCGGGCAAGTACCAATGTGACTTTTTCAATTCATATGTACTTTTCTAAGTTTTTCTTGGACATCACAGACATTGGTGAAGGAAAACATCGTGAGGAAACCTGGACTTATAATTAATAGTAGCGGACGGCACGCGGTTTCACCCGCGTAGTTCCCGTTCCCGTGGAAGTAAGGGGATAAAATATAGCCTATGTTCACCGGAGATAGTGTAGCTTCCCAACAGTGAAAGAATTTTTCAAATCGGTCAAGTAGTTTCGGAGCCTATTCAATGCGAACAAACAAAAAACAATCAAATCGTTCCTCTTTATAATATTAGTGTAGATAAGTCTGAAATCGCCAACCCGTCTTGAGCAAGCGTAGTGATCAATGCTCGTGCCTTCTCTGTATGAGAAGAGGCCTTTGCCCAGCAGTGGGACAGTACTAGGCTGGTATTATTATTATATATTTATAATGTTTTGTTTTATTTTTTTCAGATACTGGTGTTGGTTGGGTTTCCTGGTAGCGGAAAGTCATTTTTGGCAAAACAGATTGAAACAAAGTCTGATTACAAATATGTCACTGTGTGTAGAGATGTCCTTGGCTCTTGGCAAAAATGTGCTGCTGAAGCAACCAAAGCGCTGCAGGTAAGCTCTCATGATTATGTGTAGAAAAGAAGCTAAAACAACAGGGTTTGCTTTTATTGACAATTTTAAAGTCTTTTTTTGAAATGGATGGCTCAGATTTTGTCCGGCCAGTACGTAGCAACCTGGAAATCACATCTGCCAGGTCTCTCTTGCCTCATTCAATGCCTGGAGGGTGCAATGAGTTGTGCACGACGGGCAGGAGGTGTGGCATAACCTGTGTTGTGTTGTATTTTATAGTGAGAAAACAGTATGATTTTTTAAACGTTAAATGGCCCATTATTTAGTGTCTTGTGTGGTTTGAAGAAAATTAAACAAGGTCAATTACTGCTCAAACTTGCATCATTTAATACACAAACCAATTAACTGTCATGTCATCTATTGTTATTTCCAGCGAGGCAAAAGTGTAGTAGTCGACAGCACTAATCCTGACAAAGAATCTCGCGGGCGATGGGTATCGCTTGCGAAAGAAATGGACGTGGGGTGCCGATGCGCGGTCTTGACGGCTAGCATGGCGCATGCGAAACACAACAACAAGTTCCGAGAACTTATGAAAATCAAGCACATTCCAGTCAACGACATCGTTTATCATACTTACAAGTAAGTGCATTTAAGTTAACTTACTTAGAATCCGTAATCTTTTGAACGCCATTGTCACATATACGTGACAAGCATGTGCGTGCCTCGTACGCCAAACGACACGAATATGTGACAAAATGGTAGGTGAAATTGTGGCTTGGCGTGGAGGGCACGCGCATGCGTTTATGCTCTGGCGTTCAAAAGGTTAATCAAGGATGTGGACAGATTGTTTGCTAATAAAAAAAGTTACTCTTCTTTTGGGCTCCGTCGCAGTCGCAGGAGTTCCAAAAGTTTTACTTACACAATTTCACTCTCACACAAAATGTGACCGCTAGCTTGAAGTTCAATGCTTCACAACACGACACGTAAGTGTACTGTGAATCCAACTTTACCCTGTGACGAATGCTTTGACAACACGTGTCGAGTACAGTGGCGAGACAATGCCAAGACAGAGAACTCGGTAAGTGTTCAAGGCGTTTATACTTTTTCATCACACTTACACGTAAATAGTATCATAACATGCAGGTTAACTTGGCCGCAATGCCCCGTATAAAACCCTCGACCCTTTTTCTACCCATGAAGCCTAAGGTCGGTAAGTATTTTTTTTTTAAATTTGTAGCACTGCACACCATGCAGGTTCAAGTTAAAGCAAGGAGTTTACATCGGATCCAAATTTAAAAATTGTGTTTTAATGTTATCTAAACAGGAATTTTATTGCAATCTCGCTACATATTACTTTTTCTGCCCTATAATTTTATTTATTTACTCGCAAATGTGATAAAAAACATTGTATGTAGGTATACGGGAATTACGAACCTCGACTCAAAAAGCCCTTAGACTTCGAGTTCGGGCTTCTACTAGAGCCTCGATCGTAATTCCTTACCGCCCTTAAAATACACAATGTACTATTAATACAATACAATACAAATAGCCTGTGACTTAATCCAACCTTTACCTGGGGGAAATTGGAAGGTTGGGAAATAGTAATAAATTCACGTTCAGGCCCGGACTCCACCGACGCGGAGACGAGACGAGAGGAGAGATGTGTTGTAATTGTAAACCACCAATTAGAATTTCGTTATTTACACTTCTCGTCTCCGTCTAAAGTTTAGACGGAGACTAGAAGTCATAGAGAGAGACTCAACCGTTTAGACTCTAAACGGTTGAGTAGAGAGGAGAGGAGATGTCTCATACTTGTTTAGGCCAGCCCGGCCAGCAGACTAGAAGAGACGTGAGCGGCTTTCAGCGTGCTGTGAGGGATGTACGGTTCTTTAAGGTGGATGCTCCAGGGTAGCCCGCGAAATTCAAATTTTCTTACGTTTTATATGATTCGCGGCTGTAACACGTAGGTAGTTACAGAATTATAATCATCAAAATCAACAATACAACCCTCCAAGCGCATAAAGGTGCAGGAATGAATTTGAAAAAGTCATTCAACCTGACACTGACCTGCAAATTGAAAAAACGTAAGAAAATTTGATATTCGCGGGCTACCCTGGAGCATCCACCTTAAGCTTTGCACATCTCCGCACAAATTCGGTGGATATAGGTTCCCTAGGTCCTAAGCATCTCTACTCTCAGCTTCACAAAGTCTGTCTCTCCCTTACGTTACTCAATTACTTTTTGCTTTGTTTCAGAAACAAATTTACTAACCCATCAACTAGTGAGGGATTCACAGAAGTAATTCCTGTTGAGTTTGCTCCAATTTTCGACGATCAAGAAGCTGAGAAGGTATATAAAATGCACTTGTTAGAAAAATAAACTTCGAATAATATTGTAAATGTTTGCTATGAAATAAAACAACTGTGATGCGAATCAGCATTTTTATTGCTAAATTAACCACGATCATCACTATTTCTATAACATCGTGTAGGCCGTTTTTCTTACAGTAACAATGCTAATCATAACTGCAAATTGTATTACCGTTAGAAGGTTTTAAAGTTCAAACATCTTTAAATTCAAAGGCATTATTATCATGTCTATTTATTTGAAATGCTTTTATGCAACATTACATTTTTCTTATTAACTTGTTCAATTTATTTACAATTTTAACTTACGCCTAACATGAATAGTAGTGAAAAAATACAAGGTTTTTTTCCCTTATAATTAGGTACACGTGAATAATTGCATCAGGCAAAGCGTGCCCAACATGGCAATGGCGAAATGGACGGATGAATTTTTAACAATCATGTACGATATTAAAAATATATTTTAAAGCGTATTTACAATCACATGATTCAATTTTGGAAATTAAGATCGCACTAAGCTAGCTTATAATCTTGTAAAATCGCCTAGGTCCATTACACATACAAATGAGATCAAAAGGTTTCCTAATTAGGTATTCCAAATATACTAACAGCTAGCATGATAGGCACTAGAATAAATTTTACATAAAGACTCATTTATCCGTAGGTTACTTTCCTACGTTATTCAGTTTCATCCGCAGTAGCCCATACCTAATTGGTAAGTACTTTATATGGCTACACAAATCAGTTACAACGGTAACAATCCGTTCACTTAGTTAGTTTAGCTACTGGGCTTACTGGTATATTAAAAGAGTCGTAACTTTAGTAGGTAAATAGTTCTACAAACTAGCTTGCTATTTTGCGCACTATAGCGCGTTATCATCAGCCCAACAATGGAAAAATCTCCGTAGGTACGAAATTACGAATTGTATTGATTCCGATCAATCGACATGATTATCCAGGTTTATGACCTAATCAGCCAACCTGCATTAGCGAATCAGCCATCGTGCATTAATCAATGAAGTCGTAATGAGATGATTAGGGGGCGATGATGATGATAGCATCAGCCTGTTGTCATTCTCCGTCAGGATCGTCTTCCTCCGCGTCTAATAGATTATCCAGACTCGAATCCGAGTCATCTTCTTGTCATCTGGAAACGAGAAACGGGGACTTGATATACTTGACAACCCGAACGGCGCAGCGGTAGTGAGGCTGCCTTCGTTCGTTGGGTCCCGGGTTCGAATCCCGGTAGGAGCAAATGTTTGTGTGATGAGCAAGGACATTTGTTTCCGAGTCATGGATGTTTATATGCATAATAAAGTATGTATTTACAAACAAAAAGTATCTATGTAGTATATATCAACTATCTGTTGTCCACGACTCAAGTCTCGTTGCTTAGTGTGGCACTAGATGGCGCTGTGTGTTAATGTCCAGCGATATTTATTATTATTTATTTATATTATATCAACTATCTGGTGTCCACGACACAAGTCTCGTTGCTTAGTGTGGCGCTAGATGGCGCTCTGTGTAATGTCCAGCGATATTTATATTTTATATACAAAACGAGGTGGCTAGCAGACTTTCTACTAGGTACCAACCCTTTAACAATAGCTTGATAAGTACGAAAACGTTGGATATGTAGTCGTCTAAGATGTGCTTACCTGGCTATATACACGGTGTCTATGTGAGTCAGACGGGCGCCGCTCAGGGGCACAGTCGCCGACACCGGCCTCAACTTACGTCTCTCCATAGCACTGCGAGCTTGCTGCACTGCTAGATCGCCGCACCAACGTTCACAACGAGCGTATATCACTACTCCTGGAATACACAGGATTTATGTAGATTGTCATTTAATATATTATGACTCACAAAATGACGACTAATAGAGAAATATATGGAACCATATAGGGATGAGAACAGACGAATGATGATGGTCATGCATCATCGTCATGAACTAGGTCTAGTCTACTCCCACAAATTTACGGGTCGTGAGCTAGTTGGATAAAGAAAACAGGTAACCAACAAAATCATCATCATCTGCCTAGCCTTTTCCAAATATGTTGGGGTAGGCTTCCAGTCTAACCGGATGCAGCTGAAAACTAAAACTAACTAACAAAATCATAAATAGCAAAGAAGTTCTGCTACTGGGAGGCACTTGAGGTTAACCACTTGAAGGTTAAAGGTTTTTTTCTTCGGGACTAACCCTATCCATGTTATAACGATTTTTATCCTTTATTAACTCTTTACTAATTTTATATTTTTTTTAAATATTCTTTATAAAACAATATAAAAAAAAACATTTTAAAATATAAAAGATCGTAGCCCACCGGTATCGGGAATAAGGTCCTAGCTACGGGTCAGGGCCCCAGAGAGAGGAACGTCCTAACGCTCTCTGAATCAAGCTCTTGATCCAGCTGCCTAACGAGAGACTCCTCAGGTATTACGATTAATGTTTAACTATCTTAAATTCTGAATCACTCCCTGACGTATGTGGTTGTAGTTTAGTATTCTACTAGAAAGGTCCTTACCAGCGCCAGCGAAGAGAATAATAGCTGGCCAGGAATCTAGCAGTAACGGAGTCAGGAACAGCAGAGCAGTCAGCATAGTTATGGGGCCTTGGATACATTGCGCCTTCCGCATACCCAAGCTATGCGCGGGCTGCCATGCGCATATGAAGGTACCCGAGAGCCAGACTGCAACAGAACGCAACTGCCTGATACAACTTGGTTCGCACGTGCGTACCACCGTACCACTAACGAACATCGAACATTCTGTTCGTCAAACATGTTTGCGGCGATCCTATTAATATATTATGTTCTGTATGGACGGTGTTCGAAGAGCTTTAATAAATTTTACTTAACAAAACTGTTCGTATAGAACTTGGCGGGGTAAAGGCGGGGGGCGCCGGCGCCGTCATGGCTATATTAAGATAGGTTGACTGTTGTGCGCGAACTCGAATCGAACTACGTTCGCGTTCGTGTTCGAATATGCCGTCCATACGTATGGTCGACCAAGCTATTTGGTTTACATTTAACAATGTAATTTGCATGTTAAAATGTGAACCAAATAGCTTGGTCGACCGTACGAACCAAATGTTCAAGGCGAAACGAACGTTAATTCGTGTTATAGTAAGTACCTAGGTACCCAAGAAAACTTTTTTCCCTCAGGCATGGATACGTAGGTGGAGTAACCTCAAAATAGATCATGATCTTACGAGGTATTCCAGTAGCGAACATGGGCACCCTGACAGCTTCATTGCAGAAGGCGACTGCGATCAGCGCATCAGCTAACAGTTGCACCACAGCCCCCGCTGCCGACCAGCGTGAGCCGCGCACGCACGGCGGAGAAGGCGCAGTCGACTCAGGCACGGAAGTCACCACCTTGAAAGTAAAATATTGACGGTTTACAGTCACAGGGTCAAAGTAAATACAAAAGGGATTTTGCGAATCAAGGATACCTACCGCTGGATGTGGGCAAGGCAAATTGAAATTCAGTATACACGGTGCAACGGTTCGAGGGATATCGATGGAAATAGTACATTTTGATACAAGTGAGTGAAAAAACTATTTCTTATATTAGGCTGTATAGCGGCTTCATATCTTTGCGTCTCCTTCAACCTGGCGAAAGCAAAGCGCGGAAAAAAAGAAAATTAAAATCATAGTTTCTTATTAATTTACGACAAAAATATTTTTCGTTATTTTACTTTATTTCTTCAGAAGTGTATTGAAAAACGTCGTTTGTTAGTTCTCAGCTCAAAAACACCCTCGCCTACGGCTCGGGAGTTAATTCCGCCTCGAATGCAATAACAAACTTTCTCCACTTGTATCAAAATGTACTATTTTTTTATATTTTTAAATTTAGAACACAAATAAATGTTAATTTGTTTATAAAAGTAAATATTAGTTTACAACAATCATGTTTATCTATAATATTCTATTAATAAACACAATTTGAATGTTCAAAAAATATTTACGCCGTAAAGACGTTAATGGTTTGCCGAAATTAAAAAAAAACATTCACCTCCGACTATAGGCATTGAACCAATTTGGACTAAGTATAGGACTGTCTGGATCTGTGGCAATTTTCATTTCCGAACACGTGTTGGAAATTGAAAAAAATCACACGCGTGCGTTTTTATCATTTGCAGTTCTCGGCTCAACGGCTCGGGTATTCATTCTGCCTCGAATGCAATAACAAACTTTCCCCACTTGTATCAAAATGTACTATACCTTATTAAGTATAAAATTCTGAAAGCCCCAACATTAATACATCGGTTATTTAAAAAAATACAGCTGTTTCCTACAAAAGTGCAATTCCTATACGACTACGACGTTAACGGATCTACGAAAAATGTTTAGGTAGGTACCTAATTATCTCGGGGGTTTAATCATCTGGTGAATTTGTGGTATCAGATTGCATGTCCGAACGAAGCCCTTACAGGCTTACACCCTGTATTTTATTGGTTGTAAAAAAAGTCTACGCTGCCAATTTTCGAGGCCGAATATAAAAGTAGGATGAGCGTTCTAAATAATATCAACGCTGGGAATCGGATCTTCGCGTACTTCGATCAATATTCGCGTACATTCAAATCACACCGAGACGCCTGTTATGTCCACCGGAGATTCTAGATACGGCGAAGTGGCAGGTCGGACGGCGTAGGACGGTACGAATGTATTGATTCGTAGCAATCATTCATGGGCATGTAGTTGTAGATTGAACAAAAATCAAGACTTCTTAGGTAAGTGTAAAGGTTTGGTAGTTGAATGACCTGATTCTGCGCACTACTAATTCCCTTCCACAATTCTAATGTCTTACTTGAATTCTGTCTCTGTATTCCTTGACGACAGCGTCAATGTCTGTGGAGTCATCTCCCGAAGACATCTCTTGCTCGCTGGCTTCGGCATCAGATACCACGTCAACTTCAGCCGTAGCCATTGGCACACCACTGCTGCTGCTCGGGTCGTTTTCTTCTGGTTGACAGCCTGCGTACTCATCGAGGAGAAGGCACTCACGTTCCTCAGTTTCTGAAAATAATAATGGAGAAAAGTATCAGCCTAGGTACCTACATAACATATGACTTTTTATAGGCTTTCTTTGAATGAAGTACAAAAAACATTTCTAAAGCAAGATAAAGTTCTCGATAGTAACTTTAGATTTTTTTTAGATCAAGCCTTTAGATTTCGTAGGGATACAATGTCTTCAAAAGGGTAACTTTTTGAATTTTAGGCCTTTAAAACATCATGTTACCCTTTCAACCGTCATCAAACTATAATGATCACAGTAGAAGCACGAATCAAGATTAAACAGATTTGAACGGAAATTCGATCCTCTAACAGAAACAGAAGCAAGTACAAATCTTGATACTTACCTTTTGTCACTTTGGACTTGATACTCTCCAGAGTCTTTGTGTGACGAATAGCAGATGGGATGAACCAGAGTCCAGAACGCTTGGTCTTAGTTGCAGATGCTTTGGATCCTCGTGCGGCTTCTCTCCCCAGGCGCTTGTATTCAATATCTGCAATATGGCAATGCATACGTAAGTTGAAGATGAATTCGAAGGAAGTAATGAAAACCTTGGAAACGATGGAACTAGTAGGCTCACCCCCAGCCTCCTTCTGTTCAGCTGTAGGCACACATCGCATAATGACAAAATGCAACGCCTGTATCGATATCCCGAGCAAGTGGCTCGCATTCATCAGCGTGATCATGTGGGACAGTGGGCACGCAAACGCAAGTATCGCTGCCAAACTTCCTGTAAATAATACATCAATTAAGGCCTCACCCACACAAATATGAATCAGGACTGTAATTTGATAATTCTACTTAGTAGTTACGTGATTAAGCGATAACCAGTTATCCTACAGAGTATCGCGGTTGGGTTGCCGAATGACATCATCCCTGATTTATTCGCTCGTTATTACCAATTGGCAGGACGTCGACGCCGGGTATAGTTGCGTAAAACCTCCTAATTATGAATATTACTGCAAATTCCAATTAGCATATATGTCTGAGATACGAACCGGCAGTAAAAACGGCTAGAACTGGACTGCCTGTGGTTGTGCTCTCATAAGTCATTGACCTAGTAAGCACCTTCCATTCTGGTGAGGCTAGTGCCACCAGGACAGTGAAGAGTAAGGGGCACAGTTCAGTTAAGGCTAGACAGATGCCGGCCACAGTGACAGCAGCCAGTACTGGGCAGACCCAGCCCGCGGCCCTTGCCTCTAGCAGAGTGGTCACTGGCAAAGCTGCATCAATGCTGTTCCTGCAAGAAAATGAATAAATTAGGATGTAAACTGATACATACGATTATCTATTATTACGTCCATTGATAGTAATAAGAAAATTTAGTGGGTAGAACGACCTATTTAAAGGACACTTGATGACAATCCATTTTGTTATTAATTCTTAAGTAGAATAATATCTGCTTACCCTTTTAGCATATTAGTGTAGAGGAAACACAACCCTGAAAGTACTATGGTCGGTAGGCCAATCATGAGAAAGAGATTCTTTTTGAGAGTTCCACTTTCTTTGGGAAGTATCACATTGAATGCGTAAGATATTGGTGCACCTGCAGCAAACAGCTGTAAAAATAAAGTAAAAATGTTTCTTTTTAGCTCCCATTTGTATCCATACAATCGTGTTGTTTGTTGGTGCTGCTTACCTCATACACAGTAATTGGTATTGGCATATTGATATTTGCAATATCGAAGTTAATAAGGCCGAATATGGCAAAGAATTGGCTAAAAATGTACAGCAGAATTAACAGCATAAAGGTAAACATCATGCTTTCCTGAAACAAATAAAAATAATATTAAAGACAAAATGAATGGCGTAAAAGATTCGTACAAAGCTCCCGGCTTTGCAATGCTATCACTAAACCACTTAACAAAGCTTATCGATTATGGCAATCAGGCGCAACATAAAACTGGCAACGGAATATTTGAGTTGCGAAACTATTGCAATTATAGACAAACAAGTGATCTCACAGAAGGTTACGAAACAAAACCGAGTCTATTAATTGTTTCACAAGTGGATGGTATTTACCTCTAATCCGCACATAAACATCGCGCAGACGACCATTACGACGGTGACTCCGAGGACGTCAGGCCAGGGTTCCCCCAAAGCTCTGGTCTCGTACCCGAATAGCCACCTTCTAGTCCGACCACCAGTCACATGGTCAGCTGTAGCACTCAAGATACGAGCACAGATGGCAACAGCCACCAGATGTGACAGGAAAGACATCCACATTGCCATGAAGTCTGCGAAAGAACGCAGGTTCCGCTCCCGACGGCCTCTGGATGTTTTAGGTGGTGGAAGTATCTCAGCCAACTTTTTGAGATCTTTGCATGTGAAAGCTGTAATAAAATTCATGTTGTTTATGTGTGTACGTTTAATTTCTATGGAAACTATCTTTTGCTCGCGTCTACACTCGCGTGGAGGTCGGAAATTATTCCACGGGAACGACTACCGGGATAAAGTATCCATAGGTCTAAAATGTGTGCAGAATTAATTGAAATCAAATCAGCCGTTGACGCGTAGTTATTTCGCATTTATTCTTTGAGTATGGATTGAAGATACAACTGGTAGACTGGACGAATCGATATGAAACTGAATCCCGGATAAATCTAGTTATTTCCAGTTTCCTGAAGTAGTTAACTTACTGGCTATAGTGATGAAGGTGGCCAGTAACATGACTGCGGGTACGGCGCAGTAGCTGGAGTTGGCTGCGGCCAGCGGTGCCAGGAGAAGCGCTCCGAGAGTCCACCGCGCGCCGCACGCCTCTCCGCCACTCAGCGCACCCAGCGCTTTGCTCATCTTGCTCCGCTCGCTCCGCTCAGTCATGTTCGTGTTTCTGTAAATAAATCACAGGCACGTATGGTCACTATATTCATTTGGTGGTACTAGTTTAACTAGCTTTGGCCTGCTGCTTCGCCAGCGTTATGGTCAGAAATTATCTCACGGGAACATTTTAAATATAGCTTATGAACTACGAAAACGACGACGGCTTATTAACGACGAAATTTCTTTCACACTAGTGAAAGAATTTTCGGAATCAGGTCAGTATAGTTCCAAAGATAATCCCCTACATCCAACTTACAATATTCGCATTGATAAAAAAGAAGAAAAGCGCCTTGTAGGTAAAAGTGTCAGGAAAAATGATGCGCGATAATCACGAATATAAAAAACTATGGGAAAACGATAACCATGCATCGCAAATGCTAGTATTTTTGCTACCGTCGATGTTTTCAGCAGCATTCAGGCTCTATCATACCCACTTATGAGATAATGCGTTCAGATTACATGACTGTCATTTCATAAAGCAAATAACGGTAATCTTATCAACAGTAATGTTGGAAAATTATATAGGTAATCAGGCTTCCAATTTTCTTTTTATACTTCCTGCATAGAGTTTCTTTGACATATCTGATGTTTATTCAAACCAAATTGGTTAAAGCTCAGTGTTATTCGTTTTAGACACAAAATATTTCAGGATTAAATTGAGTAATAAATAATAATAATAATAAATATAAATAATAAAAAATATACTGACAGGTGCCCCTGCCTTTATAATTTATATGCTTTAAAATTCGGGACTACACTCCAAGGAAATCTATTTGCGAAATTCATTGTTATGCAATTCTTAAAAGAATTAGATTTAATAAACTTAAACCTAAATAAAAATAGTAAAATTAGATAACTTACCATTGTCGCAGCACAGCGTAATGAAGAATAAACAGCACTTTTCAATAACAATCCAATTCCACATAAACTCACTACATTTTCAATAGATTTTCTTACAAAGTACACTTTTTACGAACGATTTACGTAATTTTTTACTCTTGTGGCATAGAATTTTGGATTTTTGTGGGTGTTTTAGCAGTGTGTGCCGGGTAAATAAGGTCGTGTTTTCATGTTTATGCGACAAACGAGCAGGGTAGAGCTATAGCTGACTCTTTGTTGTCTCACTCGCGATCGATACTCTGTATCGGTTGGGGTGACCATTCTCATGGAAAAAGGTTTCAAGCGTGGCATAATATTTTGATAAGGGTGTTTAATGTAAACTTTGTAGCCATAGATACATACACTCTTGTCGTCATATTTGTAATTGACTCCCCGAAAATGTTCAGATTATTTTGTGGCAATACCTTGCATGGCACTAAAGCAAACAGCCTTCTGCCGAAATTCATCGTCTATGTCTGTCCAAATTTCACGCTGAAGGCATTTGTATTGCTTTGATTTTCCCGGTCTGATATCGTAGTGAACGGTTCTCCATATTTATGGCCACTCTATGCTTGTCTAATGCTATCTTATTTTCTAAGGCTTCCTTCTAAACGGTCAACTTGACGTGTAAACCTTGTCTGCTAAAATACAATCTACTTCCTACTTACGCTGAGTAGGTGTACATATGTACATACGCCAGCCAGCACATCAAGCTACTACAATTTGTCCAATTTCTTTAATAGATTTTCAACTTTATCGCTAAAGCATTAGGTTCAAGGTTGATTAGGAAAATTTGATAGTTTTAGGTAGCGTAATTTGCAGGCGTCTGTACCTATGTTGAATTCGCTGTAGATATATGGATGTTTGTCCTACATAGAGTTTAGAAACAGAAGACAATCACTGAAATACTTTAGTTCGGTATTTCAGTGATTGTCGGTTCGGTTTAAAGCGGTTGTTCTGGTTTCTCCATGCATGATGCATATTATGATTATTCCTAATGAAGTCAGTACTGAGACAAGTGACGATGGACAAATTAAACTTTATTGTTTCGAGAAACTAGCTGAGGTCTCGAAATCTCACTTGCCACGTAATATAGGAATTTGCAAGCGTAAAAGGTTAATCCAATTATACGACCTGACTCAATGTTCCTTATTGCAGTTCACGGAAGACTTTACACGCGGCACATTGAAGTCATGATCGAGTTTCAGACAAACAATTTAATTGAAGCTTGTTAACAGTCATAATGTGGATTATTTTATTGTTTGGATAGTTCCTATCGCGTATGTAATTAACGGACGAGCCGAAGTCTTTTTATAGATTCGTGTTGTTGTGTTAGGTACATGTTCGCTACAGCATGCATGGAATCAATTAAACATGTGGGAACAATGTGAAGAAAACACGCTAGGGATTTTTAAGGTAATCTGGGGGTCTAAAATGGCCGCTTTAGCAGAATCATAATTTAAATCAAGTTAAAATTTTAAAATTCTTAAAATGGACCTTATGGTTATAGTGATAAAGTGCATTTTAAGAATTTAATTTTTTGAACGTGATTCGTATTAGGATTCTGATAAATCGGCCATTTTAGACCCCCTAGTCTGAAAATTCAGGCAGTTTTAGTACCGTCGACCTCAGACCACGTCGACACGAAAAAGTTAAACAATTAAAAACTATTTTTATAGACTCAAAAACATGGCGTAATCTAGCCAGGAGAACGTGGTGTGACTAGAAAATTATAACTGTGTCTCCTCACTGAATTTAAACAATATGAAATAACTTTCACAAACGATATCAGTCTCATCGACAGCTCGTCCTCTCGCGTAAGTCGATAAGAAATCGACTTTGTAGGAAGAATAATCATAAATAAACTGTTATTTTTTCAATAGCTATGGGTAAAGATTAACACGTCACATAAATATGAAGATATCAAGCTGTCAGCAGCGGGCCGTATGCAAATAGAAAATAATAATTTTATCAGCGATGCAAACAACAAAAGAGCCGCACACATCTTATCTCCGTTAGAATAGAGCATTGTTCTCCTACAGCCATGTTACACAAAGAATCACAGATTATTAGATGCCTACACTGCTTTTAATTAAAACCACGTTAAAGGGGTGAAGCGAGTAAGCTCGCATGTAATGGTTTTGGTCAGTTTTCATCTTGTATCGGAATTACATATTGTTAAAATATATTTTTTAAGATTTACGCAGTGTTTTAATGTATGAGGGTCTCCATAATTAGGTAAGAAGAAATATTATACTTTGAATTAAAGCTAGGTTTTTTTTAATCTGCTGCATTGCTGGGTAAAGGCCTCCCCCAATTCCTTCCATGTGTTCTTCTCCCGTGCCTCCTCGAACCACCCCTCGCGGTACGCGTCCAGATCTTCTCGCCACCTCTTTCGGCCTCGGCTAAGCTTGGCTAAACCTAAGCAAGATAAAAAGGTCAGTCTAGGAAAATTTATTAAGAAGCTCAAGTAAAAAAGTGAGTTGTTTTTAACTGTGCACTTGACTTGTGGTCTTAAAAAGTTAGCATCACATTTTGCTGAATATGAACGTACTGTTTCGGGATTTCACCTTAATACTAGCTGTTGCCCTTGATCTAGCTAGCTGCGACCTTCATCTCAGTGAAATTATTATAAAAATATTACTCCCATATTTGAATCGATTTTGTTAACAATTTTAAGGGTTTTTAATTTTTTTGCACGGATATCTAATTCTTTTTCTAAAATAAAAGTAGCCTTAGTTACTCCTTATAACACCAGCTATCTGCTAGTAAAGTCCTGTCAAAATCGGTGCAGCCGTTTCGGAGATTAGCAGGAACAAATAGGTGGACAAAAGATAAAAATAAATGTTTCTTTTGGTATAAGTAAGTCCAGTATTTACTTTCATAATTATACATTCAATAAAAAGCTGTTATTTTGAAATTACAAACAGATACTTCATTTTTATTTATTTGTATAGATATTACTTAGTATAATATCCACTAACTCTAAATCAATCAACTGTCAATTATATTAAAAGAAGCTTTGTTTTAAAAGATCTATCAATTATTTCAATTTATCTTGAAATTCCATAAATTTGGCCCAAAAGGATGACTCTGGTCCAGATACATTAATTGACGAGCTAATTACACCCGCTGTCGAGTGCCTTTTCCAAGAAGACGACGTAGATGTTTCTGTCATACTCCTCTACCTACCTCCCGTCTGGACGCCCGCCTGGAAGAAAGTGAGTAGGCGTGTGTACGTTATAAATACTGGAATCGCAGCTATCCAGACATTCCTCATCACAACTGAGCGACCACAGGACGTCAACTGCGAACAATTTTTCGCTTCTAGAATTTTCGCGCCTTTGAAAAGTTCGTCGTTGTGTGTGACAATGAAGTTACAGTACGTGTGCTTTATTTTTGGTATTATTTTGTGTTCGATTGCAATGTACGAGGCGTTCCCGTTTCGAGCGGGAAATATTGACTATGTGAGTATGAACACAATTGTAAAATAATAATAATGGTGTAGAAGGGTAGATATATTAAGTAAACAAACAAAAGTTGGAAAGTCGTTGCGTGAAAATAGTGCATAGCGTGTAATTTTTCAAAGTGCAAGTTCTATACCGCTTCCAAACATAAAACAGGTTGCCTTTTTTATTTTGTATTAAGCCATATCATTTTTATGACAAAATTATAAATACTTTTCAGTATCAAACAAAGCGACAAAAATCCTACGTACTAATTCTTAATTTTATTTTCAAACTTAGCGAAAGTTTTAAAAGTTTTCAGTGTGTAGTTAATTCAAGTTCATTAGTTATAGTATCCATCACTATTTACGTACAGCTGCATTTGAACTTTAAACTTAAACCTAGCAATACTTGACCTTCGACGGGACTACTGATACATGCAGCGAAGGGATTTCCGAATAAAAATGTAAACTTCCCCTCACGTCCAAGCACGTATCTTCGTAATCCATAGGTAGCAGGTACCAGGATGTTAACGATCATACCCGTCGTTCTGGAAAACGGAAAAGGGAATATCCCAAAAAATATCACATCAATTTGAACTAGGTCATGTTTCAATGACAAGCATACCACACGATATTAATACATTAATCTACTTGCTGGGTAGCCTTGATCAGTTCTGGTCCTTCCCGGTATAACTTTAAAATAAGAGTAAAATAATCTACCCATTTTCCTATTGACTGACCTATAAACAAGATGTCTACGAAATCTCGTAGCAGGGTGCTACGAGTTTTCAAAATTCGTAGCAGTTGCCTACGAAATATAATTTTATTATGAGTTGTTTTAACCTCTTTTTTTCTTCTTTATAATGTAGTGCCTACCCAAGTGCATAATTAAGTTAAAATAAGAAAGAAATAACTAACGTTGCGCTAAATATAATTACAAAAGCAAAAGATTTTTTTATAAGTTGAACTTAGCCGACATGCTTTTTTTTTTTTTTTTTTTCGGATGGGAAATCATCAAATGACTTCTCCCGCTCTGGGCGGAGCAGGAGGGAGTGTCAGACTTTTACTGACTAAAACCCATTCATGTTCCTTCCTCGCCCTTTGTGTTCCGGGGCCACGGTATCTCTTTCGAATAGTCCCGCAGCCCCGGCTAGCAGACCTGCTGCAGCTATGTTTTAGTGGTCATCGCTTATTTGACCTATTAATGATATGGTATACGAACTGTGTAACAATTATGCTAGGTACCAAAACAAAAATCGTATCTTTATACATACATTTTTATCTGCTCTGCTATGTAAAAGTTACAGGCAAATACCGTGGGACACTTCGCATTAAAAATTGTTTTTTTACTATAACTATTTTATTTGTTCCAGTTGGAAGCAATTCGTCGCATGCAGCAGATTCCTCAGTGGCACTGCATGAGGTACAGGAAGTTCCAGTTGCACGGACACTGCAACCGCTGGCTTCATACGCGGCGGACCTGATACACAGGGACCTCGCATAGGCGTTGGAGGTCTTGAAAACGGTCCTATGAGCCGACTGCGAAGTTATACGCTTGTCACCTTATCGGAATATTACCTACTATAAAATTTTATGATTGCGAAATATGTAGTTTGTGCGTCAGACTTGGGAAAGACGCCAGTTATTTAACACCTATGGCATGTCTACGTGTTTATTGCAAGGATGTTATTGGTTGTTCTAGGCATAACTCTGGCGATCTCAACATTTTGACGAGGAACTAGAATGTCTAAATCTCTACTAGATTTTCGCAACGTATGTCATCTATCATTCATTATTTATGATTTATGTTGGTCTTGGTTGAGACACATTTTGTAAATTACACATCTCACGAACTTTTATTGACTTTTAAAACTATTGACTGAATCTAGGGACCTTTCATTATTTCTAAATGTTAATAACTTTACACTCTTTGCTATTTCATCAAAGTAGTAAACATGACATTTACTAAAAGTATTTCAACTATATTTAAAGATATATGCCATCATCTTAATGGCTCTAGAATTTTAGGAGTGTTTTAAAAATATCAACTAAATTGTGAAAAGTAGGTTTGTCATAGAGTTTTTGGAGACTATGGGCAATAACTTTTGAAACACTATTTAAACGTCGAATTTATGGTAACTAAAAGTTTTATAAATTTAAGTACCTAGTTAGTTAAATAGCACGTAAAGTATAGACTATAATTTCGTCTGTTTTGTAATCTTTTCCATTTATATTAAGATGGAAAAGATTACTTGACTGAAAGGAGAAGACCTACCTAATAATAGATGTTATCGCAGATTGTTAATAAATAACTTATGTAATCAAGTGCAGATAGATTAGAAATTGACACATTCTCTTGTAAAAGAAGTAGTGTCTTGTTTTGACAACAATAATTTTAGCATTTTTTTTTATCCGAAATATGCTTTAGGCCTAAATAATTAAAACTCAACAAGAAAATAAAAAAAATCTAATCCATCTGCTCCAATAACACAAATAAAGGTTGAGGTCACGCTGTACTACAGTTATCAGCGAAAGTATCTTCAAGTTAAACCTTTCACCGTGTGATTCAAGATTAAGAGACATTTGGGGTCACCGGTGTTGTTGTGCCATTTTCTTCCTAACATAGCATAGCATATATATATGTATATACCACAAAGTATGGTTGCACCTCTACCCATTCTCTTCTGCCTAAATATTGCGCCAGCAGAGAGCAAAGTCTGTTCTTAGATTAATAATGACGTGCTTGCAACACCGCTGCGCGTAACCAGTGTGATCCCAACCTAACTTGTTTAAGTACTTATAATATAACTTATCAGTATTATCTACTTTTATCTACTAAATAATAATATTTAGCAAAGTAAAAATAATTCTTGTAGGTAGTAGTTATAGTAGAGTAGTTACTGATTCTGTTGTTACGAAAAATAAAGACATTTGTCGGAATATTTGTTTTTTTTTTTCATTTGACAACTGACCCTTTGCAGTTACCCAACACACGTCCTTAGAGCCGCATCTGTCAAGTATAATTGAGCACAAATTATACGAGATGGGCTGTCTGTAGAGAGCAATGGGCTCTTACATCGAGTCTAACCGATGGCTTCCTGTACCGAGTGGTAACTGGGCCACTCCCAGAAAGTGCACACACTTCTATTTGAGCACTCGGTGACTGGACCATTTCGTAATGAAGTACCTGTGAATCATGTTACGTTATAATGCTGTAACATTTGGGAAGTAACGTGGTAAAGTAAGAGTACCTGCTCATAGTTAATCTGATATATCTAACCGTAATCTGACGCAACAAGGAAATGCATTCAATTTGTTGCTGAAATGTCATCTGCAAAAAGAACTTTAAGTGGATGAAGTTATAATAGTAATTGCATTGCGATTACGAAACATTTATTCAGAAAGGTTAAACTTTTTCAATAATAAATAACCACAAAGCCAAAAAAGCAATTTCGCGAAGAGTGTGTAACAAGCGCAGGTACAAGGTTCACATACTCGTATGTTCTTTTGAATCCGCTTATTTTATGAATATAAAGCTGCTAAGTAAAGAAAACGACAATCCAACACGTTGTATGTTTTTCATATTTTTCCTGTGGTTGCCTTTAACTCTTTTCACAGAAAACTTTGAAAAACTCCATTAATGTGAATAATAACAGTTATTCGGGCTTGTTTACAGTATTAAAATAGATCTTATTATAAAATGTTGGGGTCGGGACTCCACTTGTAACATACGCTTCTTCAGTCACAATATTACGTGGTACGATTTCCTCAAGTTTAGGCAACTCTTGCACGACAGGCGTGCCCCTTGGTTCGACAACCACAAGATTTTCTCTTTTCTTCCTTTCCATTAAGATATTGCTGATGAAGCGAACGGTGAAGAAGAAAAAGAGTTCGACGAAGCTGAGCAAGCTGGCTCCGACGAATAATCCTGTCGTACCTCCAACGGACACTAAAAAGTTTTCAGAAACTTATGTTACTTGTTAATTGAAAAGAAAATCATACATCATCTGCCTAGCATGCCTAGCCTTTTTTCCCAACTATGTTGGGGTGGGCTTCCAATCGAATCGTATGCAGCTAAATACCAGTATTTTACTTGGAACGACTGTCTATTATCTGTAGGGCTATTACGTATCTCTGTTGACAGCTCGAAATGATAGTAACTGGAGGCCTACCACGAGCTCTTAACGCGATCCATTTTAGGACCTTAACTGAACTGTTCTTCTAATTCGTACCATGACGTCAGTTTATCGATTCAATTTAGGCCATGCCATCTGACAGCGATTGACCCCAAACTGAGTCGCAAGTTTTGGTTTCATTCATTCAATTTTGTACTTGTTTGGTACTATGACAGTTATTTGATACTAATAGCGTTGTCTTTTTTTCACCAAAAACGTTTCAATCACGATTCAGCCAAGAATTGCGATCTTTCATTCACTTTTAACGATCCAAATGCCGCTGAGCGTATTGAACGTCATGGTATGAGTTTGAGCGATGCAGTTTAGGAACATAAACTGAAATGTCTTGCTTTTGAATCGTTTTTAATTAGATCATGGTAGGCCTCCTGGGCTCAGTGTCCATCAATTAACTGTCAAAAGGCTAGTTTCGTATTATGTATGACCCTGTTAGTCACCGTAAAGTGATATCCACTCAGTGTGATACGTATAATACCAATATTATGACATTCACTCACGGTTATCATCAAAGTTCGGTGTACAACCGAAGCTTGATAGTCACTGGATATCAGAAAGATACGTAATAGCCCTGCTGATCATCACAACCCAGTTAGTACTGGTACCGATAACCCTAGTTAAGACTGGTAGTCAGACATTCGGGCCACTGACTACCTGTAACGACTGTCAAAGATAATTAATATCAGAGATGATTAAATAGATGTGTGGTCGGTCAGTATGGGTGTGAGCACCGCCAAAAAGAAAAGTACTGCCCACAGATATTTACCAACTAAATCAAGCTGACTCCTAACAACATTTCTCCTGAACCTTTCAGTAGGTAAATAAGCGAGAACAACTTCAACGCGCGCCTTCTTTTTGTGAGCCTTGCCTTTAACCCTGAAACAATAATGGCCGATAAGAAATAAAACAAAGACCAGCACCCTCTAAACAAATTGATAAATAAATGGAAATGGTGAAAATGAAAGCCTAGTAAAATATACAAATAAAGATAACCTACATTTTATTATTCTGACTGGGACTATATTTTTTACAGTAGATAGATACTATGATACTACTATAATATTCGTTTGGAGTAGAGTTATAGTCTTTAACTCTATTATAATATTAAAAGGGGTACAGCCTAAATATGCTTTATTATTTTTTTTGGGGTAATCTTTGAAACTACTTATCCGATCCTAAAAATTCTTTCAATAATGGTAAAATTAAATTATCTTCGAGTGTCATACCCTGTTCCCGTGAGATAGTTTTTGACTATAACGGGAGCGAAGCCGTGAGCTAGTGATAAAAAATAACGTGGATCTTGGAAATGTCGTATGTGCATGATTTAAAAAAGATCTTACGGGGTAGTGACATCTTTGATAATGGTGATCTCCGTTTCATCACAGGATGGCAGACAGTTACAAGACAGCCCAGAGCGATTTGCCCAGGATGGCTTCAGGGTAGTCAAGTGACTTGACAGTGTGTTGAGACAGGCCATTCCTGATAGATTGCATCGAGTTTCTTCAGCTGAAAGCATTGTGAATATTTTTATTAGTCTACTACTCAAACTTTCTATTGTGATACAAGTTGCGAAAACTGATTTATGACTACTAATGACACAAAGGCGCTCCCTCACCGAGACCTTCGCCTGTAATTTAACAGTTCAGATTTAACAATTACATCAGTACTGAGGAGAATCGAGCAACGTAACCTGTAACGATACAATTTGTAACATTCACTTGTTGCTGTCCAAAATCAAATCCTGGATTGTAACGATACGGGCGAATGCTCCGATGAAGGACCGCTTTAAAATAAAAGTAACCTGTAATGATCTAAACAGTCGTTTAAAGATCAAGTCATGTGCGCTACCTACTTGCTAAACAAGTTCACTTAGATTACAGTAATAATTAGATAGTGTTTCGTTATATAACAAACCAGTACCACAGCGCAGCTGCCAATTGCTTTGGCAATAAACGGTACATTTTACGCAAAACGGGACAGACTTGTAGACTGAAAGGAGCGTTTCATCATCTCCCTTTTGTTACGACATAATGGAATGTATTCAGCAGCCGAAGTTAACGGCTACAGATCTTCAGTATCACGATTGCAGATTTAGAAGATAGTAAGTATGTAAGATACAAGTTTGAGAAAATACAAAATTATACGATGTCGAAGTTGTAGGTGCAGTGGTCAACGTGAATGAAGGTGGACTTACTAGTGCCCAAAATGAAGTGGTCGTTGCATTGACAGCTTTCAAGTTGTGCCTGCTTACGGCAGAGAACAGTGCAGGCGCTGTATGAGTAGTGAGGGTACAGCCCCCCCTCGTTCTCGTAGTGGAATCGGCAGGCTCGCTGCTCCGGCGTCGTCTCCGTAATCAGGGGATCGTTCTCTATGTTGCGCACTGACAGAATACGTCTGTGTGAAGATACATTATTAGGATTCGTTTAAATTCTCAGATGTACCAGTTTTTAATTGTGGTTCCTAAACTTGTTGTTTACACTTCCTACCTACTTACCACCCTAACTTATCTTTTTAGATTGTCTTAATCTGGTGTCAAACACATTTCACCAATTAGATCATTAAATAAGTGACTATTCAATTTAATTATTCTTTAACATACCGATAAATGTAGCCAGGTTGTATTTTTAATATAGTAGAATGCAGTGTAGTCACAGTTGGTACTTCCTCCTCTCCCAGGGTATACATCTACATGAAACAGATTATTTAAAATCTATGTAGTTAAATTTTCAGATTTCAGACCGATCGCTCCGCCTGAACGAGTTCTCAAAACATAACAGCGTACCTACCATTGTTGTCAAAAATGCATCGAATTTTATAACTCCCCGCAGATTTTGCAAATTATGCACCATTGGGTATGGGTGAGGTTCTCTGAAACAAAATGGTATACACAGAAAAGGAATAGTTTCTATAGTTTTTTTTTATAGATAAAAACTACTTACTTTGTTTGAATGGAATTCAAAATGAAACACGGTCCTATGTCAGTCTCTATAGGTTGGAAATATTCACAACAGGGAAATTCCACATCATTGTAAGTGCAATTCTTTATAATCTTGGTGCAGTCGCTTCGCACAAGGCTGGCGTAGTAGCTGTAGTTGGACTTAGGACACAGGGGATCAGGTTCAGGGTTCAGATAGCATGTGCCAACTAGAACGTACGAAACGCCACGAAAGTAGACTATCTCCTTTAGTGCATCCTCTAAATCCAATAGATGATCGGGAGGCCAAATTCTGCAAACCAAACTATAGTAACATAATATTCCATGGAGCATCAAAAAAAAAAATCTAGGACAATTTTCCGAAGAAAAATGTAACTCACGTATCAGACACGTTGAAGATTTTAGGGTTATTAGCAATTTCACAAATGGCTACAGAGGGCATCTTCGTATCCCAGTCAGTGTAGGTGGTCTCCAAGCCGAAGCTGATGGGGCTTAAGAGGAAAGCCTCAAATGCCGAGATGATGAGGAGCGCAGACCCGTACCATGATAGGATTACTAGCACCAGCCATAATATCCTGGTCAGATATTGGTAAAGGTTAGAATCTAATTTTACATGCTTGGTTACTTTTTTTACGTTTTTACATTCTCATCTATACCAACATTATAAAGAGGAAAGATTTGTATTTTTGTATGTAACGAATTAACTTAAAAACTACTGGACCGATTTGAAAAATTCTTTCAGCAATGGTTAGCTACATTATCAGCGAGTAACATAGGCTATATCTACCAATCCGCACTGGGCCCACGTGGTGTATTATAGCCCATTCCCTCTTACAGAGAGGAGGCCTGCGTCCCAGCAGTGGGAACATTAATTGGCCGATGATGATGATGATGAACATAGGCTATAATTTATCCCCGTACTCCCACGGGAACGGGAACTACGCGGATGAAACCGTGTGCCGTCCGCTATTAGATGATATAGTCGATTAGCCTAATGACATCTTACCTTTCAGTCACATGTAAATTCTCATCTGCAATGTAATGTATACCAGCAAACGTGCAATTAGCACAATAATCTTTGATTAACTCCTTACATATTGTGGTTTTTGTTTTAGACATACTGAAAATTTTATTATTCTTTATTTAGACAGGTCCTTTAATGGTCACGGCTGATGAACGTATTATGGTCATTAAAAAGTAACTCCAGTAGCGTTTCATGTTGCGCAAATTCTGTGAATTATTAATAAATAATTATGTAGGATTATGAAATGTTATGATTATACAGCGCAACAACGAATGCCTAGCGTCCAAGGTCACCTCGTCCATTTAGAATAAAACAACCTTGTGTGTGTAATTGTTTTGTTTATTTTCAACAATGGCGGTTCACATTAGAAAATCAACAAGCACACAAAATAATATTGGTTTTCAAACAATATTGCACTCAATACAAATTACAAGTGGCACTTTACACTAACGATGTTTATGTACTTATAAGTATATTTACACAATTAAATCTATCTTAGTCTTGTAAATATATTAGATAGGATAATTGGACCCAGTAATTTTGAGAGGGGTCATCGTTCTCCTTTATAACATAAAACTTCAATCAAAACTAACCATGAAGGATTAGCGGATAGAATAACTTGAAAAAAGCTGTTTAGATTTTGATTGAATCGCCCCAATTTTTCACATCGTCGTCGTCTCGCCGACTACTAGAAAACGTAACTTACCCCAGAATTTTTGGAAACCCCTGAATACTTAAAATAATAAACTCTAGATAACGTGTAAAACTACAAGTATTGTAAGAGATCTTGCTTGGGGAAATATGAATCATAAAACTGTTTCTCATTCCACTCTTCAGGCCAAGTTACAGGGATGTGGTTATTTTGATGACCTCCTTCCGATGGTGGAAACCTTCTTCTTGGGATCAGGCCCGCGTGAGTGAGCATCTTATAAATTTCCTTGCGTGAAACGTCATGAGCATCTCGTGCGTAAACCTTGAAAGTAAATATTTAATAGTCATTGTGACGTTACCATGAACTTTGCTAAATCAATGATGAAGCATTTTGGGCAAAATTATGTAGGAATGTCATAAACAAAATGAGAGACGAATTGTTTCCAAATTCAAGTTTTTTCCCAAAAGTATTCAATGTCACTATATAACACTACGCCCGAAATCTTTGGAGCGATCATCCAGGCACAAATGCAGATTCCGGACTGCTATGGGGTTTCAGATGAAAATGCCAAATAATTCGGACCGAACTGGTAATAGGGAATATGCATGTAATTTTTTCTTCACTTAAATCAATAAAATACAGTGTTATCAACCCAAGAAAAGTATTCTCTTCTTAGCTTGACGCTCAAAAATAATATTAAACTCCTGCAATTTTCTATGACAGTTAAAACGTCCGTGACTGTCGCGGCCATGATGTGGCGTCATTTACCTCAATCTGCCTTGTTTACATCTAATTTTTTGGCCTTAATAAAGTAATTTTACTACTTGTATTGTGCTATCTATCAAGCAAAAATTGCGATAACGATATTATAATAAAATCTTAGTAAAACTTTTAATAACTTTTCAAATAAAAGTGTTAAAGTTTTTTTATACATATATACTTTGACTTTACTACCGGCGTTATCGAGGACGACGCATTTTGAGAGTGCGTTCAGTTTCACCAAAAACATGCTACATTAAACAATAAATTGTAAAATAAATGATGTTTTAGAAACTTTAACAAGCTTACCACAATGTTTTAATGCGCCATAAAAAGAAAATTGAAATCATAAAAAGAGTTTTGTATTTCTTGCATAAGTATTCCCAGTTAGAAATCGAAGACTTAATATGTAGTACCGTTTTGCAACGACGCAGTCAATCCAGTTAGTTTATTTTCAGTTCAACGGAAAATGTTTAACGGATTGGTTCACATAACAGCAGAAATCAGCGATATACACCGAAGTTTTTAACAAAAAGTTTTTTTTTTTAATTTTGGCCCTCCCTAGGAATATCTCCTGTATCGTAGGTGCGTTTACAAACTTTTAAACTCACATACACAAACAGCGAGACCCGCAACAACTACCTGTAGGCCAAACAAATATTTGTTCCGTACGGGATTCGAACCCGCGACAAGCAGCACAGCAGTCAATCGCTCAGCCACTGCGGCAACCGTGTGAGTGAGAGGTAGAATGTAGTTAAAAGCATTTTTTTATTTTGTCTCTTAAAAAGTGTTCTCTCAATAAGATGTGACACTGGATCCTGCACTAGGATACCCTGTGTCGTAGGATCCAGTCTCTCTCGACAAGTTCTTACCAGATTCTCTCCTTTGTGCAACAGGCTAGTCAGAGGCAGCACTTGCCGGAGATGAGGGTTGCGCAACGCTGGACTTCGCTGTGAAGGGTGCAAACGTTCTTCCTCCCATCTCACTGCCAGGACATCGGGGTGTGGGGGCGGCAGGCATCTCACCAGGCACGTGCATGTTGCTAGCAGGAGTACCAATGACTTCATTGTTAATAACTGTAAATGTTTGGGAAAACATGGAGTAGTTTAATTTAGAAACATTTGTATTTCCAGCCTACGTACCTATAAACGGGTATTGTCGACGGAAGAATCGACAATAGGCGAGACGCCAAAAAAAATAATTAGTCCGTCACTTACCCCCGAATACTGAAACGTCACTCAAAATTTAAGGGCTGCTTAACATTTGAGCAGCTCCTAAACTTTAAATTTCGTAGGGCCAAACGTCACTTTTGAGTATCTGTTAAACGTAAGTGCTACTTAAATTTTGAGTGACGTTTCAATATTCGGGGGTTAGATTATCAAAAAATATTTGACCCGTGTTTTTTCTTTTGTTACGTAAACCAAAATCGACGAAGATACGACGCTTTTAAAATTCTCAATACGTCACGCCATGGTATAATTTTTAGCTAGTTCTGATGTCACGAGCCCCCACTCCCGAGTTTTGATGCGTTTTATCTTTGTCAATATTCATTAATTTACAAAAACAAAAGATACGTGTCCATTAATTTGCAATACTCTTACTGACGGACTAAATAGATTTGCAATTTTTTGATACTGTCGTCATGCCTATTATGACAGATTAACAAAAGAAATCTGTCGATTCCTCCGTTGACAAAACCCGTTTCTACAGTGGTCATGCTATGCGTGCTGAAACATTGGCTTCGATTTCAGACAAACGCAAAAAGGCGAATTTTCAATTTAGGTGACCCGTGACCATATAGTTAATATGACAAATGAAAGTTCAAAGACATAAGCAAATATTAGATTAGGCAGGTGGGTACATATTTAAATAATTAGGTACGGAATCTTATATTTGAACAATTCATTCTTTCGTATAAGTAAGTGAAGAGGCGCATTATTTTGTCATGACCATGTCAACTGCTTTTGCCATGATGAATCATTATAATTAGTTACGGTGACATGTCTAACCATTATTGACGAGGGACTTGTCTTGCTACTCAAAGCGTTTCATAGTTTAAGCTTCCATTCATTCAATGGTGGTCAACACCGTCTGTCATGGCAGACTTTGTATTGACTTTCTTCCTATTTCACAGATTCTACAAACGAGGAGATGGTGAAACGGTCAAAACAAAACACAATAGAAGAAATCTAAATATTGTACACAAACAAATCTAGCTACGGTATGGAATAGGAAAGATGCTCCACAAAAGCATATGTGGATTATTTTCTTTACGATTTCACTCTTAAAGTAATTTTCCAAACACATGCAACTATTGTACTTGACACTAATAAAAAACTGTTACTGGGTAGAACAAGTAATCGTAAGAGCAATCTACGGCTGACGGCTGACCATTAGCAACACACACGTGCTTTCGGACAATTCTTCAAGGTCGGAGAATCAAAACATAACATACTTTCAAACCATCGTTGGATTCGACGGACAATTCAATCGCAGTCGTTGGTCAATATTCAAGAACATACATAAGTATCTCATACCTTAAACCTTACGAGACTGTAATAACACAAACCGCGTAAAATAGAATGGATGTTGTACGATCTTAGTTACTGTTTTTGCTACAAAACTAACAAAACAAACCTGTCAGCAATGGAAATGTTAAGCAACGAAATTTTGTTTTGTTTTTTTTTTGGTTTTCTTGCCAAACATGACTAGGCGAATTTTTAATGCATCTAATGCAGGCAGGCAATGCACGATTCATATAATTCCGAAGGTTGCCACATAGGTCAACAATGGCTAGGCATATCTGACGTCTTGTGTTAACAAATGTTTGCACTTTGGGTTGTGCACTTTGAACGAAGAGTTTACCTAATACTACATGAAATTAAAGTGCTTTGACCCTGTGTTCACTAGTCACTAACCCGATTAAAGGACATGAACGCACTAAGTGAATTTTTGTGCTAAGATTTGAGCACAGGATTCTTTGAGCAAGATCAGGATTTAACAACAGATAGAAAGATAGAATATACATAGAGTAAATTTAAAAAGTGCACAAAAAACATGTACTTAAAAAAATACATGACGGCTAATAATATAGTTTAAAGGCGGTATTTATCAATTCATAAAATAATAGAGTTCATAATTCATGATCTTGAATGGTCGATCCTATTGATCGTACCTAAAACTCCACCAAGTAAACTAGACAACGTGTCGAGAACGAGTCGTGATAAATATTAATATAATATAATATTTTCTTAATAAAGACATCAACGCTCATTTATAGATTTTTTTTTTGGGTCCAGTTTTAATGTATCATAAGCAAAAAATCTGAAATTCGTCACTTACTTGAAAAAATAATGAGAATCCTTTTTAATCAAACACAATGTAGCAAAAACAGTTCTTCAAATATTTGTC
This sequence comes from Xestia rhomboidea, assembly GCA_963853795.1. Taxonomy (NCBI): domain Eukaryota; kingdom Metazoa; phylum Arthropoda; class Insecta; order Lepidoptera; family Noctuidae; genus Xestia; species Xestia rhomboidea. The sequence continues at coordinate 10,346,209 of OY970772.1, forward strand.
ACAAATAGCAACACTCCACTATGGTCCAAAACAAAAAAAAACTTCGCAATTATAAATACTGAAGTAAGTATCTATCGAAGCTGGTATCTTCGAGTGAGGCTGACCAACATTTGCGATGAGGAACCGCCAAGAGAATGGTCACCGGCGCCTAAGACCCACCTCCACCGCGGGTGTTGCACCTAACCTTGGCTATCATAATATTATGACAACTATGTGCTATTCCAAAACATGTTATGTGATGATACGCTGTTTGAGCACCCTATCTAAAAGTTTTCCAGGACACAGGTTTTTCTTTTCTTTCACCTTCAATTAAAAGTTACAAACAAGTCAATTAATTGAAGATAAATAATACGTATTTACAAGATAACAGTATTATTCACATTATTAAAAACTACAACTCTTTAATAGTAATAAAAACTGTACAAGTATCAAAAATATATATTTTTTTTTTAACGTCCTGTAGCACGTTAAAAAAAAAATCCCACATCGCTGTCAACAGGAAAAGTGCCCAGAAGGCTGGCAGCATTGCCAAGTTGGATGGCAATGCTGAAAAGAAAGATTTTAACTGGGCTACGTAATGAATATAACTAGAAAACTAATAAAATAAAAATATAACTTCACGACGATGTTGCAGTGGCATGAAAAAAATAAGACTCTTGTTTTCTTTCCCTTATGAATAAAAAACCTTGACAGCAGTAAAATATGTAAGTAATAAATTAATGTAAGATTTTTCCTTTCAACACCTTCACGTCCCCCGTACTATTCAATTCTACCACCAGCCCAATGTTTGAGTGCTTTACATTGAGGTCTAAGTACCATAAAACATGATTTGTCACCTCAAAAAAAAAAGTCGTTTCCCTGCAATAATTTTTGCGTAAAGTTACTTGATTTGATGTACAGAATGCTTAGTTGACGGCTTCGCGGTGAGGTTGTTTACACCCTGTATTATTGCTGGTAATCTTTAGTCACGATGTAAGTATGGAACGTTACTTACTTTTTGAAGTGATAACATTATAGAACGATGACTCGTCTAAATGAATTGCAAAATCTTAACAAACCGATATTCCTTTTATATTTAAATAAGATTATTCATTGCCGTTAGTTAATTTTGAGATTCAAGGATGTTGGTTGCGCTCTACTAACTTGTAAAATAATTACAATTATCTTTGAATCAAAGGTTTTTACGTCATAGCTGAAAGAGAAAGAAGTTCTTTTCTCAGTGATAGTCATTAAAATCTCTTATTACTTTTGCCTATAACTGTAGCACTAATTGAGTGAGCCTCATGATGACAAATGTTAATTGGATCGAATCCAAATTTGTACCTCTTGATCGCAACTCAACGGATAGGATGTTCGTTTAAGAAATACCACTATAATAAAGCTCAAAACCTCATACATTTTTTGTATGCCATATACTCGTACCATTCGATTCTATGATAACAGCTTGTTATAATTATAACGCTTTGCTATGCAGTAGTATTGTTGACTTACGTGAATAGTCGTGGTTAGTGTGCATTGCATTTATTATTCAGGCAGGTCGGATTAGCATGTAACATGCAAGCAAACAGTATTACCTGAAATACGTAAGGTTAATTTTGTTATAGCGAATACATAATTTATGTATCAACAGTGCTTATCCCTTTCTACATGAGTAGTAGTTTTTATACAGCATGACAGGCTTTATGTGTGTAAATCTAATGCAAATATTGCTAATAAACGTAAAAGTGTTGCGACTTTTAATGTCATTCGTGTTTATTACTATGAAATTACACGTTACTCTGTTGCGAGACTCAAAATCAAAGGTAAGCAATGAAATCGCAATTAAGAGTATTTCAAAATAATTTTTATATCTCCTCAAGTAAAGTTACACACCTGTGTAATTTTCGTCTGATGAAATGCGACTTGCTTGATATAGTTAAATAGTTTTTTAAAGATTTCTTAAAACCGGTCTTCTTCAAAGGACTGCCTTGTTGGACGAGGAGTCGCAAGCGCGACTAATGAGCATTAGGTCCTGGGTTCGATTCCCGGGTCGGGCAAATTGTTACTAGGTTTTTCCATAAGGAATTTATTTGATTGGATTGGATTTGTGCCCGGTTGATGGAAATAGGCTCGCCCTCTATTACATTGGACTTAAACATAATTGGCGAAATGTGGGTGTAGGTACTAATGTACATCTCTACCTTACCCTTCGGGGATTACAGGTGTGATGTTATGTATATAGCTCAAAAGCTACCCTTGCAGGGCTAATCGAAAGCTGCGCAAATTTGGAATGCCACGCCACATAATTTGCGTATTTAGACCTAAGTTTGGAAAGAAGATGTCTGACCAGAATACGAAATGCAGATAGGTATCACAATATTTTTGAAGATTTTCCTGCTGTTTAAGGTGAATGCGCCAGGTTGGCCCGCGAAATTCAAATTTTCTTACGTTTTTTGCAATTTGCAGGTCAGTGTCAGGTTGTATGTTGATTAAACTATGAATCGCGGCTGTAAGACGTATGTAGTTACAGAATTATAATCATTAAAATCATCAATACAACCCTCGAAGCTCATAAAGGTGTATGAATTTACTTTTTCAAGGTCAAAGTCATTCCTGCATCTTTATGCGCTACCCTGGAGCATCCACCTTAAGGCTACAGGAGCTAAATTAGCAACTCTATTTGTGGTGGTTCAAACTTCGTTTGAAATGCTGTTAATATAAAGTTCTAATCAGCTTGCACTACAAAGTGGTGGTTACGTCAGTCACTGCGGGCCGAATAGTGCGAATTGAGTGTTTTTTTGCGATTTACAAAAAATCTATTGATTGGACTAAAAAAATAAAACACTATGATGCTAATATGATGCTTGTAGAATTATTTGCCAAAAAATCAGAATGATCGCATGTATTTTAATATGGTTTTTACTCGTTAAAAGAATTTTTTAGAGATAAGTTCGTGATTTTTTTTATCGAGTAAAATTAGTTGTATTATGTTTTCAAAACACTATCATACTAGCATATATCCTGAAGAATATCATAAATTTTTCTGGTTTTGTTTATTGCAGTGAATCATATGCTTTTTTGCATTATAAAACTCGCGTTTAGGTCCTGTAGTCCCCCTAAGGCAACACTTACGTATTTTGAGACTTTCAAAGTTTCAAGAGCTGCGAACCTGTACAAGCTGGCTCGTTTAACAGGCTCGCTTGATTGGGTAAATAAATTATGTTAAAGAAAGCTTAATAATTTAAACACATGCCCTGTATATGCACAACGGGTAGAAGCAGGATGCTACCCATACAAATTATCAACAACGACTCTACAATAATATAAATGTCAAAATTATTTAAAAATAAATGAGACTAAACGCGTGATTAGTAAATAAATAATAGAGTCAAAATCAATTTATATTACTAAATATTATAATAACATGTGTAATCTGAATCGGAATGTTACGCATAACAGTTTCATTGTCTCATGCAGATTAGTTTACACAAGAGCGCGTGACCAGCGGAGCCTGCGCGGGCGCCGGCCGCCGGCGTCATTCTGACGAGAAGGGGAAAGGACGTCAATACTGACCACCTGACCAGATTCTGTGGATGTAATAACATGTGTTGGTAATGTTACAATTATTTTGACGTAATTTCTGCTCGGCTGTGGATTTAGTTCACAAACTATTGCATGAGTTCAAGGTGCTGAACGTATACTGTGGACCATGTTTCGTTGTCCTATAAGGTAACAGAAAGAGTGTAGGTGCGTTGTGTTAGTAGACAGTAATTGTAAGAAATTCTGGATACACAATAACTATACTATTAACATAAGTACCTATTGGGCTGAAAAGTACAAAAACTTTAGTTGCTATAAATTTTCTCTTTCTGAGACCACGAAATTTTGAACCCAGAATGCGAAAAAATCTTTATGAAAAGGGTCTACCAATTATAGTGCTTATGGGACTATTGCAAAGCGATTTTAATGATCTTGTTTTGAACAACAAACAACATGAAACAAATATGTTAATCATTGCAATATAAAAAGTTAAATTCCACGCATTATATGTGAATGTGGGCGGAATCGGAGATGGCCGAATTGTTTGGCAATTGGTTTTGCAATTATGTTGCGAGTCCGATCGAAATGCCTACACCTATGATAGTAAAAGATGCTCTACCTGTAGTCATGTGACTAGGTTTCGTCAATGTAATTTTCCAGTTTCATTCAAACCATTATTTTTCTAGGCCAGCCATTCTTGCAATAACTATAATGTTTGCTAAAGTCAGAATTTAGGTACTCATAAACTGACCTTGGATTGGGATTTTTAAAACACTTGTTTTGTGTTGTTGTTTTCCATCGATATAAAAGTACAGCTATAAATCATATTTTATCGTTTTCAAATCAATATACACTAATATACGAGAAGAATCGATAAATCACAGCAATTAACCTCACATCAAAGCTCGATGTTATCTTCAAATAGAATATTTAACAACTGCTATTTACTTTCCCATTGAACTTTAAAACAAATTAGACTCATTGCTTGGTTCGACTGGTTCTTGTTATATTGTTTGTCATATTAAAAAAAAAAAAAACTAGTCAAGCCGGGCGTAGAATGGGTCGAAATTCACAAAGTTCATATGATTTTGCATATCGACGACGCTTACGTAGGAGAACCCCGGGACCTAACCAACTTGATATCCTGAAAGCGAGCATAAAGACTGTCAGCAAGGAGTATTGTGAGGAGTCTTCCATTTGCGGGCTGAAGCACCTTGTTGACGAAAATACTCCGTTCATTGAAAGGTATGTGGCCATAATACGTGAGAGCCCAGAGTTACCGTGCGGAATTTGTGGGTAAGTACTTATGTATGTAAGCACTTGGATTATTGCTCTTTACTGAGTTGCAGTAAAACTTGTCATGAACTTGCTCAGCTGGCTCTCATAAGGTGTGTTACTTACCGCAATTACTAATATCTTAAAGTGGAAAGGCTTGTTCATTACATCACTTGAGATAACTTACGTTAAGGTAGAAGGCATAAATCATACAATTAAGTTAGAAAACAGGCATAAAACTACATAAGTGACTACCTATAGCTTTTGTAATGCCTATCTGCGTATTATTGGATAACTGTCATTTAAACTGGCAAATCTATAACTCATTACAGATCTAAAAATATTTTTATTTCACCAATTTTTGTTCACTTTCTAGTTCTAAGTTAAATTGTGTCTGACTTTTTATGTCTGTACCGAAGGACGACTACCTAATTGAGCTGCTTTGTTAACAGAATCATTTGGATCATAACGCTAGTGATTGGCCTCATCTGCTCAATATCCTTAGTTTGGCTGACATTCGAGAAGTACTATAGCGCGCCGCTGGTAACCACACAGTTGCCCGAGGGTCTGTCCGTTAATAAGATCATATTCCCTGCCGTCGGCATCTGCTCAAACAACAGGATCAGCAAACGAGCTGCAGCGGAACTCGCCAAGAAATTGTAAGACGACGATCTATTTATACGATGATATTCTTTTAAGGTGTGTGTCCAAAGGAAATAAAAATACTTAATCACAAAGATTTTGGAGGACACAATTTTTAGTACCTACATAAAGTACTTACATAAAGTAGTAATAACTCTATTTTCTGCCTCATCTACGAGTGTAAAAATTACAAATGATAAATCAATACCTACTATAATAGTTCGCAAAAATATGGTTTGTTCTAGTTTCATTAAAATTCGTAATCACTAGAATACTGCTATTTGGTACGTTTTACAGTTTATCATATTATACTATTAGTTTTTGCCAACGGCTTCGCCCGCGTGAAGTTTGGGGATTGTCCCATGGGATCTTACTACCCGGATGAAAAGTATCATATGTTTTAATCCAGGTTATAAACTATCCGTGTGTAAAATTTCATCCAAATCCGTTCAGTAGTTTTTGTGTGAAAACTCCACAAGTAACAAACATCCATCCATACATACTCACAAACTTTCGCATTTATCATATTAGTAGGATCTTTACTTTGCAGACTGAAAGAGGAGCGTAACAAAAAATACACTGAGAAAGATATGATGTCCCTCCTATTCGGACTGGGGCAGTTGTACGGGCTGGGTGCAGTCAACTATAACAACGTGTCGCCCATTCAACTGCACGAAGCTTTAGGCGAATATGATGTTCACGAGCTGATGCGGAATGTACGTATTCATATCGACTAGAGAATGATAAATAACTAGATAATTACTATAGTGTCTACATTAAGGCTGGGGTATCTGCTAAAATTAGCAACTCTTTTTGTGATGGTTCAAACTTCGTTTGAAATACTGTTAGAGTAAAGTTCTAATCAGTTTGCAGTACAAAGTGGTTGTACATCACGTCAGTCACTGCGGGCTGAATAGTGCGAAATGAGTGGTTTTTATTTAATTGTAACCTAATAAATCATTACATCAAAATGCTAATTGTACACTTTGTAAAGAAAAAAGTGACGAATATTTGTGTGAAAAAAAAAATACTAAAACTTAATGCCGTTTGAATATTTTTTTCATATAGTAATAATAATGTTAGAATTATTTCAATTGTACCAATTAAAGTTTAGAGTCTAATAAGCAACATACATTTTTTTGCACATTTATATTCACTCATCAAAGAGGAGTTACATGGAGAAAACCTCTCGTTAGCAGATACCCCAGCCTTAAGTCTTAATTTACTAAGATCCATTGGCGCAGCTCTGTAGAACATCTAAACCTACAGCAATAGCGATAAATGAGTGACTGACTAACCAAGGAATGCAGTTACTAAATACAATACGCAATGAAAATTAAAGTTCTATTCATGCTCATGAGTATAAATATTGATAAACAAAAAGAATCTGTTTGCTTTTACATTAACATAACGTATGTTGACTGCAGTTAACACCTCGGTGTGAAGACCTATTGGTTCGCTGCGTTTGGAACACAGAGCCGAAGAACTGCCTAGATTTGTTTGACTTTCGTCTCACCATGAACGGCTACTGCTGCACCTTCAACTATTTGCGAATCCATGATACTTTGTTCCGAAGGTAAAACTTATATCCGTTCCAAAATTATTGATTGAGTGATCAATTGATAATTTATCAATTAACAAAGTTAATTTTGTTTGCAGTAAAACCAGTAAAACCACAAGAAGCATTGATATGTACAAGTATGGCAACAAATCATTCTTTGATTTCGATCAGGGACTCAAAGTATTGTTACGACTCAATGACAGTGACGATTTCTTCTACAATATACCGTTGAGAGGGGCTCAAGTATTGGCTTATATTATATTTTTTTTTGAATAATATATTTGGGCGGAACTAGTGTACATTAATAAATGCGACAATTTTTGCAGCTACAGTTCTCAGATGCATATGACTTCCCTGATTCACCAAGTGGAAGTTTCGGTATGCAAATCATTAGTCCCCGGGTAGAAGTAAGCATAAATATTAAAAATCTTTTATAGCCTTAGCACGCATCATGAAATATATTTAGTCGTCAGCTCAATGAATTGTAAAAATGACTTTCCACTACGATAAACCCGTTCGCACGATTGAGCACCGCTTTAAGGTGTATCCTTTAAAACTCATTCATGTGTAAGTTTAACGTTATAGATGACGGTGAGTGTAACAGCTAGTTTCACAGAAGCGTCTAGAGACATCCAGCATGTGCCGATAAAATTGAGGAAATGTAGATTCTATGACGAGTCGTCGTATCTCCCGTTCTACACGTATAGTGACTGCATGCTCAAATGTAGAATGCATTTTCTGTTGGAAAATTGTAACTGCACGCCGTTCAATATGCCAAAGATGAGCACTGCTAAAACGTGTAACATGAAAGATGTGCCCTGCCTTAGGACATATTATTGTAAGTATTTCATTACTTGATAAAATCTATTTTTATTGAGTGCATCCATCATAATGTTATTGACTGAGGTTGAGTGTTGAAAATGGACTCACATCCTCTCACGGATAGGAAACCTGTTTCCTGATTAGGCTATGCGGCCCGTGAGTGCTTTTACGCCGTAAAGTCCTGTGTAGTAACATCAAAATTAAAAAAAAAAGTTCCAAGAAAATCTTACAATAGGCATGACGACAGTATCAAAAAATTGCAAATCTATTTAGTCCGTCAGTTAGAGTATTGGAAATTAATGGACGCGTATTTTTTGTTTTTGTAAATCAATGAATATTGACAAAGATAAAACGCATCAAAACTCAGGTGTGGGGGCTCGTGACGTCAGAACTAGCTAAAAATTATACCATGGCGTGACGTATTGAGAATTTTAAAAGCGTCGTATCTTCGTCAATTTTGGGTTACGCAACAAAAGAAAAAACACGGGTCCAATATTTTTTGATAATCTAAGTGACGGACGTATTAGATTTGTTTTGTCGTCTCGCCTGTAATCTGCGTACTTACTATATTACTTCAGCACAATCCATATCTGTACGTCCGAACGAAGACTACATTCCTGAAGAGTTAGAGCTGGATGCTGTTAACGGAGGCATCAACTGTCCGATGTGCAACCCGACCTGTTCCAAGACAGCGTACAGCTATGACTTCAACAATGTGCTCATATACCCGGAGTATCTGAACACTGTGCCGGATAGCGAGCAAGATGAATGGCTGTAAGTACTAACTGGATTGTGACGTTCGCAACTTTATGTAATGTTGCAGCAACACAAAGACAAGTTGCAGCAACAATACAAATTTTGTTTACAATACGTAATGAGAATTGACTAATAGATTTATGAGAGTAGGCATGTCATCAGCCTGGCATGTATTTATATTGCTCTTAATGACATAACTCTCTACATTGAGTTATATATTTAAGTAACTCTATTTAGTTTAATTTCAATTTATTTTCAAGGTACCTAAGTATAATTTCTTGAAAACACGAATTAATATAATTATTGAAAAAAAAATACACAATTTATTCGCATTTCATTGATATCAAAACACATCAATAATGTATAAAAAGTAGACAATTTAAATAAACCAAGTAGGTACAACCAACAAAAGTCAATTTAACAATTTTATTTTCGTATATCAAAATTTTTAAAAGCGATGTTAGATATGGGACACTCGTTTCGGAAAGCGGCCTTTTCAATCCGCGATTTGGGGCTTCCCTCCTTTTGTAGCCAAAATTTCATTCTTCCGACAGCCGACGTAGGCCCCTGCAGCTGTCCTATTACAGTCCCTTGAGCAGTGTTCATCACCCATCCTTTGAGTCCCAGATCCCAAGCTTTCTTTTGAGTGTGTTTCCTGAAGAAAACACCTTGCACTTTGCCGAAAACTTCAAAGTCGACAGATGTAAAATTTGTGTCTGCCATACTGATAATAATTAGGAAATTAATCTTTGAGCTTGCGGCATACAAATAGCCAACTTCACATTTTGACGTTTGTTTGTTAATATCGTCGTTCTGGAAACGAAAGATAAAGGCGTCGTTCAAGCTTGTTTATTGTCAGGGTTGTCATGGAAGTAACAAATAGGCTATCTATAATAAATTAAATTACAAGCCATAACAAATATCTTTTCATCCCCCCATCTCGGAAAGAGTATTTTTGCTCTTCGATATCTGAGTGCAAAAGTCGTTTTTATCCTCTAGAGGATAAAGTATATTGAATTTAGAACATCGTGTGCACTAAGTTTGTGAATTCAAAACATCATTAAACCTATTTACTTCTACCTCCATGGTGCCGAATTTATCATAGGTACAACCTTTTTTAATTTGTTAAAAACTCAGACTCGGAACCTTCTTGGTGTACTTTAATAATTTGCTTTGCGCGCGCCATTTTCTTGTCAGGTCAATTGTTAAAACCTTTGAGACCTTTGAGAAGGATTTGAAACAGTACGATATTAAAAAAAAATGAAAAAAAATAGGTAGAAAATGCCCAAGGCATTAAGTCCGCCTTTGTACAGTTTTTACTTGTGCATAAAGTTTTAATAAATAAATAAATAAATATTACACTCAACTTAACTAACTGTAGCAACGTTACTTTAAATTTTTCTTAATTGTACCAAAGTATTATTTGTTATAATTTAAAGATTATTCTGTAATACTTACCTACCATAATATAGTAGTTAACACCTAAACTGAAATAAAAGTATCTTGTGATTGTAAATGTTTTTTTTTTTTGCATTTAGTAATTTCCTCGCTGAGGTGGGATGAAAAGTTACGTGTTGCACTCGAGTGCAAAGATTTTTCACCTCGTGCTCTTTTGATTCCCTCGCTAACGCTCAGGATTCTAATTTTTGAATCACTCGCTGCGCTCGTGACTCAATTTTAGAATCCTTCGCTTGCTCGGTTATCAAAATTGAGCACGCGGTTAAAAAGCAACTTTGCACTCTTGTATAACAAATAACTATTAATATAATCATAAATACGACAGGAAAAGTATACCTAAATATGAACAAAGAGAATTCAAGGTATCTCACGTGGCCTATATTTTACTGAAACCGTCTGCAAATGAAACAACTCCAGAAAACAAACAAAGGAATATAGGGAGCACTTCGTTACGCGAAGCAAGTTGAATACATTGAATACATTTGTTCTGAACAAGAACAATGGCGTTTGTTGCAGAAAAGGCGTGAATTTCACCGGAACCTCGCGAGTTCACGTGAAGTATGCTAGGGATGTAGCCGACTGCTACGGGCAGAATGTTATTATGAAGTGGTTCGATTTAATTAGTAAGTATTGTATACAGGCTATGTAGCAGTTTTATGAAATGATACATCATCGTGCTTATTTTTGTAAAAAAATAACTTTAACGGTATAATTTAACGATAATCATCAACAGTTTTTTTCTTTTTTCCAAATTAAAACATTTAGTTGGGTGTTTACGAAACGAACTTTCGAGTTATTAAAATATAGGAACGTTTTACAGTGGGGAAACCGTTTTAGAGTTGGGAATTAAACACTGATATTCCAAGACCCACTAATTCTTCTATTTTTCTTTTCTCAGGTAATATCGGTTCCACCTGTGGCTTCATCACCGGCTTCAGTTTCGTTTCCGTGTTGGAATTTATTTACTTCTTCACCGTGAAGTTGATACGGGAGGTTCGATCGCGACGGCAACGCGGCAAGAGAAGTACTAAAGTAACCATAGAACCTCAGAGAGCGGCATACTTTGAGCCCATCAGGTCATATCGACCAATATACTGGAACGAGATCACGGGTAGTACTAGGCTGGGTCAGAGGCCCACTTAATTGTATATGACAAGATAGATTGAAGATATGCAGTGACCAACTTAGTGTGTATTGAAAAGTTACAAATGCCTGCCAGCCACAATCAGTATCTTATCAAAACTTTGTTCCTAGAGGCACGTGTTGAAGGGGTAAATATTTATTAGGTAATTTGTTTAGTGGGTAGAGGCATAGAACGTATTTTTGTAGTAATCAGCATTAGATGTTATCAGTGTAATGGTCCTACCATTTGAACACCTGTGCCGTTCTCATTCTGATTAAATCTGTATTGGAACTTAGGCACCTGTCGTAATTTTACATCTCCATTATTTATTTGTTCTGATTAAATCATGTACGTTATTGTTACGCACTTAAGCTATTGTATAAAAATAAAAAAATAAAATAAAAATGGTTCAGTCATTTCGAGTCCTTTGTACAAGATACATATATGTGATAATATGGTATCAAAAGAATCCTGGAAAAGGTATTTGGAGATTTGGTGGAATGGGATCAAAAGTTTGCCGCAAACGACGTCCATTCATGGTTTTAGATTCATTGCTGATACTCAAAGACACTGGGTCGAAAGGTAATTCAATACAGTATGGCCGCTGGTCACGTTAATGATGTCGGGATGGACTACAAAGGTTCCATTCAGAACTGAATAGAGTTAGTACGCGCGGGTTCGCGAAAAATGGAAGAAGTGACTTTTCCCAGGAGTGGGGCAGAGCAGACTAGAAAAATAAATATATTATAAAAATCATTAAATATTTTTCCATAATGTATGGAAAATCGTGAATAAATACTCAAATAGGTAGATACGTTTGTTTCAGGATATTCTGGCTGATAGTCGTAGCACTATCCTGGTATGGTTCGTCCCTGTTGATCGCAGCCCAGTACGACGCGTTCCAGAACAACCCTATTTCGTTCGTCGTGGAGACAACCTACAAGGATTGGAACACTGAGTTCCCAGCAGTTGTTGTTTGTGAAAATGACAATTCAAACCGCGTCGAAGCAATATCGGATAAGTAAATCTTGTTTTCCATACGTTCATGTCGTGCAAAGCTCGGTAAAGATCTGAAACTTACTTAGCTGTAATGTAACTGAACAACTGAAACTTCAGCGTTGAATGGCAGTTCGTTTAGTAGGAAATTAACTTATGGTTTGATTTAACGAACTGAAAACCTCTTGTTAGGTACATATTAACTTGGTCCGTGTTGGTTAGTTAGGTACGATCGAACAAGCTATTTGGTTTACATTTTAACATGCAAATTACATTGTAAAATGTAAACCAAATAGCTTGGTCGACCGTACTTTTGGATTCTTAGGAATCGATAGGAATCATCATAAAACATACATTATAAATAAATATGCAAGGAGTAGTGAGTAGCATCACCTGTCTGGCATGAATGCTGAAATGGATCGTTTTGGCACAGCCGTGAGGCACACAGCACATTCTATGTATTTTCTCTTTTTTTAAATATTATTGTGTCTGTGCTTAATGTACTGACGTCAAATAAACATTTTTCTTTCTTTCTTTAAACTGAATGGCAATATTCAGTTTAAAGCCTTGAATTTTCTGGTAACGACTTTTAATAGATAGTACCTACTCTACCTTCGCTATGATTCCAGGTAAGGTATCTTCGATCGTTGAGATACTTTTAAGCAGGGCTTTTATTGCTGAGAGAGTGTTTCTTTGTAGATTATGGGGAGAAGATCACGATTTCAACATGGAAGAAGTGTTAAAAGAGCTAGCTTTTTTCAAAGGAATTACTTATTATACGTCAGAATTTTGTAACTTGGTGGACCCGCTGAGGGACTGTATGCAGACGAACCTGACATATTATGCTAATCTGGTAAGTATCTACCTAGGGCCATTGTTCACTAACATTAGACAACACATAATGTAATGCGTAAATATAGTAAGTAACAAATCAACGCGTAATATGTAATCTGGTATTTTGTCCCGAGAGTCGTGCCCTTTAAGAGAATGGTGTTAATATGTCCAAATAAATAACCTTTTTTTGATGTTGATAATGTTTTCAGGTCAGGAGCACCTGCGAAGAAACTTTAGCAAACTGCTCATGGAATGGGATTCCGTTCGAATGTTGCAAGTACTTTAGGCCGATGGACACTGAGCTCGGAACGTGTTTTGCTATTAATACTTTGCAAGGGAGGTAAGGGAAAGTCTCGATCGATACTCTTACGTATGTGGAACGTATATCTACAGCATGTAATAATCTATTACATCATTATCTTCTTCCGGGAGTGAAATTGTTTCATATTAATATCTTGGAATGATTAATTCCTGATGAGTGATGACCAAGAAGCACCGGTTCCATGCATTGGTAGTCTTTTACGTCAGTCAGGTGATTAAAAACTGGAGATGGTCTGAGGACCACTCAGCAGAACACAAAGATTACTAAGCTAGGTAGACATGACATGCCTAATCTTGCAATGACTCATCTCTTGGACAGGATGCTTATTACTTAGTTTGTTTCTCCTCATAGAGAAAGGAATGCTCCAAGATTAGACATGGTAAGTAACCGCACGACAGGACCTGGAGCGATCAAATTCGATGTAATGGTGACTGCAAACATTTACATTCTGAACGAGGAAGAAGTGCCGACGCTTACTACTATCGGCTCAGATGTTTTAACAGTTGGACAAGAAATATTTCATAAGTAAGTTGATTTGCATATTTAGCAACATTTTTTAAATGTGCGAATTTGACCATCGATATGAGAAACCATAATGAAATAATGACGTCCCGTTTTGTGTTGCATCGCATGCATGGGTCTCGTAAAACGATGGCTATCTAACGAGTTCATCAAATTAGGTGACACTTAACAAATTGAGTCCAAGGAATTTCACAGTGCTGTAATGCCGTCAATTTTAGTAATCCTTTCCATGATTTGTAGGCGTTTCATAACCATACGCAACATTGAGAATGACGCCGGCGCGCGCTTGATATCGCCAGAAAAACGAAAATGTCGCTACACCGACGAAAACTTCTTGCAAGTGTATCACCACTACTCGTACACAGCCTGCACTGTGCAATGTAGAAAGGATGCACAGTTGCAGCTTTGTAACTGTACCAATTACTTCATGCCGAATGTTCCGGAACACCTCAGATGTAATGTCAGTGGCATTATCTGCTTGAACAGCCATGTCACTGAACTTTCGGTAAGTCTCGAACGAGCATATAAAAAAAAAATGTTGCTGATGTAGGTTGGTATATTGATGCTCGTGTAGTTGTAACAACATTACTTTGAAATTATATCAATACTGGATTATTTAATACCATTCTTTAATCAATTAGTTGGGAATTAATTGCTTCGCTTCGAGTGTTTAATTGATTATGACGAATAGCGACGAATTTCAATCAATATAATCTGTTTTGTGTAAAGGTTCTCAAAGCTAGCTGGTCGTCCCGCGCTGGCCTATCCTGCAATTGCCTACCTTCATGTACGGAGGCAGAGATCAGCATCACGAAGGACTTCAAGTTTGTTACCACTGATAGCTACGCGAGTGTCCAGATAGAACTAGCAGTACTGCCCAGTGAACGGTACAGGAGGAATGTGGTGCGAGGAGTACTGGATTTAGTTGGTGAGAAATTAGATTAAGAAAACGGATGAAGTTAGAGAAAAGGTAAAGATAGGTAGACTATGGATAAGAAAGAGCAAGTGCAAGAGTTGAAGAACTTTCCAATTGACAATGCTACGACGATAAGGACAACACCTTGTTTGTCCTTAATGGAATCTTGCAACTTGGAAAATGAAAAAGGTCTTAAGGAATGATGAATGATTTTTCAATTTATTTCACAGTATCCACCGGCGGAACTGGCGGTTTGTTCCTAGGTGCCAGTATCCTCAGCTTTGTAGAACTGTTCTACATTCTGTTAATCCGTCCGTTCTGCGACATATATAGTCAGCGAGATGACGACCCCTGGCACAGGAAGTTTGGTATGCGACGCCTTCAAGATAACAAGTTTATCCCGAATTGGGGCTGGACATACAATGGGAAGGTTGAAGACAAGGAGAAAGCTGCGATTAAAGATGGTTCTCCTTAAGTGTCTAATAAGATATAAAATCATTTTCACGGTTATGGATATGAAAAGTCTTTGTATATCGTCCGTCTCTTCACTGTAAGAGCAGACATCATGTACTTGAGTGTAAAAGTTACCTACGTGAACTACAGCAACAGCAGTTTTATTAAATTAACTATATATTTTCGTTATTCTAGCTTATTCTTATCTTTACACGTGTAGGTAATTTTATGTTAACAGTTACAATTATTTACATAGCAACCATTCTACGTGTGTTTATTTTAAATAAAATAATAAAAGGTCCACATGAATATTGTATTTATTTTTGTGCTTATCTAAGTGTATACATATGTATTATTTTGCAGGTATACAATATCTATCTGCGATTTCTTCAAAGATTTCCATGACTTTTTCTTTGTAATCAGAATTACATTCCATCATTTTCTTGATAAATAGTCCTTTATTTTTGGAGAGTATTTCATCAAACTGAGCATTATCACAAAATATTTCGGTAGTCAGATCATCGTCTAACCAATTTTGTGGTATAAGACAAGCACAAACGATGAGCCCCCACTGTCTTTGTTCGTCAGCAGAAGTCATAAATTCTTCTTTTGTCAATATTTTATCGATTTCGACATTATGGTTATTTAGTATCTTCGTAAGTTCTTCATAGTAGAAATTCAAAAATATCGCAATATTTTCTTCTCTAAAAGTTGGATCTAAATTACAACAAAGTAGTAACATGACGTCTCCACCAGGTGGTTGGTACCTTATTGCTTGAAAATCAACCAGCACGCAATCATCAGGATCCGAGTGGTTCTCTTCGCCCTTACTGTAGTGGAACATAAGGTTATTATTCCATAGATCGCGGTGACAGATCACATTCTTCTGTTGAGGAGAGAAATCGCCTAAACTCAAAGCAGTAGACCACACATCCCGCCATCGACTCTCGATCCAATTCATTTCTGTACAGTCATACTTTGAAAATGACTTCATAGCTTCTAATGCCCCTGTCATGCACTGACAGAACCAATCAGATGCTAGATGGTATCCATCTTTGGCTAGGGCGTATTCGTGATGCATTCCCTTGTATTTTCCCATAGATTCCTTACTTTTCTTGTCTTCATAGATAATGGAAGATGCGTGAAGCCTAGCTAACGTTTTCAATGCTTGAAGAGTGTGAGCCATGTCGAACCTATCAAATTTATTCCGTAACTTATATTGTGCGGCGTTTAAATCATTAAAAACCATTGCATCTTTTAAAGCTGTTATCAACCTCGCAGCATATGGTTTGTGACCTGAAAATTAACCCAATTACATGAATAATCTAGCGTCCCCTTCAACAGAAACTAATTGTTTAGGTACTAACTCACCCGGTATTTCAATGTTCTCCTTGATCACCGTATAGAAGAATACTTCTTTATCAAAAAGCCGCATTTCCTTCACCATGTTTGCTTTCGCTGCATTCGATCTGGAGATGGCTTTGATAAAAAAGTAAAGAACTTTTCTATTCGACAAATGCACTTTCACTTTCCAATATTCTGATAGAAATCCCAACATTTTGTCACTAGCCGGGTGAACAGTGTAGTTTTCTATAATTATTTCTTCATTAGAACGGTTGTAGGTAGCCAAAATCAATTTAATATCTTCCTCAGTTATATGGTTAACTTGTTCGTTAAGTTCAATAGCGGTAGTTGCCATTTTTGCGGTATGTCTATCAGCCTGTTAGCTAAGGATAATACTGCGGCAATTAGGTATGTAGTTACCTACATTTATCGAGACAAAATACGAGTCGTTCTCGTGGCAGTGTATCTCTTCGTTAAACATACATTGATATCGTAAGTATAGGTAAATTAGTAAGAGTAAATAAGTAAGATAGATAGAGAAATACTGTGGCAGTATTGCCAGCTGTACGTTGGAATAAAATTTAAAAAGTAAATCAGTGGCCACTGATTTCATTTGTCGTTAGGTACTCCAACAAAATATGAGGTTCGAAAATTATACAGGGTGTAAACGGACTCTTCACGAAGCCATCAACCAAGGATTCTATACATCAAACTAAGTTACGCAAAAATTATAGCTGGGAAACGACTATTTTTTTGGGGTGAAATATCACGTTTTAGGGTAACACTCGAGATCAAACACAACACACACAAAACAATGTGCTGGTGCATGCATTGAATAGTATGGGGGTCGTGGAGGTATTTAAAGTAAAATTATAACAGTAAAATTTTTTATTTAAAAAACTTGTGAAAAAGTTGGAACTTAGACCCCCAATATCTCCGTAACCAGAAGGTTCCCAAGTATGGTCTACTCCAGAACAAAAAAATGATCGCAATGACGGACAGAACACGTGCCTCTCGGCTTCGTTAAGGGTCTATTTACATCCTTTTTCTTTATTACACTCACAAAAAAGTCTGTCCAAAGAGAGTTGCACAAAGAGCCATGGATCGACCCATGCTCGGCATAACCCTATTCAACCGAATGAGTGCGTAAAAAGTAAGGACAGGACATCGCGGAGATGGCCAATGGAGTAGAGTTATGACCGAATGGCGGTCAAGGTCGCGGGAAACTTGTCGCCATGGGATCTGGAGGCGATAGTCCTCGCTCGCCTGCATGACTGGCGCGCGAAGGCTCTACGCCAGGGGAAACTCACTGCCGTTCAACGGACAGACCTCAGGAGTGATCTCTTAGCAACATGGAGAGAGCGACTGTCGCAACCCCGTGCAGGGCACGCCACAATAGTGGCAATAAGTCCCCTCTTTGAGGATTGGCTTGAGAGCCGCCACGGCGTCCTTATACCTTCCGCCTGACGCAGGTCCTCACCGGACACGGTTGGTTCGGGAGGTTCCTGCACCGAATCGGGCGGGAGGAAACGCCCGGGTGTTACCATTGCCAGGATCGACCGGAGGACACGGTGGAGCATATGGTGGAGTGGTGGAGGTCTGCCCCGCGTGGGCGGAGCACCGCCGTGTCCTCGTAGCGGCGATCGGCGGTGGCGATCTTTCGCGTCCGGCCCTGGTTCAACCCATGGTCCGGAGCGAGACGGAATGGGACGCCGTCACGTCCTTCTGCGAAGCAGTTATACTGGCGAAGGAGGTGGCGGAACGTGATAGGGATAGAACCTCACGTCCCAGCCGCCGCGGGAGACGCACTGGGCGTCGGCACACGCCGGGGCCGCGCCTACGGTGATCTATGGGCTAGCTCGCCGTCCGTCCGTCTTATGACGACAGGCCGTGTCGACGGCGCGTTCGTATTCCACGCGCGCCTCAAAGAGAGTCAGCAAAAGGAAGGAGTCCGCCAGGGCCGATGCCTGCCGGGGCTGCGGGACTGTTCGAAAGAGATAGGTACCGTGGCCCCGGAACACAAAGGGCGATGAAGGAACATGGATGGGTTTTAGTCAGTAAAAGTCTGACACTCCCTTCCGCTTTTCCATCCGAAAAAAAAAACGAAAAATAAAAGTCGCGGGAAACAATTGGATGAGGGACCACGAAGGGGGAAACCAAGAAGCAGGTGTGGCAGAAGAAAGAGGCGGCCTATACCTACCTAGCACCGTGTGAAACGATGATGAAACTTGATTGTAACTCTTTTTGCCTATTTGGATATACTTACCATATAATATCGTGGGTAGATATTAGTTTAAATAATATACACTATGTTAATAACATGGTCCTAAATTAGGGCGGACCTTAAGAGAAGGTAACAATATTAATTTACTAAAAAGCTGGCAATACAAACCATAGCAACTTCTTGATGATTTTATCTAAGTTAAACACAGCAGGTGGAAAACATCAGTTAATTAAGTAGCTGGGTATATAAGGCATAAACCAAGACTTATTTACCTAGTCTAAGACGTTATGTTGATATTAGATATCTTAAATAATAAGGTGCAAAATAAAATCCCAGGCCACGGCCGGCATGCCGGCAGCCACCGAGACGTTCTGCGACATCCGCTGCCAACTATATAGGCAACTACACTGACTAGGGAGTTTGTTGAACTGACCGCTTGGCGGCCGAACTCAGGTCCGCCAAAGACCAGAGGCCCTAACCTGAACCAAATCTGGGGTATATTCGCGGCCTATATCCTTGGATTAAGGCAGCCCTTTGTAGTTCGTTTCGATTCGCATCGCGCGCAGCGATCTTTCGTCAGACACACTTTGTGCTCATCAGTAGTGTGCTTTTTATAGAATATGGACTATTTAACTCACACACTACTATCTAAATCCCATCTAATCTGGACTATTTAAATCAAAACATCAATGACAAAAACGTCACTTTTCCTCGACTGTGTATTTATTTATTTATGTACACAAAAAACTGAACAGGACATTAAATTAAGATAGACGACCACAAAGGTACTGCTTATTTAATAAGAAATTTCATCCACCGGCCCTGCGAGAGGAAAGTTGGATTAGAAATGTAGTTCCTCAGCTGTTGCGTCTCGTCGCATCATTCGCATCCCGTCGCGGCATCCTCTAGCGCGCTCAATGCCGGGAAGGGAAAATCCCTTCGATGACTTGGGGTCGATCTCTAAACATTGGAATCTGTATCTTGTTACCACGAAGCTACGTTTAAATTTACGTTGGATAAAGTTAAAATGCCTTGCCCTGCCGTCCCCTGTGTGCGCCGGCCTAAGGTAATTTGTAAGTTCTGGTAGGTAACCACCAGAAAGTACAAATTACAACAGAATGTACGGCTTGCTCAATTGAAATCAAAGTTTGCTTCAAGATTTTTTGGAAACACAAATCTCTCTACGATTTCGTCGAAAAGTTCCGTTACTCTGATTCGGTATTTGTCATCTTCTTTAGCTATGTCTATAAACTCCTGACTACGGCTCACTACGTTGGCTCGTTTTGCTAGTTCGGGATCACAAAATATCTCCTCTCGTTTCTCCTTACTCATACCTACGATAGGTGTTATGATCGCAGCCTGAGTTAGTCCGAATACTATACTTTTTTTGTATGCTTCTGCAAGAGTAGCTTTATCAAATATGTGCGTTACATCTACTCCTTCAGCATGCAGTTCTTCAGATAGCACTGCATGGTAAACTTCCATAAATTCATCAGTCCATTCATCTCTATCACACTTTCTAGTATTAAAATATATCAGGGAAGACAGGTCTAGCATCGGAGAAGAATATATAACAGTCTGAAAATCAACGAACAAAGCGTGACATGCTGAGTTCTGACCCTTTTTGAGGAGAATATTATTTGTCCAAAGATCACGATGCACTACTACGTTTCGATATTCTGAACTGGGCTTCATGAGGTCCATAGCACTTTCAAATAATGTAGGCAGAATCGATTCTACATATCGATTGAAGTTTGGCTTCGATTTATACATAGAAAATACTTTGAGATAATCAATCACAGCATTCCTTCCTGTGTCCCGCCAATCTAGCCCCCTGTTGGGTTCTTGAAGGAAATCACTATAATGTTCCCATATTCTGTATGGTCTGCCCAACTGGCTGCTTTTCCGCTCTTCATAAATGTATGATTGAGCGTGGAATCTTGCTAGCGTTGTGACGGACGCTTTTAATTCTTCGATATTCATTGTGTCCTGGTGATGTGGCATCTCGTATCCAAGAAGTGAGACGTTTTCAAATACAAATATTTCTTCTTTGATAAACTGTAATTTAGGACGCCATTTTTGTGATCCTGTAATTTTTTTAAAGAAATTATTATTACGAGAGTTGTTTAACTACATTTTTACAAAATGTTTGTCCTGGAGTAACAGTTAGTTCTATAAATTAGGACAACAGTACAAAGAACTAAGTAATAGTGATGCTGTAATAGTACATTTTGATACAAGTGGAGAAAGTTTGTTATTGCATTCGAGGCGGAATTAACTCCCGAGCCGTAGGCGAGGGTGTTTTTGAGCTGAGAACTGCAATAACAAATGTCCACGTGTATCAAACGACGTTTTTCAATACACTTCTGAAGAAATAAAATAAAATAACGAAAAATATTTTTGTCATAAATTAATAAGAAACTATGATTTTAATTTTCTTTTTTTCCGCGCTTTGCTTTCGCCAGGTTGTAGGAGAAGCAAAGGTATGAAGCCGCTAAACAGCCTAATATAAAAAATCGATTTTTTTTATATTTTTGAATTTAGAACTCAAATAAATGTAAATTTGTTTATAAAAGTAAATATTTGTTTTAAATAATCATGTTTATCTATGATATTCTATTTATAAACACAATTTGCATATTTAAAAAATATTTAGGCGGTAAAGACGCATTATTGCTTTGCCAAAATTAAAAAAAAAAACATTCTTTCCGACTTAATGCATTGAACCAATTTGAACTAAGTATAGGCAGTATAGGTATAGTTATCTGTGGCAATTTTCATGCCCGCACACGTGTTGGAAAATGCAAAAAATCGCACGCGTGTGAAATACATTGCATGTTGAACCTAATCATAGTGCGTTATGAAGCACTTTTCGAGGAAGTGTATTGAAAAATAAATATCTTACCAGTTCCATTTTCAAATTCGTTAAAAAGCGTGCTGAGCATGACATACTCCTTTTTGAAGAATCCAAGCTCATTAAGGTATTCCGTTTTCCACTCATCGAACCTCGGCATGCACTTGACAAACAGATTAAGTATAGAACTGATCCCATCCACTTCTACTTCCATTATCAGTTTCATATGGTCACCCAGATATCCAATAATTTTGTCTGAAAAATCCTCCATTTTCCAATTTAACACTTTTGTAAACCCACATTGTTTTGCGATGAAATTAATTTCATCTCGACTTAATAATTCCATTTTGCGCGTGTTTCTCGTAACATTAGCAATGTAGTATCTAAACAAATAATTGCAGTGTTTTATAGGGTAAATAGTGCAGGTATCTAACTAGATAATAGTATAAAGTGGCAGATAACGCAAAAAAACTTATTGTAGGGACAGCATAAACAAAAACAAGCGTTTCAATCGGGCTGGGTAATTCATGAAAATAATAAAAAATTTGGTACTGTTAATATAAAATATATTTAAACTATAACCAAAAAACTACACACCAAACATAGAACTGGTAGAATGTAAGTTTAGGAAAGGTTCGTGCATAATTTTGTTTAATTTCTTCTCTTTCACGGCTTCGTAGTTCGGTGTCCATAGTTCCGTCACTCTTGGGGCGTAAGGTCCGTTTAGCTTGGACTCGTCTCCGTCTTCATCATCACTGGACTCTTGGTCTACTTCCATCGGTTTGTCTTCTTGGGAGTCATCAGGTTGTTCAAGCTGTTCCATACCAGATAGGCGTTGTATAAACGAAGTGGAGAGGAGACTCACGGGTGGGACCATGTGCGGTGAGGATAGCGAGAACTGAAACAAGGATGCATGCAATGAAATAGTGTAATCGGTTATATTCTTGATTAAAAGGACTGTTCAAACAACAAAGTAAATTTACTCATTTATTTTTCATCTGTACGTACCTACTGTATTCGGCAGTTATCATCAAGTAAATATATTATAGCTAACACAATGTTACACAAGAAACAATGCCTGGGATTAACTTTAATTAAAAAGTAGATAGAAACGTTATAACAGTATATTTTGATATAAGTGGGGAAACTTTGTCATTGCAGTCGCGGCGGAATTCACCCCCGAGCCGCATGCGAGGTGTTGGTGTTGTATTGACAAAGAATTTTACATCATAACCATTAATTCAGAGAAAAAGTAACAATATTTATTCAGATTTATATTAGACTAAACCGCTTATTACACTACACTGAATTTAGTCGTCTTAATTCAGTCGTTACTGAATTAAGACGACTAAATTCAGTGAAGTGTAATAAGCGATTTATTCTGTCAATTTTCCTGAGAACAAGTAAGTTGCACAACACTTCTTGAAGTGAACTTGTCCTTGGACAAGTTGATAAAGGAAGATACTACGGCATGTCGCAAGGATACTAGTCCAACAATAATAAAAGTTCATTGTGCTATCAGTCAACCAGGGTATCGATACACAATGCGTTGTATATAAATAGGCTACAGAGATATAAGACTTTTATAAATAAAGAGATAGATCAGGTTTATGCTGGCTTTCCACGCTGTGTGATGACAAGAATCGCACTCGCCAGGGTGAGCTGCGTACGTCGCTCAAAACGACGTGAAGGCTTTGCTTTCAATTGATGTTATTATGCATATTAAATTCAATTCAAAATGACTATTGAAAAGTCATAAACTTGTTAATAAACTGAACTTTATGTATCGGTGTTAAGGTTGTAATTCCAAAAACACAAATATTTGTTTACATGTTTGGAGACCAAACCGCGAACGCAGTTCTCTGTTCCATAGATAATCAACACATACTAAAATATCCTAACTCAATCTTTAATTCGTGACACATTTATTTGCATTGATTAAGTGACGCAAAAACGTTTCGTCATGTTGCTGTTTGTTACTAAAGCCACCGTAGCGTCCCACAACATTTTTAGTAGATGTTTACCTACAAGCGATGTTCTTTTGTTTGTTAACATATCGACCGACACAATTTGAAATTGCAATAAAGTTGCCATTGCAAAAATCTGTCATTGGAAGCTTATGTCTATGAAATTACATCAGTTTTTCCATTGCGGCAGCTCCGTGTCCAATTTGTTTTATTTGTGTAAGCTAACGTGGATCGAACTTGTACGAGACTACCAAATGCTACTTGTGCAGAGATTGGCACATAACAAGAGAGGCCTATGCTCAGCAGTGGGATAAGTCAGGGTAATATAATAATAATAATACCAGCCTATAACTGTCCCACTGGAGGGCAAAGGCCTCTTCTCATACAGAGAAGGCACGAGCATTGATCACTACGCTTGCTCGAGACGGGTTGACAATTTCAGATTTATATTAAATATAAGTCCAGGTTTTCTCACGATGTTTTCCTTCACCGATGTCTGTGATGTCCAAGATAAACTTAGAAAAGTGCATATGAATTGAAGAACTCACATTGGTACTTGCCCGGATTTGAACCCACAACCACATACACGGGAGGCGAGGCCTTAACCTCGGGCCATCACGACAGGGGTGATAATAGCGATGAATCAATAATTATTTAGATTACATACCTGTGCTATAGTGGAGCCGGCAAGGTTATTGACGTCGAAGACATTAGCGTCGGCGGTGGCAGACTGCACCTCGGACAGTTGCTGTTCAGCTAACAGCGCGCTGAAATTGGATGTGGGCAGCTTGCGGTGGGATATCACTTCCAGACGACTTTCTTCCGTCTTTTCATTTTCGATGCAGTAGATCTCCTGAATGAGTTCATGTATTAAAACTTAGCACATATTCACTGAGCTATCAAGAGGTATAGTTTTGTGAGGTGGAAAGAGTATCTAGAGCCTAGAGGAAGGTTTTGTCCAGCATTGTTCAGTAACTACTGATTATTCCCTGAAAGTATCTCCCAATATGTAGTGCATGTAGCGTTCAACTCACGTCTTTGAGCGTAACACAAACACATTTGACTGACTTAAACGGGCACAAATTCGGACCAGGTGCAATCACTGGACAATTAAGGTAGACAATTAGGTTGGAGTTTTATCATTATTTTTTGTGAAAATTTACAGAAATTAGTGAAGATTCGCTAGTTAATTTAATTTGATCCAGTACAATGTCGATATATTAATTTGTGTATAATGTGGCTTGGGTTTATGTACTGCAAAAAAAAAGATTGTGTATACTTACAGAATTATTTCTCATAAGGTACAGTTTAATATCATCATTGAAGCATGTGCCAAAGGTAATTTGTTTGAACACGCCTGTAGATGGGTCCAGTAACCGTTTCTTCGTTACTATTGGTTTTGAGTTGTGCGGTGTAAACACGTACACTGAAATAAAAATGGTGTAATATATTAGCCTACGGAACTGTGGGTGGATGAACCGATTCTTGGTGACGTTCTTCAGAAAGGTCTGGGTCTGGGGCCCTACTCTCTAGCGCTTCGTCCGTATATTTTGATCTATGTATCTGTCTCGCGCACGTCTGCAGATGAGTGCGAGTGAAAGAGACGGATAGATCCGAATATACGGACGAAGCGTTAGAGAGTAGGGCCCCAGGTACGTAGTACTCGCAACAGGGCGTCAGCGTATGACCAGAATTATAAATGTGGACGAAGCCTTTTTAAAAAAAATATTACGCTACTGCCCAAAAAAAAAAAGACGAGAACACTGCTCCAAGAGGTAGAAATATACATCTTTCAAACAAGTTACGACATTTTAGAACACTATAAATAACAAACATGTCAAACCCAACAATAGTTAATACAGGAGACATACCATCATTGTTTTTGGTAGCTACAGCCAGTTTACTGGAGAACCTATGAGCAGCCAAGCACGTTGGGTTGATTTGTACCAGCCATTTCATCGTCAATGATAATAAACTCCAAACTGCCACGCAAGTTTCCGTCGAGCATACCAACTACAAATAAATAAGGTTTTATATGGGGGAAAATATAATGATCACCAAAAACAACTTTGTGACCACTAACATCTATCACCTAAAATATCAATCGATCACCAAATTTAGTAAATTGAGCACCAAATTTTAATGAGGTGGTTGATGACAAACTAGTTTCGCCTAGGCCGACTTGAGGCACCCCGACACGGATAGATTAGGTTAGAAGGGTATGGCGAGGTCGAATGAGCGAGCAAAGCGAGCGAATAGACCCCGCCATACCTTCGTGGTTATTTTTTTATAAACCATTCAGAAGTAGGAGTCCCGCGTAGCGGGGCTCCATCGACCGGGTCTCCCTCGACTGTATGAGATCGATGCAAGAGCTTAACAGTTCAATTTCAGATGGTCATTAACTAAAAAAATATTTTTTTTGGTTCTAGATTCACGATAAAATGGGGATTAATTTTGGTGATCATTTACTATTTTTGGCAATCAAAAGTGATTTTTTTGCCGTTACATTTTACTAAATCTGGTGGTTGGTTAAACATAAGCAGTTTTATATTATCGGTATACTTCTGTTTAAGATACATTCGACTATCTAACAGAAGTATACGTATACAAAATAAACAAAAGAAAGTTTCTCCTTCGATTTAGGTTGAAAATATCAAATCATTTTTGAATTTCGAACTTTAATCCTACAACGAATTACAAAAATTGACGGTTCGACGAGTTCAAATTGTTTTTTTTTTAATTGATCATGGATTAAAGTTCGAACTCGTTTAGTGATGAGACGGATAGTCTTTATAATATAGAAATCCAAATTGAATTCTATACTCACATAGTGTGCAGCGTCTCTGTTTCCGAACTGAACGTGTACCCCTTTAGGTCTTAACGCAGGATGGGACAACGTAGTACTCAGGTTACATAGATGAGTGTCCCACAGCGTCAACTTGCAGCCAAACCACGCTGCGATCAGAGAACCATCCTGCGATATCGCTACACCTCCCATGTCATACTCACTATCCCTCCTCTTAGGCATTTTCATAGCCTCATCATCAACCAAAGTATGATCTTTGTGAATGTTAAACAACTTCTTTATAACATCATTTTCCCTCGCAACCTCTCTCAAATACGGCAAGTCCTCATCCCTGCCAGGCTTATGTTTGACAGCATCTTTAAAATCGTTGAGAACACTATTTGAAACGAACTGACCAATCCCAGACGAGTAGTAGCACGCAGTGAAGCAATTCCACGCGATCTTTTTGCGGTGTGTCTGTGAAATGTTTTCTTTCCTCCATATTCTAAATTTTTGGTCGGTACCGGCTGATACGCAAAAGTCGCCTCTATAGTTGAGGGCTAGAGAGACTACATTGCAACCTCCGTGGGATAGATTGACGCATGTGTTCAGTTGGAAGGGTAAGTGTGAAGTGGTTTTGTATTGTGCTGACCAGAACTTGAGCTTTTCCTCGGGGTATATATTGCCATCGTTTCTGTACTCTGAAGTTACAAGCCATTCGCCGTTGCCGCTGACTGCCGCGCATGACACCTCTGTTTCTAATGGCAATAGATTCCATCTTTCTGATGGTAAGTTGTTCATTTCTGTTATGTCTAACTGCAATGTGAAAAATAAAAATGTGTTATACATATTATCGATGAACTATTAGTTATTGCAGTTCTCGGCTCAATAACCAACTTTCTCCACTTGTACCAAAATGTATTATTATTTAAAGAAATATAATCAGCAAATCATCAAGTTAGTGTTGGCCTCAACATACACACTTATGCTGACCTGCCAATTGCAAGAAGCGTAATAGTACATTGTTACCCTAGGGGTGAAAGTAACTTATTTAGTCCCGAGACGGGGTTTGGTGCCCGAGCGCAGCGAGGGCGCTAATAGTTCGAGGGACTAAATAAGTCTTAAACCCGAGGTAAACACTGTGCTTTTCATTACGAATACAAGGAAAGTAAAAATAAAAACATGAATCAACTCGAAAAAAAATGAAGATCGGATTGCCGCTTTCCCGCCTATTTTGTTTTTTTTTTCTATGGCCGGCCAGCTATTCAGCCATTACCTATTTTTCATTTTCATCTTCGAAAAAATGGTAAATGTTTTGCCCAAATCTATGTTATTTTAAAGAAATAGTTGAAACTTAATTATGATACTTTTTATTTAAAAAAAACCTATTCTTTAATTAATACTTAACTTTACGTTATCTTAATTTTACATCGTGGCTGTATAGAAAGTTGGAACATGGTTCAATAGAATAATGAACAATTTTTTTTTTATATTTTGACAGTTGTCAGTTGAAAACGATTCTCCCTAGGGCTGAAAGGTATTACTTTCAACCCGCTCCTCAGGCAACTTTAGACCTACTTTCAGAGTATGAGTAATGAAAAAAATAATTGAAAAACGCAGGCTTCCCTGGCGCTTACACCTTAAGTGAAATACTTACATTGTAGAGCACTTTGTCCGTGGTAGTAGAGTAGAGCTGCAGGTGACCCGTGCGGCCCGCGGTGAGCAGCGCCTGCAGCGGCGCGTGGAACACCAGCGCGCCGCCCACCGCGCGCGCCGCCGGCGACACGCCGCCGCACTCCAGGATCGTGCTCACCACGCGCAGCTGGGCATCCGCTATTACTACCGCTGGAAGAAGAACAACATTTTAAAGGAGTTGTCATGATGTTCAACTTTTCATGATTAGATCCTGTACTTTATAACGTGTTGGTTCGTTAGGCACAACAGTGCCTTTGTAGTTTACAATTTTAACCAAAAGTGCATTGTCCATGGGTTTTTTCTGCCTCATTGTGAGTTGCACATAAATGGCACTTGAAAAAATAAACCAATTGAGAACGTCGTCTTTTTTTGATGTTGCTTAATAAAGGCGTTTATCTACCCTAAAAAGAATGTAAGTAAATCCGAAAGCATTGGCAAACTTTACCAGGAACACTCAGCAGTTAAAGTATTAAGGTGAAAATGACACTTACCATTGTTAGTTAACGTCAGGGCGACGTGACTGTTGTTAGTTGTGATAAATCTGATCATTCCAGGTAGACGGGGGATGAAAGCCTTCTCATTGGCCCGGTAAGCTAAGTTGCCAATAGTCCATTTTACTAGTACTTTCTCCATTCCACCGGTATACAGATAATTACCTGAAATAGATTAATATAAATTAAAGTTAAGAATATCCCTTGATCTGTCCACACACAATAGTTAAACAATGGTGTCTCGAACAAATTGGTCATTTGACAGATCATGATTTAGATCATGATCTGTCAAATGACCAATTTGTTCGAGACTGATTAGTAAATGAGGATTTTCACATACTACTGGGAATAGACTGCCAATCTGCCATAACATAAGTTTTACTAGAAAGAGAAAATCTGCAGCTACTGATGCTTCTAATATATTACAAAAAAGTAAAAAGGTAATTTTTACTGTATTGGTTTGGATATTTGCAGCCAGCCACAACAGCATTTTAAAAATATTTTTCAAAATTACCTTGTAAGGAGAAACACGTAGCAAGTGGGGGCAAGAAATGCCAATGCAACACTTCTCTTGCAATTTGACTGTAGTTAAACAAGTTCCCTCTGATGACTGTGGCTCTGCCCAGCGTGTCTGTAATAGCTACGGCATTGGCTCTCTGATTGGCTGTTACAGACATTATACGGTAACCATTGTGGTTGTTTATTCTGTAAATAATCAAAGTATTTATAAGTAAATAAATTTTGTGCATATGTATTTATAAATTGAAATATACACATGGCTACAGAACTACATTAGTTTTCATGTTTATTAATGACACAAGCTGAGCTCCACAGTTTCATCTGCCGCTCGGCTACTAATATGTGTGATGTTACATAGCCTATAGTTAACTCTAAAACTTACCGAGTCTTAACATGTGGTTGCTGCAGATTCTGTATGTATAAGTGCTTAGTTCCATTTGTTACTGCGGCATATCTGTCTCCGTCACACCATCCTAATGACACACATATCATGTCCGCATATGTTGGTCTAGTATCTTTATACTCATACAACAGTTCTCCCGTCTTTACCGAATAAGAGCTAAGATTTAGTTGTTTTTGTTGCGAGGAGCTTGTTATCACGCATTCATTGCTGTCTGCCAAGTCAAATGTATGAACTTTTACATTGTCTGGGAGTCTCAGTTTCTGTAAGGAAAGATTTTTAAAAATTGCATGACATAAAAGATTTGTTTTATGAATAATACTTGTTTTATACCAGGCTGGTGTCTAGAATTTGACATTTGAGGCACATGTTTTTACATGAATTACAAACTCAAACTCTTTATTGCATTAATGTGTACACTTAGTTGTTACATATGTATGTAAGTAAGTTCCAACATGAAACCCGGTTAAGGCATGGCAACATAACAGATTGGACAAAAACAAGCATACAGTGAGTAGGTATATAATAATACTGGATTGCAAGTTTGTTAAACAAATATAATTATTATTTAAAATATTCATATTCATTTTATTTTGCATACCATAAGTTTTATAAAGATGTTACAATGGGCTTACAACTTAATATGAATAGTATTAGGATTATGTAGTTATTTTAATGAATATAATGAGGTTAATCAATGTGCGTTTACATTATACTTGGTGTAGAGGTTAGGTCAGTTTTGTTTACATGAAAACTTACAATTTCTCTAAGAACAGCTCCTTTCTCCCAAGTCCAAGTTGTAACGTAGCCCGTATCTGAGCATCCGTACAAGTTATAGTCTTCATTTTCCGGAAATTGTATTGCAATAAGCTCATTTATTGGATTCTCCGTTTCCAGTGTACGAACACAGTCCCCTGTTTGAATATTGTACACTCTTACTATATTCTCTACGATAACTGCTACTGACCTGAAATCACCATAAAGCTGGTTAAGTAACTGTCCATAAGACAAGTTATAAGAGGAATTAATCATCGAAATTAAACATACTCTCCATCCGGTGAGAAAACAGGACGACGTTCAATGATACTCCGGCCTGCTTTTCTATGAAAAGTAAAATTAATTTCCTTTTCACTGACACCATTCGTCATAACACCCATTTTCACGGCTGCAGTTAATTAGTTATTTTTTACACATAAATAAACACACGAATGTTGCATTCAAACCATTGATTCAAACATATGAGTTAACCTCAATCTTTCTTTTATGTCATTTGATTTTGAAGTTGAAGTTTAACTTGTTTTTTTTTATTTTTAGCATGGATAAAGAAAGAGCTAGTAGAAGTTGGTTTTGTTCTATGAAAGACCGAGACTGCCACACTGACGTTATGTTTCACAACAGGGTCCCAAGGGTTTTCATCATTGGGATCTGGAACGCAAATAATTTTCGTTCGGTAATACAACGCAAAACGCGAATTTTTTACCAGCGGTAGATTTTTTAAGAAATTAGTTGCTAAACGTGGACATGGATGCCAAAATTGACAAACAAAACCCAAAAGCATGTGTCAATTCAGAACAGCAACAGCACGGAGTTTTGAATTAGCGCTATTCTGTTGAAATTAATTATTGAATGCGTGTTTCTTTCTTAGTTTGTGGTTCACATTTCCTAAAATACTACAATGTCTGCCGAAATAGCAGAAGTCCAACTACAAGTTCGGTTTATAACCAAACAAGAACAGTGAGTAAAGTTTGTGCATCCGGCGTGGCGAGGCATGGTAGGCTGGCATACATATTAAATATTATTTATTTGTTATAGATATGCAGTACCAGACAGTCCTTACGCAATCCAGAGTAACACCCAGCCGACAGATCTGAATACGTTGATAAATGCTTTGTTGAAAGAGACAAACACATCACAAGAGAAGGCAGTTGAGTTTGATTTCTTAGTATGTGGGGAGCTGTTATGTACAACGCTTTCAGAGCACCTTCAGGAGAAAGGAGCATCTACAGAGGTAACATTGGAAATAGAATATCTGGAAAGATTTCCTGCACCGGCACCACAGGATTGCTTGATGCATGATGACTGGGTTTCTACAGTCCATGCACACTCCAACTGGTAAGTGGAGATAATCTTATAAGTCACCTTACTCTTCTATGATGTATACCTGGTTTTTGCTCATCTTTGAAATGTGTTACAAAATTGTGATTGTTTTCAACATTATTTTTCTTTCAGGATTTTATCTGGTTGCTATGACAACAGTATTCACATTTGGAGTACTAAGGGTCAACACAAACTTGCCATTCCCGGTCACACATCTCCAGTCAAGGCAGTTTCTTGGGTCTCTTTCAATGATGATCAAGCAGTATTTGCAAGGTAAGATAGATGAAATAATAATCTTGAATCACATTCCATTTGGAGTAAGTGATGTATCAATCAATCAACTGAGCCTATCACAGTCCACTGCTAGACAGAGGCCCCACACAAGTTGCACCAAAACACTTTGTCCTCTGCCTTCTATAAGATGGGACCCTTCATGGAGCCGTCAGCCAAGCATTCTGTACACTAAACTAAGTAACCCTATGCAAAAATTGCTACCCTGAAATAATTTTTTTTTTTGGGGGGAAAAATCACCCGTCATGGTAGGACTCAATGTAACACACTCAAAACATTGTCCTGATGGATGCCTTGAATTATACGGGGTAGTGGAGGTATTTAAAAGTAAAAAAAAAAAAAAATGTATTTTTTTCAAACTTGAAAAAGTTGGAATAACTAGAAAGTTCCCAGGTAAGGTCAAGAAAAAAAAAAAACCCAGTGATGGGAAGAAAAAGTGCGAATCACCTTTTTAAAACGGCATTTTTATACCCATTAATTCTGTTTTAAGTCAACACAAAGTTATCTGTCCATAACTCTAGGATAAACATTATTAAATGACCTTATAACAGTTTTTTCTAAACGCATTGTGTTATTACAGTGCCTCCCATGACCAGTCAGCTATGCTATGGGTGTGGAATGTAACCCGCAACTCCGTGGACTGTGTGGTGACGTGCCGCGGTCATGACAAAGGTGTAGAATGTCTTGCAGTGTCAGCTGATGCCGCCCGCTTTGCTACCGGGAGTTGGGACAACAATGTCTGCTTGTGGAGTGCTAGTAAGTTCTATGTAAAATATTTTAGTGTAATTTACTTTATTTTGTGTCTTTGCTCCTTGTGTAACAAATAACATAATAATGACTCCATCTTTTACACACATATTTTGCCCGTTATGATAAGTACCTTAGAATAGAGGGCAATAAAGCCAATGTCGAGCAGTGATAGCCTAGTGGTGTGACCGTCGGACTGCCAAGTCTTGTGTTCGAATCCAAGACACGCATTTCTGATATTTTATTGAGTATTGTATAATGAGAGGTTTTCTTTTTGAGTATTAAAAAAAAACATAAGTTTCCAAGAACTCTGTAGATGGCGTTGAACTGACTACATTACTAGGTGCCAAAGCCAAAACGCTTGGAAAAAAAAACATTGCGTCAGGTCACATACGCTTGTTGACTGACAGTTTTGTTTGCTTATGCTTCTGAATAATTATAACCATTACATCCAAGAGAAATGATGTGACGTTCCGTTCCTTGCAGTAACTTACCAAGTTCAGCGCCATCTATCCAGCGACTAGAGATTTAAAAAGAAAATCCCCCATTATCATGCAAAACATGTAATGCCAAATCAGATTCCCATGGATGGCATAAAAATTCCGACACCAGGCTAGGCACTAACTGTTGTATAGTTGACCCTAAAAATTGTATAAATGCAACATGGTAAACTTTGCAATCCCATTTTGAAATAAACTATAATTATTAGTATTACTAACCACATGAAAAGAAGAAGTAGAATTAAGGGCAACGCAAGAGCATCAACCAGGTACAAATCCAGGCTCTGCACAGTTAATGTGAAATTCCTGAAAATAAAACCCAGGATCAATAGCCCTTGTGTCCACTGAATCATATAGGCAGGTCATGTGCTTCATACTCCGTGTGTACAGAAACCATAACAAGATAGATTACCCAATGTTTTTTTCACGTGACCAGAGGGCGGCCTATTTTTTGGCCAAAGAATCAGCATTGCCATCCAACGTGGCAATGCTGCCAGCCTTCTGGGCACTTTTCCTGTTGACAGCGATGTGGACGAATTTTTTGGACGCCCTGTAACGACAGGTTGTTACTTGTACATATTTTTATTATTATTTAGAGTTATAGTATATTTAAAATTAAGAATTAAATTAAATATTGTCCAGTTTTCCCATGTTTTTCAAACTATTGTGCAACAGCATATTTGCTTTGATGAATGAATAATGTAATATTTCAGGTTTATCAGATGAGGATAATGTACCAGCAAAGAAAAGAAGTAAACCTGAACATGGAAACTCTAGGGCAAGTATTCTGAATCTCTCATATCACATACAAAGCTGAATTTAAAGATTATATAATCTTTTTGAATCTGTGGTGCAAGTAACAGACATAATATTATCATTGACTGACACTGAAAACTGATCATTTACCATGTTTACTACTTATTTTGAGTTTTTAACAAATAATAAACATGGTACTTAAATATCTGGTTTTCAGTGTTAATGATTAATGCTAATGACCATGTCAATACAGACATAATTATAAAAGACTAGCACTGCGCCCGCGACTTTGTCCCCGAAAATTATGATAGCTCAGCTAAGCATGATATTCATAAAGGGTGTAAATCACCTCTTAACGAAGCCGAAAGGCACTTGTTCTCCTCGTCATTGCGATCATTTTTTTGTTCTTCACCATACCTGGGAACCTTCTAGTTACGGAGATATTGGGGGACAAAGTTCCAACTTTTTGACAAGTTTCTTTTAAATACAAGTTTTTAATGTAAGATTTTCACTTTAAACACCTCCAAGACCCCCGTACTATTCAATCCATCCATCAGCACAATGTTTTGAGTGCGTTACATTGAGTTCTACCACAAACGATGATTTTTCACCCTCAAAAAAAGTCGTTTCCCAGCAATTATTTTTGCGAAAAGCTTCTTAGTTTGATGTACAGAATTCTTGGTTGACGGCTTCGTGATGAGGTGGTTTACACCCTGTATAATTTACAGTCTATGTTACTCGGTAAAGATGTAGCTTTCCAATGATGAACGAATTTTTGAAATCGGTCCAGAAGTTTTTAAGTTTATTTGTTACATACAAAAATACAAATCTTTCCTCTATACAATATTAGTGTAGAGAACAACTCTCAAGTCTTCTACTACTACTGTAAAGTGACCAGTGTGTGTGGCTTAGGTTTATCACTATCTGGCAACACCCCAAGTAACTGTGCTTCTTTTATCAATTCTTTGATGGAAATGTGTGTTCTAAGTTCTATACTGAATAAGATCTGTGTTAGAGTGCAGCAAGTTATTAAAAATGAAATTATTTTTCTCTAGGAGCCTTTGTCAACTTTGAAAGGCCATCGAGAAGCAGTATCAGGCGTGCAATGGATGGATTTCAACACGGTTCTGTCCAGCGGATGGGATCATTTGTTGAAACTGTGGGACTGTGAACTTGGTGCCATCAAACAGGAGGTTGCTGGTAACTAGTTTTCTATTGTCTTAGCTATTGCTCGGTTTTTAAAAACAATGCACTTCCATTGCGCTGGAAAAAACGATACGGCAATATTAGCTCATGTTTTGTCATGGTTAAATTATGTGTCGGTAAGATCATTCATTGGCGGCTGACTGCCTAACTCCGCGTCCTAATATAAGCGATCTGTCGCGCGAATACGCGATAATCACCTCATAGGTCGCTCGTTTGCCGGAAGGCACCCTTTGACGTCGCGACTACGCGTTCTGTAGGCTAATTCACGTAACTAAAGAAGTGCTGTTGCTGCGCAGTTGCAGTTAAGTTTCGATCAAAACAACGCTTTACGTATTCTCTGCCGCTGTCAGACACGCTCGCGTCAAGTTCGCGTCACGCGAGCGCAATAACGGCATTCTACTGTTGCGCGTCTTTAGTGCGTGCTTGGGAACGCAACATGATCGGTATTCTTCTAAGTAAGAAAAAGCACTAAAATCTGTACTGGGGTATTATTTTAATAACGTCATATTCATTGAAATGTAATCGATTCTATGCGATTATTTAGTGAGTAATATTTTTTCTCTCAAATGGCCACACCATAAGTCAGTTTGGTTGTCGTACAGTTGACGTGCAGTTTACGCGCAGCTTACGCGCAGCTTACGCGCAGTTCAAAGATTACAAGAATACCGTTTATCACTCGAACTTGAACTTGACTGCAACTGCACTACAACTTCATCGGCGCGTCATAAAATTACGTGAATTAGCCCTCTGGTCCCACGAAAAAATATAAACGATCGCTATATTTAGGATGCGGCCTTATCTGCGCTTGGCCATCGCTTAGTGCCGTTGCTCGTAGAGGTCCCTTTATTGCACACCTTTCTCTATGACTGATGATAACTGTCGAACTTTTTCGGAAAGAATATAATATATAATAAATAAACTGGCCTGCAAAAATAAGTATCACACTTTTAAAATTGCAATAACTTTTTAAGTACAAAAGATGTACTTTCGAAACAAAGAGGACTCGAAAAATAGTTTAATTTTGCCTATAGTTTCAAAGAAAGTTGATAAAGAATGCTTTATAACGTTTTTTATTATTTTAAATCTCTAACTTCTATAGTTTAGGAAAAATTGAAATTTAAAAGTGTAGTACTTATTTTTGCAGGTCAGTGTAGTTTATTGGTAGAACAAGTTTAGGTTTTAACAAAATTTTGTGATTGGATCCTCCTTTTAGGCAGATAGTGCCTGTGTTAGGAGAGTCCGCTCTTCCATAGCAAGTCGTGTTATACAAAAAGCACAGCGTATTGCTATTATACTACATAGATTAAGATTAACTTACATTAAATCAAATGGCTGGCTTTCCCACGATATACACATATCGTGTGAAAGCCACGACAGAACTGGCTGCCCGAGTACCTTTAGTTTAGCTTGTAGTTTATACTTAATTTTTGAAATACTTTCAGGTAACAAAGCATTCTTTGACGTGGACTGGTCTCCGCTGAACAACAGTATGGTGACAGCATCAGCAGACAGACACGTTCGACTATATGACCCTAGATCTACAGGTACTGATTTGGTTTCTTGGTATAGCGACTCGGTATGACGTACGTATGATAATACCTTTTTGACAGTAGCCAGAACATATTACACTACTTTCCTTCTTAACCGACTGCGCGATGCAAGGAAAGTGTGTTTATCAGCCTATGTATGTATGTTTGTTCGTTTGTAGCGCACTAGAGACCAAACGCGTGGGGAATTTTCATGATCCTTGCGTCAATCGATTTGTCTTAATCTAAATTCGAAAAGGCGACAACCAGACCCATATTTAGAAAAAAAAAGTCGACGAAGTATGTTGAGTTGTATTTGAAAATCATCTTTAGGTTTCTCTTATCATTTTTCATTTTGAATGACCATTTTTGAATAAATGGGTTACTGAATGAAACTATCATGAGCCCACTTCTG
The DNA here is from genome assembly GCA_963853795.1 of Xestia rhomboidea. Taxonomy (NCBI): domain Eukaryota; kingdom Metazoa; phylum Arthropoda; class Insecta; order Lepidoptera; family Noctuidae; genus Xestia; species Xestia rhomboidea. Next base: position 10,383,225 of record OY970772.1, read on the forward strand.
TTACAGAGAGCGTTGTGAAGACGACGTTCACTTCTCACACGGGCTGGGTGCAGTCCGTCCGCTGGTCCAAAACTAAGGACACGCTGTTCCTCTCTGCTGGTTACGATGGACAAGTCAAACTATGGGAAACTAGGAGGTAAGTGACATAACCAGGTATTCTTTCTCTCATCCATGTTCCTTCCTCGCCCTTTGTGTTCCGGGGCCACGGTATCTCTTTCGAATAGTCCCGCAGCCCCGGCAGGCTTCGGTCCTTGCACGAACGCGCCGTCGACACGGCCTGTCGTCATGAGATGGAAGGACGGCGAGCTAGCCCATAGCTCCCCGTCCACAGGCCCGCGCCTACGGTGGCCGGAAGCCACCACGTGGCCCCCGACGCCCGGGGCGTCTCCCGCGGCGGCCGGGACGTGAGGATCTCTCCCTCTCACGTTCCGCCACCTCCTTCGCTAGCATGACTGCTTCGCAGAAGGAGGTGACGGAGCAAGAGGTCCTGGGTTCGATTCCCAGGTCGGGCAGTGTTATTGGGCTTTTCTATCAGGAATTTCTCAGTAGCAGCCACGGAGTCTGGATCTGGAGTCTGGTTCAACATTGAAGCAATTTCCATATTTTCTGTCTATGTATTTACGTTATTTATTTCATGTTTCAGTCCCCGCACGCCTTTGTACGACCTGAGTGGGCACGAAGACAAAGTTCTGTGCTGTGATTGGTCCAACCCTGCACTGCTCATCAGCGGCTCAAGTGACAACACCCTAAGAATATTCAAAGCGAAACACTACGGCAGCGCGTGAGGGTGAATTTACATTTAATGACTGACCAATACCTACTAGTGTTCGAAATACATTTTGACGTTTTTATTTTAGTTTTTTACAAAATATTTCGAGTTTTATTCACGATTGAAGCGTCCGTCTTAGGTATACGTCATGTTATTTAGATTAATATTTCTATTAGCTAGTAAGACGAATAATAAATAAGTTGAATTTTATTCCGCTTCTAATTTTGAGCTTATTCTCTAACAACAAAAACAAACTTTGACTTCCTTGAAATAAAGCCGAAAGTCGCGTGCGAATGTTCGCTTTGATGCTCTCGCCCACCTGAGGAAGTTCATAAATCAACTTTATTTCAATAGTACAGAAGTGATATTCGCAATCAGTACCATTAAAATATATTTGTATGAAATTAATTGTTGATTTTGTCGACAGTTTTTGTTCTTTGACTTATAAGTAACTACTTATAAGACAGAACGAAAACTGTCGACGAAGATTTGACTAAACATGAAACTATAAGTTGAATACTGATAATTATGGTGAACTCTGGATTCAGAGTTCACCATAATTATCAGTATTATTTAGTAGTAGTTTCATGTTTAGTCAAATCTTTAAAGCATTTAATCATCGTCATTCTCTTGCTTTTATTCCAATTAATTTGTGGTTGGCGTAGCATTTCTTCTTCTTCCATACTTCTCTATTACTTGTCATCTCAGCAGACACCTCCTTTCTCGCCATATACAGGGTGTAAACAACCTCATCACGAAGCCGTCAACCAAGCATTCTGTACATCAAACTAAGTAAGTTTACGCAAAAATTATTGCTGGGAAACGAGTTTTTTTTTGGGGTGTAAACTCATGTTTTGTGGTAGAACTCAATGTAACGCACTCAAAACATTGTGCTGATTGGTGGATTGAATAGTACGGGGGTCGTGGAGGTGTTTAAAGAAAAAAAATCTTACGTTAAAAACTTGTAAGTATAAAAAAACTTGTCAAAAGTTGGAACTTTGACCCCCAATATCTCCGTAACCAGAAGGTTCTCAGGTATAGTGTAGAACAAATAAATGATCGCAATGACGGGGAGAACAAGTGCCTTTCAGCTTCGTTATGAGGTTTTTTACACCTTTTATTATTCTTAACAAAGTCCATCCATCGTTTCTTTGGTCTTCGTCTACTCTTATACCCATCCACATTCATACTCAAAACATGTGGAGTGTGTGTGTGTGTGTGTGTGTGTGTGTGTGTGTGTGTGTGTGTGTGTGTGTGTGTGTGTGTGTGTGTGTGTGTGTGTGTGTGTGTGTGTGTGTGTGTGTATCGCCTGTAGTTTTGTTGAGATTTTACTTGCAGGAATGCTGTACATAATAATTAAATAAACAGTCACCAGTACCTACATCAAGTGACTACAATCTGTCAAATTCCTGTGATAGATTTTTAACTTTATCGCTAAAGCATAAGGTTCAAAGTTGATTGGGAAAATTTTGACAGTTTCGGGTAGCTTGATGTGCTGGCGACTGTACTACATGAGATAATCACGTTTTCAATACACTTCCTCGGAAACGGGTTCTTATCGCACTACGATTAGGTTCAACATGCAATGTATTTCACACACGTGGATTTTTTTTCATTTTCCAACACCGCTTGCTGTGCCGCGTGCGGAAAGGAGCCATTCCCGCACGCGGGTGTTGGAAAATTGCCACAGATAAAACTATACCTACTTAGTACACATTGGTGCAATGCCTATAGTCGGCGGTGATTGTTTTTTTTCTCGTTATTTTATTTTATTTCTTCAAAAGTGTTTTGAAAATCGTTTGATACACGTGGACATTTGTTATCCCTTTATCTGTCCACGAAGTAGACACAATAGTTAAACAATGGTGTCTCGAAAAAATTGGTCATTGACATCTTGATTTATTGAAGTTCTCGGTTCAAAAACAGCCTCGCCTACGGCTCGGGTGTTAATTCCGCCTCGAATGCAATAAAAAAAATTCTCCACTTGTATCAAAATGAACTATTTTATGTCACCGTAAAATTGTAAATACGGTTAGATTATAATCTATCTCGCGAGATTGTAAACTCTCGAAAGATTGTGAACACGGAACGCACCTCGCGCGCTGATTGGTTGAACGACATGTACCCCGCGCCGCCTTATTTGTAAACGATGTTTGCAATTTTACGGTGACCTAGACATTCTTCTTTGTGTATAGGTCCAGTTTCGTTTAAAAGGTTTTCTTACAAATAAGGGAAATGGAAAAAAAATAACGAACTCGATTTGGTTTCGCTTGTTTTATTTTATTCAATCATTTTGCTCTTACAAAATATGTTCAATGCAAAGGAACATGACTCGTCACAATAAAACATGCTTCTTAGTACCATTTTGATTTATTTATATTATATTTTAGATTCCATTCAGCATAACTATAAATAATGCGGGTCACATAAAATGCTCATAGCACAATATAGAAACTTGCAAACACTTTGTAACAAAATAGATACATAACTTTCCTCTTCGTCGTTTTCTCTGCGAGAATTGCTTTTACACTATTATCATAGTTATGCTAAACCTCACACCATAACACAACGAAGCAACACGTTCCTTAAAAATAATCTGTCTTACCAACAATTTCATTTCATTTTTTTTTACATTTTATGAAGTTTTTATTTTTGCATTCATAATTCTATAATACTACCTAACTAAATATTTACCTATACTATGCTACTGTCTAGACTAGTCTGCTGGGTAGAACACCACACTATATTAATACACATTGGACAAATACATTCGTATCGACACTTCCGTTTTTTTTTTTTCATGTAATTTTCTTCTTTACACTATCCAACTACATAACGAAAGAGGTGAAAGCAAACTTGTTGAACTGAAACTTATCAAGAATGTGTTCACTATTCTCTTAGACGTTAGTTACGCTATGGCGGCGGCGCGGGCGCGCGGCGTGCCGGCTTCAGTCCATTCAAATTAAATTATTTAATAAACTAACAAAGGAAACTACCCTAGAGCCGGCAGGACGCGCCCGCGCCGCCTGCCCCACAAATATATTAAATCTAAGGCTCTATGCTATCTATCTTAGCGTCGAAACATTGTTTTCTAGTCTATCCTATCTATAGTTAAGCCTAAGAACTAATCCTAGCCGTCATTCGTTATCGTGCCCGTAGCTTCACTATTCACTGTATGACATATCCGTGCGTTCTCTTATAACTAAATGACTTATTTTTAAAAACATCTACTTAACATTTCTATTCTTCGACATGATTTTCTGTTGAAACATAGTTTTGGTTATCAAGACTTGGTTCCCCAATCGCATCTTTGTGCTCATCTTATGTTTTTTATTTATTTCTCACTACATATTATATAATGTAAGTAATACAATCATCGTCATTAATCTCAAAGTAAAGTGTTGTTATCAGTTATCACACATGTCTAGAATGTACAAGTGAGTGTAACTAGGAACATCTACGTTTCTGTCGAGTTCTATTAATTTTACATCATGGTGTGAAAAATGCAACGATTAGACAGCCACATTATTTTCTTCAAGTTGTTAATACAAAATATTTAAACATAGTTTTTACATTATCACTACGTTTATGTAATACGGTAAGTTCTCTGTTACCTGTAAAAATATTGTGTAAAGCACATGCAACTGCTATATTGTATCATACCTGAGCATTACTTTAGAGGAAGCTGAAGGCACTACCATCAAATCAACTTATTATTGCTTAAATGGAAGGGAAGCATTAGAAAAATAATTTCGTGCTAAAATACTTTGCTTTCGACGGTGTTCTACTACACAGGACCGTGCCACGCTATAACTACAAGTCACTTAGATGAATACTTCACGTGCGATACGTGAACTCGTTTTGGTACATGTCTTTACTCTAAAATACATATTTGTTTATACAACGACAATTCACGGAAACAACGATTTGTTTCTTGGAATGAAACTAAAACGAGGAAATCATACGATCCACTTATAAACGGTACGTTCAATTCAACCAAGGCTTGGGTGATTCTCATAACGTGAAATGAATTTATTTAATACATTGACATCAATTTTAAATGCAAAGTTTAGCGGAAATATCTATCGGAAGACTGCATTACAGGAAGCCACAGTGTACGTGGAACACTAGAACGATCAATACTTAACTAAGTAGCACGCGACGCGACGCTCGGTACTACATTGCACTTTATGGTTATTACATTTCACAAGTAAAGGCGGTTCTTATTCAGTACAATAAAATTTGGCTTGATCAGACGTGGGACGCGTCCTCGCCTGATCGTCGGAGTATTGTGGTTCAGTACGTCTCACCCGAACGTTACAGAGTTGCCGTGAGGCGAGTGAATGCGTCGAACCGGCTGTGTCAGCTCATTGCGATCGTGCGATCTCGCACGTCTGGTAGGTCATGAGGCAGTCAGCTAAGACAACTACTATCTGGGGCTACCTACGTGTTTGCGTTTTGTCTGTTCACACTCGAGAGTCGTGAGTTTCGTGCCTCTACGTGGAAGATGTTTACCAGTAAGTTACTAGTACGAAACTAGTGGAATTATTTTGAGCTAATGTATGTACATTTCAAAAAGTAATTCAATACGGAACAACAGTACAGTTCAGCCTTTTCCTGAATAAATTAAAATGATTGTTTACAAATCAAGTACAGATCTACTTACTCGTTCAAAATCTACGTTATTCATTCAAAACCTGTCGTCAGCTAGTTTCAGTTCCTGTATTGTTTCTTTTAAGTCGGTTCACAGGTTTTGAATAAAGAGGTTACCGCTTAATTGTCAGTTAAAATACAGTTAATATATCAAACATTTAACTAGTCTTCAGTCCCTGAGTTGTATAAATATTTTCCTACTTCTTACTCGACTTTAATGATTTGTATACTTTGGTTCTGATGAAACTCTTGACGTGCCAAAATAGAATTAAACAGTTGCGATATAGTAGGCTTTTACTCGTACCCATCAACAATGTATATACATGTATACATATCCATGTATAATTTATATATATTCAATATAAAAATATCAAATTTCATATAAAGTCATAAAGTGTACCCAAAACCTACGTGATGGTACAAAAAGTGCTCGTGTACACCAAAACGGTGTGTTTACACTTGGATTTCAAATCCATTTACATTTTATCATGTGGAAATCAATCGTGGAATTTTTGTTTGAGTTTTCTTCTAGTGGAATGTGCCGACCGCCTACAAAATAACAACTACAGTTGACTCAGTACATGATTCTCAAAAAAGGATCATTTCATTATTCACGTATTCAAACATGTGTCTTCAACGTACAAAAAATTGTATAGACTCGTAAAATGTATAAATAGACTTTACATACAACTGCTTATTGCTAAATGTTGCCGTATCATCAGCACTGTAGTGCCACGAGCGCAGACGTTGGAGTCGTGCCCATGCAGTATGCAGTAGTCGCGGTACACGTAGCTAGAGTCGTGTAGTCGTGGACCCTACAGTCTACACCGTGCAGTCCCTATGTTATGAACCAAAACGCGGGTCAGAAATATTTGGAAGTTACAAGTAGGTATACATAAATTCAGTCTGTGTTCGGGTTTGGCAACGACGTTATTGTTATTGGAGTTTGTTTCATAATTGCATCTAGATACACGCAAAAAATTAAAAGAAATACGATAATCCTATTTGTGATGAGAAAATAATGACTTTAAGAAGGAATATTACTTTACGTACCTCTTACAAGTATTACATTTGTTCAGGGAGGTTGTTTATGTCTATTCGTGAGAGACAATAGTTGGCTGACAGCCCATACACGTGGCGCTCGTTAGGTCAGTGAGCCATACGAAAATGAATCGCGATCTTTTGAAGACTGCGCCAGTATGAACAGTGTTTCTGTTAAATAATACTGCTTTTTCATACATATTCATACACATATTCTGGGAACATAATGAGTTAGAGCACCATGCTAACGTATAAAGTCTAATTCGCACTCAGGATGGTGATCCTTCGCCGGAGGCCGGAGTCACCTGCTCCGTGCTCCTGTAGCTGAACTTAGTTTTGCTTTAACTATGTAGAGCTGCCTGAATTTATGTTTCCGACTTTAAAATGACTCAACGACTGTATTTTACAAATACCTAAACTCATCGGAAGATTCTAAATCTCCGGCTTTTTTATCGTACAAGATCTAATCGGTGTACCCACCATTACTAACCCTTACACACATAATCATTTCATTATTCTTTACAATTTTTGTTAATATTTTTGATTCCATGATATGACCTTTTCCACCTATCTTTCTATCCGATTCTCAGATATTGCTCTCCTACACTCCGATAAAACAAGAAATAATTTAAATAAAATGACAAATGATTATTTTAAAATTTAATTTTTTTATGTATATACTTTTGAATGATGTGATTGCACCATTTGTTTGCTTTTAGTGATGTTCATTGTTTATGTTATGCGTAGTCAAAAACAAACGGTAACTGAGTAGTAACAGTTCTGAGTATGACACTAGCAATCAAATAATATGATAAGATTTACCGATTTTTCTGCATTGAGGACAAGTTTAATTTGTCACTTCATGCATGAAAACACTCTATGCTAAAATAAATACCTAACTATCTTAAATAATTCTGTCAACATGTACGAAATCTGCGCCTAAAATCTTAATGAATTTTCATAAAACAATAATAAAATTATAATGCAAAACACTTTTAAAATTGCAACTATATCTATACATCAAATCCTCTCCTCGAACCGTCAAAAGACCTCATCAAAACATCACAGCAAATCGAACGTCCAGCATAAAGCCAAGAGGACCAGCCAAATACGAAGCCCGTCGAGAAAATAAATAGTCGAGGCGATCAAGTAATAGGCTTAACAACTAGAAGAGACGCCGGCGGAGCGAGGGCGCCGCGCAGCGGAGCTTTCGATGAAGTCTATAACGGCCGCAAATTAAAACTAAAACAAATTAACATTGTAAAAAGTCACAGTTGCTTTGATTTTTGGCTCGTGTACAGCACGTAGTGTTGTAGCGTGGCTTACGGTCTACTTGGGAGGCGGGTACGGCTGGTAGGCCTCGTCGGGCGACGCCGCCGTGGACGCGTGCTCGCTCTCCATCGGCATCTGGATGATCGGCGGGGTGGGACCCGCGAAGTACTGATACGGGTGCGACGTGAAATACTGCAACACAACATCGTGCCGTCTCAGCGCTCTATCGATATATCATTGCCCCAGGTGTGTTAATTTTTCTTTTTTCCATTGAACGGTTAAACATCATCCATCTTTGTGTGTATTATTAATTTCCCATTTTTAGCAAACACGAGGTAACACCAGGCACTTAGTGTCGTATAGCAGAGTGGCAGCATAACGTGTGGCAGAGAAAGCGAGAGGAGCGCTAAGTGAGCGGTGGATCGTAAGCAATGGGACACGGAAGGTTAGAGCGTTCGATTACAATTTTACTGTGCACTCACGTATAACTCATTTTCCGGCCTTAAGCTGTCCCAGTTTACCTGGAAAACAGAGAATTACTATCAGCCTTGTATTGTTTTAGACTGAATATATTCTCGTAAACCTCTCGACTCGATAGTTGTGTAGTTTATGGCAGCCATGAACGTTGCTAACCGCCGCACTCCTGGAGTCCCGGCTTGGATGACAACTGGCCGTCTGATAGGTCCGCAATCGAGTTCTTGCGGAGTTGTAGAGTAAGACAGGACATGATGTACCTAATTGAGAGAAATGAGCCAGTTGCTTAGTTGTGAAATGAGTACGGGACACTTACGTATTGGCTAGGCACAGCGTCGATGGGTAAATGTGGGTGCGCGGGGTGCGTAGCGTGGTGCGCGGGGTGCGCCGGCGGGATGAGCGCGGCGTAGGGCGCCAGCCAGGCCGCCGGGTGCGCCGCGTGGTGGTGGTGGTGCAGCTGCGGGTGGTGGTGGAAGGCCGCCACGCCGTACATGCCGCCGCCGCCGCGGTACATGCCGGCGCACTCGCCGCCGGCGCCGCCGCCGCCCACTCCTCCGGCGTAGACACCGCTCACAGCCATTGCCGCCTGGAATTGTAGAAACGAACAATGATTTCTTTGATTTCTCGTCAAAATCAGTCAGTGATTATAAATTGCCAACATAGCGATGTTTAGAAAACGAAACCATCGGAATAGTTCGATTACAAAATCGAAGAGGTTGGCTTCGAATGAAGTTGATTTGTGATCAACTTCATTGACAAAACCTCGAGCCTAGCATGATCTGATTCTTTCCTAATCAACTAGGTGAGACCATAATATGAGAATCAGAATAATGTAATTATGCGGTTACTTTTCTTTAGTTCAATGAAGAAGTTAAAGCCGCATAGATAACGAGTTACATATTAACTCGCACTTGTTACTCGGTGGCTCCGTCCTGATAAAACTTGCACAACTATCTCTACCGGAAGGCGACTTATGCAAATTTTATCGCTAATGAAGACTTTGACTTCCGTAAGGTACCGGTTCCTTACGAGACTAACCCCACGTTATTTGTTTGACGAAATTTAAACTATAGGAGGGCTTCGTTGCTATGTGGCGCTTATCAATCAGACTGAGTACTGCTCATAATAATAATGAGGTACTTTCACACAACCGAAACAGAAAATCTATTCATTGAATATTGCTGTTGGCAGGTAGCTCGAGTATTCCGACGCAACATCTAGCTTTGACGTATGTCTGCACCCTTTATGGTTGCTGTCTATTTCTCAGTGCCCCATTAGAGGTTGTATCTAATGATGAATCATTTTGAATATATATGTAGGGTTTGTATGCTAGTTACTGAATCTTTGGTAATGGTATGGTTGTGTATGAGTATGAGAGTACCAAAAGACTGAAAGATGATATGGGTGAACATGGGGAGACTTTTGAGATAACGGCTAGTAGAAGATTTGGAGATGATGATGTAAGCTGGATATTTAATGGATAGCTGTCAACTGACTACCTGGGTAATGGAATCGGCGTTGTCCCTCCATGCTCGTCCGTTATTATCTTGTTTGTTGTACAGCGCCTTTTTCTTGTTACCGCCGTCGGCGAACTTAACTAGCAGAGGCTCCTTAGCTCCTGGGATGGGATTGCCATTGAACATCTGAAGGAAATGGAAATGTGTTGTTGAGTTTTGTCTTGAATTACGTTCTAATCGTCCGGGAAATATGCTAAACAAATAAGGGGTGAAAATATTGATCGACATCAAAAGATCAGAGGTAAGTTTTGCGTGTTTGATGTGCAAATAATTCGAAATAGGGACTCTTTTGCTGTTGAAAGTGATTTTTCCCTATTTTGGGTTAACTTTTTCACTCACTTGAATAATCTGCTCGCACTTCTCCCTGGACTCCATCCTTGCAAAGCCCACACCTTTGCTTTGGCCGTGGGTGTCACGCAAGATTCGTGTGGACACCACTTGGCCAAACTTGGCCAGCAGTTGGTCCACATCGTTCTCCTTGAAGTGCGGCGGCAGGTTGGCCATGTACAGGTTGGTAGGATCCTGTTCTTGTTGCTGTAAATGCCCCGGAGTAATAGGTGAAGAACTTGCTCTCCAAATCTTCAATGTTTAAAAATTCAAATTGGAAGTTTCAGTGACATTATCAGAAAATTTTGAGCACCACGGTGGGTGATTAGCAATATTAAACAAGTGCTGAGACTGAAATACTTTGAAGTGCTTAGCACGTTCAGCTGTTGTGGGGATTTGAGATTTATATAAGTACCATGTGACAAGCCCCGGAACCACTGTGGGTGCTTTATGTGCGCATATGACACAGACATATCCATTGCATGGTTGCTTTTGCCACTCACCATTAGGAAAGCATTGTCATTCGGGGAGTTAATACATACTGTTTTATTTACATGTCTCCAATGTGTACGTGAGTGTGATGGAGCAGACTGTGACGTCATAAGATATCAACGGCTGCATGACAACATGTCTTGTTTATTTTATTAACTATTAATTTAAATGTCTCTTAGCGTTAATTTAACGTGTCTGTGAAATTGTTCTTAGAATGTTAAAATTAGCTTGAAGCCCGCATAGAATATCTAGACACTGAAGCCAGCTCTGACGTAAATCAGCAGATTGATCTAATGTACTAATATTACGTAGGTGTTATCAACGACATGGGCATATACATAGGCATAGAGATTACGAAGCTAGTTAAAATTCGCATACACACTAATTTAATATCGAAAGCATAGAAATACCCGAGCCCAGTAGCGATAATATAATTATACATTGTTATAACGCGGAAGCATACGACAATAGTATAGAATTAATAGGATGAAACAATGTCTGAAGTATAGAATTAAGTAAGCGTTATATTTGCGTCGATTTGCGTACCATTGAAGGGATAACATACTTACAACACATTAGTGTTACAGTGTTCGTTTGTGAATACGCTGACACAACATTACCACTCGTGTTGTTTCCCGAATGGACTACACAAATGAATGATCGTGTTCGGTGGTAGCTGTGTTAATACCGGGACATTTCAAAGTATTTATCGCCCATATTGTCGAAGATCTAAACACAGGACCTACTTCTAGACAGACAATCTATTGAATCAAACAATTAGGCATTATAATAATGGCTGGAAAATAGGAGCACGTCGAAGAATTCACCTCAAGTTACATGGATCGGGATGCTTATGCTACATCATATGCATAAATGTCAAATCTAGCAAAGTTTACAAGATAGGGAACACTCTTTACTTTCAGTTATGTATGTTAACAGCACTTCTTATATAGATAGGGGGTATAAGTACTAAAGCTATAAGTAAGGGAAGACGGAATATAAGGGTTGGATCAGTGGGGAAGGCAACTGTCTAAATGGCGAAAAGTCGCCATTTTCCTAGGTAACGACCAATATAAATTAAATTATGAAAGGCTTAAAAGCATTATACGATTCCAACTCCCGACAAGAAACAATCGCACTGCACTTGTCACAGTTGCCATTCCTTTTATGTTTAATGGCTTCGGGACATTTTTTACATATTAATTTAAGGATTTTAGTCGGAATAGGAAGTTAAGAGTTAGTGGTCGTAGGTCTTCTTATTATAGGCGAAGGAGCTGAAGTAGAAGACGATGGGATGAGAGAGCGGACAAGGAGCAGGCAGTTAGTCATAATAGTATTACTTGCATGCACAACGTACACGGTTCAGTCTACGCAGGAACCAGATACCCACTTTAGCCATCTGGGCCTGAACACCTTTGGCTTGTAATCCTTTAACAGCTGCCTCAGCCGACGCGATCGTTTCAAAATCTACAAAACCGTAACCTGAGAAAAAAAGTTACATTATTGTATAGTAGGGAGTTACCTCAGCCGGTTGGGACCGCTTAAAAAAAAGTTGTTTTTAGTAATTTCGATGACTCATGCTTGATCTTATGTATGTATGTTGTAACATATATCTAAAATTCCAAAGAAAGAACAGCTATGGTACATACATTTGATATGTAACTAATGAGCGCGAGTATATTGCCTACTCGACATTAGCGTGATGAAAATGTGACATCGAAAAAGGGTAACATCGTGATGAACATTAAAATTACTGTGCAAACTTCATATCGAGGTAATAATTTAGTATCATCTGTGCTTGGGTGCAAATATAGTGAACATGATAATAGATCTACTATAAAAATATATAAAATAAACATTTAAATATGATAATGTCGAATAAATATGAATCAAATTGAATGTATCTAGTGTTCGTGCATATATTGGAAAAAAGTCTCACCATAGATGGGTTAGTTTAATGAAGGTAGGTATATGGTATTCTAGAAAATATTAATATATTGTTTTAAATAATTCAATTACGAATAATCGTATCAATGCAACTCTATTCAAGTAATAAACTGTAAAACAATATTTAAATACATACGTGAGATACTATGCACAGATTTATAACTAGGTAGGTAGGTATAGTACTTTACATGTACATATCTCGGTAACTCGCTATAATAACAGTGTATATAAAAGAGGACGTACGGTATGAATGTTGTTTACCTTTACATTTATTCGTATTTTTATCCAATATTGCTTTTGTTGAAATAATGTTGCCATACCTGAAAACAAAGCGTAAATTAAAGTTGGTAACGTGATCGGGGACAGATGTTGTGTGTTGGTGATAAGCTTACATCTGGCACATTTGCACGAGGTCCTTATCGGTGGTGTTCTGGCTGAGGCCTCGGATGTAGAGGTTGGTGCGGCTGAGCTGCTCGCCGGCGGCGCCCGTGGTGGACGCGGACGAGGCCGGCGGCGGCGGCGCCGTGCTCAGCGACGTGGAGCGCGTGCCGCCGGCCGAGCCCGTGTTGGACGACGAAGACGACGCCGTGTTGGCGGGAGACGCCGCCGTGGGCACGCGCCCACCTCCGCCCATTCCCGTGCCAGTGTACTGAAACAACACATTTACTGTTAGAGTCATAGTAAAGATAAAAGAGTTCTACGAGGCTTGGGAAGGCCATTTCTCCGTTTCAAAAATAGAACAGCATTGGTTCTTAATATCTGGTGTGGTACGGTTGACCAAACTATTTGGTTTACATTTTAACATGCAAATTACATTGTAAAATGGACCTTGCCTGGTGGACCGTGCATAGATGGATGGAACAAACAGACCTCCAACAATGAACGATCATATCTATTAAGCTGATTCTGCCAGAACCCCATTATATTGGGGTAAAACATTAAGTTCGGTTTATGGTACCAATTGGGCTGAGCAGACTCTCATATCATCAAAAAGTGCAGTAAGTATCTTTATTGGTGTTAGTTAAACTAGTTTCTTCCTATTACACAAACCAAAATCAACGTCTTGATTTATGACTGTCTTGAACAACTTGAACACGTTACATAACTATTTAATTAAATGTAATTTTGCGTGTATAATCGAGACATGATGTCGATGGCTGTAATCCCCGAGAACACGTTGTAGGTGTAGCTCGGTGTCTGAACGATTACGTTATATTCACTGGATCAACGTGTTAATATGCGCGCTCGTAGCAACTTAGCGAGACGGCTGGGATATGTGAATATGTCGGCGCGCGGAGCCCAACCGAGGCGACTTCATTGAAATAACTGTTCACAGTGAAACGCGTTAAAACGGCGACTATTAGTTATCTAGCCGACGAGTAATGAATAGGGAGGAGTAATGAGCGCATGCCGATTCCGAGCACGCACCCTTAATCGACTCGCATGCTCGATACCCGCCGAGTTAAGAAAAACCAACGGTACGGATTGCACGTGCTCCGTTCCGCCAACGAACGCTACAATTTGTTAATGGATGAACAGTTAGTTTGGATTAACGAGGAGGCTCTAGATTCGGGCGACTGGAAATAGCAATTTGGTTCGATAAACAAGTATTTAACATGAAAACGTTGATGGATATATTTTACATTAGATAGCGTAGCGTGAAACGACGCTTTGATAACGCAAACATGAAATTGATTACAAGGATATCGTGTAATCTGACGGTATCATCGCTATGAACGAGGGACCATAACCCAGGGTTTTATTATGGTATAAAAATACACCCGGTTCAGAAAGGAGAGCATTTCCTTAACGCTTGCGCGAAATTTCCCTCTTTAGGTATAACAGACGACAGAAAAGTACTTGTTTCAGTTAATGAAAACAGTAGATAATTATTTGTCTTCGCTTAGTTACGTTTGAACCAGTCCACGCAGACATACTACACTGGGTACTGTACGATGTTCTGCTATTTGCATTTAGTTAACATATTAATCCCATAAACTGTGCGTGTCGTTGACGTAACAACTCATCAAGTGGAGTTACATATGTGCTGTAAACTTGCCATTTGTGTAATTAAGTTCAGGGTACCTAGACATTATTTTTACCTTTTAGAACCTTTTAAGAGAACTTTTCCCGGGGTTACCGGAGGAATTTAGATTCGTAATCCAATTGGTATCTTGGTAGTAGACGACGGTAATTGGACCAATTTGTGTTAACTGCCGGAACGACCACCGCGGCGATACATGCGCCAACATAAAAACAAATTAGCAAAATACGTGGTTTATACCGCGGACCGCCGCGATTTCGATAAAGAACAAACGTTTTATGACGTGAAAATAAAATTGGTTGCGTTTTTTCATTATGGCAACTACAGTTCGTTAATTATTTTCGCATTGAAACTTCAAGGAAGTTAACAAACTATTTACTTAGTTTATATAAACTTGGTCTGAACTTTGACAGTGGGTAGACTAGGTAATTTGGTAACTTGGGCGACTTACGTCATGTCTCTACCCACATAGACGTTTTACAGAAAGTCTGAAATCTCTCGAGGTTCTTAGAATTTAATGTCTTTGTGGAAATTGCTATACCTACATAAAGCTAACGTGTAATCTTCTTCCATAAATTATATCTTTAGCCCTCCTTCAATTACTGCTGAAGTGCATCTTCAATTAAGAAATAATGATTAATGTAATTGACACACTTTACATCCTACCAATCGTTAACAAGACAACTTTTAAGTGGCAGATAAAAGGCAAAATGTCCGTTTAGAGCTATTTAAACTGTGTAGTTCACAACGAGTTCACATTATGTCGGCCACCTGTGCAATTTACTCAATTTAACTTTATTATCTGCTCGGAAATTTTGAATGGATAATTAAGTGAGTCAGGCCGGTCGGCCGCCATGCAGTGTACTCGCGGGACGGAACAACCGAAGTTTGGTTACACTTTGGCTCCTGTTTGGAGTTTGTTGACGGAAATACCAGCCACTGTAACTGTGACCGAGATTTAACAGAAATTTACGATGCCTTGTGGCTGAAAATAAATTGCAGTAGAACTAGGTCTTGGAAGTAGCTAATAGCGATTGTACAACAGAATGGAAGTTCTTAACGTCTATCTACCTTAATTTAAACAATAAATGCTCCACAATTATCATTCCACCCTTTTCCTAAACGTATTAAGATCAGCTTCCGGTAACAGTCCATACGGTAAACGGTGCGACTTCAACCTCCTGTATCAACTCAAAAACACCAGTGCGTAAAAATCCTCTTTTCCTCGAAATAAATCACAGATTACATCAATACTTATAACACGTGAATTTCGTAAACATAAATAACAATCCTGTAAGCTTCTGAGAACCGCGAAATCCTGGCGAAAGTAAGTTCCAATCAGTCTGGCTTAGCTTCGACAGGTGTCAAAATGTACCGGGTACGAAGTGACGGAACGGTGGGAGGTGACAGTTTATGACAAGTAATCATCACGCGTCAAAGTTGCGCGAACTTCGCCGTAAGTGCCTGCTTTGTGGGAACTTTGGCATGTTTGTGAATAAATGATTTTTTGTTATAAATTCGAAGAATTTTGCCTTGCGTGTTTGGTAGAGTGATTAGGTATATCTCACGTTGGTACCTTAAATTTAAACGCGTAGAATTTTTAGGCTTTTAGAATAAACATATAGCATGAAGTAGGTACTTATTCATAAAATTTTCTTAAACAAAAGTGTTCTCAAAGAAATGATTTTGAAACATTATTCTTATTCTTCGTAACGTTGTCATGTTCCGCGTTTTTTCTACTAAGAACTGTTAAGTAGGTTACAAACAAGTTTCCCATAATCTTATTACATGTTTTCTCCACAAATTCTCTGTTTAATAGTTTCGAAGTTGGATAAACTTAAGTAGAGTGGGGTAAACAAGAAAATTGTCTAGTTTTTTCACTCCTTTTGTGACAACAATGTTTCCAATTATGATTATAATTCGAGGGTCAAAACGTTCATAATAAGGTCGTGAAAAATATTTTATAACACATTTGCTCGTAAAGGGTCTCTTAATTCACCAATTTCAATATCGTAATGTATCATTTTTCATTATCATCATTACGTACTTGTGCTGTAAAGTAAAATCACGGTTTATACTTTTTTAAATCTTAGCAAAGAGTTTTTATGTCAGAAAAGTGGTCAACATTTTATGAATAAAATTAACTTTGGCAGATAAAATATAATAAATAAACATTTAATTCTTTAATTTAATTAATTTTGACAATAAATTTCAACCATTTATCTGTAACAAAACACAAAAATATTAATTTACTTTATTAGTAATACTGGCTGTTTTTTGTGTCTTTGTCTTAAAAAAAAGCGCGCGCATCGCTAATTTGTGAACAAATAAAAATTATTCCGCGCGCTTTTTCTTTTCGCTGTATTGTTTTTATTTGTTTAATTTATTTCCTCGCAAATATGTTATAAAACGTCGTATGACATACGTGCGCTTTGATAATTACAGCCTCAGCTTTTTTATAGCCCTCGCCTGCGGCTCGAGCTAGCAATATCGCCTCGGCTGTAATTTTCAACTTACCGCAGTTATATCATAATGTACTATTACCTGAAAACGAATACAGAACATTGCTGGAAAATCCTTTCCTTATTACTGTTTTAAATATAATTCTAGGTATACCATTCTATTTAAAGTATCACTCATGGGAGAACCAGTGAGTGATATGTCTAGACAGAACAAGCCAGTTAAAAACAAAAGCAACTCCAATGTAGGTAACTGCAACATCAGCTGTCCCAAGTGTAGCCGCCGCGCCGCCAGCAATCAACATGGCAATAAAACACGCGATTTTAATTCTGTCCACAGTAAAATTTAATGATGTAACGTGAACGCACACGTCGCCCATCGGGACTCGGAAGCATATGACTGTGGGTGATGACGTCACGCGCGTCGCGCGTAGGAGGGCCGCGAGGGGAGTCGAGCTGTATCTCAAAGGCATGGGGTGGCGGGAGATAGCACTCAACAGTTGGTCCCGGCTCGATAGCGAAGCGCGTGCGTGCGCGGAACCGCCGGCCATGTGACGTGGTCGACACGCACACTTTATAGGTACATACTATTGTAACTGCATTCGAATTACCCGCTCACGTATCGCAAAACGTTAATTAGGAACATGAAATTGGTGTGAACCCATGATCCGTCCGAATTTTATAATGAGTTTTTTAAACGATGAAATTTCGGTTTCAATTTTGAAGCAGCCGCGCGTCCATAGGCCGGCGAATTCACATCGCGGGATCCAACTGATTCACACCGAAGCTCACGAAATGAAACATAAATCCCATTCAATCTATTTAAATTGAGCACTCCATTTGTTTTATCGTCGATTCAATCAGGAAATCGATCAATTCGTTCGCCATTTACTACGGCGAGACAGTCCACTTGATGAGTGCCTACTTTTATTTAGATTGTGTGTAAAAATTGCCTTTTAAGTCTACGGAATGGTCATTAGTAACTAACTTGGAAAAGGAAATCAAAATTACGTAACTAATAAATTAATTACTAATTAGGCTGAACTGAAATGCTAGTGCAATTAAGACACTACATTATTCACACCTGAAAAGGAGTAGTCTAACCACAGAGTATAACTAACTAACATAAGCAGAGATAAATAGGGTTGCTATACGAGATAATTGAAGCGAGAATACGTGATTAGATAGGCTTCATCCTGACGGACAGATGAAATTAATTACCTATAGCATTCAGGCTCTCCAACTGATTAGTAAGTATACTAATTGTAGCTTGTAGCTTGCAAGCTCTCTGAACTGAAGAAAATATAATGATTTACATACAAAGACTAGTTTAATGGCTCATTTAACGTTATGATTTAGAGCCAGAAAAGCAACAAAACCATTGGCAGGGGCAAATGATTCAGAAGGCTGGTATGGACGAATTTAAATATCGGTAGCGGCCGCGGCCCTACCCTCTGTCACACCAACATTAACATAATTCAACAAAAAAAACACCACCCTTACCGGAGAAAAAATGATTCTTTTTTCTGCGCCTTTTGACCCGAGCTATAGTTCACAATATTGGACAAGTTTCACCGCCGACGCTACCCTACCCTATAAAAACAATTTGATGTAACTTACATTATGTTAAACATTTGCACGCGTAAGGGTAAGAAAAGCGTAGACCGTTTCATACACAGCATACAGTCAGGAATCCACGTTTTTGTTTCTTATGGGAGAACAATTTGTCGCAAACGCATCATGTTTAATACAATAACCTTTTGCATTAGGATAAATTAATATCCGTCAGAGGAGTGATAATATGTTTCCGCAGCTCACGAGGGCTAGGTCCCTTCACCTTCCGTCAGAGCCGAAATAAATCTAATTCCTTGGATGACAGATATCAGCAAGCCTTGTTTATTTATACTTTCATCCGACTTATGGGAGGGTGGCACACGTGGGACGTGCTCTGCCCCATTGTACAGAAATAAACTATTATACTCACAAAGTCAACACATGCACATCACGTGATTAGATAATAGCAAAACTGTATTATTTAGAAATATTCCGAGAACCTTTCACACCGGTATTCATCAATCGTTGCTTTGGGATGTAATTGATGACCCTGCTCATTTATAAAATAGATGCAGTTATACGTATTACCGTGTTCGACATTGAAAAAGGATCTTCTAAATATAAATTATACGGCAGCGAAACCTTCCAAAATAAATGTGGTAATTTCATTTACAAAAAAAATTCTCCGCAGCGAATACATTTAAATATATCAGCATAATCTTTGAGTGCGTGCGTGTGAAAATGAAGAGCCCAGGAAGCCGAGTAGCTTCGGCCTAGATAATTTTAATGGATACGAGGAAGGGAATTACTTACTACTTTAATCTCGACCGCAGCCTATCTCCTACCTATATTAACATCACTGTAGTAAATAAAACAGAAATATGAGAGCATCCTCGTCGGCCATCGCTACGGAGAGAGCTACCGGCGGATTAGGACGGACTCGGACGTAAAACGCATTAGAGTATTACTCTCAGACACTTCTGTCACTCCTTCGATAAAAACGTTGGGTCTTTTAGTAAAAAACGTAACCCCTATTTAGGGCTGCCATATTTGGGAGGGGGCGCGATGGATCTAACAAGCTCCGGAGTTGTGACAGCCCTGACAGCTGACATATTCCGGTCATTAATCAAGCGGTCATAGATATATGTTACGACTACAAGCTGGGGACGGCGAAGTCCAATCAAAGTCGTGTTCACTAAAAAGTGGGACAATAAACTGATTACTATTGTCACGGGGTTTTAGTGTAAAACGGCCAGTTCCACAAATAAAACTAAAATGTATTTTAAATCATCCACTTACTATTTTCACTGCGGAAATTGCCTGTTTGTCCATTTAATCATAAAATGCACATAAGTGTTAGTTTTTACATTTTTCAATATAGCGTTTGTTACGGTAAATGAAGACATGAGGCCGACATAAAAGTTAAAACAAACCTGTAATTGATCGCTTCAACGTAACGTTACAACGATAGTTAAGAATCGTCGGAACTGATAAGTCGACTATTTTACGACTACGATTACTTTATCGGAAAACAAAACGTTTTTTAATGTTCTTTTATTAGTACATACACATTAAAGTGTTGATCTTATCGCAAATATAAAACGTGACAAGTGGATTAGGAAAGACAATTGCTTAGCAATTGAAAATTGTATAACATATTTATCGGTAATCCCACAAGACAGAACTCCTACAACGGATCTTTAACCACGAAATAAAATTGCACAAGTAAAAGGAAAACTCGAGCGGAGCAAATCGCATAAGCGAAGTTCTTTTTCAAATGTTTCACGATGTAAAAAAACGAGTTCAGTATCGGCGCGGAGACCATGAGATAAATCCTGAAGGAGACGCGTTGTAATAAAACACGTACGGTTCGGGGAGCTACATTTTATTTCGAAAAGCGATAAGGGCGCGAGAAATTCCTTTTACGAGATTCTTGTGGAGGAGGGTGGTGAGGTGCAGCCGCTCTTTGTGCAACATCTGGTTTGTGTCGCCTCGTAAACAGCCCAGTGAGCTCTCTGTTCGATGACACTTCACACAAAACTGTGATTGTACACAAGGAATGAGACAACTGCTTGTTGGAAAATATTTAAACAAAATCCGTTTTGGTTGGAATACTCTATGAATTCAACGCCTGAATAACCAAGAGCTACAAGAATCTGATTTGTAAAGAAAATATTGTAGCATTTCTATCAATCTCCTTCTTCAATGCTGCATGCGGAAACAATGTACGAGTTCAAATCCAACGATAAGCAGTGTTAACTTCTAAATTAACTAGTTTTATGCAAATCACGATTTAGTTGTGTTGTTTTAAGTGCTCCGAGAAGACATTAATCACTTAATATTGTTTGTGTGTAATGCATAACGAGCTACAGCCGTGGCGGGCGTAGAAATTGATGGAGCGATGTCAACGAGCCGACTTCGCGGTTAATTATCCAGTCCAGAGCCGTAAGCAATGTTGCCACAGAGCCAGGGGTTCGCCACTTGCTAACTAGAATCCACGCTTATTGATTTAAGCACAGTTTCTCAGGTTTATTAATTAGAGATGTTGTTTACACTAAAGAAAGTTAAGTTAATAGTCACTTATTAGTTGAATGAAAGGAAAGCGTTTCACAACATTAAGGAAGCGTTCGCGGTCCGGCGGACAGCGGAACCTCCGGCCGCCGGCGCTCGTAAACCCGATCGTAAACTTAAACACACCTCATTAGAACATGCAGAAGATGGCGCCGGCTAAAGATTCTACTTTATTTATGGGATACTTGCGCTCAGTACAAGGAGACAGAATAGGGGTGCGATATTGATGGACGTATTTGGTGCCAACATAATTGACTGCGCTACGTCATTCGTAGCGGAGTTTCTCATGCGAATACTTTATCGATCTTGTAGCTGAGACGCAACAAATTTTATTCTACACGGAGTATATTTTGTTAAATCTTTCGTGAAATTTCAGTGAAGAACTCCGAAAGAAGTAATTAAAATGCTACGAGAGCACCTCTACGGAAGTATGAGATCACCGTAGTTTTCGTAGCAATTTCGTAGAGTTTAGTCGCTGAAATATTTACAGAACTTTGTGCCCGTAGAAGAAAATTTTAACAGATTTGAAAGTTCTTGTTCATGAGAAAAAAATGATACAATGGCGGCTTCTGTAAGTATCAGGAATTCGATATCTTAGGAAGGAAGAGTCATGATCTTGCCATGAATAAAAACAATGGAGGCGCATGCACAACTCTGCGGCCTATAATACGAAGCGAGAGCACGGGTTGAATTCAAGACGTATAATATTAGTAAGTGCTCTATGATCCACATGTGAAAGAATGCCGGAAGAAGGAAAAACATAATGTATCGCGGAAGTTATTATTACATTTACAAGACCTATTATAAAACGTATTATTAATATCGCAATGCATCGGGAGTTGTGGCAGATATGCGTTTCCAAGAAGACGAGTACTTAGTAAACGAACAGATGGGAAAGCCCGAAGAGCAAAACCGTTGTGTTGGTTATTACCTATATGTTAATATAAGGCTCTGCTGTGGTTAGTTCTTGCTTCTCCAATTTTCTTTTCTTTGCAGATTAGTTTTGATGCTTCCCATGCACCCCATTCCCTAGCCCTAGTCTTATTTGAGCGCTTTTTTGGACACCTGAACATACTATCTAATTACTACAAGAGATTTAGTGGTTTAAACACAAGTTACGTTGATCTCCGCAGCATCCTCTCGATGGCTGTAGTTGGGAGTATTGTCACACCTATATGTAGAGCCTTTTGTTGATTGGGTTCTTTCGGCATAACGTGATTCAAGCTGGTAATGTTGTACGAATTTCTGCTATATCTCTATTTGAGTGAAGAATGTGATTCCCAAAAGGACGTGGCCCGTGGCCACGCAGACACTACCAGATCTTCCCATGCGTTATGACAATATTGATTATGATTTATGACCACAAATTGCTGCTGTTCAGAGGTTATAGTCTGTGAGATGGTTCATCGTATCTGACTCACCTGATGCTGATTGTAAGGGCTCGGAGCCGCTGCGTACGGCTGCGGCTGTGGCGGCGGGTAGCGGCAGGGTTGCGGCGCATAGGCCGCCGCCCACTGCTGCGCTCCGCCGCGGTACTGCGCCCCCGCGCTCGCCATGCGCGCTGCGCACGCGCCTGCGCCTGCGCCCGCGCCCCCGTTTGCGACCGTCACTGCGCCCGCACCCGCGTTGCTCGCTGAGCGACAACCGCCGCCGGTGCTCTGGGAACAATACAGAACAAATGTTAGTGCCACAGAATGAGGACCTGAAATTTAGCAGTGCAGGTTCTAATGGAAAAGCGCTCGGATTTATCCAGTAGGTGTGGCTTTCGTGCGCCCTAAGGTAGGTGGTGGAATAGTTACACTTGCCAGTCGCTAATATACCTGGCTTATAGAAGTGAATCCCGTGGGGGGGCGGGCATGTCAGCTTCTAAGGCACTAGTTATTTCTATGGTGAGTTCTATATCTCTATGAATACATATTTTGAAAAGAGGCTCGTGCATAGCAATGGATTGCGACTAGTTTTGTTAATACTGATTAGTAAACAATACATTTTGCTGCATCGATTTTTTACAAGCCGTCATATTTTTAAAAGCTTAAAACAATGCACGGCTATAACTATGAACTGTAATGCAGCAGTATAAATAAAGCCATAAGAAAATTTACATTTAATAAATGAAGCTGTCGTGATTGTGTAGTCGGTACAACTTTCACTGCAAAGCGGCCATTTGTTTCGATAATGCATGGCGCGCAAACATATTCCTATCGGTTACCGTAGCGGGGAGGCAAGCCAGGCATAATTTAATTTTAAAACCATTTAGTGCCTAATTAGTTTACCTACAATATTCGATGCTTCGTCCTCTTTTGCTAGAATTTTAGTTCGTCCTCCAAAATTAGTGTTCCGTCCGTGTCTCTTGGACGCCTAATGAAGTTAAGTTGAAAGTCACTTTTAGTAGCATAGTTAAAATCATCTGGTAATTTATTTTATAGTGGAATAATTGGCTCATTAGTCTAGTGGTAACAAGTTCGGCCATGGACCGTAGCGGAGCGCAGCGAAAAGTTTCTAACAAAAACAGATGCGAATCACAAAGCCAACTGGGTTTTGTAAACTGCATCTTTGTGCAGTTGTTGTGGGTATTTAGTACAAATAAAATACTTCGTTTACAAGAAATCTACAATTTAAGTAGGAGTTGGAGATATGGCAATAGATTTTCTATACGGCAATAACTTTTCTATACGGGAAGTAAATAACATTCAAACATTCAGATCGGCTTTTAGTTGGATTAAGGTTATTTTTTAATGAGTACATGTAAAGCCGGGAGTCTATCTGATGCGCGTATATCTCTGGGCTCCGAATGTTGCATCACGTCACTGACGTAGACATATGACTATAACAGATTGGCATCTGTGTGCCGAGAGCCGTGACGAAGCGTGTCTGCAGACTTTCGCAAACGTCTAGAATACCTTATACATGCACATAATGTACTACATAGATCTAAGTGTAGTTTTGCTTGTGTACATGTACTCGTATCTTATCTGGCTAGTTTCTATTTTTGTCGGATTTGTAAAACAACTGCGTATGGTGAAAAATTCAACTATTTGTAATGGTTTTCAATGTATCCGGTAAGTCAGATAAGCTAATTGTGTAGGTACATAAATACTTAGACACAACGCTTGAATCATCATACAAAACGACTTGGGTAATCATGATAATCACGTACGAAGCTACCTCTTTTAACCGCAACTCGACACAAGCTCTGCAATGAGAATATCGTAAACCAGAATCTACGACGATTGCCACCAACAATTTGACGCGAAGAGAATTAAATTCACAAGGAGTTTCAAGACAGTTCAGCGTCTCACAATTCCCTGTGGGTGCGAATCAAGTTCAAAAGAAAAAATTTTAGAGAAGAAAAGGAATATTATTCGCACTGAGGCAGAGACGCTAATAGTCAAAGAACTTTACTTCAAGGAGCATTAAAATCTTAAGAAACTGCTTTTACAACATCATCATGGTAGCTGTGTAATAGACGAACGTTATTTATTGCGATTCCAGTAATTTGTCTATCAGAACCGCCTACACACAGCACGGCTGAATAAGCACACAGCATACTGTTCTTGTTACTATAGCACGAGCACAACACGTAGACACAGGAAGGTTCGAATAGTTATATATACATAGTTAAAACATTTGCGCCTAAGGGCTGTGATGTGATATGAAATTTTTGTTGTCTTTATTTGTTATTCTGAGCGAGTGCGTTCACCCAAAATGAGATTTATGGTGGCAATAACAATGTATAATTTCACCCAGCGACCCCCATCTTGGGGACTTAATTATTTGAGTCACGGAATTCGAAAAACCCACGAGGAAAGCCTCAAGGATCACGGCTTTGTTGTATTTTTTTTCTCTCTCGATAAGTAGCATTCTTATACTTTTAAAACTATTTTTGCTATTGAAAAAATAGGTGAGAATGTCTGTCAGCCGATAAGCTGGCAATCCGCTTAGTGTGCGTGGGGCCACCGCCAAGGAATTAGCGTAAAATGTATATTTTTGTTACAATATAAGCAGAGACCTTATGTCCCTTGTAGGATATTAGATTATATCTTTATTGGGTTTATTCTGTCTTAAAAGTTATCGACGAAGTGTCTACCTACGTAACTTATGTATTTAAAATATTGGAACATTTCCGCGACGTTATGTAAAGACTTACACTAGATTGTGGTTTCTTACATTAAAGTGAGTTACAACGTCGTTAAAGCTATGTTCACTAAAATGGCAACATGAAATTTAAGGTTCATTGTCAATTTTCCCGTGAGTCTACGTGTCTACGTAAATGAAGTTTCATTCCATTATGCGGAACTCATGAAGAGAGCCGTAATTTAACTTCGTCCAACTATGCTAGGTGTTTTCTCAGTGATTTATCATTTGAAACGTCTAGGTTTTTCTTACTTTTATTCAGAATGGCCCGAAGTTTAAACACTTTGCTCAGAATTGTTTGCTAAACGAACAAAAAAGAAATAGAAAAACTTTTAATAAAACTCAGAAGTTAAGTTGGATTTGCTTACGTATAAACCAGTGCACGGTTTTATTTCTGCTTGTCTGAAGAAAACTGAAGTAGCAAATCTTGTGCTTACTGTGTCGCCAGAAAGGAAAACACAAACTCGGCGAGCCGAATAGCAGAGAATTGATACTCGAGCCAGTGTTCACGTCTTTTGCGGAGAGCTATTGCGTTTTCTTGTTGTCTGAGGAGATTTAGTTTTATGTTGAGTGAGACTGTTGGCGTCGGCGGGTCGCGCCGGCTCTGTCTCGACGCCAGCTTGTTGCTGCCCCGTGCCGCGTGCGCCGCCTCCCCCGCCCCTTCCCTGACCTCCCCCTCCCCTCCACCCTCTGTCGCCACCACCGCCACCACCCCCTACCCACTAAAGATCCGCTTTTAATCTGGAATGGACACGCCTGTAACTATAGCCTTGAGGGCACTAGAATTGCTTTGTGATATCACTATGCTGCTTAGTATTTATACAGCATCTATAATATATCAAGGTTGCCGTTCTGCTTCGATCTAGGAAGTCTTACTTCATTGGGGATTTTGTTAAGAATTGCAAATGTTTATTTTCTATACAGTTGTTTACACAACACAAGTTTGTACAACTAATCAATATTTTCTTGTAAGTCTTCGTATTTTTTGCAATTTTCAAGTCATATATAGATGGAAGATCTACATGACAAACTTCAATAAAACACAACTGCACTAAAGCGTCTACATTTTCCAATAACACGCGACATAAAATGAATAAAGAAACAGCTTCAAACAATACCTAACGATATTGTTTAAGTTAAACAAACGGCTATCTATTAGTTAATACTGGAAGTTAATTATTCAATCAAGCAAACAAGCAAGACTGGTACGATTCAGGAAATTATATAACTTGCTTGTGAATAGATAGTGAACATGAGCGACTCAGGATACTACTATAATTCTCAGCAAAGATCATTCGGTTCGAACTAACAAAGTTATTGTCCATTCAAACTTCGATGGACATAAATTCGATACGACCAGGAATCAAAATCAAATTCGATTCGGTGCGGGATAGTGTCTTATTACATTTCATGACTTTATTGTGTTTCGTCTTTATTTAAAGCGAAAGTGGATCTATTGAGATTTCACTGCTCGTTTTAATGGAATTACACACGGAGAGCACGTTAGCCCGTTAAAGTCAGCCTCGGCTGCGTGTCCAATACGTTCGTACAGTCTTTAAAGTTGTCACTTTGAACGTTAGCCAATAAGAGGCAATAAAATTGCTCCCTATAGCTACTCCTCGACTTTAGTAAGAGCGACCAGGATCAAATAAAGTGGGGTTTCACTAAAAGCATTGAACGACCACCGGTTTTACGCTCTCCAGACTTTATTGAGCGAATAACATTTTTGTGTCATCAATGTCTTTGTTGAGTATGAAGGATATTTGAAACACCTATTGTTTGAAACTGCAAATTAATGGCAAAAAGTCAGAGCAATATCAATTGGAAATAATCTGTAATTCCAATTAAGACAGTCTGGCTAAGTGAAATTCTTAATTGAGTGGGCGATCACCCGACGAGGTCAACCCTTGCGACGGCGACGGCTCCGCAAATTACGAGCCGCCAGACGTTTCAACTAGTCGCAGTCACATCTTTGGCCTCCCCCGGCCGTCGACCGCATCTAATCCGTCCCGGCTCGTCTGATTACCGGCACCGGCAGCCGGCAGCTCACAGCGGCCCGCAAACAAAGCCACGATGACGAGCGCAGTTGTCTTCCATGAATTCCGGATACCGCTCCCAAATTGTTAGGCAGCAATGTTAATAATTTGTACTATGTCGCTACTGTTTCGACTATATCAATGGGTATCCGATAGAGCGTCACTTTTGAATAATGCGTTTTATTGAAAACCGACTCCGTTTTTTGTTCGACGTTTACAAATACCGGTGGAATAGATTACTCACAGACGTGACAAGCTTGACCACCTTTACAATACAATTAGATTTTTTGTTTTCTCTGCCTACAAAAAGTGCGGAATGGTGTACGGTGCACTAATAACCAGACACTAAAAAAATGTTACCGATGTAGACATAGACGCCATGAGTCATTGAATGACGCTAATCTCAACAATTTCCCCAAACAGTGAATAGTGAATAACAAAAAAACGTCATTAGTCACTTCGTTCACTGAAAAATATTCACCTTGCGCAGGTCAGTTACGTCGTTTGCGAGTTTGATATAATTTTAATACAGTTTACATTCAGCAGATATAAATACTATTCTTTTAACAGTGCGAGAAAATAATCATCAATTTCGTAACAATGGATCACTATAGCACCCTTAATGCGAATAAACTCAGAAGGAATTCTGTCGCAAAATTAGTCATCTCCTGTAGCTTAAAACAATCTTCAAAGCAAGACCAAAAAGGTGAATAAGGTGAGTAACACAGTGTGCACATTTCTCGGTGGCCATTGCATGTAGTCACCCGATCCGCGGCGGTGACGCACTTGGCACATGCCAGCAACCTGACCCCAGCGCTGATCCGATCGCTGTTTGTGTCCAATATGGCACATGGACACACCGACTGGCGACCATACACTTCATATTAAAAAGCTACAATATCATAAGCTCCCCGAAAGTAATACGGTTGTAAACTGCATAGCGCGTGGCTTGACTGCATCATTATGTGTCGTATAAGCTCGTGCGAGTGGTACAACTGTGAGGGGACATTATTCAGCAGTTTTTGCTCTGGCTCTGGCTGGCGGCACATTTGTATGCGATTCGCTTCGGCGACGGCTGCCCGCGACGCGAGATTAGCGCCTGCCACCGTACACGCTGCGTGATTAAACTGTTTCCGCTTTGCAGATACTCCGCTCTGTCTCTATCTCTTACGTCGATGTGAGCCGCGGTTAAATATTCATCTACCTCACTGTTTTATACCACGAATAATTTGAGGTTTATCGCATGTGGAGCGCTAACGGTGCGGTGCGTAGACGGCGTGCGGCGTGCGACTAACATAACAGTTCTAAACAATTTTGTGAATGCAACGTGTTGCATCGTAATAAGGAATTCCACACCGCTAGCGGTACACTGACGCCAACTCCGGCGTACTGCAAAAGTGCCTTATGTACTTTGGTATTAATGTGTTGTTGCACACACACACAGTGACACTGCGCTACGTGTCGGTATGTGTGTCATCTCGGTGTAGTGGTGCGCGCTGGAATGCGGCCGCGTCCTTCGGCGTACGCCGCGCCGGATCATTTGCACACAGGCGCGCCAGTTCCTATCCAATCCAGGCAGACATTTTATTGCTTCCCAACCATCATCTATATACATCGATCACTAATCTATATACCAGTGAAGTTCTGATAAGGTTAGTGAAGGCGGCCACTTGATGATTTCTTAGAATATCGCTCGGTCGCTTGAGGAGGTTACAGCTCCGGTCTAGCGGTAGTGTTTAATACACGCTCACTTCACAGTTTACGTTAACAGCGCTTGCACATACTTGAAAATATTTAAACAGGTTCGAAAGCTTTGATTGTTAAATGCGCAGTAGGTTTAAGCGGTATGTGGTAAATAGGGTCGTGCGAAAACCAATCTCTTTAGAATCAGTGGTTTGGAGACTGCTAATTTTTTTTTTCTAAATTAAAAATGCACTCTACTCTTACTTTAACTCAAATATTACAACAACCACAAGCTGATATACTAATTATTTACATATTAGGTAGACAGTATTTTTTTAATCTGCTTATTTCAGCGAATTTACATATCAATTTTAAAATACCTAGGGCGTTCAAGAACAATTCAATTAAACAAGTATTATGGATAAGTAATTCCCAAAGACGAATAAAATTTAAAAGGCATCCACCAAGCGAAGTTCTTGGACCGAGAATGTTTTTAGATGACCTAAGTTGAACCATGTGCAATAAGACAAAAACAGTTTCCATTGAAGTCGTTTCAGCGGTTTCTTGGAAATTCCCGGACAAAGGATACTTGTAAACATACATAAATACGAAACTGATATTAGGTGCAATGGCGTAGAATGACACAAAAGAACACCATGCATATATTCTTGGTATGCATGAAAAAGAAGCCCCATTTTTAAAGCTCTTTAAAAATCTAGCTCGGGTATGGCTTGGTAACTTAGCAATCTCGTACAGAGAGTAATAATTGCCAGGCTACGAAGCGCAGTAGCCTGCATGCAGAATACATTGCGGAGCCCCAGGGAGATTTATTGTTCAGTCGCGCTCAGAATGCCATAATGGTGTCGCCAAACTATGAGAAGAACGGGCTTGCGACCATCGCCCAAATAAGAGTGTTACGCCTTCACTAGGAGCCATAAAAATGCTTTGTCTGGGTTCCAACAATAAATGTATAGCATGTATAAATAACGATATGGTACGTAGCCAAAAAAGTAAGTAGACAGAAACTATCAAGCTAGTTGAGGATGAAATATAAGAAAAGACGGATGGCCAAGAGGCTACCGAATATTTGTTCTCTTAATGCCGTTCTACATATTTTTATAACATAAAATGCTTTAATAGAGAACAAGGGCAACGAACGACTTTAATAATAATAATAATAATATATTTATTCAAATTTAAAATTCGCACGAAAAATACAAGTTAAATCTTAAAAATAATGTTGGTATAACAGAGTTCGATGCCTGTACTAGGTTAAACCTGTATCACAGGCGGCATGTTTCTACTAAATACTATTTCGACAATGGTTTTCTTAACAATATAAAACATAATAGTGAAATAAGTTAGTATGGGTTAATATATTAATACCCAAAAAATAATAATAAAGGTCACACATGTTTATAAATCTAAGGAAAACAGTTTGTAGCACTTATTTGCTAATATTAATATGATTGTCAGCAGTATTAAACAAGTAAACATTGCAAAACATTGTCAAGGTGTTTATGTTGCGGGCGACAATTTGCTTAGACAGCGAAAGATCAACCGATGTCTGGCTTGGAGTATGACGCACTAGGTGCCCTCATAATCGACGGAGTTAATATATCGGTGTTCCGCTATTTTTCTAGCAGGGCATTCAGTGTCTCCCGTTTTGTGGTCACAGGGCTTTTTAAAGCGGGAGCAAGTCGCGCATCTCGGAATGTCAGTTTTCTTCGCACATTCGGACATCATATGACCTGCGTCACCGCAGTGACCACATGTAGAAACTAGTTCTCTGCAAGATTTGGCTGCATGGCCATACTGCTGGCATTTATAGCACCTCGTAACTAACGTGAAGTCCCTGACAGGACATGATGTCCAATTTATAAAAATCCTAGATTGAGGTATTAAAATTTTTCGTATGTTGGCCGCAACTTCAATAACAAAGTTACAAGTCGCGGCCTCTCTCTTTCCAGATTTGTGGCTTAGTTTTACTAAGGTCAAAAAGGATTCTAGGGACATCGCTGGTAACTTGTCGGCTATATTTTGCTCGAAAATGCACTTGAAGACCTCATTTTCAGCCAAGGAAGTCGGCACTCCTACAACCACGATCCGAGGTTTGCGCTTGTTGGGTTCGTCGGCGGTAAGTCCAGATGTAGAGAGCCGGACTGCGTTCTTCAACTTATCGGCGTCGTGTTTCGTCTCGGTACTTATTATTACGCCACCATTTTTCGTTTTTCGGACACCACGTACTTGCAGCTTCATTTGCTCGGGCCGTATGACTTTTTGCACCAGTTCTTTGGTTTCGTCACTGGTTTTCAACTTATCATTTGGATAGATGGCGACAGAACTTAAGTTATTGGGTCGAACGAAATGGTTTGGTCCCCTTTTCACCATATCGGCAAAAGAAGCATTTCCCGCAGAACTAGAATCCCGTATTGTCTGTTTGAGCTCCGAGATATGTTCTGTAAGGTCGCGCTGTTGTTTAAGGGCATCGATCGTGTTATCCGCGTGAATAGCTTTTTGTTTTAGCGACTGGTATAGAACTGCCATTTGTGACGTACCAGATTCGACTTTACGGCAAAGGTTTGAAATCTTCATCTTCTGCTCGGTGTTCAGTTTCCCATCCATGGCAATAGAGCAAACTTCATCTAGGTACTGCTGGATCTGGGCCATCCATCCTTGGATTTCGGGCGTTGAAGCAATGACAACGGCCGTGGCCGACTGCGACGGCGAGCTGGAGGGTTGCACTGGCCTCTTTGGATTACAGGGGCTGTTTTCCATTTTGTTAGTTTTATTTAACTTCACTATTTAGTGTCCATTATTCACTAAAACTACACACTAAGCAAGATTACTTTATGCATTACGATAGTAATACTTGCACGAAAGGAGGTCAATATTATTAAAGTATTAATTAAATATTGCTAATGAGCACGTCTGTCCGCTGTGAGTGCGCGAATCAAAAATCCAAATTTGGGGGCTCATAACTTGTTGTAATCAAAACGTCAAAATAAAAAATGATCTGGCGAATTTGTTTCATTTTAAAAGATCTTTTCTGCGACGCTCTACCTACTAAGCTTACAATGATTAAAGAGTACAATTCCAGAATCATTTTTCAATTTACCCTCCAAATGGATATTATGATGAAAGTATTTCCTTGTGAATTTTCATCAAATCCGTAATATTGAAAGAACTACGAGTATGCGACATTAGTGACATACGAAGGGACTAATATGCCATTATAAGGGTTCAGGCTCAGACGAAATCCTAAAAAAATACAAGAAGCCGTCACGAAGGCGAAATAAAATAATCTCTTAAAAGGTATAACGTGGTATGAGTTCTAAAACAAAAGATTTCGATATAGATATGAAATAGGAAATTGGCTCTGATGCCGATAGAACTAGTTACTGGATTACTGGCCATAAGTCTATATACTGATGTAATGAATGTTTACAACAATACTTTCGAGCATGTAACCCGTACCCGTGCGGTAGCGTGTTACTCTTAATTACACTCAATTACTCATTAACGTTACTTTCGTTGACATGCCAACAGATATAAATTGGTGAAACGTGCGTACTTTGTATACTCATGATTAAGTACATTTTTTATAGAGCTTCACTTACAATTATATTTCAATAATTGCGAATTGTGATTGTCAACAATCGACGAACATAACTGTAAAGTAATTTAGA
Organism: Xestia rhomboidea; assembly: GCA_963853795.1. NCBI lineage: Eukaryota > Metazoa > Arthropoda > Insecta > Lepidoptera > Noctuidae > Xestia > Xestia rhomboidea. The sequence goes on from OY970772.1 coordinate 10,415,887, forward strand.
GTATTGTCTGCAATTTTATACGAAGGCGGTAAAAAATAACAGGCAATTAATTGACGAGCAAAATGTTCTGAAACTGACTAAATGAAAACGTTATAGCGGCTCCACTTGTCAAGTTTTATAAAGATTTATTTTGTCCATGGAGTTTCTTGCCCATTCTTCTCCATGAGATGTACGATTTTGGAAAGGGCAACTACAGTCCATTCACAGTTATTCTGCCTGTGGCTGGACTGTAGGTAGCTTATTTTTACCCGACTGCGCCAGAAGGAGGGTTATGTTTTTCGAGAGTATGTATGTATGTATAATTGTTTGGCACGCTCTGTGGCCTGAACGGCTCGATGGATTTTAGCTTGAGAGGTATCGTTAGATTCGTATTTACTGTGAGAGTGACACTGGGTATATCAAAATTAAAAAAAACAAATGGCGGATTTTTGGCGCCAAATTCAAATGTTTGGCATGCTCTGCAGCCTAAAAATGGTATAACGAAGTAACTAAAAAGTGTAAAATAAAAAAATAATAAAAAAAAAACCCGACTGCATAAAAAAAAAACTAATAACTTTAAATAAAAACTGAAAAGATAAAAATGAGTTCAAGAAACAGGACATATTGACTGCAACAGTCGGAACCCATTAAAATAATATAGACTATCAATAACTAATCATTACATCCAATAACAACAATCCCGACTGTTGCAGTCAATATGTCATGTTTCTTGAACTTGTTTTTATCTTTTCAGTTTTTATTTAAAGTTATTAGTTATTTTTTTATGCAGTCGGGTTTTTTAATTTTTTTTATTATTATTTTTTTGACTATGCAAAAGTGCCTGGTCTATTTGAAATAAATGCTTTGAGTTTGAGTTGCTAGGTGCATTTTTGTAAACACATCAGTTGTCTTCTGTATCTGCATCCAACGTGAGTCATAGGTCGTTACTATTAGTCATTAGACAAGCTTGTTTACTATTTCATAAGCACAGAATGGTTTAAACATCAGTTGCTTCATTAATCGTATAAACTGACACTTTGAATGGCAACTATTAACTTCCTATAACTACTTGAACTACCAAGTTTGCAATATCTAAATATCCTGTTTGAGTATCAACTTCTTGATTAGATACATACTTATGTAACTATTTCCCTATATTTGAGAAGCCAACTGTTTATATGCATATTGTAGTCTACGTCAGTTCTATTTCAGTCAACAAATCGCTTGCCGACAGATGTTTATTTATTAAAACTGTCCGTACCCTAGCGTGGAGCAAAAAATTTCGTCGAGATAAGGGTTCAACAAAAGGAAATGACGAAATCCTCACTGATTGGGATTACCGACGTACTAAAAGCGTTGTAAATGTTGTTACAGATAACGTTGGGTCAGGTCACAATAGAGGATCAACAATACATAAGTGTGAGCCGAAATGTGACGCATAGTTATCGATTTCTAATCATACGCCCCCGCGCCGGACGGCAACTCCGATTGTGGATGGTGTCACATCGAACGCTGCCATATTGAATGTGCCGCAGCCGTCGTTAAACGCAGATACGATAGCATCTTTTGTTATGCTGTGTTTGTTATTCAAATAGAAATATGTAAACCGTGACGAAGTGCACTGATAAAAGCGCGTTAGATAAGTACCAGTCACAGACGCACTGATTTTTTAAATGCGACGAAAGCAGCCATATAACGTACAATACAAAATATACGTACAGTCCTATTGTGCCGTATATTTATATCAATCTCGGGGAAAAATATAATTTCTTTCCACTATCTATGTGTATGTAGTTTTCATTGTGTTTTTCCCTGACAATGCGTAGTGGAGCCCCGTCTGTTATCAATAGTGCCCGCTGGGCTAGCTCTATATACCCACAACACATAGATATACAGTTCACATTGTATTTAAAGCTAGCCACCACAGTGCGAATCATGAAGGGGGTGCAAGTACTCCCCATCGTTTGTGCAATTTAGCAGATTATTCCAGTCTGTAGCGAGGCGGTTAGATATTGTCTTTACACCTTATAGGTACCAACGTATTTCCAGAATAATATTATTACTTAAGTATGTGTTGGATGACCGCGAATAATTTATGTGATTGTTTTAAAATAAAAATGTATGCGTAGGTATGTCAGGAATTTTCCTTAATACCATCACTCATACCCAAAACTGGTTTAGGGAACTCCAATTTAGAAGTATTTTCGTTCTAGGTCAATCGAAATGTGTCATGCATATTGTGAAATATGATGGACAGTTTCTAAAATAAGTGTTAAAGGTAATAGATTATTTGAACAAACTGATAAAAAGGACAACAGTTATTATGTTATCAATACAACGTAATTAACTTATTCTAATTAGGGGCTGATACAATCGACGCTGTTATTATCTGTCCGGTAATTGAATCCCGGGAACCTAATACCCGGTTTTTTCATGTCAAAAATATGTAAGTAATCAACTGATAGGGCACTGTAATTACAAACTGTTATTGATAGTTGCTCTTAAAAATGTGCCTATTTGGTTTACTTTTATCTTTATAAAACATTAAAGAGATCATTACAGTTTTGTTTACTCAAAAGAACAACTGATAATTCTAAGTTTTGATACGTCATTATTTCTTTAACGCAACAAAAATAAAAAGTCCTACTCACCCGGCTTGCAAAGTTCTTAGAAACGTAATTTTCTAATACACTTCTTACTAAATACCATAGTTTGGTCTGAATAGTGTTATTTAAAGTGGTAATGAGGGTGGGGAATGTCCGGGTCGGTCACGCGATGTCCGGCCCGCCTGTTTAGACGTACAGCCACATGGAAATGAGCCTTCCACCTAAATTGCCTCAACAATTTATTTTATTTCACAATATTAATTTACCTTTGAATTAATTTGTAGAAAACATGATTTTAGGTGACTAACTTATTTTTTTTGATGTAGGTATTTAATTGTTATTTTCCAGTGCATTGTGGACTTAAATGCGACGTTGAATACCAGTTTATTATGTCAAAAGTGGTTGAAAAACCAGTGCAGATACTTGTATAATCGAGGCTGCAAACATAGGTATATACTACGCAGATGGCAGGTTCGAGTAATCTCTCGGGGATGACGCATGATTACTGATTGTCTCCTTTTGACAATGTGTTGTCTGTTTCATGCACAGCATCACCGGGAGGGGAATTAATTTTACCTTTACACACACGAAACGGCAATGAAAACGAAATTGACATGACGGAAGGGATTGACCAAATCAAATGTGTTCACATTCAAATTCATTTATTTGTCAGAAAATGGTGCATTATTTATGGTCTTAACCTGTTTTAACTAATTCTCATGTTTTTTGATAAAAATCAACGATATCGTATCTTAGATTTTATCGATTTGTGACTAAATCCTTGAGTTTAAATTAATAAAATACATATAATAATATGTACCTAGTATTATTAGACGTCGTTTCTTAACACTTTAAATCTCGTGTGTGTGTTCTTGTCTGTGTACATGTAGCTGCTATTTTAATTTCAATTTCCCGCAGTCGGCTGGTATTAACGTAGACGTGCATTTGCTTGTAATGTAAGGGGTAAATCAGTCTGGACGGACAGTGGGGTGCGTGGGTAGGGCGAGGGACTTTGATTGATGACGATGGGGCCACATTGTGCGTACGTTTGCCCATTGTCCGAGCAACGTGAATCGAAACAACTGGACCACTAACACAAATGAGCGCTTTTATTGCTGACGATTATCCTTCATACGATACGAGTGCTCACATTTTCAAGAAATTATGACGAATGCGAGGTTATTCTTTTTACAGTCTACAATCACGGCCCGATGTGCCCTAATACTTTCCGCAAATCTTTACGTTTTGTTTGTTAAGCACATAAGGATAAACTTATTGAAAGAAAGAGGAAGTTTTTTTCCAAAAGCAATTGTTTCACAAATCATAAAAAATGTACCAATATCAAATATGGGTGATGTGAGTGGAACGACAGTTTCCAAACAAATAAATGAACTGAAAGAAATTTCTCGAGAGGGTACAAACATGAAACGCGAGCGAGTGCACGGCTGTGAGACTTGTCGATCGTACGACGTGCCATGAAATAGCTTGGAAAATAACTCCATTCCCGCGGGCTCGACTGCGATTCAATCAAGTCTGATTCACAATTTTGGAGTTCGTTTACCGAACCGGCGAGTAAATTGAGAAAACGCAACCAAAATAGCCTAGGGATTGAGAGAGAAAAGGATTTCGCATTTAGGTAATCGTTTTACGTCGTACAGCCAATTACCAAAATCCAGGGAAGTAGGAGATAATGCCGTCGGCTTACACGATCGTAAACAGACGGGCGCGCTCCGCAGTTCAATTTTATTTCCGCTTTTAATTCATTTAGAACTACATTGTAAGAGAGGGCTAGGATTCAGAGGGACCTGTCAAATACTCCTTTATGCCTTTACTTAAAAGGCAACAGAGTCGTAATGCTATTAGAGCAAAGAGCTTTTCACTTCGGATCTTAGAACTGTAGCTACGTATCGCCGTGTTATACCGTCTTCAAGAAAACGCGAAAACTGTCTTCGGCTGAACGAGAGCTTTAGTGTAACGAAAAGTGCACTACGACGTAATCTTCTAGTTCGCGCGAAGTTGAGTTATTTTAAATGCCTTTTGCAACTTTACAAGTCGAGTAGTTTGTGCTGTTATGATAACTTGAATATATGTACGTTTTAGTTTGAATTGCAAATGACGATTATCCAATATGGAAGCGGTTCCAATCACACGGGTGTTTAGACCGCAATCTGCCACCGCTATTCCGTCCCGAGACGTTGACATTGCCCAAATTAAACCCCAATATTGAATGTTACATTCTCTAATCCCACCGTTATTGAAATACATACAGAAATATAATTGCTTTCATAAACAACCTAAAGTTTGTAATAATATCTTGTTATTCGAAATTGTACCCTTCGTGAGAAATGTGTTCAAGTGTGTACAAAGCTATGATAAATTCAATAAGAAAATTGTGGGTAAGTAAAATTCAGTTTTGTGAAAATAAAAGCAATTTTTATTAGATTTGTGAAGAAAGATTGCGTGCATTCTTTTTTCAAATTCCCTTCTTCGTGAAGAAAAACAAAACGATTAAGTTTTACATAGCGTGATATAAATCGTTATAATATTATTTAGTGCGGCATGCTTGTATCGCTTCGTATAAATCTAACAGATGGTATCTGACCTCTCGGGGGATGGGGTCTGCTAATTTATTTAGCGTAACATCCTGAGATTTAGTACTTCATGAAACTTCACTGAGAATCGTATAAATATAAGTCTAGAAACTTATTTAGTGCTTTGTTGACTCTGACTTTGTGATGTATGCCGTTTTATTTATATCAGATTGTATCTTTTTACTACAATCATTAACAACAATAGAATCAACAATCAACTTATTTTATTGTTTTACTTGTCATTTTTATTTCGTTTCCATTTTAACGTTTAACGAAACATCGGTTATTCTCAAATAAAAAAGGAACAAACTTGCACAGAGTAATAAAAACATAGACAGACAATGTGTCACGTTCAGAAGGCTGTCAGTATCGGTTTTGAATGGCGGAGCCGATTGTTTGCGCAAGGTGGAGGTCAGCTCGGTCGCGTCGAGTGCTCTCCGGCCGGCGGCGATGCACTCCACTCTGACGTCATAACCTGTCACTATATTTGCACTATTTGACAGACTATTGCTACAATCAATAACTGGCCGTTTGTGTGAAATTCGAGCACGGAGTATTTAACTAATGGAGGGGTCATAAGTCTTTTTCGTGACAGAATCAAACTCGACTAAATAGAAAAATAACCGTGATTGGGCGATCGCCAGGGCCGCATCGTGAAACGTCTACCGTGTAATTCTGATTGATTGTTTCTGTACTTATTTTGTAGAGCGCACGTGTACGCCCCCGCATTATATACTCCTGCAGCTTACTTCTCCGTGGCGTTCACCGAAGGTATGACAAATGTGTTGCACATTGCTCCCATAAACCCTTCCTAGGATATTTATATTCGGGCTCCTTGTGTCGTCACGTATCGATTCATTTGGTTCTTATGCGAGGCGGACGGTGACTAATGATGTGAGTCCGGCGAATAATGTCCTCCAGTTTAGCGTGGAATATAGTAAGCTGGCAGGAGACAAGAAGTGATGTACCTTGTTGACAACTTCGTTCCGATAATGATCGTTTGCGCAGGCTTATCGGAGGTCATTAGCAAGCTTGATAACGGTGTCATTAAATAAATATTAGGTTTTGTGTAACAGTCATCTAGAGTGATTGTGGTAATCTAGATCCGCCCACGGAATATGATACAGTCCACAGTAATTCACGTAATCTGTGCACACGTACGTAAATTATATTATTACTTACCTACCTACGCTACAAATGAAAATCCCCTGAAGCTAATTTTCTAAATTCCTCAGTTCCCACAGTTAACCTCGTCATGTCGAAACGTACACTTTGTTGGCACCGAATTATTATAGATGCCATTACCATAGATATTCAGTTGGAAGATTTGCAGCATGCGATTACGAATATTAATATTTAGGTTAATTAAACTTGAAAGTTAAAACGTCTTGCTCGATAACGGAACGAATAATCCGGTAACCTTATAAATAGGTATTGCGGAATGTAAGTATACTGCGTTAATTAAGTAAAAGCCACGAGAGTGTAAAAAGAGGTTATGATCCTTTTTTGTGTCGGTCCAATCCGACCCTTGTACCGCGAGCCGACCGTTCCACTGAAGATAAGATACGCGGACGTTATATAATTACCGCTACATTCAGAGATGTAATTCAGCATCAAAATCAAAACTGTATTCTAGTTTCTGTTTGAGTGCTCTATAACAAAGTTGTGTTTTGTCTGGAGGTGCACAACACGTAAATAATAAATTGTTCAAACGAAGTGCGGCTGAGTTTGGGCGGCGGTTGGGCGGCTCGGTCGTCGCCCGCCCGCCCGGCCGCCGCCCTCGCCCCTATAAATACATCGACAAAACACAAAAGCAGATGCACTCCGCCAAACATTTTTAATTTTAATGATGCGACTTTCGCAGGAATCAATTTCCAACGAATCACTAAAACGTTCAATGTTTATTTTGGTTGCACTGTCTGCTCTCCTAATAACGTTGCTTGCGGACAGACGTTGAACAGAATAGTTTTACGGTATCGTTGAGGAAGTTTGCTTCTTTTATATATTCTTGCTAAGAAAACGTGGAGAAATAAAATTATATTTTCATTACTCATGTTTGGAAAGTAGGTTTGAAGTTGCCTGAGGAGCGGGTTGAAAGTAATACTTTTCAGCCCTAGGGTGAATCGTTTTCAACTGAAAGCTCTCAAATTATAAAAAAATAGTTCATTTTTCTATTGAACCATTTTCCAACTTTCTATACAGCCACGATGTAAAATTGGAATAACATAAAGTTAAGTAATTATTAAAGAATTTATATTTTTCAAATAACTTTATTATACTTAATTAAGTTTCAACTATTTCTTTAAAATAACATAGATTTGGGCAAAATATATGGGCTGAATAGCTGGCCGGCCACAAAAAAAAAAAAAAAACAATAGGCGGGAAAGCGGCAATCCGATCTTTATTTGTTTTTTATTGTATTGTATTCGTAATGAAAAGCACAGTGTTTACCTCGGGTTAAAGACTTCTCTAGTCCCTCGAACTATTAGCGCCCTCGCTACGCTCGGGCACCAAACCTCGTCTCGGGACTAAATAAGTTACTTTCACCCCTAGGGTAACAATGTACTATTTTATAGTCAAATGAAGTGCTATTTACTCATTCCAATTTCAATTTCTGAAGCATTTACTTTACAAGGCGTATATACAATACATGTTGATGGTGCGGCGCCTCTTACTGAACCTCTAATTATGGAGATAATTGACTTATTGATGGCACTGACAATTCACAAACCTACGTAATTGATTTAGTTAGAGCACCATTTCTACTAGGCAGTTTGTTCTAAAAACAGTCGCGACAAACGCGACAATACAGATTTAATATTATTCAAATATGATCCATTAAATAGTCTGAAAGCCTTATCCAGTTTAATCCTACCCCATAAGGAAGAAGAATCAAGAGAGCACCTTTTAAATCGGCTCAATCAATTGAATAAACGCCGCTTCTAAATGGCACAAATCTGAGAGAAAAGGAAAACAATTAATTAACTCATTTCCCGCAATTAACGAGGGACGGACACGAAATTACTTAAGCATCTCTGGGTAATCAGTACCGGGCGGGAGATGGCGGAAGACAGCTTTCCTTTCCCCGCTCGCTCGCTCGGCTCGAGCCGGCGATAGCTCCGCTCCGCTTCCGCCGCCCTTTGTCCACCACAACAATACAGTTTTCGGTGAATCGAATCGAAACAAAACGAGAAACACGCCATCTTTTATCGGTAGTTACGTGATGTACGCGTAGGTAGGTATGATATTTTCATTCGCCATGTTTGTATTAAGTTAGCGACTGTCTCGTGTTGACAATTGTTACGACAATGTAGCGCGTTATGTAGCACGTCTTGTAGTTTATTGTGCTGTTATATTCTTTATTTTTTACACGTGTAAGAGTGTAACCCTTGGCTTAGTTGAGAATAAAAGATCCACAAAATGTGCAACTAATTAGCTTTCTTTCACGTTTTTGACCTGCGAGGGTTGGAAATAGGCGCCATGCTCAAAGGACTGGTTTCAAAGAAAGCTGGCCCCACACTGGCACAGGGGTCGAGGAAAGGCGCGTTCCGTGAAAATGATCGTGTTCACTGTTCTCGGTGTCTGTCGTGTTTACAAACAAGCATTTAATTGACGCAGGAATTCCAAACACAGCCGGTGTAAAAGGAAAACAAACATCTCCCTCCCCGCCGCTACTGTCGGTTACAACCGGGTGTATATATTTTGTGAGCGAAATATTTTTACCAAAAATACTTAACTTAAAAGAGACGTGTACCTTCATAAGTAAAATGAATTGGGAAAACTTTATTCTTTCCTCAAAATGAAAGATCCCTAAGCTTGGCAGTGATACTTGTGACACAATGATTTTGAACGAATTAAGTACGAAAGTATAAATAAAATACGGTGTATTATTATATCCCAGTTTATATGAAGCTCGTCTGTGGAGCGTACTGCATGCATTATTCACAGAGAAGAATAATCTCTGTACTAAATAATACAATGTACCTTGTTCACCGGGGGACGCGGGCTTCTTTTATTTTTAATGAAATCTCCTTGTTTGCTTAATTGCGTGCGCTACGGCGATGTATTACGTTACAAAAATACAACATTTACGCGGCTTCGTCTTTTAACAATGTGTTTTCAGGGAGTTGTTAAATTTAACAATCAAAATTGCATCAAAACTGAAGTACTCTCTGAGTTTTTTTTTAAGAATTCTGCAGTCTCTGATACAGGATGGCATTAGTAATGTGAAATTGTAACTTAATACCATTAAATGTTTCCTGAGGAAGTGTTCAGACAGCACAACACATGTGGAAGACAAGTTAAGCTCATCCGATTTGTTACTTTACCTAATCGTTTTTGCGACGCGCGACTTCGAAAGGTTTAGGATTTTATTCTAAGCACACGACATTCCTACATCGTTAATATAAAACGTTACACACTCAGCAGTATACAAAAAATATGAAAAGAACCAAGCACTGCTGAAAACATTTATCTTTCGTGCAATAGAAAGCCTAATGAAATTATTTTCCTTTTTTCTTAGGTCGCATTTGGGTCGTCGAATGAAGCAAAAAACTACGCTCACTAACTGGACGTGTCGTGCTTGACAAAAACTTTGTGCAGTGGAACGAAGAAGTTTCTTTATTCTTACAGATTGATACCACTTTGACGTTTTATGTGAGTACCTACATAATGGACTTAGGCCAAACCGTAAACAATACTCGAGACGCGGTTTTTATGAATGTCTAACATTCGATGGATACTGAAAGATTTATAGCTGTCGGACGCCGCCGCCGGGATTATTTCTTGCAAATTCAAGACAAGCGGTGTCAGTTTGTCTGAATATTCATTAGCTACTGAGTTGGGGAGTTAATACCGCATCCGATTAATGTTGATATTTTCCCGCATTTAGCTTCTGTTATTCAGGCGAGGGAGTTCCGAGCACGATTCAACGATTCGTTTTCGGTGGACGCATTAGCGACTGTTTCACTTCGCTTTGTATGGCTGTGTTTAGAATGGCTTTTTCGTGCGCCGGCCGAAATTAATTTAAGTTGAACGAGGTGAATATTTGGCCACATAGGTATTTCATGAAAGGATTAACGACCCCGGAAATTGTTTCGGAGTCAACGTCAGAGTTCACTATGTTCAGTAGTGTTTGACGGGAGCGCGGAACTTTGAAGGAGGTACTAATAACATCAAGTATTTAACAGCGGCGCCTACCCTCGCGGCCACTCAAACAAAACTTAAATCGGCGTGCAAAGCCGCAAGAAAATTCCGCTAGCGGAAACCGCAGACCGTTTTAAGTAAAATATTAAATGCGCTGTAGGATTTGTTCGCGTACAGGCACTGGCCGGTTTTAATATTTGATGAAGCGCTGGCTCCCCGTCGACGACGTTTTGTCTGGCCCTTAATTGCGGACTGATGCGTCCGCGCCGCTCTCCCGAACTCGGCCGCGCCGCCGGCACAAGAAAATATTAAAAGGTCCCGTGGCGCTCCCGCGGCTTACTCAGCGGCCTAACTGTTTATTGCCAGCCTAGAGACGTTAACGCCTATAAACTTTATGTCTGTTCGCAATGCCGCCGTAAAATGTTGCAATATTGCTAAATTCCGTTTTTTTTTGTTAGAAATGTACAGTGGACACAGCAAAAGGTTACAGAAGTTGTAGAGATGCAATTTTAACTTGAAACATAATTAACCTGGCAGTGCATCTTGACAAATTACTCATAATTCATATAATATTCTTTATACCGCGTAACTTGCAAATTAGAGAATTAAGTTATAACATCAAGATAATTCATAATTTTCCTCATGCATGTGCGAGATAAAATCGGACTGACTTTCGACACGTGTAACGTTCAGCAAAATATTATACAGAAAAATGCCAAGAATGTATTTTCAGGAAGTCCTTTATTGGCTTCAAGATGATCTAGCTCTGTTTCCCTCGCATTAAAGTAAACGGAACGAATTAATTTAATCGTTTAAATCTGTTTTTAGTCGGCGCCAAAAAAGGTGATTTCAAGCCCAAAACGATTCATCCATTAGCTTAATCCGTAGATGAATTTCAAATACAAATAATGAACGTTTTCGTGACGGCTGAAGCCCAGATAACGGCCGGATCCCCTCTCAAATGATTACGTTAACAGTTCCGTATTGAGTCAATATAAAAATTACATTAGCACGTCATTCGTTGAAGTTTACAGTTGGATCGTAGCGAGCGGGCGGGCCGGTTGGCCAGAAGAAACAAACAAGACACGCACTGTTGCCTTCAATTACTGCGCGTACGATATATGACGTCGTAAAGAGATCGCGAAGGTTTCGAGGGACAGTTGTCGCAAACACTCGGGCCCCGATACTGGCCGCTTGACAAATCCCTACACACATTCGGAACCGTTTGTTACACCGGCGAATTACCTGAGGTCCGCACTATCAAACCATTTCGGGTCCGACACGTTTCAATTCGCACGCTATAAAATACTTCTTGCGATTTACGGCAGGAGAGATTTTGGAGTGTTACGGATGAAATAAGTAATCCTAATGTTTGTGATCTCTAAAGAGGTTGGCTAAGGTTTACTATGTGCACGCACTCTACATGATTAAGCTGAACGTGGAGTTGATTGAATATCTAGTCCTAGACTAATCGCGCTAAAAGGCCTCGTTTACAGCAAAAAGCCTTAGTACATGATTATCTTACCTTAACTGAATCTCTTATTTACCACTAGATCAACGAGGCAATTATTGATCAACGATTTCTTTAAACCGTGGCCCCTTGATTCCTGGATTTTCAAGGCTTCTGCAAATATTCAGTTAAGTTGCGATGCAGTCTATTGAAAATCGCAAGATACTTGTTCGAAAATTCAATATCTCATAAGAAAATATGATTATTTATTCCATTAAACTACTCACAACATCAAGACGTGACGTTATAGCAAGTAGTGACGTTTATCAACGTCAATACGAGTATTTGCGTCACGTCATAATATAATAATGTTGGTACTTACTCGGTATACGTAGCTGTTACTGTATACGTAACTCCTTTGCGTCTGGCATAGCGAATTGTTACGTACCTGCAAGAAAGAAATAAACATAAAGTTGGTGATTAGTAAAAAGCATTGATTGGTTATTAACTTATATATTAAGGAACATAAAAATATGAAAGAATATGAAGATGTTAATTTTCTCGTTTCAGTACTTAGTTAATTGAAACCTTTTTTAGAAAACTCTTTCAGGAGTTTTCGTATTATGTATGGTAAATAATAGATTAGAAGTTTACATTTAGTTAAAGAACTCGATAAGTTGGAATATCTTTGTGTGTCTAGATTACAATAGAAGTATAACAAATTCACCTTGAACCATTTGTTCGCTCGTGTGTATTTCATAGGCTCTTAATTCCTTAATTTAATTTACCTGTAATCCATCCGAAGTTTTTCAAGATGGTTTTATTTTACTTTTTTTTTTGTGTATGGCTTTGAACTTTGTTCGTAGTATTTATTCAATGAAAACACGAACCAGTGTACTGTTTGAATAGCTGTATAGTTCGTTAGATGTCCGAATGATATTTTTAACATCCATTAGCATAGAGTTTTGAAATTGTGATAGAGGTCTATGAGCTAGCGGAAAGAGGAAGTGGAATTAAAATTCCCCTCGTACAGTACAACCGTCCAAAGTACTAATAATTGAATTATTTATGTGTCTGTGTCCGTAAATATTTCACGTAATGAATACCTATGAAGCCTTTACAGAAGGCAACTTTACATACAGACTGGTCACATGTGCTCATTACATGGCATTACTGGTGAGAACCGCGCTACTTAAACTTGACACAATTTGTACAATGTTTCAACGTAACGCCTGCAGAGGGGTCTACAGGACCCCACAAAAAGTATCAAGTGTCATAAAACCAAGCAATTTGTCAACACGTAACAATTAACAGTCGTAATTAGCCGAACATGGTGGCAAGTTATAAATAACATGGCATGGCAACCCGACGCTAATTCAATGTGCGAGTACCTAATAAATAAAGAAAGTCACCCGTCTAATTACAAAGTGAAATATAGTGATAATGTTATACGACGCGAGTGATTACTACATTGTAATACCTCTTGGAACACTTTCCTCTATACTATCTATAAAATTGTTGCCATTACTTGTCTTAATTAAACTTGGACGATAAGTAATCCTCGGTGCAAACGTTCGAATGAAACGCTCAAGAATTTTTAGTCTAACCCTTTTACAAGGTAAAGGGAATATTTTTCCCGCCATATTTTTCAGCTACTACTATACTGTGGTACAATTGTTATTTGAAAAAAAAGACAAAGACATAAGTCTTTCAATCACTCATTGAAAAAATCAAAGAATATAAAAAAAAGAAAAAAAAAAGATATTTTTTACGAGTAATACCAATGCCTATTCGGCGTTATTTTCCGATTCCCAGATTGTTATAGGGTTAAAAGCAGAGGAAGTCCTATAAATGTTAAGATAATAACTGAACTTTGCCTTTGTTACTTATGCAACTTATTATGTTTACAACTCTTGTTTCATAAGTAAATTGTTATTATCTTATTACAATTTAAGTAGTTATAATTATATTTGGTTGACCCCCGATAGTGTCAATCATGTTTACACGTCATCATTGAGAACACAAGTTCACGATCGACTAGGTAACATCATTTAATATAATTTGAATTACTAATGAAACTTAAAGACGATAAGAAACTGTATAAGCTAATCTTGACGGTAAATTACACAAATAATTCCGGATCGCCTGATAATAAACCCGTTAAGCTAAAACATTTTGAATTAGTTAAGTAATTAAAACAGTTAGTACTGTAGTTAAATGGTCCTATCGTTTGAATATTTTAATGTTATTTGTAAATAATGTTAAGCTGATTAACATAGATTTTTTAATAAACTAATTCGAAGTACGGCCGTAATCATTGACTTAATCACAGTGTTTATCAAACCCTTTTGAACGGTGATTTTAAAATACAGCCCTGTTATTTGCACATACATCATTTTAAATAAGGAATACTTTTATCATCTTCGCTATCAACGCGTATTTCTATTCACCTTCGTGAATCGTGAGTCACTAGTATACTTGAGCCTGCATACATACGATATTCATACATCCACTATGTAATGGGTGCAAACCAATTATGTTTCACACACAGTTACTAATTATAATTTCCTCGGCGCTGCCATTCGGAAAACTATGTTTAGAGTGTTCTATTTATTAATTAGTAGCTAAATACGCTGCAGTGAGCACAGCTATGTAGGTACCTACCACTTAAATTTGTTGGAACAACGTTTTGGACTTCATACAATTTTAAACTGGCTTCATTTCACTGTTAAAATAATGTAATAATTTAATTTCAGCTTGTGGCAATGCGTTGGTTGTGAGTACAAACTGCACATACGTATTCAGCATACACCGCACGTCCCCCAATAACTTTTAATACCCAACAGAGTAGGTGGCATATACGTTGTAATAAAAATCATGCAAATCCTTGTGTTGGAATAAGATTCATGCTTGTATGACAGTTAATTTAGTATCCATGTTGTGGTCGTGGTGACATCCATCTATTGCTCGTAAGGACACCGCACATCGCCTTGGGCCCGCACCATTCAAGAACTCACAAAGCGCATATGCTAATAACACATTTGCAATTAAGATCGCGACGCCCACAAGGGAACGCCATTGTTTCATACATGTGAAATGTGTCTACTTATTATTTATATGTATAACGATAACACATTTATAACAATAAACGCGATTCAATCTTGCTCAATGTTAATAGTTTTGCGAATAAAATGTAAGAGCAGCGAAAGCTTTCTGCGGACTTGAATAGCGACATTCGAATACGGAACGGAGTGGAATTTAATACTGAATTATGAAAACATTTCGTTGATAAAACTTTCGTTCCACCGCTGATACTAATGGAACGAATTTTCAAAGTAAAAGTTGTACAACAAGCAATCTCCTGGCATGGAAAGTTGGGCGAATTTCAGTGAGCACCGACCGGTGAGCATCACCAAAAGAATGTAATAAGGCACAGGTGCCGCAAGTTCTTTATTGGATTTCGCACGTTCCAACTCGACGTGTTTGATAGCCCGAAGATTCTTGCTAAACTCTTTGCTAGATATTAATTTTCATCCAAAATTATCTTTAGACTTGTCGGTAACTTAACTATTGTACGAATACAAATGTATTTCAGCATTGGGAAAGTGGGTTACGTTTATAGCGCTCACCTGTTGAGCGAGCCCTCGGCTCCGTCATAACAAGATTTTAAGTTTTACTTACACGCCAATGGAACCACCTGTATTATTTACGCACAAATGAAGACCGACTTCCAGTTACATAAACGGCACGTTTTCATTGTGAACATTAAAAATAAATTACGTTGAATCGTATTCGCGCATCAATATCAAAACCGCACACACTAGTATCGTTAAAAACGGTGCGAATCCGATGATGCAGCTGTGTCACGAGGTCATTCCGAAAAGTGTTTCTCGGTGAACGACGCGGACGACTGAAAGGAAAAGTATAGGCCGCAGCGGTGCGCGCCGCCGCCGGTGCAGATCGTGTCATTGACACATGCAAATTCGAACAACGCTTCGGTGTCGGGTCATCGAACCCTCCATTCAATGACTGTCGAAAGTTATCCGTGAATACGACGACGGCGGCGTAGCCTACAAAGAGCTCCTGCACCGTAGCCGTCACGCGATTTTAGCGTTTAAAATCATTCATAAATAAAACGAATTTACCTTGCCATCGCTCACCCAGCCAAAGGAGAACACTAAATTATGTGTCTAGTTCTTCGTTTCGTTATTGAATACTAGTATTCAAGGTAAACAGCGACTTGTCGCGAGTATATAAGGTTGCTTATTTGATGTGTTGGATTAAATTCGACAGATGCGCTGCTACACGAGGTGCGTCTGGCCATTGTATTATTAGCATTGCGAATTTCGACAAGCTCTCGGTGCTAGACGCCATTCGCAAATACAAACGGTTGGTATGCAAATCTCTCTTGTCTGTAGGACGACATTTACATGGTTTGTTAGGCGTGGCCTCCGACAGACAACTGTCCATAATGTATTTAATCATTTTTCACTGTTGCATTGCTACTTTAATGCACAATTTGTTAGGCTTTCGTTGCCTTACGTGTTGTATAGCGGCTGTTTCTCATATTATACGAAACATCTTGGTTTGCACAAAGACTTAGGTATACTACCAGCACTCCATGTTATTATGTTTACAAAGCAAGCATCATATGCTCACGGCTGGCGGCCGACGAGATAAGCGAACGTCCTTGTCCGCTGTTATGGACGTAAAAACTCTGAAGGGACGACCTAAATAACGCGGAGAGTAATCTCTGATGTTTGCTATCATCGCGGGAGATGGTAATGTTGATTGTTGACCTAATCTATCACGTGACGTCACGGAGCGGGCTGCAGCGAGCCCGCCCGAGCGCGTGAGGCCAGACGGCGGCGTGTAAACTTATTGTACACACACGTACCTATGTATATGATTCATAAATACTTGGCATTTAGAAACTGTAGGCAGCCGTGTTTAATTTATTTTGTTAGTTTCTCTTGTTGATCGACGGATGAGAGAAGATACACAGTGTATCAGCTGTTTGTCGTCCTACGCGAGTTGTAGGAGTCAATTGTGGCAGTTAAACAGATTAGTGCTGTGCCGGTGAGGGTCGGGCTTACTACTAGTGATGTTTAACTGAACATGTAGCTTCGATTGCCACCAATCAGGAAGAAGCGTGCAGATAAATTATTAAATTCCACATTCGTTCACATAATCACCTCATTGTAATTTACTACTAGGAAGAAAGTGTACCTACAACATTTTACGTAATAAAATCGCACAAAGCCGCGTACGGCCTAGCTAGCTAACATTGATTTACAGTAATTTAGTGTGAAAAGGAAATAAATACTTGTCTGTCAGATGTCTTTCACAAAACAATGACATGATTTATTGGCGAGAGATAACTGTTTACACGTAGGATATCGAGCCGTCTGTGTTTTCCACACAGCCTGCTTGTTGTAAATGAGATAAGATTAAAGATGGTGGACTGCCTCGGGGAAATTAATGATAAATGTCATTTAAAATCGCTGTTGTTCATTTTGTGTAACTTCAAAGTGCTGCAACGCACTTACTTTGCTAGAATATTTGATAAGTAAATCATCTTCATCTAAGTTCAGCAGATAGGTTATATCACAATTTAATAAAATTGATTTTACATTCCAATAATTTAGGTCACATAAAGTGTTAACTAACCGTTACAGTTAAACGGGTGACCCTTTCTCTTACAAATTACGAAAAACATGTTTTATATTGGGTGCTATTTTTTAAACAAACAAGCTCATTATTTTATTAAAAAATTAGTATGTAAACATGAGAGCATGTTTGCTGTGGTGACCAAAGCACAGAGGAGGTGTGCACAGTATAGTGCTGCGACTTGGAACAGACGGGTGCGGCGGCCGCATGAGAAGCTGACCAATGGCCGCATTCTTCATAGTTGAAAGTAACACGGTATCCGGCTGCGAAAAATTACCGTCTCGCTCGACCACCGGTCGGGGGATTCTGCTTCTTATACATTACCACATTACGAACCATTCCTATCTGATAATATATCGATTTAAAATAGACGTTATTAAATACGAAATTGCGACACAGTGCTAGTTCGCAGCACGCCCGACTGTGCAGATATTGTCCTATCAAGATGATTTAGATAAGTGTCAATGTAATATAAATGACGGCGGGACGTTTTATTTATCATCGAGTTCGACAACCTCTCGCTCTTTAAGATTGTATTTACATAACGAATGATTATAATTTACTTTTGATATGCAGGCTGTATTGAGTGGACTGGCTTGTAACATAAAGTACTTACACAATGTTGAAATCGAAATATAGAATAGAAGTAATATATATGTTGAGCTTTTATGTGTATTTATTTATTTATGATTTGTGTTTTAGCCGAGTGAATTAATGTTTTTACAGTCAAGATTTGTTTTAAAATTTACTAGAGTCGAATATGATTTAGAAATAAAGTAAAATCCTTTCCTTTCCATAAAATGTTATAAAAGAAAAATAGCCCATTCAAATACGTTTCCAAAAGTATGAATGAGAAATATGGCCGCTTTGCTGGTAAAATATCTGCGAACGAAAATTATAACTGCAACGAAAGTGTGCAATTCTTTTCCTGTTCGATTCGAAGTCGGCCGGCGGCACACGAGCTACGCTGCTACGCCGTGTGATTGCTTTGCGCGAATTTTTTGTTCGTCTGGCGCGCAGGTGTCTTGTCGTAGGCACAGAGTTGAGACTCGATGCTTATTTTTTTTCTGAATAGCCTTCGACCCGACTCGCAGCCATTGTTTGTTTTGATCGTTTTTTTCAGCTCATCGTCTGTAGAATTGAGAATCTGGCGTACCTGCTAAGACTTTACCGTCGGATCCTAATTTATGGGCAGATAAAATAAAACGCTTTAAAAGAACACGGAGAGCTTTTAACGAATACTTTAGTTGGTGACTGCAAGTGCTTACGAGTACACGAGATTTGTAAACCGTTGTGACTGGGATGGGTTTTATGATACCCGTCTGTCGTTCCCATGACACGAATGCGTGCCAGTATTTTGTACAAAACAGGTTGGTTCGGCAACACGGCATTTACTTAACGGCCCTTCGTTTACGGAACGTGCTGTGAGATTGCTAAAATGAATGGCGTGGTTCCCTTGGCGGCGCGGCGGTGTGGTGGCGTGGCGGGTGCATGCGCTGGGCGGGCCTCTCTAGTGGTATTGCGTTCCGTTATCTTACGGTCATCAGTCTCTCGGAACGGGTTGCGGGCCCCGGAGGCGATACACCGGAACTGTCGTGCTGTATACGGGCACGCGCGCGGCACGTCCTCGTGTCGCCGGGGCCGTCAGACGTGGCGCGTCACACCGCCACCTGACGTGCATCACAGAACACCACCGGTCACTATCGTGCACGTAAAACGGCGTGTTTCACGACTCCGATGTTTTTGTTTGTTACTAAGGCTGTGAAGGCATTAGGCGAACAGTGAGCTGACTTTGAGGCCAAATCGGTCGTAAGCTTAATATCGAGTGAGCGGTGAACTGTAGCACATTAGCCATTAAGCTGCCAGATGGCAAACTTAACTTAAGAAGGCCGGTCGCCGGAGGTGTAGCGAGCGTACTTCGCCGCCGACGGGTTTGTTTTCAGCGCGTAATTTCGCGAATCGACCGCGCATTGAATGAGTCGGCAAGCAAAACTCCGCAAACTGCTTACAGTATGCGCTGTTACAATATAGCCGCTCACTGTTCGCCTAATGAGGACACAGCCTTATTGTGGCCATCATTTTTATCTAACAAAAACGCGCTATCCCTATGTAGCAATGTGTTGTCTGTTCACCTAACAAATGGATTCAGGAAATTAGTCTGTAAATTTAGCGTTGCTTTCGTAGCCGTTCGTAAGGCGCACCTCGTAACTTGGCATGACGGGGCAGAAACATGTAGCTGTGATAACAAAGCTGCTGCCAAACAAATCAATTGCACAAAAAATAGATGGTGATTTTACTATGATGTTGATGAGTGAACCATACAGTTAAGGATAGAATAATGTTAAAAAAAATGATATAGAAAGAGAAAAATTGATACAGATTACAATAAAGCTAACTAACACAAGCAAGGGGACCGTCCGCGTCCGTTCCCCGAACTTCAACTTTTTACACTAATCATTATCGTACATTCAAAAACATAATGACGGTAATAAACTGTAATAATCGAACCATAAAAACATAATGGAAGAAAGATATGACGACAATGGCGTATAGACAATTCAATCAGTGTTATTAATTGCTAAGTTTCCTACTTTATAGTACCCGTATCCGTATGCGCGTGCCCATGCTGCGGGCTAGAGGTGGGAGGTGGGAGACGCAGGGTTGGGGGGAGCCGTGAAGTTATAAATAATTTATTCGAAAGATAACTGTGCCGCGTGCGCCTGGGCATACGTGCACTGCAAGCGCCTAATTGCTCTGAATGATGAAATATCAATAAATGTAAGAAATAAATTAATAGTCAATGAGACTTTTTATCACACCTGTGAAGTTTTTACAAGCACCCATAACTGATCATAATTGTACTCGGTTGTGATATATTGCCTAATAATGGAAATAGTTTGCTAAGGAAATAAATAACCATAGCTGATGATTATGCTAGGAGAATGTTTAATTACACTTCGATGTGGTAATTGAAATTGAAATAAAGCCATAATGATAAAGCTGTCGACGGCTACAGTAGTTTTTCCATCATGGAATTGGTCCTTTGTAGTTTTTGCCGATATTGACTAGGCTTAACGAAGAACGTGGGATTAATGATTGTTTTTTTTTTTTTTGTCTTTCGTTTTTTACATATTCTCTGTTAATTGTGAGGTCTGGCTCTTGTGATACAGGAACTCCTAGTACAAGAGCCAGGGCTACACTGATGTTTGAGCATTCATTTGTCAATAAAGATTTATTATTTATTATTAATATGAAGCTTCCCGGAGCAGAAAAAATACCTTTATAAAAAGTAAAACAGTAAAAAAGTTTTGTGACCAAACTAAAATTAGTTAGAGGAGCAACAATAACAAAAGGTTAAAACAACTAAATGTAAGTGGTAGAACAATAAAGTTACTGTGAACAAATCTGTGGTTAACACCGAATACAACCGAGCTACGTTAGGAAAACAGATTGTTAACATATAGGTATATTATTCTGCTCCGAAATCTCCAATATTGAAAACTTTTGTTAGATTTTGTTGAAAGATTGTTTTCAAAGTGAGAATTTGATGAGTCACCAGATTATTGTTTCAACCCGCAGAATATTTTTTCAATAGAACTTGAAAAACAGTTGCAGTCTCACCGTGAATCGCTTTCATTTAAATTTTCGCTTTTACAAAGTTTCTTCCCCTTTCATTCTGCTCAGAGTAATGATGGTCGCGCTCTAAATTGAATTGATTTCATTAATTCTATCTGTATTTTTTGCTATCACTGCCTCGTGCCTCGTGCTTTGAACTTATTAAATTAATAGGATGACGAAAATAGGTTTGTGTAAAATCCTACAAAATGAATTGAAATGAATAATTAATTAGTGGTTTTCCTGGATAATAGAACGAATATATGGATATAATGAATTTAAACTGAAGTTATACGCATTTTAAACAAGCTATTACGTAGGATATGAATGAGTTTAATTGACTCATTTGTTCTAGCTCAAATGAAATATTGTCATACAAAACAATTTTGTTATGTGGTTAAGGCGACTACAAGAGCTAAATTTGCAACTCTAATTGTGGTGGTTCAAACTTCGTTTGAAATACTGTTAGAATAAAGTTCTAATCAGCTTGCACTACAAAGTGGTTGTTACGTCAGTCACTGCGGGCCGAATAGTGCGAAATGAGTGGTTTTTTGCGATTTACAAAAAATCTATTGATTGGACAAAAAATAAAACACTATCATGCTAATATGTTGCTTGTAGAATTATTTGCCAAAAAATCAGAATGATCGCATGTAAATGATTATGGTTTTCACTCGTTAAAAGAAATTTTTAGAGATAAGTTCGTGATTTTTTTTTATCGAGTAAAATATGTTGTATCGTATTTTCAAAACACTATCATACTAGCATATATTAGGTTAGGTTTTTTGCAGTGAATCATATGCTTTTTTTGGATTATAAAATTCGCGTTTAGCTCCTGTAGTCCCCTTAAGTAAGTCCGTAATATTGCGGGACAGTCGTCCGCCCAGACAGACGCATTACGGGCTTGATTCACAAAAAATCCGTTGCTTGCGGACAGAGAAATTACTGTGAAACCGTAAACCGTACACGAGCCAGTAGTTCTGCAGTCGTCGGTAGCATTACATACACAAAGTTGCAACCGACAGTGGTCAACATATGAACCACTTAGTGTCCACCGCGCTTTCCCCGATCTGTTTGAAACTTTATCCGGACCGTTTCCGACAAAATGCGTTTTTTAACTCATACGTGCGGTCCTTTCTGTACACAAAGGGATCCTACCTGTAAACAGTGAAAACTTTTCTTCATAGACCATGTAATTCGGAGATGAATGTTAGTCCTTCAGAAGTGCTAACTCTCTAAATAATGAAACGTTGAAAGTGCACGATTTAAATGATTTAACCTGAGATTATATTATGACTACACGAGCTCGACACTAAATAAGGTTCTCGAGACTCAAGTGAGCACATTTTTGGAAGTTTAGCATTCCAAGAGCGGTAGCGAAGTGAGAAAAGTGAGTGTAGGTATTTCATCGTTGTCGGGTGCAACGAGACACTACAGGCGACGCCATCTCACGTAACACAATGCTCGCCGTAATAGGCTTGCCGCTGAGGTGGTCTTAGATCCTCCTAGAATTCCACTTTAATCCGCAGTTACTGAAACCGAATCGTGTTAGGATAAATTGTTTCCAATTGGACAGTTTGCTGTGAATTGGACTGTTTGGTATTTGCATAGCGAACGGTGCTACACAGATTGATCTATCGTAGATCTATTTTACTGGACTATTCAATTGATGTTCTTTTATATCTATACAAGATCGTGGTCTGGTAGCTAAATTGTCCTAATCAACACACTTCGCGAACAGTTTTCTGCTCACGATTAGTACAATGCTGCACGAGAAACAATTCAATTTAAATGCTAATTAAAATATGTGCATGTAACGCCTTATTAAATCCGAAAACATACTTGTGTGTGTAAAAACTGCATTATTCATCTGGATATTTTACATATACGAAGATTACTGTGGGAGGACTATGGCAAGTCAGTCTCAGACGCGAATCATGCCCTATTTTAAGAGACTATTCATATGACGATTAAACTGCAACATGGTCCTTGAGAATCGATTGGATCGATTTACATTCCGATTAGATCTCAGCGCATCGATTGAATAAATTAGATGTTAGATATACGCTCGACATATTGTCAATGTACATAGTTTACGCCTCCATCATGTAATTTTGTTTTTCTTTGATTTGTATTTAATGGTCCTTCGGAGTAATTGAGAGGATGCCTGCAGTCCTAACTATATTTTAATGAACATCTCTACTGTACCATGCAACGACTAGACTTCAGCTACCTATTCATTTGTAGAATAAGACGAGACCATTTAGGTCCTCCGAGAGCACTTCATAATTTATTACAGTCTGCTCGAGCGAGCGGAAGCCCGAAAGTCTGACTGCGGTCTAAACGAAGCACCTGAGATATCATGTAGATAAGTATCACCCACTTATACCACCTCTCAGTCTATGCATGATAAATTATTCTGATATTCGCATCTGGCGAGATTGAAAGCGGATGTGAGTAAAGATAATATACGCTGAACAGTTGTTTTAAATGTTTGGTCCACGCCTCCTTCGTGTATTTTCATTTCGCGCTTGATGCTGTCATAGCGTCGATAACCGGGTGGTGATTTAGGCAAGTTTCCAACACGAGTATGTAAACAAAGAGCAATTTCGCTAATTAAGTGCTCGACGTGTGTTGTGAGTGCGACGGCAACCCGACAGACGCTGTTTGGGATGCGACGAGATCCTATCGACGAGACTTCTGTTTCCGACTTTAAGTGCACCATTGCTTTAGTAATTACTTATTTAGGTACACATTTTCATGGACTTTCACAGTATAATAAAAATAGTGGTCGGGTTCTTTATATTAGAATTATCTCTGTTACGTATTTTTTTAAATGAGAACACAATGAACAGTAATACATGGTCACGGCCAGATTGCTACGAGACAGCAACCCGATGACCTTTGAAAAAATGCAGTTGGCGCATTTTTATGAACTTGATTTCTAGTATTTAAATTAGCGAACAAAATCCGAAGTGAAAGTTAACAGGTATTATTTGATGAATATTTTACAGCTAGGTACTATTTGATGAATCTTTTATAATTGAAATAAGTAGGTTAAAAACAGTTTTTACTTTTGAGCACTGTTGAAGAATCGAGTATTTTTTCATCCTAGGAGCTGTGATATTGGTCACGTATTAAGATTACCGACGGTCGATAATACAGGCATCTACGTATGAATGCAACAATGCAATAAAATGTAAACGTAAAAGTGCAATGTTTTGTATTTAAGGGGCGCGCGGGCGGCGCGTGCGCGGCCCTGGCGATGCCGCAAGGTCAATGGCACGCGCCTCTCCCGCTCGCACACCGGAATTCCATATTTAAATCTCGTCCGCAGAAAAATGGCGGTCGACTCCATTCCGCGGCCGCGCCGTGTGTACGGAGAATTAATAAAACATGCCTCCCACTTTTTCTTATCGTTTTTTCCGAGTATCGTTAACAACTTGGTAACAGTGCGGTTGCAGTTTGCTGTTATGTTGTATCTGTTCGATACTTGCATCCCATATATGTAAGAAAAATAATCGTAATATTTTATAAACACACGCTTTTAAAATTTTCTGCTACCTACTTATTTACTCGGTAGGAGTTCATGGTTAATTCGTAACGGTATTTAAAAACCCAATAAAGTTTAATTGTTGTTATGGCTAAATGTGTTGCACGACCGTATCGCGTCGGTGTGTAGCAAGCACAAAATGAGCGTTTTTTCGTAGCAGCGACGCTACGTGGTCGAAATGTGTAGACACGTAGGCAAATGTAGGCTCTTAGTGCTACGTACGTATGTATATGTTACGCGGTGGCGGACACAATTAACGGGCGACAGTAAAGTGCAAGTCACTGGCAATCGGAGACCGCTCGGATTTCAGCACAAAAGCGTAGGGCGTCGGGACGGCATGTGAATTTGGGGAGCGTAGCAACCACTAATGCGAATAACAATAGTGGGGGGTTTTAGTTGAAGAGCAGTGTACAGACAGTTCATTAGCTTCATGTAGGCAGCTTTATTTATAGCTTCAATAAATACATAAACATGTATAGATGAGGCACGCAGTATGCAATGCTTAAATGAATAATCGCCGGTTATTTAGTACCTATACCTACGTCTATACAAGATGGTTTTAGAATGAGAGAGCAAACAGGATGCACCTACAGCTTACTAAATTATCTCCGTTCTCGTAGAGGACTCCTACGCCACAATCTTTTGTTATTCAGTCAGACGTACCGTTCATCCATTAAATTGATCAAAATCTATCTAGTGGAAGGGCGGCGCGGCGGAATAACTTTGCAATTCCTCTCAAAAGTTGGGGAGCAAAAACCCTTTCACTAACCGTAAACGAAGGACGTGTAGTTCAAGTGTAGAGCTACAAAAAGGAATAAACACGCAGTCACACTCAAATTGAACGCACGCAGTAATGCGGCGAAATTAATTAATGTCCCCTTTCGTGGCGCGCACTGAAATGTTTTAAAAGCGCCTGATCCTTGGAGGGACGGAGTACGAAATGCAAGTCACCGGCGGCGGCGCGCCGGCGGCGGGCGCAGTGGATTTACAGCGCAATAAATTTCAACACAGAAACAGAGGAGCGTTATCTGCTAACAGCTCAAATGAACTGTCTCGCCGACCAAGAAACAACAACATACAACACTGAATCGCTTAACGCAGAAATCACTATCGCCGACACAACCAAGTATTTAGCGATGACGGTACTGGCTTACCGAGTACTCCACCTCTTTCTTTCTACCCGACGAAACAAAGGGCAGTTCATCGCACGAGATTTAGTGTGAACGTAAAACTAACCACGGCGAATGTGTAGTTCGGATTTACCGAGTTATAAATCTGAGTGGTGTCATTGGACAAAGTGGGAACTAGAAGAGCCGACAGAAATACTTCTTATACTCACTTTTAAAAGGTTGTTAACTCATGTTAAGTAAACAGGTATAAAGAAAATTAGTTAGTGAGCGAGTGCCGGAACTGCATGCTTCATAAATTTATTGTTTAACACACTTACACCTGGCTCTGCGCTTTAACATCGCCGATGCCTATAACAACATTTAGACGTGACGTAGTATCTACGAGCTACAATATTAACTTGTGTGCTATTTATTTATATCATTACTAATATTATGTCAGCGGAAATTAATCCGGAAGGAGAAATTAACGACGAGAGAAAACAACAATACAATGTGTTAAGCTCTACAAAAGGTAATGTAAGCAATTTGCACGCAGCTTGGGAAACGATTGCCTATTTAATAATTATGTAAATGGTGGAGCCGTTTATGACGGTTCTAGTACATCCAGTCGGAACGTTTCCGCGGGCCGGCCTCGCCCCGGGCCATTCGAGTGTGTCCGCTCAGGAATGGGTGTGCTAAGTGAAACGATACCGGAGATGAGACACCCAGAGCTTACTGCCATCACATTTCATACAAACTTTGAGAGGCATCCACCATCTGTTCGTGTACGTCAACCTTCTTTTAAAACTAGCTAGCTTGCTTTTAAATATTATTCCCTATTTGAACCGGATTTTGTCAACAATTACACTTTATTTTTTTGCACGGAACCCTAATCCTTTTTTAAAATAAAAGCTTAAGTTATTTCTTATAACATCAGCTATCTGCCAGTAAAAGTCCCGTCAAAATCGGTCCAGTTGTTTTGGAGATTAGCCGGAACAAACAAACAGATGTTCCGACAAAGCGGCAAAATTTATAAAAAAAAGATGTTTTGTTGTAAGTACGGTACCTATATCCTTTCATATGCATTTAGTAAAAACTATTTATTTTGAAATTACAAACAGACACTTTAATTTCATAATTTGTATAATTATGTAGATGCAGACATGGATCTGCAAAAACCCACCAAATTTAAGCTCTGAATTAAAGTTTAAACCAACTCTTTATTCATTTGTGGAAAAAGTCCCAAATTAGGTGCTACGAAAAAACGCTGAACGTGCTACGAAGTTCTACGGTCAGCGTTACCAAATTGTCGTGTGTAATCCGGAGGTTACGTTCAAAATTAACACAGCGAAAGAACAAATGTTGACATGGAAATTATCATTGAACACAATCTCCAAATCTGTGTAACCGGAGAGAATCGAGAGTAAACTTAATGAAGCGTAGTGACCGTAGGACCCTCAAACCTTCAGTTTGGGAGTTTGCGTAATGGTCTTATCGACACTTTGATGTTGTCCCAAGGATTAAGTTTTGTTACTAAATAAATACACCAAAACCTCTTGTGAGTTCCATCTTAAGCACTTAATGATTAAGGGCTTTTGTATGATTTATTATAGAAGAAAATATTTCAGTGGTGCGAAGCTTTCAGCTTAAAAGTTCATTATATTTATCCCGAACCGGAATATTGTACAATATACCAAGATCTTTAAGTGAAAAAACTCTTTGTTAGCGAAGACATTTTGGTGAGAGAGTATTTATTGTATTCGAAAATTAAAAGGAAGATAGGAATTCCCTCGGGTGGGGGAGGTGAGGCGCAATCAGAGCTTGCCGGTAGATGGCAACCTTAAATACCAGACTTAATTGAACAGCTTCCGGGTTGCGCTCGGCGAACCTACATAAATATACTGCGCGGAAGTATTCGCCACAAAGGTATTCCTTTTACACTAAACACCTACATTCAACGAGAAAGCGATCTTTTCACATAAATAATTTCAGCCGCGCTCTCTGAATTCACAAGATTCGAACGTTTTGTAAAGAATTTTTATTTTGCATCTCAAATGTATCTTTGATAAAAACACTGTCTGGAGTGCATATCGTATTTTAAACGAGGCTTGCATTTTAAAGCAGAGACATAAAAGAATAAAGAGGTGTTCCGCCATCTAAATCGTACTTTCATGTTTTTGGCTCGATCCGACTTTGAGGCACGCACACGGAAGCTCAGACAATGCTGACATTTTTCAGTACAACTTCAGTACTAAAATTTGCACATCCTTGGTTTCGCCTAGGTGGGTGGCCTAATACGCATAAAGATATGCAAAAACAAAGGAGCATATTGCGCTCTTATTTTAGAAAATTACTGTACATTTTCGTTTCAATTCGTAATGAGCAAAATCCTTCAATGTTACTCGGTTCCCAACTGTAAATATTTTTACTGCTTTTAAAAGCGAAATAAAATGTTTAACCCGTTTCACTGCGCTATTTAGAAACGAAAATTTGAATGGAGATAAAGCTTGTCGTGCGTTGAAAGATGTTCGCGGAAGCTTAAAATAATATTTTGGAGAGTCGCATCGCCCCAGCTCGCAGGCAGGAAATGAGGCTCTCTGTCCCGCCGGGAAATTGTTCCTCCCAATCATAACGCTCAGTAGAACCTCCCTGCTCTCAAAGACTTTAAAAATAATGGAACAGATTTGTCTTTCAGTGTATTACAGGAGAACGTAAACGCAGGCTTTAGTGACGGCTTTACGTTTTGTAATTCACTGGCTCCTTTGTACGCCAGCATTGGAAATTAAAAAGAATGTTATTCCTGTATTTACTATCGTCAAAGGACTCGCATCAAAGTAAAATATAGCTGCGATGGAAATAAGTAGATACAGAAGATGGGAATATTTATCTAGTTTTTCCTGTTGGACGAATCAAAGCGAATGTTTCCCAAAAGGGCTGGCTTGGGGTCGGTGTTTCGGGCGCATCCGATTGAATTAATCACGGAAAACGTCGCTCTGTGCAACTGATAAATATATGTCTGCCTACACGTGTATCCGTTGTGAATTTCAGATGCAAACATTTAGCCGTATTGTTCGGAGGGATTGCCATGTGTTACTCGATATCTTGTTTAATTTTATTACTCAAATTATATCGTATGTACTACACTATTCTTTCTTCTTCTTTATCGTGTGGTTAGTGCCTAACCTGGTGTCAGAGTTTTTAATCCGCCCATGGGCCTCTGACTTGGCTTAACATGCCGTCGAGAAATATCTCTCAGGCATGGTGGTTAAGCAGTGATAGCCTAGTGGTGTGACCGTCGGACTGCCAAGTCATAGGTCTCGAGTTCGAACCCAAGGCACGCACCTCTGATTTTTCGGATTCATGTGCGTATTGTATAATTATCACTTGCTTCGGTGAAGGAAAAACATCGTGAGGAAACCACACTATAACTATATACGATAAAAGTGAAATGTAGACGGAACGGGTGTACCTACATGGTAAATGTTTATTGTTTTTAGTCGAAACAAAAACAGCAGAAACGCAATAAATGTCAACTTTATGTTATTATTTGTTTCGTTTTAACATAACATAAATGTCGGAACTGTGTTTTCCCTACTTTTACGCGCTACATTGAGAACGACTGCGCTGAAACACGCGTGCTAACAGCTGTGTAACTATTCAACAAAATTATTGCCTTCCGACATATTATTAGGTGAAGATAATTGAATAGTGAACTTAAAGGTCCAAAGCCAAATGCCACTTGAGCGAGGCTGAGGGTAAAGTATACAAAAGCTGTTTATAATAAAACTTTATTATATGCAGAGGACAGACAGACGCTGTAAAGCATATCGGCGCACAATGGGCAGACAATATTAATTCTTATTTCCTCTGAACACAATGCCTTATTTAAATTGTGTGAGAATATTGTGCGTTTAAATTAATATCCAATTTAGTATGAATCGATCAATTTGGTGTCGCAATGAGTGCTATTTATAGGGCCGTCAATGATTGTAGGGAAGTGATGAGCCGACACGGGCTGCCGGCGAGCGCACAAAGAACCAATTGAGTGTGCTCGTCCAATCGCAGGCGCAGTTGACGTGGCGTGTGCGACGCGGCTCACGAGCCCTATCCTAACGACGAAATATTCCAAACCATTGAGGCACTCAATATAGGTAAGTACCTAAGTACATGTCCCATTATATATGGATAGGAATACATAGCACATGTTCATAGCAACAGGAACTTATTATGTAAGAATAATTTTCCTTGCATTTATTTAACCAAAATGGGAAAATCCGAGAGGAAAAAGTCTATGCTCAGTTAGAACGCCAATAACGGGTTTCAGATATTGTGTCAATGATCATGAAATGTAATGAAGGATTTCTACGGATTGGCCGCTTAGCGGGTATCGTTTTTCTTTGTTTCTTGGTTTCGTACTGTATTTAGCTTTATGTAAATTCAAATAACATTCCATATAATTGGCAGTTGCAGTCAAAACAGCAGCAGAAGAATAACAGCTAAGTGTAACATGGGCTTCAATGTAGTGAATTTAATCTATAGGAAATTAATGATAGAATCTGACTTGTAAAATAGGGCATGAGATAAAAAGGGCAAGTTAGTGAGTTCACATGGCCAGATGGCCATCAATGAATGAGTCGTTAACGAGTCGACTAGGCATAGAGGTGCCCCGTTCTGGCTCGGCTGACTAATGTTACTATCCTTTAACCTTATAGTGAATGCACCTCTATATGAGAACGTGTCGTGGCTAGAGGAAATTTAAAATAGGAGCAGGAAAATGGTTTGGAACATGCCTATGTGGCTCTAATTTTAGATACTGCTTTGGTAGGATTATGTAAATGTCTAACCACAATTGTTGCCGGATTCGGTGGGTACCTTTTATGAGTTAATACTAATAGTATGAAGTCCGTTCCTATCATAGTTTTACTTTTGTGGTAAGAGGAAATTACTTAGTGTTTCATTCAATCATGTTTCAGTAGTCCATGCAATGTCTGAGTAGAACTAAGTCAAACAAATTATTCTTAAACAGCAAAGCTCTGTACATTCACACAATTCATAAAACAACAAAGTTACTGAAACATTCACAAACTCGCTTAAAAAATCTGCAACGAATACAAAGTTTGAATCGTAATGCTCAAAGTCCCAAAGTATTGATGTAACGAATCAAAACGAACAAATTTAAAGGGAACCAAAGCGGATTCAAAGTTACAGTGGGGGCGGAAGTTTTATCCGTTATTACATTAACGTGGCGTCAAACCTGGTTTGTCCAAACTATGTCCCATCAGATAATAGCGCGTAGGAAGGATAGCGATTTCGTCGAACAACCGGGATGCGCCCAATTCTCGCCAATAAACCCCCCCGAGATATATCGACCTCAACCGAGGGCCGTTACTCACGCAATCGCCACCTCTATACACCACGTCATAAAGAGGAAAATCGGTTATTATATTCGACGCTTATCGCATTTCATGATAGATAGCTTTTGAATTGACCAGCGTGTTCTGTGCGGCGGCACATACCAGACATTCCACGCGCTTACACTGAGTCGATTGACTGATGCCGGAACCATTAATATGGATGTACCATTTAAATTGAAATGATGGGTCTTAATGGATTCTTACATGATTTCAGGAGCCAATGCTTCCATTAGTAGATATCTATTGATTTTATGATTTAAGATGTTGGTTTGTCAATTTATTCATTCTACCCGCTACCAGCATAAAATTTTCTGAACAAAAGAACGGAGACTTGCCAGAATCGCGTTCTGTTATGCGAGTATACAACAAATCCTGTTATTCTCGCTTAAAGTGGATTTGAACAATTTCAGCAGTTTATCCTCGGCCTTGTTGCTCGGCGACATGTTTTTAGAATGGCATTTATGGTACATTACACACTTATATGTTCATCGTTATCTGCATAGTAGTTTGGCGGTCGTAAAGATACGTAATGCAACAATGACGGCATCGCGGGCCACGTGACCCCAGGCCGGGCTGACGACGACGCTCGGTATGATTCACCGACGAGCCACCGAGCCGCCGAACGCCTCACATTCCAGCCCCGGCCGCATAGGTAATGGGAAATGCCATATCGCAATAAATTCACAAACACTATGCTAACACTCTAATGCATCTCATCCAGCGGTTTTCACCTCATACCTTCATCTTCTATTGCACGTAATCACGTAATCTTTCCAGTCTGCTCGCCAATAACTTGTAGAGCGACTTTACTGGTACAGCAACTAATAAATATTAATTGAAGCAAAGGTATTTATTGTGCGATTGGTTAATAAAGTTTCTAGACGATGGAGATATGTCTGGAATGGCGGTTGCCTACACAGTTTCAATTCAGACATTCCGTTGTTTTAAATCAGCATGCGGCCGCGCGGCGTAGCTTTCGCGGACGCTCGCTGCAACTGGAATGGAGTCGATCACGTACCGTTTCGCGTTTAATACGTTTCTCGTGCTGATTCATACAGAACCATAAATAAACATTCGTAAAAGACGATGTATTACAGAATGGGTAATTAAAATCTATGTACTTGTGATGATTAAAATGCTTCGCTATTAAACTGAACGGTTATTCATCATTGTGGTAAAACGATATTTCTGTAATCAATGACGTGGATGCGGTCAGCGTGACGATGCGGACTTGTGCAGTAACCATACCATATGCTGGGCAATTTGTCTGTTTATTATTTAACGGATTGATTACTATGATTGTTATACTAGTTCTACAGTGCAAATATAGAAACAGTCTGTGTATTTTTTCCGACAAGCTTTTGAAATGAAATTGGTACACACCACAGGGTAAACAACAATGGGTAAGCAGGGTAAATATTACTGTTAGCAGTGCATCGTTACTGAGCGCTGAGTGACCCACTTCCACTGGATAATAAGCATCGGAACAATGAATTTTGTGAAGCGATTAAAAATAGAAAGCACATTAAAAGTTTGAAACAGAAACTGGAGCTTGGAGTCAAGTAATGAGTTGCTTTATGACGTCATAAATGTTAGAATATGCGTCATACCCAGTTACCTAGTCCATCAGTGTGATGTCTATGTCAATGAATAAGGCAAAGATTTGCCAATAATTTTAGGCTACACAGTTTCATTTAGCAAATCTTAGTCAAAAAAACAGACATCATCATTGGTCAATGACAAATCCTTTTGTCAGTTAATTTTACCTCACGCCTTTAATCACCGAGGGGTAAGGCAGAGGTGTACCCAATAAACAGTACACCCAGATTTTGCCAGTTATGTTTAAGTCCCATATTATACGCCCTATTGCCATCAATCGGACACGAATCCAGACTACTACTGAGAAATTCCTAATGAAATAACCCAATAATATTTTACCGACCCGGGAATCGAACCCAGGACCTCATGCTCAGCAGTCGCGCTTGCAACCACTCGACCAAAGAAGACAGTTGGATTATCGAAAAATATTAGATACATGTTTTTTGTTTTATCAAATTAATAAAAATTGACGAAGATTAAACGTGTCAAAGATCATGAGTGGGGGCTTGTGACGTCACATTTGAGTAAAAAATGTACTCAAATGTGACGTCACACAAGTTTTCGACGCCCTGTATCGTCTTCATTTTTTGTTTACGTGATAAAAGAAAAAATATGTGTCCAATATTTTTTGGAAATCTATCTGACGGATTAATTATTTTTTTTTGTCATCTTCCCTATTAGAAGTGCCTTTCACTTTTCAGCTGTTCAGTCATAAAACAATTTAATTAAACACTCATCTGATAACAATAAGCAATCGTACACAGCCACGTTACAAGCCGCAGACGTAAAATCATGAAACGGTGCTAATAACGCTGTTTTTAATTACATTATCATTACAAATGAGATTTGCAATTTTATAGTGAGAATAAAAAAATATCTACTGACATTTTAATTTACATCTGATGGCGAAGTTTTTAATTAGTGGTGGGTGGAGGGGTGACGCGAGGGGTGAAGGGGGTGCAAAGCCGCACGCGACGTTTTTTATAACTTTTTCCGGTTCCCTTTCTGTTATCCAGGTGTAGATTTGCGATTACGAAAAAACATTACTTTTTGCGATTTTATAAAACCCTTTCCGGGAAATGCGGATAACGTATCGAAGTTATCGTTTAATCTGTTCGTGATCAATTCTCATTTATTGTCGGTCGTTAGTAATTAATTATTGAAAATCAGGTTTTACAATATTAAAGCATATAGCACATAATCTAGTACTTCAATCCGAGTATAATCTAACGTTATATTAAATAAATGAAACCCAAAATTACAGAAACAAACACAATACTCACAACACTTATTGTACAACACACACAAGACAAACAAACAGACAAGCAAACAATCACAATATTGATTGCAAGATTTCAGCCCTAAATACTCACCGATGCGTTTACCATTGTAGATAATATGTATATCGATAGCATAATGCTTTTAATCTTGATCCATAACCCTGATATCGATGGATTGTTTTCACACAGGGTTATAGGCAACCATTACGTGTTTTCCCAAAACCACAGCTAAGATTTCTCTACTCTCCATATGCTCTCCATGCTTTTATGATGTTTGTTTGACTAAAGTACCGCATTCACGCGCCACCACAGTTCAGTCCTAATATGAAAGTATCACATGTAGTGTTTTGCAAAGGCTATCACATAGCAGTCAATAAGGTCGGTGATCGGTTACTCGGCAAATATTTGCGCCATAAGATCGAGTGGAGAGCATGTTGTGGTCAACACAAATACGATATCTGCAGCGCAGCGGAGCCGTCGAATCGTCGCCTAGACACACATGCAAACAAATGTGCAACTATTATCTACAACATACTTCTATATTCCATATGACTACTTATTTACATAAGAACAAGCGTGATTCATTGAATTGCTTTCCGTTTATGACTAAATCAAGTACCTACCACGATTCCACGTAGATGGTATTCTACGTAAAGTGATTTGAAAGTCAACAAGTGATTGGTAGAACAATTAAATTCAATAAATGGTAACAAAGGGTGGCCGAGTGTCGTGCATGTGACGTCACCGGCTGAACGTGTGAATGACTAAATTCGTTCAAATCGTTCATGTTGTACACGACCGCTAAGCCCGATCGTGATTGGCTGTCTTGTCAGGATAATGCGGGCGGCTCCCGATAGAGGTTATGAACCCTCTGATTTAATTGAAGTTCCAACGTTCAGCCCCCGTCGGCTCTGACATCCTCAGACCACTGTATTGTCCCCATTTCACTGACAATGTGAATGTAATAATCATGGAAATCACTTGTGAACTGGTATTTCCTTCTCAATGATGTTCAATCAATTAGGTTTCAATTGTGCTTCAATCATTTGTTTGCTTTCTTTTATTTATCACTTGTAGCATTGTAAGACTTACTGTACTGTCCTATTACTGTGTCATCTTACGAACGAGTAGTAAATCTGTACATACCTGAAAAAGGAAAAATAAATGTTATACAAAGTTTGTAAAATGAAAATATTGGGTGCAGTAAGTAGAAGATAAAATTTTGACAGACTAAAATTCTGTCGTCGGAGATAACGTTAAATACTTTGAAAATGCTTCGAGCGAGGATTGAGGCCGATGGGATGGAAACTTCGTGGAAATTCGATGGTTGCTTAAAACTTAAAACACTCGGTCGTGTAAGACGAAATATTTCTCTCAGAGAAAATTTTAAAGTAACATTTTTGGCATTTACATTTTTGTGACAAAAGGGAAGTGGCTACGTATTTCCGGAAATGGTATTAACTTTCCTATAAAATGCTTTCAGCAACAACGTAAAAATCGTAAGCACAACTTATAAAGTTTTTACTGAATTTATGTTTTTTTGGCTACACTTTTCGGTAACAACGGATCAAAACCGTTGCCCACTTCTGAAATCCATAGATAATTTATAAATGAATAATCAGTAAATGAATCATAGGCATTCTTGTCATACATGTATGATTAAAGTTTTGATTAGGTCATCAAAATTTATACCAGTTCAGTCAGTGCACTCTTCGGTGACTTATCAGTAAATAACCAATTACCTAGTTTTTCATCATTCTGTTTGTTTTCTTTTTTATAAGTGAAAGTCAGATTTTGACTAAACTTGTAAAATATTGCTACATTAAATCTGTAAGACACTTTTAGATTGTTACGAACGTGTTCCTAAATACCACGTTATTCTTCTCCAAAAACGTAACTGCTTAGTTCCGGACACGAATACTTTGAAAAAGACTGTTTTGCGTACTTTTCCATGAGTTGTAACTGTTCCCATAAGCTCACAGCGAGAATTAATGGCAAAGAAAGTTATGGTGGGTCCACGTTAGTGTAAGAGCTTCTAAATAACTTGTCGTCGGCCTCGAGGCACCTGCAAGCGACGCCTAATGGGCCCAATTATCGACGTCTTCGCCGCACGCCGAGAGCGCTATTACCCCTCCCAGGGCGAAGCCCCCTCGCTTCGCGCTGAAAAGATTCCAAGAGTCTTAAGGCACAGTAGCTGCACAATATTAGGTACGAAATTATTAGAGCCTCGAGAAAAAAATACGTGGTGTAGGAAAGAAAGAGTATTAATTATAGTTGTCCAGAGAAACTTGGAAAATAGTTTTAATATAATTTTCTTTAAATCCCTTTTCAGACAAATCGCGAAAGTTTTCAGCGAAAAATTTTCAAGCGAACTTTTAAAATTACTTGGGGCAACACCTATTGAATTGATTTACGATGTGCAATAAAACGGCACTGTTATTTGATGTATGTGGCTCACTCGGAAAGTCGGAATGCATGGGGCCGATTTGTAATAAAGTCGTCGAAGGTACGCGGAAGCGGTATATCATGACGTAGAGCGTTAAGTGGAATCCATTTAATGAAATAGTAAAACCTACTTACTAAAATATATCCAAGCTCGTGTATGAACCAAAATCACTATTACAAGGTTTTGACAATTGAGTCCCCCTTGCACAAGCCGAGTGTCATTGCTGTTTTCAGTGGAGACTATATTAATACATCCTGGCTTACAGGATCCGCAGCAATATGAGCGGGGCGGATATACTCGAAAAAAAACTGAATCATTTGCTTCAATTGTAGGAGGTACGAGTTTAAGGCCAGCACAGTCAATAGCGTACAGGAATAGCGTTCAAGATGTGATCTCACATCAATCGTAAAACGTTCACGGCCGCGATTGTTTGCTGCCTTATCATCGTAGTTGAGTTAGGTAACGCTCGTTGTCGCACATGACAGCCTGCGACCGTTATCAGCGCGGTGACATCCAGGCGCGTCTTGACGAGGGCTCACTACACGCCAGATAACACCATTTCTATTATTTCTAAAATTACTTTTATAATATCGGTCGAAGGTCCATTAGAATTTAAATTGGTGATTACGATAATTACATTCGGGTCCCTTAACATTGTAATCTTTCAGAAAGTATTCTCTGAACTATGTCTTGAAACTTTTTGTTTCTCATTGTTATAGCGTTAAAGATTACCGGTTTACAGCGAATTCGAATACAATTTCCCGACGGCTTGTTCTGTGGGGCCCTGCGCAAGGTTTCGCACTCGAGTCTACAATATCGTTCCATTGTTAAAACTTACAAGACGGCTTCATACAGTTGATTGTATGAAAAATGAAAGTTGATGCTCAGATAATAATCAGACGCATCCCACACGTACACTGGAGAATCGATAATTGCAGCGCATATGGCACGATTTCATACAACTGTTCGTCATATGTTGTTGAATGAAAAAAGAAATACAGAGCACGTCAAATATACGAGTATCATGTTCGCGAATAACGCGTTGTTCCAAACGTTCTACTTCTGCGCTCCGTATAATTTGTATCGCGAAAATTTTAAACACGATTTACTTCACCGGAATGATTTATTATTCGACTAAGCGGAACCAAAAGGAAGGGAATAAACCCTTATTTCTTCTAAAGTTTCCCTTCTTATAGCTTCGCATTTATTTTTACCCGCAATTCCCTGTAAAACTACAGAATACTTTTTCAGAAAACTAGATACAAATTACAATTCAATGTCGAGAGACATAAATCATTTCTTGTAAGCTCTCCGTTCCGTTTCTATAATAATGTGGCTATTATTAGATATATCTCGGTTGTGAAAAGCAACTAGTCCGAGCAGCGTAGCTCATTTTTTATTGTTACTTAATGCAGTGCTACGAGTTGGTTGGTGCTATGTGTGCAGCTATCCTAAACGTTTAAAATTTACTAGGTGTGCCCCGCGAGTGCGCGACCATCGTCCGCGTGAAAATTGTAACAATTTCAAGTTTTTTTTTTTTGCACGGAAGCCTAATCTTTTTTTCTGAATTAAAAGTAGCCTTAGTTTACTCCCTATAACATCAGCTATCTACCAGTAAAAGTCGCGTCAAAATAGGTCCAGCCATTTCGGAGATTAGCCGGAACAACAGACAGACAGACAATTTTTTTTTTTTTTTTGAATTGCTGTGTATACTTTCATACGCATTCAGTAAAAAGCTGTTATTTTGAAATTACAAACAGACACTTCAATTTTATTTATTTGTATAGATTGTAAAGTTTACAACCCGTTGTTATTATTTTTACACGATACAATGTCGTAGTAATAAACTTACAAAATAAACAATTAAAGCCTCTTCTCTCATTACGTATTAGTACAGCTTGAGGAACCGTCCCCTCCTCAAAATAAATGGCTCGTCTCAGAATTACGTGCAATTTGCTGTAATGTACACGGATTTACTGTCCCACACTCAGTTTCTATTAAGTTGCTCCAGATCTGAATGTTATAGTAGCTAACGCGGGATTATATTCTAACATTAAATAGGTGCGGTGTGCTGCTATAGGTACTTTAGTGGCCGTAAATCGTGGAAATGCGCGTAAGTTATACCAAAGTTACAACAGAAAGACATTCCGACAATTTATTCTCTAAATAATGGAATATGTGGACTTTATTGTAAAAGTCTACCAAGATAATGGTTTAAACAGTCCCTATACACATATAATGCTGATGCAGTATAATTTATCTCAAATCAAAACGGGTATTTCGACAAGTTACCATCCTGGGGGATGCCAAAAATGGTCGGCTACAGATTTTACGGTTGCCCGCATGCTGCATGCATAATGTCCGAGACGAGATTTCTCCAAAAATTAAAAAAGTTTGTGTTTTATTCGGAAATCCAGAATATTAATCTTGAATGAGTTAAGCAATACGATAAGTTTTGATCAAAGGTTCCGTTGAAATCATTTTATAAATTTATTTGCGTCATAGGAATAAACTATGAAACAAGGCGACTTGGTAACTAATATAAAAGTTGTTATCTACGCGCCTCGAAAAGCACTTCTTATTTTATCGTGAATTGCAACAAATATTTGCGATAACGAGTAATAAAAGTTGTGTATTCTATTTCTGACGTCACACATTGTTCGATTCTGCCTTTGAGTACTCATTGCATTATGATATTAGAAATTTAATTTATTTATCTAATTAGAACAATCGAGACTTGATTGATTTCACGAACATTCAACAAAGTCCTCTCGGGGGAGTCAAATAAAATATCTTCATTCTTCTCGTTCCTTCACAGCAGAAAATATTACCTATTATGTAAATTGAAATATCGTACCTACTCGTTTAAGAAACAATGTAAAATAATCAACATTATAAAACACATGCAAAACTGTGATATCGCGATTGGGCATAATAATAGCTTGATTATGGGCGCAGGTATGTAGAATCCTTTATCGCTAAATAACCTTGCTCTACACGTGATGCAGGCCAGGGCTGAGATACGGCCTCGTTGTTTCAACAGAGGAGTACAGACACTAATTGCCAACGACAGGAAGCCTTATATAAACCCTAGCCGAACGAAAAAACATGATGGTTGCGATATTGCGTCACGCTGGCTGTTGGCGAATAAAATAAGACGTCTATACAAGAAACGCGACGGAGCTGCGATCAATCTGAGGATCTAATGTCGGCGTCTGACCTAGCCGGCGCCACCCGGCCGACGCACCCCTACACTCAGACTATACGTAGGTGGAACGACTCAGCGTTTGTTCAGGGATGTGTCTTGTTCAACCATTCGCCTATATTGTACCCGACGACATGACATGACACAAATTATTATGGTAATCATCTTCCGAGTTTGGAATAAATATTAGGTTATACAGCAAGTACATAGAC
The DNA here is from genome assembly GCA_963853795.1 of Xestia rhomboidea. Lineage (NCBI taxonomy): Eukaryota > Metazoa > Arthropoda > Insecta > Lepidoptera > Noctuidae > Xestia > Xestia rhomboidea. Next base: position 10,455,761 of record OY970772.1, read on the forward strand.
GCCGATTGAGCTCATACGATTTGACTGAAACCTTTCTAATCTTATTTTGTTAATATCCTTTGCTCGTGTGGAAGACGATTGTTCTAAGTGAATGATCGCACTACGCAAGACTGTAAAAAGAAAAGAAATGCTCTTTCATGACGTAACAACAAACACTTAAAGAGTTTGCTCCAGCATGACATACTTAATCATCGACAAAAACGTGGTTGGAACACAATTAATTTAATTAATTACGCTGAATTATAGTCGATCACTAATTCAAACGTTCTTTCTACAGTGTGGCCGACGCTATACAACCCAATTTTCAGTATTCAAATAACATTTTAGTTGTAGAAAAACCTGGAATTTTCCGTATGACGACACAATTAACAGTGAAACTTGAACATAAATAAACGTTACGTTTCGAGTTACAGAAATTGCAGGCTGCACCTAGCACCTACCCATTTCCACAAGATGTAATTGGTGTCAAGTACGTATCGTACTTTTACGAGTGTGGTCGTAAATGTGGGAGAGCATACAACTCAACGAACGGTACGTCTACGAGACGTGGGGAACGTGTGTCACGGTGCATCCTGATGTGTGCGCGGTGAGAGGCTGTGCGTGCGCCGAAACTGTGACAGCGGTGCCACGGTGTTGCGGTAGGTCAGGCGCTCGGCGGACTGCATTCCGTGCAGCCGGCGTGCCCGCAGCACAGCGCAGCGCCGCTCCCACTAAATATAGCCTGTGCGAAGTGAACGAACGCGACGCGACGCGCGACTCTACGTCGCCGACACGCCGCTTAGACGCGGCCAATGAAATTGCTAAACTGTGAAAATTGCTGTGAACTACGCGGGCTGTGATCATCACTGACTCACATCAAGTCTCCAAGAAAAACGCGAATCGAATACTTTTTACGACAAATTGTAGATGCTACATCAACTTCGTAGCCGTAGCAAACTCGTAGACAGGAGAATAATCACTCGCCGTCTAACTTTTTAGTTTGTATTATGCTTATTATTTTGAAAACCGCTACTTCTCTTTCTTTTGAGAAAGTAGCTCAATATAAATCAACTTCCTAATTTAACATTTAAGAACAGCATATAAGTGCTACGCCTGCGTAGCACATCCGTAGCACTATTTTGTGGGTCTTACAACAAAATCTTGAGTTAGTAGTCAGTAATCCTCAATTATTTCAACAAATAACGACTTGAATTTTGCAACTAAATGAGAACTCGATAAAGAATAATTTAAATGTTAATTGCTCGAATTTCCACAAGTAAATTGTTGAGATAATTTGAACCCGCTTGCAAAATTGATCATAAGACTGAGTGCAATACACTGTCGCAATGCGGCATGCATGTCTTTATAGAAAAAAAACGAATGTGTGCACAAGATGAGGCCAGACGAGCAAAAATGTCCGGCGACGTGTCTGCAGACGGTAAAGAACGGCCATTTATTTGCTTATCGGCCACATAATGCGCTAACCGTACATGATAACGGAACAATGAGTGTAAACCAGCCGCAGATACCTACATTAGTGTACACTCAGATATGCTTATCTCCCTGTGTCAATACTCTTTTGTACTGGCGATACGGGAGTCTATTTGCCCTTAATGCGCTCAGCATTCTTCGATGTTGTATAACCTGCTGACAATGGAGTGACCCATTAGTCGAGGATTTGGTCGTACGCTTTAAACTCTTATCAGTTGAAAATAAATGAGAATACGAGTGCCTCTTACTATCTGTGCTGAGACGTGTTTGGTATGTTATCAGTGATTGTTACATAAATTAAACGGCTTAATTGTCACCAAATATTTGGTATTTTGCTACGGAAATGTTGTAGCGTCTTCGGAATACATAAATAGGTATTTACCCTATTCAAATAAGTTTCTGTATGTTCGTTCGGGAACGAAAGTAAGGGTTCAAAGTGAGTTATCGACAACTATAAATAACATTATGGGTGCTTTCAGTTTGGTAAATGTTACTGTTTCAGCGTCGGAACGTCAACAATATTTATAATATTGCGATAACAAGATAGAATAATGTTTATAAAAATTAACATTGACCTCACACATTGACCTGTGGAATTCCATCGCATTCTTTTGGCCGGATTTTACGTAACACTAGCTAATTATATAAGACCATAGGTCATGAGATGAATGTACTTACAATAAAGTAGAGACGTTAAAAACTACACACGTACGTTATATAGTCCAATGTCAATGTCATAATTGTTATCAAACTACAGCAAAATTCCAGTATCCTAAATGGCATGGAAAACTTCAGGCAGGGGTGTTAAACATTAGGTTTTATCAGAAATGTTTTTATTCCTGCTACGGATAAAAATTATATGGCAAATGCATTCGAGTTACGAACGTTAGTTTACCACTATAATGTAGTTAACGTCATTACCTAGCTAATCGTAATCGACGTCGAGTTTTCTAGTAAAATGGATGGATAGTGAAGTACCTACAGCATTACGTATGTACTGATTGGATAAGGTATAAGTACTTACAAACATAATTACTAAAACAACTCGTTATTTTAGTACATGCCATTAAAATTAATCACCTCCTCTATCTAAACATACTTAGTTCTGTTGTAATAAGAAAAGGGCATTTACTTCGTTGTTGGAAATATACAACAAAACAGTTTATATCTCTTAGGTTTTATAGTCGAATGGAATTTGTTATAAGTGTCAAAAATGAATGTAAATTGTCTATTTGACTGCAAATTTATTATATGTAACGTTACAATGAAAATAAAAAGATTAGACGAGATTACAATAATATATTTAGTTGATTATTAAATAAACTTGTATAGTAATAGGAAAATATATTATATTTGTATTTATTTATGAATATACAACATATTTTTCCTCTTTTCAGATAGATTATAATTTTATTCAAACTTTCTTCATGTAGCCACACTGTGAGTGGTAACTACCGGAATCCGCGTATCAGCACGACCTTCGCAAGAGCAGATTGATAAGAGATAACAAGTTTTGTTGCTGTACGTGTGAACTACCTGTAGGTACTATGCATACATTAAATAATACTGCTATACTTTTCATTGTTTAGTTGTATTATACAATCGATTATAACCTCATTGTTAGAAAGATTTTTATCGTACTTCGGTTAACGCAAGTTTTTCCAATACGTAATCATAAGTGCGGAGGCATGCCGCAAATCTAATTAGTTAGTGAAGTCTCGTGTAGTCCTCATATAACGTAGATAAGTCTGCGATCAATAAATATTTCCATTAGCAAACTATTGGTAGATATTCGGTGACATGCTGCGGTAGGCAGTGGTAGTGGGGGCCAGACAGACATCGGCGAGCGTGGGGCGGGCCGCCGCTAGACGTGCGCTTTGCGCAAGAGTGCAACGCGACGGAAGTCAGCTGGCCTGCCGGCGCGGACCGCACGCAACCCGCACTCACCGCGCCGGTTCACTAATGCACCATGATTACATTACACTAGTTTAATTCCTCCATACTCTGAAGTTTCCAAGCCGAAACCGATTTCACCTCATTACAGAAGACAAACGTGTCAACTTGAAACATTAAACGATTTTCCACGGACGGCTGAAGCACCTCGACTCGTTGCCCATTTTCGCAGTAAACCGACACTGTTTATCAACACGCGCGCTGCACCAGCTTGGAGCGCGACGACACTTGACACAAGTCGTTATTCCTCAGCGAAATCATCGAGGTTTGGCAGCTGTCGGCGTTGATGTCCGAGATGCGTACTTGCGATCTATCGGGAGCTGTTTCGCGAGCGACTCGAAATAGACACAAAGTGATGTCGAGCGCGTGCATGCAGTGATCGATCGCACTCACCGTGCGTTCGCAGGCAGGCAGTCGTACCGGTCAGCTGAGCCGTCGGCTGCGCGTGCTGCTCAACTGCTGTCCACTGCTCAGCGGCTGCTCACTGCTGCTGCACTCGAACGTAAGATCCGAAGAAGCGCACTGGCTGCGGCTACACTGCACGCGATTCAAACGAACTCCGATCTCGGATCACGGAGAGGGCACAGTGGCACACACACGCGGATCGCGACTGAATACGTCAAGCGAAGGCAACTTGCATCGCGGCTCTCGCGTGCTGGCGGCGAGGGTGTCGGCGAGCGACTGAGACCCGAGCGGGGGGCTACCGCCGGCACCCGCGCCGCCCCTCGCCGCCCACTTCCTCCGATGAATGACAATAATGGAAGACGTTCAACTCGCCCGCAAACCGAATAATATGAATCATTGCATTAGGGTGCAGCCCCGCCCGAGTCCAGCCCGCGAAACTCCGGTCCGCGCCTCACTCCATCTATATTCACGGAGGGCTACCAATCTGCAATGTGTCCAAATTACCCGAGCGGTTAGCCGCGCCGCACGTCGCATCTCTCACCTCTGAGATTCCTGTAAGACCCACCACCAGGCGCCCATATGGTCACGTGGAGTCAGTTGTGCAGTAATTAGTTCCAGCAGTGCGTTGGGCCACAATGGGAGGAGTTTACAATTAGCAGGTTCTCATGGAGCTGGCGTGCGGCGTGCGGTGGTGCATCGCTCGCTTGCGTCGCCACTAATCTTATCAGAGCTAATCTAATCCGGCGCGACGCCCTCTCTTGTGTTTTCTTCCAATTGTGTCCACTCGAGGTAAATTAGAGGTTTTCTCCCGGGAGTTCGCAGTAAACTCCGACAAAGTTCATTGTGCTTTAGAAAAATCTCATTAAATTGAATTGCATTTGTACTAGCGATTAAAGCGGTTGCATAAAACAATCGTAGTTGCCGTCTGCTTCAATGTAACGACTTAACCGATAAATAAGGTCTATTAGATTGTAACCCTGCCATAGATTAGTCTGAAGTAGGTACATAGACAATATTACGACTAAGTAAAATGTACATTCTCCAGATATGGCTCACAAAATCAACTTTTTCATATCATACGCAATTTTATCTCGAACATCATCGAGGAAAACAAAATATACGGGATAATAGTAGTAAGCAAATAAGATTATTTCCATCAAATCCTATCTGTGTTTTGTTTATGCGGTTTTCTTTTTTGGAATAAACCGAGCCCGAACCGATACTTACACGAAGCATGTTGGAAATCATGTATAGCAATAATGTTGGTTTAATGATAGCAAAAGTGAATAAGTGGCCAGCCGAGCACAAGAGTATCATAATAACCAGTTTTCTTGAGTCAGTTCTTAAAACTTACGAACAGAGACAAGCAACAGATGTAGTGTCTTTTGTTTTCTATTTCATTTACACTGAGACGAGATTGTATTTGTAATTCGCTTTCGGATTCAAGGACTGCGCTTGCTTCCCTGGAGGACTCTATGAATTCTTAACGTTTAGTAAATCCTACTAAATCAAGTCGCGACTAAAATCAGCCATTAAGGCCAGCGTCCCCGGCTCGGTGTCGCGATATAGCGAACTTTTATTTTTGTTTTGTCGGATCCTTAAAGTTCATCTCGTCTAGACCGGTTCACCCACGCCCACACCGCACAGATTTCTGCATCTTGCAACCGACCCGCCATGCAAGTTACTTTATTTCCGTTTTTATTCTTTTGCAATACACCGAGATATTGCCTCTCCATCGCGTTAATAGTGAAGCGATTCATCGCATAAAGGCATGAAACCAACTTTAATGCCGCGTGCTCGTGACCTGCGCTACACTCCGCAGTTTAATTTTAACCCTTGATCTATATCACAGTATAAAAATGTTTTAAGCAAGATTTCTAACTAAATATTAACTCGGACAAGTAGATAATGTCGTCCAAGCTATTTGGTTTCGTTTTACTATGTAAATTTTCATGTTAAAATGTAAACGAAATAGCTTGCGACCGTACACAATTATGTACAGCATGTTATCGCAGAAACAATATTTATACAATATTTCCTAAAAATGTATATTTATCACAAGGATAGCTCGTTGCAGTTATTTACTGTCTAGTTATAACATTATCAGTAACAAAATGACATCATTACGGACCATCGCCGTTTCCTCTGTAGCGATGTTATCATAATAAAGGCATGATTTCCAAAAGTTTGTAACTGTCCACGAGGCTCGAATGGTGATGTTCACGGTATGCAAATGTACCTATATCTACTCTTACCTATAATAAATACCTAGTCTGACTAAAGGTTACCATGTGTAAGGTAACAATCACAGTGTTGATGCTAATAAGCGTATTACGCCTGTAATATCGTCGACACACGCGAGAATGCTTTTCATAAAATTGACAAAGTGAACAAGATTAAACACATACTGAATAATTCCAATTAGCCGTAATTTGTTGAATTGGAGAAACTGAAAACTGAAAACTAATAATGAAATTGAATTTGGAACGCTTGTTCAGAATGCCTAGGATTTTGTTTTCATAAACCATAAAGTGCGTACAAGGGGCGTACAAAAGATGATAAATCTGATAAAGTTATGGCAGTTAACAATGAGGGCCCCTTGAACCTGATAGCTCTAATGGAATTGTCCTTCTAGGCTTCATAAAATCACACGGTCGCATTTACAATTCTAGTATTCCAGACTCATATGAATTGAAGGTCTGTACTAAGCATTAACTGCTAGAAAGGACGACACTTGAGGCTCCCCAGCCATATAGCAGATAGACTAGGGATGTCCCAAACTGATCCTTCAGAATAAATTTCGTTAGAGATACATGCGCCAACAAATTCTTGCTATTCTTGTAAATTTGAATTTACGACGTCGAGGAGGGGACTGAATTTGTTCGGCATAATTTCTGTCTGCCTTTCGTTTAAACAAATCATATTTCTTTGACTTTAAGTGTCTCATCTGAATTTGCTCAATGTACTTAAAAATGTTAAAGGCTTCTATAAACTTGGATTCGTTGCAAGTCATAATTTTATATATAGCACAAAAATTAACGACGACGTACAAAGTAAGAGCATCGACAAGCACTTGAAACTACAAATTAAGTAATGCAAATGTCAGCTGCGTATATACCAGACAAATTAAATACTAAAACCAACAACAAACATGCATGCGTACGGCTCAGACACGACCGGGCAATTTATGCTTCATTAAGATGATTGTTAATTAAATTAAGTTGTTAAGCCGAGCTGTATTGGGGCAATTTATTTTTTGCAGGCACAATACCGTACCGTAGCAAATCCCCAATGGCTGGCGGAGTAAACGCTTACATAGTCACAGCTCGTTGTAAGGACGACGACTGCGACAGTATGCAGGTAAAGCAAGAGCAACAAAGTAAGTCATTTTAATCCGTAGAAGAATGACGGCGGCTTTGTAACCCTTGAACGAATGCAGGGTTAAATAATGCGATCATATACAAGTTTAATGTTCAATATGAGATTTTATTCACGTTTGATTTTCGCTTCGTTTTTATTGATCAGTTATGGAGTTGTAAGTGGATTGTCAGGTATATGAAAGGTTTCTTAAAATTGCACGGCTAACGTTTTTTTTGAGCTTTGTATGTTTAATTCCTTTATTTATCTCTTTACTTATACATTTTTAAATATTCCTTTAAAAATTATTTAAAAAAAAACATTAAAAAATATAAAAATTGTAGCCCACCGGTATCGGGAATTGTGTCCAAGCTACCGGTCAGAGCTCCAGAAGGAGTGTCGTATTACAACTACTAAAAAAAGTAAGTAATTAACAATTTAATATTACAAGGTAAAAATTACAATAATTATTATAAAAAAAACCTATCTATTGCACGCTCTACAGAGGATGTTTGAGTTTACAGTACTTGGATTCGAGACTTTCAGAGTCAGGCTTCAAAGAAGTTTCAGGTCTTGAAGTAAAGTGTGAAGAAACAGGTCCAGGTCCCCAGGTCCCAGGTCAGGTTGCGGCAGAAGAACACGGGCGGGCGAGTCCTTTGGGGAGTCCCTCAGCTCTTAAAATAAAGTGTGGAGAACAACTCCCAGGTCAGGTTGCGGCGTCCTCTGGAAGTTTGGATTTTGACGTGTCTCCAGGGCTTGTAGAGCTCCTGGAGTGTAGGTAGCGTTGATCACGGGCGCAGAGCGTTCATGAGAGGAACCTTTTTGAAGACTTCTGGCTCTTTAGAGAGACCAGGTGACTTATGAGGCTCTAGTTCAGCATCCAATTTTACACGACCGGGAATGATTCTGGCGTCCCTTTTATATCAGATTCTCAGCGTTTTTTCCACATCAACTGTTTTATTTTTACTTCTTTATTATTTCTCGAATTTAAGTTTTCGAAAATCAAAAACTGTGACTGGCCTGTATTTAAAACGGCCTGTTTTATTTAGTTTAAAACTTTCTAGAAGAATTCGGTGAGCGTGTTAATTATTTATATAAACTTAAGATAAGATACTGTTACTGCTAGTAAACAATAGTAATTAACAATAGATTATATTATTTGAGCGAACATATTAATAAAAATAAAAATAAATTACAGAAATCAAAAGTGACCTTCTTAGTCCTAACCACTAAGAAAAACTATGACACAAAATTCGAGAAAAAGTAATTGACAGCTTGACAACTGACGTAATGTCAACAGAAAAGTAAACATTGAAAAATTATTAGATTTTATATTTAATTTCAGCAAAATCAAAGATAATAAATCGAATAAGAGCGATAGTAAGACTGCCAACAAAAATAGTTGTCGCCAAGGCGCGACATAAGATGTAAAAGAACAAAATATAAACAATGAGTATGATTGATAGTAAAAGTGTAAGTACATATAGCATTTAGATACTATTTCCTCATAAGTAAAGATTGTCTGAAACATGAAGATACTATAGGAGGAACCCTCTTAGAATACGAGCCGTGCCTTGAAATATGATATATCTAATTTGATGAAATTTTATGTGTATGTGTGAGACTAAAAAAATAGCCTACGACCTGTTCTCAGACCTACTAAATATACAAAAAAAAAAAAACATTAAGCCGTTTCGGAGGAGATCGATAAGAAACACTGTGACACGAGTTTTTTATATATTAGAAGATTATCTATGGTTAAATCTTCATCAATTTAACAAAACCATATTCCCTCATACTGAATTCTCATTTACAAACAAATTCGTAATTACTAGTACCCAATATTTGATATTCCTTTGCGCTCGCTTTCTATCTGGCCGTGCGAGTTAATCCTGAAATCCTCTGAACTGAATTTCACTGGTTTCATCATACTCGAACGTAAGCCTATTCTTTGAGGAAGGTTTAGTCTTTCGACGAGTAAACCCTGAAATAATATCTAGAAAATGTTATAGTCTTTGCGACAGGAAAATTTTATTTTTAAAAATGTTACTTGAAGAAATGTTTCTGATTTTCTTTTTTTAATATTCTTTGTTATTTCTATTAAAAGTTCATGGTAGGTTGCATTGTGTTTGCTCATTTATCTTGCCCCAAAGCCCGGATCGCATGCCGCCGTTGACATTACGTTCATTTCTCAAATATTATTACTAACTCGTACAACTTTATCCAATAATAAATCTACTTAGCGAAACCTGAAGTCTTGAGCTCTATTTTTATTTCATGCCAAGGTAAGCTTGCATGACTAATTCGTTGTAGCAGGTATAAAGTCACCCTGAGGAGGCATTTCGTTTTAGGTAAGCAAAATTCTAATTTTACGTCCATCAAAATGTGTCCAAATAATTGGATACTTTTATTTTATTAAGGTAGAGCAGGCTACGGAAGTCATCAAACTTAAGTTTAAACACATTAAAAGAAAACTTTAATTTCATTAGAAGAAAATAATCTAGTGAATTTCCTGGGAAAGCGATAACAAAACCACGAAATTGGATTTCGCGATATAATCTAGAGCTGGTAGTGACAGGGCGAGCCGGCCGACGGCACGCCGCACCGAGACCGCGACCCGGCTTTTTGTCGCGCTACTACGTCATCTACTCCAATCTTACATATTTACCTACATTTCACACAATTCTTTTCCTGGTACCGAATTAAAGGAGCTTTCGACGAGAACTCGCGGGACAATATTTCATTTTTGGGTCTCCCTATTTCATTAGTCTCCCGTCTCTCGGAAATGATGATTGCTAATGATATTATGTTTTATCAAAGGTCAGATTTAGAGGCTCTGGTTCAGTATTAAGAGATTAATGTGGAGTGAAATGTTAATTAAGTGGTTCCCGGAACAATAGCTATGTTTAAGTGGGTAGGAAGTATCTCTATGTGACACAGAACACAAGGATGTGAAACTTCCAAATCCTAATCTTATTGATCCTAATCCTAACATTCTAACTAATGTTATAAATGCAGAAGTAAGTTTGTTTGTTGCCTTTTCACGCCTAGACCACTGAACCGATCCTCCTGAAATTTTGCATAAACGTTGTCAGGTGTTCAGAAACGGACATAGAGTACCTTTCATCTTGAAATTAACGCGAGCGAAGCCGCGAAAAGCTAGTATTCTTATAAGCTTATATCATACTAGCGGAAGTCACGTGGTTTCACCCGCGTAGTTCCCGTTCCCGTGGGAGTACGGGGATAAAATATAGCCTATGTTACTCAGTAAAGATGTGGCTTTCTAATGGTGAAAGAATTTTTGAAATCGGTGCAGTAGTTTTTGAGTTTATTTATTACAAACATACACACACACAAAAATACAAATCTTTCCTCTATATAATATTAGTGTCTGTAGATTGATCACTAATCCTTTTGCTAGTGTGGTGTTTACAGTTACAACAATATTTTCCTCAAGACCGTACGTTGTAGAGGTCCAAGGAGACCATCTGTTTAAAGGCTGAAAGAAATATATTTGGAAGATTGAGTTCTACAGAAAGCTTGTAATTTGTTCACGTCCATCCAGGCGTAAAAGTAACGTTTAGTTGTAAAAATATCCGTTCCTCGGTAAAACGGAACGAGGACATTTTTTCCCGTTTTTATGTAAGTGGTATTGAAAAGACTTTTTATAGCTGAAAATTTCATACCGTATTGAATGTTTTTATATTGAATAGTGTCCGTGTAAACATTTCATTGATTTAGGTGACTTTAAAGCCGCTAACAAAAATACTCGCGGCTGTTTTTCACTACATTTGACTCCGATTTGTTCGGATTTCGGCGAGCGCAACTGAATCACTGTGATTGCATTGTTCCTTTCAACGAGTTCGAAATTTGTGGACAGTTTTTATACAATTACGGGATGTATTGTCAGGCTAAACGACTTTAATTATTTGATACACCACTATTTCACCAAAATGTTTATGTTAAATTTTACCGGAGTGGTGTAAATCTCCATTAATTTAGGCTAAAGTTCTAGTTTTACTTTGCCACCCATCAAACCTCTTCTCTTCTCATAACTCTTTGGGTTAAGCACCTCTACCCTCATTCTTATTTTAGCCAACATCAAATTTGTATTGTGCTCTCACTCATGTCATTACGATGATATGGCCAACGTTGGCCATGCCATTACGGGTCGAAAAGCAAAAAATATGGTGGAATGACCCTACATGTGAGAAGTATATTATTGAGTTGTAAAAGAGATATTTATATAACTTCATAATACCTCTGTTGTGCCTCAGATAACGCTTTATTGCAACGTCACATAATAAATCATTAGTTATTTATTTACGACGCACGCTGCTGCAACGTGTTTGTAAAAAAAAGTTCCTAGTTTGTCCATTGGTAATTTCTCACGCGTTTTGTCCGTCATGTGCCAAAATTCCGTAGCGGTTACGGAGTACAGAGTAATAGGCGAGACGACAAAAAAAATCTAATAAGTCCGTCACTTAGATTATTAAAAAGTATTTGACCCGTGTTTTTTCTTTTGTTACGTATACCAAAATTGACGAAGATACGACGGTTTTAAAATGGTATAATTTTTAGCTAGTTCTGACGTCACGAGCCCCCACTCCCGAGTTTTGATGCGTTTTATCTTTGTCAATATTCATTGATTTAGATTTTGTAAAAAAACAAAAAATACGTGTCTATTAATTTCCAATACTCTAACTGACGGACTAAATAGATTTGCAATTTTTTGATACTGTCGTCATGCCTATTGTTTTTACCTTTTCAGTTTCTCAATTCTTTTTATGTTATAACAGTCAGATTGCATATCAAAAACTGACAAGTCGCGAATTGAAATAGACATATTCTGTACTACGAGTTTCGTGATTTCTATCTCTGCTTTCGAACATCTGACGTAACGTAGTCTTTTTGTAAGTGCAATAGGCATGTATTGTGTATGTGATGCAGTCCAGACTTCAAAATATCTCTCGAATGTCGGGAGAGACGTCTAGATTATATCACGAACTCACGTCGAGTGCCAAAACGAAGTGATAAGGTATTGCAAGACTCTTAAACATTGTGTATATGTGTTGTGTTGTCCAATAAGACCCTTGTTCAGAGTTCTATTCAAAAAAGATTTCAAAATTCAAAAAAAAAAAAACTGTACTGTTATCTATTTAACATTACAGGTTTTGGGATTTGGTAACAAAATTTTAATCACTCTTATTTAATACTACCTACATATTTACCTATTATTAGAATAGAAAACCTAGAGTGGACTAGCCGTAAATAATTTTCGAAAAAACCACAAGGTCTATTATGACCTTGGGCAATAGAATCTACTGACATTAGCATGATATCCATGAAAACCGGATCAACTTTTATACAACGTATTAGGTACCTACGTACGAGACTAATATCTCATAGATACATAATATAATATATAACATAAAAGACTAATATGACGTAAATGATTAGATTATCTCAATTGTTATGGTCCATTCAGACATAGAAGTCTCATTTATATGATCTGTTCTAATAGTCCAATAACTGCGTGTGTGTCTAAATTAACGACATCTTGGTATTATTAACACTCTTACATAACATAAAATCACGCCTGTAATCCCCGGAAGGTTAGGCAGAAGCGTACCCTAATAGTACATCGGCATTCCGCCAGTTGTGTTTCAAGTTCCACGTAATTAGGGGCGAGTCTATTGCCATCAACCGGGCATAAATCCAGACTCCGTGGCTGCTACTGAACAATTCCAACAGGGAAAAACCCAATAACACTAATACTGTTATTTATCTTATATTACATAAATGAATCGCAGTGTTAAGATTTTCCGTGAAAGAATGACCCTCACCCGTGTCAGTTGCATCAGCATTGGTATTTTATACCCACGAATCAAAAGCAGGAGGTTCTCAATTCGATGCGTACATACATATTTTTTTATGTATGACCACGCATAACTTTTTACAGGTAATAAGTCCGATAATGCATGATCTTTTGTTTTATGAAAAGTCTAATCTCAAAGTTGGTCCCATTTAAAATTGAAAAATCGTGTTTGGGCTCATTTCATGCACCTCGATGTGAAGTTAAGACCTAGCTGGAGTATGACTGTCATCGAAGTTCTGACGGTGGAGACGGAAGGCAGTCGAAAGAGGTCCGCCACAATTTACAGCAGCCATATTGTTATTAGACTCATTTCATGCACCTTGGTGAGAACTTAAGACCTACCTAGAGTATGACTGTCATCGAAGGTCTGTCGATGGAGACGGAAGGCAGTTGCAAGAGGTCCCCAAGAGTTTACAGCAGCTATATCGTGTTTGGGCTCATTTCATGCACCTTGTTGAGAACTTAAGACCTGGCTGGAGTATGACTGTCATCAATGGTCTAATGATGGAGACGAAAGGCAGTTGCAAGAGGTCCCCAAGTGTTTACAGAAGCTTTATCGTGTTTGGGCTCATTTCATGCAACTTGATGAGAACTTTAAACCTAACTAGAGTATGAATTTCATCGAAAGTCTGACGATGGACACGGAAGGCAGTTGCAAGAAGTCTGAGTTTACAGTATCTATATCGTATTTGGACTCATTTCATGCACCCCAACTTTAGGCCTGGTTGGAATATGACTGGCATCGAGTGTCTAGGGATGAAAACGTAAGGCTGTTGAGGGAAGCCAGCTATGTTTTTCCAATTAGAAAAAACATAGAATATTTTAGCGATGAATGCAAATATTTCCGAGAAATTAAATTGTTATCTACTTGAATCTCAATACTCAATACTTTTAATATTATAAAGCAGAAGAGTTTGTTTGTTTGGTCGGTTAAACGCGCTAATTTTAGAAACTACTGGTTCGGTTAAAAACATCTTTTAGTGTTGGATAGCCCATTGGACCAACCCAACCCAAGGAAGGCTATACGTTAATAAAATAAAACCAAGGATAGACGTATGTATAACATCACGCTACAATCAATAGGAGCGGAGCATCAATGAAAAATGTTACAAATACAGGGAAAAATTATTGCCTTTGAGAGCTTCCGTTGCATGCGCTGCGTAAACGGTTAAAGTTACTCAACAATCATGCATGTATGACGGGATGTTTCTCTTAAAAAGTTCAAAAAAAAAGTCCGAGATAGCATAATATATGTCCATCTTTTAAGGTTGAGGCACACTCTCTCTAACCCTCTCTCTCTCTCTTATGTGACGCAGACGAAGTTGCGCGGGTCAGCTAGTATTACATAAATGTGAAGGTGTTTTATGTTACCTACTGAAGAACAGTTCATAACTATAGGTTGCGTAGAGTCACAAAGGTCTTCCTCCAAACAGCTGTATTTAGAAGACAATACTATATTATTTATTATACGAACAATGAGTAGGTATCACAACGACTACCGTTCGTACACACGGGTAGGTACAGTCACGACCATCAGTAGGTTACACCAACACATAATTCAAAAGCGATATCCTCATTGAGTACTAACATGTAGTTATTACGATGTTACGACCGCAGTGTTTTCGTAAACACACTATTATGAAATAGCCCTTTTCTCTGGATTATAATCGATATTTTAATAGAGAATTGTTTTTGAATTTTGCATGAGTGAAAATACTAAACTAACATTATATTTCTACTGCCTACTCGGGACAGTATACTGAAGAAGTGATATTTTAAACGGGCACAATAATGAAGGCTTCTAAATTCCGGAAATTATGCATGTCTTCCATCGACAGCATGAAAGGTTGTTCCGGTTGCAACCGAGTTAAAACTACGTATTTCTGTGCTAGATGTGTGTATGAGAGAAATAATCTTTCTTTGAAACCTTTCAGTCACACCATTTCCGTGTTCCGTACCAAAATGGCGAAAAAGAACATCACTTGAATGTTCCCCTCGAAATTTTTAAGTGTAGATACTTCCCGGAAGTTCGTAATGAAGGTATTTCAACACACAAATTGGCATTTCTCTTTATCTTTAGAAACAATGATTCTTGCAACTTTATCAGTTTCGCACGTAGGTGTCGCAGATAACAACATTTTATCAAAATAACAAAGTATTAATCGAAACCGTCTCTGACGTCACACGACACGAAGCGGCAATTCTCAGAAAATATCAACGGCTTTCGTCATTAAGATGATGATTCGAGATAACAGGAATGACTTTAATTTATCAGTATCGTCGAGTTCGTCGACTCTGCGATTTGACAGTAAATATTTGCAGTTTCATTGATTGTATCGATAACGGATACACTAAACTAATTGTTTGGCTTAATTGTATGGACAAAGTCCAGAATTGGCCCTTGCTACATGAGTAGCAATTAGAAAATAATTTATCTTGTTTTGTTGGTATCAAGAGTAAAATTAACGTTAATTGGCTATGTATGGGCGCTTTTAAAACTACAAACATACTGGTATAATTTTAGTTAGCTTTTCCTAAAGATAATTTCTTCTACCTAAGCATTACCGTTTTAAAAATAACAATTTGCATTAATTAAATATGTTAATTACATTTCGCCCCGATTATTTTTATCTAAAGTACCTACACTGTGACTATAAAAGTAATTAGAACGTCATAAAACGTTGATGAATAAATAAATATGTAATAAAAGTCCAATAAATACAAGTTTCATTAGAACTGATTACAAACTGTCTCAACTATGTTTAATAGCTCTTGAAAATTAGCTATGTCTTAATTTTATTACAACCTGTCCCCATTCTATCAAAATACTACAATACGGTACGGTATTTCAGCAATTCTGTGAAACTTCACAGTGCAAAAGCCCGTCATTTATTTAAATAACAACTAGGTAACCGAACTAAAATTCAGATAGCGCAGAGAAAATAATAACTTCTGACAAATTACTACATTCCTATCCCATCGTTAAGCATTCCCTTCAAGATAATTCGTTTCAAGGAATCTAAAAGATCACGACTTCACTTAATATTTGTAAAAGGCGCTAACTTCTAATGAACTTTTCACTCGTAACTCTTAAACTATCCAAATTTGGCCAAGTTTAAGTCACCGATAAGCCTCCCTACCCTAGGCCTGTGAACTTTGTACCAATGACAAACAACTCAAAACGGGGAACTTTCTAAGAGGTTTAATACAACTCTTTTTGTTATTCTAATAGATTCCTAAATCTTTGCAAAAGATTTCAAGTAAAGCCTCTTTCGTATCCTTTGCATATTTGAACATGCTTAAGTTCGTATAAGGAAAAACATTATTAGAAATACAGATTATATTGGGATGTTTGGCTAAGTATTCAGCCACAAATGACAGGGCTGACAACATAACAAATAGTTAAGTAAGGAGTTTAACCTATATTTTATCGATTTTCGATTATCAAACTAAAACTAACAATGTTATCGGTACATCAACGATAAAAGCAATAATTGTCTTGTAATGTTTGTTTATTGTTTAAAATTAAATGTTAAATGGAATATTTTATCTGTAACATCAAATCATAGATGGATAGATATAAACTGGGAAGTCTAACTTTAATACAATTAAATTTTAAACTCCTCTACGTAAGTCCTCTGTGAATCTTAAATGTTCACGTGTGTTTACTCTAGCCACTACAACGCCGTCTCTATGACAACATTCCATCCTGGAGAAATAGTTTGCCGACTACAGAGTTGCCAACTTGTAGATTAAATGAGATAAGAGATTAAATTCACCTCTCGTGTGTCTTCACTTGAGATTGCGTGGCTTTTGAAGATAAATATTTAGATAAAGGCATGCGACAAAAAGGTCAAACAGACGAAGTCTGACAAATCTGTGCAGACAGTGATTCACGAAATGAGAGTTTTTGTGTAAGTTGCGGTTATGTCCTAACAGTTTTAGCACAAAAACAAAGGCACACAAGCATAGTGGATCAGGATCCAGTAAAAACATAGTAACAACAGTAATTTCGCTTCGCATTCCTGAGTTCATCTAAGAAGGTGGAACGGAAGGCGACGTAAACGAGTTGGCGTTTTTCTCAGAACCCTCGCCACTAGCCACTAGTGGTAGCGGTACACGGCTAAAATGGAACGTGCGGCCACTTGCATCTTATGTATCTTATTATCGTGTACACACTTGGATTTCTGTACATAAGTGGTGAAGGGACAAGGCTAGTATCTTACTAGAAACGTATCGAGTATCACTAATTCTTAAGGAACATTAAATTAACAGTTTAGTAATTAGCGTGGTTATTGTCTATTATTCTACTAACATTGCGAACGTGCACGTTTTTCCGCAGTTTTTAGTTACAGCACACTGCACGTCAGTAGCTTTCATAAAGTTTTTGCTTTGGGATGAGGCCGTCGCATTTTATAACCGTTTGTGTCACGTTTTGCACTGTAACCGTTTTTGTTTAAATCAGTGTCGCACTACTGTTTCTGCTGCGACTAGAATATTTTATAGAGCGAGCTACGTTTAGCAGAGCAAAGTGCAATAATATCAAAGGTCCGTATCAGCGCAGTGCACTTGCAACTTCTAACTTAGTTAAGATTAACCCTGGGTCGCTCCAACTTCGACGCTGAGGATGCTAACCAAATTGTATTACGACTGGCAAAGCTAAAAACTGACGAGTATGAATAGCTTGCAATTATATTCAACTCAAGGAGGTAATTTATAAAACCACTCAGGTAAATATTCTGCGGACATTAATCATTCTGACTCATCACCACGCTAATAAGGACAGAAACAAAAATGCTGCACGCCTTACTTGTATCATAATGCAGTTAAAAAATCCAATCATTAATAAAGTAATTTTCTCTAGCTCCATATTGGCTGGTTAATGTATTATCAAAGCAAAAGCACGCAACATTAACATTGTAAATGATGTGTAGCTATGCACATACGATTCCACGAAACTGCGCCGAGCCTCGATCTTGAACGCATTACTTGATTCCACAACTCCGGATAAAAATCATCTCCATACAATCTTACTAGAACCTCCCAAATCTTGTAAGTCTTGGCCAAACTAACTGCGAATTGTAAAGACGAAAGTCACAAAATAAGGGACGCAGAAGGTGTTGATCCGGCTAAATCCGCACCCACACCGACATAGCGCCGCAGTTCGTTTACCCGCCGACCGAATGGAGGAAGACGGTTAATGAGAATTTGATACCAACACGAGGAAACGACCCTTAGCTCTGACGACTCCCAGTCTATAATAAATCTTATCGAAACATTTTATTCGGAATTGAAAAGATGATTGAAAATCAGAAGAAATAAAAAAGAAACTCCCAACTAAAAAACTTCTCACGACTTTTAAAACGCGTTGGCTGCACAGAGAGTGTTGTGTGTTGTTGTGCACACGTAGACTATACAACCGTCCAAAAAACTCGCAGACACAGGTGCGTCAAGGTCACTGTGGTATATCTCTGAATATCGCTCGTAAACCGCATCTCGTAATTCTATTTCTATGCGTGTGCAGTGTGTGCAGTGGTCAAGCCATCCCGTGTTATGTTGCAAAATTAAGAGGATTGCCTTGACGGGCTGCGGCTAGTAATAAATGGAGACGATTTAGTTCGTTCGGGATGCCGTTTGGTAGCATGCGATGCGGTCACTCAACCGGCTCTAAAGCCCGTTACGTCAGCGGCCGCATGCCACAATTAGATCACATACGAGACTTGCAATGGTTAGACCAGACACCAATCGTCGATAGATATGCTTTAGTACCGTTAAAACTGGCTTTTTGCATCAACTGTTACGGCATTCCTATGATTTTCTTAGGCGTTACTTGTCGTAAACACTTGCGTAATGTATGTTTAGTAGACTCAATCCTTGATGGCTATCATCAGACGCACGAACGTGTTTAGAATGATAGACGTGAATCTTTTTTATATATTTTATTACTTGCTTAATTTGAGAGACATGCCAAGTAGCACGGGTAACTTTAAACTTGTGACTTAATTATTCCTTGATTTAGAAAACTCTGCGAATAATTTAAGTCCTTGTTTGACTGAGTAAGTGTAATGTTAACGAGCAAAATTTAAAATGCAATTTAAAGTTTAAGTACAAACAAGTTGCTTTACATTCCCTTTGGTAAGTCTGAATCCCGCAATGTAGTTTGTGGTCGGTCCATTCTAAGTTCCTCCTTCTTTGTTAAGTATTCGCCAAACTTGGCAGGATAATTGGCTCTATATTAAGAATGAACAGACTGCAGATAAAACATGGCTGTTTTACTAGAATTAACGCTAACAATCCTAGACAATTATGTACCGCAAAATACTTGATGTGTGACCAATTTCTCATATTCGCAACATGACACATACAATTCAATATACGTTTCGATTATTTGCTCTCACAGCGATAGTCCAATAAAGTGGCAGGAAGCCTAATCAAAGACAATGGAGTCTCGCCGACGACCCACTACGACCCTCTACGCATAGACTAGGTATTGCAATAAATGATAATTGATTGCATCAAGATACTGGATGTCTGTGCACGTCGTGTGACGTCATGTCCTGTCCGCTGGCACTAGATCGCCAATCATCGTGTCCTGGGTTCACACGCATCCAGTAAAGTCTACTTTGGAATGAAATTGTTTTAATAATAAAATAAAGACTCGACGCTTCTCAAGACATGACCTACTAGTCATCATATTTTAAAGATCACGAATGAAACAAATTCACCGTATAATTTATTGTAATCTTCAAATAAGTTGTTAATAATTTATTCAGGCTGTGAATCAATGTATTCATGTTTCGATAATCGCCAATCGAAATAGCGTAATATCTAGAAAAGTGCGATAATTTGAATATCCAGGAATCTGGTGGATGTAACATTACAAATATTACAATATCAAAGTATATTTTATCATGTAGATGAGATAAATGTTAACAATAGACGTGATTCAAAGGCGGTGGGAGAGGACGGTGATTACAAAGCGTCGATAGGTAGGTACATGGAGAGTCTCCGGTGCAGGGCGCTCGTCTCGAGGACCAATACTCGATGGGCCCTCAATCCGGGCTTACCTACTCCCGGCCCCGCGCTACATCAGCTAATACCTAACATTATGTCAACGTTATATGAATATTGTGACGCGACGCCTTCGTGATAATATCAATTAAAAAAACGGTAAAACCAATTGTAGCTCATCGCTCAGTCGGCCACGGTACGACTCAGAACAGACCGAGAAAAAGAAAATGGATAACTTATGTCACAATGTAGGTTTAACTCGTTATGTCCACTTAAAGTCAACAGGTGCGAGTGTGCGACCCTTTGCGGGTTCCGCTCACCTCGTAAAGGAAAAGCCCGAACAATCTTATTAAAAGAAATACCTTTGGAAAGTTGCCATAAAGCTATCTTAGCTAAGAACACCGTTGGTTTGTTAAACTAGACGATAATTTAGTAGAAACACCCGTCCTTTGTATTCTATTCACTGATTTATCGCACACATATTTAGCAGGTTGCATGCTTGTACAGCTTATCTGAAACTGGCGAGTCGGCTCTGCAGCAAACACTTATCTAGAAAATTTATCTAGACGTACCCTTACCGAGCGAAAACATAGTTAGGACGCCGTTCTAAATACTCATCTTAAGAATGTCCGATAATATTGCAGAGCTTCAATATTATGAATTGAAGCTATTTTCTGCATCGGCGCTTCAATTAATTCCTATGTCATGTACTGAAATAACTTAGTCGTTATATGCATCTACAGCGCCAAATGAGTTTGCTTATATTAAAGCTTAGGTAGTTATAAGTAAGCCAATTCAGGAAAATAAGAGGAATGAATCGCTCACTAGGTACTACGTCATAATTTTTAATTAAATATGGTACAAAAACCTTTTTATTTATGGATAACATTGAATAGTATTTTTTCCTTTATATTTGTCCCTTATACAGTATTGAGATAGGTTAATAAACCATATTTACATTATATACATACTACAACTAGAACTCTATATAATTACAAAAATAAAACTAAACGTTAGTACCTATCTTATATTATATAGTGATAGTGCATTTCATGAACTTTAAAGGAAAAATAGAGCGGTTAAGATAAATTTATTAGTTTAGCATTAATAGTCGTTGAACTAGGGTGTTGGATAATTTTGTACAAAATGTACAAAATGTGTGTAATTTTGTAAAATCCTTAGAATAAATCCTATAAAGTGACTAAGGTGAAGTAGATGCTTGTTTATAACGTGTGAAGACTTCCATTGAAAAACAAAATCAATAAAATAACGAGCTACTACGGAACCCTACACTGCGCGTAGCCCGACACGCACTTGGCCGGTTTTTTAAATATTATTGTCAAGAACCAATGATCTCTAATTTTGCAGATCTTACGTCAAAAATAACATAACTAATTCTGCCGCCACCAGTTTATTTATAGAACACGGTAATGTCTTTATTAAGTTTAAATGGCTAAGCGCCTGCAACCCCAGAGGCAGCTCACAATAAGAAAGAAACACAAGTACGAGAATAAAAGTTCAAAATGAGTTTCAAGATGAATAGGTAAGAAAATGAATTGCAGTGGAGCGTATGACGCAGCAGGCCGCGGGTAGCAACTAGGCGTTCTCATGACAAATATCCTCGATGCAATGAGTTGGCCGGTCTGCGGCTGTGCGCAATTCTACACATGCAGCCACCGAGCCATTGTGTGCGAACAAAGAGCCGCGTGACACTATGAGGAGGATCCAAGAGAACCGAGAACTTCGAGGAGGAACTTAAAAAACTTGAATGGAAATATTTCGTCCGCATTTTCTCCATAAATAAAAGACTAAGTACAGGTTGGCGAGCGTCATATGCATTGCGTATTTTTATTATCTGCTCGTCGATTGGATGTTCCATATGCTACCTATTCTCTATTCGGCCGTTCGCTGAATGGTTTTATGGTTTTGCTGAACACGGGAAAATCCCGATTGGTATTTTGATTAGAAATGACTAACCGATAATTAGCCTACTGTTTTGATACGCTTTTAATGACAAAGCGTTATTTTTAATCAAGTTGCGACTGGAAAAATAATTTGCTATCATGAATATTTGTGAGGTGCATCATTGTGTAAAAATATAAGCTTATCTAACACGACAAACGTACGCAACAACGTTAAGTCTCATAAAGACAACTCATCAGACATGTACGCACAAACGCACACGGCCTCTGAGAACACGGATTTGTCTCCACATCCCATCCTTTTATTAGAGGTAGACTAGAGGATTATACGAAATGGATGCGGAGTACCATTCTACTCTCTACATCATACCGAGATCACCAATCTGCCTGCCAAGCTAGGATTATGTCATTATCCCCCAAGATCGTTGGTAGAGATCTATGGGGGAGCGCCTAGCAGCCACGTACCTATGTGCGTAGGTATATGTTGCGTTGTAAGTGGCTTCTCAAAGGGCGCACATTTACACCCATGCTCACTTGCTCTGTTAAAGTGGTATCTCAGTTATCGGGTTCCACACTTAGCTTTAGAAGTGTTTGTCTTAGTAATGAAACGGAATGTAGCTGTGAAATAATACATGCTTTTGTACATGTTTAGTCAGACTTACTAAAACTAGGAAACTAATAAGCAAAAGCAAAAAATCCGAATTGGGACCATAATGTAGGCTTTTTCAGAATTTACGGAAACTAAATTACCTTAGAGAACTCTAAAATATGTAATCTTAGTTATCCTAAAACCTTTATTTATAAACTATTTTCTAAGGTACTAGTTAGCGACCGCCCCGGCTTCGCACGGGTAGCACTAATCTAAAGGGTGTAAAAACCTCTTAACGAAGCCGAAAGGCACTTGTTCTCCTCGTCATTGAGATCATGTTTTGTTCTACACCATACCTGGGAACCTCCTAGTTACGGAGATATTGGGGGTCAAAGTTCCAACTTTTTGACAACTTTTTTTTTAAACATCTCAACTTTAAACACCTCCACGACCCCCGTACTATTCAATTCACCCATCAGCACAATGTTTTCAGTGCGTTATATTGAGTTCTACCACAAAACATGATTTTTCATCCCAAAAAAAAAGTCGTTTCCCAGCAATAATTTTTGGTAAAGTAACTTAGTTTGATGTACAGAATGCTTGGTTGACGGCTTCGTGATGAGGTGGTTTACACCCTTTATAGCCGATGACTTTTCGAGGATGGATGGGTCTTGTGACAAAGTTTTAGCAGATTGCTTTAAGTACGGCGGGACCCTCGTCGTCGATATCGTCATTCAGATTCCTTTCGATTAATGTTTTTAAATTAACCAATTGCCTATAACCTTCTCAGCTAATTTTTTTTTCTGTTAGTGAAAACCGTATCAAAATCTGTTGAGTAGTTTCTGAGATCCTAGCGAACAAACAGACCCTCTGCTCAGCGGGGGACTCTAATTTATAATATGTAGTGATAGTGATGATGATGATGATAGTGATGATTAAGTGATTATGTAGTGATGATAGTGATGATTAAGTGATATGTAGTGATGATAGTGATGATTAAGTGATATGTAGTGATGATAGTGATGATGTAGTGAAAGTGATATAAGGCTCTAATTTTGTAAGGAAATCCGCCGAACCAAAATAATGTTACATTTTAATGTCAAATTCTGAGGAAGCTGGTATCTAACTATTACAAACAAAGTAGAACTCAAGTTTGCAAGTTTCCTTGAAGTGATTGCATTCTGAAAAACATAATAATAAGTTCGAAACTCGTAATTATACTTTGGACTGTGGACGCCATGAAGGAATAATATTCCGAAAGTTCTGACTCATATTTGTTGTTGAGGATGGTATATTCGACTGAAATTATTTTATTTAGTCCAAACTCTTTTTCAATGGCGGCGTAAAGGCCGCGTAACAGAAGCGTAGGCGACTCCATAAGCTTAATTATTACGTGAGTTAACGTAACTCCGACGCGGCGTACAAGTCGCGTAGCAAATTCGTAGGCATTTCTGTAGCGAAGACACCGCGGAAAGATCGCGATCTGCTACGCGGCATCTCGCTACGCTGCTACGCCGCGTAGCAGGTCATAGACGTTTCCGTAGCGCAGACGGCGCGTTGTGGCTGCGGAGGCGCCGTAAATATGCAAACTGCAAACGCTTAACAAACGCCAAATAGGTACATCTGGCGTTTGCTAAGCGTTTACGTTGAGGCTCTTCTGATCCCATCGAATGTCAACCTGAACACAGTTTGACGTATGAAAGAGTCGCAACTGTTTTTTTTCAAAAACAAGAAGTCCTCAAACCTCAGCCACAAGTCATTGACCTCAAGAGTAACACACTAGTAGAACCCCAGATCATTTTACATGTGGGAGTAAGACGCGGGGGCCTGATCTCAAGTCGGCACTTAAACCCAGCCATTGATAACTGAAGCTCTGGCCCTTGTTCTCTTATCACGCAGACCTACAACACGCAAGGTCAGTCAACCTGATGACCAATTCCAACCAATTGTGCAAAAATTTATTTCGGTCTCATATGAGTCAACATTAACACGAAGTTGGCCTAATTTTAACAATAAACAGCAACATTAAGATATTTGGAACGTTTTGTTTAAGTTTGGTAATGTAATTTCCAATATTTATGTTTGGTTGGTATTGTAGTAGGTATTTAATAATTTAGGAACGGTTGCCTTCTTCGGTCAATACAGACCCTTTTAGCTATGTTCAATAAAATTTAAGCTACGACACAGAGCAAGTCCTTTTGATTAATAGGTAAACTAACTGCAAATTAAAAGAAGGGACATCGACGCACAAACGAATACCACGTATTCAGTTCATCATCCCGAACCCCAAAAACTTTTCGTCGGCAAGTTAAAAAACAAAAGTGCAATACCTACACAGTCAAAATGTATGAAACAACAGATTTTTTTTTGCCAATGAAAATTTTCTAGCAGAATATTGCACTGAATACGAGTAGGTGCGTGGATTATAAACGGTTACGTGATGATAAACGATTACGTTTGGGAGTCGTTGTCCCTTCCACCCTGTATTGTTTTTTGACGGACTGTGGTTAGCGCTTCTCGTCTCAGTGTACGAAGGAGCACGCCAACTTCACCTTTGAGCGGCTCGACATAATCGCCGGCGGCTGCTCTGGCTTAGACTCAATCCTAGCAACACGGATCGCGCCTAAAGTGGTCCTATTTTAGGCACATTAACCGCGGAGTTCGTAGTTAGAAATAGAAACATTGCCGGTTTTTGCCGAGGATCGATTGTCTAATGAGTCACAGTCGACATGGGACTGCACTTGGCGGGCCCGCTTCACCCGTGATGGATGACAAATCGCTTTTAGATCCCACGCCACGATGTTTACGCTAGCCCTCCTGAATGACTTACGATTTAAATGCTCTTTCCACCCGATCTCGGCGAAATGGATCCCATTTTCTTTTTTATTAATGCCGCCGGTCCTAGAACACATTAAAGGAGATCTTATCTCGCAGTAGTACCTACCTATACATTTGTTTATCACGAAAGGAAAATTTACTGGTCACAGATCAAGTTTATCTACATAAAAATCTGCATTTCATTCCTAGATAACATCTAAGCACTTACGTACTCGTATAAGTAGATTTTATATTAGCTATGGTCAGCCAGCTGTCGTTACCGACTATAATATTATCTTCAATTTAAATCGAATCAAGTGGGCCTGACTTTTTATTTCTAAGAAGAACAATCAGTACCTAACCGTCATTAAAATTGTTGTGATCAGGTAGTAAGACCACTAAATTATAAATGCAATATAATATTTCAAAATGATGTCATGGCATTGCAATTCATTTAAAATTGTTAGGCTCTTTGTGAAGCTAGGTTCCTAAGAATTTATTGCGTATCTGTTGGTTCTCCGAACGAAGCGCTTAAGGATGAACATGTTATGTATTTTACGTCATAATCAGAAACCTAGCAAATGCAAGAGGTGAGCGAAAGCGTAACCACACTGACTTATTTATATATTTTCTGTTCCAAAAAAATATTTTTAGAAAAAACGTTGTTAAGTTAATGTTGTGTCATAAGTCATAACTGCGCCAAAAGTAATCTGCGAAGGCTGTTTTAAATATACATGATGCTGATTTAGCTATTTGCGTCCCGGACAGGTGTCAAACAATTTAATTATAACTTGTTAATATGTATTTACGAGCATTCGATAAGCACTCACACGTCTACTGTAGGACGCTGAGGGCATTGCCTCTCAAGGACTCGAGTGTTTTTGCTTGTACCGGCTTGCTTTTAGCACGCTACGTCATCGTGGGCGGACTCCCGATTGTTGTGACGGATCTAATGCCAATAACCTTCCATTGTACTTACTTCTAGTTTTGACTAGCTCAGGATAAAGAATTAGACCTCGGTTGTAATGAATCCGCTGTAGTCTCTCCGCTTGCGCCGGAGTACGTGTAGTCGGTAAGTCAGTCGTGTAGGGAGAACAATGCACCCACGTTGCAATGCCACCCGCAAGGACTTTCTTTCCAACGTTTGACACAGATAGAACACAAAGAAAACGTCATTTGCAACCAGCTAAAGGATCCCATTCTAGTCTATTTTTCTAGAAATAGCTTTTTCCAAGAATTGTGATAGTCATTTAACAAAACAAGCTACATTCAAGAGCCTCTACAGTCCGTAACAGTCATTATAACTTGAACAGACATCATATTTTTTGCGTGTTTTCGATCCAAACTTGCAAGTTTTGGGCCATAAATTAAGGTCTAGCATTCCGAAGCAGTAGGTACAAATAAATGTATTAAAGCAATGGGACTTACGGAACCCAAAAATGAACGTGACAGTCGTATTTCTGTAATCACATTAGGTAACGTGGAATTTGTAGAATGTTGTTAGGTAGGCACTACAAACTTCCTTCAGCTACCAAGTGCGGAATTCAATAAAAGGGCCGAGAACAAAAAAGCGGGTTCTCTGTTTGGTAAAGTGAGAATTATACGTTCCCAAAAATAAAGAAAAAAAACTAGAGGCCTGTGTAAAGTAGGGATCCCTCTGCTGTAACTTTTCTTCGAGGATAAGGGAATTACTTACGACCGACAAGGGGAAAACAAACTACGAAAACGACAAAACATGTTGTGTTCGATACTACCCTTTTTGTGATGTACTAGAAGACTTGAATATCGTCATAACTTACAAAATACCGTTAAACTTTATACCTACCTTGAACTTCTGAAATGTCAAAATATTCTGTAATGTTGTAATCGTGAGGCCATTAGTTCATTACAGTAATTCAACGGGCACTTAGATAAATTGCAAGTAAACACAAACATCAACTACCTATACCCTTTGGTCGGTTTACATTCGCAATTCGTATGTTTGTTTTATAGGAAAAGTTTCACAAATTGTCAGACCAATATTTCAAAATCCCTGGCATCGGACCCACAAACTGTAAGGTAGGGAGAGAAAAATCTCACAAAAACTGTGTGCAAACTCGAATTAAATAGTCGTATCTCGCTGGTGACAGTGGGAATCCATCAGCGGTCTCGATTGGAACGATAACCGCCCCCGCGCACCCCGCACCCCACTACGAAAAATAAATCGTAATTTGATAGCGCCCTCTAGTGTGCTTTGGTCCAGCCTGAAAAAAACACTGAATCAGGCTAGTTTAAATACAACAAGTACAGACAATGTGTGTCAATTATAATAGGGTCAAAAACCCGCAGCTGTAGCAGTTAAAAATAAAAGGCTAAAAATACTCGAGCAATTAGATCTAAAATAAATTATTGGGCCAAGTTTAACTCGCACATGAACTGGGCTATCGGTTGAGATTACAAAAAAAAACATCATGTTTCAACAAAAACATTGCCTGTTACATGATAGTGTTGTTAATTAATGTTGTTAATTAGTGTTTGTTTGATTTGCTCGTTTTTTTGGGATATTTACAAGTTCCCAAAAAAAAAAAAAACGAGCAAATCTTTCCATGAGTTGAGAAAATTCATTCAATCAAAAGCTCTCAAATGTAAAACCACCGAAACAGGCTAAGAAAAAGTTAAATATCCTTGATGTAAAATGCGCAACATTAATTAATATCCTTTTAGACAGAGCTCCTATACTAACTCAAATCCTCGTCCATATACCAAAAGATTTATGTTCTCTTTCTTGTACTGATGACGTCCTAGTTATATCACAAAAATATATATTATGTAAGCACATTATTATTTATTGTGTCGCAAAACAAAGCTTCCTTTTCAGATATCGAGGCTGTTCACAATGCGTCTCTAGAGGATCCGCAATGAAGAATATTGTGATGGCAGATATGGTTCACAAAGAGGAATTGTAATTTTTGAGTAATTCGTCAGTTATCACACAGACCTGCCGCTGTGTCAGTTCGCGTTCATTACTCACGCATAGCAAGCACCATTAATTCCTCGCTAGGAATTCTAGACAAGTATTTGAATTAGTGCTTATAGATATACCTATAAATAAATTGCAGAAGGCGTAGGTGGCTGGTAGATTGCGTGGGAGAGGCGGTCGGGCGGAGGGGGGAGGCGCGTACCCTACCACCAAGAGCCTGTATTTAAAGAAATTTAATACCGACAATATTTCAATATTCTGTTGGCTTGTATAAATAAAACATGAAAGGTCAAATTATGCTCAACATAAATCGAGAAGTGTAACGGTTGAAGCTGTAACGCTGTGAAAATTAGATGAGGAAAATATTTCCGCTTTTTCTCCCAATTTATTTATGGCGGCGGTTAATAATTTACAGGAAAATGTTGAGTTATTTAAAACAAACAGGAATATAATGAGATTAAAGTCGTAGGAAGGCACCGCTTACAATGCTAGGAAACGATATCCGAAAGGAAAGTTAAACATAACATCACGCTTGTAATCCCCTAAGGGATAGACAGAAGCGTACCTAAAACACTCACATTTCGCCAGTTAAAGGAAAGTTAAGTTGACAATTTTAATCGTATCAGCGCGCAGCGCCGATTAATGTGACTTTACGATGCGGGCTGTATTAACATGACGTAACAAATTAAATATTCTAAAGTCATGAATACCTAAGGTCCTATACATACGCTAGCATCTAATGAAATCAAAGTCTCCGTGTAGGTAGTACGTGTATCGCAAAACGTCGCCTCTCCTAGTTCCAAGTTCTAGACTTCAGTTACAGTGCTGAACTCCAGTAATTAAACTTTCTTTGGTGCATCTTATGTACGCTTTAACCTAATCCTGGCTAATATTGTTTTGAGAACTTTGGTGCAATAATTATCGACAGAAATTGCCTAGTTTCAGCAATTATTAAGCAGTGCTTTCGTGTAAAAAGCTTTTAAACGAGCACAGAATGTTAAAAATTACAGTAGACTGATTGTGTCATAAACCTTTTTTAAACGGCTATAATTATGTGACGCAATGATATCGTCAATTTATCAAGCCTATGTTTAATTTACTGCACAGCGTCAAATACTTTAGCGTGGTTTGCCAAATTACTGATGACTTAGGCACTCGTATTTCTCGACATCTTTGTCAAGATAGCGATTCGACTTTTTATAATCAAGGAGGCAACGTGGCACTTTGCAAATGATCCAGACAAATCTACCTAAATGTAGAACGTCCATCAAAATACCCAAATGTTTCCATCCGATTCTTCTGCCTCATTAGTTCTCTCTGTTATCGTCTGTACTAAGACTTATTACCAAAGTAAACCTAAGATATAGAGTTTCTCATTACGGAGATTGGAAAAAAAGGAAAATTTCAGGACAGAAGAATAAATCTCCAACTGTTTGTGACCGTTTCTCTTGCAATAAAAATAGCAAACCCTTTTTAACTTAACAGACGTTTCGATCGGAATTTCACTACAGTATGGAGATTAGCTGAATCCGATTTGTTTTTGGCTAAAAGGCCACTTCTTTTCAAACAATAGATTTTAGCAAAGGCATAAAAATATATAGGATAGTGTTTTATGTCTGCACAACCACCAGTTTGCTATATAGGTCGTTGCGGTATATTTTTGCGATTTTTGACTTTGTTAGTACTCCAACGTGGGTTGATCCCGTAGAAGTTTTAGATCAGTATTAGAATCAGGATCGATAGGCATCAATAAAATGTTTTGTGTAAATAAGCCTTTTTCTTGACAACTCTAATTTTTTTTTTAATCTTTGAATTTCACGAAAAATCATGGTCTCCTAAGACCATTTTCGTGTAGCTGCAACGGTTAAGGTAGTTCCCCTTACTGCCCCGCTAAAAGTTTCCACCCTGTATAATGACGATCCTGTGACGTCATTAGCTGACCTAACAGTCACTTTGGATAACGAGCTAAATGATAATAAAATCATAAAAAACCCATACATTTAGGGAATAACATAAAGTGACATAACATTATCTAATTGACGAGCGATAACTGAACAATTTTATCTGCTTCAAGTTTTCAAGTGTCGCGTAACAATGATCGAGATAGAATAGAACACCGATATACAGTGTTATTCCAATATGTGGGCATTACGTGGGCGGGGACGTGTTATCAGACCTGGAACATGTTCCTGTTTACTGAGTGCTGACAACCCTGGCGTACCTACTGACGCACGACTATATCATATCATATTATTTAAAAAGCACTCATTAGACCTACGTATCTATACAAAACTGATCGACTATCCTGAAAAACCTACTCAATAAATCAATGATTTCAGATTAGGTACATCTGATATCAAAGAGGAAGGATATTGCAGAGCTGTAAATTCACATCACAAGATATTATCTTCAATAAATAATTTATTTACATATTCATATTATCAAGTGGTTAAACAAAATTTACCGTGTTAAGCTTCATAAAGAGTAATAAACATGCGGAACGAAGGACACAGTTTTCCATTTAGGTGATCGAATTAACCTTTTAAATTATTTATAAGGTAAACGTTGATTACAATGTTCGACATATGAAAACGGCTGCAACAGGATGATTATAATGAGTAAGTGGCGTTTACACGAGCCGTCGGGCGTCGCAAGCGGATCCTTGACCCCCGTAGTGGGTCGAAGTCGCCCGACCAGACGCTCGCTGTCGGTCGGCGGCGCCCTTCCACGACAAATAAATATCAGTGCACGCACACTAGCTATGAGCCTATACAAACTCGTAACAACATACCAGTACAAATTCCGGCGAAACATGAGCGTAATATTGTAATGAATCATCCTTCGACCCTTTGTCCTAGCAATTTGTAGTTTGTATTACGAGAACATAAACCGCCTCGATCATTTCTACTGCCCCCGCATTAGAAAAAATACTCTCCGTCGGAAGCCATAGAATTTATTTGCGCAGAAAGCAGTGTATACAGACCCTAGAGCTCCCATAATATTTCAGTATAGCGAAGCTATTCTTTTCATCGCGCTGGCATTTTACCAAGCGACTTTTTATTCAACTACAAAGCTGTGGTAGGGGGTGCAATCAATGCCCCACAGAAAGAAGATTGGAGCCTACGCGCTTCTTTTTATTTTTGCTTCACTATTAAAACGAAGATTTCAATTGCGTAGATATTAAATTATATTGAAAAATGTAACTAAAAGCCTTGATATAAAGGAAAAGTTGCATTTCTTTGCGAATTTATTTTTAATTTAGCTATGCAGCGCCGGTTCAATTTTGATGAATGAGTTCCTTTACAGCATTAACGTTTTGTGTTTTATATTTTCTGCAATTTCCGTTTGGTCCTTTGAGGTTTATTTTTTTGAAATCATAAAACAAGCATAAATCTCTTCGGCTTATTTTCTTATTCCGTCTCAAAGCCAACCTACAGTTTTTATCAAGTTTGTTCAACAAAATGCTTTGCGAATATTGTAAGTGAAGAGTATTTTATGGGTATATAGTCCACAAAGCGCCGCGGTTCGGTAAACACATTTATCAAAATATAAACCTTGTCAAATCTCAGTGTCAAACAAAAGGAGATATGTCGTAACGGTGGAGATGTGATACATTACGAGCAAATAAAATCATATTGCACGAGTTTCACTAATTTTGAACGTGAACAAATAAAATAAATGCATTTACGAGCATCGTAATATTATTTGTTTCGTTGTGTTAGTGTTCTTATTTTATGCATTGTTATACGCACGTCGTCAATTTAAGACTACCGAGTTATGGTGTTGAAAGCAAAGTAAGTATCCTGGAGTTTATTTGCCTGAAATCGTCAACATGTATTGGGCAAGAAGAGACAAGACATCCTTTTCCTGAACGCATGTACAGATTAATTATTGTTAGTTGATACTTTGTTAAATACAGTAACACTAATAAATACCAGGTAAGAATACAGTATACTACTTAGCTACATTTTTAAAGGACATTTTTAGGTACGTTCTCTAAATCTTGTTACATGTTTCGAGTTGAGGACTCGTGATCGTTCATATTTATAGATAGGTATGCATTTTATTGCTCCGCCTGTAGGTGTATGTCATACACTGTATGTGAGCATCATTCAGACAAATGTTACACGAAATTGATAAAAAATATACCAACTTTCACTTGCTTAGATTTTGTTTCGCCATTTAAACTTTTAGGAACAAAGGAGAATGGGCCTTGAAGTATGAGCATCTGCCCCAAGGTCTAATAGCCATAAGATATCCGTAATTGAAAAAGCTTTTCAAGGAGAACCTTTTGCTACTAACACGACTTTTGCTAATCCGCAGTCCGTTCGTAGTTATTGAAATAAAAAGATTACTAGTTGGACTTGACTAGTTCGTTAGCTTGTATACTAACATTTTAAGAAACATTACTTTTCAAAATCACGTCAGCTTTTCGACCTATCACCCCCACCTTAGAACACAAGCACAATAAAAAACCCCATAATGCGAACCGCGTCTTAAAAGTTTCCAACCAAAACACCGCCATCCCAGACACAACTAAAATTCAAACTTTTGTAATTAATGTTTTTCCCGTAAGAAAATTACTAAAACCTTTTGCGGGCCGCGTAAGTTGGGTGACATGGGTAGCAATGCGTAGCCCGAAAAAAGTTCAAGTCCCATCCAAGTTTGTTAAGACGTGTTGGAAAGTGGCACCAAAAAAATAATTGTAAAAATTTGAAAATGCTTAAGACTTAATTATGTTTTTTTTTACATTTGGGCGCCTTTTTGTCCTCATAATTAAGCCAGGAAATAACGAGCTGGACAAAACGAACGACCAGTGGTCTAAATTGGCCCTGGATCGAAGAATTTGGGAAAAGTCATGGGGAGAGGCCTTTGCCCAGCACTGAAGAATTGATGCCCCAAGACAAGGAGGCCACGAAAGAGATGTAGAGACTCCGGACTAACAGGATAAGTTCCAAACCGGAAAGAGGACGCACGTGTTCGCGAAATGTGTAAGAAGTAGAGGGATGCAATTGCCCATGGGAACACAGAAAAAAAAACGATTTCGACAATATTGCTCGATAACTTGAATTGCTTAATCGCTCTGTAGCTCACCGCTCAGGGCGTTAATTCCCTTTACGAAATTCTACAACAATTCTAGTTCCAATATTATGATATTGCCTGTAAACAGATAATCCTGGCTTGGGCAATCGTTACAAATACAGAAGTGCCTAGTATACTATACCAATACACATAACATCACGCCTGAAATTCCTGAAGGGTTAGGCAGAATGTGTACAGTCACGAACCCTAATATATTAGGTTTAAAACTCAGCAAGTTTCAAAATTGTTTTCCTCGTAGAAAATCGATTGTAATTTTGAGATCAAACCTATTACACAATAGTATGGGATCACAAATACTATGTTCGTAGCTACATAAAATTGCAATCAATAGGTACAATGGGAGAAAACCACTATTTAAAGTTGCTATGTGTATACATATTACTGAACTTATCGACAATTTTTCCAGTCATATTTTAATCCAATGTAAAGAAGCGAGCTTAATCTCATCAATAGAGCACAAATCATGACTCCAGGCTCAGCCACTCACCCTAGAGAAACGAACACAGGACTTCAAGCTCAAGAGTAGCACTTGTGAATACCAAACTGTTAATGCAGTCATTAATAATAACATCATTTAATTTTATTAAAGGTAGTTTAATTTCACCTTTAAAACAAATATCGCTTCAGTTAAGCCTTCACACTGAAATAATCAAACGTGCGAATATTATCGCGTGTTTACTGAAATAATAATTGCGGTTACCATGGTTACGAGATGTCCGCGTTACGTATCTGTTTATGCCATATCTGTTTACGATTTATTTGCGAAATAATCATGGGCTTGATAAATAGAGCTTTGGAAGCAATATTGCTTATGACGTCATAGTAGGTAGTTAAAGATGCCACGTTTTGTTTTCATACGGATCGTGATTGTACTTGCGTTATCCATAAAAATAAAATGTCACTTACGGGATATTTTCATCGGTATATTGTTCATTTTGAGCTCCCGATATTTCGACGCTGTTGTAAGCGTCATGATCGCGGGTTATTTTAAGTTTAGTTATGAACCGTGATAGCTTAAATTTAAAACAGTCTTTGCGTTATCCAAATCTGTGGTTTTACAGTTTCATCCATAGTACCAAATTCCAATGAGGCCTGCCTGCACCACAAATCACAAAATTCTCACTTAGCTCCTTAATAAATATAATAAATGTTCGATTTTCAGCTGATATACTCAAAAATGTCGTGATGGCCCAGAGAGGTTAAGGTCTCGCCTCCCATGTCTGAGGGTTGTTGTGGGTTCAAATCCGAGCCAGTACCAATGTGACTTTTTCAATTCATATGTAACTACACTTATGTCCAGATGCTGTTTCAAACTTTAAATGTTAAACAAAACACACACACAACACACACACATGACACATGACACACACACACTCACACACACACACACACACTCACATGTTATATTTATATAATAATCCGCCAATTCAGGGGACCGGCACTGCCTCTCCTTAAAACAGGCTAAACTTTAGCCTATCTAGGAGAACAGTACTTCACCCGTCTTTATTGTATAGTTGAACCTAAAAATTGTATAAATGCAACATTTGTAAACTTTGCAATCCCATTTTGAAATAAACTATTATTATTATATGTACTTTTCTAAGTTTATCTTGGACATCACAGACATCGGTAAAGGAAAACATCGTGAGGAAACCTGGACTTATAATTAATATAAGTCTGAAATCGCCCACCCGTCTTGAGCAAGCGTGTTGATCAATGCTCGTGCCTTCTCTGTATGAGAAAAGGCCTTTGCCCAGCAGTGGGACAGTAATAGGCTGCCATGGTATTGTTATATTATTTTTATACTCAAAAAATTGGGGAATTTTGAAATGCCTGAAAAAGCTCTGATGGGAAAAACACTTACCTTTAGCGTACTATTCCAATAGGGAAACGAACTCGGGGAATCATACTAACCCGGTTATAAGGAAAAAAATTCAGTCCCAACAAAGGTCTGAAAACCGTTTTTAGGGTTCCGTAGTCCTGACAAGGAACCCTTATAGTTTTGCCATGTCCGTCTGTCTGCCTGTCCGTCTGTCCGAGGTTTTGCTAAGAGACCGTTAGTACTAGAAAGCTGTAATTTTGTAGACGTGTGTATATCAATAACGCCGACAAACTGGTAAAATAAAATTTTGAAAATATATTTTTTTAGGGTAGCTCCCCTACATGTGAAGTGGGGATGAATTTTTTTTTCGTCGTCTACTCCATCGTGTGAGGTATCGTTGAATATGTCTTTTAAAATGACTTAAGGGTTGCTAATACTTCTTTTCGATTTAATGCTCTATTTGCGAAATATTAAACTTAAAAGTAACAATATTTTGTTCCAGTAGGGCGTCCCCCCCCCCTCTAAAAACTAAACTGCGGGCTTGAAAAATCTGGAAAAAATCATGAAGATAGTGCATTTTATGAACTTTAAAGGAAAACTATAGCGGTTAAGACAACTTTATTAGTTTCAATCAAATTTAATCGTTGAACTAGTTGGGTGTTGGATAATTTTGTACCAAACACAAAATCCTAAAAAGTGACTAAGATGAAGTAGTTGCTTGTTTATAAAACAAACAAAATCTAAAATGAAAAAACATAACAAATTATCATAAGTATCCAATTTTGCCGTTAGATGGCGCTGTACCAACGGGTTCGTTCCATATTGTGATAACGGGCTACTACGGAACCGTACACTGCGCGTGACCCGACACGCACTTGGCCGGTTTTTTTTCAGGATAACATGACACCCAAGCTTAAGGGCAGGTAGACCAAATTTTACCAATTTTACATAACTTTGATTCAATAGTAAACTAACAAATCGTAATTTTTTAAAGCAAAAAAATATAGATAGTTGACTTTACTTTGACAATTTGTGGTTCAAAACAAGATATCGAAAACTTCACTCGATAAAAAAAATCCGAACAGGAGCCTAATTCGAATCTTTTTTTATGGTTTTCTTATTTTTCTTGAAGAAAATGAAAATTTACTTCCAAAAAAAATATCTAAGCAAAGTAAATAACATTTAGAACAATTATTTGTGGTTACATTTTGCAAAAGAGTTTAATCTTTTTAATAATTAATTATTATATAATACAGCGGCTTACGTACGTGGATTCAGTCGCCCGCCGGGCCTTGACGAGGTAGGACCTATGTCCCTTTTGCTGGCGCACGGCTGTCTCGCTGATTTATCGAACGATTTATTCATAGATCTTAGTGTAAATATAATGGTATGGTATTTTTTAACCGACTTAAAAAAAGGAGGAGGTTTCTCAATTCGACCGTTTATATATTTTTTTATTTGTCGCGCATAACTTCGTCGTTTATGAACCGATTTTGATGATTCTTTTTTGTTGGAAAGGGTATACCCCGAAATTGGTCCCATTTAAATTTCATATGGATCTGATTATGAGTTTCAGAGACAGACAACGGAACTCTTCTAAAAATTACAGCAAATTAACCGTGATTGCAGCAATCACTTGGATGTTTATTGTTTACACAACATTATAACATAACATCACGCCTGTATGCTCTGAGCGGGTAAACAGATGTGTACAATACACCCACATTTCGACAGTTAGGTATGTTAAGTTCCATTTTATTGGGGATACTTCTATTATCATGTAAAATAAATGCTTAGCAAATATTTTTATAAAAAATTACAACTAAAAATTAAAAAAAATAAAACTGACAACAAAGAAGTCGGAAGTGTGTCTGTGTGTCATGTAAAGACGCTACTCATCTTCACGCAAACAATCACAGGGTGTTTTTACACCGTAAAATTTTATATAATAATATAATACCTCTAGATTATAATCTATCTCGCGAGATTGTAAACTCTCCAAAGATTGTGAACTGTTTGGTGACAGATACAACAAATAAAGCGCGTGTCGCTTCGTGAGATCAAAACAATGTAAGAAACTTAGTCACATAATTGAATAAATCTTGACTTGCAGCATTTTACATTTACAATATCCATTCAAATTAATGTATTACATATAAATGTTCGGTTTTCGCAATTACTACAGTATTATAATAAATCAAGCTGACAATTTAATAAAATAAGTTGTCGTACTGCACGCTTACCTATACTGTGACACTTCGCTCAGCTTTGGGTTCACGTAAGTTCACGCCGGCGACGCGAGCGCACGGCTCGTTTCGCGTAAAGGATGGTAGCGTTAAATACCTACTTTGCTTAGTCTACCTGGCTTTAAGGAGGAGACCTAGCAGAAAGTAGATATATCTCGTATATCCAAATATAGCGAAAATGAGGTAAGATTAGTCAGATTTACACCTCAGTATTGCAGAAGCAAAGCACCTATTCCACGTAGGTTTAGAAGTGGAGAAGATGCGATAACAGTAAGTCGGAACTCGTCAAAGCAGTACTAAATTAATCGATAATTCTCAGAATCCTGATCAACCCCTCCAATAGCAAATGAAGCGAACACTACTGTTCAATTACACACAAGATGTTACACGTCATTTAGTACCTATCTGTATTAATGCGATAATAATTTCCTACTAATTGGTGCCGCTAATTAGATCTTAATCCTCTATTAATAGTACATTTCTATTCAAATTATTGTTACTAACACTACAAAGTAAAAGTAACGTATACGTGACACGCAATTACATGCCGTCGGCAACAGAAAGATAAAAAATACTTTACTTACATTTTAAACATTTAATATAAAGTATACGTATATAAATGTATAGTATGACGGAAGACCTAAACTGCGCTATGGGTCTATCAATGGATGGAGTATTAAAAGAGATCTCGTTAGTTCAAACAGCGCCGTGGGCATGGTCCACCCCCCTCCCGCAGTGACCCCCAGTGCCTCCCACGCATTGCAAAGGTTAAGGGCAAACCATTGTGGATGCGGCTGCATTCTCTCCGCGTCCAATGAAGAATATGAAGCTCTTAATATGTGCTTACAATGAAACCATTGACGTCATAGGAAATACCTTCCTTCAGTATTATTTAGTTCTGCTATATGAGTCTCGTTATGGGAGCAAACTATTTCAGCATAAATAAGTCCTTAGGTAAATTGTTTGCATAAAGCAAAAGAAAACATGTTTTACTCTTTGAAAAGCGGAAAAGTACGCTTCAAAGCTTCCATTATGTTGATCAAACAGTACTATAGGTATTCTCTTTTGTCTTCAATACTCACAGTACCTTCCAATATTTTTATCGGGAAACTACGTTTCATTACGAAACTAATATGACGCGCAAACAATACTTGATTCATCGCCCATTTATTGACATTGAAAACAAAGGCAATGCACTGAGGCGCACGTGCGCCGTGCACTGTGCATCGTACAGACAGACGAAGGAGCGAACAGTATGAGTAAACAATTTGCACTCGTTTTAAATCGAGCACAGACGAAGATCAAACCAACACGAAAACTTAAACACTTCAAAGTAATCCAACCAACTTGCTACAATGGTTTATTCAAAACTTTTCAAAGCGTTTATTAACAATTTTAACGTAATTTGTTCCAATCATCAGAGCTCAGTTTTAATCCGGTTATTTAATATAGTTTGTTCAGGAAATAGAAGCGGTCTCGACTGTTTCGTCACAGATTGTGTTGTTCTGACAACTTGTCGCCAGACAATGAGCATTCAAAAAGT
The DNA here is from genome assembly GCA_963853795.1 of Xestia rhomboidea. Taxonomy (NCBI): domain Eukaryota; kingdom Metazoa; phylum Arthropoda; class Insecta; order Lepidoptera; family Noctuidae; genus Xestia; species Xestia rhomboidea. Next base: position 10,494,836 of record OY970772.1, read on the forward strand.
GTTTTCTGAACCGATCTAGAAATAGTTTTGACAAAACGCCAATGTATAGGTATAGCTTAACAGTAGAGTTTGCGCAAAATCTTTTGCGAGACTTCGAACTGAATAAAGAAAATAATTCGACATTCTTGCCCCTTGCGAAGAATTCTCGTAGCAAACAGAATAAGTGAAAATTCTTTCCGTGTCCAGGTTCCGTGCGAATCTCTGTATCACAATTATGGATTTTTAAACCAGACGGCTTGAAACTGATCCTTGCTCTATTATTTATGGAGATAGACGTAGCTTAAGTGCATCCGGTAGACTAGCAAACCGCAGAGATTTCAAACGTCCTCTTCTCTATAATCTGTCTTTGTTCGATAAAAAACGTAGAATGTTTATCTACTTGTCAAACACACTTTTCGAAGATTTATCAAATTCCGGCCCGTCATTATGTCGTTAACTTTTAATTAATATTACGTCAGTAACTGCGTATAAGAATTGAACAGATGTTTGGAGCCAGCGTGTGCCATTATTGATACCTATATACGTAAACTTTGTTATAATTATATATGCATACATATTATAAGTGACACATTGGAAAACACGTGCAACAGTGAATTCTATAATAGGTTCATACATACTTACTTATGTAATGTAAGCATTATTGTGTTTACATGCGCAATCATCACCTGTTCATTGACCATTTATACATAAAAATAAACACGTGCACCTATGTGTAGATACGATTACCGTATATTTACAAAAACTTTTAACATTGATTAAGAGTTTATAAAAGTTTGCAAAGTTTGAGAAATGTTTTGTTTTCCTGTGAATTGAAAAAGGGTTTCGTTATTTGAAACGTTTGTAAAGTGTTTCCGAACTGAACAACTGTTTATTAGGCTTCTCTTGGATCGGCGAAAATCCGAGAGCGAGCTAAATCGTTTATTGTCTGTCCCTTTTAGGCTTAGCGTGTTAACATTTTCCTTTCAAACATTTTTTGAATAATCAAACCCAGCTGTTGTTACTTTGGTTTTGGAGTATTTTCGTGTTCGTCTACATGGGGAAACGGGTTTTCCAGCTATGTGCTATATTTACGTGGCTTCAATTTAGAACATGTCTATATTTAACAAATGACGATGACTTAGGACAATAATTTAATCATTACATTTTTACAGATATCATAAATTAAGTATAAGTACCTAATTTATGATTTCTGTAAAAATGTGTCCTGTGCAAATTCTCAATAAATATTGTTTTTTTTGTCGTTTTGTAAAATGAAAAGATATGACCTGTGTAGTATTGTGAGGTTTGTTAAATAATTATGTCTGAATCTTCGCGATTCCTTTGCAAAAGACTTAGGCAGTCATTTATCATTTAAACAGATATTTCATAAAGTTATCGTATCACTCTTATAACCGGTTAGTTACAGTCCTGTAATGTATCAAACCACCATCGAAGTAGTTTCAAAGTTGATAAAAATTTACCATGACTAATTTTAGTTTTATGGCTAATGGCATATATTCTTATAGTAAAGAAACCGGAATAGGCCTCTTTTGTACTAATATGTCATTAAATGAGTCCATTTGTAAACTAAATAGAGAATACGTACAAATTACACTATATCATATTCTAAGTACTTATTTTGTATGGAAAATAGAGCACACGAATGATAGATGGCCTATAGCCTCATAAAAATAGGTAGACATTTCGGTGAAGGTCGATGCTAAGACGAATCTTAGACTATCATTCTTCAAATCAAATTAAAACAAACAAAAGGCAATTACCAGCCATTTCTGAGCGTAAACATAAAAGAAAATCCTCAGAAAAGTGCCGTCCTTTAGAAGTTCACAACAAGACAATGCCTTTCCATGAGTTCACGTTTTGTAAATATTGGGACTGACGCGAGATGATTTTCGGTTTTCTTTACTATGAAATCAGCGTGGAATAAAACAACAAATATTAGGTACGCAAAAGGATTATACTCAGATATTTTGAGTCACAATACACGTGCCAATTTTTGTGCTATTCTGTTTATCATGTCTAATATAATGTATTATCTTGTTTTGTACAACTAACTATGAAATGGGCATTCAAAGGAGTGCTTTGCCAAACTGGGAGGTCGCGTAAAACTGTATGTCAATGGTCCCAGCCTCCAATAAACTATGCAAATACAGGGTGTAAACAGACTCTTCACGAATCCGTCAACCAAGCATACAGTACAACATCAAACTAAGTAACTCTGCGCAAACATATTACATATTTTTTTCAATTCCAACCATTATTAATACATCATGACATTTATGTAATTATTTTTGAATATTTTAATCTTTAATAGTAGCATGATTGTATAATTGTATGAATTCCTAATTTTAATTAAATTATGTATTTAGAGCATGTTTACTCGATAATGTGTAAGCTGTGGTTACCTGTAATTGAGTGTGCGTTACAAGACCATGTATTCTGCAATAGTTTTCATTTATATAAGAAACTAGCTGTTGCCCGCGGCTTCGCCCGCGTGAAGTTCGGTTACTGTCCCACTGGATCAAAATAAAGGGATAAATAGTATCCTACATGTTATTCAATCACTGTCACAGTCACTGACACAGTCACTGTCACAATCATTGACACAGTCACTGTCACAATCATTGTCACAGTCACTGTCACAACCATTGTCACAGTCACTGTCACAATCACTGTCGCAGTCACTGTCACAGTCACTGTCACAATCACTGTCACAGTCACTGTCACAGTCACTGTCACAATCACTGTCACAAACACTGTCACAATCACTGTCACAGTCACTGTCACAATCACTGTCACAAACACTGTCACAATCAATGTCACAGTCACTGTCACAATCATTGTCACAGTCACTGTCACAATCACTGTCGCAGTCACTGTCACAGTCACTGTCACAATCACTGTCACAGTCACAGTCACAGTCACAATCACTGTCACAAACACTGTCACAATCACTGTCACAGTCACTGTCACAATCACTGTCACAAACACTGTCACAATCACTGTCACAGTCACTGTCACAGTCACTGTCACAGTCACTGTCACAATCACTGTCACAATCACTGTCACAATCACTGTCACAATCACTGTCACAATCACTGTCACATTCACTGTCACAATCACTGTCACAATCACTGTCACAATCACTATCACAATCACTGTCACAATCACTATCACAATCACAATCATTATCATGGTAATCACAATCATCACAATAAATCAAAAATAACCCTTTCAAGAAGTCGAATCCACCATCTTCTGGAACTCAAAATAAATGCCAAATTCGTAATCAGCATCCCTGATAATCTCGGTATCGACACCCATATTGATTTTTAGACATTTCAACCCCATCGCACCCCAACACGATGATGGTATTTCAGGTCCGCCATATTTAATCTTAAAATCGTTGTTTTTGCAATACACCTGACCAGATACACCATACAAACTATACCCATGTTGATTTTCAGACTTTGTCACCCCATTTTCCCCTCTTAGGGGTTGAATTCTGAAAAAACCTGAAACCCGTTTCCACTCATTTATTAATAGGAGCACTCCTGTGAAGTTTCAAATAAAATAGTCTAACTAATCTTGTTTCCCCATACAAACTTTGGAGCCCCGTTTATCCCCCTAAGTGGGTGAATTTTGAAAAATCCTTTCTTAGTGCACCTCTAATCCACACAAGGAACCTACTTACCAAATTTGGAATCTGTAGACCCAGCGGTTTAGGCTGTGCATTGATTTTTAAACTTTGTCACCCCATTTCTCCCTCTTAGGGGTTGAATTCTGAAAAAACCTGAAACCCGTTTCTACTCATTTATCAATAGGAGCACTCCTGCGAAGTTTTAAATAAAATAGTCTAACTAATCTTGTTCCCCCATACAAACTTTGGAGCCCCGTTTAACCCCCTTAGGGGTTGAATTTTGAAAAAGCCTTTCTTAGTGCACCCCTAGACCACATAAGAAACCTACTTGTCAAATTTGGAATCTGTAGACCCAGCGGTTTAGACTGTGCATTGATTTTTAGATTTTGTCACCCCATTTCCCCCTCTTAGGGGTTGAATTCTGAAAAAACCTGAAACCCGTTTCTACTTATTTATCAATAGGAGCACTCCTGTGAAGTTTCGAATAAAATAGTCTAACTAATCTGGTTTTCCCATACAAACTTTGGAGCCCCGTTTAACCCCCTTAGGGGTTGAATTTTGAAAAATCCTTTCTTAGTGCACCACTAGACCACATAAGGAACCTACTTGCCAAATTTGGAATCTGTAGACCCAGCGGTTTGGGCTGTGCGTTGATAGATGAGTCAGTCAGTCAGTCAGTCAGTTTCTTCTTTTATATATTTAGATTGTAATGGTGCTCGTTGGTAATCCAAAATAAATAAATAAATAAACATTTTGCTGGGAAACGACTTTTTTTTAGGGTGAAAAATCACATTTTACGGTAAAACTCGATGTAACACATTCAACACATTGTGCTGATGGATGCATTGAGTAGCAAACGGGTCATGGAGGTATTTAAAGTAAAGTTATAACATTAAAAACTTGTATTTAAAAAGAACTTGTGAAAAAGTTGGAACTTTGATCCCCAATATCTCCGTAACTAGAAGGTTCCCAGGTATGGTCTAGAACAAAAAAAATATCGCAGTGACGAGGAGAACAAGTGCCTTTCCTTTTGAATACAGTAGCTTTTGCTCGCATGAACACTGGACACTGTCTTTTATGCAAAACACTGATTATGACTGTCGGCAACATTATAATAGTCAATTATCGCGCAAGCCGCGCCTCCCCGTGGCGCCCCGCGGTTCAACAGCCGCCGCGATCGGATTTTAATAATGCTATTTATAGGCGAATTTTAATACATTTGTTTTTCACGCATCCCATCGGCCTACGTGTTGTATTGTGCGTGGTTATTGTTTGTTCAAAGGTTAGGAAAAATCGATGAAAACGCTTTCTGGCACTAGAAACTGAATCTAATCTACAATTTTCATTTTCCACTAACTCGCATCACATTTCACAGTATTATTTATTGCAACTAAAAGATATCCACTTAAATATCGGCATCAAAATGTTACTTTCATTTTTTTGCCCACGAAACGCACTGTGGTGCAAAACTTTGCATTTAGTACACGTAGGCGCTTGCTACATCTTCATCTAAACTCGACACGACCAATCTCTGAAAGCAATAATATGATCGTTTATAAACTTGTAAGTTGACTAGAAAGAGATTTTTAACGACCCCACTACGAATTCAAAATGGAGACACAAAAGGGCAGACTGCGAAGCACTCAATAGTGAACATACAACATCGTTATTGAGAATATATTTACAGTTTTAAATGCCTATAAATCTCTTTAGATGCATTGGTATGCTGCATAGCTAAATAATAATCTGTATTTATGTTGGTTTTTCTATAAATTTCGAATATTGTCGTGGTTTTCTTTCGACTGTTTGTTAATTGTTGAAAATCTTCATTGAAAACTATAAAATATCATTGACTTTTATTTCAATAGTTACTTAAGTACTCTATTTTGTGCAAAGTTTAGTCCGTGAACTAAAATGATTACGTTAATCGGTACCTACAAAAGAAGAACAAAAAGCTCGTCTTTTCCCAGCCTTAGACTTCAGTGATATTTTCACAGTCAACAACTTCAAATAAACCCTGATAGTTTCGCGCTGTGAATCAGTCTGAGACGGAATATTTTTCTTATTTTATTCCAAGAAAGGCAGCTTTAATTTATCATTTAGGTCAAGTAAAAAGAAATATACATAGCTATTCTGCCTAGTTAAGGCGGGCTCGTTTTACCACAGTTAAGCCCGTTTTATGTGTGTGTACATCATTGAGGGAGCTCATCGACAAACAAGAGTGTTTGCTCTTTAAATGGGAAACGAAAATCATGTTTACTTTTTAGCTTTACAATTATAAAGTCACTTCAATATGTCAGCCGCGTAAACTCGCGTAGACGTCGCTTGACAGAGTTCATTATAATATATGTGATCAGTGTGATCACAAATCGACGCGAAGGTCTTAGGGTGACGAACAAGTTGATCGAAAGTCTTTAGTACATTCCTGTGGTTAATGTTCAAGTCAGACGGACAAGCCATGAGGCCGGGTTACTGAAATAGTATGTAAAATCGATGCTAGACTTTCGGGGAAAGGCTAGACGTTACTATTTTATGCTTAAAAGGTGCTTGCCCTCGGGTTCAGTGCATCACAGTTTTCGAAGCTACCTGTTTTGCGACATTTGAAATGTAACCCACGTACATTTATCATACCCCGCCCCCCCTCGTCAATCTGTCTAATTGGTCTAGCTTGCTGGCGGTCTCTATTTGTTCACGTTCTATGTTCGATTGATCCATGGTATTTCTACTTTTACTGGCCATTTAAACGGAAGATGTGGTATTATGAACGGTAACTACCGTTAACGGGTGTGGTGTGGCTGCTATTCGCACGTGTTAAGGGGCAAAGACCTCGAGATCGGACCACACTTCGCGATCTCGAAAGCTAAGAAGGGAAATCTTAAAACAAACGAGCCTTCTGATTGTGTGAACTTGAACTCAAATGAAGCGGGTGCTGATCGCCTGCGGGCTTAATGAGTGTGTTCCGAATGAGCCTGAACGCTACTGTTTAGTGTACTGTACAAATGTATCGTTTATTATTCGGGTTGAGTTTCCCGAGCGTTAGCATTTTCGGCCAGTTAAATGCCAACAAAAAACAGTGCCTACCTAAATGCAGGCCCTAAATTGGAACAAGGGCCGCTAGATATTTTCAAATATAGAATACTGCGATACCTGCTTTTTGAATGGTATGGTCGTATGTAATCGGTTGTTGTCGCTATTTTCTCCGATAACCAGTTCGATGGTTCAGCAATGTGACTTTTTATATTAATAACTGTGTATGAAACGTATCGGTGTCAATGACATGTGTACACGTAATACAAAGAGTTTTTATCAGGTGCCTGGCGATGACGAACTATGAATATAATTAAAGAAGAGTTGTGTATGTAAAATAAACATATATGAGGCGTAGGTACTCATATATAAAATGGTGTGTTATCGGTCCAGTGGTTAAAAGCAGCATCATCATTCGTCAATAAGAAACAGCGTTTGTCAATCGAAAACTGGTTAACTATACGTGGTGTGTGTTTTGACGCATCACGGCGCAACGTAAGAGGACATAGTATTGATGTAGAAGGAAGACAATTTTCATAAGCAAGACTTTGTTAGGTAGGTATATGATGACGAGCAGCAAGCTCATTCAAACAGTCCAGCCTTGATTCGCAAGAATTCTTATACATCACTAGACCAGTGTTTACATAAAAAACCCAACAAGTAAATAAAAACACAATACATATTTAATTTAATACTCAAGTACTGCGAAACAAGGCGCCGACAGACGTCAAGTGAGCGACCAAACGACAACATTCGGTCATGTTTTTAGTCTTAATTGAAGCGAAAACAGCCCAAAGTTGGCTGGCAATGCTCATTAAGAACAACAAACAAGTAGCTAAGTACTGCAGCCAAGAGACAGTCGCGAACTAATCGGCTTCCAGCAAGGACTGCCGAACTGTGTTCGTACTACACCGATTCGCAACTAAATATCATGTTTATTTCCCTTTTGATATTATATTGTAAGTTCGCAGACAGCTTAATTTGTGCCGATGGGTGAAATTAATACCCGGAATGGAAATGCAAAATTAATGGTAAATAAATATGAAGAAAACTTTCGAGCTTCAAGAGTCGTTCCAATTTTCATGCATAAAATTATAATGACGATGACAATGGGTGACAAATAAAAAAGTACATACTTTTTTACTATACTGTTTCATCGTCTATCACTGCATACACAATAATAAGTACACTAAATATAACTGTACTACTGTCGAGTAGTGAGTGGGTGTAAACATAGGGCAACAATTTTCAGAAGAGGGTTTTCAATCCCATCTAATGAGGAGTGAATCTATTGCAATTTATAGAACATGAATTTAAACTTTAAGCTACTTACAGAGTATTCCTGAGTAATTGAAGCTTACAGCTTAAAACTCCGCAACCACTAGAGTAATAAGGCGAGAGGGGAAATTATATCTATTTTAATTTCATACAGCGACGCTTTTAGAGGCTCAAATGAAAATACGTGGGCACAAGGTAAAGCCTTTACGCCTTGTTGTGGTTTATATTATAATATAAAAGTGACAAAGTGAATTCTGCGCGATATTAAAAATAGCTCCAACCATTAGATGGTTGAACAAAAATACCTTCTGTTCCTTCGACGGTATTCAAAGTTGGTGAACTTGTGTGAGTATTAACAGAGAATTAGAAAAATAACCCTTCTACATATTTGCATTAATTTTAATTTATATGCAGCAGTATTTTCTAACACAGTGTATCATATGCCTCCTTTCGTACCCATCCTGCATGACCACCTGCACCAGGATTTAAAAGAAGCCTCTGATAGAGCCGTGCAGATACGGTTCGAATAAAAATTTAGTCAAATCGACACGTAAAAGAAAAGACACTGTAGTTTTAAAACCTTCCAATCACTTACCTGGTCAACTATTCTTCTTCATCGTTTGGTTGGTACCTAACCTGGTGTCAGAGTTTGTGCGGGTACCTACATGGTACCTGCACCTCGTCATGGCAGAGGACTTTTGGCCGCGAGGTGTAATTTTCCGTTGTTTCCGCGGACAAGTGCCAGAATAGAATAGAATATCATTTTCAATACCCTTCCTCGAAAACGGGTTCTTATCGCACTGCGATTAGGTTCAACATGCCATGTATTTCACACACGTGGATTGTTTTCATTTTCCATCACCGCGTGCTGTGCCGCGTGCAGAAAGGAGCCATTTTAGCACGCGGCACAGCACGCGGGTGTTGGAAAATTGCCTCATATAAAACTATTCCTATAGTTAGTACAAATTGGTGCAATACCTATTTGGTTAGTACAAGTCAGAAGTCATTGTTTTTTTCATTATTTTATTTTATTTCTTCAAAAGTGTATTGATAAACGTCGTTTGATACACGTGGACATTTGTTATTGCAGTTCTCGGCTCAAAAACACCCTCGCCAACGGCTCGGGAGTTAATTCCGCCTCGAATGCAATAACAAACTTCCTCCACTTGTATCAAAATGTACTATTATATGCCTACTTATTGTTTTACAAAATATGTCTCTGTGGCCGGTGGGCCGTGCAGAGGTGAATCAACTAACTTAATGTCCTAGTGGATCTCTGTTTGCCGTTTTCTGATATTCGTAATTTGTCAGGCTATACAAACATAAATTACGTGTTTTATTTGGTTATTTGTGTTGTGTATTTACATTATTATTTGCGTTTATTAATTCGCCAAAGTGCATTTTATATTGTTTTTTTTTAAATATTTCTTTAAACAAACATTATATTATTATTATTACATTAATATTGTTAAATTTTTATTTCCTTTATTTATTTCTTTGCACATTATTATTTACATTGCTATTTTTTTTAATATTTCTGTTTACAAACATGTTATTATAAAATATTAGTATTACATATTATTATTACATTATTAGACAAGTACCACACGATCGCATAAAGACAGTGCTCGAGTGAAGTGAGTTTTACTAACATAGTTTTAAGTTTATACACTAACACAAATTGTACTATTATAATATATATGTTAGTCTGTAAGGTATTTATCTATGGGCCAAAGTAGCCTGAAAATAAAGGTTTTATTATTATTATTAAGGCCACCCATGGGCCGACTTGGCCGTCGAGAAATATCTCTCAGACATGCTCGTTTCCTCATGTTGTTTTCCTTCACCGAAGCAAGTGATAATTATACAATACGCACATGAATCTGAAAATCAGAGGTGCGTGTCTTGGGTTCGAACTCGAGACCTATGACTGGACAGTCCGACGTCACACCACTAAGCTATCACTGCTTCAGAAACAAATACTGTGAAGTTTTGAATTTCACATGAATTTTCCGTTTTATCATCCTCACCTTTACGCACTTCAAGTGTAAGTCGTTTCTATATGTTTGAAGAGTCTGTGGGGTGAACGAACAACAGTTATGAAAGGAAATCTTTTCAAATCTGAAGTAACGTTCATAAGGAAAAGGCGCAAGTGATTTATGTGTGTAGCTTTCCTTTGTTGAGCCAATACGATAGAAAAAGTGCTTTACAATTTATAGATTTGCTGTATCAGAAATATTTGAGAGCATTACTGGATTACCGGTCGGTTATATTTATTTTTTCCTGAGGAATTTCGTGGAGGATCACAAAATAAACATTATCGTGTGTAAGTATGTATTTATCTTGACATGAGAGAAACCATATGACTGATAACGTTCGATTGCTGTGAAGATCCGCGGATTGTATCCTCTTAAGTTATTTTTATTTATGTTACGTGATATGTTCTGACGTCGATCTGTTATTTTAGATTATTATGAGGCTTTCAATATCAGGATTTGACATTAAATAAGACAACACTAAATAAATCAAGAACCAAAAACAGAAATAGACATATTTTGCTCATGACCGGAAGTGAAAGGCAAAACATCAGTTTTTTACAGTTTTCTTTTTATTTCATAACATAACATCACGCCTGCCATCTCCAAAGGGTTAAGCAGTGGTGTAACCATTAGTATACCCACATTTTGCCAGTTATGTTTAAGTCCCATGTAATAAGGGGCGAGCGTATTGCCATCAACCGGGCACAAATCCAGGCTGCTACTGAGAAACCACCAATAAATAACACTTTCCTCGACCTGGGAATCGAACCAAGGACCTTATGCTCAGCAGTCGCGCTTGCGACCACTGGGCCAAAGAGGCACTCGAAGAGAGGGTTTTCTTTTTCTGTGGCTGTATCATCTCTGTAGTATCTTTTTCATTTAAGCCTCGCATGAACTTGACGCATTTTTCCAATTTTCCAAAGTTATCTCTGATCTTAAGATCGGTAAGAATCCGTTTACTACAAATCTTTCCTCATTTTTCTCTGTGCAACGGCTCCCCTTAAACCAGTTAGTTAGGGTTTCCGGTATACCAAGAAAGGACTGCAGGTCCTTTTCCGGCTACCAATTTACTGCAATCAGGGCCAGCATGATACTCGGAACCAATCTATTCCTGTAACCAGCGCTTAAATAGTCGATCCGACGGCGAGGCAAAAAAGGTACTGACTATTCAACACAAATTCAGATCACGACAACATTAATAGACCTCAAAGAGCGGTTGATTTACGTGTTAGGTAGCCGAGGTAGAAGCCTTTATATATTTGCTTTACTACCTGAAATATTTCAACAAATCAGTCCCGAGTTATTTGGACCGCAATTTTTTGTATTTACCACCCATATTTCACTAACCTTTTGATAACGTCACATATTTCTCACTCAAAGGAGTACGGCAAGGCGTCATTTAGTATGAGGAGTGTAGCGACCCTTCCGTTCGGTTCCACATGACTGGCTGCCTTTACGTGTGCGCCCGAGCTTCGCCAGGATTTACAGATAAGTAATAAAACGTAATGCGTTTAAACTGAACGCAAAAGCCTCCAACGGTAACATCCTATTAGTAGAGATTAATGTTTTATTTAACACACGCGCATGTAAAAGGGAATGCGCAATGTAGGTGTGCGACGCACAGTTGAAATGAGAACCGTACATCGTCTTTTGTCAGCCCCATTTTGTGGAATGTGCGCAGTGTTTCACACGTGTTGTTCATTGATAAGTGGTTATTATTCAAATTCATAATGTTATTGTTGTTATCGCAATTTTATAGGTCAGAATCGAGGAAATGGGAAGCTAGTTCTCATGTCATTTTAGACTGATGCACTAACAAAACCGCAAATCGTTCTCATTTAAGTATCTTTTTTGTGTTAAGGACATCAAAAACTTATTTAATATTATTATTTTATTTACAGTGCTTTTTCTTGGAAAAACTACTGTTATTTACTGTCCCATAAATTAATATAATTACAATTTTATTGACTTTCACGCCGAGCGAAAATGTGTTTGTTGAAGTATTGCATAGATCAATTTAAAAAAACCACGACATCCTTCGGAAGCTAAACAGCGGATTAGTTTAACAAAAAAAAAATTGATCATTTACCAAAAGAAATGACAACATCATAACAATGATGAAAATGAAAACGGTCATTATACATAAAAAAGTATGTACTGGTACACCGCATAAAATGAGAAAACACAAAAAAAAATGTTGAAAATATTTCACGATAAGTAATCGAATTTATCTTTCGAAAGAGACGAGAATAAATAGACAGGATGGAAGCAAAATTAATATTTTTTTTTAAATATAGCAACATTTCTGTTTTTAATTATGTTGTACATCTAATTCCGCCGTAGCGGATAAGCCCGACGTTTCTGTGGCTTAATTGAAGACTGTTTTACTTTACTCAGGTTCTGCAAATAAAAAATAAACTCACAGACATAAAGAAAATTAGTACAAAAAGAGGGGAAAACATTTTGATGAGTTTTCGCTTGTAATGAAAGCGCCGATAGCAGGTTTTGTAGTAAAAGGAAAGTTTAATTACGAACACCTATGTGCTGGTAAAGTGAGGAGGTATTTGAGTTTCAATCATTGTAATGAATGTTTGGCAGTAGATGTATTGTATGCGGGGCAGGCATTGATATATAATGGGGGCAGGGCCGCTGTGACTCGCGGCGCCTATTTGTAGCTTCTGTGAAGCGCCAATTTAGGCGCCTATGTTTTTATGGCTACATGCATTGCTAAAGCTTTGTACATTGGTTTAATAACAAGGGTTGAATCGCTAGGCGTTTTCATGACGACCGTCTTTCAGCGACCGAGTAAAATTATACTCTGTAATTCTGAGGGCGACGACTCCAAAATCGACCCTGAGTATTTTACGCAGCTTGTGCAGTACTTGTAAAAAAATATGGGCTTTATGGCCATTCATCTAAACATGATGATGATGATAATCGATTCATCTGCCCCGAATCTTGTTGGTGTGGTCTGATTGTAATTACAAAATAACAGCTTTTTACTGAATGCTTATGAAAGTATATACAGTACATAAATATAACAAAAAAACCTTTATTTTTATTTTTGAGTTTCTGTCTGTCTGTTTGTTCCGGCTAATCTCCAAAACTTTTACTGACTGATAGATTACTGGTTGATGTTATAAGGAGGAACTTAGGCTCTTATTTTAGAAAAACATTTATGCCATGCAAAAAAAAATTAAAAACCCATGAAATTGTAGTATTTTTTTTATAATAATAATTTTACGCTGACGAAATTCGCGGCCAACAGCTAGTTTAAAAATATAATTTATAAACGAAGCATTAGTACGAAGAATGTGAAATAAATGAAAATATAGTTTTTTATCAATACTGTTTAGAAAATTAGGTTTGGTAGTAAACAACTGCTACGAGGGCCAGACTGCTTCCAACTATCCTTTTTTTTTTTTTAGGATGGGAAATCATCAATTGACTTCTCCCGCTCTGGGCGGAGCAGGAGGGAGTGTCAGACTTTTACTGACTAAAACCCATCCATGTTCCTTCATCGCCCTTTGTGTTCCGGGGCCACGGTATCTCTTGCGAATAGTCCCGCAGCCCCGGCAGGCTTCGGCCCTTGCGGACCCCTTCCCTATTGCTGACTCTCTTTGAGGCACGCGTTGAACACGAACGCGCCGTCGACACGGCAGCTTCCAACTATCCTACGGTACAATTTAAAAATAACTTATCCCTAAGTTAAAGTAAGTAAGAAAACTCTTTCAGTTAGTCTAAACTTACACTGTCACTTACTGGGATATCTTCTGTGATTATCAATTATTCTGAGCTCCCGATATTTCGGAAGATATCCCGTAACTGACAGTGTAAGTTTAGTTATAAACCGTGAAAGTTTAAAACAGTGTTTGATATTTATCTGTCTATAAAAGAAACCCAGAAGCTCACCAATTATTGGCAAATAGTTGTATCGTCAAGTTTGTTATTTTTATATTTGACGACCCGAATGGTGCAGCGGTAGTGAGGCTGCCTTACGTTCTTAGGGTCCTGGGTTCGAATCCCGGTAGGAGCAAATGTTTGTGTGATGAGCATGGACATTTGTTTCCGAGTCATGGATGTTATATGTATAATAAGTATGTATTTCTGGTGTCCACGACACAAGCCTTGTTGCTTAGTGTGGCACTAAATGGCGCTGTGTGTAATGTCCAGCGATATTTATTTATTTATTTATTTATTTACAAACAAAAAGTATCTATGTAGTATATCAACTATCTAGTGTACACGACACAAGCCTCGTTGCTTAGTGTGGCACTAGATGGCGTTGTGTGTCATTACACACAACGCCATCTAGTGCCACACTAAGCAACGAGGCTTGTGTGCTTGTGTGTGTTCCAAACTAAATAAATAAATAATAAATAAATATCGCTGGACATTTCCAGCGATATTTATTTATTATTTATTTATTTAGTTTGGAACTTCTTGCATGTGCAAGCGCATCATGCGTTTCTTCATCCATTTTTGATGAAAGCCGTTAATCGAGTTTCTTATACAATTAATTTATTAAATTTACAAAATTGAAAAAAAGAGCGCAATGCGCCTTCTTGAAACACTTTTATTTAACTTGAAATAGTCACCTGAATTATTTGTAACATTTTGTTTATCTCTCCCAATTACTTAAAAGTAAAGTAATTGTTGAAACTGCCCCTGGCTTGTGATAAATTCGTTTCGGTTCGCGATACAAGGGCAATATGCAAATTAATCGGTAAAGCTACAAAGGTAGAACGTTTCCAAAGATAATACAGGATTGGATGACCACTGCCCTATTTATTATTGTATTGGTAAGGAAAAACATGAACATCAAAGGATGTTCAATATTTTTTGGTATGAGCGAAACAACACGGCCTGATGCATCCTCATTTCATTCTAGTCTGCTTGCTAATCGAATGTCTCCCTCTAATTTCCAGTACAAGAGAAGCTCTCTCTCACTCCAATACGTACTTGTAATGGTTTTATTCAATGAATCATAAAATAATATGACTAATAAAATGTGTGAACCGTAAATGAAAATACTACAAAGTGGAAAGCCACTTGAGCAGTAATAATGAAAACAAATGATATAGGTACAACAATCACTACTACTAACAATCATTATTATTAAAACAATGCTTGTGAAAGAATTTAATTTCTTGGTTTATATGAATTAAATGAACTGCATGTTATTTCCCGGTCAATTAAAATTGAACTCGTGACCTTTTACAGTGATATTTCAATGAAACTTCAGGAACATGACCTTTCAGTGGTCCGTAGGCGTTTGCCGAGATTAAAAATTGCACCACAGCCTGCACACAATGCCCACTCTAACATAGACATATATGGGTACGTTGAATAAAGCCTACGGCCATATTGCAAATCTTATTAATGGGAGAAAATTTCTCATTAAACACAGTAGGTACTTATGTCTATCAAAAGGTACTAATAAACGCCGGTCGGCGGCACAGGTACCTTACCGGCGGAAATCTACTTCAAAAGCAAGTATCTTTATCTTTAAGATCGTATGCGTTTACAGTTGACTAAATATTAACATCTAATGTTGTTAGAAAATGAAAATAAATCGTACTTTTCCGTATCTAATCCGGCTTCCGGCATCGCGATCGGCGGAGCGCGTGTCTCTACAAGTGTTTATTTACCTATTTACGCGCTCATACAGCGATCTCTTACAATACAATAATAAAGAGCTGCTTGTGTTATAATAACATTAGCGTTCGTACGTAAAATCAACGCGGATAAGTTAGGAGGCTTCATGTGATGTAGATCGTAGGTTACACCGCTACGAGATCGTAGCGGCCACCATATGTTCGGACCACGCGGGCTCGGATCGATACGCGGTGCGGCGGGCGGCATGCACTTACCGTGGTCATCTTGAAGTTTAACTTGCGCTGCAGCGCGGTCTCGAGATGGAGAGCCATTATAATAGCTTTTACGAACGATTAGCAATAGAAAGACCGATTAAAAGCACTATAACATAGTTTACTGAGCCGGTTCTAAGTAATAAAGTTCGCGTGTGACGTACGTAGCGACTTCAGCGTGGCAGATCGCGTGTTCACGCGGCCATTTTAGCCGCCTGTCAAAGATTTTGAGTTTCCGCCGCGTGGCGCCACCGTCGCCAATCGTTACGTCTGCGCAAAAATAGCCGCCTGAGCGGAGAGCGGGAGACGGCGAGTGGCGGAGTGCGGCGAGCGGAGCGGCATGGGGCGCGTAGGGCGCGTACACCGCCACAGGTTACGAGATTTTCCAGCATCAATTGATTTATAGTACAACTTGTAATTGAGTTAAAAGTTACACTTACGATACGTACACGTATAACAAACGCAGAATTCAAGCTATTTTAAAATAATTTTCAAGAAAAATATTTTTGCATAATACTGTGTATCGCGTATCGTGTGCGCTGTTAACTTTATGTTTTGTGTATATCGTTCAAACTTTTTGACTCAACATTTATGAACTCACAATTAAATTATTGGGGTGCGCGACACTTCCTTAAAGGGGTCGCCCCCTTAAAATATACTTTAAGTTAAAAGCGATAACACACTTTATTAGTGTTAATGCAACATGAAACTTTACAAAATGATTATTTTGAAAAGAGATATTGGTTCGAAAGTTATCGCTGAACATTTGCGTCATGCGTGCTACTTTACTCGCTCACAAATGAAATGAAAAGACATATGAGAAGCTGCGAACAAGCTATTAAACTCGTCAGAGACACGCCACGTGTCACTAAGCGTCAAATGCCAAGTGCTAAGAGCCAAGTCTCACAATGGGAGCATGCAACGGCGCAATATAAAGGAGTCGGCAATATATTTTGATTAGCACGCCATATATTACGCGACAGACATCAAAAACGAATTACTGTGCCATTACTCGCGTAGTCGCGTGTGTCGACTCGAGTAACTTTTGGGATAAAAGGCTTTGGGGGAAACTGTTTTTATTTATCGTGATTGGCATTCGATTTCTGATTGTCTGCCGTCCTATATACCAACACCTAGAAGGTTGTATTCCCTTCTGCGTGGACAAACTTATTCCCGAGATGTTTGACTACATTTGCACGTTGATCTGGCTGTAAAAGGAAACGGGATGTTTGCTGGTTATCAACCGGCGCGGCTCGTAAAACTTGGCTGAGGAAAAGGGGTTACTGTTCTGTTGTACTATAGTAATACTGGTGAACTGAGGAACTCACTGCATAATATTTTATTATAAGAATGTTCCTTATCGTTTTCCAGGTTATTGAGTGGCTTGCCCAGTAAGCCATTAAGAATCCAGAAAGACTATACCCTCCACTATCACGAGCTTCATACTTAGCTCCTATATTTACTTTATTTAACTAATCATTGTATTCCCTAAATATCCTATGCTGCTAAAAGGTCAGTACCGCTGCTGCCAATTTCTTGCAATGGCCAATTTAATCTTACCACCTCTGTATACCTATTCCTTACAGTGCTAAATCGTCAGTAGAAGATCTCTACACCATCAGTATCAGACTACTCTTGTCCCATTTTATTTCTTTAACTACATTCTCCCCTGTCACCCGTCACGCTATCGTTTACTTCTCTTTCAATTAGTCTTCTTCTTTCTTTCTCCGCTTTACACGCTACGAGTATCATATACCTCTTAATCTTTCATATCATCCCCTAACAGAAGACATTCATCTTTTCTTTGGTTTTCCTCTCCCAATTAGGATTTAGGTATCATCATCTGCCCAGCCTTTTCGCAACTACATGTTGGGGTTGGCTTCTAGTCTAAACTTTTGTATAACAAATGTTTTGTTTTTAATAAAAATTAAAACGGCAACTTGTTGGGATAATCTTTTTAAGGAAAAGGGGAATGTACAATGTGGGTACCTACAATGCTTAAGATGTTTGTAAACTCCTATGAAAGGCATTGTTTCTTTTTGTCGTAAGTTTCCCATTGTGATAAGTTTTATTCAGTGTGAAGTGAAAGGGAGAGAAAAAATAAATAAGTCTCCAATTCCAAATTTGGAGACTTATTTATTTTTTCTACTTAATTATTTTCTTAATTTACATTTTCCGGCACTCTTGTGACATGTAGGTACATTACCACAAGTGTACCGGAAAGACTATGCAGATAATGTAGGTACATTATCTGCCTAGTCTTATCTCAACTGTTGAGATCGGCTTCCAGTCCAACCGGATGCAGCTGTATTTTACATGGGGCGACTGCCTATCTGACGATATCCCTACATCAGACTGGTTGTCAGACTTTCTAGCTAACTACTTAACGACCGTCATATAACTACAATTGACAGCCGAGACCAACGGGTTAACGTGCTTTCTGAGGCACGGAAGAAACTCGGTTTGTATTGGGTGGTCATCCATCCACGGAACAGCTTAGGCAAGCCCGGCTTAACCTGGAGATCGACCCGAACGGCTGTTATTATTTAGCAACGAGCTCCTACAAATAAGAAATCAAAATAAAAAATCAAAGCATTTATTTCAAGCAAGCCAGTTACAGGCACTATTGAATTGTCGAAACAAAGATGAAAATTAAATGTAGCTACAGTCCCAGTCACAAGACATAAAAACTGTGAAAGTACTGTAGTTGCCCATTCCCTAGCGTAGATCTCTATGGAGAAGAACGGGCAAGAAACTCCATGGACACTCTTTTAAATCAGAATATTGTTACAAAATCTTGGTTACATCATTCATGTTGAGATGGTATATTATGTGAGAACAATGTAGCAAGATGTGCACGTTAAAAGTGTCCACAGTAAAACAAAACAAAAAAAAAACAATTCAAAAACTAAAATAATTCATTCAAATAAGCCATGGCAACTAAGAGATGACCAGTCACAACTGACAGCGCTCGTTCACGGACATGACGCATAGATCAGCACCATTCAACTCAACCATTTTGAAAGGAACTAAATGATCCGACACATGCGCCACCATCAGCGAGACATTTGAGTGAGCATGACATACTCTCAACCGCCAGGGCACATTCAAGTTAAGAAAAGACGTAGGTTTCCAGTGAATGATAGCTTTCTAGTACATAGTAGGTACTCACACAATATGGGCTATGCGATTATATAATACTAAAGAGAGAGATAATACTATAGAATCTATACAATGCAAAGATAGTTGTACAATCTTCAGCAGCTCCAACAATACCGTTTAATGCTATCAATTTAAGCGCCCCTGTCCTTGTGGAGCAGGACAAGCATTTTTATCAGCGATATAATCGCTCAACTTGTAATAAGCTTGCTTATATAGTGTGCGTTTAAGATCATCCGATTACGATGTAGGTACATTTTATATGGGTATTAGGTAGCCCATAGAACATCGCAGACTCTAAAATCTATCTAACAAGTACCAGGGTAACATATAATGGTATAAGTATACAGTTACATCCCGGGAACAGTCTACTTCACACCACCACCCGACGAAATAAACCCAGGCAGAGTTAGCGTCTGAATAAACTGCTATCAACTAGCGAACTTTAAATCCATACGTGCAACATTAATGAACGCGAACCACGTTAGTTATACCAACATCGGGTGTAGGTAAACAATTCAATCAGAACATCGAGTGTGTCATTTACTAGTGCTAGTATTAGGTGCGATTTGTAGCGGTAGGTGAAGCGATTTGCAATAAGATTCAGCGTTTACTCTCTGTCTCTTGTTCTACTGAGCATGAGGTCCTGGGTTCGATTCCCAGGTCGCGCAGTGTTATTGAGTTTTTCCATTAGGAATTTCTCAGAAGTAGCCACGGAGTTTGCATTTGTGCCCAGTTGATGGCAACATGGGACTTAAAAATAACTGGTGATAATATGTGGGTATTAGATACACCTCTATATACCTAACTCTTCGGGGGTTACAGACGTGATATTTTATGTTATTCAGCGTTTTCTCTCCAGCAGGCCTAGCCAAGTTACAAACGATTCGTGTCGATTCTCTTTCTACAATCGTAAACGTAAAGTCACGTGGTCAAAACAAACGAATGGAAACATCGTAGACAAGTTAACATCGATCAAGATGATAGAATTAAATGTATTCGTTTCTATAATCGTGATCGCTACATCCCATATAAATCGTAGCCAACTTACAGTTTTGACTGAACTTTAAAGTTTCTATTCGTTTGTTTTGACCACGTGACTTAACGTTGAAATGATGTCATTGCCATACATTTGGTCAGTTTTCTATGCGTTAACGATTGTAGATTGTCAACTTGGCTAAGCCTACAGCTCAGAAATCTATCACGCAATGTTGCTTCTTAACTTTAAAAGACCTTTGGACCTGAGGTTCTTTGGTGAACACGAGTTTTAGTTAGCATACTTCACATAATTTCGTTTGACCAACGGGTATGTCTGTCTTTTGCTCCAGTCCCAAGCCTTCCACGAAAAATACCTACGTAAGACGGCGTATTTTATACACCATACGAGCTAGTAGGTAGGTATAATCACCATAATAAATTAAAACAAAAAAGTCTTTATTCGCTGACCAAAATACAGTACATTTAAATGTAATTTTTATCTAATAGAAAACTCTAAAAACAAAAACCGAGTAAATAAAGAAATATAGAAAAAAAAGTGACTTCATTCTATTAGGAAAGTAATAAAACAATCTTCAGCAACCAGTTTGTTGGTCAGGTTGTCCTTCGACATAGGCCAAATGCAATCACTAAGAAATAAAAAACAACTTCCACAATTTAACTATGTAGAGAATCTGGAATTGGTTGCACGTACAAGTAAACCACATACATACTTACTTAATCCATTTATTTTTTTGTACATTCGCCAGCAAAGCAAGTTACTAAAAACTGATGAATTTCTCCACATGATTTTAAATCATAAAATGATGATGTTATGTTGATGTTATGTTCAAACTCGAATGAGAAAAGGAGAAGTTCCAAACTCCATAGAAACTTGGGCTTGGCGTTACAGGGCTAGAATTTTGCTACAAATTAGAGCAAATGAGAAGGTTTCACGAGCCCAATTTTCACGTCTCCAGGCAATGGCCAAATTGGTAAAATCAGACAATGTTTAAATTTTAGTTTAAGTATTTTACTAATTTCAGCTTTTGCGATATAGTTTACTTATAGTTCGTTTTATTATTAGAGTCACAAACAGGACAAGAAATATTTATTTTAAAGGGAAAAATTTACTTAGAAAATTGGCGTAAAATGAAAATTGGTTGTACCCGTATATACCTACGGCTACGTAGGTATAGTTTTGAAAATTACATTTTGAATTAATAGAGATATTTTAACGAAATGAGTGCCCAAATGTAGGTCTGTTTTTACAACCAATAGCACAAAAATATTCACGTAGAAAGCTTCATTAGTTTAGGAAATATTGTAAAAATTGTAAAGTGTTTCATGTAATTCTAGTTCATATAATTTTTATTGGCTTCGAGGGTTGACAGACTTCTAGCTTTATTACTGAAAGTAGTTTTAGGAATTTGCAGAAGCGTTACTGTTGACAATCGATCATCTGAGTCCCCGGTCGCGGTCCTAAGTTTAAAACTGCTTATTTTCTACACGTAGCCATTGTAATTGAGGCTATGATTTAAATGGGTTACTTAGCAAAATAGTAGATTATTTTGGTACAGTATATCTGATTCGTGTAACGGCTAGACCCATAATGGGGGATCTCCTTTAAGAGTTTGTAGTAACTAAGTACAAAGTCGCACAAAGTAGTAAGTAGGTAGCCATCTAACCTTAAAAAGCAGTCAGATTTAACTACCGATACAAGGTCCCCTAAACATTGAACGTAAAAATCTTCAATTTATTTTCTCTTCTTTCCTTGTATCCTTCAGATGTTTAGACGCAGTACCGATAGTTCATATTATAGAATGGGGACAAGGGTCGTGTGATCTTATCCTCGCGATATCCTTTCTTAAATATCGCGTCAAATTACACGCATCGTTGGTTTTCACTGATCTAAAATTAATGTTCTAGGTTATTGCGTCTATTATATTGACGTAGGTTACGGAGGTAGGTAGTATATGCCATGTTTTGTTCTATGTAGGAGGTTAAGACTGACATCGCGGTCATAGGACGCCCTCAAAGGTCATGAATATTAACTATATTTTCAGCATATCAATTGATATAAGGTTCGTATACCTGAGGGGTGGAGATCAAGATCTTACATTCTTTATTAGAACATTTATGTTTTAACACTTATTTAATCATTCCTGGTCATTTTTTTTTCATCTACAACTATTTATTCCTTCAAGTCATCCCCTGTGAGGTGTGGCGCGCATTTGGGTTTTCGCCACAATGAATTTTGAAAAAACATCCGCTTTGAAAAGTGTATTTTTTTCCAGTCATATTATGTGTGCCAGTCTGTTTATTTGTCACTTTTTTCTTCTGTTTGAACTCGATATATCATTTTAACGCCCGGTTACTGATGGGCGTTGTGATGCGGGAGACATATACCCAAGTTACCTTCCAGATTGCTTCTTTGAATATTGGCTCTGATAACTCTTGAACGCTGCGTGCGTGTATGACCAAAATGAACGACCGTGGACTATAGATAGAAGATAGCATGGTCACAGCTTCACAGCCTCCCTGAAAACAAAAGAATACCGATAATCTGACGCTATCAAACCGACCTAATCCTTTCAGTTTGTGTCGCGCAGTGTTCAATGCGGCCACATAGTTTACTCTATGCCTATACGACGACACGTGCATGTGTTTGTATGCATGTCTGTTTGTCTGTATGCCTGTCAATGCAAACGGAAACTTAACTCTTTGGTGGCACTGCGCTTCAGTGCGCCGCGCCTTGAAGTACACAACACAATCTGTATGGACACTGTGCTACAATGATAGTAATTATACGTTAGTTTCATATTTGTGAAGGGTTTTCCAATGCCATTGGGGGAGACCGCAAATAATACTCGTATGCATGTGTGAACAGGAGTACGGAATAAATTAGCAGTGAATGTTTTATTGTCTCGCTGGAAATGATGATGATTCATTCGGATTGCCCCGAATAATAGAGTTTCCAAGTATCCTATATTTGACCCTAAAACGATTATTCACCTTTACTATAAAAACCCTAAATCAAAATTAGACTAAAAGTATAGAAAAACCTTTTTTCTTAACTCTACATATTATTTGAAAATAAAATATAGATAGGTAATGTAACATTTGTGTATGTTAATGTGTGAATGAACTGGTTATTTATCTTGTTGTTTTAAGGATCTTTTCAGACTTTAACGTAATATATCGGTACTTGCAATTAGGAATCATTCCGATGCCACAAACAGACACATCCCTATTTGGGTAGTTTCATGATGGTTTCCTAAATATTTTCATTAAATTTTCGGACGTGTCACCAACAGAAATATCAGCAAATCCTACCATCAGCTAATATTTGTAGTGTCACCGCTATATTTCATGCTAGCAACACAAAATGAAATCAGGTTTCAATAACAACTTCTAATTGAATTTCAGAGCTAACCGTGTCATCGACTGTTTAACGGCACACATTGATAAATTAAATAGATATCGCACGGAAATTATTGCACATGTAGGTACTTTGTCGTCCATGTACCTATTATGTAGTTCATAACTGTGGATGTCTTATCGTAACATCACTCCTGCTTTCCCGTTGGGGTGGGCAGACGAATAGACGAATGTGTTTTGTGCACCCGCCATTTTCACCACGGCTTCGAAGCTTTATCCGTGATCTGACTGGCAGATGTCGCGTCCGAATTAATTAAATTGCAAACTTAATTGTTGCTTAGAGCATATAGAAAGAGAAATAGAATAGAACATATTTATTGTAAAAACATGAGTATAATTACATAAAAAATAGTGCCTATGTTTGGATTTTTTGAACTCAATCGCTAAACCTCGTTTAACTGGGGATCTAATGAAGAAACAGAAAACAACAATAAACTTTAGGTAAAAGGCAAAAGTTACGTATTTTGTACCTCTACTCCTTATTTGTAACTTATTGAACTGTGCAAGGCTGTTATTCCGATTTGGCAAATAAAGGTTTTTTTTATAGTTATCAAGACTTAGGTACTTATTTGGACCTATTTTTCTGTTCCTTTCCTCTTTTCTGTGTTTAATGTGTACTGTTGAATAAACAAAGAAATCCGACTGCTAAGAGTATGACTGAAGAATGTCACATGAAATCGCTCACCTAACTTTTCCCTCGCCTCAAAGGCTGTTCCAGATTTATAACGCCCACAGAAAGTTGCAATAGGATATAAAGTTCAACCAAGTTATATAATAACTCCCACATAGACATCGTACGAGACATTAAGAATCCAGTTTGAAGCAATAAAAACAAAATATAATCCCCTCACTCCCACACTATAATGGAAACCTCACGTGCCTAAAGGTCTACACTGAAATAAAACAATTTTAATGAGAACACCCAAAACATGCTCAAAGTCTCTCCATCATGTACGTCTGCGTCTTCACAGGAACACAGTACAATTAAACCCTGTGGAGGAACACACGCCGACTAACCTGTGCAAATCCTAATATAATTTCATGGTGGCTACACCGTACCTACACAACCTACCAGCCGTACCAAGGAACAACTACGAGTATAGCTACGTACGGTTGGCAGCCGGGGGGAATAGTAATGTGCTGTTAACTTACAGACTTGTTAAATTGTATGCACGTCCAACTTACCTGATTTATAACCGTTACAATTGCTTTTGCTTTAAATGATTTACTATTACAGTTATAGTTTGTCTGTTTCTCGGATTTAATTTTCAAAATACGTAAAGTTTATTGTGTTTTTGTTTTACGTAATAAATTCAGTCTTAAAGATGGCGCCTTTAGATGATTACATTTGAGCACTCCCAAATTAGGGTTTGTGTTAGCAATCTCAAATTAATTACAAAGGCGTTTAATATAGCAAGGATTCCCAGTAGGTTGCCTTTAGGCATAAAGTTCCAAATAACGTTATTAACTAAGTAGACCTTAAAGTCGTTATCTTAATTTGTACATTAGGTACACACGAATGAATTATCTCTATCACAAACAGTATATAAGTCAAAAGCGGAGAACAAATTACAACATACGTTCCACGATAACATCAGTTAGTATTGAAACAAATAACAAGCAAAACCAAATAATTCTCCCTCGTAATCTTGATTAGAACAACGGAACTCAAGTGCTTACCAAACTGGCCGCGGAAAGAACAATGCTCACTCGTGAGTCGTGAGCCCTTCATTCTTCAACAACAAATCTTCCCTACTAGCGACTGTAGTTTGCTCATTTGGAAGAAATGAAAGAGGGCCCTTGTCTGAGCCGAAGCCTCCACTCTTTTGTTGGAAACGCGTTTGTTCTCAGTGGCCATTTCACTAATTGCGACCACCTCCATTGTCTCCGTATAAATTAGACGTAAATGTTCCGCTTCATTTCGTTATCTCCAAGAATTTTGAATAAACACAGTTTTTAGACGAGCGTCACAGTACTCAGGTAAATGAGCCAGGCACAAACTTCGTACTATGTGTGGTAAAAGCTTTGTTAAATGTATGAGTGAAATTATTTTAAGTACTTAATTTTCAACGCCTCTCGACGTACAATATTCATTACCTTACTCTGTGTATCTTTCAACATAACTTATGTGGTAGGCGTTGAGTAGTTTATGTTTGTTATTTGAAATATATTTTAACTTGTTTGTATTGAAATGTAAAGGAACGAGGTACTAGGTAGACGTAGACGGTGTGAAAACGTACTACCTGGGTGTATTATCAAGCATCGAAATGGAACAGAAATCGATAAAAGTTTAAATTGTGCTCAGTCATCGCGCAAAGCTACAAAAGGTTCCGACCTTTGAGTGTATTCGTACCTATAATATAATAGTCTCGTCTCGAATGTTTACAAAGTCCTCCACACATCGCCTCCCCTCGTCTATACAAGCGACTGCCGCGCTAAAATAATTTCGATGCAAGTTTTCATATAAAACTACATTTCGATGAAAGGAAAAATGTGCGGAAACTTGCACAGAGCATTGTTTTTTTGTTTCAAATGAATAGTTGTATGTTGGAGAGGTTTACCCCCTGCAGACAAGACAGTAATCACGACGTACCGGCAAGTTTCCTCCACCCTTGTGTCTGGCTTAACTCAAGAACCACTGAGCAGACTTTGATAGGGCTTACATTATTCGAAAACTTGTTCTACGAAGAACGTTTATTTAATAATTTGGGTATGAGACTGTTTCAACTTGTTAACTTACCGTATATGTTTTATGGGACCTCAATTCGTAGCGGTGGAGGTCGTAGGAGTCGGAAAGCAATCTATCACATCTGGTGCACTGCTCAATTTTTACCAATATCGCAGGTTTATACGACTTTGATTGTTTGAGCATAGGTGTCTGTTATTCTTAACGTAGTTATTGAAATATTTTTTTGCAAAAAATGAAACTGACTTCAAAAACACGGTTTAATTTTTTGCAAAAAAGTTTTTTTTTTCCTTTTTTAGGGAACTCTTCAATATAATAGACAGCAAATCTGTCGTGATTGCTGTAATCGCTTGGATGTTTATTGTTTACACAACACGCCTTGGCGTGATGTTATGTAATGATGTTGTTTAAATAATAAACATCCAAGCGATTGCAACAATCACGACCAATTTGCCGTCTATTATTGAAGAGTTCCCTTGTATACCTCCGAAAATCAGCATCATATCTTCACCAAACTTCAACGGGACCACCGTGAAATAATATTCTTCCCAACAAAAAAGAACCATCAAAATCGATTCGCAATTGGCGAAGATATCGCTAAACACACACACACAAAAAAAATCAGACGAATTGATAAGCTTAGAAATTCAGTCATTCATTCTTCTAAAGTACAATA
This sequence comes from Xestia rhomboidea, assembly GCA_963853795.1. Taxonomy (NCBI): domain Eukaryota; kingdom Metazoa; phylum Arthropoda; class Insecta; order Lepidoptera; family Noctuidae; genus Xestia; species Xestia rhomboidea. The sequence continues at coordinate 10,521,624 of OY970772.1, forward strand.
ACAATATTTTCGTATAAAATTTGATTACATTTTAGGTACTTTTAGTACTTGCACTATATTTGAATACTATTTAGCATTTAACTTACTTTATTGCAATATACTTAATTTTACAATACGAATTGCCTCCTTTTGGAAGTCGGTTAAAAAGCGGTTTTCAGAGAATAATTCAGTGCAAAAGCAACACGTAAATAATCTCCCGAATACAAAAGGTCACGGTCTCATCGTAGTTATTTCTGTTTCCGAATTAGGAGAGGTATTTGTGTCTGCCCACCGGCGGCGTTTTGGCCAATTTGACAAAACGAAAACGTTTTGCGATATAGAGAAGGATTATTTTTAGAAGATATGTCAATTGTCGGCAGTTTAGTTTTCTTAGACATTTAATTTAGTGTTTCCGTAACCTTTGGAAATGTTGGGGTCAAAATTCGCATCGTGATTTTTTAGCTGTCTCAATAAACAGACGTAGACAGTAAGTAAATAGATAGAGCAAAGCTACTTAAATCTTTAGTACGTCTGAACACTATGGGCCAAGTTGGCTGAATTTGCTTTAGAATGGTTCCATTTATCGACTCTGCGGTACATTTTTGTCATAATCAATCAATTATACCAATAATTACCTCTCGACGGGAAGTAGGTAAGAGCAATTTACCGATTTCAATTCGCATGAACGAACCCTTTGTTATCAGGGAATGAGCTATTAACGTCGATTCGATTATTATTCTTACTGTCTGCTATTCTTGGAGGTTTTAGCACTGCCTAATGAAATACCTTTGTTAACCTCTATTCTGGAAGGAGACGAAATTTATTATTTGGGATCAACATAAAGCACTCGAAGATTTAAATTGACTAAGATTCTGCAGAATCACGAAAATCTGAAGTGACTTTCACTAAAGCACGCGAATTAGGAAAAATCCAAATAAAAAACCGGCCAAGAGCGAGTCGGACAGGGTAGAGTAGGTCCCGGTAGGAGCAAATGTTTGTGTGATGAGCATGGATATTTGTTTCCGAGTCATGGATGTTTATATGTATAATAAGTATGTATTTACAAACAAAAAGTATCTATGTAGTATATCAACTATCTGGTGTCCACGACACAAGCCTCGTTGCTTAGTGCTTCAGTTCCACTTGATGGCGCTGTGTGTAATGTCCAGCGATATTTATTTATTTATTTACCTTTTGAGGTACGGAACCCTAAAAACTATGTGAATATAATATTTAAATATTTAAGATTGAGAAAACTTTGTATCTTTCCTGTTTCACTAAAAGATTATTTTTCTACGTGATTCGGTAACACCTACAGTTATTTAGGGAAAATAATGTTGACGACCCAGTTATACAGGAAAAACTCTTTACAATTTTCCTTAGATGCTAATGTTATTTAAGGAACATTAAAAATAGACCCAATTAATTCTGGCAACATAAACAATAAGTTTTAAAAATAGAATTAACAACTGAACAGAATAGAGTTTCTACGCAATATGCAATGTAATCGCAACTGCAACATACTTGCGAACATTTACCGAACCCAGCAGAGCATGACAATGAAAAGTTCAAAAATGGATTCGTAACGGTCATTACACGCTTGCTAAACAGTCCGAATTACGACTGTGTTGCATTACACCACTAATTACATTGCATGTTGCACAGTCCCACGATTCGGCCACAATTTTAAACCTTTTATTCGCGAGCGTTTTCAAAAGGGACCCTTCCTGAAGCATCGTCTGAAAGGAGGGGGCAATAAACTTTGCGTTTCTAAATTTAAACTACCTTCGTAGGCTGAACGTAACAAAAGCTCAATGAGCACGATTGTTTATGAATGATTTGACTGAATATGATAAACTGGACTATTGGATGTTATTGTTTCATTCACTCTTAATATATCAACTATCTGGTGTCCACGATACAAGTCTCGTTGCTTAGTGTGGCACTAGATGGAACTGTGTGTAATGTCCAGCTATATTTATTTATTTATTTATCCTGAAAAAGTCTGAGAAGTTCATGGCTAAATAATAACAGCCGCTCGGGTCGATCTTAAGGTTAAGCCGTGCTTGCCTAGGTTGGTCCGTGGATAGATGACCAAACATTTTATACCGAGTTTCCTCCGTGCCTCGGAAAGAACGTCAAGCCGTTGTTCCTGGCTGTTATTTGTAGATCCTTGAAAGTGGTTACAGGTAGTTAGTGGCCCGAAAGTCTGACAACCAGACTTCCCAAAGGGATAAGCAGTCGCTCGATGTAAAATACTGGTATTCAGCTGCATCTTGTTAGACTGGAAGCCGACCCCAACATAGTTGGGGAGAGGCTAGGCAGATACTGACGATATCCTGAAAAGTCTACTACTGAACATGGGCCTCTTCCGAGACCATTTCCATCGAAGCAGAAGGTAATGAAGGTTCGAGTAATCAGGATTTCTACGAATAAAAATGGATTATTAATGAGTGACTGTATTTTGACGTAAAAGCTTATCAAAATTCCAAATGTACGACAAACATGACGCCAAAGATATTCAAATTTCTACAATCAGACCATCAGCGCGGTCTATTCAAAATTGTTAGATACTAACGTAGAAGGAAAACGACAAAATGAATATTTTTACGAGGTGGAAGCACAAGTATTGGACTCGAAGTCCCGGTCTCCCCGAGGCGCACACTTCACTCCAATGTTGGTGAAAATACTCACACCACCCCTCAAATTCCCCGTAAATCTATTTAAACAGGCAAAACGAGACATTTCACTTTTACTTTATTTATTGCAGTCGTTTAAAAGTTTTAACACATGGCTTTATAAGATACTAGCACTTCGCTAACGACTTCTGCAAAAATTGTGAATAGCTCGATTTATGAAGGGGGTAAAAAACCTCTTAACGAAGCCGAAAGGCACTTGTTCTTCCCGTCATTGCGATTGTTTTATTGTTTAACACCATACCTGGGAAGCTTCTAATTACGGAGATATTGGGGGTCAAAGTTCCAACTTTTTGGCAACTTTTCTTTCAACCTCCACGACCCCCGTACTATTCAATCCATCCGTCAGCATAAATTTTTGAGTGCGTTAAATTCAGTTCTACCACAAAACATGATTTTTCACCCCAAAAAAAAAGTCGTTTCCCAGCAATAATTTTAGAGTAAAGTTACTTAGTTTGATGTACAGAATGCTTGGTTGACGGCTTCGTGATGAGGTTTGCACCCCGTATATAGCCTATGGCAGCCACGGACAATGTATCTTTATATATTTTTTTTATAATTGGACTACTAGTTCCGGAGATTACACCCTACAACAAACTTACAAACTTTTCCCTTTTAATATCAGTATAGATTTAACTTGGTCTTTTTATTTGCTGTGCTTTCTAGAAACAATTACGAATGGTTTTGATGAATTTGTTTGGTGCATAACTGTCCATATTAATACCGACACGCCACGGTCGATTGAACTCGTCGGTCCGTCCAATCGTATGTTCATATATGGCAGGCTATGCTCTTTTCATCCACCACAGATTAAAAATCTCGGAAAACTTTTTATTCGTCCGAAAATAGGACTCGAACTACGGTCAAAGCCTGTGTTTGACAAAGTCTATAAATGAAATTAACTTGTCAATTGTTTTGAGTTCAAGTGCTATTGTTTGTTATTTATAACTTTGAAAGTCGCATATCTAACTTAACTTTAGTAAACTTCTAACAAAACCATGAGTAAAAGTTATTACGACTAACCTATACAACGACATGTTGTAAATATATACAAAATACTATTTCCATAACGGTGACGGAAACCCGCCGTAATGCGTGTCCGGCACGCACTTGGTCAATATTTAAGCACATACAGAACATAAAGTGTAGCTGTGCTAGGCCTTGAAGTCAAATATAAAGAGTATCCATTGAATATAAATAATTGATGATATGTCAGCACTCACTCGTACTGCTATCTCTACATTACATGATTTATGATATTCTTTTGACATGCAAAGATATAATGTATCGAAGTTCTGCCATATTTATTGCTTCCAGGCATAATATTTATCAACTTTAGTTTTTGATAGAGCAATAGGAACAGTTTTAAACAAAACTAAGTGCACGAAGTTGTAGAGCGGATTTACCGGAAGCGGACGCGTCGACAGCGGCCGTCGCTTCAGGATCGCAACACGCTTTCATTCATCCCGTAGTTAAGTCCTTTCGGAGCCAGTGCCGGTTTTACACGGAAACTCTACACTAGGCGACCTCCTGCCTGTAGCGCTCTCTCCCTCGCACCGGCACTACTCACGCCTCGACGACTGAAAAGAGAGAACAAAATCAATACTGTCTGGAACACGCCCACTGGTTCAACTCGGTAACTGCGCTTCCTCGCTGGAAATTCGATAAAATAAAACTGGGTAAAAATCATTAAATTTGTGTGTTGGTGATGTTAGAGATCCTATGTCGTCGGATTTGTTGATCGCATCAGTGAGCAGCAGCAGCCAGCGGCGCGGCGCGGCGGCGGCGCTGACGAGAGGTCACATGTTCCGCACGTGGTCGGCTCACGTTACAATGTTTACCTGCGACCGCCTGACGGTCAGGTGCGACCGACGCTACGAGCTACACGCGCGTAGCTATACGTACTCAGTACTACGCCGACCGACTCCCCGAAATAAGCATTTAAGGCCAATTTTACTACTTTAGCGAGTAGCCTTTCAGTTAGGGCGCCCTCGCACAAGTTAAGCAAATTGTTTGCAGTCTCTCTGTAAACACTCTTAAAATGTAATCTTGTCTCCAACCTCATGATACCCATATTCAGTGGGCGTCAGAGCCGGCGAGCCCGCGGGTACGGTTTGCATTTTTATCAACCATCGACGACAGGCAGCAACATTTTATTTTGCGTGTCATAAATATGGAACTGCTGAAGACGAACATACGCTGGGATATACAACATTTTCATGCAAACTTATCTGAAACTATGCATAAGTAAGTAGCTACGAAAAGAAAGCTTCTTCGTTGCTATAAAAATAAAACTTAGTACATGTTCTTGTGTTTCCTGCATCACATTTTAGAGAGCTCTTTGTACTTTATGTACACGAGCGTTGATGTGAGCAAAAAGTTACTTACACAAAATAAAATACACTTCGCACAGTAAATATGTTGGGGAATTTAGTAGACTCTCTTTACAAGGACTTTAAATAACGAAAAGTTATAATTAAGCTGTACACAATATTTAGGTGTTAGAGCATACTTGGAAGTAGGCTAGATATATAAATATGATTCTATTCTTCATAAGTTAAAACAGAACACAGCTTCTTTCTACCCATACCAGTCACATTTTCACGAAGTGCTTATATGTGAATGGAATACGCAATGAGCTGTCCCCTTCCTTATAATATTTATACGAAACGTTAAGGATATCTCAATTTATTACGTTCCATTAATTCCATCGAAATGTTGTGGAAATAACCACATGTTAATAATCAAGCATTATGATTGTGGTCGCAAGCTCTACTGCTGAGCCTGGGATCTTGGGTTCGATTCCCAGGCCGGGCAAAATGCTACTGGAATTTTTGGTTGCTGGTAGGTAATAGGCTCCGACGCCTTTGACTTAAACAAAACTGGCGAATAATGTGTTTGTATTATTAGAAACACCTCTACCTAACCTTCGGGAATGACAGACGTGATGTTGTGTTACTATTAATAATGATGGCAGTGGAAAACAAACAGGGTAGTGTGTACTATCATCATCCGTGTAATTTGTATGAGTCAAGAGAGAGACGGGTATTGCGGGCTCGACGGCTATGCTAACAGACTGCTTCTATAATTTGTAACTGTTGTCTATGGCTATACGTCATTTGGGGACCCCTTAAATATGCAGACATGCAGTTTGTTTACTATGGAAATTGCTAATAGTTATGACTTGTCAACCTTCTACTTGAACAAGATTTTAAACACATGCGATTGTAGCTAGGTTTGGGGGACTTTTAAATCTCTTTTCTTTATTTAACGACCGTTTTCAGTTAAACAAGTTCCTTTCAGCCGGGATCCAACATTTAAAAGTCGAATTTTAGGAAAAAATATGTTCAACTACATATTATACAATATGATAAACTCCTAAAATAAATTGGCCACGAAAAACAAATAGCTTAAATTATTATCGATTATACTATACCTACAATTTCTTAATCGAAAAGAAAGACCGTAAAGTTGGTTTCACACTAAAATATGCCTGAAAATAATGTTCCAAAGCGCAATGCACCAAATGTAAAGTATTTAAAGTGATTTATAAGTATCCACGGAATAATTGCAACATTCGTAGATGGGGCTAGTTGGAGCTATAAATGGCTCATGGGGCGCCTTGCAATCCACAGCAATGGGCAATGGTTATGGTCGGTCTGAAACCACTAGACGTAGGTACACCATGAGTTTTATCAATGCGTAAATAGTATCTTTCATAACCATTTCCTTTTCCGGGGTGTATGATTTTTTAGGGTTGTCAACAACGTTATTAGACAATGAAAGTTATTTTTATAAATCGCTTTGAAATAAATAATTTATCACGTCCAGTAAAGGTCAAAGATTTCTCCCTAAAATTCATTAGATAAACAAAGAAAGATCGGCAAATGGCAAACCTAAACAATAAATTGACACGAAAAACTTAAAAAACATTGCTAAAATCTTACTAATTTCCATTTTTTTTTTCCTGTACCGAAAAGTAAGAACGAACTAACTAATACAACCACCAACCACACTGTTCAAACATAATCAAGAAAATAATAACCAAAGCAAATAGCTGTCCCAACCATAGATTATAAACGTATTTGCAATTCAAAAACCTTTAGTTATCCGCCATTCCGTGCCTGAACATAATTAAAATTTGCCTTAGGTGACGTTCGTCATTAATTATTTAGCGTAGTTTGAAGATCTTTAGCGGGAGCCAGTCGACGTGCAATAAATGGGCCGCAACGCCTTATATTCCTTATATTCAGAGGACAGAGTGAGCGCGTGCCCGGAATAAGTTACCGACAGCGCGCTAAAGGAACCCAGCGATCCCGTCTACATAAAGATTTATTCCCATCTGTAACTGAGAGGAGGACGCGACAGTTTTTCCCAATTATAAGGTGTAAGCGCCCCATTTATTAACATCTCGTCAAAGAAATCACGATCTTGCCGCTTTTCCTCCGGTTTCACGGAGGTACGTTCATAGTTTGCTACAGTTTCGAAAAGTTTTAATTATTGCGCCGGCTAATAATTTCGAAATCGTACTACTGCTTCCTCCTGGCGACATTTTAATGAGTACAAGGAAAATTAATTAATCGTACTTATTTTGTAGTGTGTTTCAGTTCAGCTGAATTCTGGTTTAGGTATTGATCTTTTAGTTCAACGAACTGCAGTGCCATTATAAAATATTTTCCCTCAGAAATAACGTCTTAAATTCCCAGTAAAAGCTTTCAAAGCTATATTAAACATGCAACGGTCCTGGTTAAAGTAGGTTTTTAAAAAAAACCCATGACGAAGATTTCTCTCTTAAAAGGAAATACGATACCAAACCTAATTATTTAGCTGCAGACCGTAATTAAATTCTCATATGTGCATCTCTATCATATTTGCGGACGTGTATGGCGATATTCCCAGCAAATATTACAGAACATGTTAGTAAGGAATACAAAAAAAATATGTGTCACATCTGGGCAGGGTACTAAGGGTAGCTGCAAACTGTATGTGGCAGGCGCGGTCGGAACTGGAAAACTTCGTCGTCCCGCGACCAACGGCAACTTTCTTGTCCAACTCCACGCGCCGCGGTGCACCGAAATGCCGACCGTCTTCTTTGTCATTAAAATGCTTTATTGATGTAATATGCAATATTTTATGGCGGCGAATATATGCACGTCTGGGCACGTAATAGGCATACTTCTGCGAAAACTTTTAAAGATAAGTTATTGCATGTAATTAGTTATAGCAAGCGAAATCTCTTCTCGTAGCACTTGCTACGACAAACTTTTTCGATGTGATTTTAATTTAGCAGTAAGATGAACACGAGTTTTGAAAGTGTCTATGACCGTTAGCTCTAAACATTAAAGTTGATGGTGGTGCTCTCAGCATATTTTACATATACGGCGTTTGCTCGTGTAATTCTATCTCAGCTCTACCATAAAGCGTAGGTATGCTACGCTTCCACATACCATTAGCAGTAAACACGTACCTACGAGCAGATAATAAAAATTAATACAATGCGCCGTAACTCGGTATGCATTTCAAACTCAGGCACAATGTAAAAACGGGACGGCAGTCTCTGTAGCCTTAATATCCGCTGTTTCAGACTCGTAACCGGCTAACAATATTGCATTGCGTACGCCACGCGCTAGTTCCGTACTTATCGCGAAAGTTTCAGCCGGCGGCCGCTGGAGGGGGCGAAGAGGGTGAGGGTGGGGGTCTGGCGGCGCCCCCGCTGCAGTATCGATCGCGTCTGCTGCACGCTGCAGCGCTGTCTTCCGCAGATCAGTCCTTATCGTCCGCCGGAACGAGGCTCCGCTACAGCCGAGCACTAAAAAGGCTTTGCGACACATTCTGCATGGAGACGCACGCACTGCAGGCGCAAGTAGCGAGGCGTGCGCTCACGCCTCACTAAGCTAAGCTTGTTTATTGAAAACCGTTCGCTGTTATGTCTCAGCGTCTACCGACTACATGCCCGATTTATGGGAACATAAAAATAATGTACCGTCCGCAATACGTTTGACGATACCATTCCACTAGTTTATGTGAATGGTTATACGATTAGTTCGTTGGGAGATTATGAGTGAACACTCAATATAAAACAAAACTATAATTTGAACGCTAAATAACAGAAAATGAAACAGCAAAGCGAATAACACTTTGCGCCATACGAAACTAAGTTTAAAACTGTCGTGTACTAACTAGCTTGCTTGACATTTCAGGCACTAAATTCATTACAGTTGGGGCGGTTTTATAAGTGATGGTTAAGGTAAGGGTAACAACACCGGTCTAACTATAAAATTTATAACGAAGGACCAAGTCGAAAGTTGCAAGCGTTGAAAATATTGTAAGCTGCACTCGTTTCGGCCAAATTAAATGAAAAACGAAGTTTCGCCGCGTGGCGGACAAAGTTGGCCACTCAAGTTTGAAGCTCGGCGAGAGCGCGTGCAGACTACCCACAGTACCCAGTACCTACCCCCGTCCTCCTCGCGCTACATTATACATAACACCAACATACATAAACCTTTCACACTCAACGTGTCTCGATCATATTAGGATAAAGTTTGTTTTTTTTTTTGAGATTTTTATTTTCGTATAACTGTATCGAATCTAGTCGTACACTATCACACCACTCAAGACTAAATTAGTATCTAACAGTAACCAATAACACAAGCAATAGGATGCTATTTACCACATAACATTACGGCTGTGATCCCCGAAGGATGTGAGCAGAGGTGTACCTAATACCGTACACCCAAGTTACGCTAATTATGTTTAAGTCTCATGTAATAGGTGCGAACCTATTGCCATCAACCGGGCACAAATCCAGATTTCTGACTGCTACTAAGAAATTCCTGATGAAAAAGCCCAATAGCACTTGGGGGCCTAGGAGTCCAACCTAAGACCTAGCCGTAACGTTTACAACCACAAGACCAAAAAGGCAGTACTGTACTAATTTTCATTTACTTATCATTGTTACGGGTCTACACAATCAACCAAATTACTTTGACACAAACAAGAGGTTGCTGAAAACTGTTTACCAATAGCCATAATAGGCACTTAACAAACTCAAGGAAAGCCCGCCGCCCGATGTGTACTTTGTAAGGGATTTATAAACCTGTCTGAGCTTGCATATTAATAAATGGAATAAATTTCCCCCACCTGGCCGTAAGTTCGTAGCCCACGCAACAAACACTGTTAACTCAAAAGTTATTTAAAGTTGGTACAATCAAGACGGCTCAAGGTGGTTATACTTAACATCTATATTTATGACGTAGATGTCTGAGCTGTGTATTTTACAGCCGTTTTATTTTGATTTTTGTACAAAAAACGGCCGCATCGTAACCAGAAATTACAGTTTCAGCGAGTCAAATCGATAGAAAGCGACAAATAGTTACGTACATATAGCGACTGAATAGTTTGGAAATACGCCAGGCAGGGGCACTCGACCTCTGCACACTCCTTGCCCACTTCACCACTGCACTGAGGCACTGATGTAAGACGCCACGCAGCTTTGTGATCGACTGTACCATAACTGTACCGTGACAGCGTGACTGTACCTCGCACCACGCGACGTGCCACACAGACACGTCTTCAATACCTACTCTTTTGAGCCATCCTAATGAAAGAAGGTTTTAATGTATTCAAATTAAATTAAATCAAATGTTTAATTTTATAATAAAACGCATTCAATGTTCTTTTACCAACAATATAAGACTATTTTATCTTAATTAAGACATCAAAGTTTTCAAATATGCAGTAAAGTCATTAAAGCTGTACTTTTTCAAGGGAGAACGTTACAAACAGTCAGTTATTTAGTTAGTTAGTTACAAGACTTCCAGCCACTTAACGCAATACATTCGACTAGTTAAACAGAAACTGCACAATTGAAGCGCGGGGAATACTTGCTACGAGTACGACGCGCTACGCTGGAGCTACGCCAAATTGTGAATACATTTAATATTATAATATGTGTCATAATTACATTAGGCAAATATATTTAAATGGTTTAGTTTTTAAATGCTAATAAGGCTATAACGCAGCTAAAGCATTTTTGTGTACGTTAGCATGCACTATTCGAAAACAATTTTTAGCGGAGGTAAAACACTGATGATGCGTTATTCACTTAAAGAATCCTTTTGAAAGGGTGAAAGGTTCCTTATACCTTTGCGCAATTAAATATTAAACGCCATTTTTGAAATAAAATTATTATAAAAGTAGGTAGGTACATTGCTTCAAGTGAAACTTCGTAGCTAGGAACTCAAAAAGGGTTCATATCTTATTTGGAAGGTGATTCAAATGTATTTTGCAGTAAAAGGCGGCCGTCGTTAACAGTGACATCTCCAAATTTTATTTCTCCGCGCATCGTCATTGTGAAACAGTTTGCCGGTGAACGAGTGAATTTTCTCGTGTTAAGGAGAGCCACATTGGAGGCCCGCCAGATGGCTCTTGTAAGGAGGGCCCTCCGCCGCCTCCGACTGACGCTAATTGCTACCAACTCTTCCGAAATTATCTCAATTATACTGAATTTATTAATGACTATTAATATTACGATTGTTTCGAACTTTGTTTCGTTGCACACCAGTTTTAATAGATGGAGAACAGCTTTTTTTACAAGAGGCTCATAAAAATGCAAAACGCTTCAAAATATTTTCGATGACGTAAGTAGAATTTAATAAAGCGAATAATTGGGATAGCCGCGCGAATTCTTCCTGATCAAAACGATAGCATGAATGTTTTCAATTTTTCTTTTTGGCGTAAATATTCCGTAGTTCAAATCTCTCATGTTCCACTGTCGACCTTTTATGTGATTACGTAGCCATCTACCATTACCCATAGTACATGACACATCGGGCTGTAACCAAGGGTCGTGATGTTGGAAGTAAGCCAGAACACAATGTCTGCACACAGTTACATTTGCACTAGGGATGCACTCGTCTTTGGAATCAAACTCTTTGTCCAGCCATTTTATTCCAGAGGTTTTCTCCTCCCTTTGAGAATGAACTACTTACGTTAGTAACCTACCTTTGCAAGGCTCTAGCGGGCGTAATTAGATACTTTACCCGTGTGTAGAGGGACTTAAAGACGGTTAATTTAATATGATAATTACAACCCGTAACTTTATTCCTTAGTCGACGTCAGAGTTGTGAGAAATAAACATGACGCGTGTATGTAGGTACAAAGTTTTAATTTCATGTCTAGGCAAACGCGTAAGGGTGTTAATTTTAAAACAAAATATTAACTCAAACATTTTCTATAAATAATGGAATTGAAAATAAATATAACGTCTGTGTTTTGTTAACTTATTCTGTGTGTTTGTCCATACAATCCCTATTGGCTACCTGTGTTATGTTGCTGGCAACCGTATCGTTTTCAAACTCAAATCATTTATTTCAATTAAACTCAAATCATTTATTTCAATTAGACCATTACGGCACTTTTGAATGTCGAAAATACAAAAAAGCAAAGCTACAGTCACAGTCACAAGGCATAATAACTTGAGAAAGTACTGTAGTTGCCCATTCCCTAACGTAGATCTCTATGGAGAAGAACGGGCAAGAAACTCCATGGACACTCTTTTAAATCAAAATATTGTTACAAAATCTTGGTTACATCATTCATGTTGAGATTATACATATGTGAGAACGATGTAGAAAGACGTGCACATTAAGAGCGTCCAGAGTAAAATAATAAATTAAAAAATAAAGTAATTAAAATGAACGAACCGTGGCAGCTAAGAGATGACCAGTCCCAACTGACAGCGCCCGTTCACGAACATGACGCATGTATCGGCGCCATTCAACTCGACCATATTTAAGGGAACCAAATGACCCAACACACCCGCCACCATCAGCGAGCGAGTTGAGTGAGCGAGTTTGAGTGAGCATGACATTCTCTCAGCCACCAAGGCATATTCAAGTCAATGAAAGATAACTAAATGTAAGTGGTGGCTGAACAGTACAAAGTACTCACACATGTGCTATGCAATTATATAATACTAAAAACCGGAATCTATACAATGCAAGTGGGTATATTTTTACAATCTTCTGCAGCTTCCACAATACATTAACATGGGAATCAATTCTTCTTCTTTGCGTGTCGATAGACTCAAATAATGCCCGACCAGTACATTCAATTAGTTTGCCCCTATGGTTGTGGAGCAGGACCAGCATTTAGCCAAGCATTTTTATCATCAATGTAATCCCCCAACTTATAATATGCTTGCCTACATAGTGTGCGTTTAATACAAGATTTAAATTTCGTCTCATTCAGTTGAAGAATGTGGGGAGGTATTTTATTGTAACATTTCAAACAGTACCCCATGAAAGATGAATCTACTTTAGCAAGCCTGAAACCTGGCTGAACTAGTTGGTCCCTATTTCTAGTGTTATAGTGGTGTCTGTCACCTCTTTTACTGAATAAATGCAGATTTTTCCTAACGTACATGATGTTTTCATAGATGTATTGACAAGGTACTGTCATGATATTAATTTCCTTAAACAGTTCTCTTAGAGAATCGCGTCTACGTAATTCATATATGGCTCTGATGGCTCTTTTCTGCAGAATAAATATAGACTCGATGTCTGCAGCCCGTCCCCATAGTAAAATACCGTATGACATAATACTATGAAAATAACTAAAATAGACTAGCCTCGCGGTATCAATATCAGTAAATTGACGGATTTTTCTAACAGCATATGCAGCTGAACTCAGCCGTCCTGCAAGAGATGTTAAATGAGGACCCCAATGTAACCTTGAGTCGAGCGTGATTCCCAAGAAAACCGTTTTATCGACAAATTCTAGTTTCTCTTGATTCAATATTATGTCACAATCACTACTTTTGACATTTGGTAGAGCAAATCTAATGCACTTAGTTTTTTTCCCTTCATTTCTTAAGGAACCAGACCCGATAACGTACAAAGGCTTTTGTAATACAAATGTATTGTTTTTAATAAAAATGAAAACGGCAACTTGTCTGGAAAATCTTTTTAAGGAAAAGGGGAATGTACAATGTGGGTACCTACAATGCTTAAGATGTTTGTTAACTCCTATGAAAGGCATTGTTTCTTTTTGTCGTAAGTTTCCCATTGTGATAAGTTTTATTCAGTGTGAAGTGAAAGGGGTTGGATTTGGAGACTTATTTTTTTTCTTACTTATTAAATTTTCTTGATTAGAAGTTTCCTGCACACTTGTGGTACTTACCTCATCTGCTTAGCCTTTTCCCAACTACGTGTGGGACTTTCAGTCTAACCGGATGCATCTGAATACCAGTATTTTACATAGAACAACTGTCTATCTGACCTCAACAACCCAGCTAAAACTGAGTAATACAACTCTTGTTGGTTATAACCCAAAAAAAAAACTTTTACACTTGTAGCTTTTGGTTAAAAATAAATGAATGAAAAACCAATGACAGATTTGTTAAAAATCACGAAAGTCAATGCACTTTCAAGATTTTTGACGTTGTAGGTCGTTGCAGGTAGTGAGTTCGAACCCAAACAGGTCCATTACTTTGTGTAAACTAGTACACACCGTGAAGGATTACTTTCGTGAACTCTCAAACAGTGAATATTATCCTTCGTGAGGAAATTGACAGGGTTTGGTCCCATAGTAAAAGTAGTTCATAACTAGAGTACAATGACCTCTTAAGAGATTTCGTGTATGAATAGATAGACCTTATATAGGTACTTATGCTGTCAGACTGACACTTGTTGGATTGATTTTCCCAAGACCAAAGTAAGGGCGTATTAATAATAGAACGTATATCAGCTAAATTAAGATTTATTATTTCATATTATCCATCACAGAAAAAAAACAACGACAATGCTCTCTATTCCCGCACAAAAAGACGAACGTAGAGATCCACCCACATGACGTACGTACAATACAATACATTAGATACCTATATATACTTTGCGCGCATCGTTTTATTTGGTCCATGAAAGATGGAGGCTCATCCCACTTCGGAAGGAGAACACTTGACCGCAACAGATGGCTGGGCTCACCACCTATCTATACACGTTACATATACTTCACTAGCTATATCTACACGAGCGCTGAAACCGTCCATTTCAATCAGTTTTTTTTTTTAATCTTCGCATATTAGTGGCCTGCTAAGACTCTCTTTAATTTAAGTTTGCAGCCTGAAAGGTTGGCTGGACTTAGTAAAAAGTGGATATTCCTAAGACGCAATTTCTTTTTATTATAAAATCACCGTACCTTGCAGGTAGTCTGAGTTTAAAAATTGTTAGGGTAATGTTGAACGAAACAATTTCATCTAAAGCGAAATCTATTAAAAGTGATTTAAATTTGCTTTTTAATTTTCTTGTTGTTTACTAGACTGTGTAATCTTATTCGTTGTGAAAAAATATGAATAAGAGAAAACAAAAATCTAAAAAGAAAAACTTCATCTTTTTTGATGATGTATACTTAGACATACTACATACTTACGTACCTACTTATACATCAACCGTAAGACGTCCTAACTAATAGTATTCAAGTCCGAGTCCAATTCAAACATCAAGCAGCAAACAGAACAAAATCTCCTATTGTCTATTCAAAATTGAAATGTAGGTAACATGAATACAAACGAGATGAAAATGAGGACGCGTTCATATCTTCACACGTTGGTTCGCGATGAGACGTGAGCGAGCGTTCCGTTGCACGCAGCCGGCAGCGGGCGCTGCATTTCCGAACGCATCGCCGTTCAATATCCGCGAGGATTGTTTGTAGAACCATCTCCCCCCTCCGCCCCCCGCCCGCGGTACCACCCCGCCGATACCGCTGCCTCTAATGGAGCCTGCAAGGGTGTCTCGTTTTAGAAATAGACTTCACGATAAAATGATATCCCTCCTTAAGATTTAGTTTTAAATTAAATTCTGTAGGAGCGTGAGTTATTGGATTCGTGTTATTTATTATTAGTTTCTGCTAGACGGGTATCTTCTCGCACTAGAATGTGGGTATGTGCTTCATAGAAGATTGAATCTCGGAATATGGTACTCTTGGGAAAGAAGTATTCTTCGTCTTAAGGGCTTTTTCTGTCGAAAATGTAACACGAAGGACACTAACACACCACAATCCTACATAGCTCTCATTTTACTCAACAAGTTCTTATACCATTATTTTTTTAAATTAGATACCTATTTAAAAAAATAATGGTAGGTCTTGGTTTTGAATTAGGTACCTACTGATGATGATAATCACGTGCTACAACCCTGATGACTCCCGTCCACAATAGCACATGGTGGACACACTTCAACGTCCATTGCTCCCTTCACCCATGCAAGAGGTCAATCAAGGTAATTAGTGATCCCTCGATGGAAATCAAAATGTGCTAATGTATGGTGGAGCCATCCACTTTATTACTAACTAACATAAAATCACCCGGTAGCAGGTACTTAGTTGTGGTGTAACCTAGCCGGATTAAACCACAAAACAGGGTTTTGTACTACGAGCGTAGTTTTTTTGTATCACTCATGAAAGGGTTAATTTTCAGGTTCTGCTAAGGGATGAATGATTCATTTACAATCGAGGTGTACCTGTCGAGAAAGGACATGGACAAAAATTATATGAGACTGTTCCCCAGAATGTATCTCCAGAAATAAAATCTATATCATTTAATAGGAAAAATCTTCTATAACAAAAATAAGAAAGGTGCTTATTGCTCAGCAGTTTTGGACAAACGTTATACGGGTTTAAAGAAGTTGCTTTTATCATTACGGCTACAGTATTTTTATCTATATCGTAGTCGTAGACGTCGTAATGTATATTATGTACATACTTCCTTTGGTTTTATTTAAAAAAAACTCTTCTGTTCAGAAACCCCTAACTATTAATTTAATTTAAAAAAAACGATTTATGGATAATAAAACATAAAAAATGTAATCAAAAATAAAAATACTTTTTACTATGAGTTCTTTTCAAAATCTGGAACCGTACGTTAATCATTTTCCAAAATTCTTATTTTTTTTTAAATATAAATATTTGTAATACTTTTCTTTATGTACAATTGGGGCAGGAATTGTCCAAGTCCTTTATCTATACTTAATATTATAAAAAGGTATTTGCGTTAATTCTAATGGTATTTGTTTGTAAGTTTGGATGTAGGGGCAATCTTCGGAACTAATGATCCAATTCTAAAAAAAAAATCACTGATAGAAAAATACAATATTCGTGGGTGTTACGGGCTATAAATTATATGTATATCATGCATATTAGCCGAACTATCACAACTTTTTCGGACGTAGTCGCGGGTGAAGTGCATTATAAAATAGATGTGAACAGTTTATTTTCAACCCGTATAGTAAAAACTAGAATACTGTGATCTTTACAACCAAATTTAAAAGTAAAAGTGATTTGCGACATCTAAAACTACCTAAGTTTATGAACTTCATATTCACATGAAATTTATGGCTAAGTATACAAGTATTTTTATATGTTAGGGTACGTATCGAAGGCTGTGACGCACATAACTTGGAATCAGGCATCTGTATAATGTATTTCAGTTGACTCCCTCTATCCAAAGGAAGCAGCAATAAATACTTGTGCACAGCCCGAAGGCTATGCGCCCCCGGGGCAGACGCGATTGAAATAGAGATTATAGAAAGAACTTATAATTGTGTTACGTCTACTGAAATGTCGTAATCATAGATACCTAAGTATTTAAGACTGCATGGATAAAAGTAGGAGATAGCAGTAATAGTATTTTTAACTGCCGGTAGGTACCTACATTAAGTAAGTACCTATATCTGAATTCCTTCTGCTGTTATTTTAAGAAGCAGTAACCCAAACGCAACCATAATGTTACGACAGGAAAGATTAAGATTTTGGCAGTTACGCACAACCATAAGTAAAATAACTCTAACCTACTCATAAGTACCTACCTAATGTCTCCACACCATCCAAGCCACCACAGCTCTGTGCTACGTGCATGTAAATTAAGTATATGCTGAAAACACATACCTACCTAGAACGCTACTGAAATATCCGCTAGTAGGAACATAAAACCCCTACCAAGATATTTATTGATTAGAAGGTCAAGTGAAGTTGCAATTAAGTGCCAACATTTTTCTTTTGGCAGAAACACACGCTGCGTTTGGCATAAAAATGATGGACTCGAACTTTTACGACCTATTAGCTACTTTTATATAAAAGTCTTTCGTCTCCAATGTGTTTATGTGACCTTTTTATTAAGCTTTTCAAAATTGTAACTATGATTTATAAATATTAAGACACGTTTCTTAGGAACTTTGATTCTAGATCAAGTTAACACTGCTTTCAAAAAATAATTCAGCTAAATTAAATTTGGTCCTTCACTTTGTATGTGAGGTAGATCGCACAAACTTAATTACGACCATGTATGCAAAAAGTAAATCGAATTTAGGCATGTAAAGTAAGGATCGAGAACAATAGGCACTTAAACCAGGAACTGGAGTATTCGAACTATTCGGGATTTTGGGCCTTGGAGCCGGATTAACGTTGAGTACTTGATGGGCCATGCTTCTACGCCCACGAAGCTTATAACTCTTCACAATAATATGCCACCCACGTCTGAGTAAGTAACATAAACAGTGGAGCAAAAGTTTTAAGCCCTTTGATACGAACAATAAGGTCAAGTGTGGAAATTCAAGCCTTGGTGACCACAAAGGTTAAATGGGAATTCGTCACCAGTTCGCAGGAAGAGAGATCTGCCTACATAATGTAATTAGATAAATAAAGCGATAGATACCTACTTCGCAGAGAGTATTATCTAAAGAGCTTTGCGGTCGATGTAAGTAAATATTGTGACTCGGTACCTACAGTCTGTTATTTGCTTAACTATAGAAACAACCACGAAGATGAACTATTATGTGTCGACATAGTGACTTCTTTAAATTTAAGTACTGTCATATATATATTAGCCACCTACTCTACAAAATATATTTTAAAAGGCTTCACAGGTTTCTGAATAGACATATAATTTAAAAAAAAACCAGCCAAGTGCGTGTCGGGTCACGCGCAGTGTAGGGTTCCGTAGAAGCCCGTTATCACAATATAGAACGATTCTGTAAGCAACTACTTCATCTTAGTCACTTAAAGGGCTTATTCTAAGGATTTTGTATTTGGTAAAAAAAATATCCAACACCCAACTTCAACGACACTTACTGCTAAACTAATAAAGTTATCTTAACCGCTATAATTAACCTTTAAAGTTCTTGAAATGCACTAACATCACGATTTTTTTCAGATTGTTCAAGCCTGCAGTTTAGCTTTTAGAGGCACAAAAATTTGCACTTTAAAGTTTAATATTTCGTAAATGGAGCATTTAATCGAATAATTGTTTTTGCAACCCCTAAGGCATTTTAAAAGACCTATTCAACGATACTCTGCACGATGGGGCAGGGGAGCAAAAGTGGGTAATGCAAAAAAAAAACATTTACAATCACAAGATACTTTTACTTTTATTTCAGTTTAGGTGTTAACTACTACATTATGGCAGATAAGTATTACAGAATAATCTTTAAATTATAACAAATAATACTTAGGTACAATTAAGAAAAATTTAAAGTAACGTTGCTACAGTTAGTTAAGTTGAGTGTAATATTTATTTATTTATTTATTAAAACTTTATGCACAAGTAAAAACTGTACAAAGGCGGACTTAATGCCTTGGGCATTTTCTACCTATTTTTTTTCAATTTTTTTAATATCGTACTGTTTCAAATCCTTCTCGCGTGATTGTTGAGGGAGAAAGCTCATTTGCGCATTATTAATAGTTTCAGTCATTTCTGTTGGCGTCAAATAAACTTCTTGGTCGCCAAAACCACTTATTTTACGTTTTTCACTTGTTTTTAACCTAAGGTTTTAACAATTGACCTGACAAGAAAATGGCGCGCGCAAAGCAAATTATAAAAGTACACCAAGAAGGTTCCGAGTCTGAGTTTTTAACAAATTAAAAAAGGTTGTACCTATGATAAATTCGGCACCATGGAGGTAGAAGTAAATAGGTTTAATGATGTTTTGAATTCACAAACTTAGTGCACACGATGTTCTAAATTCAATTTACTTTATCCTCTAGAGGATAAAAACGACTTTTGCACTCAGATATCGAAGAGCAAAAATACTCTTTCCGAGATGGGGGGATGAAAATAACTATTTTTTTCCAAAATTTTATTTTACTACACTTTGTCGGCCTAATTGATATACACACCCCTACAAAATTACAGCTTTCTAGTACTAACGGTCTCTTAGTAAAACCTCGGACAGACGGACGGATAGACGGACAAGACGAAACTATAAGGGTTCTTTGTCAGGACTACGGAACCCTAAAAAGAAGCGAAAGTTTTCCACGAAGTACCCCTTCGTGGAAAACTAAAACTCGCCCTCAATAAACTAGGTAGTCTATTAGAAGTAAAGCGGAAAATGCCAGCGTCATCCTAACATTTCCGTAGCTTAAAACGTATTTCATCTCAATATTAAACCCCAAGCTTTTGAAACTACGATCAAAGGTTACCTCTAATGGCTCCACAATTAATAATCCTTAATGTACCCTATAGTTAGGCTGTCAGCTTCAATAAACGGAGCGTGTGTCTACAGTCTACAGCAAACTAAGTATGAAAATAACTAGTTTCTTGATACACATGTACATGTTTCATTATACATGTATAATACCTACGTTTCGGCAGTACGAAGTAACCAAGTCGTAACACAAATTCGAGCTACAAGTCTGAACTGTTCGTATGTCGCATGTCTCCATCGCAAACGCTGGTAACTTCATGCAAGTTATGCAGCCGATTTGGGAACTGTCTCGCGTAGACATTACTCGACATATCAACATGCTTGCTAAGTGTCGTAGTTATGTCGCACAACGCCTACATACATTATTACCAAAGGTTCTCGTTCGCAATGGTCGATTCTGAAACGTTTTCGATGTTCACTGAAAGATTAAATTCGGTTTTGAAAGAGTAGGGAACTGAAGCTGAAAGCGTTATTAAAATACATTAGTTATTCAGCTTTTAGGTAGGTACCTACGTGTGTGTTATACGAGTAAGAGTAGTTCTATATGATGATACTGGAAAATTCATCAACAGGTCGAAAATTCAGCTAAGCTAAAGGATCCCTTAAAGTTCTGAAAGGAGTAGGGTTATCACATCATTCGTACCTACTTCATTTTTATTGCAGTCGTTCTACCCATATTGTAATTGGTTTTCATGGATTTCAATGATTTTATAACCTGCTATATTTCAATGTTTTTAGGAATACCTGTTTTGCTTTTATATATTCCCTTTTTATAAGCTTTAGAATTCAGAATTTAAAAGCGGGCTAAGTGAGCTCAAAAATTTTAGCGCACCGTCTGGGATATGTTTTTTACTATTCTTGATGACTGTTAATTTACACATAAAAAAATTCGGAATATTTATGAGATCGTGGGATGCAAGAGGGAGCGAAGTGAGCTCGAATAGTTTTCGCATCCCGCCTCGGAGAAGGTAGATTTTCTTTTTCTCATTCCAACAGTTAAGACTGCCAAATTATGCAAAGTTCAAGAAAACTGAGATACCTTAGGTTAGAGAGCGAGCGAAGCGAGCTCGAAAATTGTTTGCATCCCGCCTCGGAGATGTTAGATTTTTTTTTTGAACAGGATTCCAGCCCAGGAAGGGTCATATCCCCCATGATCCCCTCTAGATCCGCCCCTATCTACTTCAGCCCGGAAAACCGCCTTTTCCTCAAAGCACAGAATTGGATAGTACCTACCTATCGATTCCTGTTAGGTAACCTATTTTATCTAACTATACGTAAATTCGTCGGGCTAAGTTTCTTTATACATTATAAATTTTGAACGTGCGGCTATTTCGTTTGTGGAAAGTCTTTAATGACCCGTGGAATCGTTTTTATGGTGTTTACTTTGATCAGAGAACAACATCAGAACGTCTTTTATGACGCAATAACTTTGAATTCGACACAAAATTGGAAGTTCTCAGAACATTATATCTAGATCATAGTATTATTATAATTGTGATAAATTCGCAAGTCGAAACATTGCTCTAAAAGTGACTTAGGATAGGTATTCTTAAAATGGTGAATTTGACAGGTAGCGATATTTATAGTTTACTAGCTGATGCCCGCGGCTTCGCCCGCCCGCAAATTTTATACTTAAACCTTCCTCTTGAATTACTCTATCTATTAAAAAAACACGCATTAAAATCCGTTGCGTAGTTTTAAAGATTTAAGCATACATAGGGATATAGGGACAGAGAATGCGACTTTCTTTTATACTATTTAGTGATTACTTCAGAGATAACTGACATACAGAAAGATAGAATAGCTCCTTTTAAGAATTTCATTAGAGATGTATAATAGTACCCTTTTCACTTAGGGAGGCGTAATCTACATGGGGTTAATTAGAGAACACGATATTTCATTCGCCTCTTTTTTTCAACCACCATCCTTTTATTTCCTGCTCAGGAAACACAGGTAGGTACCTACCTAAGTATAGGGAATTAGGGACCCGTTTCTTAGAATGCGACACACGGGACTTAACTCGGAACTATGAACCTAAATACAATACCCAGAACTTACTTAGAGACTTGTAATAATATCATGTGTTCTTTGTGCCTAGTTTGGTGGATGCATTTATTATGTGCTTACCTAGGTAAGTATTAAGGTGTATCACACCCGCCGACATATTGTGTTGTTATCGGTAGGCTAGTTTGCGGCTCGAAATCCTTGCTAGACCAAAAACTTTGTCGGCGGCACGAAATGTGCAACCGAGCAACTGAACGAGTAGGCAAGTCACCGACATATAGTCCTTGGTGATGGTGTGCCTCTAAAGAGAGTGTGGTGTAGAGCTCATAACACACACCTAACTTTTGTGATGATGATGATGAAAATGTTTCATGGAACACTGGCTTCTTCTTCGTGGTCATTGGCACGACAGTAGGTATACCTATTTAAAGACTTGAATTTTTCGGCCCAAAACTTTGCCACTTTCACAGCGTCTGCAATGAGGGGGTGACAAGGACAACGCAGAGGTCACTTTGGTTGCTTGTTTTGGGCACTTGCTGTTGCTTCGATATCCAGGACGGGCCATGATTCAGTTTTCCATTAGGATATTCTGAGTTAGCGACCTAGACCCCAATTTTGTGCCACTAAGTAACAAATAAATCTAATTGGCTCGTCCAAAATGATTAGGATTGGATAGGATCCTACATCGATTATCCTACATATTAGTCCGGTCAATTTAGACATCCGAGGGTACAATAATTTGCACCCAGCTGAAAGTGGGTTGGATTGTTCAAAACACCATCATAAACGAAATCTATAAAGTCCTCATCGATCCGATACATGGAAAAAAAAACGGGTTCAAAGGTCACAAAAACGGGTTTTTCGCGATTTTCACCAAAACAGTAAGTTTTATCATAAAACTAGTAAGTAAGTTTATGAAATGCACTGTCATTATGATTTTTTCAGATTTTCCAAGCCACCAGTTTAGCTTTTAGGGGGGGGGGGGAGGGGACGCCCTACTGGAAAAAAATTCTCTTTGAATTCGCCAAAGTCAAAAAGAGCCAAAATTTAAAATATACAATGTTTTTTGGGGCTGCCAACTAAAACGCACCAAAATGGTCAAATGTCATTCGGAGTTTAAAATTTCGTAAATGGAGCATTAAATCGAAAAATAGTATTTGCAACCCTTAAATCATTTTAAAAGACCTAGTCAATTTAACAACACCCCACACGATGGGGTAGACGACAAAAAAAATCATCCCCACTTCACATTTAAGGGAGCTACAGCCTGTATAAAGGCACTAGGTACAGGCGTGACGTTATACCTACCTGTGATCCTATTACGTAGAGTAAGTCGTCTACTGTTTTAAGAAGGAGATAGGCATTTCTTTTGAACTCATGAGGGAGCTATTCGACAGTCCCGCCATCTATTGGTAGCCTAAGTACCTACAGCTGTGTATGACATGTCGAGAGCTTGTTTCGAGATGTTTGTAAAAAATTTATTTCCATTAACGAATAACTAACAATTAAAGTATTTTAGCTCTTCGTAATATTATTCTCTTCATCTCGTTTTTTTTTCTTTTACTATAACTTCGTGCAGGAATTTTTTAATAACGGAACGCAGTATTTTGACACGCAATGTCATTGTCAACTTGTTAAGTCAATGTCATTGTCAGTGTTGAAACTTGAAAGCATGAATTCATTTTAATGTTTGCAATGGAATGAGTGGAAGAATAATTATATCGTCGTAAGAAAAATCCACAAATGGGAGACTCTCCAATTAATAAGAGACCACAATTCGGCAACAGATATCTGGAAAATGCTGATGAAGTTTTCAAACATAACGCGTGGTACCGTATTTACTACTTTGGTTAGATTTTGTAAGAACTTTCAATGTGAAAAGAACATATTAGAACTGGAAAAAACTAGGCATCGGAAGAAGCCTGCTGGTGGCGGTCGATACTTGAATGATTC
Organism: Xestia rhomboidea; assembly: GCA_963853795.1. NCBI lineage: Eukaryota > Metazoa > Arthropoda > Insecta > Lepidoptera > Noctuidae > Xestia > Xestia rhomboidea. The sequence goes on from OY970772.1 coordinate 10,545,730, forward strand.
GAAGCATGTTTACCTTTATAATGCCTGGTACTTTTCAACACAAGTTTCTTAAGTCTTAACCTAGGATTATAACTCGTTGTTCTTAAAATATAAATGATTGCAGGGACAACGTTGACTGGGATGAAGAACAAGAAACGGTTGCAAAGGAAAAAGTTGAACAGAATTCTCAAGTAACACTTTCTAAGGAATGTTTAAAGTCATTAGAAGATGAAGCTGACAAACACTGGGATGCCTTCTATGATATACATCAAAACAAGTAATGTATTTTAGCTTATGTTAAACCCATAATAGTAGCTAAGCAAAAGCTTAACCTTTGAGCGGGCATTTGGTCATTTAGAATGGCAGCTGAGAACCTAAAAGACATTTTGGGTAACTTTAGAACATCAAAATATGTTGATTTGATGCTGCGCAACCACTTGAATGTTAAAATTGATATTGGTAAAGCTTTTTTCACTAATAACCTGCCCATAAGATGACTCTCTTACTTTAATTTGTACTTTTGATTGAACTGTGTATTCTGACTAAAACATATTTAAAAAATCCAGATTCTTCAAAGATCGCCATTGGCTTTTCACCGAGTTTCCAGAATTGGCTCCAGACAATGCATCAGCCCCAGTGAGGGTATACCCTGAAGGGGACAATAATGCCACACAAACTACAGAACAGCTTAAAAGTGGCACGAAACGGACCATATTTGAAATAGGTTGTGGAGTCGGCAACTGCATATTCCCTATACTGCAGTACAGTCAAGATCCAAACCTCTTTATATACGGCTGTGACTTCTCCTCAAAAGCAATAGAAATTATGCAACAAAGCGTGCTGTATGAAACAAATCGGTGCAATGTATTTGTACTGGACGCCACACTTGACAAATGGGAAGTACCATTTAAGGAAAACTCTATTGATATCATTGTGCTAATATTTGTATTATCTGCTATTGATCCTGCGAAGTGAGTATTAATTTTTATAATTTTTATGACCACTGCTCTCAAAACAGGAAAGGAAAGCAAAATTTCAAGAAATGTGGCATCAAGCACAGGGGTCCATATTGCACCCCTTATGGTAGATTATGGTCGACTCTTTGTCACAGCGAAGAAGCCGCACAGGCTTCTTTGTGAGAATCTTCCCATTATTGAGAATATTTCAGGCTTATTATGCCTAAGCATTCAACCAAATGGGTCAATGGGGACAGTGGCTTCTATTAGTTTGCAGGGTCTGCTTGTGCCAACTGTGTGATCAGTGCGAGTCTGTTCTGTGTCAGATTTGAGTGCGAGGTAAAAAATACCTGGGGAGATTCAATGAATTGAAAAGAAGCTAAATAACCTTTTCTGGATTAATTTGAAGTTTAGACCATCTATTTGGTCCAGGCTATTATTATTTAAACAATAATTACATTTCTATCATTAGTTAATTACATAATCTGCCTTTATCTTATATTAATACTACTGTTCTTATCACACCAATACATTCTTACTTGAATTATTGATAAGATATCATCGTTCAATTTCAGAATGACAACTGTTATCAACAACATTTACAAATACCTGAAGCCTGGTGGATTATTAGTATTCCGTGACTATGGCCGCTATGACTTAGCACAGCTGAGATTCAAGAAGGGAAGATGCATATCTGACAACTTCTATGTCAGAGGAGATAACACAAGAGTCTACTTCTTTACTCAAGAAGAAATAACGAACTTATTCAAAGGGGCTGGGTTTACAGAGGAACAGAATCTAATTGACAGAAGACTTCAAGTGAATAGAGGGAAAATGTTGAAAATGTACAGAGTATGGATACAAGCGAAATATAGAAAACCATTATAACAGTAATACTATTTATTATTTTAATTTAACTTATTGAAATAAGAGGTAACAGTAAATAACCAAAAACTAGAACATACATTCGACGACCCCAATGGCGCAGCGGTAGTGAGGCTGCCTTACGTTCTTAGGGTCCCGGGTTCGAATCCCGGTTGGAGCAAATGTTTGTTATGAGCATGGACATTTGTTTCCGAGTCATGGATGTTTATAAGTATAATAAGTATGTATTTACTAACAAAAAGTATCTATGTAGTATATCAACTATCTGGTGTCCACGACACAATCCTCGTTGCTTAGTGTGGCACTAGATGGCGCTGTGTATTAATGTCCAGCGATATTTATTTATTTACATACCAAAACGTTGCATTGTGAGGTAGATCTATACATTAGTATAAAATCTTTAGCAACAAATATCTACATAATCAATAAAACTTCGAATTTAAATTGTAGAAAATGAATGCTTCTGACATATATAATAACTACAAAATCTTAGTAAAAATAATGATTTAAACTGTGGTAGATTATTTAGCATTTTCAAATCTAAAGTTGTACGGTCCAACAAATGCGTTCGTCACTTTATTGACAACTTTGATCGGAGGTCCTTCCCACGTTACTTTTAACTCGTCGAACAATCTCTTCATTAGCGTTTCAATCTCCAGCTCAGCAATTCTTCTACCGATACAACTCCTTATGCCGAAACCAAAAGGTAAAGTGACCATTGGAGGTGCGTTCCCGTAGTATAGAGGATCGGATTTATCAGCCAGCCATCTTTCGGGAACAAAGTCATTGGGCTGAGGGTAGTATTTTTCCATCCTTGATAAGTATTCGTTTGGTGCTACTACATCAACCTAAAACGAAAGAAAAGATAAAAGTTATTCATCCCCTGTCCAAATCAAAGATATTTCTTATTACAACTTAATTGGCTGTTGAGTAAGTAAATAAAGTTGATTTTTGAATGACATTGAAAGGTTTTAAAGCTGAAATCGCAACAGAAACTAAACTTTAAAAGTAGGCACTAAAGTTTCCTTAAATTAACTAAATCATTGTGAATTGTGTCTTACCCCTATAGGAATATGGTAACCACCCACAATGTGGTCTCTGTCGGTCCTCCTCAAGTTGGCCGGAACCACGTGCCATAGTCTGAGCGCTTCTTTCAAACAAGCCCTGAGATAACGTTTGTGCGGATCATCAGAACGTATTTCTTCCCGAAGTTTCTCTTGTTTATCCGGGTTTATCGCTAAGTTGTAAATTACACTTGTAGCTGTGAACGCAGCCTGTAAAAAAAGTGCAGTTCGTTACTTCATTCTTATGCCGTTGTAATAAGGTCGATAGCACCTACACTTACCGTGTCAATACCAGCTAACAACATTTCGTTAGCCATCAAGACAGCTACCCTATCGTCAATAGCCAACAGTCTCTCAACTATACTCTTGTCTTCTTCAGGAATATCATAACTTCGTTCATTTATCCTTTTTCTGGCGTCTTCAATGTACTTTCTACTAATTCTGTAATAAAATATTGTGAATACCTACTACTGTACTATCTATAGTGTACTAGTGTACTATCGTGGACAGTCCCGCCTGATTACCACTAAGCTAATTTTTTCTTGCACTCGCAACATAGAAACGCTCAGAGCCTCGCCCCGTTGACTTTGTATAGAAATAATGAATGAAACAATACCGATCGGCCGAGCGCACTGAAGATGCGCGCCAAACGAGAGTTATTGTTATTTTGCGCGCCAAATTGACGCTTTCCTAATAGGCCTAAACTTTAAGGGGGCGTGGCTCGGCGCCTACGCATGATTTAAGCGAAAAAAAAATTATCTGATCAGGCGGAAAAGACCACGACTGTACCTACTAAACGTTTTTCGAAATATTTTTATGCAATGTTAAAAGTTTATTAACTTACTGCCATTGCGTGTCATATGTCTTCATAATCTTCTTAAAAGCGGGTGTCGAGATGTATTTCCAAACGCTTGGCAGAAATTCTAGTTCAAAAGCAGTTTCGATGATATCTTTCGCACACTGCATCAGTTGGCGGCCTGGGTGGTCCTCTGGTAAATTGTCCTCAAGGCATCCCATTCTCGACCCTAAAGCCACAAGGGCTATCGATTCTAACGACCACTTGTTCATTTCGAGTGTGAAGTTGTTTTCCAAATACGTTTTGTCATCTTTCAGTCGCTTTAGCCTAGAATAGATTATACGTATTTTAAAATGGAACGTTCAGGTGAAAAGAAATTACAATTATCCACTCATCAGTCCATTAGGAAAAACTAAGTACCTAGGGTCCTAGGTACAGTTAGGTACTATCGAGGCGGACGTAGTTTGATAGGCTATGAAAATCATACCGTTCAGTCTCAATTGATCATCTATTTTTTAATATTTTTTGTACAGATCAACTTAGAAATAAGTTAAGTATATGAAATATTTAAAAAAAATAGCTAGAGATACTACCTCTGCACCGCATCCTGAGCGATTTCGTCAAGACCTGGCGCATATACCTTTACCAGTTTAAGCTTCAACAAAGCTGGGTTGACTTTAGTACGAAAATCGCGCCATTTTTCTCCTTGTCTGTAATACAGAGAACAGGATTCATTATTTAGGTAGTTATTATGATATAATAGGTCAATAATCTCATCAAAATATACTACGCTGTAGTTAATCCGTATAGGCCGTCAAAAGTAGCCTTCTTGGATACTTCTCTGAAATACTCCAGTGTCTGAAAGCCTGGTCGCAGTGGATTTGCCTCTTGCGCTCTGTAAACCTATAAATAACATACAAATTGTAATCAATCTGTTAGCATCAATACAGCAACTCAATGGATGGAATGTGTGCGAGGTGCGTTCACGAGCGAGAACATGCTGTGTTGACCCCAATAAATTGGGATATGGACGTGAGAATTATGAGACCAACTCAATGTTCTATAGGTTACCTGATCTATATGTTCGGGTTCGAACAATATGACCATATCAGCTCTTGCAAAGACCCCCTGCATTTTGACTATAGGACCAAACTTCTTGTGCAAAGTACTGACGAGATTGAAAATGTTTGCTTTTGGTCCAAATTGCCCTGAAGATAAATATTGTAAACACATTTGATTTTCGAATTATGATTACAGTTTTATTTTTATCTGTTGCTACGAGGATTAGGTAATTAAGCTCTTTATCTGCGAGAATGATTGTTGCTACAAGTAGAGGCCTAAATGGTTTGGATTATTATGATCAACCCATTACGGGTTGGTAGATGTAGTGTCTTAGAATTTTTGGTCCTAGGCCGTGCCGGTTTCTTCACGATGTTTTCCTTCACTATGTTTTGATGTAAGGCCCGATTTACACTGTTCAAGGACAGTGGCGAGTGGCGGAAACCTAGACAGTGACTGTTGACTTATCTACTTTGCTAAACATTTAACAGTTAAGGTGGCTCCAGGATAGACCGCGAAATTCAAATTTCCTTACGTTTTTTGCAATTTGCAGGTCATGAATTTGACCTTGAAAAAGTCATTCCTGCACCTTTATGCGCTTGGAGGGTTGTATTGATGATTTTGATGACTATAATTCTGTAACTACATACGTGTTACAGCCGCGAATCATATTTTAATCAACATACAACCTGACACTGACCTGCAAATTGCAAAAAACGTAAGAAAAATTGAATTTCGCGGGCTACCCTGTAGCATCCACCTTAAATTAACTTACCGATCACAGGCAGAAAGTGGTGCATGGGACCGATTATTGGTAAAGACGAAAGTCCAGGTATCGATTTAAATGGTTTGGGCTCCTGTGCGGCAGCCGAAGAGTAACTTCGACGGCCATTCCTGAAATAAAATATTAATCCTGTAATTCCCGAAGGGTTTGGCAGAGGAGTAGATAAAGTAAACCCTCATTTATCCGGTTATGTTTGCATCCCCTGTAGGTGATAGTGGCGAGCCTCTATTAGCAACCGGGTACAAAACGGACGGATGGGTCGAACCCACGACCCCATGTTCAGCGATCTCGTGCTTACGACTACTAGACCGACAATTAAGGCAGTCAAATGGAAACAGACTGGTATTTCAGAGCCTCTAAGTAGGTGCATATTATTATGTAAGTAGAAGCATGATAACATAATATGCAGGTACTTATTTATCTAAACTACACCTAACTACCACCTAGGGTAAATCAAAATAACAGACACTTGCCATTTATTGACTTAATTGAAACTATTTAGGTATTAACCAGTATTAACGTGAACTTTGCTCCACATTTAAGTAAATGATCAAATAGCTGGTCAATTAACGGCTGGCGCGGGCGTAGTGATCACAAAATGAATAAGTAGGTACTCAGTAGGTTTAAACAAACTAATGATTATTTTTGTACTTACTGAACGGAGGTTTGCGTTCGGACGGCATATAACTTATAACACTCGCTCAAAGATTTATTTCTCATGATTACTGCGTATCAACCGAAACTAAGACTAAAAACTCCATAAACATTAAACATAAATAGAATGAAGAGACGGCACGCGCGGATTGCCCCTGAGAACTGATGTAGTTTGACCTTGTACGGCGGCCGCCGTACGAATAGTAACTGATAAAATTGATGTACAAAAACAGCTACTTCTTGTAGTAGTTTGCTCGACACATACCCACCTATGAGTTTTTTTCAATACAATTTAGGGGGCACAGAAAAAAAGAGAAACATTTATCCAAAAAAGTGTTATTTAGCCAAAAAAGTGTTATTTTCGCAAATAGTTTATTTTCTCGATTCTATCGTTTATAAAACACCTAAGTCTAGGGCTAAAAGTGTCTTGGTGTTTTTTGTCTCTTTCCGTGCTCTCACTAACCGTTTGTCGTAAAAACGATGTCAAAAGGATTCTGTTCACTCCGATCCGACCACTTAAGATAGGTTAGGTTGGGTTAGAACCATATTATTATTATACTCTTTGGTTAGAACTGTGACCAACTACGCGCGAGCCAAGCGAGCGGTGCTACGGCAGCGGCCGGCGAGCGCTACCTCCTCGAAATTGGTCACAGTAAAGAAATAGTGCTGTTTCGTATCCACTGACCTATGAGCTTTTTGTGTAGGTACTATTAATAACTAATAAATGTTATGACGCTAATTATAAAAATGCCATCAGTCTACTATGTGGGACTATCGAGTTGCAAACATACAAGATAAAGTGAAAACTATGAGTAGAGGCAAGGCCTCGGATCAAAGGGCACATAACTTCGACAACGCCCGTTACTTCGCCCGTACCTAGCGTGTGTAACGTTCCACAAATGAAAATACTTACTCAAGATTTCTGATAAACTACATTGTTTTGAAATCGTATTATTTTTATTGGTATAACATTGTTTTTTCAAAACTGATTTGGGTGACAAACATATAAAAAATATATTTTTGAACGCACCAAAAGTTTTTTAGGGTTGACAACACCAGATTAAAAGGGTTGGCCGATTTAATCCTAACAACAAACAAAACCGATATCGAAACTGCGACTGTGACCACTGACAGTGTTATTTGGGAAGTAGTTTTTATATTATAACTCAAGTGTTACGACTGATGGACCGTTGACTGTACCAGTTCTGTTTTGCGTGCATTCATTTTTTTAATTAGTATATAACTATTGCAATGCTCCTGTTGAAATAATTTCCTTTTTGTACCGTATTAATCATTAAATGTTTTAGGACTGTAACCAATACTCACACTTTTTTTTTGGAAATTATCGATAAATGTGAGGGAGAGCAAGAAGAAATCGGCACAACCTTACTGTTTGACAGTTCAAAATGTTTAGGTGATGGTGAGGTTATTGGTCGATACAAAATAGTCTAGATAAATATTTGGGTAGGGATTTTCATCCAAATATGATTATGTCAACAATGAATCATTAAAACGCAATCGCAAAATAGTGTACGCTTAATCTTCTCAATATTATGTTACACCGATGCTAAGCTTATTCTAATGAAGTTTCTTTGTCATGAGAATAGTTTCGTTAAAACTATCGATCGATTACGAAAGAGCTTTTAAGTTTTACATTGATAAAGTTAAGTGTGGCTTATTAAATTATAAGGAAATCGTTTAAGATTATAGATGTGCAGAGTGCTGTATAAATAATTAACGAGTGTGCGTGATTGTGAAGTTGCTAACGTGTTAATAAAATATGTGTTTACGTTCGCTTTTCGTTGTATTCACGCGTTCAATTTACTTAAAAAAGTCATAAAGCTAGTTAGTGTTAGTGTCGTCGCGTGTAATATGAGATACGTAGACTGAGCCCTATCGTAATTAGTTCCTGTTAGCACGTCCATGTATTGTTGCTCCTTCCTGTAAGTATTATTATATTTTACTGCATTATCTTTATTATAATTCAATCGATAATTTATCTTAGGTATGCTTAAATCACTATAACAAAACAATGGAAAATTACTTATTTAACAACCACTGTACTGCATTGTTTATGTTTACTTATACAGAATCAGCACATTAGTAAAGTCACGATTTTGCACCACACTTTAATAACAAAACAGAAAGGAATTTTGTGAGGCCAATGAACTTTCTGAGACTGTGTGTGTCTATTTTTACTGGTTTATTTAAGAGATATCACCTTATCTTAATCTTTGGAGGTGAGTTTCATCATTTGAAAATATGATGTAGCCCACTTTACAATGTTACTGTCATCTGTTTACATTCCTACTCTTACATTAACATCTAAATTCTAAGTTAAAGTTCAAATTCAAACTTGAAACTCTATTCCATAATTCTCAATGTAAATTATTCATTTTAATTACTAATATGTAAATGAGACATTAATGCTCGGTTTATTTATGTATTCAAGATAAATAAATCAGCTGTCGATATGTTGTAGTTAATCTGTTTATTTTCCAAGGTTTAATAAACACTTCTATGTATTTACTGCTACTCATACATCATATGGAATGTTGCTTTCTTAAGTACTATTCTCATTAACACATTTATTAATTTCTTTACTTAATTTAGACAGAAGCTATCTAAATTCGTCATTAGCATAAATAAATAAAAATACAAGATTTCAGAATAAATCTTTATTACTTATTCAAATTCAATAATAAATATGTAATCAAACCATGATATAATCATGTCAATCACAATACTGCCGAAAGGTACCTATGATTAGCATTAGTATTAACCCATTTAATATTGTAAATTGCAATTATGAATGTCAAAACAATTACATAATTAGTTCAATTGGAGACAATGGGTTGGAACAAGAGCAATCTGCAGTGATTGGTGAATCATGAATATTAATGTTTGTGCACATTTACATGTTTGATAGCTAACCCAGTTACAACTATCAAGTTTTGAAGAAATTGGACCAAGTGTAATCAATTTGAAACAAACAAATCTATTACTTGTATTAAATAAATAATACCATCCTATTACTGTCTGACTGCTGGGCAAAGGCCTCTTCTCTTAGCGTGCTGGGAATTATAATTTAATAATTATGTAGGTATTTCAATTCCACTTAATATTAACACTAAAAGAGCATTTAATTTTGTATTTAAAGTTCTTAGTAAAAATACAGATATTGACAGATAAAAATATCGTAAGATAAAATTAGTACCTTTAGAAAACTAATTTGTACTTAAATCAACTACATTTAGCTCGCCACTACAATTGAAGGGACAGAAGTTTTTTATTACCAAACCCATTTTTAGTTTTCATTAGCACTATCAACTTTCTATGCATCTTTTTTATTAGTATTTGTTGGTCAAGATTAACAATACAAGAGAAGTTTAAAATAGTTAAAATTAACAACAACAATTAATTATCACAGCATGATTGTGTGTAATATTAATTAAAAACCTATTAAATTGTAAAGATTACCAAACTATTGCATCAGACAAAGGTTTTTGACATCTATAAAAAGACACCTTTAAAAAATCTCTTTAAGAATATGCCCTCTTATATTGAACAAAGGTCAAATTGTTTTGCAAACAAACAATGCTCGACTTCTTCCTTATTACACGATTATACTATTAATTTTCCTCATGAACTTGTTAAAGGATTTGTACTGAGTCACTGTTATTATTTTAGTAATAAAGCTTGTACCGATGGAGTGTAACCGTTGGATTAAAGCTCTCAATAGTAATGAAGGAAAAAACACAAGAATAAAAACTGCTTTGAATATTAATTAGTTGTAATTACGTAGCATAAATAGTGTGCTCTAAAAAAACCAGTTAAAAATTTATGTCTTAGTTACTTAGATGTGTAGTTACTAAGACGTTTGGTGACTTTAGTGCCTAGCTTTTTGATCCGGGATCTAGGACTTGTTGTGTATTAAAACAATTTAAGTGCTTGTGTATAAGAAGCAGTTATTTGACTCCCTATTTCGACCGGTAAAAACAGAGAGAAGTGATTTTTCATGTCATTGTGAGAGCATACCCTCAAATGTGTAAAAACTGCTTATAATATTGACTTTCCTGAAACTATTTGTTTTATTAGAAATCCCTTGAAATTACACAACAGATTGCAAACCATGTACATAAATATCTTATCTAAACCACATTCTAGTGCATGTACATACAATACACCGGGTGCTAAATGTATCTATGTTGCTGGGTGTTCCCACTGGTGAAACATTCATATAAACCTTGTTGATCTCTATTGTCTTCTCTTGCCTTAATTCAAATCTTTTATCGCATCAGACAACATGTATTCATGCTAATGATTCACCAATTGGAACATGCAGTCAGTTTTATCATCCGTAGCTTTCTTGTTAAACGTGTTTCTTATGTGCCAGTTCACGGCTGGGCGTCGGGATGGCCAGCATGAGCTCCACGCTCGTCGAGACCGTCTCCATCAACTATGAAGACTTTAACGAGAGCTTCCTCACCTGTGGCACGTGTTTATGTTAGTACACCACTCACATACATACGATTCATACGAAATAAGAGAGTTTACATGTTGACTCAGCAGATGTTCAATTGTTTTAACTGATGTATCAAGAAGAAAAGTAATATGTGTAATGGTGACAGCACTGTCTCTCCTTCCGACCTCTGGGTCACTGGGCTGAAGAGACCAGGGGTTCTTAAATGGCCGCTATAGCAGAATCATATTAATTATAATATTATGGTTCCGGGTCTGGCTGTTTGTGTATGTGATTTTAAATGTTTGTAAACGCACCCACGATACAGGAGAAATTCTGAGAGTGAGGAATTTTTTTTTAAAGATGAAAAGAATAATGTTCGAATTTAAACGTAATTCATATCATTATCCTATTATGATTCTGCTAAAGCGGCCCCCCAGTAGTAGAACAGACAGATAGACATGTAAACTTGTTTATTGAGTATCTTCTTGCCATTATTTCTATTACTCTTGCTACTAACACTGTTGCTAGCATGTTTTGTAGTAGGTCTATGTTAAATGTTATCATTAATATTCATTATAGCAGTTAGATACTTGAGCCGTGCTAATCAGTGCCTTATTTCCGTTAATGACTGTATAATCTACCGTACTTATTGATACAGATAAAACTGAGCACTACGACAACAGAAGAGATAGAAATTAATATTGAAACAATGGCCAGCTATTAGTTTTATATTGCTTATTAAATGAATACTTAAAATACTTAGAATTCCTAATGCGTAGAATGGACAATATTAGAAATAGAATTAGTATCAATAACAATCATTATTGTTTAAATATTTTCGCATTTAACATCTACGATATGACCTTACAATAGCTCTGATTTTTTCCAGGCACGTATGATGGAGGAGAGCACACGCCCAAGCTTCTGCCTTGCTCGCATACAGTCTGCCTCCATTGCCTCACACGAATAGCTGCCTCACAGACCAGAGACGCGGGCAGTTTCCGATGTCCCATCTGCCGCGAGCTCATCACGATACCGCGGGGCGGGGTGGCCGCTCTCCCGCCCTCCTTCCTCGTCAACCAACTGCTCGACTTAATGGCCCGTCAGCGTCGGGAGGTCATACCACAGTGTAGTTCGCATCCAGGCAGAGAACTACTTTTCTGCGAGACTTGTGATTGCGTGTTCTGTAGACATTGCGCCGACGGGCCCCATAGTGACACCCCCTGCGACCACACAGTGGTACCATTCTCCATAGCGCTGAAAAGAATGTCCGAAATACTGTTGTATAGAGCGAACGAATGTCTCAGTAAGTTAGGCTCGGCGAGAGACGCGGTGGCTAGTGAGCTGAGACGTCTCGAAGCAGCGGCGACGGCAGCTGACGAAGCGATAGACCGACATTTCGCAGAACTGAAGGCAGCGATCGATAAACGGCACTGCGAATTGAAATCGGCCGCGGCGGCTGCTGCTACTCATAAACGAAAATTGCTTGAAGAACAACTGAAACTGATTGATGCGGAGAAGGCTAAGGTGGGATAACTAACACGGCTCGAATGATGTTATTTAAACCCGTAATTGCGAAACTAACATCCAATCAAACTTTTCAGGTGGAAGCTGAATGCTCAGGTCTCCAGCAACAAGTGGAAGTCCGTGAGGTGAGCAGTAGGGCAGCTGCTCTGGGTGCCCGGCTAGGCGATGCGGCCGCGCTCGCAGAACCTCGGGAGAACGCCTTCCTTGCCGTAGACTTTGCTCACAATGATGCCCAGCAGAGGTTCGCTGAGGCGCTAGCGGAGTTGGGTAGAGTGAGGACTAGTACCACCTTCCCTGGGCTCTGTACTTTGCAGTTAGGTGAGTACAATATACATAATTATGTACCCACTAATAACAGCCTAAGGCCACGTACCTACTATGTCGTGACGATTAATATTTATCGTTGGTTTTTAGTTGGCAAAAGTCGTGGACGACAGTAATCGCGTCACTTAAAGCTACACGATGATCTGTCGTCATGACAAAGTAGGAACGCAGCCCAACTCTATCGGATCGTAAATGTTTTCGAGGGTTAAACTTATACGAATAAAAATATTAGATAACGACCTTAAAGTGACTGACCAGTTTACTGGACACTTTGTATAAGCCGTATTATGAAGGGTTAAGCCGGGTATAACCCCACAAGCCGAAGGCAAGAAGCCTTTGTTTTCATCCACAGTAGAAACAGGCATTGATCGTCAATTGTTTATTGCGTGCCGGTAATTTCATGGCAGATCATTAGGATTCCAAGCGATATTTTCCTTTGCCATAAGTCAGCGATGTCTGTCAACTTAGAAAGTAGTACATAATTAATGCATTCTAGTATTTACGTTGGTAGTTGCCATGTTATTATGTTCGGATCGTAGGTAAACAAATGGGTGTGTATGTGCTACTTAATATACAAAATCAATGCGTGTAGCCGCGACCGCAACATAATATTTTTGGTCATGCGATGTTTGCCACTAAGTATAGACGCAAAGTTAGGAATTTTATAGGATTCCGTTTTGGTAATACTGATTACATTATCTCTGTAGGTTCATATCTTAGGAGATCATCCATCACTATCTGACGAATACATTTTCTAACGGCATATTCGATTTAGTATTATTGTTGAACAACAAAGCCGACCCGAAGCAATTATTACACATAGTTACGACTTCCTTTCGGCTTATGCCGATCGGAAAACTTTATTCGGCATCTATACTCGCCTACTTACGTTCAGGTTGATTCTTTACAATTCGGACTAAACCGAGCGACGTTTTCCCGAACAATTAAATTACCGCCGGTGTAGCCGCAGCTAGCCTTAAAGTTCTTTTTCTTTCTTATTATAATCTTACATTTAAGTCACTTTCAAATAAAAAATGTTGAACGCCTATGACACATATACGTGCCAAGCAAGCACGTGCCTCGTACGCCAAACGACACAAATATGTGACGAAATGGTAGGTGAAGTTGTGGCTTAGCCTGAAGGGCACGGGCGTGCGTATATGCTCTGGCGTTCAAAAGGTTAAACTCTGTAAAAACGTCTTATCTCTCGTTTCCAGAATCAGCATGTGTATGTGGTTTGGAAGTGGTAGTGGTACTCCGTACGGTGGACTACCACGGCGAGGCGCGGTGCACGGGCGGCGACCCCGTCAGCGCAGCCGCGACCATCGACGACGCGCCCCTGCCTTGCACCGTCACCGACCTTGATACGGGGCTCTACAGGTATGAAACTATTTTCTTATGGCAACATAGCAAATGATGCCTGTAGAAGTGGCATGGAGATGGAGGTAGTAGTGGTAGGTACTTCACACATTATACCCGTCAGTATCACCGCTGCGACTATCGATTGTGTGTCCCTGTCTAGCACTGTTACAGACTTTGGTACACTCAGCTTCACGATGTGGTACCTCCCTTGAACGCACCTACGTTCGAACCCGGCTGCAATTGATGCAGCCCACCATACAGGGTTGTACAAGTATGTAAATACGTTATTTTCGCGGGTTGGGCCTGCTTCGCCAACTATGATTAAGTTTCTGTTAACGTACTTGGCATAAAATTACGAAATATGTAGGTTTTATTACAGAAAATAGTTTCTAAGATAGCTAATGTCACGCATAAACATACACACCTTAATTTTTAACCAAAGCAAGTTTTTTCAATTTAATTTGCAATTTCGTGACACTCTTTGTTTATGATTACTTACCTTAGAGCTCAGCTGACATGCAAGTTTCGGGTTTGGCCGTCTATTTACAATCAAACTGAGCCATAATTCATGAGCTGTCTCACTCCATGACGTCGTGACCTCATTCCATGATTCTAACATAAAACCTCTTTGTTTTAACTTTATGAATTAAATCGCGAAAAGGCTCTACAAAATTTCACCTGTTATTATCATCATCTGCCTAGCCTTTTCTCAATTATCTTGGGGTCGGCTTCCAGTCTAACTGGATGCAGCAGAATACCAGCATTTTACCTGGAGCGACTGCCTATCTGACTTCCACAACCTAGTTATTTCTGGGTAATACGATACCCATTGGTTGGACTGGCTGTCAGGCTTTTGGGCCACTGGTTACCTGTAACGATTGTTAAAGAAAAGATCTACAAATGACACCATTGCCACCACCTGGCTAGTTGTCTGCCATGCCTGTTGATGATTCCTGAACGTTTTTCTGTAACCGTCGATAACTGTTACTAACTTATTCCTCACACGACTTCACCAAGATTTTGTCTAGACTTGAAGAGAGACTATGATCTTTGAGTTTATTTCGGTGTTTCCGCTCTGAGTAGCCGGATAGGAAACACCGACCTCATCTAGTTTTAGCTTACAGAAAATAAATATGATCGGTAAGTGATACATGAGAATATATTTGCAGAATCACAATGCGTCCGTGGGGCGCGGGCGCGCTGTGCGTGCGCGTGCTGGTGTTCGCGCGCGGCGTGCGGGACTCGCCGCTGCGCGCGCACGTGGCGGGCCACGCCGCGCCGCTGCTGGTGTGGGGCAGTCGCGGCACCGGCAAGGAGCAGCTCAGCCAGCCCGTCGCGTTGGCCAGGTACTAATATACTCATTCACGTCATTGTTTTTCTTATGTCTTAGTACGCACTGCGATATTATACCTCAACATCATGGACCTACGCAGTACGTACTTCCACTTCATATTCCGTCGAGCAAAGTATAATATTCCAATAAGGAAATTGGGAACAGCAGGCTTACCTACTGGGGACGGTGTTTATAAGCTTGAGTTTGTTTTAGAAACAAATCAAACATTATCGACCCATAAGTATAAAATCTGCTCATACCTTATCTTTTAAGAATAAAAATTTTAAAGATGAAAGATTTTGACGCATTTCTCAAATTAACTGAGGTAAATCGTTTGCAGATGTCCGAAACGACGGGAGATCTACGTCCTCGACGCAGGCAACTCGCGAGTGAAAGTGTTGGACGACGAGACTTTCGCATTTAAAAATCATATCGTTAACGAAGGTATGCTTAATCCCCACTCCTAGAACTTGAGTATTTATTTTATGGGCACCGCATGCCCGTAAACATAAAAGGTGTGCCAAAACCGTACTATAAAATTAATGTCTTAATTAACTAAAGTGAACAAGTTTAAATTAACATTATGTGATAGAATATAATAAAACTAATTGACACAGTTAAAGTAAAATTCAATAGAACATAACAAACAGAGACACAACACAACAGATAAAAAAAAACCTTAAGTAGTAGTAAATAAATGTCATATTTGATTGCTGTTCGTAAATGACTGTAGTACAATCACCTGTGCTAATGTTCCAGGTTTAGCAGGTCGGAGTTGTACAGGTATAGCGGTGACTGCTGAAGGCATTGTGGCTGTCAACTGGCGGACAAGAACTCTCACTGAGGTCAGTCAATTAATCAGTCAGCATTGCCATCCACCGTGGCAATGCTGCCAGCCTTCTGGGCACTTTATCTGTTGACAGCGATGTGGACCAATTTTATGACGCCCTGTAACCGTTTTGATACTTGTACATATTTTTATTACTATTTAGAGTTGTAGTTTGTACACAGTGTAAATAATACTGTTATCTTGTAAATAAAAAGTTCTTTTGAATAAAAATTACATACCTATTACACGTACCATAAAAAAAAAACATAAAATAGAATACTCTTTATTATGTACACCATAAAAAATACAGATACAAATGTAAAAAACATTTTACAAAGGGTGACACAATGGGCGGTCTTATCGCTAAAAACGATCTTTTGAAGACAACCTTCGGATGGATTTAAGGGGGAAGGAGAGACAATACTGCAGGTAGCCTGTGGTGTACCATTTACATATATACAATAAATATATACATATACATACATAAATATATACAACACTTACATAAATATATACAATATTATCTTTTTATTATTATTATCAAGAAACAAGTGCGAAGAACTGAAATTAAAAATACTTAGTAAAAATTAAGCTTAAGGAGAGAGATACAGTTTTTTTTATCATTATCACTGTTTCAATAAAACTACACCAAGAGGTTCACACAGTTCTTAGTAAAGGTTCTAAGAAGCTGTGATAGCCGTGGTGGGCGCCGGACTACCAAGTCATAGGTCTTAAGTTCGAACCCAAGGCACGCACCTCTGATTTTTCGAATTCATGTGCGTATTGCATAATTATCACTTGCTTCGGTGAAGGAAAATATCGTGAGGAAACCAGCATGCCTGAGAGATATTTCTCGACGGCATGTAAAGTCAAGTCAGAAGCCCATGGGCGGCATAAAAAATCTGACACCAGGTTAAGCACTAAACACACGATAAAGAAGAAGTAAAGGTTCTCAAGTTACTAGTCACGATGGTTTTCTTGTTCTATACTTCTTAGTTGACACACTAGAATTAATATTGGCGTTGACCATATTATTATGATTTGCATCTGCAAACACTAATTAATCAATCATCAATGTGAATTGATATGTTGACTGACAGACCTATAATTGCATATCAAATTATAATTACATACCTTTGCATTTATGCCTTACCTGTCTAGTGACAATCTCTACTTGGTTCTAAGTTTCCCACAATGAGTCACACCAACGTTTTTTGCTATCAGCATGTCTAATAGGTAACTCGAGAAAAAAGAATCTGTTATTTTTTTTTCCTATCTCCAAAAAATACTGAGAGTACGGCCTCCGCGGCGCAATTCGACTAAGCGACCGCGCTAACGTGTGACGTCATGTGGCGCACTGCGCATAATTTTAATTAATTAATTTAATAACTGGTCCGAGGTGGTGCAGGAGAAGAGTACCTGGGAGCATGGCCATTCAAGGAAACTGAAAGAAAAGTTGTAACAATAATATTTAGGTAAACACAAACACTTAAAATAATAAGTGCAAACCACTTTACAAATCATTTTTTGTAAACGTAAACACTCCGCATCCCCCTCAATCGGTCATGACACTGGGACGCGACGTCATCGCAGTAGCTCGCGAAGGAACGCAAAGTTAAAAAGCGGTGAAACTTTACAACGCTGTACCTTTTGAAATCCAATTTCGATGAAACAAAAACTATTATTATTTGCACTTAACTTTTATAGTAATATTTTGATGTGTTGGTGTAACTCTTTGTCCTTACTTACTACAGGTGACAGCAGACGGCACAACACTCCGCACGATTCGTTCAGAGCGTCTCGTGGAGCCCGTGTGTGTGGCGGCCGACGTGGTCACCAGACGTATAGCTGTCGCGGACAACGGCGCGAGGGCCGTGTTCCTGTTCGATAGCCACGGGAATATTGAGAGAGAGGTATTGTAGTGCCTAGTGAATTAGTGATAGTTTTAATGTGCTCTGTGATCAGTGATTGAGTAGTGCTTGCTAACGAAGTATAATATGAGAAGATAAAACACTATATGGAATAGTGACTTTTATAAAAGTAACGCATTGTTTGAAGGTGGTGAGTACACCGCGTAGACGCTGCGCTAGCGTAGCATAGCGTAGCGTGGCTGTGGGCATGTTCAGCTATTTGCAGTCCATTTCTGCACATAGGCCTGCCAATTGCGCGTTATTTAGCTCTCTGCTTGGCTACTTCCGCGTACCCTACATAGGAAGTACAGTCAAAATATCTCATTGCTAAGATCTCGTTTAATCTAACGTCAACGCTAAATACGTAAACGACGATTTCGGACTAACTCCCGTATTATATAATTTACAGGTAGGCAACGGGGAGTTGGGTTTAGTGGGCGGTCTCGCCTTGTCAGAAGACTTGCTCATCATCGCAGATGTCGCCGTCAGAGTGTACGACATCGAAGGGAATCTCAAAAATGTGTTTGCACCAGTGCCTAAAGGTAGGCATAAATATTTTTCATTTTTACCCGACTGCGCCAGAACGAGGGTTATGTTTTTCGAGAGTGTGTATGTATGGACACTGGGTATATCTAAAAAAAAAAAAAAAATGGCGGATTTTTGGCGCCAAATTCAAATGTTTGGCACGCTCTGCAGCCTGAACGGCTCGATAAAGGGCTCATCGTGATGATTTCAAAATGGTATATCTAAGTAACTAAGTGTAAAATAAAAATAAAAAACCCGACTGCGCAAAAAATAACTAATAACTTTAAATAAAAACTGAAAAGAAAAAAACATGTTCAGAAAACAGGACATATTGACTGCAACAGTCGGGATCCATTAAATTATCTAGACCCCATTAAATAATTTAGACTAAAATCATTACATCCAATATGGATCCCGTCTGATAATACGAAACATTAAAAATATGAATCTCGATTATTAAAACACCAATTAATTAGAATTCGACGTGAAGTGAGGCGCGCTCGCTACGCCCGCATTTTACATTACACACCCACTTTGTGTCACAAATATCGTCGTCGCTCCGCCGGCCTTCAGCCTACGCTCCTTACGCCAGCTAGCAAGACCCAATGCAGAAAAGCACTAAGAAATATTAAGTTCTACATAATTTCCTTGGTATTTGGTTTCTGTCACTAAAACCTAATTAGAGCAGTTTATTCGAAGTATTGAAAATCGGAGTGTCGTTTATCGGACTGACGATCCATCGAACGTTTGATTCTTCGGACATATGGAAATCGGACAATAAACAAATCGTATTTAGGACTTTCGGAAAATTAAATTTCGGAATTTTGAATATTAGACGTTATAATTCTTGGGTATTATGAAATTCGGACTTTTGATAAGCAAGTTATCGAAATTCAGAATAAAATATTTCGGAGTATTTGGGTGTTCCCCTATCTCATCTGGTTTTGAATCATTGTCAAAATTATACTGACCTTTTTTTTCTGTATAAATAAATTAGTGTATGGAATTGTGAAATGACCGTACCCCTCTTCTTGGTCGGTGTGCAGGTCGCGGCGGCTACGGCGGCGTGGCGCTGGAGGCGGGGCGCGTGGTGTGCGCGCGCGGCGTGCGCGGCCGCCCGGCGCTGCTGGTGCTGGAGGCGCGCGCCGGCCGCGTGCTGGCGCTGGCGGAGCTGGCGGAGCGGCGGCCGCGCCGGGTGGCGGGGCTGGCGCTGCTGCCCGGCCGGCGCGCGCTGCTGGCCGACCTGGCGGCCGACTGTCTGAGGTTGCACACCTACTGGTGAACCCTGCATCACAGTTGACGGTGAGGCTCTTTCTTTTGTCGTTGCGTTCGCAAAACATGTACTTAAAATCTCCATTTGTCTCGCTACTCTTAGTTAAATTTGTCGGAAAAAAAACTTGACATAAATGTTTTGCCAGTGTAAATGCACAGTGAGCAATATTCGCGCCGCCTAATAACGTTAGAATATTAAAAAAAAAATGCACAATTTCATGTTATGAGAATTTGCACTAACAATACATTCCGTGCGGTAATCAAACTTAATACTAATTACTCGCCTATCACGTCATTGGAGCTATTGTCTCTAAACGTTGACGAATACTGGCTATAGTAAATAACAACTGATTGTTACGCACCACGTACGCATTATAAACATAGAAATTATTGGCCTAATTCTTAAAAATAAAATATAAATAATCCCACATCAAATAACTACAAGTAACTTAGGGTCAGCTCACACCGAGACGCGACGCGACGCGACGTTGCGCGCAGAGCGACTCAAAATATTACTTTATTGACTACACGAAAAGATACACATTTCATTGTGAGAATTCAAAATACGTTGCACCATGCAGCACTGCGCCTCGACAATGAAATGTGTATCTTTTCGTGTAGTAAATAACGTTATATTTTGAGTCGCGCTGCGCGCAACGTCGCGTCGCGTCGCGTCTCGGTGTGAACTGACCCTTACTTTAAAATGTGATCGTTTTATTTGCAGGTGTCGCGTAAAATGAGTGGGGAGCGGAGCGCTGGAGAGCGCATCGTAACGAATTTCATGCTAGTCCAATATTATAACGAAGAATCGAACTGTTGGCCATATCCACGGACTGCGAGGGGGAGATACTTGCACCAAAGTCTTTAGTCGGCCGCGCGACGGCCACCGCGTTATTCAATGCTATATTTTTAGTACTTACAGTATTTATTTCGTATTAAGTTATTTTCTAAAACTTTTACTTTGTCGATTTTAGTTCGGCGCTTATACGGAATTTGACAATATTATGACTGATTTTGATTTTTATGTATTTTTTCGTTTTACTTACTTTTCGCCAGCTATGCGGGCGTCGAATCGTGGCGTTTATAATAATGTTAAATATATTGTGCACTCTGTGTTTAAGAGTAACTGGGTGATCCACCGTACAATCGGCGATATTTTTGAATTAGTATTTAATTCTTGTCAATGACAAAATCACTTTATTTATTTTAGTGCATCAAAAAATGTTGTTGTCGATTCTATCTTCGCTTTAACTAGTCGTAAGACGAGCGCATTTATTTTAAAACTAACATAAGTTAGTGTTCGAAATCACTTCTCGTCGAGGAAATGGAAAAATCTCACACATAATTATGAATAACGACAATATATATGATAAAGTATGTACATAGTTAGGGTATTCCTCCTATGCCTATAGAAATAAAAGGGAAATAATTCTAAATCAGTTGTTCGCGTTACATATCCAGTAGCCTTGTTTGATACGCTTAGTGATAGTGCATTGTTATTAGTTGGTCGTGTCGATGGGATGCTGGCGTCAGACACTACCGACAGTCCTGTAGCCTACTAAGGCCCGTTTTCTATAACTTACTAACGTATAACTGTCAGTTAATATGCCACGTCTCGCATCTATCGGTGTTTCTATAAACAAAATTAGCTTGAAATATCCTATCCGCGTCACCTACCTGTCACTTGATTCATAGAAAAATCAAAAAGAGATTTTCTGTGACGTTTTGTTTCTATCCGTCTGTAACAAAAGGTCTAACAGACAGAGATAGCAACCTACCGAAATCGAACAGTAAGTTATTGAAAATGGCCGTAAGTCTGCGGCCAGACATGACTTACGATTAGCGTCCTTCTGTAAATTCCACGGAATTGGCGACAGTGATCGCCAAGGCGTCCCCGTGCTATGTGGTAGATACTCCTAAAGGTCTTAGCCCACATAAACGACTCAGCTCCCACCCGGCAAAAAATAATATAAAATTCAAATTTGGGCTCTATGTATTACTCATAAATTTGCAGACAGCTCGCTGTCAGCAGGCTTACCGCCGTCAATGCCAATGTAAAGTATATCTAAAGAGAAATACTTGTAGCCCATATTTGAATCATATTCTTTTTGCCGGGTGGGAGCGGAGTCGTGTAACTGGGCTAAGACCTTTACAGGGCTACAACATACAGATATAAAGCTGTTTTTTAAGAATGATTCATCATTCGAAACCACAAAACACTGTGAACAGATCATCAGCTTGTATTTCTGTAATCAGTCCGCTTCACATCTGGCACCACTTTAATAACTACCATAGATAGTATGTTCTAACAATATACAGTTATTATGAAATAGCTCCCTATGTGATCATTTAAAACTAAGAAATCGTATTACTAGTAACTTCAAGACTCTATTTTGCATACAACGTTTAAAACTCAAGATCATTATTGCCTACTAAATTAGTTTTTTTTTTCTAATAATCTCGAAGACTCGCTGCCATATTTTTGATTAATGAACATTGTGATTAAAAATGAATATAATCGTGTATGCTATTGGAAACTTGCGAACAAAATAGCGTTTATTTAATTCTTAGCACATTACGTTCGAACTGAATTTGTAGTAAAAAAAATATCATCTTTATGGATTGCTCAATAAAAAATAATAACACCATATCATGCGGTCGAAGCAAGATCTTTCATAAAGTTAACTATAAAAACATAAGTACTAAAATCACCCTAATTTATTCAGACTATACTAGTTTAAGTAAAAATTCTCTTCTCTATAGTTTAGTGACGTTGACTGTTTATTCAAACTATCGTTATTTCGTATCAACTTTAAAATCTTATAAAAAGGTGTAAACGAACCCTTCACGAAGCCGTTCAACCAAGCATTCTGTACATCAAACTAAGTAACTCTACTCAAACATTGTTGCTACTTTTTTTTTGTCACAAAAATCACCTGTTACAGTAGGACTGAATGTAACGCACTCAAAACATTGTGTTGATGGATGTTTTTTTTAGTAGGTTGGAGGTATTTAAAGTAAAGTTACAACATTAAAAACTTGTATTTAAAAAAATACTTGTGATAAAGTTGGAACTTTGACCCCCAATATCTCCGTAACTAGAAGGTTCCCTGGTATGGTGTTGAACAAAAAAAATATCGCAATGACGGGCATAACAAGTGCCTTTCGGCTTCGTTTAGGGTACTATTACACCCTTTATATCTCAATATAATTCATAACTTATGATATTCGGAGGTTGAATAAGTGACTTCCTTGGGCCAGGATGAATGTTATTTGTGTTAATTTTAGATTTCCTGATAGGGAATATGTACGTCTGATAAAATCGTTAAGTATTTCAATACGGTTTAAGTAACGCCCGGAATAAATAATGTATTCGTCGGTTACTTTTGATTCACCCTGTCAGACTCAAGTCTAAATCTATTAACGTTGCTTAGGAAGTGTTATGACTTAGATATATGTTCCTGTCTCTTGTTCGCACTTGTAGTTTTATAGTTGTGCGACAGAGACAAGAATAACGCTTTGCCAAACCATATCTAAGTAGTATATATACATTTTCGGCCATTGATAGTAACAAGATTTGGACAGAAATGCATTATTAATTCCGGGCGTAAAATACTGCAATCGTATTCACTGAATTTATCAAACTTCCATCCAAATTATTATCCTATGTTCCTGCAAATATCTAAATTGATCTCTTATCGTCATACAATACATACTAAAAGATGTTTTACTAAAATATTCATATTCATTACATTACCCGTCCCTAGCAACCGACAATTAGGTTTATTTCACCATGAATTCAAATAACAAAAAACAACGGTATTATCATGACAAATTACTGTATATAACTAAAGTCTGTTATTAGTACTTCAACTTGCACAATACATACATATTCTCTATTGTTTTAACACTGCTATGACGACGTCACCGTAATTTTAACAACGGAATCTCATTAAAAACGTAATTTTTCATGTGAAATGTAATCAAGGCCTGACATTAACATAGCAATATGTATAAAGAAATAATATTTAATCAACAACTGAACTGCTTTACCTCGTTATTAATATAACCTTAGGTAACTTAGCTAACATTGACTCAGAATTATTATTTCATGTTAAAATTTTAATACTTGGTTTATTTAAAAATACCAATTTGTTTGGGGGTCGCTATAATTTTATGGAAGATGATTCATGTTGGCAAAGAAAGCTCACTAAATCGACACGAAATTATATTTGAAATGTGAGGTATTTTTCTTGTTAAAGTTATTGTAAAGTTATGAACACCGGCAAACGGAATTGTGCAGTAGGGTTAGATCTAGTCTGGTTTAAATACGAACGTGTTTTTCTATATCATACAGGCTAGTTAAAACTATGACTAACTGAAGGGCCTGTTAACTGAAAGGTTTCTAAAGCGCTTTAAGCAATGTATTTTAACATCCGTATCGATGCCATTTTCCAACATATGATTGCTAAAGAAACCATAGTTAAGAGAATTAGCATGTGCGTGAAGTCAAAACGTGATTGGCATGTATAATTTAGAAATGCGCGTATGTAGTTCAGAAGAATTGGTGGAATACATGATGTTGGAAAAGTACAGTTTGCAAGTATGCGTATTTACATGATAATATTGTCTGGAGAGTTTGGTTTAGCCTAGTTTTGTTTTTTTTTTAGTCAAAAGCAATGTCTGATATTAGAGCAGTAAATGTGACGTTTGGTTGGTTTAGGGTCGGTTTTCACCAAGCGAAAAATCTTTTCGCAATTTTTTGATGTCCGGTTAAAGGACTGTATCAGTATTGCTTTTAAGTATAAAATTCGACGCAGACGAAGCGTGTGCGGTCTCGCGCGTGCTCGAGTATGCGCGAGCGCCCAATGTTATACGTCTCATACTTAAAGGCAATACTGATACAGACCTTTATTCAGTGACATCAAAAATGCGCGTGATTTTTATTTCACATCAAGCCTAACGTGTTATAGTTATATTCTAAAGTGACATTCTAAATACAGGCCTAGTATTTGCGAAGTAAAGCAGGCATCACTTGCCAAAATTCAGGGACGTAACCATCTCCTACAACAAGAATACATTTCAAAAGAACTCCGTTTATATGACTTTATTAAAGTTAATTTAGTACGCCATAATTAGTAGGAAGTGCACACCCAGATTATTGTTCTCAATCATATAATGTTACACAGCGGACTCCTAATTGTAGCTGTCATGTTCTCATTCGAGTTCTCGAATATTATGCTAGTTAATGAACCGTTTATTTCTAACACAGCTCGTACATAATATAATTATGTTTAGTTATTCGTCTTTAAGTGGATGAATGACGTAGGTATTGATGAAGTTCCTATAAGTTCATCTATCTCACAGTTACATAACGATAACGACTATAATTGTATGCAATCCTATGTTTACATTTGACATAATCGTTGGTTATTTTAATGCACTATATTATAGCATCTATTCATAATCTCTGTTCATATACCCGCTGTTTACACAAATTACTGTTGTTGCGTTCTTGCGGTTACCAGTTTTGTATAAAATTTATCTCATTGCTAATTAACGATTCTAAACTAAGGTACATGTATTGTTTGTATGTTGTATTGTATTATGTTGTGTGCTTGTGTTGTCGTGAACAATTTCAGCTTTAAAATTTATTATCCGAATTACTTTTAGTGTTGTCTCATAAAAACTGTTACATACATACATTCTGTCGTCACAACTCGCTTACACTGCCTTTATTTTGTTGAAAGCATTTAACAATAAGATTACACTATGAAATCTACATATATCTGCTTACCCTTCTTAAAATTAATCACGATCAGTACAGTATATCCATAGATAGTTATTTGAATAGAACAGTTCAACAGCAGATTGGTACAAAATAATAATAAATAGATACGATATATGTAATTATTTTTTGCATTAGATGTAAACTGGTGAAGAGGTTTAGTGTTCTATTGTTTTAAAAGATGAATAAATCTATTTTGGCACCAGATCGACTATTTTCAGACAAAATTGATGGAATTGATAGAGGACTCATTTATTGATTGTATGTACGCCTAAAAGTTAAAGTATATTTATTTATCAGCTGTGAATCTGTACTTAAATTATAATCACAGAGTATCTCAGTGTAATGTCGATAACGTCACTTTTGTGCAAAACACAATAAAGTTAAATTAAAAATATTAAAACGTGTTTTAATTATAAGTACAGACGCCAGCACACAGATATCCGAAACTTACAAATTTTCCCAATCAACCTTGAAACTAATGCTTTAGCGATAAAGTTGAAAATCCATTAAAGAAATTTGACAGATTGTGGTAGCTTTGTGCCGGCGTCCGTACCTACACCACACTACCTTTAAGATAAAAACTACATTGCTGTGGCCAAGACTTTGAATCACAACCGTTTACAAACTAGATCGCAATTCGAATCTTGCGCAATCACCTGAACCGTGATCATTGCGTTTGGCAGGTTGAGTGAACGATAGTGAACCGATGTATTTTTAGTGGCAGGTTGAGTGAACGATAGCGAACCGATGTATTTTTAGGGGCAGCACAGACGACAGACTTTTTTTTTGTGTGCGACAGACAAAAAGTCTGCGACAAATTTTGCGTGATTGATGTGTTTGACTACGTTTTTGTCTACTATAAGGATCTACTGATGGAAAGGATCCTATTGATCGCCTTATAGTCGACAAAAAAGTAGTCAAACACATCAATCACGCAAAATTTGTCGCAGACTTTTTGTCTGTCGCACACAAAAAGTCTGTCGTTTGCGCTGCCCCTTAAAGTGATAAATTTATGAACCCACGTCCCGTAGCGAAGTATACCAATGACTACTGAGCCACTCGCGTTGTTTTTCACGTTTCTATGCAAAGGTATCCATGTGTTTTATACTAATTAACAACGTTCTGTTCTTAAAAAGGTCACTTGTTAATACTGTGTTATACTTAATAACGTATACTGCGCAGTAACACAGTTGATGCTTTATTGAAATAATAAAAAAATGGGCGCACATGACGGAACCGAAGAAATTGCATTTACGCCAAATATTGTTAAAGCCATTGTTCTATTGTGTGCACGTACGATTAATTTGCTGTGACCTCTTTTTAAAGCTGTGTCCACATGGGTTTGGTTGGGTTAGTGAGACTATTTATTTGGGCGAAATAATAATCGGGTAGAATTTCTAAAACATATCTTAACGCCCATGTACCTATACATTGGCGTTAAGACCAATTATTTTAACAACGGATTTCTCATGCATTGTGGGTGAGTTTAGAGACAAAGTTCTCACGGACAAACGTCTTCCATACAAATATTTATGCGGAAATCGAACCCGCGACACCTAGCGCAGACACCAATCGTTTAGATGTGCTAAGCCGCCAACCTTGACGTCTTAACAATTAAATTGTGAGTTAACATTATTATTTATTAGTTAGAACTCTGCTTACGAGAATTTTATATTCCGAACTTGTTTTGGACGATTTATATTGTTTAGAGAAAACACAAACATTTTAAAAACATATAATTTTATTGAAAAATTATAACTAAATGCAGAGAGATTATCACTGGGAGAAAACACCAATTGCACGAAAATGTGTGCAAGAAATATTGTATAAAAATAACCTTACTCAGTTCCTTGACTTAATTGTAATATCGACTCGCATGCAGGGGCCGCGTCACTCATCGGCCGCGATCAATAACAATATAATTTGAACGTATTTACGTAAAGACACTGAACTATGACGTGGCGGTTGTGAAAACCGACCCTGGCTCTACTTGAAAATGTTAACACTTCAGGAATTGCGACACAGAGCTAACTTCCACCAAGTAACACTACTTATACTTGTCATTAAACATATGCAAAGTGTTTCCAAGTTCATATGACCCCAATCTATTAAGTCGCGAGTTACTAGGCTTCTTTTGGGTTAGCTCGTTCCATCGTCGGCCTCATCTGTCGTCAGGTCAAGAGCATGCCCATTTAATATTAACAAAATATGACATAACACGCAAAAGTAAAGAGTACATTAAACGCCATAAATTACAGAATTTGTATTACAAATCATTTTCAATGTATGCAATATTTGGTAAGGGGCAATATCGGTAGATCGTGTATTGAAATTCGGGGGTAAGCTCGCCATTGTAACATAAGCCATATTATTGCAATTTGTTTGTATCTTTTATTTTGTGTGTAATAAAGAATAGGAAGAATAATGCGACTTAGGTATTGATGATTCCTGAAGTGTTGCAAAGAAAAAGTGTTTCAAGTAGAAAGCGAATGGATGATTTTACATTAAAAATGATTAACCATTAGAAGAAACACTGCAAGGACGAACTTGTGCAAAGTGCTTATGTTAAGGAACAATTTTATAGGAGCTCTTGTATTTCTGTAACGTAAGCTAAAAAACTAAAGCGACGCTGTCTCGGGCTGTTATGTTATATAATGTTATCATATAATGTAGTGGTCTTACAATGGCAGTAATAATCATAATTGGCATGCAAATTACCACTGCTGTTACTCGAATATCACGTAACAGACATTATTGGTTCAGTCATGCAATACAACGTTCTACAAATTCGTATTTATTCAAATTCATTAGATTAATTAATATAATTTTGAGAATACTTTGTCAATGGTGACCAAATAATATGATAATCAACTTAATCATTATATTCCTATAAATAGTATCGTCAGAGTTGCCAGATTTTTAATGTCATCCCCTTAAAAAGTTGCAACAAATAATAATTATTAAAACCTTTTTTTTTTAATAACTTATCAAATCTTTAAATTAAATAAGTTTAAAGTAACCTAATCCAATTCTAAACCGAGATAAACCTCCGTGCATGTATGATCTGGCAACACTGACAATGACACAAATGTATACGTAATTATAAAAATATTATATCAAAGTAAATGCAGTTCCGACAAGATTGTCTTTACGTAGGGAACAGATAGATGGCGCTACTTTCCGAACTTCGCGAGGGCCTCTTTGCATTCCTGGATGGTCTTTTTCTGTCGTTCAACAGTCGCCGAGGTCTGTTTGGACCCCTGCAGCCTGATGCAGCTTTGTATGGTGGTGAAGTACCCACACACATTGTGCAGTACCCGCACAGCGCGGTCGCCGCAAACAAACAAGTATTTTCCGCTTGCGTCAAATTTCATGTAGTTTATTAATCCTGAAACAACAACGAGGAAAAAATGAGCTTAATTACGTAGGAGTACGGGCTAATTTTTATAAATAGCCGTAGTTATTCTTATCACAACTCGTGCATTTATAGACGCTTAAAGTACAAGTGATCGATAACGATACCTTGAATCGCCTATTCAATAATTCACGGCCTCCTGTAGCCTCGCAGCGGAGTTAAAAATACAGAAGTTTCACGTCCATTGTAACCGTCGACTAAAGGCCCAACTTTTGTTTATGTTTCGTTATTTTTGCCATTTAATTGGTAGTGTTTTATGACTTAATCGATTGTAGTAAAATCAGCTTTAAACGTAAATAAACCTACTTAAGTCATCGGCCAGCATTCGAAGGTCTCCTAGATTTTTAAATGAGTTGTATTTGGAAACTCCATATTTGCTATTCCCGTGAAATCGGAATATTATAAGGTAAATCAACAAGAGCTTGTTTAACAAGAACTTTATTCTATTTTTTCGTGACGGTCCACCGTAGTCGCCAAGGTCTCAAGCATTATTCAAATGACATGACGACAACATAAACGAATCATTTTATAGTACGATTAAAACTGTCTCTAGAGGCTCTAATGTTTCCGCTATTTCGACACAACTACACGCGGTTTTATGTCTTTATCATAAATTAACAATTAGTAACAACAGAGAAGAATTACCGTAAAGGAAATGAATAAAAGACAACAAAAAAATTGATACCTGTAAAGCCCGTTGCGATGGGCAATCCCGAATGAAATAAAAATGTTTCATTTTCAATTGACCATATTATGAGCGATTATGTCCTTCTAAGTATTTATTCTGGTTTTCCTGTTCACGTAGACAACCAATCCAAACGTGGAATAGCAATATAAATTTTCCCCGATATTTTGTTCACACCGAAACTAAGTTCGAAACATCGCTATATCTATGTATCGCTATATCTTCGGAAACAAGCTTCCTTCAATTATATCGATCCGTTTTCTTTAAGTTATGAATATTCTACGTAACTTCGAAACAAACTTTTACGTGGCCCAGGCCAGTAAAAGTAAGTCTTGGGTAGTAGGTACCTGTTTGATCTGAATATTGGATTTCACCAGGACCCAAGAGGCGGCAAAGTTGTTTGGAAATTTTCTTCCTAAACATGATATCGAACCAATAACCCTATCAAATGATAGAATACTTAACAAACCGGGCAAAAAGCAAAGTTAAAAAAACCGGCCAAGTGCGACTTGAACTCGCGTGGAGAGGGTTCCGCACAATGACAAAGTCAAATTTTTCGTAAGTGAACGTATTATATTGAGTTTACCACTTTATTTCAATTGATAAAATTCTTATAGGTTTTCCAGTAATCTACAAGCAATGAACTATGTTTTGTATTCTTTCAAAATTTTAGGCTCAGTAGTTTCGGAGATCAGGGCCCCCCTGATGTCCGAAATTTTCGTCTTCTTTCATTAATAAAATCAAAACTATTTATTTTACAATAATAACAAAAATATATTTGAGATCCTCATAACGAGCCCTTTCATGGGTTTGCAAAACTTTTTTTTTAAATTTCCTATTTTGTTTAAAAATATATTTATTTACTTTGCACATCTGTGTTTGGGTCATAGGATTACACCATCCTACCAAATTTTACCTGATTTAGTCCAGTAGATTCGGAGCAAATTGGCTGTGACAGACAGACGTACTACAGACAGACAGACGCACGAGTGAACAAGGGTTCCGTTTTTAGTTTTGGTACGGAACCCTAAAAACCAAAAATAAACTTACCGGAATAAACATTTTCCACGGTATCGTAAAGTTTCCCGGTGTAGGTGTCGTAGAACTCGACGGAGGAATCCACAGAGACCGCCAGTACTTCGGCGTTGGGCGAGAGGGCGATGCGCGGGGGGTTGGCTGTCTGTCCGTATGTGCCCGTCTCGAGAACGTGCGGGGACTCTCCTCGGGTGTACTCGACTGGAACATGAACAGATGTTGTGTTCAATAACTTGTATGTAAGTATATGGAATAAGTGTTCAAGTAAGAGAGAGTAAACATGGCTGATAAGGACAAGTCTGGCTCAATAATGGCATAGATGACGTCCCTATGATATTAGCCTGAAAAATTGAATACGAGTAGCTTAATCAGTAAATATCTTTTATGTTAAAATGAAAGGAAAGTAGTAGCTAATGAATATTTACGTAAATTGCGAGTTCGGTGTGTGAGCAGATAGATGAACGATCGATGAAACTGTAGCGAACATCAAAGTAACAACAACATTAAAGACGAAAGGGTCGAAGAAAAAGAGTTTAAAAACTTTTTTTGTTTTTGAAGCCTCGAAGCTTCTAGACATGAAACTTGCATAAATTCTTAAGTGCAAACACGCTCAATTTACTAACAGATAAATCCTGATTAAAATTAAAATAAACATGTTATTGTAGAACATTGATCTAAAACTTCTATTATGCGATGTTATTGCAAATATTGTGGTGTGTGGTCCAAATAATCAATATTCGTTGATCATTATTTTTATTAATATTCTAATACCGTTAATTTCGAACGTCACATTAAGGCCTGAGAACACATTTTGATGCGATATTCCGATAAACAAGTCGACTTTAAATATATTGGAGTCATCAGCATGTTTAACAACTAGTTACTCGAAATGGGTTTTCCGTAACACGTTTTCCTATAAAGGCATTATAAACGAGTAATAAAATTTAAATGAGCCACATCTCGGCTTTATTATGAATTGAAACAAGGTCTAGTGTAGTGTGGGACTGACCTATATGACGTGTCTGTGCGCCATTTGTAATTCCCAGGAATCACGTAGTAAACACACTATGACAGCCATAGATAATGTTTACCACAATTCCCAATAGCGTCAGTGATTTGATTTAATTATTTTGTCCACGTATAACATAATATCACGCCAGTAATCCCCGAAACCCACATTTCGCGAGTTATGTTGAAGTTCCATGTCCATCAATCGGGCACAATTCTAGATTCCGTGACTGTTTCTGAGAAATTCTTGATATAAAAACCCAATAACACCTGGGAAATTAACCCAGGAATCCAGGATCTCATGCTCGGCGGTCGCGCTTACCAGCACTAGATCATCAAGGTAGACAATTTTATGAATGATCTCCAAAATTGCTAAATTTTTCAGGGAAACAAAGGAAGCAATCAACGAAGCGGGTTCAATGTTTAATGGCAGCCGTGACCCACCCATGACCTATGTCAACGTAATGTGCGCATGCAAATAAAATTACGTAATAAAACCCTACAAGATGCTAGGACTATAAAACCGAACTGAAACTGAATTCTCTAGTACAACTTTCTTAACTTTATTGCACACATTTAAGATTTTTAGTAAATATTAGATTGAAAATCTTATATGATTGTATTAAAAAACTTAAATTCATTCTATAACAGCTAACACACAGCCTCAACTGCTGGGTCCAGAAGTTTGTTCGTGAGCACTAAGAAAGGATTTTTTTAAATTCATTCCCACACGGAGTTAAATAGGGGGATGGAAGTTCGTCAGTTTTACCGATTGGAAATTCCATAGAGCGCACGGCTTGTTACTTTCACTCAATGAAATAAATCGAGTGAAAGTGACACATTATGTATTATGTGTCGTATTACATAACATCACGCTTGTAATCCCGAAGGGTTAGGCAGAGATGATGTTATGTTTTTTAAGTCCCATGTAATAGGGAGCGAGCCTATTGCAATTAACCGGCCATGAATCCAGACTCCTGATGAGAAAAATCCAATCACAATTTCCCCGATCCGGGAATCGAACCCAGGATCTCATGCTCAGCGGTCGCGCTTGCGACCACTCAACCAACGAGGTAGCATCGTGTCGTATTAAGGCGACTACAGGAGCTAAATTAGCAACTCTAATTGTGGTGGTTCAAATTTCGTTTGAAATACTGTTAGAATAAATTTCTAATCAGCTTGCACTACAAAGTGGTTGTTACGTCACTGCGGGCCGAATAGTGCGAAATAAGTGATTTTTTGCGATTAACAAAAAAAAACTATTTATTGGACTAAAAAAATAAAACACTATCATGCTAATATGTTGCTTGTAGAATTATTTGCCAAAAAATCAGAATGATCGCATGTATTTTAGTATGGTTTTTACTCGTTAAATGATTTTTTTTTATCGAGTAAAATTAGTTGTATTATATTTTCAAAACACTATCGTACTAGCATATATCCTGAAGAATATCATAATCTTTTTCTGGTTTTGTTTATTGCTGTGAATCATATTTTTTTGCATTATAAAACCCGCGTTAGCTCCTGTAGTCCTCTTAAATAGTGGTAATGGCAAACTAAACAAAAAAAAAACACATTAGCACTAAGTACATAGGGAAAAGGCTACAGGAAAATATAACATAGTCATGCAAACAAATCGCAAATTGTACGACCATAGTTATCATAAATGTATAGGATACATTTACTTGGCATTAGTATAATTATTTGAAGTAAAGTCCTAAAGACACGTGTAGGCGGAAAAAGAAAAATCAAGTATGTATTATTAACTAGCTGATGCCCGCGGCTTCGCCCGCCCGCAAATTATATACTAAAACCTTCCTCTTGAATCACTCTATTTATTAAAAAAAAACGCATCAAAATCCGTTGCGTAGTTTTAAAGATTTAAGCATACATAGGGATATAGGGACAGAGAAAGTGACTTTGTTTTATACTATGTAGTGATTGACGACCCGAATGACGCAGCGGTAGTGAGGCTGTCTTACGTTCTTAGGGTCCCGGGTTCGAATCCCGGTAGGAGCAAATGTTCGTGTGATGTTGTTTATATGTATAATAAGTATGTATTTACAAACAAAAATATAAATGTTGGATATCAACTACCTGGTGTCCACGACACAAGCCTCGTTGCTTAGTGTGGCACTAGATGGCGCTTTGTGTAATGTCTAGCGATATTTATTTATTATGACCTCCGTCTCATTCGCAATAGTTTTCTGCCAATCAAAATGAATATTTTTATAACAATATTGACAATAACATCAGGAAGCAGTCACGTGGTTCTTTAATGAATACATAAAATGATGATAACAATTCATTGACTTGAATCATGAGTGTGAGAGCAATCTGCGCAATAGAAACTGTAATTACATACCCTAAGACACGCGTGACACTACCCATCAGACGATCAATGTGAATAATTTAAACTACTCCAAATAGGTATATACTTAATCTTATTTACGGCAACGAAGACAACGAAACAACGTAGGTAAAAGCAACGTAGTATCCAAGAAATAAATTGAGAGTTGAAGTTAATGCCTCAATAAAACTGATAAAAGAACAATGAATTAACTACTGTTCCAATTAATTTGAACGTTTATCAAAATAAACGAACACGACACTCGCGGGGCGACCCTCCGGTGATGACGTCACTTTCGCGCTACTTGCTTACTTTACATATTCCTCCCGAGTCACGTCTCAATACTACATGTACGTAAAATGCAAGTGATAATAAGGAAGCATAATAATATGCGCATTAACATTACATGTCATACTTACTCTTTGTATGATATAGCTTCCACGTGCCGTCCTTCGATATAGTGGCGATGTTTGACGTGTCCACGTCGAAGGCAACGTCGTATACACCTGAAGAGTGGCCGGTGAGCTCGAATGCCTTTGTGATTTGTTTGAACTCCCCGTTCTTTGTGAAGCACACCTCCATCACTTTGACGTCGGGTGCGAAACCCGTCGCGACCACAAAGCGGCCGCACGGTGAAACTTTGGCGGTGTGTGTCGTCACCAGGTACGTGTCGAGCCTGTCCAGTTGCTGCCCTTTCAGATCCCATATCACCATGTCGTTGTTTGAAGAGCAGGACATCATGAACTTGCCGTTGCTAGATATGTCGAAGCCGACTGCATCTACTTCATGAACCTGGGAACGCAAATATTTAGGCATGAATTCAGGTTCCTAATCTAAATGCTCTCTATTGCGTTGTAATCGCCAGAAAGAGGTCGCAGTAAGTGCTGGCACTGTTAAGCAAACTAGAAGTGATAAGAGGTAATACCAAACATGGATGTAAATCTAATATTTGACTAACGGATTATGATAGATAAGGCGGTACCTATACAGTAATGAGGTTGATACCTAGGAATAAGTGTATAGGTTGACACGGAACTAGTACATTGTTGAATATTCAGCGTAGTCCTGACGCCTCGTCCATCATGTTTTATGTAAGCAATACATACACATGTTTGTGCGGAAAACGAACCAGAGAACCTTCCTGCGGCTAAAAATAATATTATTCGAGGCTGCGCGTGCGACGATCCGAACGTAGCTATACTTGAGCAATACAGCCAATACAATCGGCCACACAATAAGCCAACCATAAATATTGTAATAAGCAAGCCGCTATAGGCCGTATTACCTTCACGCGAAGATAGCGTAAACGTTTAACAGATGGCGTAAACCTTTTGATCACTGTACCGCCAACATCAAAGTGCCATTGTTCCGGTGGAAGGTCTTTTTTAATTGTCCCGCACGTAGTTACAAGATATCTGCTTACTTAAGATTTATGTAGACGAAACATAGGTTTTTCAGGTCAAAACGAACCGATTTGAGTCCCAGTGTCGTGATCCGGATGACGCAAGTTCAAGTAATATTTCATTAAGCTCTATTTTCTGGGATTTTATGCGCATTGTTTATAACTAACAATCTTTAATTTTATTATCACTCCCAGTAAAAACCCCTGCCCGGTCCGGTTTGTTTTTTTCGCTTATCATATTAAGTAAAATAGTCTCGAGGGGCCACTCAAGATTTTGTGTTGTTGTGTTAGCCGTGTGAGAGAACAAATCTTGTAAAATGGTCTGAGATACCATTTCATAATTAATTTCTCCATTTCATTGAGTTAGTATTGTTCATTGGATATTCGTGATGATGAGTCCAAATAATATCAGTGTGAACTGCTCACTGACATAAATTGAAGCTTTTCCTTCTACGTAGCTACTATAGCGAATGCTTAAATGGTAAATAATGAGTAACTATCTAATAATACTCATGATATGATAAATAGATACACCTTAGGTATAATAACACGTAATAAATAAAAATAATAAGAATTTAATAAAACAATCATTTATGTTATTATATTGAGAATGCCTTGTGGCATTAAGTCTATGTACCACTCTTGTACATGAAGTTTAAATAAATATATTATATTATTTATATTAATTTACAATGTCTAATAAATATATCTAAGTATATAATTTAAACAAAAAAAAAAAAAAAACAATTTCTCAAATTAAATTCTGCATTAATGAAACAGTATTGCATAATAACTGAAATAAACAGCCAGTAG
Source organism: Xestia rhomboidea (assembly GCA_963853795.1). Lineage (NCBI taxonomy): Eukaryota > Metazoa > Arthropoda > Insecta > Lepidoptera > Noctuidae > Xestia > Xestia rhomboidea. The sequence goes on from OY970772.1 coordinate 10,581,953, forward strand.
TCCTGCCAAGTCTTCCTCCTCTCTCCTACTTAATCTATGCTGGGCCCGACAGGGTCCATAATTGTTACTATATTTATTTTCCTTCCCTCTTTATACATTATGGTACGCAATAAAGAATTGAGAATTGACCTGTTCTATCTACATACTGTCATGTTACTGCTAATATAAATGAAAGTAAATAAGCAGTTGACAATTAAATTTAATGAAGAGTAAAATACAATAATATTAAAAAAAAAAATCCTAACTAAAAAACACGCTCAACAGAATTTAGGATTTTACAGTACTTGATTGACCAGGGACAGGCTTATGGTCTTGAAGTAGGTAGTGGAGAAATCAACTCCCAGAATAGGTTGCGGCGTCCGCAGGAAGAATGGCGTGTCTCCAGGGCTTGTATAACTCCTGGAATATAGGCGGCGTCAGGAGTATGACGTGTCTCCAGGGCTTGTATAACTCCTGGAATATAGGCGGCGTCAGGAGTATGACGTGTCTCCAGGTCCTCTGTGGTTCACGATCACAGAGGGTTCAAGTTAGGAACGACTTCTGAAACTGAAGGGAGACCAGGTGTCCTATGCCAGGTGACTCTGAAGGCTCAGGTTCAGCAACCAATTTTATACTGCCGGGAATGAAGCTGGCGTCCCTTTTATATCCGAAATTTTCAGCGTTTTTCATAACAACTGTTTTATTTTCTTCTTTTTAAATTTCTCGAATTCCAGTTTTTGTAATCAAAAACTGTGATTGGCCTGTATTTAAAACAGCCTGTATTATTTAGTTCAAAACTTCCTAAAAGATTTCTGTGAGCGTGTTAATAAATTATATAAACTTAAAATAAGATACTGTTAACTAGTAAACAATAGTAATTAATAAAAGATTAAATTATTAGAGCTAACATATTAATAAAAATAAATTACAGAAATCAAAGATGACCTTCTTAGTCCTAACCACTAAGAAAAACTATGACACAAAATTCGAGAAAAAGTAATTGACAGCTTGACAACTGACGTAATGTCAACCGAAAAGTAAACATTGAAAATTATTAGATTTTAAATTTAATTTCAGCATAATCAAAGATTATAAATCGAATAAGATCGATAGTATGACTGCCAACAAAAATAGTTGTCGCCGAGGCGCGACATAAGATGTAAAAGTAAATAATATAAACAATGAGTATGATTGATAGTAAAAGTGTAAGTACCTATAGCATTTAGATACTATATTTCCTAATAAGTATACAGTGTCTGAAACACGAAGATACTATAATACCTACGTCATCTTTCAAGCTTCCTAAACTTTCACATCCGATTTTTAAAGACTTGCTAATCAGATCAAACTTAGTATCCTATTTGGCCTTTACCTAAGCAACTGAGTCAATATTACCGGTTGCAATACAACAACAAAGAAAAAGGTAATTGAGAGCAACACTTGCATAAATGGCACCTCTACCATGTCAACCCGCTAACTAGTGCGGCATTACATCGACCCCAATATTTGTGTAAATGTTATACAAACTAGAATCAATACTGGAAAGGTAGTTATAAGTATTGTTTTTTACAATGTATGATAAATAGTATCGATTGTAAATTAATACTATCTAGTATCTGTGCCTGAACCTACTTATAAAATCAATAATAATCTCAAATCCTCTTTAACAGTAGTCCCCATTTATAAGTGTGATTGCGCGTGTTCTAGATCACATATAGATACACTGATTCGATTTAATCATCGTTCAATTCAAAGCCAACCGCCTCTTGAGTCCTACTTCACAATAGTGCTATCTGTCTCGTCATTCGTCGCTTTTTTTGCTCTTCCAAACTACATCAGCACTAACCAAAATTACCATCTGTTAAGTGTATGAGCTTGTGACCTATTTAAATGTTTGAAAAGCACACCACATTTAGAAAACAGTTTCTATTGAAACACGGCAGTAGGAGACACTTTAACAGAAAACAAGTTCATGATATGATGTTGGTTTCTTTAGCGGTTTCTTTAACGATGGGAATTATTGCCACATTGAGACAGTGCGAACAGTCGAGAGTCGCTTCGAATGCACCACAATTAGCGAAATCTTGTGATCGTATCACCGCTAACAATAGCAAACATACAAAAACACGAGGCGTGTAAGATATATAACGAACAGATTTTCATAAAGATTCATACATCGGACGAAACAATAGTCATTTCATATTTTATTATATTTTTTTTTGCGGAGGTTCATTGCCGAGCACACAAGGTTGTTAATTTTTATATAAAATGTCGAAATACATATATACGGGCGTGACTGACATTGTGCCTCCTACTGCTTTTATGGTGAATCCAACTTTTTATTCACAAGCGGAAGATAAGTTCGTTAAAAGGCGATATATTCTGTACGGAATAATTGATTATGTAAATTCCTTAATATGCGTTGCAACTTGAATCATGCTTAAGCACTATTAAGACTAGATAAATCACGTAGTTATGTTTTATAAATATGTTCTGATAGTAAGCTACGTATATTCTGTGTGATTAGAGCCTACGTATATGGAAGATTTAGATATAACATTATGTACGTGTACGCATTAGGTACGCAGATGCATTACATGCGGTAAATGATAAATGATGTTTATTTTGCAAGTAGGTTTTTACAAACACTTTTACACGTCATTTTTTAAAACTAGATGGGGCCGGTGTTTCGTACCCGACTACTCTGAGAAAACTCAGAGGTCATAGTCTCTTTTGAAGTCCAGACATAATCTTTATATTCACATGAGGACAATGCAGATTAGTGTCTGAGATGGTCTTTTGAAGAAAGAACCACACAGATTTGACTGGACGCATTGCAAGCATTTGTCAGATGATATCTGACAAATGCTTGCACTGACTGGACAGATGTAGCTGGACTTATAACTCAAGGAGCTCAACGAAACGACGAACAATACCAAAGAAAGGACATTTGGTTATAGTACTCAAACTGCCAGGCAGTTGTGGGAAAAATAAAAACGTAAAATAGAAATGGGATCCACATGGTCCCCACATTCACAATAATCAAATAAATAAATAATAAATACTTAGAAAATAATAAGTACTTTTCAAAATGAATGTCAATAAAAAACACAAAAATCAATAAATGTCACGGTGATAATAAAAAAAAGTAAAATATTTAATAAAATAAGTATTCACGTCAAATCAGTAATTGTCACATAAAATTATAAAAAATAAAGTAAAAAATAATAAAATACTGAGTCAAATCATTCAATGTCACAGTGTACCTATACAAGAAAGGAATTATTAATAAACAAGCGAAGTCCGAAAACATGTTGTGGATATCACTGTATTGTTTAAACAAATTAATATTTTTGTGTGCGTACAAAAGGTTTTTATAAATAAACTGAGAGGGCACAGTAAAAATATTAATCTCTTTAATTTTTTCTCTGAGGGTGTTTCTGGGACTTAATTTATAAATTGAACGAATTGTCCTTTTTTACAAAACAAATATTGTCTGAATATCGGCCGGCTAAGCCCCACATGAGAATACCGTACGACATCACGCTGTGGAAATAACTATAGTAAACTAAACGGGCTGTCTCTAAATCAGTTAAATCACGAATTCTTCTAACGGCGTATGCTGTAGAGCTAAGTTTTTTCGACAATTTGTCTATATGCGGGCCCCACTGAAGCTTGGCATCCAAAGTTATGCCTAAGAACAATGTGCTATCTTCCGGTTTCAACTCTTCATCCTTAATTATTACAGTAGTTTCCACTTGTCTTACATGGGGTATCGTAAACTTAATACATTTAGTTTTTTTCTCATTTAGGAGTAGATTATTAACATTAAACCAATTAACAACTTTTGCCAGGGCGCTATTAACATCAACGTTATTACCAAAACGTAACTAACTGCTGACGTTTGAGTTTAAATAAAAGAGAAGTTTCGTCTGCAAACAATGATTATCCTATAAGAGGTAAGGCAAGTCATTTATATAAATAAGAAACAAAAAAGGACCAAGAATTGAGCCCTGGGGTACCCCCATTCTTACCACGGATCCGGGAGATCTTTTTCCGTTAACATCTACTCTCTGAATCCTATCATTCAAATATGAAATAAGAAGATCCAGAGAGGCGTTACGGATTCCGTAGTGGTGTAGTTTTCTGATTAATGTTTCAAGAAGCACGCAATCGAAAGCTTTAGATAAATCGCAAAACATGTCCAAAGCATCGCATTTGTTCTCCCAGGCATTATAAATGTGTCCTAAAAGTTCAACATACACAACACATCAGTGTAGTTGAACGACCCTTTGTAAAACCGAATTGTTTTTTTTGCAATAACTTATGTTTGTTGAAAAAACTTTGCATTTGTGCCAAAATTATTTTTTCAAAAATTTTACTAAAGGTAGTACTGAAATGGGTCTATAATTAGTGGGGTCTGATGTACTACCCGATTTAAACAATGGTATTATTTTACTATACATTAGATCAGGAAACTTACCACAGTCAATACACTCGCTAAATATTACAGCTAAAGAAGGAGCTACAATGTTTATAGGTAATGGATTTAGCAACGTCCACAGAATGACCCCATAGATGGCGGTCTTTTTAGCATATAAGGTGTGAAAAGTTTTAATTATATCTTTATAGGTGACATATTAAAAATTAAATTCGGAATCACCGACTGAATTCCCTTAGTAAAGACTCGGCAGCAGCAGGTGACCAGTTTAGCGATTTAGTAGTCGATACGGGAACATCCGCAAATAAATTTTCAAAGGCTGTGGCAACTCGAGTGTCTGAATTTAAAATATTATCGCCAATAGCAAGGCTGTAGTCACTATTTCGGTTGCAAGACCTTCCCGTTTCGCTATTAATAATGTTCCATGTCATTTTAATTACATTACTACTAATTTTTGAACTCAAGTAACGTGACTTTGCTATAAAACAAACTTTTTTAAATATTTTAGGATAATTCTTAACATACAAATTAAATTATACAGTGTTTATTTAAGTCCGCTCTCCATACAGCTCATAAAGTCGTTTTCGACTCTTATGAATACCAATGGTGGCCCAGTCGTTGAAAGAAGCGTTACTATTAACCGATATTGTCTTAGGGACAAATGTGGTTTCAAATTGTGTGCAAAACATACTGAAAAAATATTGTTGATTGGGATCATCATAAGCTGACCAAAGTGGTAGTTTAGATAAAAGTTTAGTTTTAAAAGTTTCCAGGCGATTTTTACTTTTTGGATTACCAATGATATCCTTTTTAGTGACTTTTCTTTTTTTTTTAAATAACAGCTTTTTGTATAAAAATCACAAAAAGTTGTTGACATGTTTCTTTTCTTTACTAGATTGAAAAGTGATAAATAAAACTATAAAAATACATACTAAAAGTTATATTTTTTATTGGTTTTAATCATTATTAGTATCTGTAGTAAGTATTGTAAGCCTTTAACTCGACATCTTTTGATTTTTTGTGCTTTTGTTTCATTTTTCACCCCCTTTCTTTTTCTTGTATTTTCCGCATCTTCTCCTGACGTTTCACTCCCAGAACTTGACATTTTTGGTATAAAATAGCAGCAAACAATTAATAATTCAATGATATTTTGTTTAGGTTAAGACAAGGTTATGATGACAATCACTTTGATATCTGTCAAAAAATCAGTGTTGCAAGTTTGGTGAAGAATCGGTACAAGTCAGTAAGACATGTTCGGTTTCTTAACTACATTTATTTTGTGATCCGCATTCATTTTGTCTTTGAATGGCCTGACTTATCCCCTTTCTTGATTACAGTATGAGTGTTGGCCCAAAGAGTTATTTACCATCAATATTGCCAAATGTAAAAAAAACGGACTTTTTCCCTTTCTTTACTAACCGGTTAATTTGGAATTGTGACCAAATGCCCACAATGATCTGAATCTATTAAGTTAATAATTACTTTTTGGGTGGGTAGAATATCAGTGTTAATATTATCTAGGCAAATGGCACTAGTTGGGGATATTCTAGTGGGCTTGAGAAATTTGTTTTCAAGATTGTATGACTGAAACAGGCTTATAATTTATTTTCCAGAATTTTCTAACAAATTAATATTAAAATCACCACAAGTGATTATACACTTTTTAGAACTACAGATTTTATGCAACACTTCATTCATCCATTACCTTTTCAAAACAATCATATAACCCTGAAGGAGGTCCATACACACTTATTATGATAAACTGCTCCAATTCTATACAGGCTTTTTCAACTGTTCGCTCAACAGATAGGCTTACAATATCGTTGCGATCTCTAAATTTAAGCTAATTATTTACTAGGAGCATTCACCCTGATGAATGAACTACAAACCTGGTGATTACTAAAATTGAAAATTAATTGGTGACGTTTGAGCCAATGCTCCGCTATACAAAGAATATATACATGTCATTTACACTTACATATATATATGTCGTTACAATTCAGGAAAAATTCTACTTCTAATTCTTTGTTCAAAAATCCTTGAATATTTTGATGATCCAGGTTGATACTATTAAAATTATTCTCAAAACGTTCGCCTGATTTACTATCTGGCTTCCTTATAATATTGCAAAAGGTTGCCTCTGTTGTCTCAATTTCTAATTTAAATGATTCTACATCATGATTGTATCATCTGGTTTATGGTAAAATATTTGTATATCATTGACTGACATCACGTTACTGAGCTTGCATCATCGCAAACACAAAAACAGATAATGTGCAACAAACAGATCTTTGTCCGTATTACAATGAACATCGGGGAGTGATAAATAGTACGTGATATTGTCTACAATCGACACTTTGCTTCTCCACAAAGCACGTAACATTCAATATAATCTCATTTCCATCACAGATATATGATGTAACATTTCAAAACAGCAGGTTGTAAAACAGTAAGCATTGCGTTTTAAAAAACGTGTATTTCGTCACTACCATTGAATTCAAAATAACTGCTGTTTTGAACAACGTGATTCCTGGCGTGTTTGACTGGGGAGCTGTACCGGTCCCCCTTACGATTTAATTGGTCTGTAAAAATTCTTTTGTGGTGAAATGAATACCTTTTCCTTTAGTCCTTCAAGAAAAGTAGCAATTTAAGGATGAAATATTCGGAATTTATGCTTTTAAAAGCCCGCTTTAAACTGCCATCATTAACTTCAGATGTATTATTCGAAAATATACATAGCGTGTTGTGCCTTGAATGGCAAAGGAAGACAATGGAACTTGTATTTATTTATTTTAGCAGAAATAAATATTTTGTGTAAATAAACATGATTATTTTATGGGTTCTGTTTTACTCATGTGACAGATTATTAAATTGAAAGTAGTAAAAATAATAAAAGACAAAGGACACTGCGTTTAGTAGCAACTATTCTACGCGTCCATTCTACCACTTGTTGTAAATGATACGAGGATCAACATAATGAGTTAAATATTGCCTAGAATAGAAGTGCTTGTTTACCAGTAGGTATTGCAAATGCATTAATGAAATATTGCGCATAATAGCATGTGCGTCGCATTCCCGGCTGGCTGTGTGGTCGGCATCTAATAATAGCGCACCCCATTTCTTCCCGTGGGCGTCGCAACTGGTGATTAAGGGATAATTCCGGCCGAGTGGGCCGCAGATACTTATGAACTGAAGTCAAGTTGAGAAAATCCGATTTAAGGATAGTGGAGTTACTCATCTCCAGCTGTCTAACCACATCAATTACCATGAGCTGAACTTCCGAAGAGTTGGTTCGTTTTTTTATTCATTTTTTGTTTATTTTTTTTTATACTGTGTGCACTTGTGGCGTGTGCCAAATAAATGTATTTTCTTTCTTTATTACCACGAATTCAACAATCATGTGGGTGTGGTTCACGTAAAGCAGTAGGTATACGCTTACGTACCTACTAATTTGTTCATTGAGCGCGGCGCTCATTACTATTGCAACTACAAACAATAGGAAGCCCGTGGTCCATGAAAACAATGAATCTCACAGTAGTATCAATTTCATTTCCACTATGCCAAAATTTAGAAACCATTAGAGCGTGCATTTCAGTCAAAATTAATGAACACCGCTGCAGTAAATGTGAAATTTTTGGCCGTCAGCGTTAATTAGTGGGTGTGTTCGCATTCGTACAAATAGGTATGTAGGCCAATATCGTTATAGGGGCTACACAAATGATTAAGCATTGAGTACAATTCTGCAGCTTATCACTAACCGTGCGACTTGTGAGTCACCCGCTGTATAAATATACTTGGGAATCATTTGTTATATACGTACCCATAACATGGAACTAAGTACAAGGTTGATTGTGTGTTTGTGTCCTCATTATCATTTCGCGACTCACTAAGCCATTAAGGGCCCTCATGAAGTGTTTAACCGTCTGCCAGTCTGAATGTCGCAGGTAGACTCTTTGTTTAGATATCGGGGTTGTTCCACTCCCTTGTGTACTCGTATATAAATATATTGACGTGTGTCTCGCAAGTCCGCAGCGTAGGTCATTTCCAAAACGTCTACTTTACGAAAATCACCTTTTCCGTCATCGGCCGTTTCTGAGAAAATAAATCTTTTACAGCTTCAGTCCTTAGCTAAAGTCACGTTGCGAAATGATTTTATTTCGTTCATTCTACAAGTTTATTTTTTAATGGTGTTTGAAACAATTACCTGAACGTCTTTTGTGTGAAACAAAATGTAAAAGAGAAAACTTACTAGTGACGTTGTTTAAAATATTTCAAAGAGAAACTCTCCCTCCGTTTCACAATAAGGATTGTATGGTTCTGTTGAAATATTTTTCGAAGAAAGCTAAACTTTGTTTTACGTCATGCATCAAGGTTTGATACCCAGAATTTAATTAAATTACTTATATAACTATTTCAACACATTTAATTAGAAGGTTCTACTCTTCTTTTTACATGCTCAATACTGAATTAATTCGTCTCAACAAGTAAAAGTAACTAAAACAACATAATATACAAGATAATGACGAAGTTTTAATGAAAGACAAGTAAGCAATTCATTAGTGAAGCCGCCTTTACTCGTACCATAACGCGGAACAACATCACGACTTGCATTCAACCTCAAACAGCAATTAAAATACGCGTTTAATGATTACAGTGATAAATTAATTACATAATAACACGTTGATTGCTTCAAAAATAGTTCTCGTTCTCATAGAGCTTCATTATTACGTCACAATAACGCGTCCGGACTGACGTCAACACTGCTTCGTGTCTTGAAATAGGAGGGTAGATGTTGTATTGAGCCTTTGAAACCTTCGTCTAAAATTAGACGTGGGGTAGGACGGAGCTGTGGTAGCGTTATTTATAAACCTAAGCTCATTTCACAACTCAATGGAATATTAGTTAATACCTAACCTCCCGATTTCGTTGAAGCTGATGAAATTTTGTGCAAAGGACTACTAAAGACATCGGAGAAAGCGAGTTGGTATATTCTCTGCAGTCGTAGTTTCTTTGTATAGAATGAGGTTGCGAGATTTGAAGTTTGTCAAAGCTTATGCAAAGCTGAAATTCGAGAGAAATCTTGGACGTTTCATTAATTCAGTGCCTTTCATTTAGTTTTAAATTACTACTAAAATTGTAAATGACCCTGTTTTTTTTAAGTACATTTTATTTAAAGAATTGAATTAAACGTGTGGACAAGGTGAATGCTGAATCAATAATTTATGTGTAAACTGTAATTCCCGTAAAACTACTGTCGTTGTTATTTGCTCTAAAATAATAATTCATGGAAATATGTAGGTATCAATAAAACAATGAGTAAGCCACAACTGACACCAGTACATTTTCAGGGGCAAAATGTTGACACGCTCTCGTATTGCACATACCGTTATTTACGCATATTTTTACAACGGGTGCATGACTCATTCTCAGTAAGTCAATACCTAGTCTTGAACTATGACACACAAAGAGCTTAGCTTTACGTAACACAGCCAAAGGATATTGAATGGTCTTTGGAGTTTGGCATCACGCCCATAATATCTGGAATTGGCTAACTATGAAGATTTGTATCAATATCTGTACCTACAACTTGAGCAGTATAGATGTTTTGATAAAAGAAGATCAGACGATTGAATAAGTCTATGCACGTGTGGAGAGTATATTTGAACGAGAGCAATTAAAAATCAATAAGCACAAATGCATGTGGGTCATCTCGCAAATAGTCGCGGTACGTATCTGCGCAGTAGCGCCTGTCTGGCCGAGCCGATATCGCCGGGCCGCGGCCGGAGCCACACTACCAATATGTATTGCATTGTATAAACATGCAACGGGCGAAGCTTTGTACTCTTCGTCCTCAAATTTCCTTTATGATGGAATACTCCGTCAGAGTAAGATAGACAATAAGACAATCAGAATGAAAGTCTTATTGGTTAATGATAATCGGCTCTTGCTCCCTGAATTATGAAAATGACCACATGGCCCGGATACTCAACCAAAAAGGATGTTTATCTGATAAAGACATTAAATGTATTCATCTGGAGGTAATACATTTTATTTGCTAACACTCCTAATAAATCCTGTCCTGTTATAAGAAATGAAAGACGCTCCGATATTACTAAAATCAATGGTAATCCCACGATATGGCATTAAGTAATTTCAGTAAGATGTCAAGAGAAACAGATAAACAATGCTACTCCAAATAGACGTGAAGTTAATCCCAGACAGGCAGCCTGTAGCTATGCCTCCGTATTTATAATTTCAATTGCACCGAGGGGCGAAAGCGGCGCTGACGTGTTGGTGCGCACAAACAAAAAAGAAACCTTTTGTCACGTTTTCACGAAGAGTGTACGATTTTTTACAGGCCGTAGGGCATTATTGACATTCACGTTGTACTCGGTCATAAGTAGCTATAGACCCACCCCCACTTCGCCAGATTTCCTTAAGTCCCGTGTCATACGAAGCAAGCATCTTATTGCAATCAACTGTAAATAAATCCAGACTCTCCTGAGTCTTATTTTTATTGCAGTCACCATATTTTTTCATCTTACTGGATAAGCTTCCCTTCTGCATCTACCTTCTCTATTTGAGAAATCTTTCTCCCAAGTTTTACAAGCTCAATTTATTCTACCAAAGACTGACCATGCCATTGAACTTCCTATATACGTTCTTTGTGGCCACTTGTTATTGTTACTAAATGTAGAACAAGCAATTAACTTCACTAACCGTTTAATGGTAATTTAAAAGGCTGAAATGTTTTTGTCTGAAAGAGAAAATGGCCACACACACACACATACGTGCGACCTCTATAATCTACGTCAATTACCACTTAAATGATTGAGGCTTCTTCCTATTTGCGCGACAATATTGATAAATATGGCTACCTGAGTCGGTCATTCGTCTTCATTTGATGGACAGTCGCCCTTAATGCGTTATCACTAACGACAAAGCTAAATGGTTTGGTTTGATATACCTATTCACTTCAAATTTATAACTGCATTGATAAGTCGGTAACGGTTTAATGCAGTGAAAAGTATATGAATTGACAAAAAAAAGGTATTAAAAAAAAAAAAACCAGACTGCGGTACAAAAACTGAAAACAAGCACATTTAAAATTAAATAAAAATGGGAAGGAGGCAAAACCGTGTGTAACCAGTGACACTCGCGCCACCAAGGCGAATCTAACAACGTATAATTTATCGGAATCGGTTCATCCGTTTAGGAGTTACGGGGGAACAAAGAAACGGACATATTTACTTACATACAGGTCAAACATATAAAACCCTTCTTTTGGGATCCGCTGCAGTCGGATAAAAAGAAAAATAATGAAGTACCTTACCTGAAATAAACTGAAAAGACTTTTGTATTCGTATTAAATGTTTTATTTTCATTGGCAGACATGTCTACCTTCAATCTTATTAGGTTATCAACCTTGTTTTTTCCGGATCAAGTTTAGGTACTACCTTTCTTTTTTATCATACGCGTATGTCTTGTGATGATAAAATTGTCTGATGATAATATCCATACTAAAAGTGTATAAGTGCGTAAGTCACTCTCATCCGTCGGTCTGTTCCCTTTACACGCCTTAAACGGATGAACGGATTTCGACGAAATTCGGCAATCAGGAAGACAATGATCTAAGTTAGGACATAGGATAGTTTTTATCCCAGTAGTCGGTACCTGCAGGCTATTTTCCAACCACCGAACGGGCAAAGCCGCGAGCAGTAGTTAGTTGTAGATTATATCTGTTTTTCAGTATCTGTCGATGTTGAGTACATACTGAGATAATGAAAATTATTTCCTATATTATATGATAATTTAGTCAAATTCAATATTAACCAAGAACAGCGGTTGTAGCGAGTACATTAGCCTACTTATTCTTCAAACAAACGCTTTTTTTTTATTGATAATGTCTGTGTAATTATTTGCATGAGTACAACAAAGTTTTCCGGGGTAGTGAAAGATCTGCGAGTCCATCTTTGTTAAAGTATCGTGTGTATGTTTGTTTGTAATGTTATCAGTAGAACAGATTTGTTTTTATTATAATCGTATTGACTCAGTAGTGTTATCGTAGCTCGTAGTGGTAGTGGCGCTGACTAATTGCTGTGATTGTGAAGGCTTTCATAATCTGGCGTCGATAAGAGACCGAACCGATCGAGTTTTCTGAGCAGAACAAAGGCATTATCTGGAGACGATGAAAGTCCGTTGTCAAGCCAGTTTTACGAGATACCAATCAGTGGTATAAGTACCTTGTACTTTGAAGTTAAAAAACCTGCAAATAATTCTAACATCCGTTTCGTTGATTACTTTTAATGCCACCATCATTCATTGACTGCATGGGCAAGAGCAATCGGTTATACTGACTGCATCATCCTGTTATACAATGGTCGTTTATACAGGGTGTAAACCACCTCATCACGAAGCCGTCAAACAAGCATTATGTAAAACTAAGTAACTTTACGCAAAAAATATTGCTGGGAAACGACTTTTTTTTTGGGGTGTTAAATAATGTTTTGTGGTAGAACTCAATGTAACGCACTCAAAACAATGTGCTGATGGATGGATTGTATAGTACGGGGGTCGTGGAGGTGTTTAAAGTAAAAATCTTACATTAAAAAAAGTTGACAAAAAGTTGTAACTTTGACCCGCAATATCTCCGTAACTAGAAGGTTCCCAGGTATGGTGTGAAACAAAAAAATGATCGCAATGACGAGGAGAACAAGTGCCTTTCGGGGTTTTTTACCTTTATAGTCCGAGCTCCTCCGAATAGACCTTCACGGGTTGATATACTGTACAACCTTCTTAAAAATACATGCCATAAAGTGCGAAATACATAAATTAAGCTCTGTAAATATTTAGACGACGAGTGCCAAAGGCTTTTGATTAAGAGATTACGAATACTGAAAATAAGATTGAAAGGATTAAGGATCATTGAACCCTTTGGGAGATTGATCGATAGTTAATTACGTTATTAGAAACTAGAGTTCAGAGAATTGAATCGATATTGTTATGTTCGAGTCTGTTATTAAGTTTTTAAACATGTGGAAATGGAAAATGGCTCACAGGTTTCACAATGGCGCTACTACGCATGTTCATCCACTCACATATTTTTCTTTGCGATTTATATCGTCAAAAGATGAACACAAGTACCTTTAGAAAATATAACTTCGTTTATTGCTTTGTTTGGCTATTTAAGTTGAGGGACGTTGGAATTAATTGTTGGTGACTAAAAATATGTCTGAGCTGTCTGTGAGTGGATAGAAAAGTTTTTGTTAAACTCATCTGTAAAAAAACCTTTGCTTCGCTGACGACATTGTCGTATTCTCTTCCACGGCGGCAGAGCTTGGAGTTTATGTTGAACCAGCTCAGTGAGGCAAGCCTTGAGGTTGGACTCGCGATGAACATGTCGAAGACCAAACTGATGTCAAACACCTTGGTGGTGTCATACAAGATCCAAGTGAATAGTGAAGAATTGCAATATGTCCATGAATACATCTACTTGGGCCAGTTAGTCTCTTTCCAGTCCAGACAAGATAAGGAAGTCATAAGACGAACCGAAAATGCCTGGAAGAGCTACTGGTCCATGAAAGAGCTAATGAAAGGAAATCTTCTTTTGTCACTCAAGCGTACAATCATGGACATATGTGCATTCTTCCCATTTTGACATATGGATCCCAGACTTGGTCTTTGACAAACATTCAAAAGTCCAAGGTTTGTCAACGTGCAATAGAGCGCAGCACCGTAGGCGTCAAACTTACCGACCATGTAAGCAACACCACACTGCGTTCCAAAACACAAATCACTGACGTTGCTCAAAAAACCTGGACCTGGACTGGATTTGCTTGCTTACTTTGATGACTGCCGTATGCCCGACGAGCTGTGGGCCTAAATAACGACGATGTGGAGCCCTGATACAGCCAGAAAGCGACGCGGTAGACCTTGCAGGAGATAGCGGGACGAGCTGGACAAAACCAACGACCAGTGGTTCACATTAGCCCTGGATCGAAGACTTTGGAAGTCATAGGGAGAGGCCTTTGCCCAGCAGTGGGATGACACAGACTAACAGTAACAGTAAATCGTTGGGTAATAAAAATACAGAATAGAGGTAAGCTCTATATCTGTCACCAAACAAGACGATTACCCTTAAAAATATCAAAAGTCAAAAGATGACCACAAGTGCCCGGTATTAATTGTTGGTGACTAAAGAGCTGTCCCTTCTTGGATAGAAAAGTTTTTGTTAAACATATCTGTAAATCGTTGGGTAATAAAAATACAGAGAGGTAAGCTCTATATCTGTCGCCAAACAAGACGATTACCCTTAAAAATATCAAAAGTCAAAAGATGACCACAAGTGCCTGGTATTAATTGTTGGTGACTAAAGAGCTGTCCCTTCTTGGATAGAAAAGTTTTTGTTAAACATATCTGTAAATCGTTGGGTAATAAAAATAGAGAGAGGTAAGCTCTATATCTGTCGCCAAACAAGACGATTACCCTTAAAAATATCAAAAGTCAAAAGATGACCACAAGTGCCTGGTATTAATTGTTGGTGACTAAAGAGCTGTCCCTTCTTGGATAGAAAAGTTTTTGTTAAACATATCTGTAAATCGTTGGGTAATAAAAATACAGAGAGGTAAGCTCTATATCTGTCGCCAAACAAGACGATTACCCTTAAAAATATCAAAAGTCAAAAGATGACCACAAGTGCCTGGTATTAATTGTTGGTGACTAAAGAGCTGTCCCTTCTTGGATAGAAAAGTTTTTGTTAAACATATCTGTAAATCGTTGGGTAATAAAAAGACAGAATAGAGGTAAGCTCTATATCTGTCGCCAAACAAGACGATTACCCTTAAAAATATCAAAAGTCAAAAGATGACCACAAGTGCCTGGTATTAATTGTTGGTGACTAAAGAGCTATCCCTTCTTGTGTAGAAAAGTTTTTGTTAAACTCATTTTTAAATCGTTGGGTAATAAAAAGACAGAATAGAGGTAAGCTCTATGTCTGTCGCCAAACAGGACGATTACCCTTAAAAATATCAAAAGCCAAAAGATGACCACAAGTGCCTGGTATTAATTGTTGGTGACTAAAGAGCTGTCCCTTCTTGGGTAGAAAAGTTTTTGTTAAACTTATCTGTAAATCGTTGGGTAATAAAAAGACAGAATAGAGGTAAGCTCTATATCTGTCGCCAAACAAGACGATTTTGACGGCCTTTGTTTTACTCTTTCTGAAGAAATGCCCTCGGATTATACGCTTTAAAATATCTAAAGTCAAAAGATGATCATGGACGTCACGCGGATTCACCCGCGTTATTCCAGTTCCCGTGGGAGTACGGGGATAAAATACGTATATAGCCTATGTTACTCAGTAAAGACGTGGCTTTCTAATATTGAAAGAATTTTTGAAATCGGCGCAGTAGTTTTTGAGTTTATTCATTACAAACATACACACACACACAAATACAAATCTTTCCTCTTTATAATATTAGTGTAGATTATTAGTGTAGAAAACTTCATTTATTGCGCTTTAGTTGCTATTTAAGTTCAGGGACGTTGGTATTAATTGTTGGTGACTAAAGAGTTTTTGGGTAGAAAAGTTTTTAACTAAACTTATCGGTATACGTTGGGTAATAAAAAGACAGAATAGAGGTAAGCTCTATATCTGTCCCCACACAAGACGATTCTGATGGGCCTTTGTTTACTCTTTCTGAAGAAATAACCTCTCGGATTATCCGCTTAAAAACATCGCCATCAATTCTTGCACGACAAATTTCCAAGACGTCATGCTATATAAAGTCGCCAAAAAAAATTTCATAAGTTGCTTGTACGATAAAAACATCTTGATATGCCGCTTATGACGTTTCTCATTTCGGCACTGACCTAATCAGAGCAATGTCATCACACGTCATTTTTTGCATCATACTGTATTTCCGTAGCGCTAATAGAATGATTCACGGATCAAAAAGCAACAACGAAATGATTATGTATAAGGAGTGCTGATTTATTAGTTTTAACATAGCTACGTCGTCACATTTTATTATTAAAAAGAAATCTATTGTGCAATAAATTTTTATTCCATAACAACTCACTCGATCCTGTTTTTTAGGGTTCCGTAGTCCTGACAAGGAACCCTTATACATAGTTTCGTCATGTCCATGTGTGTTTGTCCGAGGGTTTACTAAGAGCCCGTTAGTACGGGAAAGTTGTAATTTTGTAGATGTATGAATATCAATTACGCCGACAGACAGGTAAAATAAAAAATTTGGAAAATATTTTTTTAGGGTGGTACTTACATGTGAAGTGGGGTGATTTTATTTTCGTCGTTTACCCCATGGTGTGGGGTATCGTTGAATATGTCTTTTAAAATGACTTAGGGGTTTCTAGTACTATTTTTCGATTTAATGCTCCATTTACGAAATATTAAACTTTAAAGTGAACAATTTTGATCCAGTAGGGTTCCCTCTTTAAAAGCTTCATGTATTTTTCCAGATTTTTCAAGCCAGCAGTGGCTTGAAAAATCTGTTATAAAAATACATGATGATAGTGCATTTCATTAACTTTAAAGGAAAACTATAGCGTTAAAGTTAACTTTATCAGTTTAGCAGTAATAGTTGTTGAACTTGGGTGTTGGATAATTTTGTACCAATTACAAAATCCTTAGAATAAATCCTTTAAAGTGACTTAGATGAAGTAGTTGCTTGAATATAACGGGCTACAACGGAACTCTAGACTGCTCGTGTCCCGACACGCACTTGGCCGGTGCCAAGTTTTTTCGTTCCGGTTTTTTTTAATGTCCTGGCCTTGGTAATAAGAACAGTCTGCAAAAAGTTCCATTGATATCCGAGAGAGAAGCACGTGAAGCTTTTTACAAAAAATCATTCGAGAAATGCACAGACATTGAGATTAATTAGATAAGAGATTATTATAGCCATGGCACGGAGATGATTCTTATTAATAAATGCCACCAAAATAACTTTTCAAAGATGGTGAACAAAAGAAAACACAGATCCTCACATCTCAAAAGGCGTTTAGTATCGGTCACTTTAATAAAATGTAGTGGTTGTGGTCGAACATTCCACGACCGGCATACATGTATATTGATCTCTAATTTGAATTTTCAACACCCGCGGCCATTGCTCCTTGCATGCGTTTACACTATGACGCCCACCTATTTTCAGCTGCGCCACGCTTTAATGTTTATTTCACGTTATTGCTCTAAACGTAAATATTCCTCTCCTATTCGATCAAAATACTTTTGAATGTGACTTTGGAGATGAAGTGCGAACAAACCCGATCCTCAATAGACTAGTCTAGAGGACGAACTAAACAGGGCAATGATACGCCAATAGGTCAATGTGCCTGAAACGATGAACCCAGGTTATAAATAAAAATGTTTGTCTACTTATCAATTTAATCCAAAATATCTTCGATTAGATAAGGATGTGGATTAACTAATGAAATATCAATTCTCGAGTTTCCAGCGATAATACAGTGGCTTTATTTATATGCTACTCATGAAATCGTACGCGCCTGTGATTTATACATGCACCTAATCCTTTCTCACATAGCTATCAAAACAATGGTTTCACAGCGTTAGCTGCAAATTTTTATGTAACTATTATGACACAAATAGGTACCTAACCTATTGACCCACTTTCTTGAGCATTAATACAATGTAGGTATATTTGAGCAGATAGTACACGTACATATTGGTACAATGTAAGCCTGTGCCTAGGCGCGTGTCGTGAGAGTACGATGCATCTGCAGCAGAGATAACGATAGATAACAACAAATAGCTCTTACATAACTAATAGTGGCATATAAGTTGCGTGTTTCGACGACAATAAACTGAGCAATAATAGACAATTACATTTAGTGAAACTACCAGTAAAAGTATGCCAAGAAAATTCGGTTGCATAAACTACATTATGTATGATGACTACCAAATATTAGAAGACTTCTTAAGATTTGTATGAATAATATGTGCAATCTTTGTGTAGAACACAGAAAAAAGGAGTGAAACGCTTGAGGAAACGTTGCACTCGACAGATCAACGGACAAAAATGTGACGTTTAAAATTCGAGCGATGAATAAGTCCACAAGAATTTTGGGGAGTCCCGTTTCAGGTAGAGACCACGGTTGAGACAGAAAGACTCACTAACCTTATCGAACGTGATGACCGGCGCCGCCGAGCCTATGGTGCTGTCCTTTTTCTTCTCTATCTTGTAGACTACGATGTTATTCTCGCGCACGGTGTGAACAATAAATGCCTTCGAGTCTGGACTCCAGGCGACGTGGGACGCGTGGTCAAAGTCGATGTTCACACGCAACGTTTTGTGTTCTTTCTGGTTTAGATCCCGGACGTCCCAGAGGATCACGGAGCCATCTGAATACAATACCTAGCGGTTATTAAAAGCTCTCAGACGAGCCTTATAATTTGCCGCACGTCTGCCACGCCAAATTCAAAGAAATATAAAATCAATGTAAGGTCAGAGAACCTCTTTGGGCTCGACCTTTGGGAGCGGGTCGAAGTCACCCCAAAATACTGTTACATGAGAACGTTAACGTGTTTTAAATTCTATTGTTTGTGAAAGTCATAAAAATGCTGTAAGTACTGATTGAACTATTAAATCTAACACAGTATTAAATGTAATTTAAAAGCCAATTATTTTTCTTTTGAGTGATCAAATCAAGGTAAAGTAATTTACCTTCTGTGGTAAGTAGGTACGTAATATACAACAAACATATACTGCATATAAGTAACAGTCTAGATCGGTATTGTTTTCGGGCAACAAACCCCTACCAACTGTCATTTACACTTCTCATTGACAAGCCGTTTTTGTTTCTGTGGGATTTGAGTCAGAATTGGCCCATTGTTAACGACATATTTGCAAATTATGAGTAACAAAACAACTATAGTCTGTATTATGTGTACTAAAGACAAACTTCTGATAATGAACCTATGTATTCATAACATCGTGTTATATTGTATACATAATATGTATACAATATAACACGATGAGTTTTTATATGTATTACATATAAAAACTGAAGGTCATGCTGTTAGAATATCTGTATATAGACATATTATAATAATTCAGGTTTAACCAACTTGGCTTCCCGCGAGAACTAATTATAAACCATCAATTATGTATGAAGTCGTTCATTATTGAATATAATTATGTAGCTAGTGAGTATTTACTTAAACAGTATACTATTATATTTTATTGAAACAACGATGTTCTCGTGGTCTTTCTAGGAAGTATAATATGCTCCGGAATACAGTTTTGTTATGTACTATCAAAGTAGATAAAATGAATTATGCATGCAACAATGAGCTAACCGGTAAAAGGTCAACGGACCATTTGAGATATCGAAACTGAGTCACTGTATCAAGGCCTCAATATTTCAGGCAACGCGAATTTAAGTTCCCTACCGTGCGAAACATTAAGGGGCAACGATTTCATGGTTAAGAGTTACAATATCAAATCTCAACTTAGAATTCTTACGATATTTTTTTAGATAAGTACTATGAGCTATTATTTACAAAGCAGCCTTGGACGGTGAGTAAGTAGGTATATAAATAAATATTGTCAATTCAGGAAACGTTTTCATGAAACATTGTTGACTTTAATTGAAAAAAAAAAAAAAAACGTATTTGGTATAAAAGCACCTGCCGGTGGGAACCTACACCCAAATAACAGTATAATGTATGAATCAGCTAAATGTACCAGATAGTTTAAACAGTTGTCTGTGCTTTAACAGATGCAACACAACATCAATGCATATCCTTGTGCTTCGTTTAAATAATTCATGTCACGATGTGCCTTCCAGCAATATCCTAGTAATTAAAAGATTGTCTGAAGATCCGTAACGATCAAATAATTGATTGCAAGAATAAAATATATTAAATTCGGAACGCGTTTAACTCTTTTCGTTCATTGGCCTCTGCGGGCATCAAGAACTAGGAAGTCTGTTGGTGGCCTAATGTGGAAATAAAAAAAACATACAATAGCCATCATACCTTACGTAGGTACGTATATATTTTTGTGTTTATTTAAAATAATCATGACTGTTGGTTCATACATACATAATGAGCCCAGCGATTCTTATCCGAGACAAAAACTCGTCTGTGTCAGTAATACTCGTACCAAATTCAAGGTCCAATGGCATTGTCAGTCTGGTTGAGGCCAGCCACCATCGCGATTCTTTATGTAGGCAGTAGGTGGTTACATAATATGTACTAGGTAGTTAGGTACCTACTTCTACAACAATAAATTCATTTAATGTTTCGATGATTTGGTTAAATGAGCACACTAATAATGAATCATAGGTTTAAATAAATGAATCATAGTTTTAATGAGTTCAGTGACATTGGATTTCCTCAAAATCGTATAAAGCTTGCACAGCAAAGTACTAAGGTAGCATGTAGGTATATGTTCGCCATATACAAAGCGTCTATGAATAAAGTATTGCATGGTAAGGTCCACGTAGGCGTGTCGGAGTGTGGCCGGTGACGAAACAACGCCTCATTTTGTGCAAGTATTATTGTGCAAGAGGTACCTATTGACGCGGAGGCGAGTCCGACGACGGCGCCATGGAGGCCAACACGATGTACTCTCAATACTATTATGCATAAGTCACCTCTACATACGAACATCGTTAAACCAATGGCTCCTAACATTTCAAGACAAAAACTTTTAACAACACACCAGCAAGAAATAATAAATACTTAATTACCACCCATTTTGTCTTGTAACAAAGTACATTTGTGACTGAAGGTTAAGAAAAAGATCAACGATTCACAAACACCAAAATTAACATGAACATAATTGAAGACTACTGTAATGAACTTATAGTTTCTTCGATTGCAATAGTAAACACGCGTTTATCGAGTTTTCGTACAAAAATTACGACACATCGACTGTAACAATCAGACAACACGAATACGATACGGAGGTTACACACAAACGCCAGCGATACAAACATGCCAGTATCATCTGATTGTGCTGATATCATTATCGGTATCACGAATTCATCGTACTGTACAATACTTACGTTGCTGTACGGATCTATTTTGGGCTGTTTCATTCGATCCGGTGCTGACGTGGCGCGGCTGTCGTCTGCTCTCTTTCGTGGAAGTGTGCCTCGCTCACCGGCAGATAACCAGCGCGTCATTAATGTTTTTGTTGATACTGAGAGTCACACCGCAAACTATGCTATCATTCATAACAAACCGGCTGTTATTGTGTTTATTTTAAATATTTGACATCACATTGTAATATCTCGATCGTCAGATAAAGAAAGTATCTAGCGTAATGTTCAGAAATCCTACTTCATTTTAATTTAATTATATGTAACACATTGATTAGATAACAAAGCGTGGAGCGGCTATTAAAAATAGGTTGCGCTATCTGTTAAGGAAATCGTAAATGTAATACACGTCCTTAAAGATTAGCAAAGATTAGGTGGTCCTGTTTGATTGGCACCATTTTTCTTTTAATTTAGCAAACGTACCGCGTAGTATTCAGATTCAGATTCTCAACTCAGTTTATGTGTGGTCTTTGAGTGAATTGTATATAAATGTTTTTGGGCGACACGAAACGTAAACAAAACGCTCATACAGACGACCGGGCGGGAGGGCGTTGCTCTTTCTTAGCTGATATACGCAGTATCTTATGTGTTTAACATATATGTTTTTAAAATTTCTGTCGAACATTGTCCTAAACTAGTAAACACAATAGATGCACATTCATTATATCCAGAACACAAGCTTATAATCCCGGGTTCTATACTTAATTTAAAAATTTACAACTGCTCAAAGAATTAGGCATTCCTAGTGGAAGACAACATAATAGTTTCATCATTTATATTTTACGTAACAGCGTTATGTAAACTGGCTTTGAGTGCACGGTCATTCAATTACATCTGATTAAATAAGCGCTTCTTTATATTGAAATTAGAGCATAATATATTTCGTCTTGAAGAGCTGCATTAAATCCATATATTATGATTAATACTCTTGTGCATCATATAGGTCAGGCCGATCATTGTAAAAGCTTTTACCGGGAAGCCACATCGTAGCGCGCTGACTCAGTTCTTGAGAATAACAAAAAATATGCGGACGCCAAGGATTAGTCATTAGGAAAATTACATCATTATATTATGATGTGCATGAATATTGATAACAATTAGGCGTCACAACAACGTTAAGGAAGGTTCGTTTAAGAATCATAAGTTTCCTGTGAACTCGGAGATTGCGCGCGTGTGATTTTCCCTTAAGTGTTTCCGTTACCCCTCATTCATGAATCATTTTGTAGTATTGGTATTATCTCGCAATCTGGGAATCCCTTACGTCAGACTAATATTTTATACACAGTGAGTCTCAGCACCTACGTAATTATCAGTTTCGTGAAGCAAGTTATTAGAAGTGTTTAGTCTGATAAATAATGATAACTGAGCGAGTGAAAAACTGCAGAGTTGCATGGTTTAACTAGCACTGGTTACGTAGTAGAGAAACCTAACACAGTGAAAGTTTTTATGGCTCTACCTACAGTGACACACAAAACACTACCACAGTTTAATCTAACGGATTATTAATGTTGAATATAAAACGGTGTCACAGTTAATTTTATTCTGACATTTCGGAAACGTTCAGATTAAATTAGATGCACGATGTTTTGTAATTTAAGCTAGTTATAAGGCGCTTTAATATGTACATACCCAATTTCTTTTGTGTGTGTTAGGAACAGGAAAAAACAAACAAAGTTTTTAAGAAAAATATCACGTTTATTGCTGTAATTGCAATTCGAAGGCACATACTGTTACAGTACGCGCAGCTCCGTCAACGTGACGAATTTGTTACTTAAAAATTGTCAGTCCTCAATCATTATTTCTTGTCCATAGAACAGTCGTCTTAAACTTAACTCAGTATTTAGGCGGCACTAATTAACGGATCATACGGCTGCAGCATGGGAAGTTGGTTCGAAATACGTGTACGGTTTGCAATTGCTCGTTCTTCGTGTACTTTCAGAAGTACTAGGTCCATAGCAGCTCGGGCATCTTCTAGAGGCGAGTGGCCAGCACTTCCGCGCTGCACGATGCGCCCCAGCAGCTCCTCCGAGAGCGCCCGCAGAGAGCGGCGCATGGGGAAGCCTCGGGCGTGGGGGTACAGCGCGCAGGTGTCCACCACTGCGCCGTGTAACAGCTTCAGTGCACGTAGGTCATTATCCAGGGCATGTCCGATCAGGATCGTGTCTGTCCCCACGAATCCAAGTATGTCATTTTGTACATCTCGTAGCGTCTTAGTCGCGCGCGCCAAGTCGCGCGGCCTGATGCCCGAGAAACGGGTGTTGTGATCAACTACAGGTGAGCTCGGCTTCACAAGTGATTTGTATACAAGTCGGCCATCAGCGGCGATGACCGCAATACTAGCTAATTCCAGGCCTGCCGTTGTGTAACACATCTCTGTATCGATGGCGTATACCCCACCGCGAGGCGAACGGGCACGCACATAACCTTCGAGAGGCCCATTCATGCCTGGACGAGTGCCGCTCCAAACATGGAAGCGGGCTGAGCTGCATCCTCTGGCACCCAACGGCGACTTGCAGCAAGTGTAACGGCAATCCCCACTCACACGTCCCCAATGATAGAGACACGGTTCATCCTTTAGATATTCACCTTCGCGAGTCATTCGAAACATTTTATCACAACGTACACACAAATGTTCCACTGTATCCGCTTCTTCATCACTGTCCGAGCGCGGAGTCGAACCCAACGACCCGCGGCCGCTGTCGCCTTGTGAGCCGGGCACAAACTCCGGCGCGTTCACGTCCCATGTCGTAGCTGGCAGAGGTCGAGGTCGAGGCGGCGGATTGATGTACACCACAGCTTTCGACGAGTTCGGATCAATCTCAAGCGGATAACCCAGCGTCCACATGCGCTTGGGTGACAGAAGATGCGGTCGGAGTGCTTCTACCAGTTCTTCGGTGGAGATTCTCGACGGCGTCGACGGCGTCGGCGGCGCGGACGGGGGGCGGCGTCGATCACGCGGCTTGCGCCGGCGTGCTGCAGCGCTGGCAGAGTCCACCGACGCGAGGGTCTCTTCATAAAACCAATCGTGTAATTGAATACAAAAATGCATGTTTCTGTACTAGCTTGTGTACACATAGAGTCGAGATAGCGAGCGCGGAGCTGGAGGCAGAGATACGTGCTATCGCGCGCGCGGGCGCTGTACTAATGGCGCGATGGTGGGGCAGCCTACGCTTTATACGTTACGTAGGTAGCGCGCGTTCGTTAACGGGACACGCCAATCGACCGGCCTATTCTCATTTTTCTAAACAATAAAAAGCTTGATATTTGTAAATAAGTGAAATGTGAGATTGTGTAAAAAGTGTCGCATTAATTTTAATGCGAAAGGAAACATTGGTAGACTACTTCTAATCCTAAATGCTATCGAGAAAGTCCCGCACGCTTTGTTTACACAGATCAGCTGATGTTCCGCGTGGTGTTTACGTACAGTTTTATAAATAAAAACGCCACCATGTGGCATTTTTAAGAGAAATTACTTTAAGAATTACGTTTCTTCTACGGAATATATGAAACATTCGGCTATGGTTAATTATTTTAATGTTACATCGGAATATCGGAAATACCAAGAAGCAATAAATTAAATAATGATTCAGTCAGTATAGAATTTTTCGTAAACATGCTTTCTGGTGAAATCATTAAGAAACATGTAGATATTAATACGTATAGTTACGTACAGACAAGAAGTTAATTGTGAGCGAGGGAGTACGTAGGTACGGTAGCGGAAGGAAGGACGGCCGTTGCCCTAACCTGACTCCGCGGTGTATAAAGTAAATAGTATGTATTTAAAAATAAAATCTCTCTGTTTGTCTCAGGGTTTATTTATAAGCTTAAGGGCTCAATAATGTAAGGATTAAAGACTGACTACATGTAAAGTAATTTCCTCTTTCTGAAATATTATGTTTGTATGACTTGTATGAGTCACATAGTTTTTAGGATGAAACTTACACACGGTTTTTCGGAATATTTGCATACGTGACTAAAGACAGATAGTGAACGTTCTACGGAAGAAATTTATAGGACAAGATATTGAGGAAATGTTGTTTTAGGCTTTCACAATAAATGTTTGTATTATCAGCTTTATCTGGTGTTTTACTTTTAATTAGGATATCTCCATCATTTGAAATAATTAGGTATCTATAGATATATCTGTTTGTATACAGAAACTCGTTAATTGTTTTTGTTGATAAACAATCGCTCCAATAAGTTATTTTTATTCGGATCAATAATCTGTAATGAACTTCACTATCAAGCGCATGTGCGCACCAAGGATACGGTACATAATCGCAATAATATGGCTGTCTGTCGGTGCGTAGTACATCGTGTGGTTGGTGTCTAGTAGACGTAGCGACATGTATATAGCACGAGCGTGTGAGCATGTGTGCTGAGCAGTTGTTTGTATACAGAAGCGCGTGTGGGCGCGGCGCGCTGGTCGCTGACACCGGCGATAACCTTCGGTGTCAAACGCGCATCGACTCGACGCGCCCGAACGGTACCGTGCACGATACTTTGTGTTGGTCCGTGTGACCACTTTGTCTAAACTGATATCATTTCTACTAAATTCTTTTGTGTCGCGAGGACACAGCTCCTCAACTCAGATGGCGCGATGCAAGTATGGAAAAACTTAGAAGCAGTAGAGCCACTCTTGGAAATGGAACCGGACTCTACACCGGATTGTGGAGCAGCTATGCTGCTTGCACCGTAAATTCCTTGAAGAGCTTTATACAGGGTCTCCAACGATATAAAGTAAATTCATTTAATTTATTCAAATGACATTTAATTGTGTAAACAAAACGTCTTACAATTTATGTGACAAAATAAATGTTTTAAATCCATTTATGCCAATATTTATTGTCTAAGATTTTATTTAAATTTCATATATGGGTATTTGTCTGTTTTAAACAAACTTATTTTTATAAATATAGATTTTTGCTGTCTAAAATGTTTTTAGCAGATTACCTACTTAAGAAAATGTGGGACGATCTACTCTGATATTTGAAATGAAACTCTTTTTTGTGGGTGTGTGCGTTGGTAGTATGCAAATGAAGCCGATTATATATTAGCACTAGTAACACGGCATTTTTACAAGAACTAGAATACGCTTACGTTTATCCGATTGCGGTGAACATGTAAATATAATTGGGGACTATGTCAACTAAACATCAACGATGAATGATAAGATATCTTTTATCAACAAAGTGCCAAATACTAGGCGTTTGTTTATCGTTATTTAATAGGCTCATTAAAGAATATTAACGATGCGCTTCGACCGCTCTCGTTAAGTCTTAGTTAAACGTGTTTATGTTACGTGCGAACGGTGTACAATAGACGAACCGGGACTGGAGGTATTCCCCATAAACGTCGCGGGATTTACTTCAACACTACTATCGTCTCCGTTATAAGAGAACTGTATAAATGGAATAAGTGCTTGTCTACGACGCCAATAATAAACGTAAACGCCTACTTTTGTTGTTCTACTCGCGATTGCGGTCAGTCGGCCACGGCAAGCGATGAGTTTTACCGGAACTTAAATTTCAGTTACCTAGCTATGCAGAGTTTAAGACCTTGACAGTAAAAACATATATGGTGAATGATTGCAGACAGGCTCTACGTCACACGCGCGTTAAATATTGCCGACACAATGTAACCATATTGAGAAATAATTGCATGCAAGTTATTATGTTGATGTCCCAAAAAAATAAGATGGTTTTTGAATACACGAGTATCGTATTAACAAATAAAACATTCGATACTGAACCAACAAACTGAAAACCAAAGTCTTGATTAAATTGATGTTATTTTTTTTTCACTATTGTCTGTTTTTGCTGTGGTTTGACGGTGGTTTTCAAAGCTAATTTGCTTAAACTCAAATGACAACATAGATTTTTATCAGTGAACTCGTAACTTGTTACATCATATCGTAACCAGTTTGAAAATTTACCACAACGTGTCAACTGGCATTAATGTCTGTAATTATATTTATGTAAATGAATCATTCATTAATAAAACTAAAATACAGTTTTATGTCAAATTAATTGTGTACACATCTAACGTTCTCATTGTTTGTGTGTTCCAAAATAACTGTGATAATGAGTGTGTGGGTCACAGAGTAACAACAAAGCTGGTGCGGGCTGATAACATCGCGCCACAGTGTTTTGGTGAAAGTTGTACATCATCGGCAGTTGACCACTGTCACGCAACTCCAAGTAGGTCAAGGAGTTTGCGTAGCCACTGTGACTAAGCCAACGTATGAATGGCTCGCAGTTTTAAGCCATATGAATAACCTTATCGATATTACATTCGCTGAATACAGTAAATATTCGAGGAAATTACTAGCAATAACACATATGTAATAATTGACAAAGGAAACGTAAGAAGGGTGATGCAAAGTTAACAATAAGCATCGCAATAACACACCCACTAATGTAAACAAATAGACAACTGCTAAATTCTCAAGTGTTTGTGTAACCAATAAACAACGGACGCGTAGAAGTGATTTTCTTAAGTAGGTAAACGATATGAGGCAGATTAGCATAAAATTATAAAAGACTTGATCTAAATAGCTGCTTAAATGGCTTTTGCGAGGTTCAAAAACACTAACACGGCTAGAGCTGGCGCTCATAAGGACTATTGAAATAACGGTGGATTGAAGAACACCGAACAAGTCTGCAACAAACCGGAAAAATAACGTTTTCGGGGCACGTCCACCTACAGCGTTGACACCGTGGTTCACATACTACCTTATACGAGCCACGCATATAATGATACGTCTGATTTTGTCGTATCATCTTTGTCAACAAATTATTACATTTGCGAGATTATTCAAGTCATTACGTGTGGAATAAAACTCACAATAAACAAGTCAATCTTAAACATAGCTTCGTTTCGTATAAAGATTGAAATCAAAGTCCGAAGATTGAACCTCGTCTGACAGTATAAAGGACAAAGTAGAAGTGTTTATCCACAAAGATGTGTGTTCAGAGTTACCTTCGTAGTTCCACCTACGTTATATGCAGGTTCTAGTAATTATTATCGTACAATGCTTTTTATACTCATCAAAGTCAACGATAAATGGGAGTAAATTGACGTTTGAAAATTCATGGACAGCGGTAATGATCGAGTAGGTAACTATTTGAAAACGGTTAGAACGCATCGATTACTATTTGCAGTACGTTTATTACACGAGTTGCTGATTTTTATTAATGTAGAATGATTTGGATTTGTTTATCGACTCTAAGCCAAGGTTCTTACTTACATTTTAAGTTCAGTTTAACTTTATTTGCTTGCACTCTAATATTTCCAAAACGTGTGTATTTTACACAGTTTGTTTGGCATTCAAAACATGGTTTAGAAGGCCTGGCATGGCCACTTTAGCATAATCGTAATAGCATAATATGAATTACGTTATAATTCGGAAAATGGTAACAAAGTGACAACTTATAATATTCTGTGACCATTTTAAGTATTTTAACGTGGTTCATAATATTATCCTATTATGATTCAGCTAAAGTGGCCATTTCAGGCCTCCTGGACTATTGACCAATCTCAGTAAATCATCTGCGTAGACAAGAATAAATAAAATACAACAAAACATTGTTAGACCAAATATAGAACTAATTATATCTAATGCATACGCTTTACGTTGGACATGGTCAAACGCTACGTGCAGATACACCCTAATGAGTGCCTAGGCATAACGTTAGGTGTAATATTTTTCTGAGAATTAGTTTTTGGTAGCAAGAAGACTCAGTACGTGGGTTTTAGCCCACACATACGCCCTAGTATCACTTTTGTTTGGTCTTACTAATAATAGCAACTAATGACAAATCCTAATTGGCTACTTTATAGATACGATTTGGAGATACTTATCATGCACTTGGAATTCAAGCAATGATATTACGCTAATGGGCAGTTAGACTTGAGTAACTATATTCTTTAATAGTTAAATAGGTAATTATGATTACATTGTTCATTTATCAAGTGTAATGATTTATAAATAGTGCATAAGTCGCGTCCAGACAACGACCCTTCTGAAACTACTCGATAGTGGGAAACTACGTTTCCTACATTGACCGCTTATCTCTACGTAACTGCGCAGTTGTAGGAACACTTGCATATCGCCAATGTTTATTTTTATTACTACACTCTTAACAGTGTTAATCGCACTTCCCTAAATACCTACTGAAGTTGATTATATACGACCTACTTAAATAAAATCTACATGTGTTAATGCTAATTAAGCTGTCGTAAACCAAACAGGTCGTAATAATGTCCAAGATTTGGGAAACCAGCGGAGTCCGTGAACTCGTGACGCAGAGTTTCATTGAGGAGTTTAACAAGATGGGTTTATTATAAGTTGATAAATTGTAACGAGATGTTTTCTTATTTTAGCTAAATTAAATTTCAAGGCGGAGGACAAACGAGGCGGCGACACGCGCCATCGGATTGCCCGAGCCGGGAGCCCTGTGGCCTGGTGCCAATGTGCGACGCTACTCGCCAACGTGCGTCACGCTACGTAAAGATCTGATAACTTCATAATATTATGATCATTATAATTCATAATGCTATTTAGTTTTGATAAATCGGCTAACACGATTTGGCTCCGAACACAACAAATTGGATTCATCATCATTAAAATCGTCTAGAAGATTTTTTCTGTCCATTAGCAAAGCTGTTCAGCTTAGTTCTACTACAGTACGCCATTGACTTGCTATATTTTCCTGATATAAGGACCTCCACGACGCTATGGCCTCCGTGGAGTGATAGTTACTGGTTGAGTGAATACTTTTTTTACGTAGCTTTTTCCCCTCTAAAAAGGCTAGTTTTTAAGCGGCAAAAAGCCTCTAATCTGTTTTTTACCGCCAAAAAATGTTTCTACTTCGGTTATTTTAATGAAGTAAACTTCATTTAAAATTGATTTGCCACAGCTCAGTGGTTTTCTGCTAACTATCACTGAATTTAAAGGTACTTTTATTGAATTAGCTAAGCTTTAAACCGCGCCAATCACTACGATAATGTTTTTGGAGAGTAAAAGACTTACCGGAATCGAAAACATTTCTTTTAAGGACTACCATTTATTTTAATTTTTTTTCTTCTTATTACATTTTTACCTTATTATTAAATTCTAATCATGAAGATTTTTTTTCCTATCCACGTTGTATTTTTGAATCGTCTTCATTATATATGTTTGTAAATGAAGGTGTCGCCTAAGCAGTTGTTTCAATAAACAACATAATATTACATATTTAATCCCGGATATTTGCTGGTATATTTTATTAGCCAGTTACAAACAAATAACCGTTTTCAGGGGACTGTAAAAGCGATTGATGGTCCCAATATACATAAATTGTTATTGGCACTTGACGGTTAATGTCGCCTATCCGCTTGTCACAATCCCTCAGCTGCTTTCACGAGACCCATATCAAAAGAAAGGATCACTTCTTCCGTGCGGAAACTACGTCAATGTTATTAAATTAAGTATTCGTAATGAAATATAACAGCACTACATTCACTATTTGTTTGATAACAGGTTATTTAAGCAAATATGTAACTGCGGCCGGTGATTTTATGCTAGCGAGCGAAGTAAACGTATGGCGGTCATCGGCCTTGTTAGTCCATGAACGGTGTTGTCGTCATATGCAAATTGCTTTGCGCTAATTTACAGAAGAGTACAATGCCATCCACTTAATCATCACGATCGACGTGTAAGATAAAAACCACACGCATAGGTTTTACATGAATGTTTTTATGAAATACTCTAAATTCCGAACAGAGGAGTGGCTGAAATCGTGAGTGGAAGGCGTTTTTATAGACTAAAATAATATCGCTAGACATTAACACACAGCGCCATCTAGTGCCACACTAAGCAACTAGGCTTGTGTCGTGGACACCAGATAGTTGATATACTACATAGATACTTTTTACATAGACACTTATTATACATAATATAAACATCCATGACTCGGAAACAAATGTCCATGCTCATCACACAAACATTTGCTTCAACCGGGATTCGAACCCGGGACCCTAAGTACGTAAGGCAGCCTCAGTACCGCTGCGCGATTTAGGTCGTCAAATAATATTATTGTACAAAGACTCTCTCAGCATTGGAAACATCTGATTCGTAATACCTATTTTAAAACATTCTATTCTATTACTTCAAATATTGTGGGATAGTTCAGTTTCAGTTGATTTAACTACAACAAACACACTTCTCCAGCTTTACAAAGGGAAATATTAGTTACGATCCTGAACTAAACAGAATTTAGGCCACATTTGAATCTACACCAAATTGTTGCCAAGAACAACACTAAGTACTTCATTTCGTTTTGACCCCAAATAGGTACTATCGAGGACACTCCCGCCTGATCACCACTAAGCTTATTTTTGCTTGCACTCGCAACATAGAAACGCTCTCTTCTATGTAAGAAATAATGAATGAAAGACAATAGCGATCGGCCGAACGCACTGATGACGCACGCCAAACGAGAGTTATTGTTATTTTGCGCGCCAAATTTACGCTTTCTTATTAGGCCTAAAATTAGGTTACTTAATAGGCTCGGCACCTCCGCATGATTTAAGCGAAAAAATTTTTAACTGATCAGGCGGAAAAGACCACGACTGTACAAGTCGTGGTGTAATCCGGTCAACACTACGGTGGTGCTCAACTGCTCAATTGATAAATTGTTGAGTACCCTAATTGGGTCGTAGGTACATAGTTACTACCTAGTTGTCGCCCTTTTCTCGCTGAGTAGGTATTATTATAGTTAACCGAAAAAAATATTAGTAAACAAAAAATGTGTAGAAGTAAAAACTGTAGGTATATTATTTAACGTTTAACTGATAGACCTTCAAACCTAATACTTGTTTCTACGGAGACCGATTTTAGCATGATCAATCAATCAGGGTCATGTGCACACAGTACTGATTTGCTGTTCCCGGAAAGTTTCACACAGTAATGTTTTCTAGGCATTCGCTGATAGTATCCATATCTCGACATTTACGCGACTTCTGCGCAGTTTCAACGCGAACGGGGTGTCTAAGAAATGCTACTTTGCACTTTATACTTAAGGCGACTACAGGAGCTAAACGCGAGTTTTATAATGCAAAAAAGCACATGATTCACTGCAATAAACAAAACCAAAAAAATATATGATATTCTTCAGGATATATGCTAGTATGATAGTGGTTTGAAAACATAATACAACAAATTTTACTCGATAAAAAAATCACAAAACTATCTCTAAAAA
Source organism: Xestia rhomboidea (assembly GCA_963853795.1). Lineage (NCBI taxonomy): Eukaryota > Metazoa > Arthropoda > Insecta > Lepidoptera > Noctuidae > Xestia > Xestia rhomboidea. The sequence continues at coordinate 10,614,698 of OY970772.1, forward strand.
AATATTTTAACGAGTAAAAACCATACTAATATACATGCGATCATTCAGATTTTTTGGCAAATAATTATACAAGCAACGTATTAGCATGAAAGTGTTTTATTTTTCTAGTCCAATCAATAGATTTTTTGTAAATCGCAAAAAACCACTCATTTACGTAACAACCACTTTGTAATGCAAGCTGATTCGAACTTTATTCTAACAGTATTTCAAACGAAGTTTGAACCACCACAAATAGAGTTGCTAATTTAGCTCCTGTAGTCGCCTTAACAAATACAATATTACGTCTTCTACGCAGCTACGAAATAGATACTCGACTGCCACGCAATGCTACATAGTACTACGGAGCGTCTACGAGACATTATTCTAGAAAGACAAAATTCAAAAAAGTGTTTACGCAGCTTACACGCTATACAGACAGTGTAGAAGCTACGCAGCTTCAACGCAATGTTACGGAGCTACAACACAATGCTACGGAACGTCTACGAAACTCCTATGGCATGCTACGCAGCTACAACGCAGCAGTGCTACGAAATGCCTACGCGTCTGCTACGCAGCTTTAACGCAGTGCTACGAAACGCCTACGAGTTTTCGACGCTAGCTAGTGCGGCTTTAAAGCAACGTCACGCTGCGTTTAAGCTACGGAGCGTCTATGCGACTAAGACGGAGCAAATTCGAGTAGCACACATTTTGTCTCAATTGAAATCTTTTTAATATTAGCCGTTTCCCGGAAAGTAGAATACCCTCATTAATCGTCAGAGTGTTCAACTAATGTAAATGAGCTTTGAAGGCGTATGAACTAACGGAAATGATTCATTGTGGTGTTAAAAGACAATAGGTTAGCTACTGTTAGCGAAGGAATTTTAGGTCTTGTACTTTCACACATTAACGTCTAACAGGTTAAATAAGGTAAATTGTTTTCTTGAATAAACAATAAAGTGCCCTCGTAACTACTGAAATGAATGATTTTTTTAGACCACAAGCCGCGTCAGTAAATGAGGCGATCGATGACGTACACTACCATAATGAACGTGGTGGACGTTACATTTTCCCCTATTGATATTAAGCCGGAAAATGTATTGAATACTTACGGTGTGCAAAACCAAAACATGAAACTTAACCAATAATTGAAGAGTAATTATGTCTAAGTACAATACACAATTCAATATAAATCGATGCAAGATCTCAATTTTTAATTTAATTACAACTTTGCAAGGAAAATTGGTAACTACATGTACACACGTGGCTAAATTACAATACAATCCCTCGTATTGATTTGCTAACTAGTCAAAGCAGATACATAAGTGTTTATGTACTGCAAAGGCTGTTATGTACTGCAGGTACATAATTAGAGCATCGCCGGTACAGCCGGAACCCGATCTCAAAGCTTATTACTGCGTAGAATCAATTATATCAGCGAGACGAGCAGCTAACGTTCACTTGGAAGTACGTACATCGTCACATTACGAGAAGGATGTGTGACCAAAATAATACTATCTGTGTGACGGTGTGACGTCAAACATCTTATTCACCTCTCGCGGGATATTCTACAGAAACAAATCCGTGTACCTCATCGTAGCGGAGGAATTACCGGATCTCTAAACAAGGAAAATTGCAAAACGCGCGTATGATATAATAATATACGTCACAAGCAGATTATTAAGAAATACTACACACTAGTATACGCTCGTTAACAGATGAATTATGCGCATACTTGCTACATAAAAAATTACACGTAAGTCTAGAATGAGTAAGCCGAGGATTTTTAATAAGTGGTTAATTTTAATATAATAAATAGTGATGATTAGCCGTTTGATGAGCATACCCTTGAGCACCAGTGCCATGTGAATGAATAAGACGACCGCAGTCATCGCAGTTGCCCAATCATTTAAACAGCTGGTTTCTAAACGGAAACACCAAGCTGCAGTGCCTTTGTACCGAGTGTTATGCAAACCGTTATCCATGTAATGGGGCTGAAGGTCTTGCAATTAACAACTTCAGTGGTCAAGCCGATGGATTCGCACTACAGTTTTTTTTTTTTTAATTAATTTAATTACAACAAAAAAGTAACAGTAAAAACTACACCATTTTACGTAATTTTTTATCAGATAAAAACTTTTATTTAATAAGGAAGGAAAACCATTCGTATTTTTTAACACTACTAATGGACATGAACAAACGTTCGGTTAAGTAACATCGGAGTTTAGTAAACCGTAACTAAATTAACCATAAACCTAACTGTCTCACTGACCTCGCAAGTCTTAACGTCTTTTACACGCGAAACAACAACTAAGTATTTCTAGCACGTGTTCTTGTTTCTAAATAGGGAACATATCTTACATAAGGCTAATCATAATACAATCATTATTTATTTTTGCGCGTAATTCTATAGGTATAATCAATATACGTAAAGGTAAATATTCGTGGCGGATGTGATCCCTTGCCAACTGGCAACAGATTTGGGTTACAGTATCGCTATGAATTCCTCTGTTTATTCAGCATCTGTATGGACCCGAGTGCAGGATGACGTTGGCGGAAGTAACGGAACGAACCTCTTTTGTTCTCCCATTCGAATTTGTGTGTCATGAATGACGATTAGTTGAATTTACACGCGATATACATAATATAAAACATTATTGTTCTGACAATGTTTTTAAAACATATGTACCTACTTCAAACTAACGGCCTGCCCCAGCTTTTCGATTATTCCAAAATATACAAATACGAACACAGAAACGTCGCTACTAGGCTTCAAACTATTTAAATAAACGTCAGGCAAAAGTAGTTTGCTTTTATTTGGTATTTTAATATAAAATAAATTGTGGTGTTAAACTAAATATTTCAGCAATATTGTAAGATCCTTATCGAAATCTGGCAACGCATTTCTAAAAGATATGAATAAAAAATTGCTAGAGATTTTCAATGGGATCTGTGTCTGACATAATAATATAAAGGACAAAGTGTAGAGGTTGGCGCCAACTAACAAGAAAATAAATAGAAATGAACGCAATAAGTATCAAAATATTTTTACATTTCACTGTCTGTCTACCAAAGCAATCACTGGTTACTTAGGAGCCATTATTGCTTATTGAAAGAGGCGGTGACGCGATTTCGGAGGCCATGGCCTTATGCAAACGTGGCCATTTCGACAATCAGCTTCTAGCAACTTCGGGAAATTAGCACACAAAATTGAGATGAGAGAAATCGAAGACTGCAAAATTTGACATCTCTGACTACGTGAATACGCATGTTTAAGGTCAAATCTGAGAATAACTGAAGACGTATTCACTATTAATTAGAAAATTATCTTTAAAATGACATCTGCCTTCGTCAAATTCTGTACCGAATATTTCTAGGTCAATCGGAAATTAAATAAAAACTGTTATTGATGTTCCATCCTTATTTTCTCCTTTGAACTGCGATGGCTAATAAGAAGGAGACTGGTTGAAATTATTTTATTTATTACGTCGATTTTCTCGTTTGAAAAGCATTTCACAGCGCGGAAGCCAGTAAGTACGCTATGTTGTTGTATATTTATAGATAAACATCAACAGATAGTGACTCGCTAAGTAACTAAAGGAAATGGAATCGCTGAAAAGATTTATGTAACAGTTGAATATGGTTGCAGAAATTTTTTCCTTGTAACATATTCGTAAAGTTTCGTAGCAACGGTGCAGAGTGCTATGCCTCCCGATTTTGGTTAAAAATCAAAACCTTTTTGTTCGATCCTACTGTATCTTAGTTATTCTTGTTTCAGTATTCAGATCATTTTCAATAAATTACGACGTCGCTGTGTACTTAGGATGCGCCTGTCATTGAATTGTTTTCCTGCTTCCTACTCAGTGTTACGGGCTTTGTTCTTTGCGAACGCCACGACTCCACTTTGTGTTTACTGCACACGAAGGATTCGCTTTACATTCTTGTTCAAAGAGAATTTTAATTAATCATGTTAAAAATTGCAACTTAACATAGCAGGTAATTTTACTGACATGGCGGTCTTTACATTGGTATTTTTCCTACCTGAAATTATGTTCGATACTGAAAATTGACCGAGTAAGCTGGTTTTAGTGGAAAGCCGCAAATTTCCAATAGGTACATAACAAAAATACAAGACAGCCACACTGGACGGAGCTTTGAACGGTGATTCGTAACGGTTAAGAGTTGAATGCCCAAGGACTACGCGTTTTTACGTTACATCGCTCTAATTTGAATGGCGCTAATCTAACTAGCACGCCTGTTACTTTTATTTATGCTTTATGATTCCTACTTTTAGCCTTGTGTGGCAAACATACCACTTTATCAGTAAATCGATTTAAAACCAATCCAAGTTGACTTAAATTCAATTATCCAACGCTAGACGTCACCAGAGGTTTTAAAAAGGTTATGCTAAGTAATTCCAAAAAAAAATCCGCAAATAAATTCGCATAATACATTATGACTCAAAAATAAATAATCGATTTTCATAGAGTTGTCACAAGAAAGATAGTTTCTAGGCAGATGAGAGATTGATGACATAAATAAATCACTGTCGTATATATTTATCAGACTCGAAATAAGAAAATAGATAGTCGCTTTCTATTTACCTACTAATAATTCTTGGCATTATTTGATCGTATCAGTTGATATAAATATCAATCATCCTTTAAATTACGATGTATCTTTCAAAAATATATAAATCTTTAAGCCCTTGGCTTTGTACTAAAACATTCAAGTTATGAATCTATAAAACTACAAGTGAACGTCCGCGAAGGCCAAGCTCTTGGCAAAAACCCTTTTTTTTTCAGTACATTTCAATGACATTGAATACGAAATTTTTGACGTTTTAAAACATAGATAGTTTAATCGTTTTTCTAGAAACATAACCTAATAGCACGTAGTCTTTATCCAGCTTTTTAATTTTAACACTTTAAACTCGCAAATCTCGGCTCTTTGAATACACAAGACGTTAATTCTTATAAAAATAATATTTAAAATAGTCTTAGTATTATACCATCACCAGTGTTAATAAATAAAGCGTAGCGGTTCAATCGTTATTTTACAAACATTGTCTGTCATGTGCATTTTCGATGGTCCATACGGTCGTTTGTTCGTAGTTCTGATGTAAAATAAACCAAAATATAATCGAAATAAACTTAAATAATACTTATAAATTAGTAAGTAAAAAGAACTTATGATATCAAGACAAGCTAAACTATTAAAATAAATACTTTTACGCAATAAACATGCATTATGTAAGAGTGTGGATAACAAAAGATAATAATGAGAGTTCGAAGAAAAGACAACAATTAATAACGTTTCTTCAAGTTTCCCAGGCTTGTATTATTAAACCAGTTTCATAGATTCATTGGATGACAGCCAAAGTTCAAAAACCTTAGAGGTTTTATTATTTTGTTTGTAAGTAAATGTCAATGTATTGTAAAAAACTTGATCAGAGTTACATATTTTCATGCACGCTGATGTCATGGTTTGTTTACTTAATTTAATGATGTTAGCGTCATTCATAGTTATTATGCAAACTAGTGCATGTTTCGGTTCAGCAGATTTCTGTAATTGCTACATCAAATACATTAACCGAACAATAATACTTGAATTCATAAAGTACAGGTTTTCCCGGTGTTTATTTCTTTTCGATCGATTTCATGAGGTTTCTGTCTTGTTAAGTGTCTAAATAATGAGGTAATAATGAGAGGGGAAAAAAGGAAAAAAAATATATGCATACGTACCTATTCTAATAAAAAAAAAAACAAAGTACATGAAGGTATGCAGACTTCATTGTGTGTATGAATAAATTAAAAGTAAAAAGAAAACATCTGGAGTGGAAGTTCCCGTCATGGAGGCAAACGTACAATAACTCTAAAACTGAAGTTGACTGTGTAAATGTGCATGAAACCAAGGTTAGAATCGAGGACCTTCCGCACTTGGGGTGACGCCGCTGTTTGGAGACAAAAGACCTCGGCGTTTTGCTCTTTTCCTAGTTTTTGTAAATTCTTACGCCCTTGAAATCGACAATTAACTGACATGTTTTCAGTCAAACTAATCGGCGCCGAAATAACAGCTCAGTCCAATCTAACACTTCGATTCACTTACTAAATGTTTACATTTTTTTTTAATGAATAAATCAATAAATGAATAAATTTATGGCCTAATTGATTAATCTATTTTTTTTTTTCAAATTCTATAATATCAACAATTGCTCAAATTAAAATTAAAATGAAGAGCTCTACGTAGCTAAACAATTTTGCGTACTCGTAGCGCCATCTGGCGGCTACGCTTAGAACGCTTGAGACAGGTGACTCAAGCTAGCGAATCTACACTTAACAACTAGATGGCAGGGTTAACAGCGAACCAAACAGTCGCTGTCTACTGTCTAGACAAACTTTATTTTACAGACTTTACAAGTCAATAAAAGAAGAAACTAAATTTTCTTACACAATAAATAGGTATAATTAATCAATCACTTATGCTTTTTAAGTACAATAGCAATTATTTAAGTGCGCCACAACTTGTTGCACCGGAGTTAATTTAATTAAGATAAGTTCATTGAGCGGCGAGCGATATGCCAACGGACTGTTAATTATACCTAAATAGTAAAAACGTATTACTAATTTACTAGCGATACGCACACTACGCACACCGCATGGTTCACCGGTCGGTGCATTACAATTCTTAGGGCAATAACGTAAGCACGTGTTTTGAACTCCATTGATTTGATCAACTAGAACAATACTATTATTTGACGACCCGAATGGCACAGCGGTACTGAGGCTGCCTTACGTTCTTTGGGTTCCGGGTTCGAATCCCGGTAGGAGCAAATGTTTGTGTGATGAGCATGGACATTTGTTTCCGAGTCACGTATGTTTATATGTATAATATGTATGTATGTTTATAAACAAAAAGTATCTATGTAGTATATCAAATATCTGGTGTCCACGACACAAGCCTCGTTGCTTAGTGTGGCACTAGTTGGCGCTGTGTGTAATGTCCAGCGATATTTATTTATTCATAATCACTATCACTACATATTATAAAGTTCTCCACCGCGTCAGTCTGTCTGTCTGTCTGTTCGCGATAAACTCAAAAACTAATGCACCGATTTCATGCTGTTTTCACCAATGGATAGTGTTTTTCGAGGAAGGTTTTAGTATATATACTGTCCAGTTTTTGTTTACATTGGCTAAAATATAATGACATTTGTTGGAGGTGTCGGAAAAAAATAAGCCGTCTGGGAGCTTTACTTTTGGTCGCGATAACCAACATCCACGCGGGCGATTCCGCGGACATCAACTATAGTACTAATTAAAGAAGACTGTTACAAATGAATTTTCTTTGCAATTTATTTTCCTCTATTAATTCCGCACGGTTCCCTTTTATAGTATAAGCACGTAAAAGTATTGGCAATATTGCGTTTGAAATTTTAAGCGTTAATTGAGAGTTGGCTCGGATGCAAGGAGGGTGAAAGTGGATCGACTCGTTTAGTGTGACTTGGTCTGCACCCAGCGAGCTATGCATTTCACCTAGCTTTCCAACATTAGCAACGTCGATCAATGCCAGCTATTACGGAAATAACGATACAATACATAATAGTACACATCATGAAACTATGTTTATCCAATGACCAGTTTGCAAATTGAAGGCCATAAATTAGTTACACATGTGTAAATATTACATGAATAGTGTTTTGTTATATCGTGCTCAAATCATTATCTATTAGCTGTTAACGATACGGATTATATCATCGATTGTTTATCGCGCATTGTTTTACGAAAATGTATAACTATTAACTGTTATATTACGACGGATATTTGGAAAAACAAAACATTCTTGTCTTATTCTGAATACAAACAAAAACTAAAATATTGTTTTAGTAATAAGAAGGCACAACACTCATACTGAGATGTAGAAAGTGCGCAGTGAGACAACTTTCGCGACCGAATTCAAGAGAAAGTAGTCCGGAGCGCCGCGCGCATACATTATATCACTTTATCCGACTTTGGGATTATATCACAAGCAATGTTTACAAATAACAGTATGTACCAACATGTCCGATTTTTATAACTCGTTTATCATGCCGGCTTTATTGAACAATCGTGTCACAAAATAAGTGCTACGCTTTCGTTGTATCTGTTATATACAATTTATTGTTGTCGCTAAGCGGAATTGTTTATGAGAGACATCCGCTTCGACAGCAAAACTTTTGTTTCAAAAATTTCAGCTTTCGCTTTCGAGTTGCGCCGGCGCAGCATCCACGGAAACTTTGTCCGTGCACGCCAAATTAACATGTCCGCGCACTAAACACCTCCTATTTACAGAAACTAACAATGGAAGGTCACTGTCTGGTAATACATACAAATGAGAAGAACTCTGTCGTGGTAATAACTTCATGACATAGGCATGTAGGCACAGGCAGAGCTCTTTGTCTTCCTAGTTCAGCTCATAAAACTGACTGATAAGAAAAGAAACACTTGTTTTCATTATGTATAGTTCTATAACACCGTTCCCTTATTCTTTCGCGGTTTTATTTCGTAAGTCAGTTACGTATTAATTTTAATGTAAGTATTATTGATAATAAACGTAACCATAATTTTACTGATATAAACGAATTGCGTATTAATATTAAAGCCTACTGATAGTTCTGAAAGTAGGTGGGTAGGTACATATAAGTGATACAGTAAAAAGGCATGTTTATGTAAACATTAAAGAATTTTGTGATATCACTGACAAAATAATATTTATAAACTTATCTTAATTCTTGTAGTCTCCTACAGGAGCTAAACGCGAGTTTTATAATTCAAAAAATCATGATTCACTGCAATAAACAAAACCAGAAAAATATATGATATTCTTCAGGATATATGCTAGTATGATAGTGTTATGAAATTTTACTCGTAAAATAAAACAAAAATTTATCTCTGAAAAATTATTTTAACGAGTAAAAACCATACTAAAATACATGCGATCATTCTGATTTTTTGGCAAATAATTCTACAAGCAACATATTAGCATGATAGTGTTTTATTTTTTTAGTCCAATAAATAGTTTTTTTTTGTTAATCGCAAAAAACCACTTATTTCGCACTATTCGGCCCGCAGTGACTGACGTAATAACCACTTTGTAGTGCAAGCTGATTAGAAATTTATTCTAACAGTATTTAGGTTTGAACCACCACAAATAGAGTTGCTAATTTAGCTCCTGTATTCGCCTTAAATATTTTTGTAAGCACCGATTACAGTCGACGAAATAGATTACATGTACGGAGCTAACCTTCCAAAGAAAGTTTCAAAACAATAGTTACATGAACCCTGGTTTTATTTCTGAAAAGCTCTTTTAGAAAAGCCAGTCATATCGCGATGTAAGTTAACTATAATCTTATTATTAAACTACCCGATCCGATAAATAAATCTAATCTAATACAATAAATACCAATTTGCCGAAGGGATTATGAAAAACCACAACTCCGTTTTCAGGTTACTGTAGAACATTCAGAATTTAATTTAATAACTTGGTTCCCAAGTCCTTGTTTTTCTATGACCTTCGTCTAGTGCAAATAGGCATAATTTCCGACTAGTTCTAATTTTTCAGCTAGTAACAAAGAATAGCCTATGAAGTTACACGCGTCGGAGAGGCCTACGTCTGATTCGATGACCTTAGAAACACCGTCATCGCTGATCTCATGAACACAGAGCTTGTAATTAAACTAATAGACAAACGAAAAACCTACGTTTAGTACCATTCACAAACGTGCGGTTAAATAAACAAATTGTTCAAAGAAAGATAAGATGGGACTATTTAATATTTATACAACGTATATGCAATAAACGTACATAAAACAAACATAAGTACAAGGCTCTTCTTGGAGATTTTACATGTACAAGGTTAGTTCCTTACGATTTCATCAACAATACCATATTATAAAATGTAATTCGACATGTTTTACATAATACTATGGAAATTTTGGGTGGATCAGATACGCCGCGGTCAGAGGGCAAACGAAACAACTGATCTTTACGAATGGTTTCTACTACAAACGTAATAATAATTTAAAAAAAAACAGGAATGGCTCTTAGATGCTACCACGTTCACTGCATAAATTTTAACAGTTAACATATTATTAATTGAATGTCTATTTTAGAATTAGATAAATTGCGAATAACCAACAAGTTGATATCTGAATATAATCTGGCTTAAATAAATTACATTGTTTACATATTACCTACTTCATCACCACACATCACATAGGTTGCGACTTGCGAATATGCAGATTAATTAATTCTTAATATAAATTAGATGTTGGACCGGTATGGTCCACAAAAGTATCTAATGAATTAAATATACGAAACGCCAATACAGTCATGCCTAGTGCAATTTACATTTTTATAATAATGTTGCAAATACAAGACATAAAAGACAAATAGTGATAAATGACAAAGTAACTTTCTCATACGAAACTGCATATTTTTTATTGCAAATAGGGATGAATTTGCATCTAATAAAAGTCTAAATGTGCAAATCTATGTCATGGAAAGCAAGACGATCATGACATTGACATTCAAATGATCTGTCAAATTAGTCACTACACGTGGTATTTGCTAACAAACTATGAGAAGTTTAGAATACCACTTTCCACGAACTTACATAGTCAAACCTACACATAATTTATCACCTATAGATAATTTATTACAAAAAAAACTCAAGATTTCATTCACGTAATAATGCATATCAGAGGAACTACCAAGGATTCCGGCGGATGTCATATAGACATGACGCAAGCACAAGGCTTCCTAGAATCAATAAAACCCTAAAAACTTGGGAAGTCACAATGAACCTTTTTTGTGTTACGTTCAGAATTTATGTGAACTTCCATCACATAAGTGATGAAGTAACAATTATCATGTAATAAGGAAACGAACGAAAATGGTATTGGCACATCTTGATGATGACGTGCCAATTACTGAAAAATTTAACCGTAGCAATTAGGTATTCTTTTCTGATTAATCTACACTGACCTGCAAAAATAAGTACTACACTTTTAAATTTCAATTATTCCTAAACTATAGAAGTTAGAGATTTAAAATAAAAAAACGTTATAAATCAATTTTTATCAGCTTTCTTTGAAACTTTAGACAAAATTAAACTATTTTTCGAGACCTTTTTGTTTCGAAAGTATATCTTGTGTACTTAAAAAGTTATTGCAATTTTAAAAGTGCGATACTTATTTTTTTTTTGCATACCAGTTTATATAGAAACACTGTCTTTATTGACGTCCTACGACTGGCACGTAGGTGTGGCCTGAAGGAAGTCGAGTAGCTAACTTTCTTGTGGTTCTACACGCTGCCTAGTGGCCACTTTACAGCATTATTGCAACCTATAATTTCGATATGTTATGGTTACGTGGTCGAGCAGTACCTAACCCCGTAAAGGGAAAGTTTTGCGATATATCATTCGTACCTATTACTTTTACCTTTCTGGGACTGGTGGATTGAGTTGAGAATGTTGGTATTAGAGGTGAAAGATAGAGAACGGGAAACGTTCAAATTACATACATTCAAAGGCTTGGAAATCACAACGTTAAGGGGATGTCAACACCAAAATGCGCGCACACTGTCTATTTGTATCGGAGTAAACGAGAGAGAGTTACTGGGCGACCAGGTTATAGAAGAAAATAATGAATAAATATTGAAATAAAAAAGTGTGGATTATTTGTGAAATATGACTCGTTAGCGGTTTAGATTTTAATATGTTGACTTCATGTTTTTAATTGCAGACCCTTTACGTCAAAAAAATAAAGACATAGAACCGTTGAATGATGATTTTAAGACCACTCTTTGCAATCATTTTCTATCGAGCCGATTTCGTCCAATTATGTATCGAGTCCGTCCACGGTCTTTGAAATATGATGAATATTAACATTTTTTTTTTGTGCTAGAACAAAGTTTTTCTTAAAAAACTGCTTAATAACATGAATTAGGTGTTGTCAGCTACCGTTTTTAATCGTGAAAATACCAAGGAAAATAGCTATCTAAATTAAAATTACGGGTTTATAATGGGTAAACTGAACAATGGCGTCATTATCAATTTATCATCCTCATTAGCAGTTGTTATCAATGATTGGCAACACGAAGAACGTAAAAAGTCCAGGAAGCAGTTCGTTATCACTTGGTGGGTACATTATGATCGGAAACTTATCACATACCTACACATTGATTCGCGCTACGTATCGACGTAATTAGATAAAGATATTATGGTATTAGATAGTCTGGGATTGCCATGACTGTCGAAGTGTCGATGGATTTAAATTTCGGCAATTGCCATAGTGATGAGATAGTGGAAAAATCCGAGATTGGCTCAGTTTTTCTGACCGATAACATTAATCGATAAATAGTACGGTATTGCTAAAAAAACTCATTTATCCACGTGTTTCATAACGAATTTAATAGAATTGTAATGTTGTAACTTCATTTAATATACAAAATTGTGATTATTTTTCGTTTAAATACCCATTTTAATAAATTAATGAAGCAACGCTTAGGATAAATCCGGCAATATCTAGGCTAACTGAAATGTCAGAAAGTATTACTACAGAAAAAGTAACTACCTACACTACAGCAGTTAATATTTTCTATCAGATTGGATGCTTATTAGATACTCTACTGATTTCAATTTACGACTGATTACAACTTGGAGCGTTGGAACTGACCTCGTTCAACTATTATAGTAAAACCATTTCAGTTGAGTGAATAAGCGATAACAGAAATATAAATTGTTATGTTCAGTTGACGACTATTGTATTTTTCTCCATTCTTCAATTCAGTTCAATCAAAAAACTGATTCACTTTGAGGAAGTTTATTGGTGCAAAGTCTTTTTAAGGATTTTTTTTAATGTTTCTTCAAAACATAATAAACTAAAGCATGAATAAAGTTGTTAAACTAAATTGATTTAATACATTTCCGACTTTTAAATCCCTGATCAATAATAATAACTTGAGAAAATCTTGTTTTTGGTAGTTTTTGGCTAAAAAACAAGATTTTCTGTTAATTAAATACTGAAAATAACAACTATTGGCAACAAACTACATTTTAATGTAAATCCAACAGAAAAATATGTTAAAAGCAAGAAGATTCAATTAATGCCGTAATTTGCCCATTGAAATGCACTAACCATTGCGCTTTAAGAAGATGCAAGCAATGATGTCAAGGCAGTCTTCTAGTTCTCAATCTAATGAGTCTAGATTCCATTTAATTAATTGAAAATTCCCATAATTCAATGCAATTATTTTATTAAGCAATAGTTTATTGTCTCAGAATGGGTCATTGTAGTTGCATGTGTATGTAGATTGGCAACAAATGTGGGGGCATGCATGCACTAGCTCTTGAGGCCTGAGAGTCGATAGGTACAATGCCACCCAGAAGCCTATGCAAGGAGGCACTACATCACGCTAGCTTTAAACAAGTCTGTTTCAGAGGTCGGCAACGTCGCGTGGATTGTCTGACAACTCGGTCATGCAGCCTGTCGTATAATTTAATGGCCCATTGTATTCTTTGACGTTTTGGCTTGCTTGTGTGCCTAGAGAAAAAGATTCGCAAACTCATCGTCAACCAGCAATCTTGCCGGGTTGATTTCTAATTTTCCTATGCCTACACTTCTTCCTTTAGAGTGATTTCACAGTAGAAATTGAAGGTAATCGATGTATTCACTTAGTATTACAAGTAATGCTTATCGCGTGCACAAGTACTGCTAGAAAACAAGGAATAGTACCTGCAAAAAACATTACGAAACTTGAATAACATCAATGCGTAACACGGTCACGGTGTAAACGCGAAGAAAGAAGTAAGTATTTTTATAACACATTTGCTCGTAAAGGGTCTCTTATTTCACCAATTTCAGTATCGTAATGTATCTCATTACGTACTTGTGAAAAAGTAGAAAAAAAGCAGAAATTCTCATTTTGACAATAAATTACAACCTCTGTAACAAAAATATTAAGTAATTTACTTTATTAGTAATACTGGCTGTTTTTAAAAAAGCGCTGATGCGCTCGCCTCGCTAGCTTGTGAACAAGTAAAAATTATTGCGCGCGCTTTTTCTTTTCGCTGTATTGTTTTTATTTGTTTTATTTATTTCCTCGCAAATATGTTATAAAACGTCGTATGACATACGTGCGCTTTGATAATTACAGCCTCTGCTTTTTTATCGCCCTCGCCTACGGCTCGGGCTAGCAATATCGCCTCGGCTGTAATTTTCAACTTACCGCACTTGTAACATAATGTACTACTAAATACATGGACTATCGACTGAACGTACTATATACGCTGTATACGCTATGCCTACTGTAAGTGAATAGTACACAGAATATGGTGTACGCAAAAATGCTGAAGCACTACCTAGGTTATGTAAAAGGTAAGAGTTATGAAATCTTTATTCGTATCGTATTAATGTTTAACGAACCGACGTGAATTGTTAATTAACTGAATCTAATGGAAAATTAACAGATTGCTAACAATTTAAATATTGATAAACCTTTTAAAATGTCCGAAATTGTTGTACAGTGCAGCACTGTTGATGTGAAACACATGTAAGAACTTATTAAAATTATTCGAAAAACATTCAAAATTGTGATTTGCAAATCAAATGTTTTTTTCCAAAATCTAGGAAGAGGTAAACATTAAAATATTTTGTTTTAGCAAAATATAATAATCTGCAACAAAATACGAAAACAAGTTGTAAGTTTTACATCTCAGGCGAGTAGTCGCGAGCATTAGCTTATCTCATCTAAGGATACCAAATATTATTGAGGATATAAAAAAATCAAGGTAAACACATTTTCGGTTTTAAGAAGTTTCTGCGTATTTTGCAATACAATTTAGCAATTTTATGTACCAATTTTATATGTATAAAGATTTTCTGGATTAAAAATCCAGCCAGCCTAGTTTACATCTCATATCATCCGTTACTAAATCTCCAGGAGATTTATGTCAATTGTTTAACTTTTGTGTCTCTTCGTTATCAGTTAAAGGTATAATATTTAGTCAATTTATGGGCCTGTCAAAAATTAAATATTATTATATGATTATTAATATAATTAAATATTATTATTATTTTATAGTTGGTATCAGTAGGGAAATCAAAATTGGTATTATCGTAATTGTACCGTTACGTTATGTTACAAAAGAGGACAATGTAAAAATATTTTCAAACAAAACTAAAGTTTGCCAAAAAGACGAACACCGCGTCGAAACTAGGAAGCGTTATAAAATGAACCAAGGCCAAATACGACGCGACTACGAGATAATTCTTATCATTCAACATTTAGCATAATGTAGCTTCACAAGAAAAAAAACCGATTTATTTAAGTCATTATCTTACCTACTTGTTTATATTGTATTAAATTGGGCGTTTAACTTTTTAACTCTGAAGGCGAATAAACAATGCTGCAACTGACTGGTTGTCTTGAGTCATGAGACATAAGGTTTAGTTTGATTAATACAGTATGGGATGCACTCATTTATTTCAGCATTGATGGATCGAAATAGAATACTGGCAGTGTTTATTATCTATCTATACATAGAAATAAATTAAATTGTAGTTACTGTTTGTATTTCAAAATAATAGCTTTTTACTGAATGCATATGAAAGTATACAAGGCACTTATAACAAAAAAACATCTTTTTTTTTATATTGTCTGTCTGTTTCTTCAGGCTAATCTCCAAAACGGCTGGCCCGATTTGGACGGGACTTTTACTGTAAGATAGCTGATGTTATAAGGAGCAAGTAAGCAAGCTTAAGCTTCTTATATTTTAGAAAAAGAATTACGCTTACGTGAAAAAAAAAACCATTGTTAACAAAATCCGATTCAAATAGGGAAATAATATTTTTATAATAACAATATCACGCGGAAGAAGGTCGCGGGCTGATATCTGGAATCCGGTATTCCCTAAATCCCTACTGACATTTCAGGAAATTGGGTTTTTTCGCTGATGATAACGATGATTAACCCGCATGGGTTAGGTTTCGTTATGAAGGCATCGGTGTCCCGACAGGCGGTTTATTGATATACTGCTCACGAGGTGGGCACCGATCGGGTAAAGCTTATACCTACAACGTAACGCGCAATGACGCGTGAAACATGACCATGGAGCGACCTAGGGCGGCCGTCCTCGCGCATCCACGGACCATAACGACAGCTTCATATTGTCCGCAAAACATTATCTATTGTTCCGCTACGTAAATAGATCGGCAATAACTTATCTGCGAATGATAGATTAGAATCGGCAACCGTCATTGTAACTATCGCGGATTTTATGAAGATCGGCTAGATCGTTTGTTTGATCAATGTGTCAGCATTACGCGTGCTTTGCTTTGTCCTTAAATTAATTACTCGAAAATTAGTTGTTGGTGATTGTAGATCGCAGAGATATCTTCATAATTAATATGTTAATGTTGGCACATACTTAACGGTTTTATTATCATAATATTGCTACCTGTTTGTAACAACAGTCAGACGAGGTGCATTTCGTCATGATAACCGTTACGTTAATTGATTAATTAAAAGCAATTTCTTGTAATTTACTTTTTTCATTCAGTACTTCTGGTTCGTATATTTGTACTATAATTATTATGCTACCTACATTTAAAGTATTACCACAAGTATTACATAAATCTGTTGATGTTAGGTCAGATTTCTAATTTAGGTAGGTACTCTAACTTTTTGCCCGTTCCTTATGTAAATACAAATAGTATGATTTATTGAATGAGGAGGCAATATTTAACTCACGAATTATGTATGGCCTGATACGACGTGCTATAGGCCTAGCCTTCCTTATGCTTCCGCCCTGCGGCAGTATACCAACCGCTCGCTAATCATACAGATCATTATTCAGCATCTTTGTCATTGCGTGTCTATATTATGTAATTCATTTCTTGCCAACATGTGACGGTGCGTCCAACATCTAAACATGCTGTTTTAAAATTAAAATAAACTACGTACTACCAGCATGGTTCGTTCGCCCAGACATTATTTCTGTTCTGTTTCGTACGTTCAGTAAATCTTTCTCAATATTAGTTTACGTCATACACAATACTTGGGAAAATCGTTTCATCGATTTTCCTCACAGGAAGTAACGATAAGATAAACATGTACTTGAGATTTGAGTGTTCAATCTGATGGCGGGGCAGATGCACAAAAATAAGATTTTAACAAATATCACGAATGGCACGTGCACAAATGTGTCATATTATTAAATGTATTTAATAGTTCGACCTAGTTATGAAGTGTAAACAAAGCCTGCGGAACAGGGTCGCAGACGTTAGGACGAGGTGAGCGACCCCACAATCATGGCGATGGCGATCATTCCGGTTAGCTTATCGGTACAGAAGCGGCTGCCGGCTGCCCAATACCGGCTGATCGTCAACAGCTGCAAACTAGAGCGGGGAACTGATTTTTTGCCGCGATTTTTTACGCCGCCATATTGCCTTAATTTTGCGCTCGCAATTATTTAATGTGAAATAATCTTTGCTTAATTACATAATAGCTCTGTTTAATTAATTTTTTGTTTCAGTTGCGGTAAGAATCTTCTAAATAGAGTGAATTAATAAACCTTCTAGAATAACACCACAACCATTTGATACTCGAATCGTCCTACTTATTGGTGCCACGACTTTCTGATGAACTCTTTCGATCGATTAGCAATTCAACCATTGAATAATTGATTCAATTGGTTGGTCCATTGTCAATACTAAACAACACTAAACATAGATCACTTACTTTACATTGTTTTGATGAAATTATTCAACAATTGATTCGATGCGGCTTCCAATTTGATGGCGGAAGCAATCCTCTTTTATATCTTGATCAGAAGATACTTAATTGGTGATAATATCTAAAAGGTAATTCCTGTTTAGTGAAGCTGTTGTGAAGAAATAAGAATTTTGATACTTGTCGTATTAGAGGCCTGGTTACTTAAGAGATCATCATCATTATCTGCCTAGCCTTTTCTCAAATATGTTGGGGTTGGCTTCCAGTCTAACGGTATGCAGCTGAATTAAAAAAAAACCCAGTATTTTACATGGAGCGACTGTCTATTTAGCCTCCACAACCCAGTTCAGGGGGTCTAAAAAAATCACGGTAAAAATAAAAAAATTAAATTAAATTTAAATTCTTAAAATATTTTTTTTTTAAGGATTTTATTTTTTAACGTGATCCTATGATTCTGCAAGAGCGGCCATTTTAGGCCTGCATATCTTCACCTCCCAGAGATGAAGATCAGTATGATGTGCGGCTGCATTCTCAAATAGATTAACAAAAAATAGTTCGTGGGCCTGCAATTAGGATTGTATTATGTTATTATCTCACCATCTAAATCATCTAACTAATGTATGATAAAACAATCAGGAAGCATAAATTATAGTAAGTACTCTATTAATCATAAGAATGGCTTCTGCCACGGTTGGCAACTACATAATTATAATGAGTTAATTTTGAGTAAAACATATTATTGTCTGTACAAATAAATAAAATTGAATTGTCCGTTTGTAATTTCAAAGCTTTTTATTGAATGCATATGAAAGTATGCCTTTTAACGAATAACATTTTTTTTTAATTGACTGTCGGTCTTTTACCCGACTGCTAAGGAAGGGTTATTACTCCGGGTAATCTCCGAAACGGCTGGACCAATTTTGACGGGACTTTTACCTGCAGATAGCTGATTTTATAAGGAGTAACATAGGCAACATTTTTTTAAAGAAAAAGGATTGGGGTTCCGTGCAAAAAAATGAAAACCAATTAAATTATTATCAAAATCCTATTCAAATAGGGTAAGCAATATTTTTATAATAATTTCACACGGACGAAGGTCGCGGGCAGCATCTAATATAAAATAAAGTTGACCCGTTATGATAATTTAACATTTGTGTAAATTATAAATATTATATTATTTCATACAGGCTTTATTTGCGTTGATATTTAAATTGAGAATATCAATTCAGAGTAGCTTAATACTGCTAAATATAGGAATTGATTGAAATGTAGTGGACATTACATTTCCAGTATAACGTGGCTTCGCTTTGTATACAGAATTCCTGTACAATGAGAGATTCGCATAAACAGGTTTTGTATAGCTTGCATGATTAGTTGCCGTGCGTCCGTTGTGTGTTATATCTATCTGATACCAATTGGATGAATCGACTGTAACTCTTATGTAATATTATGCACTTATTAACATAACCGAGATTAGATTTCACTATCTAAATACCACAACACCTAATATTACGCAGCTAAACTAGTATCGTATAGACGTTATCAGCATCTTCTGCTCAAGTATAGGGAAGTCATTGTGTAGCGACTACCGCTTCTAATCAATTAGTACTCTTCGGCTAAGATTCAATTTCACACTAACCATCATGGCAAGACTTCAGTTGGAAGTCGTAATCAACTTCATTTTGTTGACGCCTTTCACTTGATTGGGAAATCTGATATTCGTTGCAGGTTATGCAACTGTTGACGTGAAATTATCTGCATAATATTTTGACCGTGTTTTCTGGAATGTTCCAGTAAGGGTTCTTACAGACGTGCGGCACGTTGCCAACTGCAGATAAACTTCAGCCGTAGCCACCTGTCGACGGCTGCCGTCGACGCTTGCAGTTGTGGTGTCGGCGGCTGCCGCCGGCGCGTTGACAGCAGCCGTTGACACACATTTACGCGGCATGCCACAACTGCAAGCGTCGCGACCCGTTGACGTTTCGGCCTCTGCCGCCCGGCGCGTCGACAGGTGGCGACGGCTGCAGTTTATCTGCCGTTGGCAACGTGCCGCTCGTGTGTAAGAACATTAAGGTAGTGTAAACAGCCTTGGGAGCGACTTCGACCGGCGGACCTCCAAATTACACATAACAGTGGCGTAGCGGAGTGGGACAAAAACGCGAGGCCTTGGCGGAACCACGGGCTCACCGCTTCCTCATCCAGCCATTGGACGATACCATCCGAGCAATCAAAATATTACACAATCTTTCTCGAAATCATCTATCGGACAAATCAATATTATCGAATGGCTGCACGATAAGCTTAAATTGATAAAGCTGGTACACATTGCTCTCTTTAATATTACAAATTCGTTCCAGAAGATTTGTTGCAACATGACTTTAATTTTTATTCATTTGAATGTTAAGAGTATTTATGAGAGCACTATGTCCAAGCCAGACTTACAATAATATATTACAATTTAATAATATATTATGTAGTTAAGTGATCGTTCATCTTAATTTCAGCAAGGGATTTAAATATGACATTCCAATATCTAATTATTTTTTTGGAATCGAACATTCAATTTCTCTCGACTACATTTTGATGAGTATTTGAATTTATAAGACTATATTTAGCTTGATGAAATTCAGATTCGATCAGTTTACATAACACCAAATCTAGTGAGGCTAAACTAAGCACTTTGGAAATAAACAAATTGTATTACGTAAGACATTTTGATTGTTTTATAAATGCGAACCAAATCATCAAAAAGTTTATTTATAGATTCCAATCATACTTGTATTTCCTCACTAGAGTCTGCATTTAAAATTAATCTATTTGCTAATTTAGTTTGACAAGAGATTATTATCTGTATTACGGGCAAAAATATTTACAACCGTAATTCTAATGCTATGCGCTAAATCACAGTTGTTATACTTTCTTGTTAAACTAAGCCTTCGTCATAATGGCCTCATAATTCACGACAAATTAATTTTATCAGTATTCAAATATTTAAAGTATGCCTGCATTAAACTGTTCCTTCATACGTATACACTCTCTAATATTTACAAGACATGCAAACACACCACACAGAGTATTTACAAACTTTTTAAAATATTTATCAATCACCTGATTTCTTATTTTATGAAAATCGTGAAATGAGGTCATTAGTTTTCAAAGGAGATTAAAAAAAATTCTTGGCGTGAGAAAGATTATTAGTAACAGCAATAAATATGTAAGGTAACTTACCATCACAGGTAGCGGCCATGAACTTGCCGTTGGCAGAGAAATCCACTAAAAGAACGGTGCCTGGGTGTCCTTTGAGATTCTTCAACAGCCATGGGTGACTGAATTCTGATTTTCCTTTCCATGTTGCTCGTTTCTTCGATTTACCGCTTATCCGGGTCTCAGTCGCGGTCGCCTCGGAGTTTACTTCTTCTGCAGGAGCACCTGTAATACAAGTAGGTATATTGATTTTATTGAGAGGTACCGAAATGACCGGTGGACCGCTCGCCTCAGAAAGGGTAATGAACTAAAGATTTTTGCACTCTATACGATCTGTTCCATACACAAAAAAATTAAGTAGTCTATTGATTTAATGTTAGTGCACAGCCAGTGACGACAGGTCATTCACTCATTTACGAAACGAACTTGAGAATACGAATGATTAACCTGTTTTCCGAATTCCCAAAGACTCTAGGTATCTATAATACAAATGACAAAAGATTCAGTGGACATGATGAATAAAAATTGTTTTATGATGACGAATCTTGGAATACATACTTAGTGCCACATAAAGTTTTTAACTGGAAGTAGGTTGACGTGATGCTTATAAAATTACCGTTACATAGTCATGATCTCGTGATGACTAACGGACAAAAATTTCTGAACAGATATATTATATACATGCCATATCTTGTTACAAATGGAAGCCGATAGTTTCCCCGTACCTGTCTCGTATAGGAATTAGATGATGTCAGTGACGCGTCATTGTGGAGGTGTGAGCTAAGCATTCGATTTTGTTCACTTTATGAAACTACAGTTTTTACTTTTTATGAAGCGTAGACTTGGGTTTTAATCTTTTTTTTCCTGTCGGTACAAAGAAAAAGTTTCTTAGAGAACTGTTGTCTCGCTACATATTGGCGCCAAGATCTTTACATTCTTCCTGTCCTATTTTTATATTGAAAATCATTTGATCAACAAATTCTAGTAAATTAGTATAAACACGATAAAACGGGCATTCCGTGAAATCAGCGTATGCATTGATCGTGGATAAGATTATAATTTATCAGAGTTCAGCAAAGTCCGCCTAATCGATCGCTATTAATGATTCATCATTATATAAGTAGGATGTATGTATGACGGCGAAGCTTAAGGTGACTCGAGCACTGTCCCAGACATTCATGGAGTTGAATGATCTAAAAATTCTTGTACCAGCTAATGTCGCAACGTCCTAAAAATACCTTCTGTTTTTAATTTAATTCTTTTATCATTTAAATTAGCAATATTCAACCCAAACCACTTATTGTTTCAGTTACATTACGCCTAATTAAACAACTGAAATGCCCGGTTGTCCGTTGTCGTGAGAAAATTAAATTGATGATTTTGAAAGATTTTTTAGGCTATTGTTTGGACAGTAAGCTGTTACCTATTTGCTCACATTATCTGCAACAGATCGCAAATTCTAAATGATACACGGAAACGAAGAAAGGTGTCGTTAATTCACTATGTTGTGAGAAAGTCTGCTTGTTTTCTTTATGTATTATAACGTTCAGTTATTTTTTATGCGACTTGGGCACGTTCAACTCATTCAAAGCCGTTTGGCGGCAGAAAGGCAGATGTGTTGTTGCATTATGTTGGTTGAACTAGAACGACTCGAAAGTTCCATGGATTCACATGAGGTTTGCAAGTTATACAACTGTATTTTTTTTCGTTGGTCAGTAATAAAAGTTTCAAATTAAATCTCTAAAAAATCTTAAATTTATAAAAAAATCAAGCAAGTATTTTTAACTTTTGAAGTGTATGTTTTTAATTCAATAATGTAATAAAAGGTTTGGTTAGAAAGATGTCTACACACATTTTCAGGAGGGCATGATACGGAGGTTCGGGAAATAGACGCTCGGCTTAGCCGTAATTACGTCTAGCTGAATCGATATGATTCACCGAAGTAGACGCTGAAAATGGGTAGCCGATCGGTAAAAGCCGATCTTCGGGTTAGCTTTGTTTATCAACAAATACTACCGAATTAAATGAGCTGCCTCGAAAAGCGTGTAGCATCCTAGAACATTAAAATGAAAAAATATAAAAAGTAGTATCAGTATAAACAGTTTGCTATTTATTTCTTAGTGTGTCGAAAGTAAACGACTTAAAGCTTCTTACGTAATGTTAATAATGTTCTCTTGAACGGCGAGAGAAAGTGAGACAGGCCATGCTGCACTGAAATAAAACTGATAGGAAAAAAAAACTGTAGAGCCAATTTTATTTTTTGAGAACTCTACCTACTTACTAACTGCAACAGAATTTGTGTTTTTCTGAGATACGATTAGTAGCTCAACAAAATACATATACATATCTCTCATTTAGCAAGATGGATTAAGATGCAAATTTATTTTTAACTAAATATTTATTTTTTATTATTAGGCAGGCACTTGAGACAACAATAGCTGCCTGAATCCTGCTGTTCCCCACTAGTTTTTCTTCTTGCAGACACATACACATATACATACACACACATACACATATATATGACATATAGATATACATTAGGTTTGTCTATTCAATTTTTAAATTGGCATATTAGGTGAATAAGGTCTAAGTATTCAGAAGAAAAAAAAAATGTATTTTAACTATACTATGCTAGTTACCTGAAAGTTAAAAATAAATAAATGTTATTCAAAGTGATCTACATGACTCAATGTACATAACAAAAACATGTGGTAGATGTGACCCGAACAGAGAAACAATACTAAAATTAGCATCAAAATGAATCATTTAATGCTTATAATATTTTTCTTTATTTAACTGTACAAGCAAATATAACTGTAATAGTTTTCTTTCAATATTATTTGTTTGGCTGCCAAGTGTTATGTTACGGCATAATTAATTATGGAATGCCCGTACCATATTGAATGTCAGACCCACTTTTTGAAACAACAACAAAGTGAGGTCATTTTTGCAATCATAGTTTAATTTGTAAAATGCATAAAACATTGTTTACTAAATATTTATACTCATAAAAATGACAACAACAAATGAAGAAAACCATTTAAAATTTAATGACTTTCATTGCTTTATAAAGAGAAAAAAACATGATTGAATGGTTTATTATTGTATAAACTATTGCGCATTTGCAAGATACCCACATGGTGCAGTAAGGTTATAATCATTTACATAAAAACATCCATCGAAGTCATAGTGTTAGATTAATAACTTTATTGAATAATAATGGTTAATTTTCCTTGTATTTAGTAAGTATTTAAAAAATTTGGCCCATACCATTACCAAAACCACAATTTTATTCTATGTACCTCATTTGTTCATGATGCTATGATTTAAAATTATTTAGATGTAGGAGGCATGGTGTTTATTTTTATTTTAATAGAAAATAATTTACAGAAATGATATTAGTGCACAAATGTGACATTGCTGCTTTCTATAGAAATAAATAGGTATGGTACTTGATTTTTTTTATTGGGACTATTTAGTTTAGACACACTTCCTGTAGGATAGGATATGAGGGGAATTGGGATCACATGGCACAATTCTGTAGAACAAGCATGGTATTTCAGAAACTTTTGACAAGTTTTGAATGTAAATATAGATGCTTTACAAAATAAAGATCTAAGCACCCACACAGTTCATGAGAAGACACATCCAAAGTGTGTCAGCTGCAATCTTATTATACAGTTATAGCTTCGTCCACTCACATCTAAGAAAACCGCAAGGTATTCGTCCAGTTATTCACATTTCTGCCGCCGTTTTTAATCAACGTATATCACAAAACCAACGCTTAATTATTTATTAAAACTATTGGAGTTATATTATCATTACAAATTCCTTAATTTTAGAATGTTTAAACTATAAAACTTACCAGAATCGCTCTCAACTTCATGTTGTAGTGCTTCATTTTTCTTGTTTTTGGAGGCGTTCTTGTATACAAAGTGTATTAATACACAGAGTAAAAATGTAATTCCTCCTATCAGGAACACATTACTGTTCAGACCGGCATAAATATCGCCCATTTTCACTAAAAATTCTTTACGAAAACGTTTAATCGTCACAGAATCGAAAATCACGACAGCTACGATCACGCGGTCACAAAGTCACAATAACTAACCACAGATATTTTTTACTTGACTGAATAGCGATTGAGTTTATTGAATGAATCAGAATGAATGAAGTACATGAGTCGTTCAACCAGTCACTTTTTCATAGTGAACCGATGCGAGGCACAGGCTATGCCGCATGGGGCGCTAGAAGCGCATTTCCACAGGCCACGTGGTGACGAACCAAGTAGTGATGTGCCCGACACGCAGTGTCCCGGTTTTTTACGAAATGGAAAATTTTATTTAGACTAACTAATTAAAAGCCTGCCACAGAAAAACGCACTGTTCTAATAGTTCTACCATTGAATGTGCAAGTATCTTTGTGAGCACTCTTATCAACGGCTCGATAATTATTGGTGAAAATATTAGTAGTTATGTATTTTGGAATACTATGCCCACACGAATCCGACTAACGTGTGCACGCAGAGTGCGATTTCGATGATACAAAAACTATTGTATATTATAAATAAAAACAAATAATAAAAAAAAACTTTATTTCCTGCAGTCCATACGTTGTTAGTGGTTACTTTATGTAACAGATTGTGCTTACACGCTATGTTAGTGTTATTATTAGTCCATAATTCAATTTAACATAGACCTATACTTATTTTGACCCCGTGTCTTTGGATCGGGCAGATTGGGGCAGTCCACTCTGCCAACAATCATTTTTAGGATACTGTTCCGAGTGTTACGTAGTAAGGAAGCCGCTTTCTTACGCATGATGGCGTGAAAGCCATCCGTATTAGCTGCAGCAAACATTCCTCATGCACTGCAACGTCGCGGCAACCGCAACAGCATCCTGAAATCGTCGTTGCATTGTACGTGCAGGATGTTGTAGGCTCGACTCAAATAATATGACACCCACAAAATCAAAATCAAAATCAAAGCATTCATTTCAAGTAAGCCAGTTACAGGCACTTTTGAATTGTCGAAACAAAGATGAAAATTAAATGTAGCTACAGTCCCAGTCACAAGACATAAAAACTGTGAAAGTACTGTAGTTGCCCATTCCCTAGCGTAGATCTCTATGGAGAAGAACGGGCAAGAAACTCCATGGACACTCTTTTAAATCAGAATATTGTTACAAAATCTTGGTTACATCATTCATGTTGAGATGGTATATTATGTGAGAACAATGTAGCAAGATGTGCACGTTAAAAGTGTCCACAGTAAAACAAAACAGAAAAAAAAAACAATTCAAAAACTAAAATAATTCATTAAAATAAGCCATGGCAACTCAGAGTTGACCAGTCACAACCGACAGCGCCCGTTCACGGACATGACGCATAGATCAGCACCATTCAACTCAACCATTTTGAAGGGAACTAAATGATCCGACACATGCGCCACCATCAGCGAGACTTTTGAGTGAGCATGACATATTCTCAACCGCCAGGGCACATTCAAGTCAAGAAAAGACGTAGGTTTCCAGTGAATGATAGCTTTCTAGTACATAGTACTCACACAATATGGGCTATGCGATTATATAATACTAAAGAGATTGAATCTATACAATGCAAAGATAGTTGTACAATCTTCAGCAGCTCCAACAATACCATTTAATGCTATCAATTTAAGCGCCCCTGTCCTTGTGGAGCAGGACCAGCATTGAGCCAAGCATTTTTATCAGCGATATAATCGCTCAACTTGTAATATGCTTGCTTACATAGTGTGCGTTTAATACATGTTTTAAATTTCGTCTCATTCAGTTCAAGAATACTTTGTGGAATTTTATTATAGCATCTCAAACAGTACCCCATGAAAGATGAGTCTACTTTAGCGAGTCTGAAGCCTGGCTGAACTAGTTGGTCCCTATTTCTAGTACTGTAATTATGTCTGTCACCCCTTTTACCAAAAAGGTGCAGATTTTTTCTGACGTACATTATGTTTTCGTAGATGTATTGACAATGTACTGTCATGATGCCAATATCCTTAAACAGTTCCCTTAGAGAATCGCGCCTACGAAGATTATATATGGCTCTGATGGCTCTTTTCTGCAGAATAAATATAGACTCAATATCTGCAGCCCGTCCCCATAGCAAAATGCCATAAGACATTATACTATGAAAGTAACTAAAATAAACCAGTCTAGCGGTATCTACATCAGTTGACGGATTTTTCTAATGGCATATGCTGCTGAACTTAGCCGCCCCGCAAGAGATGTTAAATGAGAACCCCATTGTAGCCTTGAATCAAGCGTAATCCCCAGGAAAACCGTTTTATCTACGAATTCAAGTTTCTCTTTATTCAGTACTATATCACAATCACTACTTTTAACATTCGGTAAAGCAAATCTTATGCATTTGGTTTTTTTTTCATTTAATACCAAATTGTTTGCTGTGAACCAATTTTGGACCTGAAGTAGGGCATTATTTACGTCATCTAGATTTTGGGCCCGCCTATTTATCTTAAAAATTAAGGAAGTGTCATCAGCAAATAACACCATATTTTGAGGTTGGTTTTTCAATAAATAGGGTAGATCATTTATATATACTAGAAAAAGGAAAGGACCCAATATTGAGCCTTGTGGAACCCCCATTTTTACTTTTAAACCATGTGAATTAACACCATTTATTTGAACATGTTGTTGTCTATCATTCAAATAAGATTTTACCAAACTAAGTGCAAGTTTACCCAGTCCGTAATGCTCAAGTTTCAAAAGTAATGTGTCGTGATTTACACAATCAAACGCTTTGGAGAGGTCACAAAAAATTCCTATGGCGTCTTGAGACTCTTCCCACGCAGTAAATATGTGCTTTAATAAGGTTACACCGGCGTCAGTTGTACAACGTCCCTTGGTGAAACCATACTGTTGATCATGTAAGATTCTGTTAGTGTTAAAATGATAGAGCATGTGATTAAGCATTACCTTTTCAAAAACCTTGCTAAAAGCTGGTAAAACCGATACAGGTCTATAATTATTAGTGTCTTTACTGTCCCCGGATTTGAAAAGAGGTATGACTTTACTGTATTTAATTAAATCAGGGAAAACTCCTTGGTCTACACATAAATTAAAAATTAAAGCTAGGTAAGGGGCTATAGTCTCAAGTATGGATGTACAAACTTTGATAGACATTCCCCATAGATCTTCGGTCAGTTTGATTTTTATTTGCCGGAAAGCTTTAATAACTATCATAGGGTTAATGTGTTTAAATTTAAATTCAGCCAGGCAGCCAGACACATTCGCCTTTAATAAACCAATTGAGAGTTCAGGTGAGGAAATAAGAGCCTCTGTAGTTTTTAATGGTACACAGGCCGCTCGTGTAGAAGGACTGACAGAGAACGACTTAAATAAACTAACTTTGACGTCTGCCGTGCAGCGAGCAAACCTACGGGCGAGCATATTGCTCCTCACCGCCAACGCCCTGCGCTCGCGCTATATGTCACTATCATCACGTAGGGCACTGGTCACAACATGCCCAAGGTATTTAAAACTATTCACCACATTGAGTACTACGCCTTTGAGACATACTGGAGGTACACGACGGGGCTGTTGTTTAGGTGCCGTAAACACCAACACCTCAGTCTTTTTTGAGTTGTATTTAAGGCCGTGCACCTCCGCATACGTCTCGCATATCGTTAGTAGCTTCCTCGGTCCGCTCATAGATGGACTGAGTAACACCATGTCGTCTGCGTAACTTATGTTATTGACACATATACCGACTACATGACAGGGCCAATATTTCAGAGAGCCAAAATTTATGTCTCGCTATAATACCCATCAATTTTAAAGAATTTCAAAGTGAAACATTTTTATTCCATTACTTAAATAAATGATAAAGATGCTATCGGAGCCATTTTGAGCTATATATCACACAAAATAAAAATATTTAAATATTACTTTAAAAATCGGCAATATTTGGCGTGTCGCCTGGGTATAGTTTCCAACATTTCGTGACATAAACAATTCCGTGTATTGAATGTGATACATTGTGTGAATAAATATTAAACTTAGATAAATAAATAACGTTTTTCATTACAATAATGTTAGAAAACTTTATTAAAAGTTACTCTAAAATGTAATCAATCAATGTCCAAAAAATAAGCGTCATTATCGGCAACAATGTTGAATGTAATTTTTTTTCGTATAATGAAACGCGACCGAAGAGTCAAATGACGTTTATGCGACGCTTCACCCCGCGCCTCAGTCGGCCGTAACGCTTTGGAGTGTAGAAACGTCGCCCGATTTGAGCAGTAAGCATTTCATTTTGATTCTCCAAAATTTGTCATCACAATCGTCATTCTTATTTTTGACTGTATCTCAATTATTTCTTCTCAATGAAGTGTTTTTATGTAACAAAGTTGAAGTATGCGTGAAACTAATACTGATGTGGCACTCTTTCCCGACGAATAAACCTAATTATTATGTAAAATGGTGATCTTTCTAGAATTCGTCATTAATGGCAACATCATTTTCAGCAACGTCGCATGAGACGACAATGACACGTGTTGCTAACAATGATATTATCTTGAGTGAGCAATGACGGTTGTTACCGATAATGATTTTAGTATTCGACTTAATAGATAGTTTTGTTGGTTTTCGTTAATTTCGGCATAAAGCCAGATGGTAACACAAAGAGCGAGATAAACTATATACTTAGCTCTCATAAATACGTAGTCACCGATGTCTCTCCTCTCCGTTTCAATGCTGGAAGCGACCACAGACTGTTGAGAGCTACATTTAGGTTTGAATTGAAGAGTGAACGGGCTAAGATGATAACATCCACAAGAAGGTGTGAAAAGCAGGAAATCGCTTTCTTGCAAAACACTTTCCTAGTAGAACTCAAAAATAAATTTGAAGGACTCGAAGGGGAAAATCTGGATGTAGACCATATAAATAATATGTTGTGTAGAACGCTGACCGAAGTGACGAAAAAACATCTTGGTGGATCTAATAAGGCTCAAAAGAAATTGTCGCCGGAAACTCTAAACCTAATTGAGAAGAGAAGAGATATGACACTACACACTGCAATAGATAAAAAGGAAATAGATACAATAAATAAACACATAAAAAAGTCAATACGGAAGGATTTAAGACAGTATAACATAATTGCCAATACAATAAAATCATAGTCCAAAGGTATTTATAGTACAGAGGAAAACTTGCACAGGTTCTGAACAGATCATTCAACTCAGGGATGAAAATGATAACATGGTGACGGACCGGGCCCACATTGTATCTATTGTTGAGAAGTTCTACGAGGACCTCTATGCTTCTAAATCTGTAGAACCAATTACTACTGGGGACGATGTTAGGGCACCACCTATTCAATATCAAAACACAGAGTTCTTACCACCTATTTTACATTGTGAGGTCATGAAAGCTCTAAATGACATGAAACCAGATAAGTCTCCTGGCGAAGATGGAATCACTGTCGAACTACTACAAGCGGGTGGTGAACTAGTTCAAAAGGTCCTCGTGGAACTTTTTAATAGGGTTTTATGTGATGTCCGTACTCCAGAACCATGGAAGAACCCTATAGTCCATCATCCACTAAAAAGGAGACATTTCAAAACTAACAAACTATCGGATATTCGACCATCGACCATATCCACACGGTAAAGCAGCTGATGGAGAAGTGCCAAGAATGCAACCGACCCCTGTGCATGGCTTTCGTGGATTACGAAAAGGCTTTCGACAGTGTCGAGCATGGAATGGAAAGAGAAGTGTTGGTCATCCGGCGGCGAGATGGGCAGACGATATTGTTGCCATTGCGGGAATATCTTGGATGAGGTTGGCACAGGAGCGTGGAGCTTGGCACAAACAAAGAGAGGCCTATACCCAGCAGTGGGTGAAGTCGGGCTGGGGTTGATGATGATGAATGATGTAAAAAAATATTATCGTTATGATTCTAATCGGGGCCGCCACCACTGGGCCACCGCTGCTCTTCCACATGTTACTTTACCACTAATACCAATCTGGATGCATGCATTAAGGGTTTATCAAAGGATAAAAGTCTGATTAGAGGATAAAAGTTTGATTAGAGGTTTATCAGAGGATAAAAGTTTGACTAAAGACCGTTGAAGTCTTATAAAACTGCTATAAGAGTAAATAGCATTTTTAAGATACAATTAGGGTTATGTATGATACAATAACCACTCACCCGCCCCGCGCGCGACTTTTGAGTTGGATAGGAGAGCGGTTGAGTGGGTAAGTACTCCGCCGCCACACCCGTGCCTAGTGGGGAAGGCTGGTCAAAACTGATTGTAGATGGCGCGTCCATAACTTAGACCCAATCTGACCAATGAGGTCAAACTATTTTGAAATATAAAATGACATTGACAGATTTTTAACCAATGACGATGTTTGGTTCATGCGATGCCCACCGTCGTTCTCACAGTAAAGATCGGGGTATACCCGGTTATACTTGAAAGCAATATATTGATACAGTCCTTTATTCCATGCCCGACGATTTTTCCGCTCGGTGGAAACTAACCCTTTCTCGCACGGCCCGAATGTGACCAATGGGCGATAGCAGCGATACAGAAGCGTGTTTACAAAACGCGCGTCAGCATCGGTACAAATAGTAGCCGTGGGCGAAGGGCATTAAGACATAGGACTACACTTAAACCTTTGAGCGCCCGTTTATAGTAGAATTATTGCTGGTTGGTGTAAACTAATTTCTTAGAAAACGCATATTGAAAAAAAAATTACGTCTAATGTCCGAGACGTCAATCAAATTAATCAGCAATGGAAACACCACTATAGTAACCTGAAATATAACAATAAATTCATACATAAAACAAAATATTATGCGCAGAGGTGGAGGAAGAGGAGGCAGGTAGGTGAATTTTTTAATAGATTTTTAAAGTTGAAAATAAAGACCAAACAGACTAGGTATGAGAATCCTACTTGAAATTTGGTCACCTTCTGACCTTCATACAACTGCTTTGAGATGGCTGAATTAAGTCATAGAGGGAATATGTTTTCCCTACCTATTTTATGAATTCTAAGAACTGAGTGCGACTCTCAATAGAAAACGTTGTGCGAATGAGCTTATTTTTTTCCGAGGTTCATGCATGCAAGTGTTTCGCCCAAGTGCAAGTTCTGCTTTTTTACTATTTTTATTTCTATTTCTTGCTGAAAAACTGTTTTTATCGCATTATTTTAGCCAAATCAAGATAATCTTTTATTTCTTGGAAGCCAAAACAAAAATAATGTATTATATAGAAAAAAAACAATGTCAAATTAAATTATAAAAAGAACGCTTCCATAAAATTGATGTCCTCAGGTTGGTCAGCCGGAAAAAATTGCTCTCTCTCTCTGTCGTTCGTGGTGACATTAGAATTTCAAACTGAGATAGCAATAGATATTCTAAATTTAAATATTCTAGAAAAGTTTTCGCTCTTCAGTTGCAACCCTCGAAGATAATTATTTATTTGACAACGAAGTGTCAGTTGTATTGGAAGTGTTGTTCTCGATTGAACAGGATTTCTGTGTAATCCCGAGTTCGTAAAGTTTGTAAAAAGATGCCTCGACGTGGAAGATCCGCGAGCCCTCCACCAGCCCCTCAGCGACGGTAAGCTCGTTTTTAATTTGCATTGGGATTTTAATATTACACTTTATTTCATCATGCGGAGATAGATAACCTAGCGAGATGTTTTCAGGGCTGCACCACCACCGAGCAGACATGTCCCAGCTCATGCTCCGCCATCGAGCCCTGCGCCTGCTATGGCCCAGCCTCAGCAACCTTCTATGTTCGGGCAGATGGCAGCCACGGCTGGCGGTGTTGCCGTCGGATCGGCAGTGGTACGTAATTTGTTGTTACGTAACGTAAACACGTCGATATTTTTTGATCTTAACCATAACCTTAAAAAATATTGATTTCTAGTAGCAATACAGTTATTTAATATTGAAATTTATTTAAACCTCTTTTGCAGTCGCATTAAGTTTGGCTAGGAGCCAAGCAATGTGAAGATGGTCACATGTTAGTGTGACGTTATCTGTTAACATGATTCAGTTCTTTTGTTTACATGAATTGACATTATGCACAATAAATAATATTATTGCATGTTTTATTATTGGCATAATGATGAGTTGTTTTTTTTTTTAGAGGATCAGCTTGGTTTATTGGATTGAGAAGTTCTTTTCTTTTGTGCCTAAAGTACAGATTTCGATGTGTTCAGATTTTCATGTTTTGCTCCAGGGTCACGTGGCTGGTCATGCTCTAACTGGCATGTTTAGTGGTGGTAGCAGTAGTGAAACTGCTGAGCATCACCAGCCAGCACAGCCTGCAGCCCAGACTCTTAACCAGAACCAGACTCCTCAGGGCCCTTGTGCTTGGGAGATCAAGCAATTCATTGAGTGTGCTCAGCAACAACACGACTTGACCCTGTGTGAGGGCTTCAATGAGGCTTTGCGTCAATGCAAAGTAAACAACCATATGTAAATTATAGTCTCAATTTATCTTCAAGGTGCCATTAGATCTAAAATTAAAAATAATGATTTACAGTTTTTCACCATCTCTAATATGTTGTACCAGATATATGTACACAAAATCTTTTCCATAAAAGGCTGTGTCAAAATCAAGACATTTTATTTAGATAAAAATAAGCGGCACCTTCCTAGTAGCTATTATTTCTGATTTAGTTTGACAATTTCAAATTCCTAGGTTATCAATTATTACGTGTAGTTATTAAATTGTTAGTGACTTTACAATTGTTTTATATTTAAGACCATTTATTGTGTTGTAGAATTCTATAATCAGAATTTATTGATCCATTTCTTTTACGTAAATATACAACCAAAACAATGTTTTTGTTTTATTATATCCATAACGTACATACACCAGCAAATATAGGGGACTAATTTCCGTAAAGTTCATCCAAGTGAAGACCTGGATCCCAGCCGCATTGTGTAGCGGTTAAGCAAGTCTGATGCTACAGTTGGTCTTTATTAGTGTCGTAACAGGCAAATGAGACATTTGACATTAGACATTGAGATGAATTGGTGTACTTAATATAAAGTTTATATTACACCAATTCATGCAGTTTGCCAAAAGAGGTGGGCAGAAGATACATAAGGCTACCTGCTACAACCATAGGTACTAATTTTACTTCGTCCGCTTACATTACATAATTAAAAGTTTCAATCTACCAATCCTAGATTTTTTTTGCCAAACTAAAGTGAAACAAAGCAGGACAGCACTGAAAATTAAAACAATTGCGAGTCGGACTCGCGCACAGAGGGTTCCGTACAAACTTTTTAAAGGACAAACTTAACTTTGCTGTTTCTTCCCTAGAAACGGTTATTGCACCAACCGCAAATAATAAGGTTGTAATAGTAAAATCACTTTTTTTTGTTACTACTTGTACTACATATTTACGGTTTTCAAACTTTTACCTTTACATGTGCTGTAAGACCTTGCTTTGTGTCAAATTTCGTGATTCTAGGTCAACGGGAACTACCAGTTTTCGACCCAAAACCTATAGGGTACTTCCGGTTGACCTAGAATTGTCAATTTTGGTTAAAAGCAAGGTCTTACAGCACAAGTAACGGGAAAAGTCCGAAAAATAAAAAATAAAGTTGAAAATTAAGGTACATTTTGGTACTTGCAAGTTTTCGCGAAAATCTAAATTTGCCCATATCTTTTTATCGTGTTGACTCAGGACCTTGATTTTTATACACCTAAAAGGGACTACGTATATAGACCTCAGTATCTTCTGGTATAAATTTCAACTTGCTAGGTCCACCCGTTCCTGAGAAAATCGGTGGTGACAAACGGACAAGAAAGTGATCTTATAAGGGTTCTGTTTTTTTCTTTTGAGGTACGGAACCCTGATAGTCTCAATTAAACCTGGCAACTGCATCATGCTTCTGGATAGGTCTACTTGTGGCTCTAACCAGTACCCACATTTATGTATTGATCCTAAATACTTATCGGTAGTAATATGTATTTCGATTATGGTACATTTCCGAGTTCGAGAAACTCGAGAAGAACTCGGAAAGGTCGGGTTGGATGGTTTTGCTAATAAGACTACTTACGTATAGAACATTCTGGTAAAATATGAATCAACTTGATATTTTTAGTAGCCGAACAACACATTATAGACTCAATTTAGGCCCCGTTCGCACTATGTCGTGATGACAGGTAATCGTGGCTTGTGTATTTAAATCAGCTGACCCAACAAACGGTTGTTTCCGCATCCAGCCATCCCATATCCCGCCCTCTCCCTTCCTTTCTTGCGTTTGGCTTGCCGTTTAAGCCGATAGCTGTTTCCCACGTCTAGGACCGACATTGATCCAAGAGGGACCGGTTCTAGATTTGCTGTGGCTGTGGTATTTGTATACCTACCTGTATAATAACAGATTATTAGTGCCTACTTAGGTTTAGTTTAGGGCTGGACACTCCAGTTATTTTTCATTTTCTTACTATTATTATATATCTATTCCCTAATCACATACAAAAATATAAAAAAAATATTGGTCCGCCGGTGTCCGGAGCAGGGTCTGGTCCAGCTACCCACAGAACATAAACCGGTTTCCTGTTTCGGGAGCAGGGTCCAAGGCCCAAGCTCACAGCAGGACCGTAGGTCCGTTGCTAGGAGGCCGGGCATTGTGAGCCAATACCCTGCTGGTGCTAAATGTCGCGAGCTCGCTTAAATTAGCTCGCTCTTGTAGGTATCCTGAGTTTTTACAAGCTTCTATTTACCTTGTCTAGTTAGTAAACATATCGGTCAAATCTCGTAGGTACCTAACAGAATTGTACACCAGTTACCATTCCTCTTCGTCTTGTTTAATAAAAATGACAAATAAGAAATGCAAAAAAATGTTCAGCTTGCTCTGACCTATGTTATTCCTTCTGCCAGCGCCCGAAGGCGCTGCAAAATTCTCGACTTGGGTGAGCCTGTTGTGCTAAAACCACCACTGATCTCCCCTCCTGACATTTAGGTAGGTACCTACCCTACCTTCGCCAAAAGTTAACAATACGATGAAAATCGGATGAGATCAAGTAAAATTTGTACTTCCGCCCTACTTTCAATTACCGCTGCCGCTGCCCTAAGGCCCGCGAAATTCAAATTTTCTTAAGGACGCGTTTGCAAAATTGATAGGTACAGAATCGAACTACTACATTGACACGGGTCATACACACAAGTGTACGCACGACTAACTGCGAGAATAGTAGTCAAGTGAACTCATTTTGATACTTTGAAAGATTTTTACGTATTTCTTAGAAATAAAATTATGGTAGGTCCCTCCAAAAATAATATTTTTGCTGTTTTTACGAATTACCTCCGGACTTGATGGAGTGACCTGAAGGTATACTTCAGTGACTGCCACTGGAACTTCTCGACGTGTTGTACTAGGTGAGCCGAGTTTGGGCTCGTTTTGTAAGTCATGATGATACCTTACCTCCGGACTTGATGGAGCGACCTGAAGGTGTACTTCGGTGACTGCTACTGGAACTCTTTGACGTGTTGTACTAGGTGAGTCGAGTTTGGGCTCGTTTTGTTAGTTATGATGAGACCTTACCTCCGGACTTGGAGTGTCCTGAAGGTGTACTTCGGTGACTGCTACTGGAACTCCTTGACACGTTGTACTAAGTGACCCGAGTTTGGGCTCGTTTTGTTAGTAATGATGAGACCTTACCCCCGGACTTGATGGAGTGTCCTGAAGGTGTACTTCGGTGACTGCTACTGGAACTCCTTGACATGTTGTACTAGGTGACCCGAGTTTGGGCTCGTTTTGTTAGTCATGATGATACCTTACCCCCGGACCTGATGGAGTGACATGAAGGTGTACTTCGGTGACTGCTACTGGAACTCCTTGACGTGTTGTACTAGGTGAGCCGAGTTTGGGCTCGTTTTGTTAGTTATGATGAGACCTTACCTCCGGACCTGATGGCGTGACCTGAAGGTGTACTTTGATGATTGATCGATTTTACATTATAAAAAACAAAAATTTTCAATGATCAAGTACCTATTATTTGAAGATGAAGAACCAATCTATACGAGGTAGTTATTAGTTATATTGGATTTTGTTTGGTTATGCCATAAAATTGTACCGAACCGATGTCTTTTGGAATTGTCAGGTTGTCCCTACTTAATATGTTGATTAAAATAAGATTGGGGGTTATAACAAATATGGCAAATTGACTATATAGTGGATTTATTTACCTAGTTATAATCATTAAAATCATCAATACTACCCTCTTAGTTCATTTAATCCCATTGAATGACTTTTTCAATCCCATTGAATGACTTTTTCATGAAATAGTCATTGAATGGTGCGGGTTATATCGATGGTTAACAGTCTGTAATTACGTGCCGTTTCGCGGGCTACCCTGGCGCTTCTCAGGGTTCAGTTATCAGGGCTCTAGTCTTATTGTATTACTAGCTGACCCGCGCAACTTCGTCTGCGTCATATAAGAGAGACAGAGAGATGGTTAGAGAGAGTGTGAGACACCCTTAAAAGATAGACATAATAATGCTATCGCGGACTTTTTATAGAACTTTTTAAGAGGAACAATTCCGTCATACACGATTGTTGCGTAACTTTAACCGTTTACGCAGCGCACGCAACGAAAGATCTCAAAAGGAATATTTTTTTCCTTTTTTTGCAACATGTTTCATTGATGCTCTGCTCCTATTGATTGTAGCGTGATGTTATATAAACGTTGCAACGTTGTTGTTCGTTGTTGCCTTGCATAAAATGAGCCCAAACACGATATAGATGCTGTAAACTCTTGATGACCTCTTGCAACCGCCTTCCGTCTCCATCTTCGACCTTCGATGAAAGTCATACTCTAGCTAAGTTTAAAGTTTTCATCAAGGTCCATGAAATGAGCCCAAACACGATATAGCTGCTGCAAACTGTTGTGAACCTCTTGCAACTGACTTTTGTCTCCACCGTCAGACCTTCGATGACAGTCCAGGCAGGTCTTAAATTCTCACCAAGATGCATGGAATGAGGCCAATAACAATATAGCTGTGAATAATCTACGTAAACTGCGTATGGATTATTGATTCAAGTTCAAGTTCAAGTTATTTATTTCATAACAAAAATACATTTGTGTCGAAATATTTACACAGTATAGGTACACACAAATAAGCACATAAACAATTATAATATAGGGAACCTCGTTCCTCACCCATCATCGAAGTTAGAACGTCTATTATATTAAAAATACCAACTTTACAAATATTTATATTCTTATTGGTCAGTACAGAACAAAGTCCCTAGCAGAAAATGCTATAAAATACAAACATTTAAATGTCAAAATATTAAGTATCAAAATGCAACAATTATAAAAATGTCAAAGAGCAATAGGTACACATATTTAATTTAACTTTAATTGAATTATTACACTGTATATACTGTAATAGGCTTTATTGATTAACAAAGCCCTGAGTTTATTTTTAAACATGTTCACATTCTGAATATTCTTTAATTCTGCTGGTAATTTGTTAAACAGATTGACCGACTGCACGCGTGACGAGTGTTTGACAACATTAAGCTTTCCCTGCAGAAAAGTAGGAAGATCTTTTCTGCGAGTATCTAATCTATTTTTTCTTTCATCGTCTGTTTCAAACTCGTTTAAGTTTTTATTTAAATGAGTAAGGAGAACTAAAACATAAAGACATGGTACGGTTAAAATTCTAAGTTTAATAAAATGCTCCTTACACGATTCTGTCTGATTTAAACGAAGCATGGTTCTTAATGCTCGCTTTTGTATAGTAAAGGCTGCCTTAATATTGTACTTATAGCTGTTTCCCCAAAATTTAATGCTATATCTAAGTTTAGATTCAACTAGAGCAAAATAGACGGTACGCAGTTGGGCAATAGATAAAATATCCCTGAGAGATCTGATAGCATAACACGCACTACTTATTGTATTCGTAATTGAATCTAGTTCTGGCTTCCAGTTGAGTGAACAATCAATTTGCACTCCCAAAAATTTTAAACTTTCTACTGTATCAATTTTCCTGCCTAAGGATTCTACGTTTATTAAAGCTTTGTTCCTAACTGTAGATCTAAATATCATACATTTTGTCTTACTTACATTTAATTTAAGATTATTCATAGAAAACCAGCTTTCACAAGCAGCTATTAATACATTTAATTTATATTTTAAGGTCTCTATATTGTCATCAGCAATAACAGCACTTGTATCGTCAGCAAATATTATCAAGTCAGCATCTGGCAAAATGTTTTTAATGTATTCAGTTAAATCGTTAAGAAATATTATAAAGAAAATGGGGCCCAACACCGAACCCTGCGGAACACCTCTAGTTACAGTAAATGATTTTGATTTATGAATTACTTCCACACCTTCGTGAAGTGATTTAATTTCGACGTACTGTTTCCTATTGGTTAAATATGAACTCAAAATTTTTAAAACATTTTCTCTTACACCGTAATGCTCTAACTTATCAATTAGAATGCAATGTTCTACAGTATCAAACGCCGAACTTAAGTCTAGGAATAAGCCAGCAACTTTAAGTTTATTGTTCAGCTTATTTACCACGTTATTAACTAACGAATCTATTGCATCTAGTGTCCCTTTACTTTTTTGGTATCCAAACTGGTAACTGTTAATTATTTTTAGACTAGTCAAATGTCTTACAAGCCTAGATTTCATCACTTTTTCAAAAAGTTTGGATAGAACCGGTAACAATGAAATGGGCCTGTAATTGCCTGGATCTGTTTTAGCACCTTTTTTAAATAATGGTAGAACTCTGGCTAACTTAAATTGGTCAGGAAATACGCCTTCATTGACGCAGTTATTTATTATTTCAGATATCGGGTGTGCCAGTATATCTATATTATCATTGATTACGCTGAGTGGTATTTCATCGTGTCAAAATGACTTTTTACTATCCATACCCTTTACCATTTTGTAAATCTCTATCGGCGTGACGGGATCAAAAGCCATAGACTTATCAACTCTGTCAGTATTTTCAACTAAATGTTTCTTAGCCAGTTCTAGATTACCAGTGTTTACACTTTTACTGTTGTCAAACTTTTCCGCAAAAATGTTAGCAACATCCAAGGGGTTACAAATTATTTTATTATTATGTTTGAGTATTATGTTATCATTTTCGAAATTATTGTCAATTTTTTTCCGAGTGTTGTTGACTATTTTCCAATTTTTTTTTATTATTATTGCGAATAGCACAGCACAGTTCTTGCACGGCAATAACACGTGAATTTATCAGGCTTCCGTTCGCTATACTACTTTTTGGAGAAATCATCATCATACTCCTGCCCTTATCCCAATTTATTTATGGTCGGCGCAGCATTATTGTATTCTTATTCCATATTTCTCTATTACTTTTTGGAAAAATATTTCACGAAAAAATAAGAAATATAGAAATGTAAACAATTTAAATACAAAGAGAAATATAGGCAACCTAACAGCATCAAAAAAAATTAAACACATCACAAAAAGTGAAAATAACGTTTCGCGGGGTTTGAACCTGCATCCCCGTAGTATGCAGAGCGGTCATGAAACCGCTAGGCTATTTACTTTGTTGACAATAGCCACAAATAGCCGTTCTCATGTACTTACGTCATGACTGAAACGTCAAACAATTGAAGTATACGGACATAATGTTAAATTGCCTACCCCCTTAAGGAAGTAGCGTGATAATATATAAATATTGAAGAAGCCTATGCAGAAGAAATCCTAAGACATCTAAGAAAGCAGCCTAAGAAATCTATGCAGTAGTTTTGACGTGATGCGCGCACAAACATTTCGTACCAACTACTTAAACCGAGGAAAGCTGATTTTCTTGATTTCAGCTATTTTTGGCGTATTCACCTCAAAAATCAAATTTCAAGAAAACTGAGAAATTGTATTTACCTGTATTAGATATGAAGTATATGTAGCAACTTTAAAAGGTTACACTTCATTGGTTTTGATTGTATAGGTGTTTGAAGTTTAATTATTTTAAACACAAAACCCTCTTTTTTGCGCCTCTGGATGAGATTTAAAAAAAATGCTAAGACAGGTATTTCTTTATTTTTATGAATAAGTATTTATTCTGAGTTTCATGATTCTAGAACAATCAAAAATTTTTTTTTCATACAAACTTTACCCCCCCTTTTCACACCCTTTTTCCAAAATTTTCCAAAATTTCTATAACCTAAATGTTATTCTGAATTTATTTAAATAGATTTGTGAAGATTTCAACAATATCGGTTCAGTAGTTTTGACGTGATGCGCGGTCAAACAAACAAACAAACGAAATTTTTTAAAATGGTTTAAATATGTTCAGTTGCTTATTTTAAGTCACCCTGACTGGTTTTTTTTTTAAATCTTCAATGTACAGATTTTTTGGTCTCAACGATTTGATTATATGTATAGATGGTATAGTTGTTATTTTTCTATTCGAAATATTGAATGCAAATTACCTAAGTACCTTGATTTAAAAAAGCTCCCTAAATTTTGCTGGTGTGTGTATTTTTAAGAGTTGAGTCTGTAAATGTAAAATGTATATGTACCTATGTGTAAGTACCTACCAAGGAGTAGGAACCTTCCTAGGTACCCACCTATATAAAAATGCAAATAAATTATCGAATTAAATTGCATTGCAGGCTCTACTCCAAATTAATTAAGCACACATTGTAATCTGCACCATTGAATCGGAAAGTACATCCTAGTTACAACAAAGAAACATGTGTACCAGATGTGGTGGAGCTAGGAAGCAGCAGCGGTAGTTATTAGCTTTTTATCTTGTACAACTTATTCAATAAGACGTTTAGTTAGTGCCCTAACGCTCAACATTTGGATGCAGTGGCACCCGTTATTCAAAACGAATTCAGCAGCATGCACCTGGTCGAAGCCCCCCCCCCAATGATGACTCAGACGCCAGAACGGCGATCATTGTTCGGTGAAGCAGCATCGATCGCAGGAGGAACCACCGTGGGCACTGCTGCGGTACGATCTACGAAACATTCAGTTTAACTTGAGTCGTGTTGTTACTGAGATACGCAATGCATTTTTAATATGAGGTACTGGTACTGGAAATATGCTGCTGCCACTGCAGCATATGCGTGCTCTTGCAGTTCCAGCAATGTTGGCCAACCACCCCATTATGTAGGTATGGTCATCTGCAGCATACATGCTCTTGCAGTTCCAGTAATGCTGGCCGACCAACCCATTATGTAGGTATAGTCATGTACTCTATGTACCTACATTGCCTGTTTGCAACCTGGGTTTTCTAGGTGTAGGAACGTAATGTTTTTTTGTATCTCTCATTTCCCGAGCATTATATGATTGTGTCATCAACTCATCATCTATTAGCACATCATTTAGAGATACCTACGATACTATTCTAGTTTGTAAAGTCTCAATAAAATGAATTGCTAAAAATTTTGTTTCTCTCAAGACCACAGTACCTACCGAATTATGTCGGAACGTTCTGAAATTAGAATACTTTTCTAAAGATTGGTTAAGTACCTATCTACCTAGGTAAAGAACTTCTCTCAAAATGGATAGGTATTAGGATTTACCACAATTTTTTTCCAATAGATTGCATAAAAAACAATAGGAACTTGAAAGTGCAATTGTAATAGCTGATGTTCTAACTTCCTTTGACACATTGGGTGTTTTGTATTTATGGTATGGTGAATGATGATAGTCATGGCTAAGTGACGCATCTCTACATTATCTGGCTCCTAGTCAAAAACGCAACTGATGATGAATAGATTTGCTATTTATTTCAATATTTCATCACTAAACAATATTCATTTTTCTAGATTTTTCTGATGCTGATGAATACCTACTTCACGAGGAGTGTACGAATGAAAAAATGAATTTGCAGCGACGTCAAGTTCAGCGGCACTTTACTTTTTTTTATGGATTATTTATGTGTGCTTGGCAGCAAAATTTCTGAACAAACAATGTATTATATTCACGTTTTTAGGGTCACGTCGCTGGTCAAGCCATAACAGGTATGTTCGGTGGTCGGCGAGAAGAAGTGGTACATGCCCTTCCACGTGACTACGACATGGGATCTCAACCCAGCGGCCCCTGCGCATACGAGATACAACAGTTCCTTAATTGTGCTACCAACAACGAGGACATTTCGCAATGTACAGCGTTCAATGAAGCTCTCAAACAATGCAAGCAACAGAACCGTACGTCAAATTTAACAAATCGGGCACTTTCACCAAGTTGTGCAGATATCTTATCTGCCAGTTAGATAAATCTCCTGAAGAGACACTTAAAACGAGATCAAAATAGTACCTAAATCGCCATTTTCTTAAAGAAAACTGCACGTAATGCACGAAATGGGGTTGGCCAGTGAAAGCTGAAAGCAGATGGCGCTAGCATAATTTGTTCCCAATCTGACCAATGAGGTCAAGCCAATTTTTTGAAATATAAAATGGGGCGCGTTTGCATATCAGGTAAAATTATGCTGCTTTTCGGTACAATTTTATGGCATAACCAAACAAAATCCAATATAACTAATAACTACCTCGTATAGATTGGTTCTTCATCTTCAAATAATAGGTACTTGATCATTGAAAATTTTAGTTTTTTATAATGTAAAATCGATCTGTCGTTGCCATTTTCCATAAAATTAACTGTATCGTTAATTTTATGGAAAATGGCAACGACAGATGATGGTTGAGTTTAGGTACATTTTTTGTGCTATTATTAACATATTTTACTATTTCTAAAAATACTGTATGTTGGCAAACAATCAATTCTTAATGCAAGGATTTTTTTTTTATCTAAATGATTTATATAGTTGCAGAAAAAATGAAAACCAAATCGTATTTTTTCACATTTTTTGC
This sequence comes from Xestia rhomboidea, assembly GCA_963853795.1. Taxonomy (NCBI): domain Eukaryota; kingdom Metazoa; phylum Arthropoda; class Insecta; order Lepidoptera; family Noctuidae; genus Xestia; species Xestia rhomboidea. The sequence goes on from OY970772.1 coordinate 10,658,497, forward strand.
TATTCTGGATGAATCTTAATTGATTGCATTAGGGGTTATTTTATTTTTGATACCCGTCTTCATTTATTGCACAAGCACTTTGAATGAAACTTTAGTCCGCGCACGGCCGCCGTCGAGAGTGGACACGTAACGCCTGTTTGGAGCGGTTCGAGTTGAAAAAGATCGCTGTTGACATATTCAAAGAAATATTCTCACAATAAAAAGAGTTCCAGTAGCAGTCACCGAAGTACACCTTCATGTCACTCTATCAGGTCCGGAGGTAAGGTCTCATCATAACTAACAAAACGAGCCCAAACTCGGCTCACCTAGTACAACACATCGAGGAGTTCCAGTAGCAGTCACCGAAGTACACCTTCAGGTCACTCCATCAAGTCCGGAGGTAAGGTCTCATCATAACTAACAAAACGAGCCCAAACTCGGCTCACCTAGTAAAACACATCGAGGAGTTCCAGTAGCAGTCACCGAAGTACACCTTCAGGTCACTCCATCAAGTCCGGAGGTAAGGTCTCATCATAACTAACAAAACGAGCCCAAACTCGGCTCACCTAGTACAACACATCGAGGAGTTCCAGTAGCAGTCACCGAAGTACACCTTCAGGTCACTCCATCAAGTCCGGAGGTAAGGTCTCATCATAACTAACAAAACGAGCCCAAACTCGGCTCACCTAGTAAAACACATCGAGGAGTTCCAGTAGCAGTCACCGAAGTACACCTTCAGGTCACTCCATCAAGTCCGGAGGTTAGGTCTCATTTTAACTAACAAAACGAGCACAAACTCGGCTCACCTAGTACAACACGTCAAGGAGTTCCAGTAGCAGTCACCGAAGTACACCTTCATGTCACTCCATCAGGTCCGGAGGTAAGGTCTCATCATTACTAACTAAACGAGCCCAAACTCGGGTCACCTAGTACAACATGTCAAGGAGTTCCAGTAGCAGTCACCGAAGTACACCTTCAGGTCGCTCCATCAAGTCCGGAGGTAAGGTATCATCATGACTAACAAAACGAGCCCAAACTCGGCTCAACTAGTACAACACGTCGAGAAGTTCCAGTAGCAGTCACTGAAGTATACCTTCAGGTCACTCCATCAAGTCCAGAGGTAATTCGTAAAAACAGCAAAAATATTTTTTTGTAGGGACCTACCATAATTTTATTTCTAAGAAATACGTAAAAACCTTTCAAAGCATCAAAATGAGTTCACTTGACTACTATTCTCGCAGTTATTCGTGCGTACACTTGTGTGTATGACCCGTGTCAATGTAGTAGTTCGATTCTGTACCTATCAATTTTGCAAACGCGTCCTTAAATACCAGATTTTGTACCAATGACGATGCTTGGAACAAACTATGCCAGCGCCATTAGTTTCACAGTTGCCATCCCCATTGTGGGGCATAACCTTTCTGACCTTGTCCGTTGTTACGTGGATTCGTAGCAATACCTACTATTTTACTCTCTCCCTAACAACCATTAGGATATAATAGAATCCACTTAATTTTTCTTTCATAATAATTATCCCTCGCACAAAACCATCTTTCAAAATTTTCATAAAAGTGGTAGTTATGGACGATATACAAATAACAGGGCAATCTCGAATCCAGTAAAAAACATTCGGAATGTTTATAAGATCTATTTGTTGCAGGTATACCGTAACCACATAACAGCAGCCAGCCAAATCGCCACCATCAACCTACACACCTTGCCCATAACAAAACATTTAACGCTTAATAATAAACCTTGTTTAAATATTCTATTATTTTACTTAAGTAAAAAATTAGTTTGCCAATGGGGAGGCAGTAACTACTTAATACCACCTACAACAATCCTAATATCCCTCTGGGCAATGATATTCTAATATCATTGCCTCTGGGCCTTTGCTTAAATTCCTCATTACCTACTAGGTTAAAGGTCTGATAACTAGAGACCAGATTATATGCAATTGCCTAATTATGCAAATATGCATTTTTTTTTTAGTGTTCCGTACCTCAAAAGGTAAAAAAGGAACCCTTACAAGATCACATTCTTGTCCGTCTGTCTGTCCGTCCAACAACTCTACCATATAAATAAAAATATGCATTTGAATAATATACCTGTAATAGCTTTTTAATTTTCAAGAAAATGCACATTGTATATTTTGGGCATATTTCTTTTAATTCTAGCTGGAATAATGCAAAAAAAACAAGTAGTACCCATTGACATAAGTGGGTGTAGAATGATCGTTTTCAAGTTTTAAAAATATTTTAATAAGACTCAGTCGTTTCTACTGATAATTTGCAGAACTTATTTGCAGAATACTGTTCCAAATTTCGAGAAAAAAAAATATCTCGTTAAAAACTTTGTTCAAAAAAACATATTCTGACGATTTTAAGTTGCATTTAGTGCGGTCTCTCTGCTTGGTTTTTAGTTTACAAATAAGTATTTATTTTTTCTTTTACCCAAAGATTGTAAGGTTGGAAAAGGTTAAAAAGGTTGATTCTCAGACCAAATAAAAAACAAGACACAGCGCTGCGAACAATACAGTAAAGCCGGTTTCGTTAACATGTGTGCATTTTTTGAGCTTAGTTTAATTGTAGTTTGATGTAAATGTGTGCGTGTACGCACAGAGCGGAGCTTAGTTTTGCGCTGGCTTCACTTTATTGTTCGCAGCGCTATATCTTGGTTTTTTATTTGGTCTGAGGGTTGATTTGGTTTTGTGAAACATTCCAATTATTAAAATAAATATCGCATATTTTTATCAAGTTTATTCTTAATACAAAATCCATATAAGTTTTAAAACTGGTGGTGAAGCTAGGAAGCAGCAGGGGTAGTAGGTACTAGCTTTTTGTTGAACACATAATACTAATCCCAGTCGCGCGCGCGCAGCCGTACGCGTCGCTTGCTTTTTGCTACGATCGGTTTTTTGCGTCGAGCGAAATGTCCGCCACAGTAAAGTGTCCTCAGTGTAACATTGTTATTGACGAACTGTTATGTTACGTGCAAAATAAACTGTCGACGAGTGATGACGATACCTTAATTCGCATATGTTCGTCGGCCTTTAGTAACGATGAAATTAAAAATTCAAAATCGTTACTTTTTGAATCTGTTCCGACTAACAAAAGGAACATCAAACGGAAGCAAAAGGGCAAAGAACACCGTGACTTAGCAGATATAATTGGCCTGTTCAAGTCTAGTGACCCTGATGTGATACCGATTTTTGTTGCGCGGCACCTTGAGAATCTACCACCGGTCACATTTGATCACCTGGATGTGACTAAGTTGCTAAAGGATCTCACCTTACTCAAGGATGAAGTGCGAGAATTGAAGTCAACAAGTGTGACGGTAGATCAATTGGAGAAACTCAAGTTGGATCTTCAGTATGATCTTAAGTTTGGATCGCTGATCGAGCATGCACGGAGCGAACAGTGTGTGAATTTGAAACGAGGGGGCGGCAACGAGGACGTCTCTCTTGGTAACTCGTCATACAGAAGTATGGAAGCTTCCAAAAATGCAGTGCAAAGTCCGAGAAATCAAGAAAGTGTCGCGAAACACTCGGTTTATATTGCCGGTAAACAAAGTCCGCTTATTCAAAGCAGTGGGTATGTTGAGAAGGAGCGCCCGTTATCTGTGTCTAGAACCGGTTTTACGGCGCGGGCTCGCTCGCCGTCGCCCGTACAAACAGCTGTGAGAGTTACGTCGCAGTCGCAGCGAACGATCTTAGATTGTAAACAAGTGCCACATTGCGATGATGTTTTGCCTGGAAAGGAGAATGATGGATGGATCGTTGCAACGCATCGTAAACCGAGGCAAAAGTACCGTTACGCTGGGAAAGCGGGGGTTGCTAAAGACATAGTAGGGTGCTTTAAAGCTGCTGAAAAGAAAGTACCAATGTTTATCACGAATGTGCACAAAGATTCACATACAGCTGACATCACAAAGCACATTGAAATAAAAACCGGCGAGGTAGTTAAATTGGAAAAACTGTCCCTACGAAAAAGGGTTGACTATGATGCGTACAAGTTTTATATACCTGAAGCCAAAGTACCTGCATTCTTGGATGAGAACATCTGGCCGCAAAATATAATATTCAGACGTTTTGTGCATTATAGTGAAAGACGTAAGGACGAGTACTCGCTTAAAGTCGGCTCTGTAAACAACAACAATGACTGATAATAGTTTGTTACGATTTGCCAGCTTTAATTGTAAGAGTGTTAAGCGTTCTATCGAGGGCGTTCGTGAACTTTGCGCAACGTGTGACATTATAGCGCTTCAGGAGTGCTGGCTGCTGCCGGAGGAGCTGCCGTTCCTGGGCACCATTCATGGTGACTTCAGCAGCACGGGGACGTCGGCCGTTGATACGTCTGCTGGCATGCTGCGTGGGCGACCCTATGGAGGGGTGGCTCTGTTATGGCGAAAAAGTGCGTTCAGTAATGTGTCGGTCGTTCCGAGTGATAACCCGAGAGTGTGCGCGATACGTATTGATACAAGTGAAAGGCCTTTCATTGTGATGAGTGTGTACATGCCCACGGATGCAGTAAGTAACCTACCGGAATTCTCACATTGTTTAGGGCTGATAAGTGCGATCGTAGACAGTAGTGATGTGGAGGCGGTTTACTGCCTGGGTGACTTTAACGCACATCCGCATGGACTATTTTTTACGGACTTGTTCAACTACTGTAGTGATAATCACTTTTCATGCGTTGATGTAGATAGGCTGGGATTGACGTCGAATACGTATACGTATGTCAGTGACTGTAATGGGTCTAGGCGATGGCTTGATCATTGTCTCTGTACAGAATCGGCTCGGAAAACTGTTCGTAGTGTTAGCGTTAAGTATGATGTAATGTGGTCGGATCACTACCCATTGTTGATCGAATGTGACATTAATATAATTAGGCCGAAAGCAAAGCGGAGTATGTCCCACGACAACTTAGTTGTGTGGGGACAAAAAAGCCCAGAAGCTATCAACACCTACAGGCAAGAATGTCATCGGCGATTGCGAAATGTTGATTTTCCTCGCGTATTGTCCAATTGTTGTGATCGCATGTGTAGTGATTCAGACCACAATCTAATAATTGATTGCCTGTATCGGGATGTGGTATCCGCTCTAAGGGAAGCCGCAATCGTTAGCAGAGAGACACGGGTCATTGGTAGAAGGCCGAAGCGCGTGGTGGGGTGGAATAAACACGTCAGCGAGGCTCACTCGTACGCTAGGCTTAGGTTTAATGAGTGGCTTAATTGTGGCAAACCTACGTCAGGCGTGATTTATGAGGAAATGTGTGACACTCGAAAGACCTTTAAATCAAAATTAAAGTGGTGCCAAAATAACCAAGACCAAATCCAGATGGACATCCTAGCCGAGTTGCACACTAAAAAAGACTTTCGGGACTTCTGGAAGTCTACAAAAAAGCACAACCTTAGGCCTGGTTTGCCGGTGAGCGTCGATGGCATGTCTGCTGAAAGGGATATTGCCAATGTTTTTAAATCCCAGTTTTGTGTCGAGCCAAGCAGTATTCCGCCCTCTGAGGTGGCCGATGCTCAGTCACAGTGCACTGTCCTGGAACCAATAGTTAAGTTGTCAGCTGCGGACATAGCTAAGACCATAGGGTGTATGACCAGGGGTAAGTCTCCAGGACATGACGGACTCAGCATCGAGCACCTACAGCATGCAGGTCCCCACCTGCCGCGTGTTTTGGCCATGCTGTTCACGTTCTGCCTTCGCCATTCATACTTGCCAGACGAGCTGATGAGGACGGTCGTAGTACCAATTGTTAAAAATAAAACGGGTGATATTTCAGATAAGAATAATTACAGACCGATCTCATTAGCGACAGTCATCGCGAAGGTATTTGACGGCATGCTTAATGCTCAGTTAAACAATACAATAACTTTGCACGATAACCAGTTTGGTTTCAGGCCCAAACTGTCCACAGATAGTGCTATACTGAGTTTAAAGCATGCTGTCAGATATTACACGGACCGGAACACGCCTGTTTACGCCTGCTTCCTCGATCTGTCCAGGGCATTTGACCTGGTTTCGTACAAGGTGCTGTGGAAAAAGTTGCTCGATAGGCGAATTGCGCCTGAAGTTGTTAAAATCTTCCAGCACTGGTACGGGAACCAGGTCAATAATGTTAAATGGTCGGGAGCTCTGTCGGACTCGTACAGGTTGGAGTGCGGGGTGAGGCAGGGGGGGTTGAGCTCACCAACGCTCTTCAATCTGTATATCGATGGACTTGTTGCCGGGCTCAGCAGCCACCATGTTGGATGCCATGTTGATGATGTTTGTTTTAACAACATAAGCTACGCTGATGATATGGTGCTGCTGAGTGCGTCAATAGGGGGACTCAGAGAGCTAATAAGCATTTGCGAAGCGTACGCCCACGCACATGGCCTAAGATACAACGTCAAAAAGAGCGAGCTTATGGTTTTCAATGCGGGTTCTAAGTGTCCGGCGGAGGTTCCACCAGTAAGGCTATGTGGGGTGTCTTTGGAGCGGGTACATACTTTTAAGTATCTGGGCCATATTGTGACGTCAGACCTGAAGGACGACGCTGATATTGAGCGAGAAAGGAGGGCGCTGTCGGTGAGGGCAAATATGATTGCCCGCAGGTTTGCTCGTAGCTCCAAGGATGTGAAGATCACCTTGTTTCGAGCCTACTGCACATCTTTTTATACGAGTAGTCTGTGGGTGTCATATTTGCAGAAATCCTACAGCGCTCTCCGCGTTCAATATAATAACGCGCTGAGAGCGCTGCTGCGGCTGCCTCGCTTCTGCAGCGCATCGGGAATGTTCGCAAGCGTTCGCATTGACTGTTTTTATGCCAACATGCGCAAGAGGGCGACCTCGATAGCGAGTAGAGTGCGGAGCAGCGGCAACAGTCTTCTTACCGCTGTTGCCAACAGGTTGGACGGTCCTTTCATGCTGCACTGGCAGGCCTTACATGCACCCGTATATCAGGCCTGGGGCAGATAATAATGTAAACTCGCCACATCATCTAAAATAGTTTATGATTTATAGTGTTTTATTAATTTATTAGTTGATTTTGTATTGAATTTTAACGAAATTGTATTTAATAGTAATGGTTTGATTATGTATTGAAATTAACTTATTTTATTTTATTTTTGACATTTTATATTTTATTTGACAAAAAAAAAAATGTATTAAAAGGAGGCCTCTATGTAAGATTATATATTGTAGAAGTTTGTAAAGTTAACTGACATGAAAACTATTAAAATAAACTAAGCTAACTAACTTAAACCAAAAACTTAAAAAATGGCGTCAAAAAACTTCTCCTCAACGCTGTCAACTGGTAATGTCCCCAAGAGACTGGCGGCGTTACCATGCTGTGTGGCAACGCTAAGCCTTTGGCCAAGGTAAAAGCCATCCCTAGTGATATTGATTTTAATGTTGACTTTCATTCTGATTTTGATTTTGATTTTTTTTGTTTTAGATTTTAATGGTGAATTTGATTTAAATGTGGATTTTAACTTTGATTATAATTTTAATAATGTAATGTGATGTAAATTTTAATGATTAATTAATCTATGCAATAATAATGTAAACTGAGTTATATGGGTTAATGCCTGAAATAAACGATAATAATAATAATAATAATAATAATATAATTTGTTAAGACGCCCTAATGTTCAACATTTGGATGCAGTGGTCGTTCCGGTTATTCACGACAATCTCAGCATGCACCTGCCCGAAGTCCCCCTCCCTATGTGACTCCGCCGCCACAACGGCGATCATTGTTCGGTGAAGCTGCATCAATTGCTGGAGGAGTCACCGTGGGCACCGCTGTGGTACGATCCCTTAACATTTAGTTTAGCTTGATTCTTTTGTTGCTGAGGTACCTACCTACCTATGTCATGGATTTTTTCGTTAAGTGCTTGTACCTGAAATTTAGTGCAGCAGCATGTGTGCACTTGTGCAGTGCTGGCTGATCAACCCTAAAGCCTTGTATCCACTAGGTAACATTTGGCGCACGACATGTTGCTCAACGTGTTGAAAGTCAGCGCGGAACTTTTGTATTGTTTTGTCATGTTCCGCGCCAGCTGGCAACGTGGCGCGATGTTGTGCTACGCTGCCGAACATGTTGAGCGTCACGTGTTGCGCGTCAATTGTTGCCTAGTGGATACAAGGCTTTAAGGGTGAAATCACGTTAAACGCGCAAATCTGTACGGTTGTAACGCTCGTGTACGAGTACAGGGAAATGTGTGGCGAGACGAGCTAGTGTTAGACATTCGCTTTCTTGTTCATTTAGTAGCAAACCGCCTATCAAGCAACGTAAAATGGATTGGACCAACAATGTTTTTGGAGCTTTCCCAAATTCAGCCAGACATTTTGATTCCCAAGCATGCTCATCATAAGAATAATCAGAAGGTATACAATGCTTGGTCTAGTATATCAGAAGTATAATAAGAGAACAATTAAAAAATAAAGAGAAATACTACTCGACGACCCGAATGGCGCAGCGGTTGCGAGGCTGCCTTACGTTCTTAGGGTCCTGGGTTCGAATCCCGGTAGGAGCAAATGTTTGTGTGATGAGCATGGACATTTGTTTCCTAGTCATGGATGTTTATGTGTATAATAAGTATGTATTTACAAACAAAAAGTATCTTATGTAGTATAATTATCAACTATCTGGTGTTCACGACACAAGCCTCGTTGCTTAGTGTGGCACTAGATGGCGCTGTGTGTAATATCCAGCGATATTTATTTATTCATTATTACTTTGAAGACGTAATTTTCGTTCACATTGACGTCGTTCATTTCGTCAAGCTGAAGTAAAAATAAATAGACACGAATATTTAAACGGTCTCTGGTGTAGGCTAACACGACTACCTATCTTGCCAAATAATTCGTCGAATGGCGAGGCGAATCACGAGCATCAGCGACATATAAATGCGGTATCAAACTATACCTTTGACACACTGGGTGTTTTGTAGGAAGGAACGGTAAATGTTGACAGTCATGGTTATGTGACGCATGTCTCTGGCTCCTAGTCAAAAACTGATGGATGAAAAACATTTAATTAATTTGCTGTAATATTTCATCACTAAAGTTGAGAAGCTTCCATCCTGGCCAATTTCCATGCCGCATGGATCAATTTTCAAAGTTAAGCCGTGCTTGCCGAGGTTGGTCTATGTGTGGGTGACCATGCCATTCATACCGAATTTCATTAGTGCTTCGGAAAGAACGTCAAGCCGTTGGTCCCGTCTGTCATTTATACTTCGATATTTTAATCTTTGACAGTCGTTACATGTGTCGTAGTGGCCCAAAAATCTGACAACCAGTCTTTGAAAAGGGGTTTCGTATTACCCAGTACTAACCGAGTTGTGCAGGTGAGAGTCAGTCGCGCCATGTAAAGTACTGGTACTTATTCAGCTGCATTCGGTTAGACTAAATACCAACCTCATCATAGTTGGGGAAAAGACTGGGCAGATGACAATCATTTTCTTATGTAGGCAGGGTGTTTCTTTAGAATTACCTGTACTCAGCAAGATTCCTCCTGAGCAATTACCTAAAATAGTGTCCCAATTTTATTCATGTTCCAAGGGCCACGTGGTCGGTGAAGGCATAACAAGTTTGTTCAGCGGTCGTCGGCGAGAAGAAGTGGTACATGCCCTTCCACGTGACTACGATATGCAATCTCAACCCAGCGGCCCCTGCGCATACGAGATACAACAGTTCCTGAATTGCGCCACCAACAACGAGGACATATCAAAATGTCAAGCGTTCAATGACGCTCTCAAAGAATGCAAGCGATATAACCGTAAGTCAAAGGATATCATTCAGGTTTCGAACATATATGTATAACTCTAATCCATTAAAAATCATTCGAAATGCTCAATAAGTTTCTTTTTTGTTGCAGGTATACCGTAGCCACTAAACAGCTGCCAGCAAAATCGCCACAATCAACCTCACACATTCCCCTTAACAATGAACATTTAACTCACCAGCTTCTTATCAATAAACATCTACAAATATTATGTTGTTTTATTACAAATCGTCTTTAAAATTTAGTTTGCCAACGACGGTAGGCAACAATCTATATGCCATCTACCACGATCCTGACACCCCTTTGCTTCATCATTACTAGCTGTATGAAGGGTCGTATTTTTTTAGTAGTAAAATAAACGTCGCATATTTTTATCCCGTAAATTATATATTATTTTATAATCATATCCATAAGTTTTTAAAACTGGTGGTGGAGCTAGGAAGCAGCGGGGGGTGGTTAACATCTTATATTTGTTACAACGTTAGTGCCCTAATGCTCAACATTTGGATGCAGTGGTTCCCGTTATTCACGACGATCTCAGCATGCACCTGCCCGAAGTCCCGCCCCCTATGTGGCTCCGACGCCACAACGGCGCGGACCATCATTATTCGGTCAAGCTGCGTCAATTGCTGGAGGAGTCACCGTGGGCACCGCTGTGGTACGATCCCTAAACATAATATAGTTTAGCTTGAGTCTGTTGTTGCTAAGATAACCTACGCCATGGATTTTCATCGTGAGGTGGGTGCTGGACGTTCCGGATATAGGTACCTACATTATAGTATAGCAGCATGTATGTAGTCCGACTTCGTTGCCATCATGTTTGCAACCACATAATTCCCTGCGCCTTATACCTATACAGGTGTACTTTGCATCAAGATTCCAGTGCACCTACCCATTTGATTCACGTTTTTAGGGCCACGCGCTCGGTGAAGGCATAACAAGTTTGTTCAGCGGTGGCGGTCGTCAGCGAGAGGAAGTGGTACATGCCCTTCCACGTGGCTACGACATGAGTTCTAAACCCAGCGGCCCCTGCGCATACGAGATACAACAATTCCTTAATTGTGCCAACAACAACGAGGACTTAGCACAATGTCAAGCGTTCAATGAAGCTCTCAAACAATGCAAGCGAAGTAACGGTAAGTCAAGGAAATCGGTTTCGAACATTTTGTATTGTAAGTCTTATACCCGAAAATTAAAGTGTCGTAAAAAATTAATACACGATTTTGTTTTGGGAATTACACCCTCAATATTACTATAGTTGCTGCCAGTTAAGATCGCAATAGCAGTCATTGACCGACCTACATTTATTAAAATCCAAAAATAAGCCTGTCCAAGTCTTGAATCGCCATCAATCGTGATCTTCAACATTTTTTCTAATGAAAAACGATACATGGTTCATTTGTTTTGGTTCGTACGAAGATATATTAGGGAACGGGCAATGACAGCAATTGCGATCTTAACTGGCAGCAACTATACTACAACGAGAGGTACATACTTAGACAGATGTGATCCAATAAAAGCAAACTCTCCAATTCTCGTAAAAAACATTCGAAACGCTCATAAGTTTTTTTTTTGTTGCAGGTATACCGTAGCCACTCAACAGCAGCTAGCAAAATTGCCACAATCAACCTCAGACATGAACATTTAACTCACCGGCTTCATAACTACAAACCTCTATAAATATTTTATTGTTTTATTTGGATTTTCATTATTATTTATTGCCTTTGACAGTGGGAGTAGTCGGAAACTACTGAACGCCACCTACTACGATTCTATCGTGTCATTGACACTGGCTCGGCCACCATCAGGGATTTTAATTTTGATAACACAAAAAAGTGAAATAATGTCGCCAAATATCAGAATTTGTCGGTCACTGGTTCAAAAGATCTACGGGTTTATAGGTAACCGATCTGTAGTCTCCCCAGCTTGGACACATTTATATCTCAAAAACTTGCCCTAGTTTTTTGAGATATAAATGAACTCTCTAAATTCTTTCGATCTAGCTCTTGGACTATAACTATATCTTCTAAACTAAGACCCGATTAGATCTGGACTTGGCGACAAATTATGGGAGAAAGCAGATCGTCGCTAGGGTGCCCCTAGTTTTTTATTAAATTAGAAGATGAATGATTCCGATAATAAAGTCAGTTCGCATGTTCAATACTCATTCCTGGCATGACTAATGAATGGTGGTTAGTACGAGCCAGGGAAAACACGTGCCAATAGGAAAAATTCCCCAGTATCACTAAATGGTATTGCACAATGACGTGCAAGCTCGTGTATCCATATGCTATTAGGAACTATTCTGGCTTTGCACATAGCATAAAATACCGTCTTTTACCCGTAAGTTACTAACGCTTGTGTACGAGATCTTACTTATGCTTGGCGCTAGGGTTGACTTTTTCATGAAATATTAGTAGGGTTTGAACCCCCAAAATCCTCCTTTTGCCTACGGCCCTGAAGAGAGTGATTGTTGTGATTTTGTATGTATGCGGAGGGTAATCTCCGGAACATCTCACGATTTGAAAGGTACATTATTCCGGATAGACATGGGTTACTTTTTATCTGCGTACTCGTGCGGTACGAGTGAAGTCGCGCACAGATGCTAGTATACAATAAAACAATAAATACAGTGTGTATATGTATAAACTTAAATTTTATTTACACAAAAGTACACTTGTGACGTTTTGCAGCATAAATATTCCAATTTTTTTTTCTAGATATCGGTTAACAAAACAGTTTCGGCATATTCATTCGAGATTTCGTTTTATATTGCTGTATTTACATAATTTAAATTAAATTATTATTAAGGAGGCATTTCATATCTCATGTAATATTGTATTTTGTGCTCAGTACATGAGACACGAAATACATGTCATAATTAAGATATCTGTATGTACAGAATTTATGTACACAAATAATAAGTAGGTATCTGATATTTTACAATTTGGCACATTACAATTTCTTGTGGTTCATCTAATATTCGTAATGCCTGACTTAACATGAAATTCTTTGGGCGTGCAAAACAAATATTATTGTTTTGTGAGATTACTGACCGAAAACAAATATAGTAACGATTAACTTTAATAGACTTGTTAGACAATATCAACTATTGAGAAAACAACATGTGTTGTAAAGTGATAATTTAATTATAAACTTTGACTAAACATGAGCAAACTTCATACGGAATAGCAACCGTGATCAACAACAGACTGTGGACAAGGATAACATCAAGAATATACAGTATATCATAAATTCAACAAAATGTTCCAATCATGTATACTATGTAAAAAGCTTTTCGTTCGATTTTTAAATGTGCATTCTCGCTGCAATGCGGTAGCATTACGATAGTTATGTGCACGGAAATTTGAGAAACTTTCAAATGTCATTTATCTTATTTACTAATAATTCCATTAACAGTACATTTTAACGCTTAGCTAAATCAGTCTAATTCTTACAGCGACATTAATATGTCTAACAATAAAGCTTAAACAAATGCTATACAAATCATACACTGGAAATTTTCAAGTACATTTTAAGGCCACCATTATATAATGTTAATTGTTATGCAAATCAATTTACATCCAAAACTATAAGTATAATTAGTAAATGTTAAAAATGACACAAACTAATTTAATGTTATTGGAATTTCTTTAAGTTGATATACAAACGAATTTTACAAATGTAATTAATCTAAAACAAAGGCGGTTCGTGTTATTCATATATTATATTTTACACTGAAAATAGAATGATAAATTGATATTTTTACATTAAACCATTGTAAATATTTTTTTGATGTTTTTCGACGTTTGGCAAAGTGTAATAAAATGTTGGTGGCAGATAAGACTTTTTTCCAAGTCTGAAAAATATTATGTAGATTGGCATTAATTAGATTTGATATGCTTTAACAGCTGCGAAAGTAAGTTTATTTTTTGCTATCAAATCGAGATGTTGAAAGTCTTAGTCCAATTTATAATTATGTATAACGTTTAAGGTTTATTATAAACGCATCACAACTGTGGAATATCTAAGTGTATTACAAACATCATATAATTCACCCGATTGACGAATCATTCGTTCTAAAAAGGGCACACACATCGGTGTCACTAAAAACGTACAGTTAAATATTACGCACCCATGATCAATCTTTGTAAATTTACTAACATTTCAAAAGTTGATCATAAAAATAATGCACCACTTCTCAAGTGTTAAATTACTAAACCAATGTAAACGTCGAGCCAGCGGACAGCAGCTCAAACTTCAAAAAAATAACTTAAAGCTTCGAATAATTTACAAATGTAAATAGTTGTGGCACACATCAATTATATCAGTGCAATGCTAACGGACGTGTAGCTGTAGTAGCATCGTATTCGTGTAAAACCTTAACATAACGAGTCTACGTATTAGCACTATATTTACAAGCCATCGACAAATTAAATATGACACATAAATCGCCGAGTACAATCATAGCATTCGTCGAGCGAACGTTCCCCAGGGGAGCGGCGAGAGTCCCCGAGTCGAGCCCGAGCGGTCACAAGCGCATCTCCCACAGGATGAGGTGCGCGTCCTTCGGGTTGGGCTCGGCGGCGGGCTGCGGCCGCTCCGCCGCGTCCGCCACCTGCCGCCAGTCCACGTAGCCGCGCCCGCCCACCACCGTCAGCACCGAGCGCCGCGCCACGCCCGCGCCCACCACGTAGTCCGCGCCGCGCAGGCTGCGCGCGGCCGGCCGCGTGTCCACGCGCGACGCCGAGCGCTCGGACGCGCTGGACTTGGCCGAGCCCGAGTCGGGCGTGGACGCCGCCACGGGCGCCAGCGCGGCGGCGCCCGACGCGCCCGAGCTGGTGCGCGACACGCCCCGCAGCGCCATGGACTCCTCACTACCCGACGACGTGCACAGGCTGGACGCGCGCGAGTCCACCGACCAGCTGGACAGGTCCAGGCTGCGCGGGCGGCCGGCGCGCATGCGCAGGCGCCGGTCCAGCGTGCTGACGCGGAAGGGGATGGCGGCGAGCTCGGGGTCGCTCCGGCGCAGCGCCTCGCCCCCCGACCCGCCCACGTCCGCCTCGCCGACGCAATCCTTCACGAACATAAGGTCTCCGTACAGCCCGTATACGTCACACGCGTTCAAGTTGGCGCACTTGGGCAGAGTCTTACTAAGTCGCACGTCACCCGGCTTCTTCCGCCGCATGACCGCGGACTGCACGCGCTGCGGCCGGTACGGGCTCGCGTCTTCTGAGATCCGCCTCTCTAGTTTCGGCTTGTCATTGTCTTCCTTGCCGTCCTCCTCTTTGAACTCGTGCAGAGTGTTCACGGTCTCGGCAAGGTGGCGGGCGTTGGATAAATTCCGGCGCACGGTGTTGACATCTACGTCTCTAGTTTCCGGCATGAGGTTGAGTAGGAAGGACACGGGTCCAGCGTGTGCATGATACGAAGCGGCGATGTGTCCGCCCACGAGCGGCAGACCCTCCAGCTTGGGCAGCGGCACGGTGACGCTGATGCCGGCGGTAGTGCCCACCCACAACAGACCCTGGCACGCCAGCAGAGCCGACACGTACGCGGGCTTGCTTCCCTCTCGTGCTCCGATGGTTTTCGCAACGTCAGCTGCGATGTCAATGTTTTGGAGGTGTTCGAAAGTTTCAGCGTGGTATAGGCTAACGTATGTTGAGTCGGAGAAGGCAGTCCAGAGGCCGACGCCCGAGTGCGCGAGGTATCTGACAGATCGGTCACCGTCTCCTTTGAGTTCTAGGATGCGCATGATTTCTGCGGTGAGCGCATTGATGGCGAACACTCGTCTCGCGCAGGTGGCGTAGATGATGCCGTCGACGGGCAGCACGCAGTGCACGGGCCGGTCGCCGAGCTCGATGGCGAGCGGCTCCTGCAGCGCCCACGAGTCGTCGTGGTTGCGCCGGTACACCGACACGCGCCCGTTGGCCAGCCCCACGAACATGGCGTCGCAGTGGTATCGGATCTGCGTGATGGACGCAATCGTCGGAACTTCGGTTAACTTTTCCTGCTTTTCTGGTTCGATTGCGGAGAAAATGATAATTTTCTTGTCTTCCGTACCGAGCCATACTGTGTCGCCGCAAAGTGTCGTCGCTTGTTGCACTCCACGTGCATGTTCCATTGAGGTAACCTGAAATGAATAACACGTATTAGGAATATAAATAAGCCCGACATAATAACTGTCACGATTAGCTACAGGCTCAGACCGGTCAACAGTTCAGTACGTCAGCGCGGTGGTGTTACCTTGGTGTCGGGCAGGTCGAGCGTGACGAGCGTCTTGAGGCTGGCGGCGCGGTGCGTGAGCACGGCCACGTGCGAGCTGGCGGCGCCGCCCGCGCTCACCCACAGCAGCGAGCGCGCGCGCCGGAGCGACGCGCCGCGCCCGCCGCCCAGCGACGTGTAGAAACACCCGCAACGCACCTGCAAATGTAACTATGTCGTTAGTCGCGAGTTTAACCGGACGGTAATTAGTAGATTATACAACAAGTGAAGAAAAAAAGGGAATTTAATTCGAGGGAATAAGTTGGATCCCGAGAGCAGCGAAGGATTCTAGAGTAGAATCCCGAGCGTAGCAAGGGATTCTAGAGCAGAATCCTGAGCGAAGCGAGGAATACAAGAACCGAGGTTATTTTTTTTTCACGAGTTGTGTACTCTACTTTTGCCATTGACTGCGAGAAAATATATGGAAGTATAGTATTTATATACCACTAATTCATTACATACCGAGTTTCGCACGGAGGAAACTCGGTATGTAACGAATTAGTGGTCACTCATCTACAGACCGACCTTGGTAAGCGTGGCTTAACTTTGAAGATCGACCCGATTGGATGTTATTATTAACCTACGAGAAATATAAATATTGTACTTCTATTTATTTTCTTGCAGTCAATGGTAAAAAGTAGAGTACACTACTCGTGATAAAAAAAAACATCTCGGTTCTTGTATCCCTTGTTCCGATCAGGACTCTAGAATCCTTCGCTACTTTCGGGATCCAACTTATTCACACTATACACTCACGTTTATATGGTATTCGACTCGTATGATAAAGAACAAAATTTAACATGATTTCATACAATTTTTGTTAAACTCAGCAACATTAACACGTACGAAGGTGTTACAACGGGAAAAATACAGATATTGACATCTGCAGGCCATTAAATATAACACAGATACTATGTTATATGTAATTATAAACTAACTATGAAATAAATCAAAGTCTAATCGTTCTACATACCTCAGTAAGTTGCCGCGACGAATAAACCGGCGTGGCGGCAACGAAGAGCGGCATCTTATGCGCGGGCGCCAGTTGCGAAGGGAACCTCCAGGCGGGCGAGTTGGCCGACGCTTGCGCCAACTGCGCCAGCCTGAGCTCCGTGGCCCACGCCAGCCGCGCGCCCGGCTCGTTCGCACGGAACGTAAGGGGTTCTTCACGACCTCGGATCGTGAGTTGGAGGCAGCAGGAATCTACCCATGCCATCTCGTCGTCTTTTTTCTGTGAAAGTGAATGATTGCGATAAGGCTGAGTTCGATATAAAAGTGATTTTTAATTTTTACTAAGATTATTGTTCGATAAGTAGGCTACCATCGACTAACTCCTCCTCTCACGTGTCGGGATTGTTCGGGTATGTTCGTGAATGTTCGTCACCTGTATACTGCGCTGGATGTTCTGCAGCAGCGCGCGGAAGGTGTCGGAGGCGAGCTCCGGGTAGGACATGCGCAGCGAGGCCGCGAGGTCTGCCATGCGGGAGACGGTCTCGTAGTCGTGCATCAGCGCGGACATCTCGCTGCAGAGGGAGTCGCCCGTTGATGTCGTCATACCGCTACTCGAGTTTGATCGCAGACTTCCGCTGCGATTCATACCTGCTGAGACATCGGAGATTTTATTAAAAACCGGCCAAGTGCGAGTCGAACTCGCGGTTCCGTACAATGCCAAAGTCTCTTTATTTTCAATTGATAGAATTCTCTTATAGGTTTTCCTGTAATCTACAAGCAATGAACTATATTTTGTATTTTTTTCAAAATTTTAGGCTCAGTAAATTCGGAGATCAGGGCCCCCCCATGATCTCCGAATCTACTGAGCCTAAAATTAGTAAATTATCAATGGTAAATTTTCGTCTTCTTTCATGAACACAATCATAACTATTTATTTTACAATAATAACAAAAATATATTTGAGATCCTCATAACGAGCCTTTTCATTTGATATAATTATGACACAGTAAGGTTTGCAAAACTTTTTTTTTAATTTCCTAATTTGTCCCCCGAAAGTGACCCATTGATTGATGACATGATTTTAAGAAAATATTTATTTACTTTGCACATCTGTGTTCCATAGGATTGCACCATCCTACAAAATTTCACCTGATTTGGTCCAGTAGATTCGGAGCAAATTGGCTGTGACAGACGGACGGACAGACAGCCAGACGCACGAGTGATTCTATAAGGGTTCCGCTTTTTTTGATTTTTTGTACGGAACCCTAAAGACACATTTTTTTGTAACATTTTAGAACTCACAACCAACTGTTAAAAATAGTACATTTTGATACAAGTGGAGAAAGTTTGTTATTGCACCCGAGGCGGAATTAACTCCCAAGCCGTAGGCGAGGGTGTTTTTGAGCCGAGAACTGCAATAACAAACGTCCACGTGTATCCAACGACGTTTTTCAATACACTTTTGAAGAAATAAAAAAAAAAAAAAAAAAAAATATTTTTGTCATGAATTAATAAGAAACTATGATTTTAATTTTCTTTTTTCCGCGCTTTGCTTTCGCCAGGTTGAAGGAGAAGCAAAGGTATGAAGCTGCTATACAGCCTAATATAAAAAATGGTATAATTTTTTATTTTTGAATTTAGAACACAAATAAATGTTAATTTGTTAATAAAAGTAAATATTAGTTTTAAATAATCATGTTTATCTATGATATTCTATTTATAAACAAAATTTGAATATCCAAAAAATATTTACGCCGTAAAGACGCTTAGTGCTTTGCCGAAATTAAAAAAAACATTCACCTCCGACTATAGGCATTGAACCAATTTGGACTAAATATAGGTTTAGTTATATGTGGCAATTTTCATTCCCGCACGTGTGTTGGAAAATGAAAAAAATCGCACGCGTGTGAAATACATTGCATGTCGAACCTAATCGTAGTGCGATAAGAACCAGTTTTCGAAGAAGTGTATTGAAAAAAAAATATCTTCCTCAAATATCGTATTCCATACCTTGAGCAAGCACCCTACTGAGCGTAGGCGAGGTGCCAGTATCCAGCACGTCCACGTCCTGCACGGGGTGCGCCCACTTCAGGCCCAGCCGCTCCGCGTCGTCACTGCCCGCGCCGACCGACACGCACACCACGAGGTCGTTCAGCAGCAGCAGGCGACGCGGCTTGCACTTGGTCAGACCGCCCGATTGGTTGAACTCCTGTGCGACAAAAAAGGCGTTATTTTGTGAAACTGTCAGTACATTTTTCTGAGTTTTACGATCAAACGATACAGCAATGTAATTAGTTTTGAGGGTCTCTTAAATAGCATTTGGATTTTAGCTTATGATCGTCCATTATGATTGATTTATGAAAGACTAGCACTTCGCCCGCGAATGCGTCCGCAAAAATTGTGATAGCTCGGCTAATATGCATGATATAGTATAATTTATAGCCTATAGCACCCACGAATAACGTATCTTTCTATCAATGATTTTTTTTTAGAATTGATTCATTAGATCTGAAGTTACTTGTACATATAAACTTACAAACAAGTTTTACCTCTTTACAATATTAGTGTAGAAGAGGCGAAGCAGTAAATTCAATTCTATGGTTCATATCATGCAGCATGTTTAAGCAAATTGAGTAAAGGATACTGACCAATTGCAGCAAGTCATCCTGTCGCAACAGATGTCGCTTGTCGGCGCGAGACGCGAGCAGTCGCGCGGCTCCGAAGCGCGCCGCGCCGCCCGCCCCCCCCGCGCCCGCTACGCCGCCGCGCGTTAACCGTCTCAGTGCTGCGCGGAATGCCTGGAGTGGAGATATATACATTAGACAAGAATCTAAGGGAGGAACTATAATATAATGTAAAATTGAATGAGTTAACAAATAAATAATTTGAATTTATCTCGTAAACATGGTATGCACAATTGCACATTGTAACTGATATAAGTTGACTAAGAATTTGGTAATAAAATTCACCCCTTATGATTTTTAACAAAGAGGCTTCCGATTTTCTGCATTATTTACATTATGCTGACAATACAAGGTGACTGAATCTGGACCCGCCATAGCAAATTCGCATATAGACGAGGTTATTTACTAATTATCAGACCTTTAAGATTTTTAATTCGTTTTTTTCTTTAATTTATTTTTTATATATTTTTGTTAATTATCTTATTTTTTACCTCTAGTTTGAGGGAAGTTCCAAGGTATTTTAATCACCACCGTTTATACCAACAAATAATAAAAAAAGCTACTAAAATTTTTCAAAAAAAGGTATGAATGTTTGATGGTCAAATTTAGCAAAAATCTCAATAAAGTATAAAAATTTTAGCTGGGGGGAAAGTAAGGTTCAATAATTAGTAAATGTCCTCCTCTATATGCGAATTTACTATGACGAGTCCAGATCCAGTCACCCCGTATATGTAAGTGACATTTTGAGTACAATATTGATTATAATTTACCTGTGTCCGTTCAGCGTCTCGTTTCCTCTCGTTCAAAGCATCGGCTAGAGCTTCTAGCCTCGTCAAGGCACGTTGTAGGGAGACCCGGTCCGAGTGGCCCGGGGGGGTGTGTTTTAGTAAGTCCTGCAAGAGTTAATACAGCTTTAGTTTCCAAGCTTTCGTCCATGATACAGAGAGCTCGGAGGACACTTGTCCACACCAGTAACTTCCGAAGAATAAATCAGAGGTTCAACTTTATAAAACCTTTTTTTCAGCAGATTCAAAAACAACTGAATATCTCAGACCTCAACAAGCACAACCTAAAATTTAAAGTGACAGAATGGCTACTAACAGGACTATGCTACAACAGAGACTTTACTTACCTACATCGCCTAATAAGCACACACCCATCTCCATCCTTGCACGAATTATTCTATCCTCGCGTCCATACACACTCGCACGTACAACTCCCCCACTCACTTACACACCAACACCACATACACCACTTATCCACACTCACACACAAACACCTACATAGCCACAATCACATTCATTCACCCTCACCCTTTCACATACTCATACCTACATTAAAAAAAAAAAGAACTAAAGTTACCAATAACTTCTCTCCCTTCTGATGATAAATCGACACAGTCCACTCACGCATCAATCAATTGGAACCTCATTATGAAACACTGTCTCTTTAAGATACAGGATACCCTAGTTAAAGAGACAGAGTTTAATCTATTGTGTACAGATTTCTGAAGCATCCAAATGTTTAATGTAAGTGTTCTCTACCATTAATTACACTACCAAAATTGTAAATTGCAAGTACAATTAATTTATTACTATGTTTCAGTGCCATGCAATCACGGGCGACCCCTTGTCATCAACCAGGAGATATATATAGATAAAAGTCCGGATTTGTACATACAAATCCGGACTTTTATCTATATATATCTCCTGTCCTAATCGATATATATCCTTGCATATACTATGTCAACTTTTAGAACTACCAACAAATTTAAAAAATAGCAGATCAAATATTGAATGTATACCTACCCTTTATATTTAACGCTAGTACCTTTCTTTGTTTTGTTACAATACCGAATTAACTAAATTGCCACTAGTCTGATGTAGTAACTAACCAATTACCGCGACCGAGGAAAACTGTTCTACTGTAATACAGTTTATTACTAGTACGGGGAACAGGGTGAATCAGTTCTGTGTAAACTAACATCCTAATTAGAGTTAGCTAGTGAAACTGATATTAGAAGAATTTAAATGATTGTGTCAGGTTGTTAGATAAGTATGCTAACAAAGTTTTTTTTTTTTTAAATATAAATCGGGATGAGAATAAGAAGTCTGGATTTGTGCCTGGTTGATGCCGATAGGCTCGCCCCCTATTACATGGTACTTAAACATGATTGGCGAAATATGTGTGTACTATTAGATACAGCTATGTCTAACCCTTCGGGGATAACAGCCGTGATGTTATGTTGACTATCGCGAACATAAATATGGATTCAGCTTCATATTTCGTGTTTACTGTTTGTGAACACTAATAGGAACTGACAGTGTCGAATTTTCGCCATCTAAGACAGCTGTTGTTCGAAGCATTCATGATTTCTTTTGTTTAAAATTCTACGAGACAGAATTTGGACATCATGTCAATATTATCAATAACTGTCCGGCCAATTTGTACGCCTGAACATTCCTCAAAACTATTAGTAGCAGTGTCAACTTTAGAAAAATTCCGATCTAGTTTTTGGTTTTCACTGGAATAACAGTCGGGTAATTGTTTCAATAACATATCATAACATCACGCCTGTAATCCTTGAAGGTTTAGGCAGAGGTGTACCCATTAATTACACCCACATTTCACTAGTTATTTATTTATTTTATAAAAGGTAGCTTCACAGCTGACAGTACATTACCATAAAAAAAAAACGAACATTACGCCAATTACGAAGTACACAGAAAAAACATTTGATTAGCCGAGAGTGCCGCGAATGATTTAATAATTAAAATAATAATTTATGTTTAAGTCCCATGTAATAGGGGCGAGCCTATTGCCATCAACCATGCACAAAATATAATCTCCGTGGCTGCTACTGAGAAGTTTCTGATGGAAAAACCCAATAACACTTTACCCGACCTGAGAATCGCACCCAGGATCCCATGCTCAGCAGTCACGCTATTAACCACTAGACCAACGAGACAGTCTTTTCAATATCATCATCAGCCTATTAATGTTCCCACTGCTAGGACACAGGCCTCCTCTCTATGAGAGGGAATGAATGGGCTATAATCCATCACGCGGGCCCAGTGCAGATTGGTAGATGTCACATGTCTTCGAATTTTTTTGGTTCTAGGACATGCCGGTTTCCTCACGATGTTTTCCTTCACCGTTTTGAGAGCAGTGGTGATGAAATAAATTACACAAAGTAATGCGCCTGCCTGGGTTCGAACCCACGACTTACTGTTCGTAAGTCGGGGCCGCCACCACTGGGCCACCGCTGCTCTTTTCAATACTATGTGTTTATTATAAGCGGTGATATATACACCAATGAGTGAGTGCCACCTGTCATGAGAAAACATGTGTTTGTTTGTAAATTGAATAATAATACTTATGTGGCCGTTCCAAAGGTTGTCTCGTTCAATCAATATCAGATTACTTTGACTTTTCAATATTGAATTATGCTTAAATTGCAAATTGATACTTCGTTGTACGATGCCACCTATTATTTTGTAAACAATTATTATTTGATTAACATAGTTATACGATTCAGATACTACACTATTGCGAAACAGTATCTATTTAGTGGATTGTGTTGGGTCTATGAGAGAACAAAGTAAGCTCATGTTAAAAAAAACGGTTTTGTATCTGTGGAGGTTAGGGCACCAAAAGAAGCAGAGCTAAGACGGACTGCTCTAGCACATATTTATCAGGAAATTAATTTTCTACAAACATATTTCAAGTACCTTCAAACCAATCATTTGCTTTACACACACAACACAAAATAATGACAAATCTCTCATTTACTTTGCACACAATCATGACACAAAATAATGACAAATCTCTTGTCTCATTGTTAGAAAACGAACAATCATAATGAATTTCCATAAAAAATACCTGTAAAAACATAATAAACTGCGGAAACCGCTGCACGGGCTTCACCATCAGCCCAAAGAAGGACAGTCGGTCATGCGCGCTGATCTGCTTCACTTTGAAGAAGTCTGCGAGCGCCGACTTCCGCTTGGACTCCATTTTGGCCAGCTCCATGGCAACCGAGAAGTTGTTGATGAAGTCCGAGTACACGTCCAGCACCACGGCCTTTGAGAACGCGCTCAAGAAGACCTCGCCTGTAAAGTTGGAAAATTGATAAGTTGGGTAAATTTTTCAAGTCAAAGTAAAACCATTTAGTTCAATTAGGCCTTTAAAAGGCACTTTTGAATATCAAAAAGACTGTAATTGATCGAGACTACCATCGATAGCTGTTTCTGATGCGTCTATTCACGCCTGTAATTCCCGAAGCGTTAGGCAGAGGTGTACTCATTAGTAGACCCACATTTCGCCAGTTATGTTTAATTTATTTTTTCAAGGTCAAAGTCATTCCTACACCTTTATGCGCTTGGAGGGTTGTATTGATGATTTTGATGATTATAATTCTGTAACTACATACGTCTTACAGCCGCGATTCATAGTTTAATCAACATACAACCTGACACTGACCTGCAAATTGCAAAAAACGTAAGAAAAATTGAATTTCGCGGGCTGCCCTGGAGCATCCACCTTAAGTCCCATGTAATTGGGAGCGAGCCTATTGCAACCAATCGCCCACTCCGTGGGGCTGCTGTGCTGACATTCCTGATAGAAAAACCCAATAACAGTTTGCCTGACCACGGTATCGAACCCAGAACATCATGCTCAGCAATCGCGCTTGCGAGCACTAGACCAACGAGCCAGGCGTATAATATTTCTAAACTAATCACTCTTATTGCAACTGCTACTAAACCAAAACTTTCGTTTTCATGTTTTGAGAGTATAACCAGATTTTGACTAGTTCGGGAGCGAATTAAACACTGTAAGGTAAATATTATTATCAGAAAATCCTAAGGCAAAGTTTTCACAAAGACCATCTATTAGTTTGTTTTTAGGGTCGATTTACTATGATCACACGACCGTGAACTTTAAAGCAAGTTTAATCATAATTTACGTTTGATTTTATTTGCTTCTTCCTCATAATAAGTAATATTAAAGTGCCTCTACCGATTAATTACATCCGTTCATTTTTTTGCCAACTAAAAATTATTATTATAACAAATTTATTGATCGCTTTATAAGTTTATTTCTTCTGTAACTACGTACTTTTTAAGACGACATACGTTATCACATACGGGCTATCTAAGGACGTATAATCTTCACACACTGGGACTTAAAAAAAAACAATACTACCGCCCGCATCCGTTTATGCGTCGTCCGAATATGCGCAGTTGTTGTAATCTTGATCCATACATCTAGCTTCCCTATTCGCCAGACTATGCACGCCTTGAGTCTTGTACCGACAGACTGATCCGACATTTTTTTTAAACTTTTGGAGAGGCGTGGAAGGCGAAACTTGCTAGACCATACCTTGTTCTTTTCGTGGGAGGTTCTTCCAAGACGTAAGTTATCCATGGAGGGTTAATTGCGAAGGAACCGAAAATACCTTAATTTTATGAAGATCTTCATAATTAGTAGCCATAAAGAAAGAATCCTTTCCATGCGTTTATCATACAAATTGCGAAAGCTATGCCTTTTGCTCGTATAAATGTTGAATAACTTCCTCTCAGGAGATGTTGGGACGAGCTGGATAGAACCAACGAGCCGCGGTCCACATTGGCCCTGGATCGTAAGGTTTGGAGGTCATGGGGGGAGGGCCATTGCCCAGCAGTGGGATGACACAGTCTAACAGTAACTCTCACATTGACTATTTGATCTATGGATCTTCACCAGCTTCGGCAGTTTGGTACAATAATTTGAAGAAGTACTTACCAATTTTTTCGTCGCGGTCCCACGTTCTCGCGCAATCAGCCAGTGCTGTTCGGAAGTGTAGATGACATTGTAGAATGTCGGGCAGTCGGTGGAATAACGTCTGAATCTTGCTCGCGTTCAGGATAGCTGGGCTGCTCTCTTCTAGAGGTTTCTTGTAGTCCTGTAAATAATAATGCATGGTTAATCAGCAGTTTGAAAATGACTTCTCTCTACCCGTGATCGCCCACAATTTGTCGTTTTCCGTTTTTTGGACAAATGGTAAAGCGTCCCTAGGCTAGTTCATGCTTTCTTTCTTTATCGTGTGCTTAGTGCCTAACCTGGTGTCAGAGTTTTTAAGCCGCCCATGGGCCTCTGACTTAGCTTAACATGCCGTCGAGAAATATCTCTCAGGCATGCTGGTTTCCTCACGATGTTTTCCTTCACTGAAGCAAGTGATAATTATACAATACGCACATGAATCCGAACAATCAGAGGTGAGGAGTGCCTTGGGTTCGAACTCGAGACCTATGACTTGGCAGTCCGACGGTCACACCACTAGGCGATCACTGCTTTAGCTTTAGTTCATGCTTAAGAATTCATAATAGTGGTGTGTGTCATTGACTAACATTTTTACCAAGGAAAACTACTGATATGTGGAGTGGTTGTAAACAAAAGTGGATCGACAGTAAATAGTCAGCTGTCAAAGCATTTAAAATAGCGTACCCGGCAATAAATATTGCACATCGACCTTTGGAAAGAGACAATCGGCTAATTTCGGCTTCGTAGAGCGCTATCTCTCTCGCACGAAATACAAACAGTCCGGTATCTATTAGGAGCTGTTAAAACAATTATGATTTGCTTCTTTTGATAATTATTATTTGTATAAAATACACCAATTTTTCTATAGTGATGGCTTTAGGTTGGGGTAAAATAAAATAAAAAAAACATGTTCCCATTATGTTTTCGTATTTAATTATTTTGGAAAATTACAGCTGTAGTGTACATAATAAACAACATTAATCATATTGTTAAAATGAGACATTGTAATAAAAATAATAATAATTCTAATTCTCAATTACTTCCATTTCACTATCTGTGCTCTCAAAGAGATCAATATCACTGTCACTGTCAGCCGTATTTATCACTAGTCTATCAGTGTAATTGTCTAAACCGTGTTGAATGCTTCTATATTCAAATGTGAGAATTCACATTTGATTGCATGATCGCAAACCTTTTTCCAATCTTCAGCCCCGATCATGTTTACTTTTTCAGTCAATAATGTTTTTACTGTAGTTAAATTCATACCCACATTTCTAGAGGCTACATAGCCTTTCAGTTGAGACCATATATTTTCTATTGGATTAAAATTCGGATGATATGGTGGCAATCGCAACACAGTGTGCCCATGTTCGGCAAGTACTTTGTCCACGGAAAACTCTGTATGCCTCTCCTTGTGCTGACATATAATAGCGTAAATCTGGGTTTTTGTTAATTTTGGATCTACTGGAATTTCGTGTCTGTTTAACCAGTGGATCATTTCCTGTTTAATGGTGTTTGAGTTGGGGGGTCTTTCAACATATTTGTTGTGATAGGGTGCGTTATCGATAACTAGAACAGAATCACTGGGTATATTTGGTATTAATTGATTAACCAGCCATTTTTCGTAGTTATCGTTATTCATTTCATTGTGATAGTCACCTGTAGTGTCCGTGGATTTATACGTTAAAAAGGCACCGGGTACAAAGCCTTTTTCATTACCCGCATGAACTATTATCAAACGTTGACCTTTTGAAATTGGCTTTTTTACTCCTTTTTTCTTGTCATCACTCCAAGATTTCCCTTTAGTGTGGGATGTATGTATGTAAGACTCATCCATGTAGACGATATTTTTTCCTGATTCGCGAAATTTGCGTATTTTATCGAGGTATTCCATCCGTTTGAGACTTACATCGTGCTTTTCCATTAGAAGTTTTCGATTATCTTCCATTTTAGTGAACCGAAATCCCATCTCGTGAAGTATTTTTCTCAACGTCTTTTCAGACCCATTGTAATTAATAGCTTCAGATAATTTAGCTTTTAATGATTTTATTGTTGGCAGTTCATTAAATCGTAAGTGAAAATCATACACCATTTTCCGAACAACATCATAATCAAAATCGTCCATATGCAAACGAAATTGCTTTTTTGGTCTTCGTTTTTTTGGAGTGCTGAACTTTATTTCAGTAGAATGTGTTTCAGTACTGACTTCGTTTAATATATTGTTCAAAGTTCTTCTTGAAATTCCAGTGGCATTTGCAACTCGCTCTTGAACCTTCTTAAAATAACAACTTACATTTTCATCTTCATTTTTTTTAAATCTGTCAGTTTCGGTTACAAAATATTTATAAACATTGTAGATAATTTCGCGTGACTGACCTCGTAAAGGTTTCCCTCTTTTTCCTAAAGATGCCATTGTGCAATTTTAAATTATTTAAATTTGGGGGTGTTAACAACTCTTAATATATATTTTGAACTGGACGCGACCGCACTTTATCGCACTTGAACAACGACTGACAAACGTCACATAGGTAGTGTGCGACAGAGATAACGCTCTACGAAGCCGAAATTAGCCGATTGTCTCTTTCCAAAGGTCGATGTGCAATATTTATTGCCGGGTACTGTACTAAATATCCTGCTTAGAATACTCCCGGGAAATGGCATATCCCTTTGTACCTACAGTAAAGAAAACTATGACAAAGCATATTGCATATTAGAATAGATTGTTCACGTGTTTGTCATAGAAGTTAATACATAGACTGCATGAGTAAAAAGTTGTTCGTCCCTGACTTGCAGGTAATGCCTGTAATATAACGTAATTATACACATTAATGCACCGGCATTACCGTGTTCATTTACATTTAATGCCCATAGTTACTACCGATCATTTCGAGCATCACTTTTTGTAGTAAACAAATGTTGTTTTGTAAAACAAAATAAGCAAAGTCCACAAGAGATGTTGATTTTGTTAGAAATAAAAACTTATAAGCCGTCATAAGTTGCGTCATTTCTTATTATAAGTAAGGCTTATTGAATGTAAATTGTGGACAAACCTTTGTGGGTCTTGTGTGGTAAAGCATCGATGGGATAATGGGACAAAACGTAAAGAGCAAGATTGCTTCCGCAAGCGTCATGTTTCATATTCCAGTTTGCCATAGACAAAGACAAACGGAGAATTCCATTTAGTGCATACTCAGCTCGTTATATTTCTCAGACATCTACAGATAACTAGTGTAGATAAATATGTATGTGCATTGTTTTTTTCCCCACTGAAATGTCCTTCACGTACCGTCGTTTATATAATTATTTCTGGATTTTTTCTCATACATGGCAATGTTAAGCGACTATCAGCTTATAATGTATTTATCACATAAGAACCCTTTTAAGACCAGAGTAGGTATTTTATTGTGCAAAGTACTCTGTTAGATGTGTGTGTAAGCAAATCGTAACTGTTGCATTGTGCTCAATTTATGGAGCTAAGGTAATTGCAAGTGACGACATTACATAGTAAAAAAGATTGAAAAAGATAGCAATAATTACAAGATATACAAGGCCGTTACGCGAAGATTCTCTGAAGCATCACTTATTAACACAATTATGTATTTACTTAAGACATTCGTGAAATCAATGGGCGGCTAGAGCAATAATATGGGTTAAGGATGCCTGTGTACAATATTATTTTCTTAGTCACTAGAAACAATACCTACCTACAAATTAATAAGGATAAACTGTGTCATGTCGGGTGCGTTTGGACTGTCGGTAAACTCCCAATAATTGTATGTATTACGTTATAGGCCCTGAGTGACATGAGGAAATTTTATTAGCGACTGATAGGTCAACAACATTCAACATCAACTTATTATTACTAGTCATGTTAGTTAATTGGGTGCTACATGTAGTACTATGTTTGCTTGATTTTTTTAAGTATTTGAACCAAATGGGATCCAGAGAGATGATTTGTACTATCGAGGACACTCCCGCCTGATCACCACTAAGCTAATTTTAGCTTGCACTTACAACATAGAAACGCTCTCTAGCCCCGCCTCGTTGACTTTGTATAGAAATTATGAATGAAAAGATACCGATCGGCCGAGCGCACTGACGACGCACGCCAAACGAGAGTTATTGTTATTTTGCGCGCCAAAGTTGACGCTTTCCTAATAGGCTTAAACTCACCGCCTCCACCACTCAACCGCATGATTTAAACGAAAAAGAATTTAACTGATCAGGCGGAAAAGACCACGACTGTACCCTCAGGACCTTCCTACTTCAGAAACCTTTCTCTATACAGTATACGATTGTGCACATGTGAACCAGCGCCTGTAATTCTTTATGTCGAGATAAATACAGAATAAATAATTTATGATTATGAATAGATTTTCCTTCTTCAGGTACCTACGAATACAGCGTTCATTTTATGGAATATTAGCTGATGCCCGCGGCTTCAGCCGCCCGCAAATTATATACTAAAACCGTCCTCTTGAATCACTCTATCTATTAAAAAAAACCGCATCAAAATCCGTTGCCTAGTTTTAAAGATATAAGCATACATAGGGACAGACAGAATAGGCGACTTTGTTTTATAATGTGTTGTTTTTTTTTGTGTGTGATTTTCCTTATTTTGTATGTTTTTTTTAAATATTATTGTGTGTGCTTTATTAACTGACGTCAAATAAATATTTTTTCTTTCTTTCTTTAGGTGTTTAATTCCTAGAAATAACAAACTCACGGAAAGTAGGGAATTTCTACAATGTTTGACATTAATTGGTTAGTCATAATATTAACAATACACATTGCTAGTGATTTATGGATCATGATTAAAAAGTTTCCTGTACTTAAAGAAAATCTAGCACAGTCTTTTGTAAGCACAAGGATTTGCAAACTAGGATGCTTTAGACTTTCTAACGAGGCTAAAACGTTTGTGTCTCCTGTTTCATTGAAAATCATATAGCTGAATACATTAGAAATGTTCCATAGCACAAAACAGCCTGTATTTAGAACAAAAGCTCTAATTTACCGCAATAAACACAGTCCCGTGGACGTCGGCGGCATTTTCATTACAGAGGGACGACCTCGTACACTCCGCTTGCAAATAGTGCCTATTCAAATTGCCCCACTTCCTAATATGCTAATCTATGGCATGTGAATTGTGGGCGAAACAATGCTAAAGTGGACCAGACAGGTTCATATTTACATACGTTAGTTTAGTTGAGATTTTTGCATTACCAATGCGTCGCGACTACTGTTTGCCTATACGCCATTGTTGCCTCAGAAACTTAAATAACAAAATTCAAAACCGTTTGTCTCTGAAGAAAAAAAGAAAGTTGCGAAAATAATAAATTCTAAATACGGTTTGTTTAGAGAAAGCTTCTTTCTTCTTTGTTTGTTCGTGAAATCTGCGCAATTATTGCAATGATAAATGTTAATCAAGCAATTGTAATTTAGTTAAATATCACGAATATTGATTGAACTTATCTTGACATCGTGATTTCTCTATAAATATCAAAGTCATTGTGTTGATGTTTGGCAACTTAAACTTGCATAGCTACAGGGCAGCCCGCGAAATTCAAATTTTCTTACGTTTTTTGCAATTTGCAGGTCAGTGTCAGTATGTATGTTGATTAAAATATCATTCGCGGCTGTAACACGTATGTAGTTATAGAATTATAATCAGAGAATTATAAAAGCGTTAGGTGCTAATTTTTCAAGTTCAGCAAAAGTTTTAAATAAACAACTGTTTGACCACTGTACTATAAAGTTACATAAGGAAAGTACTCAAGTAGCTATTCAGCTTAACCCCTTCAACCACTTTCAGAACCAGTAATCTCATTAATAAGCATAGCGACATGGGCGCTAACGTTTAACACGCAATTTTGCAAGTCAACTGCTTAATTAAGTGCCCTGTCAAGTCAATCAGGCCTCCCTGATGTAGAAAACAAAAGTGGCTTTTACAAGCACTATTTGCTCTACAAGTCACACAAGTTACGCAATGGGAACTGACGTTATTATGATCGTATTATAATTGCTGGCTATTATGCCATCAATCTAAACGTGCTTCCTTCCCGATCACGAATTTCACCGGAGTCATGAGAAATGTCAGCGCATGTTATTCAAACATTGTGACTTGAGGATCTGAGATACTTACTATGATAGTAAACCGGTTCGTGTATTATACAGTAACAACTACAAGCTAGTTAGTATGTTGACAGTGTACTTATTTCGTCTGACCATAATTGGTCAACGTAAATATTTAGTGAGTCGCCGTGTACGGATAATTACAGATTATTTGCCAAAGATAAATATGGTTGATTACAATTATTTACATTCTCTGATATATTTAGTCTCAGTAATGTTTACTTCTAGTTATTTACAAGAAGGTACTAATTATCTAATGTACCGTAGTCCCTATTACAAAGTGTCACACATCAATTACTCGAATGAGTGATGTGATATCATTCAATCTAAATCTTGGCTTATTGACATCTGTCATGCATGGAGTCGCTCCATTTGTACTGATGCAGCTAGTTATAATGCAACAATGGTTTAAGAGTTCCGCGACGTATAATATGATGTTAGATACTTATAGATAACAATGTGAACAATATTTACAACGAAGCTTGTAAGAGACTAATGAGTGTGTGAAGCGAAGAGTATGTTGATCTATACATTGTATGTAAAATTACATAGAATTTTACATTCTATTCTCTGTACGAGCATGTGAATTCACTACCTAGATTAGATTTCAGGTATCGGTTGATGAAGAAGCATTTAAAAATGCCATGATTTTGTTCGGTATCTATCCACTGTTTTGTACAGGTTAAATAGTAACAGGGGTCCTTACGTTGATGAGCCTCTGTAGCGTGGCGACGTAGGAGTTCTCGCTGTGTATGATGGCGGCCACCACATGGCGGCGGCGCAGCTGCACGGGGCCCAGCGAGTCCGGTGGCGCGCCCAGCGACGGCGGCGGCACTCGTCCGCCGCGCACCTCCCCGCCGCATGAGAACAAATCCTCCTCCAACTGAAAACGTCACGCAAACACTGTACATCTTCCACCACTTCACAATACACAACACAGAATTAAATTCGCTTCAAGTTTCCGATGACGCTATTCGAGTCGCGTGTCTGTTAAATGAACAGAAATAACTTGTGCGTGATTATTCAACTCGCGCGCCTGTAACTCGCGTTTCGAGGACGCTTTCCGGTCGCGCTGTACAAATTCTCCGAACCGACCGAAAACAGTCGCCTTCCCGTCTAATCACGTCAGAAATCGCGTCATCAGAACCACTGTCTCACTTATAAAACGTAAACGTCAAAAGTAACACCAACCCGGCCACGTGACTTACGTTAAAACTTGTCAACGAATACTGAGCCTTGTCATGGAGGAGTTTCATACACGACGGACAAAACATTGTTACGTTCGTCTAGAAGCGTACTGGCATTGAATTAACTTTTGACATTTACGAATCACACGTTATTCACGTCGTCTCACTAAAAATAAACTGAAATAAGAAAATTACTATCGTGTACATGAATCCAATATGGTAGCTGACTGGTATCCACTGTGACATCATTATATCACATGTTAAAATAGATTATTTGTTTAGCGACTTAGACCTCCGACAGGCGCGAGGCGACGCGCACTACACACTCGTTACTGCGGTTTGTTGTTGACTGACTACTCAATGACCCGATCATGATTCATCTGTAATATACATAATTGTGAATCATCCTATGTTACACTTGATAAATGTAACGTATTATAATACCCACTCATGTTTAAGGACAATTAAAGAGCTGTGCTCGGCATGTTATTCCAGAAATGTCACTACGACATAACATAAACTCGCTGGGCCGGGTTGTACTTATTGATACGTCTACTTATAATATGCATTCCTTGTATATGCCATCACCATCATTGAATGAAGACCGGTCATTCATACGAACTGAATATTGAATAGTAAACACATTATTTTATTATGAGAACTGTACAGTATACCTCCGCGGAGTATTACAAACAGTCTCATTTGTCTATTGATAGAAAGCGCCGTTCGGCCGATAATGCTTCAGAGGTCCTGGAATCGATCCAGCGAGCGAGACTGTTCAAGTGCCAATGTGTATAATAGCAGAACTTTGCATGCCCGGGAAATACAGGCGCCTAAAGCTTCATTACTTTCAGTTCAGGCTTCTCTTTACTTCTCATTATTTGAACATAGCCGAGAAAAAGACAGTCCCTTATCGATGGAGAGGTGGATGGTGTAAAAGACTTCACAACCTGTTTTCAGGTTTAGCAGGAACTTCGGAGTCATAAGCCCGAAAGTCTGATAACCAGTCTTTCCAGGGGTATCGTTTTATCCAGTTACAGGGAGACAGGCACCCGGCTAGACTGGCAGCCGACCCCAACATAGGTGGGCAAATGATGAGTAGGAAATTGGTACAAACCTCAGGCAACTTGGGCATCTTGTCGGTCTCATGTCCATGCATATCGTACTGGTGCGAAGAGCCGCGTCTCACGCTGAACCACCGGGCCAGTCTCCCCCCTCCCTCGTCGTCGGGAGGGGGTGCCGGTGGCGCAGGAGTCGCTCCGCCGCCGCTTCGCCATCGCTCGCACAGCTCACGAGCCCGGCTCAGCGTGTTGCGTAACTGACCGGTGCTCCTGAATCAAAAAAAAAACAAAATACATTTTTACTTATTTCAGTTATAGACCAATTTTAAGGTGGAAGCTCCACGGTAATCATAATACAACCCTCTAAGTTCATTTAACTGACA
Source organism: Xestia rhomboidea (assembly GCA_963853795.1). Lineage (NCBI taxonomy): Eukaryota > Metazoa > Arthropoda > Insecta > Lepidoptera > Noctuidae > Xestia > Xestia rhomboidea. Next base: position 10,692,722 of record OY970772.1, read on the forward strand.
AGAATGACTATTTCATGAAAAAGGCATTCTTGACAGTTACATGAACTGAATATGATTGTTTGATGATTTTAATGATTATAATTCTGTAACTACATACGTCTTACAGCCGCGAATCATATTTTAATCAACATACAACCTGATACTGACCTGCAAATTGCAAAAAACGTAAGAAAATTTAAATTTCGCGGGCTACCCTGGAGCATCCACCTTTAGATAAGCTTTCTTAGAAGAAACGTCCACAGAATGTAACTGACTGCCGGGTTCTACTATTGACTATCGAGTATGTGTGAAAGATAAGAAATACTGCAGGTGTTTCTGCGCCGATGGTTATAGATATTCGCATTACGGCTGGCAAAACGTGACCGAGTCATGAGTTCTGGAAAATTGCCGTATTTGAACAGATGGCGTTAGGTGCTGTTGACAGTTCAGTAGGAAGCATGATGGTGATAAATACTACTAAGAGAAGTATGCAGGTGGCAGATACAGGACGAGGAGGCCATCAATCGTACAGATTGTCAAAAGACTAACATAGCTTACTAGTGACAATTTATTATTTGGAAAGTTCTAAACATCTTTGTAGCGATGTTTTAATTTGTATAGAACCTTAACGAGTGGGTTTTACCTAGTCTGTGATGTAATTTGAAGGATATGGACAATTAACTTACACGGAAGACAATAATTACTGAGAAAACAATAATTACTGGTGAAACTTGTAATAGAAACTAGAGCTGATCCGACTTTCTGTACAAGTCTATTACTTTCTGTAGTACAATCGTTAAGCTTTAGTTATGCAACATATTTTTATTTACCATGCCAAATTACATGTAGTATAATAAATAGGCTATAAAATAAAATGCAATTACTTAGTAGGCGACCGCCTGAGCGATATTCTTTAATGAATTTCCGCTAATCATTCAACGTTATCCAATCATCAATGATAATGTTTCTACAGGCAATAAGATTCAAATTAATACGACAGCAGATGAGACAATCGACAGACGACAATTATACCAACAATAGAGCAATTAGTTAGTAAGACTAAATACTAAACAAAGAATAAGTTGAAGGTTAGTCCAACAATGTAGCAATGGTTATAAAATATTTATTGAATGTTTTATGTATGAGCCGAAGTCGCGAATACATTAGAGCTTATTTGGTGATGTGTTGAAAGACTAAATATTGTCTTTGCGGTTGCCTCAGCCAAAGCAATCTGCGTAATGTGATTGTATGTTGAAGGCGTCGACTTGGCTGGAGGAAAACACTACTGTTCTTGTTGTTATTAGTTTTCTTTCTCCGTTATTGTTGTAAAGTAGAGCAAACCATTATTGATTCCAAGGTCGTTTATTGTTTCTATCAGCGTAATAAATAATAACAATTGCAGTAGACAATCTGTGGTACAGTGGTATGTTTCTAGAAAATAATTATCGGTCGTTGCAACGCACAAGCTCTTGTTGCGTTACTATTCTAGTTTTAATTTTAATGTACTTTTTGGACAATGGAAGAAAACACGCAAGAATTTGGATGAAAATACATGAATTAACAAATAAGAACCACAGTTCTGATTCTGAGGCAATTTAAGCCTCCTCCTTTTGAAGTCGCTTAAAACCGATTTCATATTTCTTCAGATATACCTTGACTACACCATCAACAAATAATAATGTAGCAATATCATTTGTCCTTCTAATTCGCCACTTAAAGCGTGTGAATGCAAAATCTGACACGTATAAAGCAACAGAGTTAGATTTTCACGACTGCCTGTTACATTTCGTGGGCGAATAAATATAAAACAAACTGCCATGCTATCTTGCTTCTGCTAATTGTGTTCGAAATGACAATCATCGCCTGATCCCAAAGCTTGGTACATTCTGCTAACGAATTTACGATTCTCATTTGATAGATACGATTGGTTTGTAAAACTTTTGAGGCGTGTATTCAGTCGTTGAATTAGTGAAGTTTTTGCTATGGGAACTTTCTGAATAAAATACTGTGTTTTTCCTTGATCTATGAAGGACTAGCTTATGTCCGTGGCTTCGCCCGCGTGGAGTGTAAGAGTAACGTCCATCCATCCTCGCAAACTTTCGCATTTATATTATAAGTAGGATGAATAGGCATGACGACAGAATCAAAAATATGCAAATCTATTTAGTCCGTCAGTTAGAGTATTGGAAATTAATGGACACGTATTTTTTGTTTTTGTGAATCAATGAATATTCACAAAGATAAAACGCATCAAAACTCGGGAGTGGGGGCTCGTGACGTCAGAACTAGCTAAAAATTATACCATGGCGTGACGTATTGAGAATTTTAAAAACATCGTATCTTCGTCAATTTTGGTTTACGTAACGAAAGAAAAAACACGGGTCAAATATTTTTTGATTAGATTATCTATCTAACTGACGGACTAATTCGTTTTTTTTTGTCGTCTCGCCTATTGTAATAGTATTTAGTTAGTTGATACGACAAAGGAAAATTTAGTGCGAATTTGCCACACTGGGTAATAATGCTGCTAATGGATAGATGGATGGAATACTCATTCATTCATTGTATATTCTTCACACAATAACTTGTGATGGGACTTCTTCTAAAACTGTTTAATTTATGAGTAAGCGCAAGTGCATGCTCACTTATTTTACGCTTACGAGTCGTAAGCGTGATGACATTACATCAAGTCGTAAGTTACGACTTGATGTAATGTCATCAGTAAGGACAAGCATTATTATTTCCTAGTTGTTACATAACGCAATTATTATTATGCTTTAGATCTACAAAGTCCTAACTCTAAATATCATTACAAAGATGGATAATCAGCTTTACTGGAGCCAATCACACTACAAAATATAAAAAAAAACACTATAAAATCATGAGTTCATGATAGGTCCTAACTAATAATATAATTTGCTCATTAGAAATCCACGTGTTTATAACAAAAGGTCGAACAATAGATGTAAAGTATACACAAATCCTTGTTTTCAAACGAATTGTAACTGAAGAAAATGTCGTGAAAACTAAACTTTAAGCATAGGCTCTAAAATGTTTTTTCCAAAAACACATTTGTTCTACATGTTTGGAAATCATATCGTGGATGTATTTTACGCGTCAGTTTTTGTTAAACAATTGTAATATACTTAAAAATAGTTTACAGGACAATAAAGTATAGAAGATGATTGTACAAGTTGCAATAAATGGAAGACAGACGACGCACTGTCTGCATTCAGTCAACTTATCTGTTGCAATGACCCGTTTCATAAATTATAAACAATGATGTTTTTATAGTTTATGCATCGATAAACCGCAACTTCCAATCGCACGTACTGTATTTATTTAAAATCAACATTTTCAATCATGTTTATTAACGCCTTCATACAATGAAGGAAAACATTGTCATGTGGAAACCGCAAACAAAAATGTTAATAAATTAAACGTGGATATAAAACGTATAAACAGTGCCACCTGTTGCGACTAAGTATATAACATAACAGCCAGCAACAGGTTTATTTTAAACAGGACAATTTTAATTTATGTTTCCCTAACTAATAATGTAGATTTGAATATGCAATTGGATGGAACTTTACTTGTTAATACAGTAGCTGATATGGTTACATCGTATAAAGACTAGATTATAGCCATAAAACATAAGCAGAATGATAAAAAGCTAAGATACAAACTGTATTAACATCAAGTTTATTACGACGCTACATTTCCATTAGGATAATCATCAATTAATTAAGATTTCCTCTGAAGAATTAACAAGCGCAGCTGCATAAAAAAATATACATACGTAATTGCGTACTCACACATTTTGCATTTAAAAAAACATGTAAAACATTATGCATCAGGTGTTTACCATCCCAGGTTGTATTAAAAGTGAGGGAAACGAGTTAATGCTGTGCTCTGAGGCGGCTCGCACGCAACCTGACACTATTTATGATATGGATCGGAAAGTAGACATTAGCAATGAGCTGGGAGCAAGAAAGCATAATTATTGCGGAAATTAGGCTGAATTTTTATCTTTACCTCGTCTTACTTTTACAATCGCACCACAAATAGAGATCATTCAAAAGGCAACGGTGTAGAATACAATACATAAAATGCAAGAAGTATTACTTGAATACAAAGCCGAAAGACACAGTTGAGAAATTTAAATCTAGAATGAATGACGTTCGATGAAGAAAGAGGGAAATAGAAGAAAATTGTTCACAAGACACACAAAGGTTTTGAAGTAAAATATGAAGCAGCATGCGGCCACATTAACCGTAGAACCAATGACCGTGAAGGTACACGTGATTTTTAGTGGAGACCATGAATCGGCAAACGTGAGATAGCAAGGCCCACAGGCTACGATGCAGCAACGATCTTCGCAGGGTGGCTGGTAGTAGGTAGATGAGAATTCCCGAGAATCTAGTTGAATGGTGTGCGAAGATTTCAGCATAATTATGCCAGTTGACTTTTTTCCTTTTTTTTGTCCGATGGGAAATCATCAAATGACTCCTCCCGCTCTGGGCGGAGCAGCAGGGATTGTCAGACTTTTACTGACTAAAACCCATCCATGTTCCTTCTTCGCCCTTTGTGTTCCGGGGCCACGGTATCTCTTTCGAACAGTCCCGCAGCCCCGGCAGGATGCCAGTAGTAGACCTTGGTTGCATCTTATCATTCAATTAGATTGTCATAGCATTTACTGTATCGTTACCAACATTATGTTTATCAAACATTCCTTGTTATGCAAGTAATTGTTTGAGACTAAGTGCAATCATTCATGCATAACATCAACTTATGAATCAGCAACAGTAATTCTACAATAGTACTGTATGTACATACTTGGCAATACCTACATACTTGATAAAGCTGATAACACTTTATATTGCCGGAATGCACTAAACATCACTTTTCTAGTAAAACGCTGTTCTTATTTCTGCAACTATGTATGTAGTTTCCCAAACACACAAATTCCCAAGTCACTGGACATCTCATTTTAACCGACTTCCAAAAGAAGGAGGTTATCAATTCGTCAGATTTTTTTTTTGTGTGTATGTTTAGCGATATCTTCGCCAATTGTGAATCGATTTTGACGGTTATTTTTTTGTTTGGAAGAATATTATTTCGCGGTGGTCCCGTTTAAGTTTGGTGAAGACATGATGCTGATTTTCGGGATATACGGGGGAACTCTTCAATAATAGACGGCAAATTGGTCGTGATTGCTGCAATCGCTTGGATGTTTATTGTTTATACAACATCATGACCATGGTGACCATGGCCATGGCGTGATGTTACGTCATGATGTAGCATTCACGACAGATTTACTGTCTATTATATTGAAGAGTTCCATAAAAATGGAAAAAATAAAAAACTTTTTTTGAAGTCCGTGGCAATAAAAACTGAATCAAACAAACAAAAGTCACCGACTTCAGATGCTTAACCTTTTGAACGCCAGAGCATAAACGCATGGGCATGCCCTCCACGCCAAGCCACTATTTCACCTACCATTTTGTCAAATATTCGTGTCGTTTGGCGTACGAGGCACGCACTTGCTTGTCACGTATGTGTGACAATGGCGTTCAAAAGGTTGTTATTTTTCACTTTTTTTGTGTTTTTGAAGTCGGTTTTATTTTTTGCAAAAAAGTTTTCATATACTTTAAACCCTTTGTAGTGTTGTGTTTAGACAAATCTACTAGCAATCCTGACTTGTTTATGTTGTATTTAATGTCTGTCTTCGAATTTAGATATGTGATTGCATTAGGTCCGCGTGGTGGATTAGTAGGCCTGTGTTTCAGCAGCAGGAAAATTTTATTACAATTTGATTAAGCTTATTTAGTAAGTGCTTCTAAAAGATATATCCTTGCACACAGCCTGAAACTGGATCAAATATGACCTTTCCAGTTCATAAAACACCAGACCTAAAAAGTAATTTCCTTCATCACATCACGAGTTGCTAACAGGCATTTGACCTCAATTAGAGAAAATAAAAACTCTAGTCAATGACAAAACAATCAATGTTAATGAATTGCGTTACAGATTGGTTAGTTAGTTGTTGAAAGTTTACTTTATTACTCACTTTGATCGCTATCTGTTGGTAATAGCTATTTAATATCTATTATTGCGAGGTTGATATGGTGTTGCTATGCTATTGGTGTGGTAATAGCTTAATCAACACTATTTCCGCATTTTTTTTTTTTTTCTATTATGTATCCTGCTCATCACAGCAATCTGTCATGGACATTTAGCTGCTCCTTTGTTCGAATTTCATCTGCGTTTTGGTCTTTGTAGCAGTGAGGAATTGTCCATTGACCATTCTCACTCATTCTGCTGAGAATCTTTTGATTATACTTTCTACTATTTCCGCATTACACTCATGTATTTTATTCGCAAGTATAAACGAAAATACTGGCTTCAATTTATCATAACATGATATTTTGATGTTCTTTCATAATTTCCTTTTGTTTTCATTCTTTTCATTTCTATATTTAATTGTATTTTATTTAATCTGTTATTATTATTTTTTTCAAAATTGGTTTTTGTAGCACATATTTTTGTCTATTCCTATGTTGACATTAGTATCTAAGCCAAATAAAATGGGAGAGGCCGCTGACTCCTGACATACAGGTACACCTAGTTCGGGAGTCAGAGGCTTCAAACAATTGATGTAACCTATTTTGTCAACAAAGAATTTGAATTTGATATTACGTCTATAATTCCTGAAGGGTTAGGCAGAGGCGTACCTAGTCCCATGTAATAGGGGCATGCCCATTATCATCAACTGGGCCAAAATCCTGATTCCAGGTAGCTTCTGACAAATTCCTGTTTTCTTTTTATCAACAGGGTAAATAGTAAATATGGGTAAAAACCATCATGCTGAAACAATTTTGTTTTTTTTTGTTTGTGTGTAACTAGACAACGTAAACCATTAAACTAATATTGAAGGAAAGATTCAGCACCGTCTAAGATAAAAGAGATAACATAAGAAAACATTTGGGCATAGTAAATAGTTTGCTCTCTAGATACTTTATCATAAAGATTTCCTCTTGAATAACTAAATAGATTGTAGTGTCCGATCAAAACTATGGTTCGGTTTCGGCTTTAACTACCCTCGGCCAAATTGGGCCAATTGCAGCCGAAATTGAAGGAACAATTGCGAATGCGCGAGGACGCAATGGAAGAGGTAACGCGTGAAACAAGGGTCACACATTTAAAACTTAAAAGTGAAAAAAAAAACATTAAGTAGGTATATTTTCTTGAACTGAATTTCTTAGGGCTGTGGCGATAACCGAATAATTAGCGACCTTCTGTCGGACACTAATACATTGTTTAGGAAATAAAATTAATTATGTATTTGTGGTTTTCAACCGTGCACCCAAAATAACTATGGGAAAATACTACCTGTCGCGTCTACTGCATAATACGTTAAATGGAACGAATAAACTAATTATTATTTAAATAAAATCAACACAATACGGGTCAGGATGACTCAGTTCAAAATAGATTGTGACTTATGAGCTGGTACTATCATCAACACGAATGCAAATCAACGGCTGTGGTGTGTGGGTCCTTGACATTATTTTTAAACATATTATCTGCCTATACAGAATGTCACAAGTCATCTGGTTATCGAAACGTGGTCTAACTAAAGTATATGAATATAGGAAAGGGCTTATGAAGGTGTTGCAATATTTAATTTTATATTCCAGCGCAAAGGTCGTTTACTCGTTAGGAGTAAGTAGTTGAAGTAAACTGAAGTTTTGGCACGTTTTGCTGCTATTTTGGGAATAATAAAGACAAAGACGCATAAGTGCTTTATGGAAATTTTGGTAGACAACGCAGAATTTTTGTCTCAAACTTTTTCAGAGAGTTTTTTTTAATTGCGCCCTTTACAGAAAAGTTAAAAGGGAATCGACGGTCTTGGTAGGGATATGCGACGAATCGCTTGTGACTAAAGAGTGATGAATATTATTAATGTTGATGGATGGAGAGGGAGAGGAAGACCAAGGAAGCGATGGATGGATTGTGCGAGGAATGATATGACAGAAAAAGAAGTACATGATAGCGTGACGGTTGAAGGAGGAGAATGGAAAAAAAGAAACGTGTTGCGTCGACTCCAAGTAGGTATATGGGACAAGGGCAGTAAGATGGCGATAAAGAGTTTTTCAGGGCGCTAAAGCAGTTTTGGACATTGTATCTGGAATAGCAGAGGAAATAGCAGAGAAAATTAATATTTGTTTGACCCCATGGTCAACAAATATCAATTTTAGCGAACTATGCTGAATCTTGAAATAGGCGAGACGACAAAAAATAACTAATTAGAAACAAAAACTAATAAAAAAACATAAAATATTTGACCCGTTTTTTCTTTTGTTACGTAAACCAAAATTGACGAAGACATGGCGCTTTTAAAATTCTAAATACGTCACGTCTAGGTATAATTTTTAGCTAGTTCTGACGTCACGAGCCCCACTCCCGAGTTTTGATGCGTTTTATCTTTTGTCAATATTCATTGATTTACAAAAACAAAAAATACGTGTCCATTAGTTTCCAATACTCTAACTGACGGTCTAAATAGATTTGCAATTTTTTGATAATGTCGTCATGCCTATTATGCTACTTCTTAGTTAGCTAATCTTTCGATCACCAGAATAAGGTCAAAATGATTTGACGAATGATGTGATTTTGGTCTACTTATCAGTAGGCCCATCGGCTAGCTAGGCCTAGGAGTGCCATAGTAACCTATTTCCCACAGTCAAGTCTAACATCTTGCTAGGAATGTTTTAGTTTATTCCCAGAACGGCCATGAAAAAAGTCAAGTGCTTGAGAGTATGTTCCTGACAAAACCAACATCTGGCAGTGCAATATTAGGGGATTAGTCACAGACTGGATTATAGAGGTGGCTGCCTGGCTGACTGCCTTGTTGGTCTAGTGGTTGCAAGCACGACTGCTGAGCATGACGTCCTGGGTTCGATTCCCGGGTAGGGCAAAGTGTTATTGTGTTTTTCCATCAGTAATTTCTCAGTAGCTGCCACGGAGTCTAGATTTGCGCTCGGTTGATGGCAATAGGCTCGCCCCCTTACGTGGGACTTAAACATAACTGGCAAAATGCAGGTGTAGGTACTATTATTAGATACACCTCTGCTTAACCCTTCGGTGATTACAGGCGTGATGTTATGTTGTGGAACATAAAGATCAACTGAAACGTTGCAAAGTTCATTGTGAACAGAACATTAACAGCGATTGGATCTTGAAGCGAAGGACAATAGACGGTATCCGTTAAAGCGTGAATGATCATTTTGTCGGGAGGCAGTGCCCTCTGTTGGCCTCTGGAGTTTGAACACAGGAAATTCGTGTTAATTGGACGCGCGCCGCTCGCTAATTGTCGAGCGAGACTGGACCACACCGCGGTCCGCGCTACGACGACGGGAAGTCGCATGCGCCAACTGTCAACACTGCACATGCGCAACGTTATGACTCTCATCACAAATAATAATGTATTGCTACCGCGTTTTATGAGACCCTGGTGCTGGATGAAGTAATTAGTCGACTGATGACTAAGCAGTTTTACGCCGATCCATTAAACAGAAATGCCAAAGGAAATGTTGGTTTATTTTTTACTAATCTATAGACAATATGGTCATGTTATAGCAAACTAAGGGCGAATTCACCAATGAACAAGAATTTGTGTGGTATACTACCACTAAAAACTCGACTACTGAATAAAATGTAGCCTATGTCACCCGGGCCATAATAACGAATCGATTGACACCTTATTCATCAAAATCGGAAGAATAGTTTCGTAAATACAAACATACATGCATAGACTGCTAAAATCATAACCCCAGTCTTTTGGCTTCGCCGTGGTCGGGTAAAAAGAACTTGATCAGCACATTTAAAATGCGTTTAAAAGCTGTCAGTGTCATCATTGTTATCGTGTTTCAACTGTGCTGATGTTTATAGCTGGTTTGATAACGTCAATATTTGTTTGTTTTCTTTCGTATTTAAACGTAGGCGTCAACATGGCTTCAGTAATTTTATTGACAGTAAAATAGTCAAAATGTGTCCCATTTTAGATTCAGACACCCTCCTAAAAGGAGAGAATTGGTTCTAATTCTGGAAGTACAATCAATCACACTTAGTTTTGACACCACTTAACGGCTTTCTGCGTTGGTTGTACATGTGTTTTATGTGATGCACAATTTGTAAATGATACTAAACTTTATATTACTTGCAGTAGTTACTAATCGATTTAATGCTTCAGAATAATAATGTCATTAAATTATGTATTTGCAATACATAATTTAATGACTTTATAAATACGTTTTATTACAGCTGGATCTTTTATCTGGTATTAGCTATTAAATATATTTTTTTAACTACACTAGATAAACAACAATTAAGTCCTTATTAATTATTTTATTATTAAAAATAAACGACAAGATTTATTACTATTTCAAACCACTGACTTTGAAGTGCTCAGTCACAACATTAAATAAGGGGGAAAATATAATGACCACCAAAAATAACTTTGTGACCACTAACATCTATCACCTAAAATATCAATTGGTGACAAACTAGTTTTGCCTAGGCCGACTTGGGGCACCCCGACACGGATAGATTAGGTAAGAAGGGTATGGCGGGGTCGAATGAGCGAGCAAAGCGAGCGAATAGACCCCGCCATACCCTTCGTGGTTATTTTTTTATAAACCATTCAGAAGTAGGAGCCCTACTTTACTACAAATTTTGGTGATCATTTACTAATTTTGGCAATCAAAAGTGATTTTTTTTGCTGTTACATTTTGCTAAATCGGGTGGTTCGTTAATTGTATGCCGTTACTATTTTTGGCAATCAAAAGTGATTGTTTTGCCGTTACATTTTACTAAATCTGGTGGTTGGTTAAACATAAGCCATTAAATAACAAGGTAGAATAACAATAATTCGCCAATCAAACTTCTACGAAGTAATCAAATAAGTTTAATCAGCAACAATTAAGAAAATTCGTTTACTACCGCACTTGCGCACGAGCATATCGTCCGCGAATTAGAACGAGACCTAAACGATCACACACACACACACACACACGCCAGACGTAGTAATAAGAACAGTATACGTCCGGGGCACCGAATCACTGGCTCAAAAGAAACCGGATACCTTACATGAAAAAAAAAACAATGGTTGGTTACCTGGAGTCCAGGGTCGAGTTGAGTCTCTGTGAGCGCCGTAGCGGTGCGTTCCGCACGGCACTCACAGGCTCCTCCCAACTGCCGCCAGCTGACCGGTGCTCATCTGCGGGTAAACAAAAACAACATGAATATTAAATATAGGGTTATTGATGGGTACGGAACTACAGGTAAAGCGACTATAGCTTTCTACATGAACATATTGAAGGTGTGGGTTTGCATAGGTACTACGTCATATTAAACTCTATCAAGGGAGGGTTAAGCCTTGGTATATTGGTATACTTGGAATTGCATTTCTGTAAACAACGTCTACTGAAAACCGAGACACATTAGTGTTCAGGATGGTAGAAGCATACCTTAGTAGGTATCTAAGCAAAATATTATGGTGCTATCGGGTGTATTATTTCAACAGTGTTTAAAATCAATACATAACTTAAACAATATCGGTCAAAAGCCAGTCAAAACATGATTAAGATTCCAAGAAAATTTCAACTGATTATTTATTAAGTAACAGAACTGTTCGCTGGTCACACATCATAAACTACTGCTGATAAAGTTTACTATTTCTTATCTAAAATATTACAGATGGAGAGACGCAGTATAAACTAACGTATTCTGTTGTAACTTGTACGGATAAATATTGAGTTAACCTTGAATTAAGTCTCGTAATTGAATGATAAGAGCAAAAAAATTGGTAGTTCCATACGGGGGCTAATTTCCATAGATAATTATTAAGTGCGGTGTACAGCAAGGGACATAAATAGACATACTAACGCAAAGCGAATGTGAGATTCTTTTTTTGCAATACATATGAATATTATAGACGTAACATCAATTATCCAAGTTTAATTTAGCGTGAAAAGCAACGTGGTAAATGGAGAAATACACTGGGAATGTTCGATGCAAACCTCCTTTCGGAGTTATATCGGTTCATTCGGCTCCATAAGTCGAATCGCTGATTAATTGGATTAGAGGCCTTGAAGGCGAGTTTGGTTGGCTGAGGCGACCACGTTTTGTAAATATACGCCCAAGTAGCTAAGCACGAGACTTAAAAGACGTTAAAACTTCTGCATATGAAATCAATTTATCTTAAACATGACCTAATGTAAAGGATACTAAAAACTAGTCTAACTACCTACTTAGCCTGTGTTTCCTTATCAACTTGTGTTTAGTTTTAGTCATTTTATCACACTTTCTTGCATTCTTCGTGTCACCATACCGGTGCATATCCATCACACCACGTTACGTAACTGCGCCCTCTATTGCGAGATCAAGGTTCTTGAATTAATAACACGGTAGTTAGCACTGCACAATGGGTAAATGTATAGGGTAATTATGTACATATTACTAAAGGAATACGAATTAAATTGGCATTTTTTTGATCACAATAAACACAATTAACGTCGTCCACGTGTCGACATCGCGATGTTTGATCACATACTAACCGAGACTTCTCAATGAGCTGATGGTGTTACACTAACGAATGATAGTAAGCCGGGCCGCAGGGAGGACCACTGACCAGGGTTGACGACCTGTTAACGGCCGTTAATGGCTGTTAAATTATATATTTGCACAGTTTGTTGATGCTTTTGTATTATTCTCATTGTTCTTAATAAAGCCTATTTTAAATGAGCTATATTTATTAAATGAATGTTGACACTACGATGTTTGCATTCATTTATCAGCTCTCAGCTGTCTCTTATGAAAGAATCTGTAAGTGTTAAACACGAGTGAGTGTTAAATTAATATTAGCTCTACACTAGACTTCGGAGAATATCTTGTGACCCAACATAAACATGTTAGTTACAAGAATTAATAATTGCATGAAAATAATACAACTGGAGTCAGCTTAGCACTGATTTGAAGCTGTTGAGATGCATGTAAAAAAACACGTCCAACCAAATTAATTGGGATTCCTCAAACAAAAACTAAGGAATCTCTAAAACTTTTGTATTATTTACATTTCATTTATCATAGTGATAGCCCTGCTTCCATTATTTTCTTATCATCATGGACGAAATTAAGACGTCTACATCCTGAGCATTGTTATGACCTCTCTTCAGTTAGATATTGTAATAGCGGGGTGAAAGATAAATCAGACTGACAAGCAAAGATAGCATTTTATAGACCAACAGACGAGGTTTAAAATCTCACTTGGAACGTTGGAACATGGAGCAATGAACATCTCATATTCTATAAGAAAGGAAGAATGATTATTGATTATTGTTTGTAAATCAATCAAAACTCATCCTCTTTAATGGATTTTGGATGTTTGGTAATCAAAGGCAAGTGTATTCTGATGGATATTAAACAAAACAACACCGGAAAACGAAAAGAATTGTGTCTACATGTGTGGGCGCAAACGCGATTAGTCAGTTGTGTCCAAGTTCAACCACTTTTGAACATAACACAAGTTCCTTCCCAGTTTTAAAAATGCTAAAGTTATCTTGGACAAATAATCTGTATTATAAGCTTGTTGAAATGACCGACTTTTAATCCAGGTCGAGATTACAGTTGTCGACTCTTTTCGTTTCCGTGAAATGCGAATTCATACAGGTGGCCGAGAATCTCTATCATTCAGGCGGAACGCAGATACTTCTATACTTCGCCAATAGAGAAGACATTTTAGGCAAGTTACTAATAAAGCACAGTGGAACAAATCGGAACAATAGTAACTGGTTAGAAGCCGATAACCTCATTAGATGGGATAATCTGATGCAGGTAAATGTAAATAGCAGGTCCATAACAAGATTCGATTTATGTTTCAGTCAGTATAATCTGAGTATCGCAGTGGGTCGAGAATGGCGGCATCTGAGGAGCCGCGCCGCATGGTGTGCGCTGCGGGGATAGCGTGTGTATATGTGGGCTCATTCTACTGCACATCTTCAGCGTTCATTATTTCGCGCATTGTTCGTTTGACGTCAATTATGGAGTCATAGGGATCTTAGTCAGGAAATTACACGGAACGACATCAATTCGAATGAGCAATTAAGGTGTTGTCAATCAAATGTGGTTTATTAGTTAGGTATAATGCTCATCCTTTCCATGTTCAGACGGAAATATTATAGTGAGTAACCTACTACAGGCAATAAACATGCCCTAATAAGAATTTAAACACATTACAATGATTAGCCGCGACCAATTGTGTCTCGAATTTGTCCAGCTACCGCTGCAAGTAGATAAGGGCCAATGGGTTGATAGAAATTGTTCAATTACGTTTATTCAGATGGTTAAGAATGTCACTTACAATAATGTTTGGAGTTGCCACACATGGGCGGCGTATGTGACACCTACCAAGCTAACGGTTCTATCGTCGTATATTCATATATATGAAATAGATTGAGCTGGTTATGATTCATAATACGATTCTAGGTTAACTCTGCTTGCCAAACATTTCGCGGGTTTATCTAAAAGCTGGGTAATAGCGCATGTCGTTGATGTTTGTTATTTTTAGCCGTTACAAGTGCAAATTAATGTGGGTTAGAGAGATTTTTACTGATCCAAGTTAATATTTAATTTATTTGAAATGAATTGAATAAGTACGTTTTTGATGATTTCTTTGTACTTATACGAAGCCACGAAGCGTATACGCAACCCTTACCCTCAATTAATTAGCAACTGGCAGTCTACTTGAGTCTACTGCTGGACATAAGCCTCTCTCATTGTGCGCCCCAAAATCCAATCTACGCTTTTCCGCATCCATTTTGCTGACCCTCTAAGAATGAACCCATTGACCCACAGGATCAAATGTGTCGACAGCCACTCTTGCAACCACCACGTCACTTTGGCTTTCGGTCAAAATATTGTTTTGTTGTTCAAATACATCGAGCGTCACTTAAGTTCTAGGTAGCTATACTATGTGATAATACCTTAGACACAAGTTCTATTATTAAATAATTATTATTCACAACGAAATTAGTAAGCATGGTAGAAATAAATTTAAAATAACGCTGTAATACTTGAAGGAAATCTGTTCTGGAACAGTCCAGACAAAACATTAAGTAGGTACATAATGTGCGTCATGTTCTGTTTACCTATAGGTTTCAGCGGCTCCTCTATCAGCGGACATAGCTTGATTTTGTTTACTACTATTACCAACGTAAACTGCATTGTCGCACAACACCGGCACACACACAAAAACAACTCAACTTTCTCACATAGCTTCTACAAATTAATAAATGCATCGTTCGCAACGTGCACTGTACTGCACAGTCCCTTCAAAACTAACCCGGATTAACATAATTGGTGCTTGCGGCAATTGCCGAGCCTACCACTCAGCAGCCATGTTGAAAAATTAATACTAACATTGGCTTATGTCCAGCAATTATTATTATCAGGCACGCAAACAAAGCTAATTGTAAATATGTGCGCCTCCCGCATTGAGCGCATCGGCGGCGGCACAACGGGGGAACTTTCAGTGACGGAAATAAACACAATTGTTACTATTTGTAGAAATGGCAAGTTCAGAAGGGAATATGATTCCTTGCGAGTGTAAAGAGATCGGTGACATTGTCGCAACCAGTCCCTTTTCATGGAAACTGAATATTTATTGTAACAATAGCCGTTAACGCCCGTCATCCTGTCAGTCTTACAAATGGGCGTCCGAAAATAGTCATTTTTGAAATGCTCGTCTAATACCTTACGTAGACTCTTAGTTAGCTGTTTATGGTCTGCTATGATGAATAGTAAATCGCTCGCGATAACCGCAAAACCTAGGAATAGAGTAACCGCAAACGAGGAAACATTATCACATGTTTCATTCATTAAAGTAAATGCATCTACTAAATCGGTTTTACCGAGACCATAATTCATTGTGCTAACCGAAATATATCGAAAATTTATCTTGAGTAACGTGCCTCATTTGAAGGTTTCGGTGCAGAAAGTTTAATTTATTATGGTTTCACTAAGAGTTGAGTGTGAATGTTCAATGTTGTGCGAACGCTTGAAGATCATGTTTACCTACATTGAGTGTTTGTAAATCTTGATGGACGTGTCACAGCCTCAACATAGCTTATTTTACATAGACATTACGTCATTTATCTCAGTTCAAGGCTAGTTTCAGTCAGATGACAAGCGATTGACGAGCGTCTTGCTATTGCATTTACAATTACACGGATCATAATAATGCATACCACACGCCGAGAAGATATTCGAGAGATGTAATAACACATAATAATCCCGCATAAATATTGCAGAACCGATCGTGTATAACAAATTGCTGGGCCGTTGCTACATGACACATGAATTAATACCAATGCACATCAAAATCAAGACGTATGCAATCAAGTAGTCGTGCCAGCAAACAACACGACGACGAACTGAGGCAGTACGCAGTGAAGACCAGTCCAAAAATATACAAAAGCATATTGCAATGAGGCCAATGAATCTATGGCGATTGGCGAGCCGTGCGCTAGACTGATTAATCAATGTATAAGGTTGACTGACGACGGTGAACGAATTTAAATCAACATGATTGAGCTAAATATATTTCCATAAAAGCGTGCTGCGGCATCTAGCGTAATTAGGCATAATTACTAAGGCGTCTAGACGTTGAGGAGCAGGATTGTATATGGATTATGGCCCTACGAAGTAAAGTGCCATTTAAGTCTTATGAGATGCAGGTCGACTTCCGAACATCTGTACGAGTGAATCGGCTAACCGCTTGTATTAAATAAACACAACTGATAAAGTGTCGGGGATTTCTGCTAACATAATAAAACATAATCTAATCTATGAAAACAAATTCTGGTGCTTATAAAATTCACATTAGGCTGAGCTGCAACATTTATCTGGACATACTTTGATACTCACTAGACAGAATAGAGTGCAGCCAAGTCGTAGTGTTTGTTCCCCTAGGAAAATTAATACAATGGTAACACATAAGTATGTACAAACTTAATTAAAAGACACTTATTCAATGTCTTGGAAGTCATGTTGCGAAGAAAAATTATGATCTTGGCTACCACACGTTTTATAATCATAAGATTCTTTGATCAGCGCTTTGCATGTTTGGTGCCATATATCGTGTTTACAGGCGGGTTGCTTCCACTTCCATCCCATCCAACTGCGAATAACAGTCTACGCCGTTACAAGTACCTAGCACAACAATCACAAACATAGGGTTTTTTGTGCAGAACTGTGAATTTGCAATGTTTGGATTGACCACACGTTTGCAGGCTAACTGATTGTGATGCAACCCGTATCTTTACACGTTAACCGTCGTTGATTCAATCAAAGATAATGTCTGAGTACTCCAAACGTAACGGTTACTATGAGTGGGTGTTACTTACATTTAATGAGTACGACCGAGTCGTGGGGCTCGCACTGCACCTGGGTGGCGTTCATGGCCAGCAGCCCAACGCTGCCCGCCCCGCCACCCGCTCCGCTCGCCTCTCTGCCATCAAAACATTAATTTAAGCACAACTTCACTAAGTATATTTCCCGAAGGATGTTGGTATAATGGTCCGTCCCCTTTGCCATTAACTCTCCGTAATGTCCATGGGAATTTCCTAGTAGAAAAACGCAATTTGCTCTGATCTGAGCAAAGAAATCATGTCTTCACACCTGGCAGCGCGTATTCATGATTTCTTTGCGACCTTAGGCCACTGAAGGATTCAGTATTTTTTATCCTTTTATTATATTTAGCTGAGCGTCTACTTGCTTGTAGTGTCTGGAATTAAATAATCCCTCATATATGTTCTACTACATTTTTCAGTGAACCACAGCTCAGAACAATGAATAGTTTTACCAAAATTAGGGCAAAGACCAGTTGACTGTTGTGATTCTGAACTACCTGAAACTTTCATAGTTTTCATGGACCAATGAAGCAGTACATAATTACTATTGCCTATCATTACTACGAGTAAGTATTACGTTATTACGTAACAAGGCTGTCTGTTTCACAAGCGTTGCGATTGCAATAACTGCGCTACGCCAGGTTTTAGATTGACAGCACGAAAAAGTGTGAAAGTAGGCATTTTCGTAGGCTATTCGATAAAATCAATTTGGCGATAAGAACAATCATGTGATAACGCATTAATGTAGGCCTAATCGTGACACAGATAATGGGAGACTTTACAGAATATGTCACGTTCATCTTGATTGCTTACACTCATGAACGATAGTGATGTTACTCAAGAAATTATCTAAGAGTGTCTGGCATTTAGATGCTCCTCCGTTGACTGTTATTCTTACCAAGTTCTACCTACGAGTCGAACAAAAGGCACAAAGACAATACTTTCTGGTAAAGCGAAATCGATTTTCTTGACCTCGAATACTATTTTAAGATTCTCTTATTTTTAGCAAACGAAAAAGTTTAGATTCTGCAGGTTCTTGCAGGTAATCTAACAAGGAAATAGGTGGCCAGAAGGGACATTTTCATCACAAATCATCGACGCATGAACATGACTGGTGCAGTTATACTCTACTACAATCAACAAATGTTGGGCGATGATGTCATCATCATCAAGCTTGGCAGGCGGATGTGTAATTGCAACATGGCGTCATCAGAACACAAGTGGATGAAACTGTGTACCTGAATAAACCATACTACGTAGGTACTGTAATACTTCGACGAAAAGAGTAAAGAGGAGTAAGTTTTAGTTGGGAATTATGCTTGTTACATCCCTTATTTTCACCATGAAAAATAATTGCAACAGCGCTGCCTATAGTAATTATAACTAAGCTAATGTTGACTTGCTAAGCGTTAGTCATCAGCTACTCCCATGAAGAACAAAGGAATTAAACATTGCGACTGTATAAACTAGAGGAATTAATAGATGTAGTACACTATACTTGGATCGTAAAGCAACTTGCAAGAACCTTTATTTCGAAACTTGGTTCATTTGAAACAGGACCTCAATTTTTGAATGGCTCGTGAAAATTCCGATTGCGGAGTTGCAGATCGTATTCGCGAGTAATTTATCAAGTTCGTTTTATAAATTTATGAATTCTGCACATACTGCTGACCTATTTTGATGTAATGAACCTACTTCGGAAACAATAAAGATTTTTGTATTTGCACAAATTCTTTCAAAACATTTACGAATTCGAAAAGTCATAATTCAGCAAGAAGGTGGCATTTACAGCTTCCGTGGGATTGTTTGAGGTTTTGAGATGACGGCGTATAAAATATTGTAGCTTTCTTTATTTGAGTCAACATTTGGGTGATTCAAAGGTGGTAAACATGACTCTCTGGTAAACAACGTTTCAGTTCCCAGAGTTGCATATACGAGATTGAACTACCATGCTAAGCGGTGTCATCTCTGACTGCATCGGCAAGAACAAATGGGTAGAGTAGCTACTTGCTGGTTAAAGATCAAAGGTCTACATAACCAGTGACAGGTTGCCAGTCTATGACGTAATGATATAATATCTACACCAAAGAACCAATAACAGCAGAACAGAAGAAAAGATCACGTGTAATTACACTAGAGAAGAAGATATCGGAGTGGGCGTAACTATAATATTAATTATAAATTGTATTTTCTGGTCACCATAGAACAGAAAAACTATGCAACGTGATACCGTCACGTTATTATCCATTTCGTCAATTAAGCGAAATTGGATCCGATCTCATTCAATTTCGCTTATCATGCGTTCTTTAGATTGGAGTTCTAGTATTATAGAGTAGCTACCTCATAGACCATTGATTCAAATCTCTTGGTAAAAAAGTGATTCTTTGTTGCTGTTTCCAGTGTGAGTCCTGTTATGGTGTACTCAAATAGACTATGGGACATTTTCTCCAGTGCCTTAGGCGCCTAATACATGCATCTCAGGCGGTAGAGGCCTTACCTCTAGCGAGCTACTGATGAATGTGCACATCATCTAGCTACACTCTTTACAATTTGTCTGACTATTGTTGGTGTTGATGTGAATGTGTTTTATAGAGGAGCTTGTGGTTAAATAGTAGCAGCCGCGCGGGTCGACCTTCAAGGTTATGCAGTGATTGCCTAGTTTGGTTCGTGGATTGGTGACCATCCAATCATACCAAGTTACCTTCGTAACACGGAAAGCACGTTAAGCCGTTTGGTATCGGCTGTCATTTGTACCTAGATCTTTGCAGACTTTACAGGTAGTAGTAGTGGCCTCAGAAGTCTGACCAACAGTCTCCATATAAAATTCTGGTATTCAACTCCATCCGGTAGGACTGAAAGTCGACCGCAAACATGCCTAGTTGGGAAAAGGTCTAGGCATATGATGTGGATGTGTTTCATTCATTATTTATAGGTGCATTCATTAATATTCATAATCTTTAGTTATTTCTCCATTATGATGAAAATTGGTCAATCCATTAATTTTTTTGGCATTGAAACTCAAAAAAATACGCTAGTAAGTTTAAATTTTATTACATGTCTCATCTTTTGCACGCAACGCGAATTAATGTCATGAAAGCAATTCAACTCAATGGGTACAAATTGATGCTGATAAGTGCGCGATGTGCGATTAGCCTTCAGAATGGCGAATGTAGGATACCACTAGGAGGATTGATTTCAATGTTTTTTGTTTCGAACAATCCGTTCTGATTAATAATGGACGGATTTATAAGTACGTGAACTACCTTGTCTTAGTAGTTCTTCCTTTTACAGCAAATCAAAAAAGAACAGGGGGTCTCAAATGGCCGCTTTAGCAGAATCATAATATGAATCACGTTAGAAATTTAAAATTCTTAAAATGGACTTTATGCTTATGAACATAAAGTCCATTTCGCAGGAATACAAAGTCTGAGGAAGATCTTCAGACTATGGTGTTCCCGGATGACTGACTTTTGACTCTTCAGAGTAATTGGGTCACACAGATTATGCAAAGGAAAACATCGAGTTTGAAAAAAATGTCTAGAGCAAAAAAATGTCATAATAAAGCTGATAAAACAAAATGTGTTTGGGCAACAATGGATTACTGAACCATTGTCTTGAAACTTATTCTACAGGGCGTAAAAAAATATTTGAAAATTAAAATGGACTATGAGACTGTGACAGTGATTGAGTAAGAGAAAATAATATGAGGATGCAAGGGCAGGAGTGTCCAGAAACCTTATTGTATTCATGAGTAGAAAAGTTAGATATGTAAACTTTTTAAAACAACCTGGAGAGAGTTCTGAGAAATTTGAAATAAAAAAAAAAAAAAACAAGCAAAAAGGTGTTTGCTGAGTTTAAGTTCAAGTGCATTTAATAATTATATTAAAGTCACTAATTAAAGCTCAAAACACTCTTTAAATTGCAGACATTTTCAGTGTGGGCAGTAATTTTAAATTCAACACTGTGTTATTTGTGCATGACCATGTTATGTTATTTAAAATTTTGACATAACTAAGCCACAGATAGATTAGATAAAATAACATTAACAAAAGTTTAATGAATGATGAGATGAGCGGTGATTAATTATAAAAATCTTAATATGGTTGAATGGACCTGATTGATGCTGTGGATTTCTGCATAAATAGGTACAAGATCAGTTCCAGCAATAAGCACTGTATTATTATTATTATTTTCATACTTTTATTTAGCTCGGCTTTATGCTAGATTAATAGGATAATACGGGCCGAAGCAAGTATTACCTCGGGAGAGTGGTTATATAATATAATGAAGATAATGGTCAGGTTTTCTGATGGATAAGTGTCCATGGAAGTGGGAGGTGTGTTGATTACTCTTTTTTTTCTCATTATTTTTGTTACTTTAATTTTGCCCAACACTAAGAATTTCTCATGTAGTGCATTTACAAACATTTAGACTCACATAACACAAACAGTCAAACCCAGAATCACTACCAGTTAGTACTGGTAAGACTGGTTGTCAGACTTTCGGGCTTCCCTGACTATCCGTATCTTTGACAGTCAGTCAAAGATCTACAAATTGCAGCTGGGACCAACAGTTTCAAGGACTGTCTGCGGCAGGGATGGAACTCATGTCATGGATGGTGACTCATTAATAGACCGGCCTCACAAGAATTGCTTAACCTTACCTGACTTGTACAGATGTTGTTACATATTTAGCCACTAGCCCTTCAATTAGTTGAGATTCAAGCTCATCATATTATGATTTAAGTACTTCATTGTCTTTGTAAGTTGGTTCTTCAGAAACAAACACTACTACTGTGAAAACATGAGGATGATGCTTAGAAATCTTGACAATGCCTCTTTCTCAGTACATGAGAGCAAGTTCAATGGCAAGTTTATTATTTACACTAAAGTTTACTTGGAACTTTGGAACAGAGATTCAGACAAGGGGAAAAAGACAGGTGTTCTGGTTTTAAAAGATCATTATTGACTAAAAGTCAGGAGATAAGCAAGAAGTAACTTATTTTGCAGAGATTTCAAGTAGAGGTATGTACCTTTTTTATTTTTTTCTGATGGGAAATCATCACATGACTCCTCCCGCTCTGGGCGGAGCAGGAGGGAGTGTAAGACTTTTACTGACTAAAACCCATCCATGTTCCTTCATCGCCCTTTGTGTTTCGGGGCCACGGTATCTCTTTCGAATAGTCCCGCAGCCCCGGCAGGTATCGGCCCTTGCGGACCCCTTCTTTTTTTGCTGACTCTCTTTGAGGCGCGCGTGGAACACGAACGCGCCGTCGATCCGGCCTGTTGTCATGAGACGGACGGACGGCGAGAGAGGTATACCTAACACCCACTTTTTGTCACTTATGTTTAAGCCTAGAAGTAATGGGGGCGAGCCTATTGCCTACAACCAGTCACAAATCCAGACTGCATTTGGGTTTAAAATTGTTATTGGGTTACTCTTAGTAGAAAAACTCATTGTACTATTTGCCCAAACCAGGAATTGAACCCAGGACCTCACGCTCAGCAGTTGCGATTGCGACCACTAGACAATCTGATCAAGATTAAGTTTATTAGTGACTGGCTGACGTCACGCGGTTTTACCCGCGTAGTTCCCGAACCCGTGGAAGTACGGGGAATAATATAGCCTATGTTACTCGCTGATAATGTAGCTATCCATTGCTGAAAGAATTTTTCAAATCGGACCAGTAGTTTTTAAGTTTATTCGTTACATGTACATACAAAAAACAAATCTTTCCTCTTTAAAATATTAGTATAGTTATGTAAATGATTAGAATTTGACTAAAAACCATGCAATTAAAAATGTTTGTTTTCATTCAAATTACATATTACAAATGCCAATGAAAATCAAATTGCAGATATAGGTCAAAGAGAAACCTGTTATAGATAACAGTAATACACATTACATTGTATTATGATACTGATACCAGTTTGAAGCACTTCAAAGATTATTGTATTACATAAAACTTTCATAATGACTTGTTTATCTGGGCATCTCAAATGATTACTTTCATGACTAAACATTTGTTCAACTCCTTTCATACAATAATATTAAAAGAGTTACAAATTTAAAGGAACAAGAACGCTTTCTTTTATGTTTCCTTTAGTTAACAAGGAAATAAAAGGGTGGGAAAGGCAAACATTATGGAGGGTGTGTTCAACATGTGGACTGATAATAAAAGTGATAAAAATAGCATCTGTGTCCCCAGTGGTTTATCAAAATGATCTGTTCTGAAACAAGTGTTTTAATGATGAACAGGGATGAGGGCTACAAAACTGAAAAAACTGGGTGGTCCACCATAATAGAGAGGCAAATAAAATTAATTTACATCATCAACTGCCTAGCCTTTTCCCAACTATCTTGGAGTCGGTTTCCAGTCTAACCGGATGCAGCTGAATACCAGTATTTTACATGAAGCGACTGCCTATCTGAACTCCACAACCCACTTAGTACTGGGTTGTGGAGATCAGATATCAGAATACCCCTTGGCAAGACTGGTTGTCAGACTTTTTGGGCCACTGACTACCTAAATGACAGCCGGGGCCAACAGCTTAACGTGCTTTCCGAGACACGGAGCAAACTCAGTATGTAAGGGCGGTCACCCATCCACAGACCAACCTAGGCAAGCACGACTTAACCTAAAGATCGAGCGGCTATTATTATTTAGCCACAAGCTCCCCAAATAATATTAATTTACATTTAGTTAAATAATATTATCATTTACATTAATGAGCCATAATACACAATGAATACACATTGTTTTATTATCAATAAAAGTTCTGTTCGTGGAATGATAATTATGTATGAAATTGGTTTTTACCATGAAAGTACAGCTGGCATCGGCATCGAGGAAAGACTAATTAAATTAATGAACTTAATTTATTTGTAACAATTTGTGGAATAGCCTAATTTCCAAGAATTACTGTAACTACGGGAAGTACCACATTAGTGAATAGTGTTGCCTTTTTTAGTTAGGTATAACAATGAAACTTGTGTATTACATTTTTGTTGTAGGAAGGAAAATAATAAATTATATAGCTAGTCTGCCTAAACATTGCAAAAACAACAGGTGTGATGTTATGGTGTTGTTTATTAATTATACAGTTCAATAGAGGCTGAACTTTTCTATTATTATCATTATTTAATGAACTTAATTTTCAATTATTTTCAGTTTAAATGCTGAAAGTATGTGTCCATAACATAGGTATAATACCACTCAGGTATCTGAATCTTCATAGTTTACCTAATGCAATGTTATTCAAAATACACATGTTTGTGTTCATACTATTCATTTTCATGGACACTTCGAGATTGTAAAAACCCCAAATTATAATAACTTGTTGTCAGCCAACTTAGCAGAGGTTTTTGTCCAACAGCTGGAAGGCTTATTCAACAAACAAATAATTTAAATATTTTACAAATCATTTCCTTCCAGAGGAAACTAAGTCATCCAGAATTGATTATTTGGAGTCTTTTAGAGTCAGAAATATGTGCTTGCATACAATACCTACTTAGTTCAGTACAAATCCTATGACCCTGCTTTATATGCAAATAAGATAAGCACTTGCATAGTTTTATCAATTGTTTGTTTTTAGTCAGAAGCCTATCCCTTTTATTTACTTAGTTGATAATGTTTTTCCTGACTTTCAATGTATAAATTGCTGAGAGATTTTTTCTGGACTCACGGAGGTGTTCAGGAGATAAATAATTAAACCAGGAAGAGTAATTTAATTTTAAGCCAGTGTGCACTCTAAAAAATCCCGTTCAAATCATTTCTCTATAGTTTTATTTTCAATTAAAACATACTTTTTTAGTCATTAGATCAACAAACTAAATATTGAACAGTTCCACAGATTTGCTGTTCCACAAATCAAGTGGTGGGCATAATAATAATTGGAACAATGACAAGTAGGGGAGTTGCCTAACCACCACACTGTTATTCAATAAAAGGAACAACCACTTGTTTACAATTATTACCAGTCTTTCTCGTGCCAGCTGGTGACTCCGCGCCTTGCATTCAAGATAATTTACTGAGCACACTAGAGTTTAATAATTAGTTGCACGTACTTTCATTGGTGCAGTCGTTATAAATCTCGTAAGCTTCACACGCTGACACACCGCACGATACCGCGTCTGACATCTGACACTGGGGCTGGTCACCAGACGTTGTCATCCGTTGTCATAATTTTAGGTCAAAGTACGTTGAACTTGAACGCGCTTTACTCACCGTAAAATGCTTATTGCCGGCACTTGCTTCCCTACGGAATGCGTGCAGGCAGGGCCCGCATTCGCTAGGAAAGCATTACCCACTGTTTTATGCACGTTTGGAAAGTTTCCTCACTGGAAACCGGCCACGACAACAATCACTGGTCACACTGTTGGGTCCACGGGCACAAGATCTGACAATAACGTACTGAACAACTAAATACCACCACCTCTCATATAATCCACTGTTTTACAGACAAAAGACACAGGTATCCATGCATCGAACACTTTAAAAAGTCACAAAGCACTGCAACAGTAACAGTTCACAGACGGTTAGTTTTCAGTGTTGCTTAAAAAAAGTTCACACGCGTATCTTGTCTAATTAAAAACTTGTTAACTTTTAAATTAATAACAACAAAATAATAGGAAAGGAACGTCGATCGCACCGCAAAATCCGAAAAACACAAGACGCGCAGCTGGCTAGCTGTCGCCTCTCGCTTGACTGCGGGGACAGCGGGTGTGCGGGCGGGCGGAGGGGCAAGCGACCGCTTCTACCGCGCCCCCTATGCTTCCCGCCTCGTCTCGCAAGTCATTTCATTATTACGTTACGTTTATTTTATTTTATTTTGAAGTTTGAACCTGCATTCGTCTGCGTTCTGTATCCTACTGCAAGAGAGATTATTATGTATCAAAATGCGCTTGATGCTTGATATTACAGGTGTATTCAATGACTTATTTATTAATCGAGATTGACTTATCTAAATCCTTCAAAATTTCGTAACAAACAAGCCTAGTTTTTTTTATTAAACTTATGTTTTCTAACAGTCTGTCAGTCATAAAAAAGCCTGCTTATAATAAGTAGGTAAGTACCTACCTGTATTATATTTCAAATAACTGTCCAGGGGGAACCATATAAAATTAACGTGACATATAAAGTATCTATACCATTGAGCTACTACCTACTACTACGATTTAGAGTTGGTTTTACAACATAACAATAGACATACGACGCGACGCTCCTGTTCCTTTCCTTCTATCCTACTTACCGTGAGAACTTTTACAAGCGATCGAGCAATTTACTTGCACTGATCATGCCACTTAGATTGTAGATGCACCTCGTCGAACTATCATAGAAGCGGACGGGTAAGTCGTAGTCGGCTGCCTCGTCTGGAACGTGGTAGGCGCGAATGGCAATTTAAACAAGCAGCTGTTTTGTTGATGAAAGCATGCGCAGCGTGCAGTGGTTGGCCTTCGTCGACAGAGATAGGTATAGGTACATATTATGCCTGCATTGCATATTTTCGTAAAAAATAATTTCACACGGCCGACTTTCAGTTAATTTTCGAGAAAGTAATCCTTCATTGGCGATCTATCAAGGAGTGCAACGAGTTTCTCCTTAATCATTACAGGGCTTGGATAACCACCCCTGTGGCCTGTGGGCCTGTAATTACTGGTAGTTTGCCGGCAGATGAGTAAATGCTTTAAATTCTGGGTTGTAGGGAAAGTGAAGTGTTAATGCGACAACTTGATCATAGTGTTTCATGCCTTTCTACCGGCGAACAGGGAAGGGATTCCGCGAACTTTGAGTTTGACCTCGCTTTAAACAGTTTACAACGTAAGTAATTGGCTATTATATTAACCATGATACCGCGAAGATCCTATTTATCCGTTCGCTGAAGTCTGCTGTCAATGGTTCGGGACCATCTGCTTCTGTTTTTGCTCGCTAGGTAACAATAAACTTTACCCCAATTCATGGAACGGAAGTGGGGTGTGGTTTGGGTGCGTCCTTGAGGAGAGTTCAACTCATCATTGGGACCGAGACCGGAAATTTCTATTCCCATATTTTTGTTTTGTTTATAAAAATACCTCTAAAAAGTAGTTTTAAACTTTTACGAAATAGAGACAGTACAACTATCACCAGCATTAAAGTTTCATTCTTTTATTGTGACGTCAACTGTCTAAATATTCCGGTAAACCTGGTAGCAACAATGATGTCAATAAATAATGTAATAGAGAAATATCTCAGATAAATAATGTATATAATGTAAGTTCACACAGTTCGAACGGATATCCTTTCTATTTCGGTCCAAGGATAAATGCTAATGGTACCTGCCTGCTTGGATAATATTTCACCGTTTGTCAACATGCCTAACGGTTGTATAAGCATTAAACTTAGAGACACATAATGGACGTTTCTGTACCTTTATGTTCTGCAGTTAAAGACTGAACGCCTACGCATGTCATAATATCAGCTAGACAACAGTTTATTTACGTTATACTACAAGGATTATATTATCTGTGGTTATACTTACTTATGTAGGTTCTTTAAAAGATAATTTTGAAACCACAGCCTTTTCCGTAGGTTATGAAACTTCAGGGTTGAATAGAATCTAAACTTGAATAATCCCGTAACATATTACAGACCTTACAGTCTGTAATAGCAGAATAATAATCCAAAAATAATTTCCCAATGCGACATTCCCATTGTTTGATTGTTCATCTATTTTATTGGATCATTCCTATGCTGAAACTGGTAAAGTAGCAATTCTAAGTAGTACTTACCTACCTGATACATGTAACACACATCACGCATTTTGAAAACTTAGGGGAGTCCAAAAGAAAATTGGTACCTAATAACCTATAAGGTATATAATATACCGAAATGTTCGAGTCACTCTACATCGCTGAATAATTATTTTCATTCTAATTTTATGCAGGTCAAGCCTTTATTTATTTTTTCCCGTTGCGAACCGATGTAGTAGCTTTTGGTCTTAGCTAAACAAATTGACTGTAATTTGCTAGAAGTGTTTGCGAGGTAAAATACGAACAATTTGCATTTTAACATAATGAAGAAAGTTTTGTTTGTAGTAGACGAAAATATGTTAGTAGTACCTACCTATATGCTTAAAAGGTTTCTAGTTTCTACTATTACCTGTAATTCAAGTAGGCAGGTAAATATTAGCTAAATGTAGCTTAACCAAATGGAGACACTCCCTAGACACGGTGTAACTCAGCAGTCAGAATACAGACGATGTCCCACCATCTAAGTAGGTATTCTTCTCTTTGTGCTCAACCACTAGTAGATACTTTTTTTGTTATCGGAGGGAAACCTTCAAGGCGACCAGTCTTTGGTGACCGGGACCTCACTAATTCATAGACTTTTACGCGGCCATTGACAAAGTTGTGGACGTGGCAGGATCGTATCAGGTCCGAATATAGGAGATCAGCTAATCGTCGGGAATCATCTTTATAAATAAGGAAAATGAAGTCTACTGTAGATGCAGACACGATAAACTATTATGGACCACTGATTACTCCCGTAATTGAAGCAACAATACTTCAATCTTCATTACAGAACCAAGTGCCAGCGGTATGGAATGGGACTACATTTTATTTATACCTTTACAAGTCGCATACTCGACGCGCCTTGCTCAAAATATCGCGTCGTGCCGGCGACTTCCGTCGATTCAAAAGCCGACTAGGTACCACTTATGGAGTTTTTTACCATGACACTTTCGAACACGACATTTTGTTTATTCAAGCGTTTTGGAGAACAGTGGACATTAGAATAATTTTCGTTTAAGATTCATTGACAGTTAATGGCCTGTCAATTAATTAATCAAAAATGAATGAATGAATGTGGCATTAAGCAGGTGACTGTTTTGCGTTTTAAGAATCATTAAAGATAATAATTAATTATGCAGGTAAAATAGACAGCGTGGTGCCAAATGAATAGGAATATTAAAGTGGCTATTAAGCATTGTCAGGACAACGAAAATGACAAAGGGCTGATTGTAAAGGTACTACAATGGTCTGACGTAACTAAGAGTACCTATTTCCAGCTGTTTAAAACGGCATAGAGCGGAAGGCACAGGAAGAACAGTTAAAAAAGAAATGTAAAAAAAGTTTGATAAATTTGGTGAAGAACTACCTACATAGGTGAAATTCAAACACAAAATAAAAAGGTGCGGTAGAGATCGAATAAGCACATAATTTTCTGAAGTAAGTAACCACAGCTTTGTCATCGTGTTGTGACATCGACGCCCATGCAGCAGTGCTAGATCATCCTGACCAACAGTTACTTATGCCAGGAAGTGGAACCAAAAATACCTTTTCCGATTTGTTAAATCAGTAAAAACGTGGAATTTTCCGAGTATCCTGCTACATTAGCAATGGAAACACACCATGAACACATTTTTTCTGGTAACTTTTTATGTTCATATTGTCCCAAGTTTTCGTCGGCAGACGATGACTTATCAGACGGTTGAGTGGCGGCATTCATTTTGTTGAACTCTGCGCTTCATGTGTTTGTCTTGAGCTAAAAGTAACGGATAGGACGTGACTGCTGAGACAGATCTAAAAATATGTTACCTTTTGATATTTAGGTACCTAGGCAAATCTACTCATTTTTAAAACAAAATCCCGTGCACATGCGATGTCCACATCTGTTCCTTACTACTTACTATTGTGCGGACCAATAGTAGTAAAACGAAAAGAGTACACACTAGTCATTGGCTACTCTTCCGAGCCGCGGCGCGGGTAGGTGAATGAATGTTCGAAAGAAGTTTACATTGAAACACGTTTGTTTTGTTAATTAATTAAGTAACAACTTGTCAGATTATGACCTACTGGTTTGTCTAAATAATAAACAAAAAAAAAACTCGTTTCCAATTTTATAGAATGGAGATGGAAAATTGGATCGCTATTTGTATAATTTGATTGGACTCATCTATTTATAGAGTTTTATTTTTAAATTATTCAAAATAAGAGCGGTAAATCCGGTTATTTTCAGAAAATCACTCAACCAATTAAAGGGACATTAGCGAATTGAATGGCGTGTATCAATAGAGAAGCATTGTTATGGGTGCATGGTGGCACGGACCATTTAACCTGCCTTATCAATCGGTAACGGTCGGCGCTAGGGGCGGAGGTCAATGCACCTACTTTGTTGTTGTTACCTTTTTAGAGCTCCCCGTTATCCGAGATATTATGTAATAAACTGATAGGAAGTTTATATCATCGTTTTCGTGTTATCGTAGCTCAGTGCTGCGTGCTGATCGTTTGATTACCCTAATTAAGTTAATCTTTATAATCTTTGCCTTAGTTAAGCGGTTGCTGAGAAAATTCAAAGTCATTTCAACAAAATCTTAGTAAACATTTGCTGTTAACTTAGATAATTATAAGGAATTCTAATTAATTCTGCAGATTTCAGCGATCTAAAATTTATATTGTCTTTTTTAGACCCTGTTGAAAGACGAATGTAAGATAATACGCAGTGATATCCACCCATATATTACTCAAGAAAAGGGATATTCATAGCTTCAAGACTGCAATCGACAGACAAACCACTCACGGGAAGTAATTGGGGGGGGGGGGGGGGACAATTTTATTGTCAATTGCACTCTGAACAGCATTCCGTCATTGATTGTTCCAGTAGAAGCAAGCAAGTAGATTTTAACTAAGTTATTTCAATCTTGTTTTTTTATTCTATTGCACCATCTGAACCTTGTCCCTCTCATCTCAGTCTGCTTGATGATTTAATAATGAGTGCCTTCTGGTGCTGAAAATTCTGATATCCACTACGAAAATCAAGTTATTTTTTGCTCTAAGAACAAATGCGCGCCGACACAAACTTTTCCTAGCATGACCTTAGTGTCACGAAAGCAATCGTTTCTGTAAAAACCATTAACAAATTACATTCACGGTCTAAATTAAAAATCTTTGTAGTCAATAATTTACACAATCAACTTTCTGGACGGGTCCAGTACGATACCCAGATTGCGCAACACGTTATTGAAAAGATAGAGCCTTAGGCCCACCTGTTGATATTACCTACACTATTTCATTGATAGTAATTACAGGTGATTTACATGTAGTGTCGTTACGTAACCACACATCATATCTATACGTTCAATTTACCAACTAATCGGACTTTTTAATTTATGCTTTAATAATGCACTTCAACTTAACGTGGGAGGTGTGGCTTTGATCGTAAATATGACTAATAGTCTTTCATTTTGATTCGCTTTTTACTTCTCATATTATTTATGGAAAATGATGATACATTCACACCTAATGTAATACTTATTTTTACACAGACCCAAACCGTCTGTATGAGTAACACTGTGTTTCACACAACTTCAAAAGCATTTGCCAAACTTCAACAATAATCAAAATGTTACAGACATGTAGCCGTGAAGTGTTTTGAATCTCGTATTTGGTTCAAGAACAATATATCGTCGCTAGGTTACAGCAAGTCCTGTTAGCAGGCTATTACCAAAACGCATATAAGTTTCGCTAACACCGCTATTGTATTGAAAATTTGCGAATATTCCGTAACACTATTACCGCGTTTACAGTGTCATGCTCAGTTTGTAAGCGATTGCGAAACATTGGTTATTGTCTCTAAACTCTCTAACCTAACAGACCGTATGGGCTTAGAATAGAAATCCGTTTAGTGTACGCTCCCATGAGAGTCGTGCGAATTATAATCCGTCTCATTATGTAAAAGAAAATGTCCGCTTTCTTTATGTACTTACAAATAATCAGGTATCGAAAGTTCATCGGATACAATGGCCGCAGCCGATGACACTGCCGGCTTCTTATCGAGCATCGCTAACACGCTAGCTGACTCACTGCCCATACAATTCACTTAATTATTATAATTTTCGTAGTCAAATTCATCCGCGCGATAACTGGCCGGCTCGAGTGAAAGTATTCTGGATTAATCAGTCGTTCGTCTATGGAGGCAAGTTCAATGCCTCGATTATGACTGTTATTTAAATTATAATATTCTTTTGCTTTCTTACGCTATGAATGGCGGAGGCGTTGCAAGGCAGGTGGGTGCTGTAACCGCGGCCGCGCTGCTTCGCTGGACGTAACACCGCCGTCCGCGAGAGCTTTCTAGGCCGTGCTATCTTCCTCTACGTCTCAAGTACATGTCAAAGTGTCAACTACAAGTATGAGAGGTCTCTTATCATAAATCCGGTTGTAATTAATTAAGATGTCGTTGGATAAGGATGTATGTGTGTTGTAATTAGGATCTCAGCAATGTGCTGTTGTGCCAACTCCAATGTTTCTCGGAAATGCAGTGATTGGTCGCTGAATAGTGAATGTTGGACTTGGACGAAGAAGAAAATCGTCTATTTTTTATTAAGTGTAATGTCTAGATAATGAGTAGCGATAAGTTAATAACATTGCTGCACGTTTGCATGACAAACCAATTGGAGAAATGAAAATAGTCTCGCTTTCGACTGATTTTATCACGGGGTTCGCTGATGTGCCTAGTTATCTAGTCGCATAAGGCTATAGGAGTAATAGTGTCGTAATACTTGTAACTTGTCGCAAGTAATTGGTTTGGTCGCAGAAAGTGAACAGCGGGTCTTTGATCTTTGCTTTATAAGTTCAAAAATGTGTGTTATTATGAACATTGCATAATGGAGTCTAACAGATGACACAGTAACCTAAGTATTACGAGACGTGATTCAGTCTATTAATTCTATCTATTGGTTGAGCTATTTGTATTCTTCGTTGGAAATCCAGGTCGATGGAACTGAATACGTATATAAACTAGCGTCGATGGAGCGTGAGATACACAGCCGTCTGCCACATACCTTTCAGCGACTTCATTGTTTTCTGTGTGTTTAGAATATTAGTTAGACATACCTCATGGACAAAGCTTTGATTTGTTTTCTTTTTGAGTCTAAGAATTTGTGCGATTTCCTTGACCTATTGAAAATAATGGTACAGCGGCCAGCGGCGTCATTGTCGTTTCGTTTATTTCAATGAGCCGAGAATTAAATTGGTGCTGTGGCTAGAGGGGTACGGTATTGCATTTAAATTGTTTGAATCTTCGCAGTACATAAACGATAGGACACAATCGGATAAAGGAATATTTGTCTTGATACTGAAGTAAACAAGTCCAGTTTTATGTGTAGAAGTGATCCGACCGATTTTAAGAACTGTTCCGAATAATGAAACTTGTAAAAAACATACCGGCAAAAGAAGATAGAATTCTTTTCAACTTTGATCTACAACTTCCTATTTCGAAGTTTTAGTTCCACTCCACTCCACCAACAATTGTTTTACTTGTCATCTTGTTACTAAGCAATTTAAGCCAGCTTAATTTCCTCGTTGATCCAAATAAAGTCAAGTACAAAGTAGTTTAAGCAAGGTTGTTACCGGAAGAAGATCAAACGACTTGCTTAGTTCATGGCAGACATTTCGGCTAAGCGACATAAAAGTTTAAGGACTGTGATGGGAGCTCTGATTGCATAAAGTCATGTAACGGTGTTTTGTGTGGCCTGCCGCATGCAATGAAGATAAGAGGGTTAACGGAGCGGCCACGGCGAAGGCATACAAAGTGTGGTCATATGGACGTAAAGCCCGACTGACATGAGGCCGGTGGTTCTTGTAAGCAAGCCTATACAGTAAGCCAGTTGCCAAGCGTTATAGCTATGTCGAAGCAGATTGGGGTTAATATTTTGGACTTACACACAGCCAGATATTTTGGTCTCTTTATGAAGAAATACCAATGGGCTTGCATTTGCTCGTATATCCACAACCGAACACTGCAGACAGTTGAACACCAGCTTATTGTATTAGCCTATGCAAACACACTATATTTTTGAACTAGGAAGGTATGGCTGGTACAATAGTCCAACGATATATTGTTTGCCAGACCATACGAACAGTCAATCAACCAGTGGGATAGCAACCTGGTCAAGGGCTTCAAGCAAGCGGAAGCAGATAGAATGCAAGCGTCTTGACATTTTTATAGATGTTTTCCCAAAAATGTTCCCAGTCGCTGGACTCGTGTCAGCCGGGCTTAACCACAAAACTATATACCACAGTAGGCAGGTAACACTCGCCACCTAACATTACGGTGCTCACGTAAGCATGAATATGAGCTCGTAATTAAAGAAATCATGGCCGCTCGTTAGCCCACTTTATTACAGTTTTTGCTTGGAGACCTAAATAGTTTCCTTCTGATTGTGTCGCAAAATTGTGGCTGTTAAGACATCTTAAGATGGTCTTAATTTTAAAGGTCGTTGATGACTTGGTGTTTAATAAGTAGTTATCTGTAAAGCTATGCTGATGCATTGCAGCAAGAGGATGTCTTTGAGCAAATACCCAGCGAAGTCTTCAGAAGTCAATTAAGCTTAATGGCGATTTAGTCAATTTAGACCAGCGGACACACCTCAAATGCGGTTAATGTTCCCCTTCCTGGCGGTTCTTTGTAGAGTCTAGAGAATCCGCAACCAGCGTTTTTTGCAAGTTTCGAGTTAAAACTACGGAAGTCTAGTTAAATGACCGTAGAAGGCAGGTAGCTAAAGAAATGTGGAAACGTCGTAACGACGTCATCCTGTTGGTTTATGTAACGCTAGTTGGTCAGTAGTACTGAGCAGGGTTCCGCGTGGTCGGGAAGCTGATCATCCGGCCACCTCCGGGGCGCTCCGGGTCCTGGCTGCTGATAAGAGCGCAGTGAAAGTGCCTCCCCAGGCGAGCCGACACCCGCGCCCCGCACCTATTGTTGTGTGACGACGGTCACGCTCCGTTAATTTGAATGCAAGCATGTTTGTAATAGAATAATCTCGTTGATTGATAGACTTATTATATGATGATGAGGTTCCAGGAAAGTTCGCATTGTCCCAACATTGGAGCGGCCGCTGCTAATTTGTCAAAGATATACCCATTACGGTTCGTAATTGAATGTTACATAACTTGGAAGACGTAAACTTATAGAGAAATTGTGAGACCCCGCCTTCGGTCGGTTAAAAGGCTTTAGGCGTTATTCTCCATTCAATAGCGAGCATCGATATATATTTTTTAATTTCGGTCGTCGACCTCTCGGATTTTATGGTCCAGGTAATAAATTGAATCGATAATTATCGCAGTAACTTGATTTCTATGTGAAATCACTGATCGGCGTAGTGTGAAACGTTACCGGCTCCATCATAACTGCACCGCTCGTGAAGGTAATTCCACTATTCGAATAACATCTGTGTAAAGATGTTGATGTTTGGCTCTAATTGGACGATTAGTTGATTTATCTTAAGTGTTAGAAACTAACGTTCACGGAACACATTCTGCGCAGGTGAAAATAAAGTGTATGATGAAATAAATTTGGCCGTATTTTTAGACGTGACGGTATATTTTTAGCTGTGTTTCGTTCAATATAAACAATAGCAAATATTCGGAATAAGAGATATCAATCTATGAATTGTAATGATCTAACTATTTTTCTGTTAGGAAAGTTTTTCAATTATCTGCTTCACGGGAGTGTTCAACTCCCAGTTGCTACTTCGTTAGTCGACTTAATTGAAATAGAGAAGTAACAAATGGATAGTTAGTTATTCATATTTGTACAGCTAAGTGTAAAGTAGTTAACTTTCACTAGATAACACTGCTCGAGATTAGTTTGCCAAAAAAAGTTCGCAAGTGATTTCTTTTTGTGCTCTATATAGCGTAGTCACGCCTGCCATAAGTATTTGGTTTTGTTGTTTTGTACCAAGGTCAAAAAACCGGATAGCACTACAATACAGTACTTTCGTACTCGATGTACGAAAGCGAATGCGATGCCCCCTGTCCTGCGACAACTTTCTGTAAATATTCGAACCACTTTTTTGTCCTTTCCAAATTGTAATTTCGATGAAGCGTCAATTGTTCGTGAATGGTAATCCTGGACAGGTTCACTTTCCACGGTTATGTAAGTACCCGGTGATGTCAAATAAAGGGTCTTTAATTAACGTGTAGGTGTTTTATGAGCATTCCGACAATGGTGAACACGTACATCGTTTAAACATTGCACTTACAGCAAATGAAAGTTAATGTAGAGCCTAAAGGAATCTAAATAGAAGCTTGTTTTGTTTTGCAGTAGAGCCAAACAAGAAACATGTACAACTTCCTAAACATGTTATGGCCTGGACGACTTATTTCGTTTTGTTTTTAATTCATTTTAATGTCAACCAGTTAGTTAAGATCTTTTTTAACGATACGTTAATGTGTAGGCGGCCTGTTAAGATGTATTGTTTCTTCAATGAAAAATGATCTACGAAAGTAGTGAAAATGCTTTCAACCCACATAACAATCTTAGTCTACGTTGTAGCTGTCATAAGATACTCTCGCAATGAATGGAGGTGACTAGAAGGTGAACCAGCCAGACTTGGAACAAAAAATAATAGTCACACTTTTTTGTCCTAAGGGCATAACAGATGTCTTTCGTGATACCACGTGGCATAGCGGTCAAAACACGAACATTTTAGGGTGTTTCTTAAAATAGCAGAGCAGCAGCTGAATAACTTGTTCCATTCGAACGATTTTTGCATAAAGAGGCAAAAACGAAACCAACTAGTCTGTTGAAAAATATAACTGCTGTGCCGTATTTTGAATCTTCAAACGTTTTGAATGTGAATGTGCTGTTGAATTAGTTTAACAATATAAAACTTGTGTAACAGTGTATTTTAAAATTGGGTCACCTATTCATAAAATAGTTGAGAATTAAATAAAACTTCATAGCCTTGACACAATAACATTTAACTCTGGCGAAGCAATTAATTTGTCCGCGGCCGGTGGAAGCTGTACAAGTGATCCTATCACGATCCATGACAAATAGTACTTTGTTGACAATAGATCATTTCATTATTATTAAACGATAGGTACTGGTCCAGTACTCCAGTTACAGGTTACAGTACACATAAAGTATCACCAACACATTAAATATCGAGGTCTCACCAGCAAAAAGTTTGCTTTCAAATTCTTGCGGTTATTGGTAAACCTTGCTTTGTACTCGCATTCGCTATGGGAATTTTTCATCACAGTAAATATACTGTGATTATTACTTTACAGTTATGGCATTATTGGTCATTAATTAATTCGCAAATCAAAAGACTTTTTCGCAATAAAAAATAACATAAAAACAGGATGACCTTAAACTAAAACCTCTGGCTATAAAAGTTAAAGGCTATCAAAATTTACATCGTGTGCGTCCCAGTTTGTGGAATAACAAAGTAGTGCATGTGGGTGCTTCGAAATGGCGTGTTTTATTGTAAATTTTGCGCGGTTTGCATTCGGCAATCAGTGGGAGCACTCTGCGGCAAGGTCGAGGTCGGCTGTAAATTATTGTCACTGTAGAGTCACTCGTTGCGTAAATATTCATCACTTGCAAAGCCGCCGCAAGAGCAACACTTTTGGGGCAGTCCAAAGTCTACCTTGCACTTCACTCATTGTCTCATAAACATTAGTGAAGAGACAATACACCTACATGTTTCAAGCACACATGCCATATATTCACCGCGGTGAAAAATGTAATTTTAACGCCACAGCATAAATCTCCTTCATGTAGAAATGTGCTTTATTGAATGACACGACATCAATCAACTCTGGTAATGACCCTCAGTTTCACTTTTCTTTTGTATTTGGGTCGTTGTAAATTACAGATGATTAAAGAAATCATTGTGAACTTATTTCCGAGTAGGAGTGTTCAGCTTTTGTGCTAAGCCAATCACGTAATGGCTCTATCGTCAAGGTAATGTTTTCGGTCTGCAAATGGCCGCGGAAGTGACAAAAACATTATGCAGTTTAGTTGACTTTGACCAAGGTGGCCAAAGTGACCTTCACCAAATAACATCTTCTATTTACTTCGTCTAATGACCGGTAAAAGTTGTGTTTGTTGTAAACTTCTGTATTTATTAGCAGTTTCTTTATTCTATGAGAATGGCAAACGGTATTACTAAAGAACACAAAGCATTACGAAAAGTGCTAAGTATTAGTCGCAGGCGCATGTCAGTTAGTTTATTGCAAATTGAATATTTACATTCGTAAAGCAAATGTGAGCGTAGGAACAGATTACTTTGCTTGTACACTGCTAAATGCTCGAGTCAATATTGCCAAATAGGGCTGTCAAATATGCGTGTGCGCAGTAATGTAGAGCGCGGCAAGCGACAAAGAAAACAAGGTAACCGCGGCCATTGGCTGACTACCTTGTATATCTTAAATGTTTATTAGTCCTCATGTTTTATATTTTTACACATTCAACATTGATCACATATTTTTATTGAAGGTTAAGG
This sequence comes from Xestia rhomboidea, assembly GCA_963853795.1. Classification (NCBI taxonomy): domain Eukaryota; kingdom Metazoa; phylum Arthropoda; class Insecta; order Lepidoptera; family Noctuidae; genus Xestia; species Xestia rhomboidea. Next base: position 10,731,444 of record OY970772.1, read on the forward strand.
CAGGAAGTGTCCAGAAATACATGTATACTAAAATTTACCATCTACACACTCACGCTTTTTCGCTTATGAAAATGGAAAAAGACCATGGACAAAGGTAGTTTTATAAAATAAGTTATTATCTTATTGGTCACTGTCTTACAACCAGTTCTCAATTCCGTAGGTACATCTTACAACAGTTTTGAAGCCTCATCTTCAGATGAGCTGTACGATTTCGACTGGAAAAATACAATAAAATTGGCAATTTAGCCATATCTACTGTGAATTGTGAAATTGAAATTAGCTACATCGAACAGTGGGCGAAATAAACCTGTTTTCTATATAACTCCTTTATTAGTTGGTAAATGTTGACATTATCGAATGTTTTTTTTTTATAGTGGTAACCCTGATGGCTGATGGAGTGAGAGGAACATAGTTGGCGCGCTAACTTCTTACGACTTCTGACGCAATATTCACTTGCTGTAATACTGTCGATGTATAACAAAATAACCCGATACGAATTGCTGCTGCATTCCAAGTCTTTAAGAAGCAAGTAAGCTGTCATACTAAACGATTTATACCCTCTTAACTATCAAGTTAAACACAAAGGGACTGGAAATATTTAACACGTTCTTTGTCATTTTATTGAATTGTATCAATAATATACAGTTTATAATATAAAAGATGTTGAAATAACCAATTTATTATTGTCATAACTTTTTGCATATCGTAAGTGCTACTCCAAAATTAAGGGGTCACACGCAAGGCTGATCATACGTTAATCGACAATTTGCAAAGCGATTTAATGTTCACTCAGTTGTCAAAACGTATCGCTCATGTTTACTAGTGTATAATTACATCAAGTATATAAACACAGGGAGATGTTTGAGTAACGAAATTAGAATCTTAAATACACTAATGCGTTTAATCTTAAATTCGACCTAACCCACAACAACTTTAAACGTTCGAACGGACTGTTTATTTAAAGCTAAAAATAGGAACTTAAATTGCCTAACACCAGTATTTTTTCGTGTAGCCAACACTAATTTATTAACCGTGTTTCCGCGAACAGCAAGTACTCTCAGTCCCAGCACCGTTCTATTTGCTGTGTGAAAATATGCGTTCGAATCAATCGATCAATAAGCAAATATTTTCCCATTGTCGACTCCTTTCGGCGTTTCGTCAATGAATTCTCATGAGGACAGGCAGCCGGCAGTTGCGCGGGTGCAATACCGAGTGTTTGTAAATGTGAAACATGCGCAGTCAGATGACGTAGAGCCTTGCTCGTGAGATCTCGGCTTTCGCAGTATAAATACCGTATGTTCATGGTGCATGCATGATATGACAATGCTGAGAAGAACGAGACTTGAGAGTGTTGAGTAAAACGCAAATATTTGCATAACATCGCGGAAAATTAGTAGATGCTTTTTAGGAAAAATGTGCAAGCATGCGTCACTACAAGTGTCATTGACAGAAAGAATACTTGTATACTAAGAATAAATATACCAGGAGCACTTGGTTGCAGTTAACCGAAAGGTCAGGGTCACAATGTATTGCATAATGTAGAGAACGAGGCGCAGAACGGCCTCCTCAAGTGTACAATAAATATTTTGCTTCATGTAAGATTATTTGCATGTCGAAATAAATAAACTTAAATGTGCTCTTTAATATATCAAGTGTACTACAAGCGTCGTGGTCAGTAACTATAATTTTGAAGATTGCTTTAAAAATTATAGTAGGATACAGTGATGATTGTTGAGACTGTTTAAAGTAATGGATAAGAATTGATGCCCATTTCGTATTGATTATAGATACGCGTGCTTGCCTTTTTCTGATGCTTTTTGGTCTGGAGCTTTTGTGCGTTTATTGAGGAGATTTCAATGTCTCGACCATAATTTACTTTGTCAATTCTTTTTTTAGGGTTCCGGACCCAAAGGTTAAAAACGGGACCCTTTTTATACTAAGACTCTACTGTCTGTCTGTCTGTCACCAGGCTGTATCTCAAGAACCGTGATAGCTAGACAGTTGAAATTTTCACGATGATGTATTTCTGTTGCCGCTATAAAAACAAATAATAAAATTAAAGGGGGCTCCCCTGCTATGATGGTACGGAACCCTTCATGCGCGAGTCCGACTCGCACTTGGCCGGTTTTATTGTTACTATAAAATTTTCCTACATAAACAACTTTTTAGCTTATGTTTCGACCACGCCTTTCCGAAATCTTCCAAAACATCTGAAGTCACGCTTTGGTTCCGATGAATAATAATATGACACATCTTTACAACTAACGCATGGTGTAGGTAGTAGGTAGGTGATTTTTAGAACGCAGTACACACGCAGACAGAAACCCATCGATGTGACCCTTACAGATCATTAAGGCAAGATAAGATAATAGGAAATAAACGAGAGAACCCACCGCGAACTCCTTGGGTGGCCCGACAAGCCCGTAATATTGTACGTACTCGTCCATTATTAAATGATCCACAGCGGGATTTAAAAACTTTAATAGCTGCATGCATTATGTATTTTGTCCGAGGTCTTATTTTATTGGCCTTTGAGCCCAAGCCCACATGAGAAGACTCCAAACTGTCTCAGCGAAAGTGTGTGAACGTCGTCGGCAACGTCGCGATACTTGGCAAAATTTCTGGTATTTCATCAGAATACTCAATACTTTGCAACGTGATCGATCGAACCGTGGGTGGTATGTTTTAGTTTGTAATGACATTCCAGGCATACGTTCCGTGAAAATCGATAGTGACTTTCGCGTACTGATTTCGAGGTTAGATCTTTCTTAATGATGTTCGTTTTGTAAGAATTGTTTTTTTTTTTGTAGCATCATTATCGTCACGTAGGTATACTATACCTGTGTCTAACTGGACATGGGCCTTCTAATGACCTCTAGAATAGGCGAAACGACAAAAAAAATCTAATTAGTCCGTCAACTAAAATTATCAAAAAATATTTGACCCGTGTTTTTTCTTTTGTTACGTAAACCAAAATTGACGAAGATACGACGCTTTTAAAATTCTCAATACGTCACGCCATGGTATAATTTTTAGCTAGTTCTGACGCCACGAGCCTGAGGGCTCCCGAGTTTTGATGCGTTTTATCTTCGTCAATATTCATTGATTTACAAAAACAAAAAATACGTGTCCATTAATTTCCAATACTCTAAGTGACGGACTAAATAGATTTGCAATTTTTTGATACTGTAGTCATGCCTATTGATGATCAGATAGTATACTGTATTGCCTTTATATATTAAAACTGAGCAGACAGTTTGGTGATTATGTAAACAAAAAAGTAGACTGCAGCCCGACCCCTTGACAATAGTACATTTTGATACAAGTGGAGAAAGTTTGTTATTGCATCCGAGGCGGAATTAACTCCCGAGCCGTAGGCGAGGGTGTTTTTGAGCCGAGAACTGCAATAACAAATGTCCACGTGTATCAAACGACGTTTTTCAATACACTTTTGAAGAAATTAAATAAAAGAACGCAAAATATTTTTGTCATGAATTATTAGGAAACTATGATTTTCTTTTCTTTTTTTCCGCGCTTTGCTTTCGCCAGGTTGAAGGAGAAGCAAAGGTATGAAGCCGTTATACAGCCTAATATAAAAATTGTTTTTTTTTTTTTTGTATTTTTGAATATAGAATACAAATGTTAATTTGTTTAAAAAAGTAAATATTAGTTTTAAATAATCATGTTTATCTATGATATTCTATTTATAAACACAATTTGAATATTCAAAAAACATTTACGGCGTACAGACGCATTATTACTTTGCCGAAATAAAAAAAAACATTCAATTCCGACCATAGGCATTGAACCAATTTGGACTAAGGTTATCTGTGGCAATTTTCATTCCCGCACACGTGTTGGAAAATGAAAAAAATCGCACGCGTGTGAAATACATTGCATGTTGAACCTAATCATAGTGCGTTAAGAACCAGTTTTCGAGAAAGTGTATTGAAAAATCTTTTACCACACCGCCGATGACGGAAATACAGGGAGAAACCATTTCTTTCTCAGTACTTTTTATTTTATTTTTTTGTATCATGTTGAACAAAGCTATTTTCAGCGCAGTACCTGTTGAAATATTTCGCCAACGGCTTATCTTTATGGTGGGCTCGGTGTTATCATTATTTGTTCGGCCTACATTTGGACCATAACATTACAAATCCGTTACCGACCTTATCTGTATGCTGTTAGTGTTAGTACGGCGTATAAAAGGAGTACATTGATTATGGATTAAGCAGTTTGTAGATATTATCCCCCTGGCTGGAGGCCTTAAATTCAAGGCAACCACAGGACTAGCCCCGTTAAGCAGTAGCCAGTCTCAGAGACTGAACTGCGAGATGCAATACACAAAAAAAAAAATGGATCAAACAGTTATTGAGAGTAGAATTTTCCTGAAATAGTAGATAGGTATAAAGTTCATGAAAATTGTTACAGGATCATGAAGCACAAAGTGAGGTCTTGAGTTGGGCTCTTTGGGTTCGTTTGCAACCAAAATTCACCAAATATGGAAAACGGGTCAGGCTTTAGGGCCATGGTTTTCCATTGTTTCTTTTCGTGAAAATTCCAACAATCTTCTGTCCTTAATTAAATTAACCGCTCACTCAAAAACTTGCAAAAAATGTTAATTAACGAATTACATACATAAAACATAAACCGATTTAAGGTAACATAAAGGCGCGATCTATCTTCTGTGACATGCGCCTGATGAAGACGTAATGAGTAAACTTAATTAAAGGTTTTGCGACGAAAATTATTCTTCTTAATTTTAGTGGCGTTTCGCAATTTGCTGGCCCTACAGATGGCTAAAAAAGGGCAACAGGATTTTTTGCAGTCGAGGCCGGAGTATTGAGTTGTGCTTGTTTGATGGAAAATTACTAGTCACCGAAATGTGGGTAATTTTCTAGTTATTTGTAGTTTTTAGGGTTTCGTAGTCCTGACAAGAAACCCTTATAGTTTCGCCATGTCCGTCTGTCTGTCTGTCCGAGGTTTTGCTAAGAGACCGTTAGTACTAGAAAGCTGTAATTTAGGTGGTGGTGAGGTGTGTATATCAATAATGCCGACGAAGTGGTAAAATAAAATTTTGTGATGAATTTTTTTAGGGTAGTTCCTCTACATGTGAAGTTGGGATGTTTCTTTTTTTCGTCGTCTACCCCAGCGTGTCCCTCGTTGAATTGGTTTTTTAAAATGACTTAGGGGTTGCGATTTAATGCTCCATTGACGAAATATTTAACTTTAAAGTGCAAATTTTTGTTCCAGTAGGGCGTCTCCCTCCCTCTAAAAGCTAAACTGCTGGCTTGAAAAATCTGGAAAAAATCATGATGATAGTGCATTTTATGAACTTTAAAGGAGAACTATATTGGTTAAGATAACTTTATTAGTTTAGCAGTAATAGTCGTTGAACTAGGGTGTTGGATAATTTTGTACCAAATACAAAATCCTTGGAATAAATCCTATAAAGTGACTAAGATGAACTGGTTGCTTGTTATAACTGGTGAAGACTTGCATTAAAAACAAAATCTAAAATATAACGGGCTACTACGGAACCCTACACTGCGCGTGGCCCGAAACGCCCTTTGCCGTTTTTTTTCTAGTAGTTTTTAGTAATAACATAACAACAACTATACCTATAAACTTATAAACAAGTAAACGAAGCGGTTTTAAGTGTTTCATTTTCTGTCGGCTATTTACGTCATTGCAATCACGTTGCTCTATGATACGCGAGGTGTGTGGTCGATCCTCCCGCGCAAACAGGTTTGTTCGCTGCGCCTGCGCTGTAAAAAGGCATTCAAATTTTAACGACACGCACTAACAAGCCGTCGAGCCGCACCGGACTCTCGGCTTAGAGGAACTTCTTCGTAGATCTCCCAGTTCACTCTCCCAGCTCACTTTCCGTAGCACAGTAACATAGATACAATCGCAGCGTTACGTGTCGTGCTTGTGTCGCGAGCGCAACGTCACATAAATAATCTGCAACGACATTTATTTTGTTACAAGTACGGGTAGCATAGAACAGATGTTTTCTTGTGATAAAATGTATTCAACTGTCATAGCTGTTGAACTTATTACATTTTATGATGACGACATTTTGTTTTTGAAAGAGTACACATACAACTTATTATACTCACACATAAGTAATGTTTCACTGTTTTTAATACACAGGCTTCAAGAATGCACGCAAAGCGTAAACAAACTCATAATGTTATTTCGTGGTAGGAGTCTCGTACTTCGTACTGTAGCACCGAACAAGATCAAACAAATTGTTTTGCAGCTATAATTACGGTTGAAATTATTCCACGAACATACCAGTAGATGTGCATTAACTACTGAATAATGGGACACTATTCACATATACCGATATACTCGTTAAACGCGTTATTACTATTTAATGATGTATTCATTATCGGTTCATGTCTAGACCTATAATTTACCATCGAACTGAAAACGCCTGTCGATTTCTGTGATTACAAGTAATGGGCATTTCTGAAGCTTTGTGTTCGCAACGGGTCCATTCACAATAATTGTAGACCATTGAAGCAGACGGATGGGAATGACAGTAATGCAAATCTTCAGCGATGCTTCAACCATCAAGCATTCCTGAACAGCGAGCGGCGAGGGTACTCGATCTCTGTTCGAAGTGCTCGTACAATAATAAGTAAAGAATGGCGTTCCTGTCCGCTGGTCACGTGTGCCTGGGGGCCCGAGGCGAGAGTGGAAGCGTGGGCGGTGAGCGCCTGCGCAGCCGCCGCTGTGGGCCGCTATTCATATAAAGATCACACTTGACTATCGTGAGAATACACCGTGGCTAGTTTGTCCTTTATTAAAAAACGATTTGAGGAGAGCGTGACAGTCTAATATAAATGATAGCCCACTCAATCGATTCATGTGTAACGTTATAAAATTACGGTTTGGAATTTAGGTGGTCTATTTCGTACACTCTTTGATGGTGCTTATATTTAGGCAATCCGTTACGGTCATTTTGTTGGTATATTTAAATTATTGAGTGGTTTTATTACATTTGACATTGAAACAAGAAATGAGTTGCATTTGCGTTGCATGCATAATGTAAGCCAGATGAATGAAAAGAATTCATACCGGATCTCTTGACATTTTGTTTTGATTGAGATATCAAGCCATTTATTTAACACCGGTGAATAAAGAAGAATATAATTACACCCAGTACAGTGTTTACACTTTTTTTGTTTAAGAGTTGGATCACAGAATCGTTGTATATGATCTCGAACCAAATTATGATACATTTCTTTTCCGATCACTCGAGAAGGTGTTTTTAATTAAGAGAGAGATAATGTGGTACCTACACAGACGGTAAATAATTCAACGGAGTTTATAAATATGTATATGAAAGGCAGAAGCGTGGAGAGGTTGATTTGTGGCGAGCGCTAAACTCATCAGGTAGTCAGCCGGCGCGGCGCAGCGTGCTCTTGACCTCCAGTCCATGGTGAGTCATAGCCGGTGGAGCTGTTCGTACATCCACCATGCTTCGACAATATGTGGGAACACAGCGACCAACCCACTGGGACATTTATTATTTGATACTTAAACTCATGTCGAGAGCCAAGTGTAAAATTAATCAAATACTCACACATGAAAAGTAATTTAAAAAGCTACAAGCTTTCCTTACAAAGTTTGACCTCTTTATGAGTAATGAATGGTTGTTGATCATTAACTAATACAAGTTATTCGATAGGCGTAGCTAAAGAAAGTTATTAAAACGAAAGGTGTTTAATTTATAAGCCCTTAAATCAGCTTTATTGCTGCTCTCCCTTAAATGTTACTACAACAAAATCTTACGATGCGTATGATAGAATTTTTTACGATTGCATTGGTCGTAAATATTTCACTTTCTCTAATGTTTGGGATCAAAGCCGATGTTGCAATTAAGATGGTTGCATAAACCGGTATATTTCATTAAAAATAATATTGTGGATGGACTAGTACCGGAGGGTTAGATGAACCTTGTTGACTTAGGAACAAGAGTACAGACTTTTTGTACTACATATCCTGTGAAGCTTCGTCTCATTTGTATGTGCGTCGGGGCCAGTCGTGATTGTGTAGGTTTGACTGACAAATAGCCTCGTGCCTCGTGCCTTTGTCGGCGACGCGTCGACACACGACACATCCCCCATTGTCCACATGAGTGTATACCTTCACTCGTTCCGGGGAAACGCGTGTACACGTCGCCTCAGAACATTAAACCAACTCTTAGAAACCACACATGGCAAACGACTGCAGCTAAAGTTATTATGGCGTCTAAATATATTATTCCAGTTTGAAATTGAGTTTTATTGAAGCTGTTTGCATTTCTAAGCAATTTTATTGTTTAGGTTATCTAGATGTGATCGCCATGACAGCTTTTATGTCCACACAGGAACAAATAAAACGCACGGGTATATGTAATGAGCCGCGGACTGTCTCCACAAAGCACCGTTAAATCTACTTCCAGTTTTTCGAAGAAACATTTGCTTTGGCCCAGTTTCGAGAAGAGGGTCCCCTTTCTATTCATTGATAAATTCTTGAATGATCGGCAGCTGTTTTGTAGATGTTACATAATAAAAACTATGAGGTAAGTGTTGTTTTTTTGTGGTATGTTGGGCTGAGGAATGCTAAAGTATTTTCGCTTTCTCATTCTGAAACTTCAACGGGACAAAGAAAATTCTTGTCGATGAACATGCGTGGCGGTCAAAAACCTGCCAATATCTCGTCGTGTAGCGGTACACGAGTACAGCGGAATGTTTCCCGCGGCCTGCATTTCGCCACGTTATTAAAGAGCGGCACTGGGTTCGGCGCAATAATATTTACACGCGGCGCTTCTGCGAACCTGCGGTTTCCGGCGTGTGCGCAAGTCGGCGGCGCCGGACACGACCGCTCCGCACAGCTCGGCCGAGTCGCTTCACACCCGCGTCCGCCGGACGACGTTACTACTATAACTACTCATTCATGAAAAACAACACTATAAAACTTTATTGCTTTCTCTATTTACACTTATAAAAACGTTATACGACATTTATTTGTTAATGAACACATTATCGTGTCTTTTAAACTGCCGCTACGTTAATTTGAGCTTTATTATCAAGTGCTACGAATGCTACGGCTACAATCATCGTTCTACGATTGAGATTTCTGGATTTTTGCGAACGGAACGCTTACCACGCTCACTTGATCCGTCACGCTTTAATTGTAGAACGGATTTCAATCTGATGGCTCAGAATACTGGCCGGTGTGAATACCAAATGATTCATGCGTATCATACACGATAATAATCCAGATCAAAGGATGTAATAATACAAGAGTATTCAAGGATTCATGGTCATTCATAAAGGTGTTGTTTGAAAACAACAACCAACAACGTCATATGCGAACGATTCCTTGGCTTTGTGCCACCTTCTCCATGTTCTCCATCCAACATCTCCATCCTATTGGAAACAAGAAAATAAATGTGTAAGCTGTGGCTACGGCTGTCTAAATTTATTGTATTTGATGTCTGTAATATATTCTTCATTTTATTATATCACGTCTTTATTTTAAATTCAAGTAAATAATGTGGATAATAAATTGCCTGCAGAAGTCGCTGTGAATCAAATATTTGGAAGTCATTGACTGCGCGCCAGACATTGAAACAGTCCGCTCCTTGAGAGGCATTAGTCATGGCTACCTAATCTTATTTTTACATTTAGTATTGACCCTGCAGTGAATAAATAACGTTTATTTTTCTCGATTTCAAGGGCTTTGTTAGCTAAAAGAACTGTATGAGATCATAGTCACCGTGGGAGCCTTTTCTAACGATGAGTTTTCAGCTATTTTCCATTTCAAAATATTGAGGGAGAGGCAATTTTATATGTAATTTCAAATCTAAAGAAACAAAACCGGTGAGAATATTAACCGGTAAGATATTTTCCATTAAACTTCAATGGTGATTTCCAAGGAATTTGGAGCTGCTAATCGGTTAGATTTCAGCAGTCTAATTTTAAATCTAAATGGAAAATAACCATTCGTAATTCAGATTATCTGAAAACATGAATCGGATTTTCCCTATGGTTGTTTTTCTCCAGGAAAAACTCCAGTCTATATACATATATCCCTTCTAAGAATGAACGTCTAAGAATGAACGTCTAAGAATTAACGAATCTTATCGTCTTCCAGTCCTAAACTAAATCATGAACGTGTTCTAGAAACAAAGAACACTTGCCTAGACATTTGATTGACATTTCTAGACCAAACGATGTAGGGACTATGAAGAATTACTATTAGATTGGAATGAGACTGACAAGATCTTAGTACCTATATGAAGTTGTATGCAGCAGTATTGCAGCGGTGGGGCTGGTGAATTGAGGAAGAGGGCTCGTGGTGAATAGAACACGTGTTTTCCTTTTTAGAGTAAATCAAAGAGTACTTCTCTTTATATTGAACTAGCTGATGCCCGCGGCTTTGCCCGCCCGCAAATTATATATTAAAACCATCCTCTTGAATCACTCTATCTATTAAAAAAAACCGCATCAAAATCCGTTGCGCAGTTTTAAAGATTTAAGCATACATAGGGATATAGGGACAGAGAAAGCGACTTTGTTTTATACTATGTAGTGAAGATAAATTTGACCACATAGGTACATGCAGTGCATGCAACATACATTACATAGACGCGACTGCTGAGTATGAGGTTCTAGGTTATATTCCCTGGTCGGGCAAAATGTTAGGTACTGGGTTTTTTCATCAGGAATTTCTCAATAGCAGTCACGGAGTCTGGATTTGTTTCCAGTTGATAGTATAGTTACGAACAGAAAGTCGTGGGTTCGAACCCAGGCAGGGGCATAACTTTGTGTAATTTATTTCATCACCGCTGCTCTCAAAACGGTGAAGGAAAACATCGTGAGGAAACCGGCATGTCCTAGAACCAAAAAATCGAAGACATGTGGCATCTACCAATCCGCACTGGGCCCGCGTGGTGGATTATAGCCCATTCCCTCTCATAGAGAGGAGGCCTGTGTCCCAGCAGTGGGAACATTAATAGGCTGATGATAATGATGATGATGGTAGTATAGTATTAGTAGATAGTAATAGACTCGCTCCCTTTTACATGGAACTTAAACATAAGTGACGAAATGTGAGTGTGATGTTAGGTTCACCTCTGGCTAACCCTTCGACAGCCATAATGTGTGTTAAATAGAGCTCCATCAAACTGTTTCACACGGCGGCGATTCAAATAAGTTTTATAACAACAAAAAAACCTGATCCAATCGAATTGTTTTAAGTTTAGCACCTCCATCGTTCCGCATGGCGGAGGTCGGGCTCCTCTTACCTCACGTAATGAGTCCGTGCCACTTTTTGTTTTCGCAACTATTTATTAATATTTTTGTTACCTACCTACCTACATTGCCCCTTTGTGAACTGGCAAGTGTTACATGTGTATATCGCTATGTAGTCACCTACAAACATACCGACAGGGGGCCTAAAATGGCCGTTTTAACAGAATCATAATAGCATAATAATATGAATTGCGTTAAAATGTTTAAAATGGTTCTAAGAGGCAATTCATAATATTAACTGTGTCTGTGACGCAACTCATATTATTATCATAATTATGATTCTGCTAAAGCGGCCATTTTAGATCCCCAGAAAAGTAAATCAATGATCATTTTGGTATCAATTATTTTGTTATTTTGTGTTTTGGTTGAATTTGAATGTATGCCATGTCACGTGACCATGATAAATCTATAAACGAACATCTAAGCGTTTACGTGAACTCAATTCCTCGAGAAGGCACGTTACCTACGCATATGAACACATTCATATTGATAAAGGCCCCTCAAAACAATGCGTGAGAGAGACCATTACGACAACTCAGTGAGGTTAATTCCAGTTTCTATAATTAACGATACGTTACGCGTGGCGCTCGATTCTTTCTTTTATACAGAAAAACTGGTCAGTCTTACTTGAGCAAACAATCTCATTCGTCATTACAGCTGTGAAAGTACTATGAAAGTTTAACACGTCCTCGTACATCGGAGAAAATGATTGATGATGTTCTACTACTGTTCAACTAAATTGTTACCATGTGATGAGTCAATTAAGACTATCAATTAGATAACAAACGCCTTTCGTTTCAATCAAGAAGAAATTTATTCGGTGAAATAAATGATAGGCATGGAATTTATAACTAGTTTTTTTTACATATTGCGCAACGGTGTCATAAAAATTATAATTTTGCAGTCTAAATTCATGCGGAAATCGTATATTTGTTTTGATTGATGGAAGCGGGCGAGTATCGAAAGATTTCGCTTGTTCACTGACATGTTCACTTGTGTAAGTGTCTGAATAGACAAGAATGTTAATAAGACAGGCCGTCACGCTCCGGAGAAAACAGCATCAGAGACAGCCGCTGTATCGTTATCTCACCTGATCGAATTGTCACCTAATTGTTGAATAACAACACTGATTTCGTATTGCTCGCCTTATTAGAAAACAGTTCGTGCGAACCCTCTCATTACTATGACGGGTGACAGACTAGCTGCCGGTGTCCGATTGTCTTGTCATGGACGTTTTTTGCATTTAGATTGACGCTCTGACGTAATGTACCTTTTTTTTTTTTTTTAGGATGGGAAATCATCATATGACTTCTCCCGCTCTGGGCGGAGCAGGAGGGAGTGTCAGACTTTTACTGACTAAAACCCATCCATGTTCCTTCCTCGCCCTTTGTGTTCCGGGGCCACGGTATCTCTTTCGAATAGTCCCGCACCTACCTTCAAACTGAAAGCGTCTGCTACCCATATAGAGCGCGGACACATAAAATATTCCTGCGAAAAATCGTAAACTCGTAGTAACATCTATTTTCTCTTGCGGTTGAGGGAATTATATTTTAGTGTTATTTTTATACTTACCGAGAAATTCGCAAGTCGCCAGAAAGTAGCGGTCCGAGAGAATTTATTCAATTACTGCCTTTATACAATCATTACGCGCTCTATAATAAAGGGGTAATTGAATACAAAACTGTATAATTGGGGCCAATTTAATCTCAGTCATTCAGAAAAAACCGTAGCACCAATTAAGTTGCGCGACGAAGTGTATTATAATCGCAAGTTCAACGGCGCTACATTGACATGGAATCCACTCAGTGACTCATGCTCATGCGCATACTCCCCCCTCCCCTTCATGCACCACACACTCCCGTCTATCTTAGGGGCAATGTACAATAATCTGCCACGAGGAACTCATGAATGACGGTGTTGTAAGGCCTCGAAATGAGGCCTCATACAACGTGCACAGCTTAGGGGCCGCCTTTGCCCGAAAAGGTCTTGGCCTAGACATTATTAAAACTGTATTTGGCACACCTCTACATTCTAAGGTACAAGGACTTCGAGAATATGAAATATTGCGAAATATCAAGCGAGATAAATATCTCAGTGAGACAGGATAGTAGTTAATATGCGAATACGTATAACTAACCCTCAAACTTGAACTCTGAGCTCCGTACAAAATTGTTTAAAAGCACACGGAGTCCGGAGATAAAGCAATTATCCTTTTAAGTGCAAAAACGCTACAATTCACACACGAATTCGCGTGGTCACGTGTGTATTATCCCCTTAGCACGTCTAAACACGCAATTATTATCTCACCGGGTATCGGGCCCGTCCGCGACTCCGGTGCCGCCGGTCACGTGTTCGGCATTCGCACTGGCTAATTTTGGAGCTTCACTTGCGCGCAAGCGTCCGTTGACTTGATGCTCCGGACGTCGTAAAACCGGACAGGATCCACTGTATAAACTGAGGCTATGAAACAACTCGTTATGACATACATACAACTTATACTTGCCAGTCAGGTGCACCGTGCACGAGTATCTTATCAAGATCTGGTTCAATATAACACCCTTTTGTAGGTGCAACGTGAGTTGTCACTTATTAGCTAAAGTAGAGCTCGCGGTGTGTGGTCACGCTGATTTTTGGAGTCCATGCTAGGAAGTATCATCTTCAGCATCTTGTACATATTCTAAGCTAAATTCTACGAAAAGAACATAAGACCTACCTAACCTGTTCATACCTTAGGAATCGCAAACATTTCCTAAACATTATACAGCGAATACTCAGAATCCGTTGCGCCGCTAAAATATTCATGTCATGACTACTGACATCATAACTTATGTCGTTGAAGCGTCGCCGAATACATGGCCTTCCATACTAGATCGTAAACAACGCTAGAAATAGTTATTTTTAAGTTCGGAAAAAAGAGGAAGTCGTCGCACACAAGCATGTTAAATAAACATTAACGGTACCCTGCGCTAACGCAGAACCCATTAGCAACTTCGGAGAGTCTAGAACAATTAGTCAAGGTGCACGTGCAGAAATAAACGACATTGATTGATATAATTAACAAAATAAGTATAGGCATCAAGGTCGTGGAAGCCGTTAACATTAATACAAAGATTATGCTAATGACAGGGAGTAACTTTAAGTCAGTGGGCGACGTCGAGAATGACTCAATAGAAGTGGGAGGGACAGCTGACATGAAGGCCGAACCTGAGGCTTGGTCATCGGCTGCCGTTCACTCCATACGTCGCAACCTAACTATTAATAATATACTATTTATTAATAACCCATACAACGAAGGGGTTGTCATAGAGATAAGTGAAAGGTCAAGTCGAGGCACCAATTGCAGAAATACTAACCCACATAGCTAACGAGTGACTAATCTCATTCACTGGATGTTTCGAGACACAGCACCTATTATTGTAACCAATGTAATGTATTATAATGTTGTCTGCATTTCTATTTGTTGTTTTATAAACATTATTAATCGATGCTGTTGCTTCTATCTTTGGTGTATCATTACCAGCTTGTTTCTTACATTTGGTCGGTTCCCTTTCTTAGAAGAAACCCCTGACGAATCGGTGAATAATCTTAATTTTATGCATTTACCGAAAAGTAATCGCACAATCAACAGAAATTGAAAGTTTGGCATGTTCTAAATTAAGTGTGTAATAACACTAGCACACTTAGTATGTATTGCCTATTTCGAAATTTATGTCAATTTATGGCTTTGTGGGTCATACTGGGTCAAATATCCGGTTATCACTATCTTTCAAATCGATATCGAAATAAAAAGCAAGAAGTTGATTGATGTGTTCAACCTAAAAACAGATCGGTTTGAATCCAGACTCGGGCCCGCCATTCAGTTGACTCGTTCAATGGCCCAGAACAGCGCACTGACATTAACAAATTGCGGATTGTGTCTCACGCCGCATGTGTGCAGTTTCGTTATCGTTTAGGACCTTATAGAACGACTCTAATATATCTGTAACGTGATCACCAATAATGTTATGCAAACGTGAACTTTTGAACTCTTTTCGTTCATCAGTATAGTATAGGCAACCGGTATCTGCGTCTGTAAGACCTTTCTCATTCAATTGTCATTGTGTTGGGCCACTTCCCATACATCATCTCAATCATAGAAACAATAAAATACTTTTTGTTTCATTTCTCTTATAAGAAATGAGAGTTAAGTATTTCTAGAGCACATTTATAAGCACTTGACATCCGCACTGTCTGGTGGAGCAATAGTTTCTTGATCTGCGTAAAATAAAACTCAGTGGGAGTACAGTTAAACTGACATAGAATCAGTGAGTCACCTCACTAGCCTGCAAGGGGAGCGCTGGCGCCATAAAAACCGGTGCTTTACTATTACGGAGTCCGACTCTCTATTTTAGATACATTCGCAGATATAAGTCAAACACGCGTAGCTTTGCTCGCCGACTTTGAATGATAGGTACCTTTGAATCCTCGCTGCGATATCGTTTATGGAGATTAGACGTTGAAGTTCCAGGGCTGCCAAACACCAAGTAAAATGATACAAGTGTTTCCAACTTACTGCTTTTAAACACAAGTTTAGCAGCTGCGGTCGCAGGTAAGCCGCGTTAATGAAGAAGACATATTCAAGAATATGACTCAAGTTATTGTATAGCAAAAATGAGCCCAAAAGTGAAAATTAGCGTGCAACATGCAAAGCTGTCGCGATGGTCGCTGGTTTTAAATAAATTCCGTTAATAGGTCGATTTTAAAATGACCGTAAATTCAAATGTCTGTTATAGTGGTTATTGTTTTATTTAATAGATCAATAAAATGAAACAATTGGAAATAGCTGCACAGGCAATAACATTTTATAAGTTTGATACAAATTCATTGAACTTGAAGTATACACGACTCCAATTACCATTGAGGTCACAGTTTAGAATAATGCGAACTAATCATGGTTCGTTACCTGTTGTAGATTGGCAGTACGTAGTCTGTGGCAACCGTAATCGATGGCGAGTGACTAACGGGCGGATTCCTTATAAGAATGCTTCGGGTCAATTCAGAGGTTGCTATCTGAGATTGGTGTCAGTATTCCACGTTTTCTCCTATATGTCATCCATGGCCCCTTTGCATCATTGTGTAGACTTATCATCAGCAGTAATGGGTGCCTGGAGGCTACCTTTTCGTATGTACAAATAATGATATAACGACAGATAAACATGTAATAGGTAATATTTTAAATGAATTGAAGTGTGTATAGCACCTATAGGTAAGTACTTTCTATTTCAATCACGAGTTGCAGATATAACTTTAGATATAAATTGTGTTTGGCAATACAGTTTATTGTACAAGTGTTTAATGTTAAGTGGTTAGCTGGGCCGCATAGCGTTGATCTTCGGTTATTAGTTGTTTGTAACTTATCTCACGGCGTGTTTCATTACATTGATATACTGTCGGTCAAAAATGTGCTGATAAAATCGATAGGACGATGGGAAAAACCTGAACGGCACAGATATCAGATAGAAATGAGATAGATATAATGACTCTTATGTTGTACGCGAAAAGAATGTTTCTCGAGCTAAACGAATGTACTATAGGTACTAATTTAGTAGTTAGGTTAGGTTCAGGTAGTTACATGAACATTATGGAGTTGTTATTAACGACCGAAAACCATTGAGCAAATAATTAGAATGAACAGCAGCTCTAATCGATAGTGAAATGTGGTGGGTGCGCCATTAGGCTTCCAGTCTTACAACAGCTGTTTAGTTCCGACATTCCTGGGGTAGGTAGAGCTAACCTATATCATCTAGAAACTATACTGTTGAGGCTACCAACAGTATAATTTAAGCAGTAGCAATTATTTTTAAAGGTACTCACAATAGATGGTGGAACGAGCTGGACAGAACCAACGACCAGTAGTCCACGTTGGCCATGGGTCGTAAGATTTGGAGGACATGGGGGGAGGCCTTTGCCCAGCAGTGGGATGATACAAGCTAGTAACAGTAACTCTCAGTAAAAGAGTAATAATAAATCTTTTTTCAAAACCAAAAATGGGTTAACCAAGTTAATCTTAATTAAACAATGTAGGTCTTACAATGTAAGATGCTATAGATGTGTTTGAATAATCCTGTATCACAGGCGGATAGTATTTCAGTGTTGATAATTTGACATATAAAGAAAGACGCATGCTCCTGTCTATCTTTCAAATGATCCTATACTGAATACTCGAATGGAATATTTTATGGATCTCCTGAATCATTATCATCGTCATCATCTTCCCGGCCTTGTCCCATTCTATTAAGGGTCGGCGCTACACGTTTTCTTCTTCCATTCTCACCAGTCAGATGTCACGTAAATCAGTGGGTTAATTATACTTTTAAGATTGACCACAAGCGATGGGCCATGCCTTTTTAGTCTCTGAATCGCTCTCAAGTAGGTAATAGTCTAAATTCCTCGATACCCGATGCTGTAATCAATACTAATAAATATGCCACAAATCATTAGAGTTTACAGCAGTACTATTCAATCTAGTGGGTGTGCTAACAGGCTCCCAGTCTTACAACAGCCAGCTGTTACGTCAAAACATTCCAACTGTACGCAGCGCAGGCTGCGCAGGCGCAGGTTCAGGCAGGTAGTCAGCCTACGTCAAGTATTGTAGGTAACCCGTTTGTCTCGGAATGCGTGGGAATCTGGGAAGTGGGAAGGCAAGCAGGTGACAGTGTGGACGTTACCTAGTTCTATTATTTTCGGGTGATAACATAACACGACCGTATGGTTTTAGCGAATGTTCGGGCGCATGTTCTGGCTGTTTTTTGAGAGGATGGAGGTGATGGTGGTGTAGAAGGTGGATCTTACAATGACTCTAAATCGCTCAAAGCACTCCAAAGATAGCTTGGATCTTCAAAAAATAACGCAATAATACAACAATCGGATTTTCTCGTAAAATATTCTTAATACCGAGAGTTCTGGTATGTGTGACACAAAAAAATGACCCAAATGGTTTAAAAATGTTAATATGGTCAAATCAAAATGTCCTTAGCATTGATTGTCCTGTATTAAAAAAGTTTGTATCGGTAAACAATCATTTCAGTCTTTCAGGCCAAACTTAAAGACTCTGTCCCAACTTGAAAGTGCTGCCATCTGTACGGTAAGTAAGCAAGTGTTACTTAGCTGCCATCTACCGGATTTTACTAACATTAGAAAGTTTGTGAGTGATGTAGAGACTCGTGTTCCAGGTAGTTTTTGAGTCTGTCGAAAGATGTAGATATTCATAAAACCGAAGCCTCCGAGGGGGTAGGCAGGAGGCGTTGTACGGTTCTATTGTTGTATTTTATCAGGGCCTAATTCCTATTCACCTACAACATCTGCGCTGTAGCGTACAGACCATTTATGGTAAACTCAAATATATTTTTTATCTCATTAAAATATCAAACTTAAGTTAAGAAGATCACATTTTTTGAATACGTAATTGTGTTCCTAAAAATAACCGAAATCTTATTATTTATTAATAAGCTTCAGTTGTTTTTCAGGCCTTTACATTTTTGGGAGTCATTAGAAATGTTGAAAATAGTAAGCAAAAAGGGAGGTATTTTGCGGTAAGCTCCTCAATGGCAATTGAAAACTTTGTTTTACAGACTGCCAACTTTATCTCTCTCTAATCCATATCCTACAAAAAACTAAAATATTTCTCCAACAATAGTAAAATCCCTCTAATAGAATTTCCTCCTCCAATGTCACTAAATAGAGGTCCTCAAACACACAGCTTTGAACAATGTGCCTGATAGATGGATGGATCGGCTGAATGGAGGCGTTATAAATGACCGCCTGACATCGACGCGAACCCCCGACGTAGTGGCGTGTATAGTCTGTGGTCTGGACTTCGGGAAATAAGAAAAACTGGCCCACCCTGGCCCAGCACACAATGGTGACTGAAGAATTGAATTATGTTTACTACAAAGGATTGGGAGGAATTGTTGCCCTGTTGTGTAGGAATGAGGTTTTCTATAACTGAAAGAGGAAATAAACTTTGGACACTGCTTCGGTAAATATAAGGTACTTTGTTAATAGTCTTGAAGACAAGAAATTATCATTTTTTTTAGTTTTGTCAATAATTCTTCCTAAGTACTTATTAGCCGTATTAATAACATTACGAGTATGTAGGGGTTGGTCATAAAATTAATTAGATTCCAATAAGAGAGGATCTTTGTTTCTAATTACTTACCTATGAGCGTTTATTATTTATCTAATTTATTATAAACCCGAAAAGTAAATAAATAGGATTAAATTGTATTTCTGGTGCATTTAGCAACTAGACTTCTTTTATGAATTGATAAGAATATTATGTCGATACTACATTTTATCTCTATAACTGAAACATGATCAATAATACAGTAAAGTTCAAAGCTTTTTTATTTTTCAGGTTAGACAGCAAAATATATTATAGTCAGATACGAGTAGACCGAAAACGTGTACCGTTGCCAAAAAAAGATAAATTGAGCAATTTATTCGGTGTTCCAGCTTAGGCCGGCTTTTGCCTTTAAAATATAAACCTGTCTAACTTCAAAGCAAATGACAGGTATTTTAAATAACGATATGTAATCACTGTGAGTAAGAACTTTAGTGTGTGTTGAATAAATTCGGGTTCATAAATCTGTTGAATGTATCTAATACATACAAATAAATAAGATTAAAGTATCTGTTTGTAATTTCAAAACAACAGCTTGTTACTGAACTCATTTGAAAGTACATACGGTACAATATTTTTTAAATTGTCTCTTTGTTCCGTTAATCTCCGAAACGGCTCGACCGATTTTGACGCGACTGTTACTGGCAGATAGCTGATGTTTTAAGGAGTATCTTAGGCCACTTCAATTTTAGAATAAGAATTAGGGTTCCGTGCAAAAAAAATAAAACCTTTGCAATAGTTAACAAATCAGATTCAACTATGGAAGTAATATTTTTATAATAATTTGTCGCGCACGAAGACCGCAGGCAACAGCTAGTTTCAATATGATATGATTGGCGCTACCATAGATTAATTAATCATAAAGATAAGTTTGACGCGGTCACAGTGTTGAATATTTTACCGCATCATATATGTATATATAGATAAGATCTCTATAGAGAAGACTCTAACTTCAGTACTTGTTCTCACCAGCCAGTATTATGTTTCTAAGAGCTCTTGAAACTTATATATAATACGCATCGAATATATCCAACAGGTGGATTTAAACTTCATGTCTCATTATGAGACATAACATTGCCTATGGCATTAAGTCCGCCTCTGTACTTTGTGCTCGAAGTATTAAATAAATAACATTTTCATCCCATCTATTCGAAAAGGACGACTTGGTTCGCTTTTATGTGCACCCAAAGGTGGTGTTTTCTATAAGAAACTTTTAGCGGGCAGTTATGAGTTTTTAATCCTCTTTAAAAGTGCGCCGCAATTATCTTTGCCGCGCACTTTTTGAATTTGGAACATCTTAGTGTTCAGCGCCAAAGAAATCGAACGCAAAGATTGTTTGAATAAAGACTGGCTGGTACGACGGCCTATAGTAGCGCCGTCGGCTGAATAAAAAAAAAGAAATCTAAATAAAAACGCGCGAACTACAGCCCGCGTTTTCGTCAATTTTCACGGATTGTTAGAAATTCATGGTTTTGTTTTGAAAAATGAGTTCTTCAAGTGACAGTGATTAAAATATGAGGCGCCATTTATTTTCTCATAGTGTATAGAGTATGTAGTGTATAGAGTGCGCCAAATATATTTTTGGCTCGGGCGATGTACTTTGAATTCTTCGCTACGTTCAGGATTCTACTAAAGAATCCCTCACTTCGCTCTGGATTCAAAAAAGCGCCCTCGCCGTAAAAATATTATTATGCTCCCTTAAGATACAATTTACTATTCATGGAGTGAGTGAGCCTTTTTTTTTTCGGATTGGAAATCATCAAATGACTCCTCACGCTCTGGGCGGAGCAGGAGGGAGTGTCAGACTTTTACTGACTAAAACCCATCCATGTTCCTTCATCGCCCTTTATGTTCCGGGACCACGGTATCCCTTTCGAATAGTCCCGCAGCCCCGGATGGAGTGAGTGAGCCTGGAGTGAGTTTAATAGGACTTAAAATTAATCAATGGATAAAACTAATGATGCCCAAAGAACATAAGCTAGAAAAGGCGTGAAAATGGTATCGCACGTGTTAGTGACAGCTTTGACAGAAATCCATTTCGGCCGCACGCGTCTATGGTATGTGCTCCATTCCATTAATCTATTGCTCATCCGACACGCGACTAGGCCGTATGTCACACCCTACTGTAACAGTGTAACAGCTTCAAGGGCGCACAAAGAAATCATTAGAGGCGATTTTTTGCGCAGATGTTGACAAGGGGAATTGAAAATGTGATTAGATACGAGTATTACGAGTGCTAAGTGCAGTTACACTGGAATAACTAATTTACTGTCGTTTTTTTTGGCATTTTGGCATCTATTTGAAACACTATTTAAGCTTTCACGGTTTAAAACTAAACTTATAGGTACTGTCTATCTTTACCTTTCTGTTTTTCTTGCTTTTTTTCGGAATACCGGGAGCTGAAAATAATGAACAATCACAGAAGATATCCCGTAAGTGACAATATAAGTTTATCTGATACTTGGAAACATACAGGTACATCATTAGGTACCTATACCTATACGGCATTTTGTTTTGTTTGTTTTTGGTTTAGTGAAGCGATACGAGAGCGAGCGTGTGATACTGTTAGCCTGCGTCATCGAACTGCTGGGAGAGAGGCCTTTGCTCTCTCCATGGCTTCCAGTTGTTTGTCTTGTCTAGCTCGTCCCACCATCTTCTCCGAGGACTCCAGAGAGAGAGAGGCTTTTTTGGCCCACAGCTCATTAGGAATGCGGCAGACGTGGGCAAGAACACAAATTACTGACGTTGCTCAAAAAGCCGCTAAGCTGGGACTGGACTGGTTTCATGAAATAAACACAATAGTAGGTATGCATCATCATTACAATGTAGGTAAGGAGTACAAAACAGATATTATAATTATCTAGATCAAAAGAAAACTCCGATAGAGCTTAATAAGTATCAAGCCACCTACACAACATTCTAAACAGATTCCCTAAGCTTATAATCAGATTTCCTGGACCATTGCAACCTACGCTTTTTACTTTTGTTTTAATTTATCTCTTCATGAATATTTTCTTTAACTTCTGCATAACTTTCCTAGAATTTGCACAAGTTAATTTCAGATCGCAATAATAAGCAAAAGATTTCTTATCTATACTTACTTAAATATAATATTACTAACTGTTGCCCGCGGCTTCGCCCGCGTGCGTGAAGTTCGGTTACTGTCCCACTGGATCAAAATAAAGGGGTAAACTGTCACAATCACTGTCACAATCACTGTCACAATCACTGTCACAATCACTGTCACAATCACTGTCACAATCACTGTCACAATCACTGTCACAATCACTGTCACAATCACTGTCACAATCACTGTCACAATCACTGTCACAATCACTGTCACAATCACTGTCACAATCACTGTCACAATCACTGTCACAATCACTGTCACAATCACTGTCACAATCACTGTCACAATCACTGTCACAATCACTGTCACAATCACTGTCACAATCACTGTCACAATCACTGTCACAATCACTGTCACAATCACTGTCACAATCACTGTCACAATCACTGTCACAATCACTGTCACAATCACTGTCACAATCACTGTCACAATCACTGTCACAATCACTGTCACAATCACTGTCACAATCACTGTCACAATCACTGTCACAATCACTGTCACAATCACTGTCACAATCACTGTCACAATCACTGTCACAATCACTGTCACAATCACTGTCACAATCACTGTCACAATCACTGTCACAATCACTGTCACAATCACTGTCACAATCACTGTCACAATCACTGTCACAATCACTGTCACAATCACTGTCACAATCACTGTCACAATCACTGTCACAATCACTGTCACAATCACTGTCACAATCACTGTCACAATCACTATCACAATCATTATCATCGTAATCACAATCATCATCATCACAATCATAATCATCATTATCGTAATCACAATCATTATCATCGTAATCACAATCATCACAATAAATCAAAAATAACCCTTTAAAGAAGTCGAATCCACCATCTTCTGGAACTCAAAATAAATGCCATATTCGTAATCAGCACCCCTGATAATCTCGGTATCGACACCCATATTGATTTTTAGACATTTCAACCCCATCGCACCCCAACAGGGGATGATGGTATTTCAGGTCCGCCATATTTAATCTTAAAATCGTTGTTTTTGCAATACACCTGACCAGATACACCATACAAACTATACCCATGTTGATTTTCAAACTTTGTCACCCCATTTACCCCTATTAGGGGTTGAATTCTGTAAAAACCTGAAACCCGTTTCTACTCATTTATCAATAGGAGCACTCGTGTGAAGTTTCAAATAAAATAGTCTAACTAATCTTGTTTCCCCGTAAAAACTTCGGAGCCCCGTTTATCCCCCTAAGGGGTTGAATTTTGAAAAATCCTTTCTTAGTGCACCCCTAGACCACATAAGGAACCTACTTGCCAAATTTGGAATCTGTAGACCCAGTGGTTTAGGCTGTGCATTGATTTTTAGACTTTGTCACCCCATTTACCCCTCTTAGGGGTTGAATTCTGAAAAAACCTGAAACTCGTTTCTTCTCATTTATCAATAGGAGCACTCCTGCGAAGTTTTGAATAAAATAGTCTAACTAATCTTGTTTCCCCATACAAACTTTGGAGCCCCGTTTAACCCCCTTAGGGGTTGAATTTTGAAAAATCCTTTCTTGGTGCACCCCTAGACTACATAAAAAACCTACTTATCAAATTTGGAATCTGTAGACCCTGCGGTTTAGGCTGTGCATTGATTTTTAGACTTTGTCACCCCATTTACCCCTCTTAGGGGTTGAATTCTGAAAAAACCTGAAACCCGTTTCTACTCATTTATCAATAGGAGCACTCCTGCGAAGTTTTGAATAAAATAGTCTAACTAATCTTGTTTCCCCATACAAACTTTGGAGCCCCGTTTAACCCCCTTAGGGGTTGAATTTTGAAAATCCTTTCTTGGCGCACCCCTAGACTACATAAAAAACCTTCTTATCAAATTTGGAATCTGTAGACCCAGCGGTTTAGGCTGTGCATTGATTTTTAGACTTTGTCACCCCATTTACCCCTCTTAGGGGTTGAATTCTGAAAAAACCTGAAACCCGTTTCTACTCATTTATCAATAGGAGCACTCCTGTGAAGTTTCGAATAAAATAGTCTAACTAATCTGGTTTTCCCATACAAACTTTGGAGCCCCGTTTAACCCCCGTAAGGGTTGAATTTTGAAAAATCCTTTCTTAGTGCACCCCTAGACCACATAAGGAACCTACTTGCCAAATTTGGAATCTGTAGACCCAGCGGTTTGGGCTGTGCGTTGATAGATGAGTCAGTCAGTCAGTCAGTCAGTTTCTTCTTTTATATATTTAGATAACATCACGCTACGACCAATAGGAGCGGAGCATAAATGAAAAATGTTGCAAAAACGAGGAACATTTATTCCTTTTGTGACCTTTTTCTCTCTTATGTGACGCAGACGAAGTTGCGTGGGTCAGCTAGTTTATTATATAGAGACACGGTAATCCGATGCGATGCGGTGTAACAGACAGCGCTCAAAGACGTAGTCTGATCTGATAAGCGAAGAAAAACTAAGAAAAATAGAGTGAAACAGGCACATTTTCTATTATCACTGTTTTATTTTATATACCATTTATGTTGCCATGTTTGTGTTGTATGATTGCGGCCTTGTGGGCTTTGTTTGGGAACCAGCAGGTGTGTCGGTGTATGGTTCTAAGTATTTGTCGGAATATGTCTACATTAGCGAAGTAATAACTGTGTTATTGATTCGTTGTATGACAGGGGTGATATGAGTAATGATTGTTTGCCGTTTTATAATGTTTTGTAAAAGCTTTGTATGCGCTGTTTAAATTCAAGCTAAAGGGTTCAATGTAAATGTTTTGGATATTTGATGCTCATTTGTTTTGTTTAAATGTTTGTCATTTTGAATTTCGACTAAAGGTTCTTTTTTCAAATACCTCTGCGATAAAACTGGATGGACGGGATATTTATTTATTCTGAAAAATGTGCTAGTATTTTAAATATTTATTCCCAAAATACACGCACGTTTTATAAAAGGTTTCGGCCGTAAATGCACTATACAGGCAGTCCGATCTGGGAAGCCAATCGGATGCACGTCGGATCGTATAACGCATCAGGGCCGTGGCCGTCGGATTGGGTAACAAGCTGCCTAGTCTACCGGTGTGTTAGCCATTAGCCAGGTTTAGCCTATTAGTCTTGTATAGGTTACATGAAAGGATATAGCTTGGTGCTCTCTGCGAAGTCTCAATTAGTTCATTAGTTCAATTAGTATACATCATAAGGTGGATTGAGACGGGAGCAGTAGCCAACAATAAAACGTGAAAATTAACGTTTTTCTAGTTGATTGTACCATTTTACCAAAATACAAGTATCCACCACTTGAAAACTTGAAATGTGACGGAAAAGAAAAATTGGCTATAATGATTTTATTACGGCCCAGTAAGAAGGAGATACGAATCAGACAAAACTAAAGCTGTGATTACACTGACGACATCTTTATTTGTTCCTCCCAAACCTCAGCATATTACAGGACGATGCAATAAACTGCATGAACGCTCGGACATTACAACGCCAGTCTGATCGCAGGGGAGAGCAAATGCGTACAGTAAATACCACACGATACAACGCATTCGACGATTAGGTCCACCACCGTATTATTACGTGACTCGCTCCCAAAACGGACAGGCAATCTCTATAAAGAGGTATTTGGGACCCTAATTTACACCCCCTTATGTAATATTGGCGCGGTTATGGAGGTCCAACGCGGTACCCTGCCCTCTCAGGATTGGTGTCGACGGTACCTTCGTGTAGTGCATGCTTGTGTGGGTAACTAAGTTCCTCTAAGATAGTTGTGTGCGATTTTGTGTAAATTATCTAGATTCTTATTTAGGGGATGATTTTTGGTTTTGGAGATTTGATTTTTATCCTCTTTTTTTTTTGGATGGGAAATCATCAAATCACTCCTCGCGCTCTGGGCGGAGCCCAGACTCAGACTTTTACTGACTAAAACCCATCTATGTTCCTTCATAGCCCTTTGTGTTCCGGCCTCACGGTATCTCTTTCGAATAGTGTCGCAGCCCCGGTAGTCCCGCAGCCCCGGTAGTCCCGCAGCCCCGGTTGATTTTTATCCTGAATAACAAGTTTTAGGTATCTTCCAGAAAGAGTTTCTAAATATTTTGAGTGTCGAATATAAGATTGTCAATTGTCATCCTCATCATTAATTTACTACCTTGTTGGTCCAGGGTTCGCAATCGCGAAGTTGCGCGTTGCCACGGAGTCTGGAATTGCGCCCGGTTGATGGCTATAGGCTCGCTCCTATTACATAGGACTTAAACATACGTGGCGATTTGGGGGTGTACTATTAGGTACACTTCTCCTTAACCCTTCGGAAACACAGGCGTGGTGATATGTTATCATTAATTCAAGAGCCATCACCATAATGATAATAGGGTAATGACACCATAAAACAATAATTCCAAGACACCAATCTCGAAAAAAAGAACACTTTATTTTGGGCCTCAAAATCAGATTTATTTTCAATTAATTGCTAAATTCGATTTTTAGTTGCTTTGAAATCAATAAGTAGTTGAGTCATTGAGTTGACTCAACAGTGACGTCACAGTTTGCTATTGCCATACAAAATCTACGAGAGAACCGCGTTTTGACAGCTCTTAAAAAGTATTTCAATTGATTGGTGTGTCATCTACCCCATTGTGGGCAAAGTCTAATTTCCTTCCAGACCTTTACAAGTATTAGACCATTTCCGCCATCTGCTTTTACCGCAAGCTACTGAACTTATACTCTACGTTCAAGAAAATCCCCTATATCATATCCTCTATATAATTTGTAATATTTTCACCTTCCAGCAGTAGTTTATTCTTACGCTACGTAATATAAGTAGAGATTTCCAACCCGTAATAGGCAAACAAGGTGCTCAAGGCGTTCTCAGCAACAATATTTGTGTAGCGTGGGTGTGCAAATGCCGCGACCTTTGCGGAAGTCTGTGTTTGGTGTGAATTGTTATAACGTTCCTCTTGGGAGTCGAATGATAACAGCATGGGTAACGGTTCTTGGAAACTTATTTGATAAGAATATTTTGTTGTTTTTTTTTTTGGTTAGTATGCTGCCATAGCGATAATGGAGGAGCTCGTGACTAAATAACAGGCCGCTTGAGTCGATCTTTAGGTTAAACCGCGCTTGCTTAGGTTGGTCCGTGGATATGTGAGCACATACGGAGTGCTCCGTGCCTCGAAAAACACGTTAAACTGTTGCCCCGGCTGTCATTTGTAGATCTTTGACAGTCGTTTCAAGTAGTCAGTGGCCCGAAAGTCTGACAACCAATCTTACCAAGGGGTATCGTATTACCCGGGACTAAGTAAGTTGTTGAGGTAAGATAGGTAGTCACTCCATGTAAAGTACTGGTATTCAGCTGCATCTGGTTAGACTGGAAGCTGACCCCACCATAGTTGGGAAAAGGCTAGGCGCATGATGTACCCATATCAACACAGATTCGATTTTAGCACCCGACCGTGCCGAGTCACGGCACCCCTCAGACCAAATAAAAAAACAAGACACAGCGCTGCGAACAATAAAGTGAAGTCGGTTTCGTAAACATGTGTGCATTGTTTGAGCTTAGATAAATTGTAGTTTGATATAAATGTGTGCGTGTGAGTGTGTACGCACAGAGCGGAGCTTAGTTTTGCGCTGGCTTCACTTTATTGTTCGCAGCGCTATGTCTTGGTTTTTTATTTGGTCTGAGCGGAAACCAAACATTAATGTGTAGCACCTTTTATACTAACATAATAAAACGATCTTTAAATAACATCTTAACCTTGAGCGCAGGTACTCAAGTTTTCGTTCAACAACTAATCAGGATTAACTAAGCCCAAGTTAGACATCTAAGTGGTTGATAGATGTAAACGGATATTAAGATGTGGCCCGGATATTACAACGATCGTATCTTCATATTTTAGCTGCGAATGTTTGGGATTTCGGGAGGGAATATTTTTGTGAAATGTAATGTACGTTACATTAACGTACAAGTACGTTACAGGATCAAGCGATAAGGGAATGATTGCTGTTAAGCTGTAGGTAGCTACGTAGGACTAATTTAACCTCTATTTGTTTTCTTTATAAATATGCTGCTGAATTTCTGAGCTGCCAAACTGGGCCTTGGGCTCGATTCCCAGAACGAGCAAGGTGATAGTGGGTATAAAAAAAAAAAAAAACATTTATTTCAGGTTCATAACTCTTAAACATCTTACACTTACATCATATACACAAAACAACATCAACACACATGATACAAATAAGATAAACAATAATACCAATTCACAATCAAACATAATCAATTAATTAAAGTAGTCTCTTACGTGCGACACTATATGTAACTTGTCTGTCACAACAGTGCCGCACATAAAGACAGTCAAACCTGTCTGCTATCATTCTCAGAACGGTATTAGAGCTGGCCCGCACTCTGCGTACAAGAGATGCGCAGCGCTTCCGCATGGTCGCATGGAAGCAGTCCGTGCGCGCCCATGCGAACATACCTGAAGCGCTGCAGTAGCGAGGCAGACCCAAAACCGCTCTGAAAGTGTTGTTAAACTGAACGCGGAGGGTGCTGTAGCTTTTTTGCGTGTAGTTAGCCCACAGGCTGCAGGTATACTGGACAAGTGGCTACTGGGAAATCCTTGATCGAATCAAGAATTTACCAGTAGCCATTTGTCGAGTTGCCCCTACTACATGGAACTTAAACTAAATTGGCGACCTATGGGTACACCTCTGCTCAACCCTTCAGGGAGAATACGAGTGATGTTAAGTTTTCATGATGTTGTAACATAACATTTCACCTGTGTAATCCCGAGGTCAAGATAGGCTCTATGTTAAACTAGAAACTCATACCATGTAGCTAAGTGGCCATATTAACAATCATCAGAAGCATGTCATCATTACTGGGTAATGTAATTCCGTAAAGATATATTAAATATAATGACCAATCTGGACGATAATAATTCGGACAAGTTATTTCCGTGTATCATTAATTAACACAAGTTTCCTCGTCATAATTATCAGTAACATTAGTATTAGTGGTACTCATAGTATTAACTGGAACTTTCGAAGGTAAATATTTCCTGAAGATGTTGTTATGTCTCGTGGTCGTAATTCCATGTAATAATGACATCAAAGTTCATTTATTTATTATAGGTTCACCAACAGCTTCTGTGTACAGCATTTAGGTATACATAGGTTTTACAGTCTTGGACTTACACAGTCGCCAATTACAGGTTAACCAGCATTCACAAAAATAAGTGTTAATTTAAGAGAAAAATATAAAATAATGGCTATATACATGAAATACATAGACCCTACATACTTACAATTAAATTTAAAAGACAAGATATGAATATTGGTGTTAAGACAGATAAAAATGAGAAAGTTAGTTAAAGTTCTTTTAAGCTTCATCCCCTTTAAATTAGTACAAAAATGTAGAAAGATATTTACATAAATAACAGATGTCTGCATCACGGAAACAAAAAACAGCGAACACGTAAAACTCAGTTCCAATTCAGAAAAGCTCTCATTTAAGTGCTTTCAGCGGATATAATGGAATAAAAAATAAAATAAATACGGACTTGTCATTCCAGTTCCGTTAACGAAGCGAATAAAACTGTCCAACCCTTTGAATAAACCGTGGAAATGGCTCAGAATAGCCTATTAACACTCGGTGACAATCTTGTAGAGGCTTCTCGGAGCGAATGATAATATTTTTCTTTTATTCCAAACAGTACGACGCTGTTCCTGTTTAATTAGATTATACTAATTGAGCTGGCGCCAATTGTTCGCTTTCAAAAATAAAATTGAAACAAAACACGTTTTGTGGCTCACCCTAGCTTCTTAACTTACTGTTATTGGCTTTGTTGTTTTAATTTACGACGCTATTGTCTACGGAATAGACGTGTAAACAGTAGGAAGGGGAACTGGCTGCCAAATTATGCGTCATCTACAACATTGTAACTTTGGTACCTATCTAATAATACCCTGCTTAAAATTTTCCAGTTTTAAATTTTAAAGTTGTCTCCCTAAAACTTTGGTACCTCTGCACACCGTGTTGGTTGAAAACTCTGAAAAAATGCGGGTCTCCCGAAACATTTCGTGAACCTAACTAATTATGTGACGGTAACGTTCATTAGCAAACTTTCATGTTACTGGTTTATTCTGTAATGAAATAAAACTAATTAGGAACCGAGTTTGGGAACACTTGTTGAGTACGATAATTGTGGACGATGTATTTTTTTTTGTTGTTATTCTCTCTGTCTTGTTGTTTTCATGGCCGCAAGCGCTACTGCCTGTCCTGTTCTGGGATCGATTCCCAGGTTGGTGTGAGTGTTATAATGGGTTTAGTCTATCAGAAACTTCTCAGTATCAGCTCAGAGTTTGGATTATTGCCCGGTTAGTAGCAATAGGCCCACCCCTATTACAAGGTACTTTAAAATATTTTTGGCGAAATATGGATGGACTACAGAGTACAGGAACATCTCTGCCTAAATCTTTAGGGATAAACCGGCGCTATAATGTTATGTTTTTTGTTCTAATCTGCGGGAACAATAAGCTGATGGTCGAGTAGGTACTCGAATATCTCAGCTCGGAGGAAGGGAGGGAATATAAATATTTTCCTTTTACTGCGGTCCCCTGCGCTCGCCAATTACAATTGCAATTAAGTTAATTTGAGGGTTCCGTTGTCCGACGACCTGATGTTTTGAGGATTATGTTTCTTAAGTGGTTCGTGAATTGTGATGACCGCCGTATTTAGTTGGCGTTTTTGACCTTTTTTTGTGTGTGATAGACAGATATTTTTGGTGTAGTAATTGGAGTAATATGATAAGAGGAAAAGACAAATGGAGCAAAATTGTGACACGATGGTATCCTAGAGAAGATAAAAGGAAAAGAGGTAGACCACAAAATAGATGGGATGACGACATAAGACAAGTGGCAGGCGTCACATGGAACAGAGTGGCTCAAGAAAGACATCAGTTGAAAACGTTGGAGGAGGCCTTTGCCGACTGGCAAACAGATGTACAGAAAATAAGTAAAATTCAAATAAAGGACTAGATTAATAAGGCTTACATTAAATTTAAGTTTTCTATAAATTGTTCTTTTTATACTGTAATATGGATCTGAATAAAAGGCTATATTATAATTTGAGGAAAAGATAATCACGGATCAGGAGACGAGAAGTGTAAAGTAAGAATTTCTGTTGGTGGTTTACAACACATCTCCACTTCTCTCGTCCCGTCTCCACTTGATTGGAGTCCGGTCCCTACATACCGAGTTTCTTCCCTGCCTCGGAAAGCAAATTTAGCCGTTGGTCCCGGCTGTCACTGGTAGATATCTTTGACAGACTGGCCACTGACCAGTGGCCAGAAAATCTGATAATCAGTCTTACCAAGGGGTATCGTATTACCCAGGACTTACTGAGCTGTGGAGGTGAGAAAGGCACTCGCTCCATATATACTGATATTCAGCTGCATCCGGTCAGACTGGAAGCCGACCCCAATATAGTTGGGAATAGGTTAGGCATCATGATGATGTTGATGATCATTTTCATCATCAACCTTGGTGGATTAAACTAAAACTTGCTTTTAGATTTTAGCCCTCTAATAAAGAGGAGGTTTGTTTCCCAGCAGTGAGAACATAAATAGGCTTCTTATGCCACGCTAAATTTACACGAATTCTTATAAAAAATCTTGTAAAAAACACATTAGAATTCTCCCCCTAAATGAGAATCAGTAACCTGTTCTTGTATGTAAATATATTAATTTCCGAGCCAGAACATGAACCTACACGGAGTTGTTGTCTGTTGTTCCGTAACATTGTAACAACAACATGTTGCTATACATAATAAGCAAGTTCATGAACCGCACTGTTTTGTTTCAGCGTAAATTATTTGGCTTATTTAAATTACATGATGTGTTACGGGTGTAAAAGCTGGGAATCACTTATTCTCGTTCTACCCTTGATAGAGAACATTTGCTATAGACCATACCTGGAACCTTACAGTTACGGAGATAATTATGGCCTGCCCACCTTCCGCAATTTTGTTTTATTTTACCCGTTTGGCGCAACGGTAGTGACGCTGCCTTACGTTCTTAGGGTCCCGGGTTCGAATCCCGGTTGGAGCAAATGTTTGTGTGATGAGCATGGACATTTGTTTCCGAGTCATGGATGTTTATATGTATAATAAGTATGTATTTACAAACAAAAAGTATATATGTAGTATATCAACTATCTGGTGTCCACGACACAAGCCTCGTTGCTTAGTGTGGCACTAGATGGCGCTGTGTGTTAATGTCCAGCGATATTTATTTATTTATTTTTTATTTATTTATTTTCAAAATAGCAGCCACGCATTTTGTCACGAACTTACAAAACTTATTAGTTCAAGTTATTGATTAATCCAGGTTTAATGTGTAATAGACAAATAAAATAAAATGGCAAAAGTTAGGCATTTTTGTATGGAGCATGGCGCTTCATACAAAAATATTCCTAAACTTATTTCCCGAAATCAAGTTTTAAGGTTTTCCCATTGCATGCAAGCTTATTAGTAAGCATTAAGTAATTGTTAGATTTAAGTAGTCAGTGGCCTGAAAGTCTAACAAGCAGCCTTACCAAGGGGTATCGTACTACCCAGTACTAAGTGGGTTGTGGAGGTCAGATAGACAGTCGCTCCATGTAAAATACTGGTTATAGCTTCATCTGATTAGACTGGTATCCGACCCCAACATAGTTGGGAAAAGGCTTGGCAGATGATGATGATGATTACAGAATGCGTAGATGAAGGCTATGTTATGGGTCTTGTTATAGCCTGCAGAGCTATAATAGGCTAGTTTCCACCATCAATAAATTGCAAATCTATTTAGTCCGTCAGTAGAGTATTGTAAAATAATGATCACGTATTTTTTGTTTTTGTAAATCAATGAATATTGACAAAGATAAAACGCATCAAATCTCGAGAGTGGGGGCTCGTGACGTCACAACGCTCTAATAAATATATCACGGCGTGACGTATTGAGAATTTTAAAAGCGTCGTATCTTCGTCAATTTTGGTCTACGTAACAAAAGAAAAAATACATGTCAAATATTTTTTGAAAATCTAACTGACGGACTAATTCGTTTAAAAAAATTAAATTAAATTGAAAAAAATATTATGAATTAATCTTTGTGTATTTATCGCTGTTTTGGACTATTTAGAGTGATTGGGATTTGGGTTACTATTTGCATGCCCATGTGACGGCAAAATGTGGAGAACCTTTTTATACTAGAACATCTATGTACTTATTACCCATGTTTGCAAAGTAATAAATGATTTGATTTGATTTGATTAGGTTACAGTGCACCGGTACCTATTGCATGTTTGGATATCCATATTAATTTGATATACACAGGGGTTCGCTCGTAAATGGCTTGTAATTAAAATACCAGTGTTACTTAAAGATTGGTTCATTGCTGTTTAATCTTTTGTTAAGATATTTGATTGGCTGCTGTTATTTGGCCAACCAATTATGTCAGTTAACTTTTTTTTTTTAAAGAAAATCCGCTTTTCGAATACGGTCGTGGCAACTCATGATATATTTAGTCACCATTATAAGTTAGCTATTTAAAACAGAGCTTCTAATTCACCATGTGTCAATGTTATCCTGACAGGAATCAAACATCCTTACTACTACTACAACTATCAACTCCACAAAGAAAGATACATCCAAAACATCGCTTCCTCTCGCTTTCACTACTTGAACACCACACTAACATGACGACACGGTCATATCGGATACAGTATAGGCACGGGAACAGGTACTTACTCTGAATTGACTGCCTGTCTACGTGTAACACCAGTCATGGCTGATAGCCCCCATTACCCCATATCACTTTAGTTGAGTCATAAAAATCCAATGGCGCGACTATTTGTGACTTTTCGCCGATTCTCTGGTAACAGTTTAGCGACAAAAGTAAAGGGACGGAGGTGGAGGACTCTTCCGTTTGTTGACAAATAAAGAATATATTGGATTTTTTGTTGGATGATAAAATATAAGGAAAATGTAACGTTTATGTGTGCCCTTTATATATTATGTACACATCAAAACAATACATTGTTCGCTGAAATGTATCTGTTACCATATTTTATACACACTTATTATATAATAGATGTGTGTAGGTACGTGTGTGTAATGTCCTCTATCGATCATTACGGATAATTCGTCTTTTATATTATTGTAACATTTTGTTTTTTTAGGTAATATCTAGAGATGTTATATTTAATCTAGCTAGGATCCAGCAGTTAATAAAGAAATTGTCCAGCGATATTTATTTATTATTTATTTATTGGTTACCTTTTTATAAAGTAAGCAGATAAAAAACTCTTCCTGTAGAGGAGGATCGTCTCAAACAGTATCAAAGAATTTCCGAAACGACTTACTGTTACTGACCATTTAGGTCTGGCTAACCTTATCTCAAGCTAGAATGATCTCTCATTAGGACCCGGGGATTTATAAAACACTAGCGGACGTCACGCGGTTTCACTCGCGTAGTTCCCGTTCCTGTGGGAGTACGGGGATAAAATATAGCCTATGTTACTCAGTAAAGACGTGGCTCACAATGGTGAAATAATTTTTGAAATCGGCGCAGTAGTTTTCGTGTTTATACATTACAAACATACACACACACACAAAAATACAAATCTTTCCTCTTTATAATATTGTTTATATCCGCGGCTTCGTCTTCGTCGACTTTGGTTATTGCCCCACCGAATCATGCTACCGGAATAAAAAGTATCCTGTGTATTAATCCAGGTTATAATGTGCTAAATTTAATTCAAATCCGTTAATAGCTTTTTCTTGAAAGAGTAACAAGCATCCATCCATCCATACTCGCACAAATTATATTATAATAGTATATTATATTATTAATAATAGTAAAGATACAAGCAAGAAAAAAGCAGCCAAACACACAATCACTATACTCAGTGAGCTATTGGGAGACACCGTGTTTGTTAACCGTACACAAAGCACACAAGAGACCACACCAGACACACAACAAACATCACACACAGAAGACTCACAGCAGTCATCCGTCACACAGCGTTCATCTACCTCACACACACCAAATACACAAAGTCATCCGTCAACCACACAAAGCATAACTAGCACACGAAGAGGTAGAAGAAGGAGATAGGGGGCATTAAATATCTTTTTCCTGCGAGACGCAGGACGGGATATTTATTAAACCGACGCAAGGTCGAGTATCGAAAACCGAAAAAGAGTAAGATATAGTAATATTTTACAATTACCCATTTATCAAACACATACTTCACTTAAAGCAGCCAGCCGAATCAGCCCCACAACCCGACTACCAATCCCGCATATCTTCAATCACTGTGAGAATTAACGAGAATACGCGTATGACGTATGTGTTACGTAATTTCCTGTGAAGGCGAGTTTCCTACACCTGCGCTGTATCTACTTTCTGCAAAGTTGCGAGGCGTGATTATGAAAATCCGTATACTAGGAAACCAGTGTAATCTGCATAACACAGAATGTTTGAATATGGTAACACTGGACGTGGATTCATCGCCGCTGTTGTTCAAATCAAAATGGTAAATTGTATTCTCCTCTTTGTATGTGTAAACGGAAGAATTTTCTTCTACATTTTTAGATGTTTCAATGAGGTTTAATGAATCTCTACATAACTGATTATTTTTAACACAGATGGCTTTTCGACTGTTACTGATTAGAATTAAGAACATGCTTGCCTTTGTAGATATCCGTAGTGTAGTACACAGACAGCAACAGTTGTGTTTCATATTTGGTGTACAGTAAAGTATATTCTATTCTACACCGAAGTGACGAAATATACAGGGTGTAAACCACCTCATCACGAAGCCGTCAACCAAGCATTCTGTACATCAAACTAAGTAACTTTGCGCAAAAATTATTGCTGCTGGGTAACGACTTTTTTTTTTGGGGGCGAAAAATCATGTTTTGTGATAGAACTCAATGTAACGCACTCAAAACATTGTGCTGATGGATGGATTGAATACTACGGGGGTCGTGGAAGTGTTTTCAGTAAACATCTTACATATTTTACACCCTTATTACCTTATATTAAAAAATTTGAATTAAAAAATAGGTGACATATATGTACATGATACCTATCCACAATTTCTATTCATGTAACTGTCAACAGTTGAAAACGCGTTATTCGAACGGCCGTTAGTGATGAGTCTGACGTGTCACTATTGTGCACTATTGCGATCTATAAATCCGACACGTAAGGGTGCAAACACATACACTCCCTCCTGCTCAGCCCAGAGCGGGAGAAGTCATTTGATGATTTCCCATCCGAAAAAAAAAAAAAAAAAAAAAAGGGTGCAAACACATTGGGTAAGCCCCGTAACTGTGAGCATGAAACAAGAGAAATCACACCGGGCGTATCCATACTAATATTAATTAAGAGGTAAAATTTGTTAGTAAGTTTCCAATCCTAAAAAAAAATTCACGGGCAAAAAGCTACATTATTCGTGGACGCGGCTTTAAATTATATTTATATCATGCATAGTTAGGGTGAAGTGCTAGTAAAGGATAAAAATGTCTTGCCATGTTTGCGTAGCAAGTGAGAACGTTTGAAGTCAACCCGTAGCACAAGTGATTTTTACACGTAGCAAGCGCGTAGGCGCGTATTTTCGCGTAGCATGTGCGTAGCATGAGTGGTGTGAAAGCATCCTTTTCTCGTAGCAAAGTTTATCGATACTTAGATTAGTTTTTGTGCTCCATTTACCTTTATAGCGTCTATACCGGCAACATTTTGCAGTGATTCAGTTACGACACTAAAGCAATTAAGTCGGTGCGCGAACGTTAGTGGTGACGATAAAAATGGCTGCTGACCGCACTGGAGGCATCTACATGCGGTAAATCACAGAATTTACAGGTACGCTGACTAGCAAAAATAATAGTTGAGCTATTTTAGTCTTTTTGCAGATAGCCCGAAATCACTTGGTAGCATTTCTATTTCCACCTTATGTCATTGTTAATGGGTTAGTTTAAAAGGCTTTTAGAAACTGCGAGCCCTAAAAGTAATGTTCTAGACGTTTCTGAAAAACTGTTTTTTTACGCTGTTGTGTTTTTTTAAACCGCGCTCTTTCACCAGAAAACGATTAATTAACTCATTCATTGAAATATATTACAAACAAATTGTTTCCGTAATTGGAAACCAGTGGAAGAAGCTTCACTGTAATTGACTTGTGTTTGGTAAATCAATTTTAATTTTGTAATTATAAGTAAGTAAGCTTGTTACGTATGGCTTCGCTCACATTTATTTTAATTGGGTCTCATTTGATACTGTTCTGTACGTTAATCCGTGATATACATACATAAACATTCATAGATGCAAGACCGACCAAAAGTCAAAGAAACAGATACGATAGATACGTGTATCGATAAATAAACATAACATGTACAGGCATCACTATAAACAATAAATCGATGCAATACCGATACACAGAACATGTCCCAAAACTTTCCTCCTCCGGATTTCTAAGATAATGATCATGTATTTGTGACAAAAACAAGCTAATGCGACATAAGATCGGTTTATCGCGATACTGACAGCCCGCCATTTTTCACCCCGACATAACGAAATGTCAGTACCAATGCAGACCTTTATCATTGTCAATAAAATGGTGTATAAATCAAACAAGCCAGCGGGTATATGGAACATGGCTGTGTTACACGATATCTGGTATATTTGTTACTGCCGTTTATGTAGCCGAGTTAGTCCGAACTGCGAATGATTTGCTTCGAATAGTACGGTAAGCACGTCAAAAGGTGTTGCAGTTTCCGATGTCAGGGTGAAGATTAGCAAAAGTATTGAAAGGTTCACAAAACATTCCCACTGCTGGGACACAAGCCTCCTGTCCCACTCCCTCTGAGATCTATACAGAGTGGAAGGGGCCCTGACGCACAAACAGTTACCACCTATTCCGTACGTAAAATTTTTCGTCAGTAACTTAAAAAAAAAAAGCTTCTTCCTACAAAAATTAAATACTGCGGTCAATATGTATGGATCAGCCGTTATTTCAAAAAAAATACCAATGAATAATTTCTATATGAGGGTTCAGTATGATGTACTGAATTCGTGGTATTCGTTTTCTTTCACCCTGTATATAAATCTACCACGCGGATCCAGTGCAGGTCGTTGAATGTCAGATTGTCATCGAATTTATTGGTTCTAAGACATGCCTGATTCTTCAAGATGTTTTCCTTCATAGGTTTCAAAGAAATTCAGCAAGAAACTCCAAAATACCAAGACATTTCTATTATTAAAATATTTGAATAAGAAAAAAGCTATTGAACAGTTATAATCTGCAATTTTAAATGCATCGCAATGCTACTCGGCAAGTGTCGTGTCGTGTCCGAGAGGTCGCGACGCTGCCGGCTCCTTGCAGGGCGTTTGACTGCAGAATTCCTTCCTAGATTCCTGCCAGTGCTTTGTGTCTTTTCTCCCGGTAATGCAAATCAAGGAAGCTCCGATTGCCCCTCGCAGCTCGCCATTCAACGAGTTTAATAAAGCGCCTGAGAATCCTAGAGTGAGATGAAAAATTCAATTAGATATTTTTACGTTTTCCCTACTTATTCGTGTTGTCCTCGAGGGCAATATCGCCGGGTGAAGCCATTGTCCCCGAAAGGAAATATAAACGGACTCATTTACACCAACCACTAGCAATTGTCGTTTCATATTGTTTGTGCAAGCGCAACCTGTTAATATTCCGCTCTACTGTTTTTCATAAGCGTATAATGTTTACTCAACTATATTTATATTTGCATTATATTGAAATAGTAAGCTAATGGTGAACTTAAGAACGTTATTATCACATAAATATCCGCCGTTTGTGATACTAGAATAATGTTTTTCAAATCAGCTGATCTTCGTATGTTTTTCTAATTCTAATTACAAGGACGGAGAACAAAATACATTTGCGGGTCAAATTACGCTTCGTGAAAACTTAATTTTCCTTTTTTCTTCGCTTTCACTTTCATTAATCCGTGCGTGCCTAGCTAACTAAAGTATCAAAAGCTCTTCTATCTCCGTCCTTCAGGAACCCAACAATTGTATAGAGATGAAAATCTTAATACATTCATTTGATTAAAAGAAATTCTTTGTAGCAGCTCGTTCACTGCTCGAATTCTAATCTGTCGATTTAGTTTGAGGAGTGAATTGAGCGGGATTCCTCGTCGGTCGGGCGCTGCTTTGTCCGGGAGTCCGCGATGCAAATCAATTGAGTGCTCGCGCCGCCCCGGCTTCATAAAGCGATTGCACGAATACCTAGCCCCTAGCCCCTCAACCTCCTTGCACTTTCTTAGACGACTAGAATAGACAGAAAATTGCACAGTGTAGAATGCTGGAATATTGCACGGTCCACAGAATATAATATTTTATAGGAAATATAAAACTCTTGTGGATCGGTGAGACAACTCAGAACTGCTTCGTTTTACGAGCACCATTCCAGTTTTATAACTAGGGTCGATGCAAACGCTGCTTTATTCATAATAATATAGACACTTATGTTACGGCCTATGAATTGATAATACGGTTGTAAAAACATAAGTGGTTCAAATATTGGCACCTTTATTTGACGAATATGTTTAATTTAAGATTTGTATGTTTATGGTATTCGATAAAATGCGTCCAAAAGAAGCAATTCAAATAACATAACGTAATAAAAAGTGGTCCCATATTGCAAAGGTTTTATTGCTTTCAAAAGTAGCACGGTATGTAATCTCCTCATAGGGAAATTTCATCACTTTGAATTTGGTGTAATTTATCAAATTGCTCGGCGGGAATGCACATGCACCCCCGGCTCAGCTGCGTGGTCACAGTCGTGAGGCAATTTTTTATCTCCCCTCTTTATCCGCACGTCAGCATTGCGGTCCTTGGGGAAAGAATCGGAAGGGCGACGCTGAGGGTAAGACATCGCATTGGTATTGTGGTGGCAGAAACCAATTTTATGTGTAAGATCCGCGATAAGCGGAACTTTTAGCATATCTATGCACTTTATTTGGAAAACTTGTAAATTGCTAAGTGGCGACAATATCTTATCTGAGAGCATTTCGTGGCCCCGACTAAACTTGTAAATGTACGGCATCGTGTGTGGCATGTCTCATGTCGGGGGATTCAATTAGTGAAATGGTATAATTAACTGAAAATCATTTAAGTCATTTCAATATCGTAGTCGACAATGTCCTCGGAGGCTGAGGCATTGGAGCTTGTAATTAATTTGCAGCTCGCAGGTAATTCATTAGGTAGGAATCGACCTGCTCGACACCAATATCGTAATTATTTCTACGGGCCGTCGCTGCACGCCGCAGCTTTCCTAATTACATTCCCTAATTGAACTACAACTAATTTGTATGCGCTTATTTGCGAGCACATATTTCAACGTATTTAAAAACATGTAGGGAGGGGTTATTGCTTCATTAAAATGTGGAGGGTTTTGTTATTAATTTGTGGTTTAATGACACTATGTAATCTTTGTTATTCGTGTAAGCTGTCAGGTGATTGGAAGAGTTGATTGTATTTCAAATGCAAATGAATTCATCACTTTCTCTCATTTACGAGAAGAGTCACAGCTGACTTATCTTAATTCTTAACTTTTAGGTTTTCAACTTCACAAAAAGAAAAGCAATATCACCAACATTCAACCCAGCCACGACACCCAAGGGTACCACCAACTCAAAAGAAAAACATCGTCAACATAAAACTTTTAAAAGTCACTAAACGATATGACCTTCCCAAATAAACATGGTTCTTAATACCCATACATTTTTTAATGATTAAGGTATTTTATTAAAACAGTGTTTCATGGTTTCCCAACGGTCGTATAAAATGAGAGTGCTCTTTTAAACAGCGAGTAAAAAGGTCCATGTAATTATAACAGGAGGCTTTTTAACATTTTTTAACAGCTTTAAGGGTATTTCAAGTGGATTTCCGTCGCGATTTAAACAGTGGTTTGCATTTAATTAAAGTACAAATCTTTTAGCTTCCCTTTTGAATATGTCTGATGGTTTTTTGGCTGTTGAATATTTAGGGGTTTGTCAATATTGGGGTGTAATGACTGTCTTTTTACACGACTGCCCAAAAAAAGGAGTGTTATGTTTTTTATTTCGTCTAGTTTAACGTAAACGTAAATACATCTATATTTTAAAATTAAAAATACTCGTTCACATTTAGATATTTTCATTATTTTAATAATTTATTCATATCTATGGAATTATTGATACTACTTACCATTGATTGTGCTTTTTGCAAACAATTTAACTAAAATGTTATATGTAGTATAAGTTATGTATATGAAAATCGATTTCCAATTTAAAAATCGATGTATTTAGTTTACGTTTACACCGCGCGTGCTAGGGCCTCGGATATTGGAACTTTCATAGTTGAAAAATGTATTAAGAATATATCGACATTTAATGTGGAACTCAATGGCGAATAGGCATGACGACAGTATCAAAAAATTGCAAATCTATTTAGTCCGTCTGTTTATTGGAAATTAATGGACACGTATTTTTTGTTTTTGTAAATCAATGAATATTGACAAAGATAAAACGCATCAAAACTCGGGAGTGGGGGCTCGTGACGCCAGAACTAGCTAAAAATTATACCATGGCGTGACGTATTGAGAATTTTAAAAGCGTCGTATCTTCGTCAATTTTGGTTAACGTAACAAAAGAAAAAACACGGGTCAAATATTTTTTGATAATCTAAGTGACGGACTAATTAGATTTTTTTGTCGTCTCGCCTATTGACAGTTATAGGCACTAATCGAGAATGTTAGATTATATCTAAAAATAAAAGATAAAGCTAGCAACAGCTGTGGTAATAATTCTATCAAGAGATTTGATTACCGAACTACGCCTCTTGTTGTTTTGTTCTTTAGTACTAAAGTAAAAGAGGAGGAAACTTCGACTTACGCAACTGCAAAGTAATTCAAATTGAGTTGCTTTAACTGAACGTCACGTATAAGGAAACTTTTCTTAGGCTATCGACACGGTAAGGCTGTGGAAAAAAATAGCGAAATAAATTATATTCAAATACAACTTATTCAAGCTGTATATTAATTGAATATTAAAATATTAAATATGTTCGTTGTGAACGGATAAATAGGCATGACGACAGTATAATAAAATTGCAAATCTATTTAGTCCGTCAGTTAGAGTATTGGAAATTAATGGACACGTATTTTTTGTTTTTGTAAATCAATGAATATTGAAAAAAGATAAAACGCATCAAAACTCGGGAGTGGGGGCTCGTGACGTCAGAACTAGCTAAAAATTATACCTAGGCGTGACGTATTGAGAATTTTAAAAGCGTCATATCTTCGTCAATTTTGGTTTACGTAACAAAAGAAAAAACACGGGTCAAAGATTTTTTGATAACTGACGGACTAATTAGATTTTTTGGTCGTCTCGCTTATTGTAGATTTAGAAAAAAAAAAACTTATTTTTGAATGTGATTTAACAAGTCGCTTGCAACCTAAACGCATTATTTTTTATCTTGGCTTGTTCTTTCTACCTGGCTGCAGCGAAGCCCAAAAGGAGGGTTATGTCTTTATGAATTATTGCTTTAAGGGGGTGGTACCAGCTAACGAGAGGTTTTCTCCCTGTTTGATGAGTGAATATAAATGAGCAAAAAAATTATATGTTACTTATTAGACTCTTAACTTTAATTGGTACAATTGAAATAATTCTAACTTTATTATTACTATATGAAAAAAATATTCAAAGTGAAGCATTTTTCTTTGAAATTTCGTAACTACTCCTAAACGGCATTAAGTTTTAGTATTTTTTTTTCACACAAATATTTGTCACTTTTTTCTTCACAAAGTGTACAATTGGCATTTTGATCTAATGATTTATTAGACTACAATTTAATAAAAACCACTCATTTCGCACTATTCGGCGCGCAGCGACAGACGTAACAACCACTTTGTAGTGCAAGCTGATTAGAACTTTATTCTAACAGTATTTGAATCACCACAAATAGAGTTGCTAATTTAGCAGATACCCCAGCCTTAAGAGTTATTGGGTTTTTCATCAGGAATTTCTTAGTAGCAGCCACGGAGTCTGGATTTGTGCCCAGTTGTTGGAAATAGGCTATTACATGGGACTTAGAACATAACTGGCGAAATGTGGGTGTACTATTAGGTACACCTCTGTCTAACCTTTGGTGATTACAGGCTTGATGTTATGTAAAAAATACTTCTTATGTTGATGTGTAGTTCACTTGAAGCACACGATTTGCATTCGTAAGATTCCACCACTTAAGTATAAGGCCTACCTTTGTCAAACTTGTTGAAAATACGTTTACATAATAAATGAATACCTACCTACATAATACATAACATAAATGAAATATCCATCATGTTCCAACAACCCGTGTTTCTGTTTACACTTTCGCGGGCACGTTTTTATTTCAGCAACGCACGTGGCCGAAAATATATTGAAATAAAGGCAGAATAAAGACACGTGACTCGGCCACCTTAAAACGTGACGTAAAAGTTGTAAGTAGGTAGGAGTTTATTTTTTGGAAGTTATAATGGCGTCTGTTGAGGGTTGGTTCTTTTTGAAAGGTCAGGTCATTCAGGCTGATGAAGAATATCTTCAGTTTTTATAACCTTTGTGCAGACCAATGATATCCCAGTTCCCAGTGTTTGGCATTGATGTAGTATAGGCATATATTTGTGTACCAAGTGTGCCCAGAACTTATCTTACTGTGCCCTCAGTGACTTTCTTAAAGGAGGAGCGTGTGGCTAAATAAAAATAATAATAAAACCTTTATTTTCAGGCTACTTTGGCCCTTACAGACTAACATATATATAATATTACATTGTGTGTTAGTGTTTAAACTTAAAAACTAATAACAGCTGCTCGGATCAATCTAGAGAGAGGTTAAGCCGCGCTTGCCTAGGTTGTTCCGTGGATGGGTGACCACCAACATACCAAGTGTCTTCCGGGCCTCGGAAACACGTCAAGCCGTTGGTCCCAGCTGTTATTTGTAGATCTTTGACAGTCGTTACAGGTATTCAGTGGCACGAAAGTCTGACACCAGTCTTCTTTTTTTTCCCAGCACGGAAATCCTAATGC
The DNA here is from genome assembly GCA_963853795.1 of Xestia rhomboidea. Classification (NCBI taxonomy): domain Eukaryota; kingdom Metazoa; phylum Arthropoda; class Insecta; order Lepidoptera; family Noctuidae; genus Xestia; species Xestia rhomboidea. The sequence continues at coordinate 10,776,143 of OY970772.1, forward strand.
GTTAGAGTGGTTCTTAATTAAACTATCTTATATATAACTATTCTAAATAACATAACACAAAAACAATGTTGTATAACATTGTTTTTGTGAATTCATTCCGAGAGCAGGTAAATCGATCCTTTCAGCAGTGTCATTCAGTGCGTGCAAGGCGCGCGTCAGTAGCGCTCATGATGTCCTTAGTGACTTTCTTAGTTCCACAAATGACCGTATTTGATGTCTATATATATTTTTTCTTAGCCTGTCATTTGTGTCCCACTGCTGGGAAAAGTCCTCCGCTTTCTCCTTCCGAACCTCTCTATCTTGTGCGATATCTGACCATGTTCGCCCCGCAAACAAGATCAGAATATTTCGCAAATGTCAAAACATATAAGTGCAAAACTGAACTCGTAAGGTCTTTAATATTTGAAAACACCCTTTAAAGATCAGATAGGCAGTTGCTCCATGTAAAATACTGGTATTCAGCTGCATCCGGTTAGACTGGAAGCCGACCCCAACATGTTGGAAAAAGTCTAGGCAGATGTTGATGATGACCCTTATTAAAGATTGCTAGTTCACTACCTCGCTACCAATAAACATAGACCCAAACCAAAATGCCCGGTAAGGTAACTTTTTCCAATTTAGCTGACCACGACATCGAACAACAGTTACTTACATAAGCAAAAAGTTATAACTACACAGCGGCAGCGCAGCTACCGTCGACGTACGACAGCGCTTGATCGCTTTTGCCTCGCTCGTCTTCAAACTTGTGAATTGCCACAAACTACTTTAATGGGCCGGCGAGACTAGTCTATCTACAATCTTCGTGTGTACTGGAAATCGGTGGATCCCGATACGTTTCGTTTGCGCTCATTTGCCGTGAATATTTTAACATACCCTTCATAAATACTAATTTAAGAAATGGTTGAAATACGTTTATGAGCTGTTTAACCTTGAAATTGTCTGGTAATATGGTTTTCCGGGAAGAAGAGAATCAATTTTATATTCATCTAAATTGAATTTGATATTTTCTTTGTGCTAATAATAGCTTAATTCCCGGATGTTTAATTAAAATTGTTGCTCATATTTCGCAAGACACGTTTATTGAGAAAATAAATGCCTAACTAGTGGATGCTATAATGGGTGCAAATTAAGTATCCTTAACGAAGCAGAAAAGCACTTTGTTCTCCTCATCATTGATAATTTTTGGTTCTAGACCATACCTGAGGAACCTTCTATTTAAGGCGCAAACCCACCGCGGTGCACGCTGTTCACGGGCACGCGGTGCACGTTAGCTGCGTGGATTCATTTATTTGACAACGTGGGTCTACGTTTCTACTGCAGTACACGTGGATGGCCCACGCGGCGCACGCAGAGGTTACACACGTTTTTTTACCAAGACTTTCGTGTATAGCGTGTAATACCACGTGCATAGCGTTGACAGCGTTGAGCTATGTGAGCGCCTTATTCGAGCATGTACTAATGACGTCAATTCGTGCGTAGCATGTCCGTGGGTAGCAGTGGACACAGTTACATACATTTTCTTGCAAAGCGAAGCTTAACACATGTGCGTAGCCTCTCCGTGCGCAGTGATGGGTTTCCGCCTTTACGGAGATATTGGGGGTCAAAGTTCCAACTTTTTCACAAGATTTTTTTATTGTTTTGTTGTAAATTTACTTTAAATACTACCACGACCCCTGCACTATCCAACGCATCCATCAGCACAATGTTTTCAGTGCGTTACATTGAGTCCTACCGTAAAACATGATATTTCGTCATTTTCTAGCAATATATTTTGCGTAGAGTTACTTAGTTTGATGTACAGAATGCTTGGTTCACGGCTTCGTGTAGGGTTCCTTTACACCTTATAGCATTTTTTTAATAAGTACAGTGAACTCGATATATATAGTTAATTGAGTTCACTGTACCTCTGCCGTAAAGCGAATCTGTCCTAATGCAAACAAGGGCTAATAGATACCAAGACTAATTTTCCTATAATCAAATAACAGAACCATCATCGACCCAGTAAATCACTAATCTCTAGAGATGTCTGTATGGCCATGGAGGTATTGAAAATCGATATTTTAAAATTCTATTATGCCCCGAAGCCTGACTTTCACTACTATGTAGTGGCACCTTGCCAAGTTCGGAAACTACCAATATACAAATTAAACTCCTGATTCATCCCTACATATTTCAAATAACCGTCGTTCGATGCCAGACTACTAGTATCATTATTACCTTTGTTTTTATGGAAAGGTAAGTACTGTGACTAGCTCGTTGGCCTAGTGGTTGCAATCACGACGGCTGAGCAAGAGGTCCTAGGTTCGATTTCCGGGACGGGCAAAGATATATTGGGGTTTTCCATTAGGAATTTCTCAGGGGTACGGAGTCTGGAATTGCGCCCGGTTGATGGCAATAGGCTCGCCCCCTATTTCATGGGACTTAAAAAAAAACCGGTGAAATGTGGGTGTACCTGTACTATTACGAACACCTCTGCCTAACCCTTTAGAGATTGCAGGCGTGATGTTATGCTATTTACGTTATGTAGAAAGGTAAGTTATAAAGAACATTTCACTCTTACTCGTACCTATGTTCAATATTACTAATTTATTTCTTCTTTGTGTTGCAACTCATTCACTATTACCTAATTGCTTTAGCCGTATGTAAATCCCGTAAATAGGTATCTCATAAAACCGGCTGTCGTAGATTTCTGAGAAGCATGTAAAATGCTCACAAAAGCTTCTTTCAATTTATTGGATCTGGGATTATCCGGCGACCGAATAGGGACCTATTTTTTTTTGAATACCCAATCGGATTAACAAATAAGTTATATACTTAGGTACTTGTGCGTATTATGCTTATGTGGATTTAATTTAGAATTCATTTTCTATTTAGTAATTACGACTAAAACTGCCCACGATAATCTCTTGTTGAAATGCGTCTCCGAATCGATGTAAAATATGATAACAACTAATCACTTTAAAAAAAAACTCGAGTAGAATGTATTGATTACGCAATCAATATCTATTAAAGCAAAGCTTTCAAATCAATATCTACAAAAATAAAACCAACTCCCAGGCACTAGTTATTTTTGCTTTGCAACGCCGCTTTTGCCACGGTCGGGCCAATATTTAGAAAGAGTTTGCGATCAGCCAATTCAGAGAAATACTATCCGTTTGGAAACATGAAATCATCAATTAAATCCACGAGTTTTATTTTTTCAAACAATATATCCGTATCCGCAGTTAGAATTTCTGCATGTTTGGGTAACACAGCGTGGCGCGGAACATTGGATCCAATTAAACTTTTGAAACAAAAGTATTTACTCTGTTCCCGACGATTCATATTTTGGATGGGTTGATATGGGGAGCACTTAATTCAATAGGTGTCAGTTTCAACAACACACCAGCGGACTGTTAGACAGTTTTACAAATTGTACTGACATTATCGGATATTTATCGGATATCGGTCTATTAGGGAAATTAAAAGTGAAGTACCTATACATAATGTGTTTGGAAGTCTCTCCTTGATTAATTAATCGTTCTATTGAAGAGTGTACTAGGTTAATTTATTACCCGTGGTTTATAACTTAATTTATTAAGGTCTCCCAACAACTGTTTACACTACTAACATTAAAACAAAAAAAAAAACAAGCATTTAAAATCCTGCTGCTATGGAGGGAAGTGGAAATTATGGTTTTCCTACTCCTCCGCTATACTTTTCTGATTAATTTCGTTGCTGGATCCAAGTTACAGGTGACGTTAAATTGTTTCTGGACTTCGTCGAACTTCATTGTCTTTTCTGGTGGTCGCCACTGATGATGCTGGCTTTCAGGAGTTACAGTTGTTTGAGAATAGTGTGGCGAGCTTATCCTAAAAATAAAGCATTTCAAAACTTTTTACAGTGCAACACCAACAGAATCTTACACGATCAACAGTATGGTTTCACTAAGGGACGTTGTACAACTGACGGTGGTGTAACTTTATTAAAGCACATATTTGCGGCGTGGGAAGAGTCCCAAGACGCTGTAGGAATATTTTGTGACCTCTCCAAAGCATTTGATTGTGTAAATCACGACACATTACTTTTGAAACTTGAGCATTACGACTAGGTAAACTTGCACTTAGTTTGGTAAAATCTTATTTGAGTGATAGACAACAATATGTTCAAATAAATGGTGTTAATTCACAGGGTTTAAAAGTCAAAATGGGGGTTCCGCAAGGCTCAATATTGGGTCCTTTCCTCTTCTTAGTATATATAAATGATCTACCGTATTTACTGAAAAACCAACCTCAAAATATGGTGTTATTTGCCGATGACACTTCCCTAATTTTTAAGATAAATAGACGAGCGCAAAATCTAGACGACGTGAATAATGCCCTACTTCAAGTCCTTAATTGGTTCACAGCAAACAATTTGGTACTCAATGAAAAAAAAAACGAAATGCATAAGATTTGCTTTACCGAATGTCAAAAGTAGCGATTGTGATATAGTATTGAATAAAGAGAAACTTGAATTCGTAGATAAAACGGTTTTCCTGGGGATTACGCTTGATTCAAGGCTTCAATGGGGTTCTCATTTAACATCTCTGGCGGGGCGGCTAAGTTCAGCAGCATATGCTATTAGAAAAATCCGTCAATTTACTGATGTAGATACTGCTAGATTGGTCTATTTTAGTTACTTTCATAGTAAAATGTCTTATGGCATTTTATTACGGGGACGGGCTGCAGACATTGAATCTATATTTATTCTGCAAAAAAGAGCCATCAGAGCCATATACAATCTTCGTAGGCGCGATTCTCTGAGGGAACTGTTTAAGGAAATTCACATCATGACGGTACATTGTCAATACATCTACGATAACATAATGTACGTGAGGAAAAATCTACATCTTTTTGGTAAAAGAGGTGACAGACACAATTACTGTACTAGAAATAGGGACCAATTAGTTCAGCCAGGAAAGAAGAGTCTACTTTAGCGAGTCTGACTCGCTAAAGTAGACTCTTCTTTCATGGGGTACTGTTTGAGATGCTATAATAAAATTCCACAAAGCATTCTTGAACTTAATGAAACAAAATTTAAAACATGCATTAAACGCACATTAAGTAAACAAGCATATTACAAATTGGACGATTATATCGCTGATAAAAATGCTGGGCTCAATGCCGGTCCTGCTCCACAAGGACAGGGGCGCATAAATGGATAGCACTAATTGTATTGTTGGAGCTGCTGAAGATTGTACAACTATCTTTGCATTGTATAGATTCAATCTCTTTAGTATTATATAATCGCAAAGCCCATATTGTGTGAGTGCTATGTACTAGAATGCTATCAGTCGCTGGAAACCTACGTCTTTTCTTGACTTGAATGTGCCCTGGCGGTTGAGAATATGTCATGCTCACTCAAAAGTCTCGCTGATGGTGGCGCATGTGTCGGATCATTTAGTTCCCTTCAAAATGGTTGAGTTGAATGGTGCTGATCTATGCGTCATGTCCGTGAACGGGCGCTGTCAGTTGTGACTGGTCATCTCTCAGTTGCCATGGCTTATTTTAATGATTTTTTTTTGTTTTTGAATTTTTTTTTTCTGTTTTGTTTTACTGTGGACATTTTTAACGTGCACATCTTGCTACATTGTTCTCACATAATATACCATCTCAACATGAATGATGTAACCAAGATTTTGTAACAATATTCTGATTTAAAAGAGTGTCCATGGAGTTTCTTGCCCGTTCTTCTCCATAGAGATCTAGAGACGCTAGGGAATGGGCAACTACAGTACTTTCACAGTTTTTATGCCTTGTGACTGGGACTGTAGCTACATTTAATTTTCATCTTTGTTTCGACAATTCAAAAGTGCCTGTAACTGGCCTACTTGAAATAAATGCTTTGATTTTGATTGATTTTTGATTGAACAACATAAGGGTGAAAAGTGGTAGTCCGTCAGTACCACATGGCCAAAATTTAATTATCTTGATTGACGGCTTGGCTTAGTAACCGATTAAAACCTATTAACCATTACTATAAAAGGTGTAAATAGTTCTATAATGAAGCCGAAAGGCACTTGTTCTCCCCGTCATTGCGATTATTTTTTTGGTCTCAACCATACCTGGGAACCAGTTACGGGGATGTTGGAGGTCAAAGTTCCAACTTTTTCACAAGTTTTTTTTCAAATACTAGTTTTTATGTCATAACTTTACTTTAAATAAGTACCTCCATAACGCGTTAACTATTAAATGAGTTTATCAGCACAATGTTTTGAGTGCGTTACATTGCGATTTTTCACCCCAAAAAACAAGTCGTTTTCCAGAAATATTTTTTGCGTAGAGTTACTTAGTTTGATGTACAGAATGCTTGGTTGACGGCTTCGTGAAGGGTCCGTTTACACCCTGTATAGTCGTCATATAATTGTAATAAAGGGTGCTATATTCTACAATATCTAGCGAACTTTCTGTTGGCCATTGATTTTGTAAACGAGGCCGAGAAGCCTCAGCTACAAGTAGACTACTTAAATACTCTTCCCACGATGATCGGCAAAGAGGTTTAATTTTAACGGAAGCCTTCACTTGAATAAAATATGAGATTGGTGCATAAATCAATCTGTGAGTGAATAGAGGTGATTATAGCTACTGCGAAAAAATCTTTAGAAGACTGTAATCGTTTCATGAGAGAAAGAAAATGTATGTTTTTGATATACACTGGCCAGCAAAAATAAGTATCACACTTTTAAAATTGCAATAACTTTTAAAGTACACAAGATATACTTTCGAAACAAAAAGGACTCGAAAAATAGTTCAATTTTGTCTACAGTTTCAAAGAAAGCTGATAAAAATTGCTTTATAACGTTTTTTTTTATTTTAAATCTCTAACTTCTATAATTTAGGAAAAATTGAAATTTTAAAAGTGTAGTACTTATTTTTGCAGGTCAGTTTAGTTGGATAGCACTGTAACCTGTATCACAAAATACAGTCATCCTATACCTTTTAAAAGTAACACAAAGTCGGTAGTTTATGGAATCCTGTGATATGTTCAGAGATTCAAGGATGTGCACATTGTTGACATTGTTGACAGTTGAATGTATGACCCAATAGACGACTTCTGTGGGCCAATACCAATATCCTGATTTCCTGAATGACAGCTAAGGCGATATCATTGAAACAGTGGTATAGTTTTTTTTTTTTTTTTTTGCCTTAACTGTCCCACTCCTGGGCAAAGGCCTCCCCCCATTCCTTCCACTTTTCTCAAAGCTGCGTCTCTTCTCGCCAAATAACGAGAAAGCCATAAAAGACGGGGTTGCGGCAGATCGAGAAGATCATGGTCCCATGATCTTCTCGATCTGCCGCAACCCCGTCTAGCTGTCTCAGGGCTCCAGCTTTGCGATATGCGGGCCCACAGCTTTGCCCAGCATCCGGCAGACATGGCCTGCCTAGTCCCATTTTAGTTTGGCAGCTTTATGAGCTACGTCAGTAATTTGAGTTCTGGAGCACGCGCAGTATAGTTTTTAAACGTAAAAAAGAATATTATTAAAGTTATTTCAAAGAACAGAAATGTAAAAATTACACATTTTTGTATCATGCTCCAAAAATTCGGTATATCAACACTTGCATATTTACAGAACTCGCAACAATATGTTTCGTTCGGTTGACTGAACTTGATTTTTGTTTGAAACCTTTACCGTAGTATCTCACTCGAATCCAATAAAATAAATTCACTCCATTCCAACAAATATTTACGTACAGTGCGTGGGTAGGGACACTAATTAAATACTCTACGTTTTGTGCATAAAAAGCGGAATGAACAGGGGCTATTGAAGCTATGAGTAACCGAAACAGTTGGAATACCTCAGCAACCAATGCAATAAACATCAATTATCCGGCAGTTAATTACTGGCAAACTTGTGAAACTCCATTTAAATCTTAGTTGCTCTATAAATTGGTCTCAGTTAGGTATCATGGTAGTTTGATCACTAAGTTGGACTGCGGTCTCAGGGGCGTGTGTTTCATCTCAATTAAACAACTCATGTCCGTTGGATCTGCTCCACTTCAGCAGTACATAATTGCGAGACGGGCAAGGCTATCCACAACATGGATAGATTAGAATTGCTCCCCAGTGCTACATTAAAGAAATATTATCGCAGAAAGTGCTATTAGTTAAGAGTAAGACGTTTTTGGGTCTAAGGGCCATTGTAAGCGTTAAGAGGGGTGTTTATGAGACTTCTTGGTTGGTTTCTTCAAGGATATATAATCAGGAGCGAGAATGATCTTGGCAACTTGATATAAAGTTTTTTATTCAGGCCCTTGATCCTCTCTTTTTCTTTACATGTTTCAATATAAGAACTCAGCTTTTTGAGTATGATTTGACACTTCTATGTGTCGTTAGTATTTGTACCATGTAAAGTAGGTCCTTGAAATTGCTACATATTTGAAATCTGTACCCACTTGAAACCTTTGGCATAAAATGTAATTGAAAACACATTTCAATTGATTTCAATATACTAACTATTTAACTATGTAGTAACTGAATATCGTTGCTAATTAAATATGCCTTTTCATTCGTCCCAAAGAGGCAAACTTGCTCAAATAACGTTTGCCTTTTGCCTAGCGTTTGATTTCAACAAACGCTACTCAACGTTATTTCATTGGTTACAATACGTATTTTCCATTTTTTTTTAATGCGGTAGACCCACCCTGTTGACTACCTGTATTGCGCGCTACAACAACGAATAGGGTAGATGACATCATAAAACAACAATTCCAAGACACCAATCTCTAAGAAAAACACTTTATTTTGGGCCTGAAAACCCGATTAATTTTCAATTAATTGCCAAATTCGATTTTTAGTTGCTTTGAAATCAATAAATAGTTGAGTCATTAAGTTGACTAAACAGTGACGTCACAGTTTGCTGTTGCCATACAAAATCTACGAAAGAACCGCGTTTTGACAGCTCTTAAAAAGTATCTCAATTGATTGGTGTGTCATCTACCTACCCCATTGGAAACAATCTGCGTGTCGATTTAAAATTATTCTACACAACATCACGCCTGTAGTCCCCGATGTGTTAGGCAGAGGTGTACCTAATAGTACACCCATATTTCGCCAGTTATGTTTAAGTTCCAAATGATTCAAGTTAGGCTTTATACAATACTAACAACTTATTATAAAAGACCAACCAATACCATACATAGTTTGAGATTCACAAAAGGAGGAAACGAATAATGGAAACATACGGAAATTGCGCACGGGCCCGAATTAAATTCTATTGTTATTCAAAAAACGACCGTCGGTACTACAAAAAGGGAGAGTTGAATACAATCTTCGAGCACACATTTTATTAGTAGGCTTCACATTTTACGAGCGGACTCGAAACCTAAATAAAAAGAGGATTCTTCATATGAAGTCCCTTTGTCATTTTTTTACGGTGAGCTGTCAAAAGGTTTTACGATTTCATCTTTAGTCGGTCGGCGTTATGTGCGGCGTCTAATACCTGAAAATGAAAGAAAACCTCTTATTATAACGATGACGAAGTTGCTTCCAATATCACGGTGGCTGTTCCCTTTTATCTTACTAATGAGCCTCCGCTGTTATGGATTTTTATCAGATTTATTTTATCTGTTTGTGTATATTTTACAATACGATTTTCTTTTCCTATTATTAAGGAAAATAAATGTCTTAACTTGTGTGTTGTTCTTTGTGTTTCATGTTACCTATGTATTTACAAAATAAAGTGGGACATAGGCGCTATAATTATCGTGTTGTAACATATTGTTATGGACTGATAATAAGGGTAGCAACCGAACTTACTAATAAACCACAAACAACTTACTAATCCACAAATAATGTTATAATATGATTCGGTTTCGCTGCGTAAATGCGTTGTAATTATGACAAGAATGAAAAAGTTTTTTCACAGTTACTTTTTACTTTATTATATGAACTAAGTTAGTACTATAACTAACTTAGTAATGCACGTTGCATTACTAAGTTAGTTTTACGTAAACATTCACAATTTCAAAGTTGGAATATAAGTCATACAAAAGAGGCCAGAAGTATCCTTGCAAAGTATAAGTTTTCATCAAACTTCCATGGCTCGGTGGCGAGTGGTCAGCAAACAAATTCAATGACCACAAAAAAGTTATGGGGCAAACTTCATCAGTGCTCTCTGCCCCGGGGAAAGTTCAACCTGAAAATATTACGCACGTAACACCACGCAAATACATTTTCACTTTGTGCTACACGTTATAGAACACAATATTTCGCCTCTTACTTACTTAAACAAGAAAGGATACTAACCAATAGTGGTTAAACAAGAAAGGATACTAACCAATAGTGGTTAGTATCCTTTCTTGTTTAAGTCTAATCTTGTTGCTTTGAAAGAACAACGACAAACACCAAGCATGGCGATTCGTTTTCGTATCTAACGACCGCGCATTAGATGTCCAAAATAATGCTGTTAGTAGTTCATAGCTTAGGGATTCAGAGATCCGAAAGTAATGTGAAAATTATCGACCCTATCAACGTACTGAAGCTCAGCAATACATTCTCCAATATGAGCACAGCAGCCCAGCTATGTGTTTATCAAATAAACAGCACTAAGAAGAGAATGGGGAATCCTCGCACGGACGTGATTCGAGCTCAGGATATGGCATAAATGGATCGCGGAGCATTCGTTCAAGCTGCGGGGCTTTGTCGAGATTCCAACTTCATACCCCCAACAATTATTATAAATATTGGCAACTAGCTTTTACTCGCGGCTTCGCTCGCGTTTATTTAGAATTTGACAATTCATTCGGGTTGCACTCTACTTTTTCAATCATGATTCAAAAGACACGTGGCGCCATCTATTATAATACGAACGTTACTGTTGTTTTCCTCGGGAACAGTACTTTTTTTCGGGATGCAAGGTACCCTTATCCGTTTCTGTACACCTGACAACGTATATGAAAATTTCAGGATGATCGGTTCAGTGGTTTAGGCGTGAAAAGGTAATAAACGAACAAAATTACTTTCGCATTAATAATATTAGTTAGGGATTAGGATAGGATGCCTCTCCGTCTGCTTTATATTCGTTTCTACCGTGAAATATATAGACAAATAAACATTATCTACACTGAAAATCTACAATTCAGATCACAAATAGCTCCGTTTCGAGAAATAGATGGGCCCATTTATCTACGGCTTTTTTCTGAGTTATTCAATACAAGAATCGTTCGTTTTTAGTAAAAGTATACATCTAGTGATTTAGGAACGGATCGCGAACAAAACTTATGAATTGTCACACATTTATCATGGGCTACGTTTGATAGTCCGTTTTATTGGCTATATTTTTGACGATAGGCTTCTAGAGCTTTCGGTGAAATGTGGACACTTTTATTAGTCTTTTAGTAAAACACGACAAAGTTTTCCGACATTGGCTGTAAAACTTTATTCTTGCAGTCTATTTTGGTACGAGATATTATATTGGGTGAAGGTTTTAGTATTTATGTTCTGTGAACTGATAGCAAAAAGATTTACGACAGTGTAATTTCATGGAATGAAAGTGCTGGTAACGGGTAGGCGACTAATGGCGCTATGGTATTAATTACCTAGATACCACTAAACAATATAGGTAGTGCCTATAGGGTCTGACGGAGGAGCGAATATCAGCGCTGTGTATTTTTTTAATATTACTGCTCTAATGTTTTTTTTTTCTAAGTTTATCTTGGACATCACAGATATCGGTGAGGGAAAACATCGTGAGGAAACCTGGACTTATAATTAATATAAGTCTGAAATCGCTAACCCGTCTTGAGCAAGCGTCGTAATCAATGCTCGTGCCTTCTCTGTATGAGAAGAGGCCTTTGCCCAGCAGTGGGACAGTAATAGGCTGGTATTATTATTATTATATACACTGCTCTATTCTGAGATACCTTTTGGCCTCGTTCAAGACCAATTTGGTTTAAGTCTGTCTTATCTTTTTTTTTTTTGGTTGTTTGATTTTTTATTTAATTTTGCATTGTTGTTTTGACCTGTGCGAGTCAAATAAATACTTTTTCTTTCTCTCATTATATAGTTTTTCCATTACATTTGTGGTAAAACTACCTAGCTAAAGTAGAGAACCGACACAAAATTGTATTACAAAGTTGTAACTTGATTAAGTTGTCCTATTACGAATTTTGTGTACATTTAAGTATTCGTAACAGCGTTTGGAGAAGTGTTTTCATTCAACTCGAGCGCACTGTACTACACTACAACTAAGCAGTCTTTTCACTACCCTGTATATCTCAATTTGAATGGCAAGGTTCCATACTAAGTTTGAATACTAAATAAGATGCTTTTAGTGGGAGCGCACGCTTAGGTAATCTTGTACCTCGGTCGTGTGCCAATGGAATCCTAACTACTACTACTATTCGCATTCTTAACAAAATTCACTATATTCAAATTGCTCTTCTAAAGGCCAGTCTACTGTATTGGATTCTGTAATGTAATCAGACGATCCTCTGTTGTCAGAGTGATTGGTTTGCCCTAAAAAATCCTTTGGAAAATCCTCTTATTTGGTAAAATAATGACTTATCCCAAATGGACGGAGTCCGTCCAATAACTGACGATAATCCCGATTGGATTCTCCAGAGAAATCTCGGTTAGCTAGTTTGAAAGAAGAACGTTTGTGTAAGCACTAACCCGTTCGGTACACTTCAAAGAGCATATTGAACCAAAGCTAGGAATGAGTGGAGCGGTGTAAGAGCTCCCTGCGGAACCCTAATAAATCCGCTGTGACCGGTGTTCATTAATTTGCTGCTGTCAAGCCGGTATCTGAAATTGTTGATGTTTTGCGCATGTTTGTGGCACAATTTATTGGCCCAATCATTCGTGGGCCCTAAAGTTGAGCGGTACACTTGCCATGATTAATTATAATAATAGATTTTCCGTGGGTTAAATATCACGTAATAATACTCTTCGGGTTACCCTGTTAATCTGGGTATTTATACAACCAAATATGAGGTAGATTTGAACTGGAACAAATTTTTAATTAAGGGCTTGACGTACGAATTAAACAGGATCTAAAATAATTTCCCAATTATTTTATAAAACGGTTGAAATACAGGCAGATATAGAAAATTAAATTAAAGTGAGTCGTTCTAAAAAGTATATTAAAAGTACGTAAACCTTTCTCGGTCGTTTACAGTACATTATTTTAGTGCCTCAGTACTTAAGAGCCGAGGTATTCGGGCAACACTCTTAGAGGCACTAGGTCTGAACACCTGATTGGATCTTACCTTCTCCGTAAAGGAAATGAAGCACGTAAACCGAACCCCAGCAATAAAAGCAAATAGCATAATGTGCTGTACCTTTTACAAATTAAATTGTGGTGTTTACTTTGGCTCCTCCTTACCAGCGAGCGGTTGGAAACTGCGAGGGGCAGACGTTGTAGACTAGTCTTCAATTGTGTCTTTACTCTAGGGAATTTATTTGATGCTAAGCGATTTCAGTTCTCGAAAGTTCGAATGCTTTAGGCTCTGGAGATTAGGTTTAAACACAGTGTTTCGAGAATAGAATATTCTGGTGAAGTACTGGCCATGCGCAAACTGAAATACGTTTTTTTTTTTATTTTGAGCTCAGTTTTGTAGTGGAAGCTTTTTTCACTAAAGCTCCAAAATAAATAGCTGTAAATTTACATAATACACCAAACCGAAACTCTACGAATAAAAAACAAAATAAATAAATTGGAGCCGTCACAGGAGTGGCAGGAATAAAGTTATATGACTCAAGTATTTTGCTCGAGTCGAGCCACGGCTCCGCCGCCGCCACTCTCCGAGTGTTTTTAGTGAAATCACGAAGCGGATCTCCAAATTCATGGCAGGATCCTACTTGGCGGATATCATAACAAACGTAATAAAAACTTTTCCGCAAAATATTAGTTTTTCGGACCATCAGAGTTTACACGGGACTGAAAGACAACAAGAAATTGCTCTTCATTTATTCCTCATTTTTAAGTTAAATAAAACTTCGCTGTGTTATGATCGACCGTTCTGTTTAAACCGGGTTATATAAACTTTTAGGCCCACTCATTATTTGTGGAAGAAAATCTATGATGGATCCAAGAAATAAAACGGTATTCTAGTTAATAAGTTTTAGGATGGAGCTTCTCGGATGGTATTTCCTAATAGTGATACTTTCTTCATCTCAAGTGCCTATAGAGTGGTGCCCTAATAGATACTACGTGTTGCCATTACGGCTAGTGGTTACAATTTGCGCCAGGAGCTTTCACCTAACTTAAAAGGGCTCCCCATCAAATGGGCGGTATATCGAAAACCCATTCGAGTAATTTGAGGCGAACCGAAACGACATTGTCGCTTAAGCGATTCAATCCTCGGCGACCGCGCCGGGACCTACACGACGATTTGAATTTAAGCGATTTTATGTGAGCGGTAATGTCACCGTTGTGAGCGCTTTGTCGCCAATAAATTATGTTTGCTTGTTCGGTTACAGCCTGTTGTTTACACGGCGGACGAGCGGGAGATGAGTGGCGGTGACGCGCGACGGGCCCGTGTTTACACGAACATCGTAGATGACTGATAATCGTTTTACGGCATTCGTTTATGTCACAGATAAGGTTCGGCAATCACGAATCCGTTTGTCTCTTTGTGTGATTTCTTTCGTGTTCCATGTTTAGTGCCGTCTCGGATTGATAGCAGCCGTCTTTACGACTGAACTATACGCGTCTTGCACAACTTTGTAACTGATTTGTGCTTTCAGTTGGAAAACTCTGATATAATTTTGTGGAACTATTTCGAAAATAAACAATGAATACTTTCTGCACTCCCCCAGTTGCAAGAATGGGAAAATACATAGTTTATATTTTTTGCAATGTGACCTAGTTGGATGTTTGAGTTTCATGTCTTTGCCTCACGGGACTTCTACGCAATTTCAGCTATAATTAAAGTGCATCAGAGTCGAGCTTGTAAAGTATTGTTGCAGTAAAAGGAGCAGAAATGAATGATTAACTGCCATACTTGATGCTAGAATGAAAAGTTGCTCGTAGATAGTTTCATGTGTTGCATTCTTCCACTTTCGTACGTAGTTACGTTGTTGAAATTTTTTTTTTTTTAATTGTAAGAAATATTATATGGCATCTGTAATTTCCGCCTCTCCTTGTTACGCTACGGTGTGACAGCCAGCCACATTTTACTGTCGTCATTCCCGCAGCGATAGCGGCTCAGCAATCGACACTGATATGTCTACACATGTATTACGTGTGTAACGGGCTTAAGCTTTTACTTGCCGAAGAAATAGTTAAGCTACACGTTAACGAGTTTACTCGCTCGTGTGTGGCCCGCCTAAAGCGGGTACAGTCGACAAACTTTAAGTTGCATTTAAATGTGAATTTGTTCGTACAGGACTTGTATTGTGACTGTTGCTGCCGCTGTAACCGTCTGGGAGTTGACAAATTGTATTGTGAGATTTTATTCTTTGTCTTAGATTTTGTTTTGTTTTGTATATTATTGAAAAGTACCTAACTGTAGCTCGTAGGAGTGCAGTTTCATGAGCATGGGAGCTCGGAGAACATTATTTCTGTAAAAATCCTGTAAAGTATAAGTAGTATTCATAAACGACATGGCGTCTTGTTTTGTACACTGAAAGATATATTTATATGATCTAAAAATTATAAAACGAATGGAGTGCAATCAGGATCCATTTAAACTCCAAGAAGACTTGGACCGTTTTTCCCGGTGGTGCTTGGACAATAACATGTTACTTAATGCTGACAAATGCAATCACGTACATTTTTCTAGGAAAAAAGGACCGTATTTTCGTAATTATAAAATAATGACCAAATTATTTACGAAAAAGAAGTAATTCGTGATTTGGGTGTTTATATTGACAATAAGCTTCGGTGCAATATTCATGTTGATAAAATTGCTACTAAAGGGTTAAAGATGTTGGGTTTCATTCTGCGTAACTGTATAGATTTTAAGCGCGCCTCAACTAAAATTGCAATCTTTAACTCATTTGTCAGATTAGGCTTAGAATATTGCAGCATAGTTTCTAGTAGACTCCATTCTACGAAATAGATAAACGTCGTCTGGAATCAGTACAAAAGAGATTTCTTTAGAATTTGTCATATCACTGTAATATGGTCAGAAATTTAACTAGCTACAGCTCACGCTTGAAACATATCAAACTTATGAGTCTGGAAAATCGCCGTCTGATCCTAGATCATCTGTTCCTATACAAAATAATAAACACTCACTTTGATTGTCCGCGGTTACTATGACAAATAAATATAAACGTGCCTTTCAAACTTGCTCGTAAGTCTAAATAGATATCAGTTGCTTCGTGCTAAGGGCTTTAAAACCAATCTGGGTCATTTTTCCACCATTAACAGAATGCAAGTTCAATTTAGTCGCCTGTCACGCTCATGTAGATATTGAAATGTCTTACTCTTTACATAAAGTTAAGTCTGTCTTGCGTATGGCATTGTCATAAAAGATTGTGTTTATGATAGAGAAAGTGTTTGTATTTTTTTGTTTCTGGTTGGCACAACGTCGAACAAAAATGTATTATGTAAGTTTTCATTTGTATTTGCATGTCAGAGTTAATAGACACAGAAACAAACAGTCAAAGCAGCGGATTTTACTTGTTTAGATACATCTAAACAAATAAAATCTGTTTTGTAACTGCATTTCCTTTCTCCAATGTTTAATGCATGCCGTGGCAGCCTTTAATTAAGACTACACTTTAAAATGTTGAATTCAACATGAGTTCTTAAACATGTATTTTTGGTGTATGCTTTGTTGGTTGTCCTTAAATAAATAAATAAAGTAAAAAAACCTGGAAACTAGCTGATAGCTGAACGTAGATTTTGATCCAGTATTTAAATAATTATGAGCTTCCCCAATCCCTTAATTGCCTCTTTTGATTGACAAATTGGTTCTAAGTTGAAAATCAGATCTTCAATCACTTCGCCAAGGATCAAACGAATATATTTCTTCAATAAATTATGTAATATCAATAAAAGTCAATAAGTAATTAAAGAGAGCAGTTAAACTCGATCCAGTTATAAGCTTCTTATTCTAAACAAATACTTCATCAACTCAAAAATAATTAGGAAAAGCTCCGCCAATACCGGGTTATTACGTTCAATGTGCGGAAACCCGTGAATTTTCGCCAAATCAATCGTAGACCAGGCAATCAATAAGAAATTTATGGAAAAAATATTGGAGCATTTTTTCGTCAATTTACCGCGTCAATCGTTGACGTAAATTAAATTGCGCGAATTAATATACGTAGATTCGTACATCTACGCCGTAATGTTGGGGCGTACCTCCTTCGTCGTGAAAAATGGAATCACAGCGATGAACAATTTGTCATTTTAATGTTTTCGTGTCCGCAACCGGTACGCTCACTATGGATAGACAATTTATAACGCGTGTCATATCCCCTTTGTACGGCAAGGCAAAATATCTAGCTGTGAGGAGAGGAATGCAATTTGTTGGCGCGTACATATCGTGCGAATACCGTGCGAAGTGTGTTCGTAATTGTAACGTTTTATGCTGCGTACACCATTGTGTATAGATCTTGGAAACGCGACGCTGACGCTTGATACAAGTTTTGTCGTATGGTTTGCTCTGATTTTACAATTTATTCGTTCTTTTTATTTCTTCTTGATGATTTTACTATGGATATTAGCTTTAACTTTTAACATAGAATTAGCTTATAATTTTTTCTCATGGAACTTTCACTTAGAAAAAAAAACAAGCACACACACTTTGTTCTGCAGTTTGGCAGGAGTTTTTGTGTTGTTATATTTGTGAATTTTCTATAAATAAAAAAAAAACATTAATAAGCCTAATAATAGGCTTTAGCTTTTAACATTAATAAGCTTTTCATACGAAAGCATCATCCAGGTATAACAATTCACAACAACTTTAAGTTCTCCGAATTTTCTTTCTTAAGGTGAACGTCAAGGTAGCCCGCGAAATTTAAATTTTCTTACGTTTTTTGCAAGTTGCAGGCCAGTGCTAGGTTGTATGTTGATTAAAATATTCCTCGCGACTGTAAGACGTATGCAGTTACAGAATTATAATAATCAAAATCATCAATACAACCCTCCAAGCGCATAAAGATGCAGGAATGACTTTGACCTTGAAAACTTCATTCTTGAAATGAAATGATTAAATGATTTATTTTTGCAAGTAGTTTTTTACAAAGACTTTTACACGTCATTTTTTTTTAAACTGGATGGGGCCGGTGTTTCGTACCTGACTACTCTGAGAAGAAACCGCCGAAACAAACTCAGAGGTCATAGTCTCTTTTGAAGTTCAGACATAATCTTGCTCAATTCACATGAGGACTATGCAGATTAGTGTCTGAGATGGTCTTTTGAAGAAAGAACCACACAGATTTGAGTGGACCTATCCAATCAGTGCAAGCATTTGTCAGTTATCGTGTAGCTTGACTTATAACTCAAGGAGCTCAACGAAACGACGAACAATACCAAAGAAAGGACATTTGGGTAGGTCGCTTATAGTACTCCAACTGCCACAGTCGTGGGGATTAAAATAAAAAAATAAAATATGTGACCCACATGGTCCTCACATTCACAATAATTAAATAAAATTAATAATAATTTACAAAATGAATGTCAATTGCACCTGTATGAGCTAGGACATACCTAGAACATAGGTACATAACTGTAACAATAAAACTTTCCTTAAATTATATTTTAGTAGATTTATCCCCAAGCCAGTCCGAGACGTTCACAAGATAAGCGTAATATTATACCACGAGGCTACCGAAATTCCCACATCATAAAATTGGACTCGCGCCGACGCTATAAAACTGATCATTTATTTTTACGACATCGATCCCTAGGTTAATAATTGTGTCGCCATAATTTTTTCCAATTCCCATACATTTTACTACGAGGTTTTTTACGAGGTCAACGCACCTACCTGTTAGAGGATTCAGTTCGACATTTTGATCGCTTAATACGTGTTTGTTGACTCTAAAGAAAGCTACTGATTTTTAACACTTTTTGGGATAGCGACTGGTGTTTTGTAATATTTGCTGAGCTGATTTGATTTAGCGTCATGACTGAAATAAAGCTAAGCAGTATGTGTATTTTACAATTTTTGTCTATCTTGTTTGATGTATGGATTTCCAATAGCGGTATCAAATTCATAAGGATCCAAGCACTCACTTTTCGTAATTTGTTCTGTTATGTTATATCTACCACAGTTCATCACCATGTTACGTGTGAACTCGTAAAATATACCTACTACACGCCAACGACACCGGTTTTCAGTAAGTAGTTCCCGAGACGCCTTTAATGATCCTCCCTCGCTTCTTAATCGTTAATTAAGCTTATTAATCCGAAGGCACGACCACCTTGTTTTCTTTAATTGGTCCCAGTTTTATTTCAGAGCTGAGCTTCAGTTTTCACTATGAAGTTTATAAATCAACAATAGTGTCTTTGGTCTATTTGCGGAGTTGTTCTAACGTCAAATCAATGTAAAATCTCAGACATTCTGGTTTTCATGATAGAAACTGTAACGAATCAACCTGTAGTCTGTCGAGTTGGCTTGAATTTAATATTTAGGAATTGCTGAACAAAGGAAAGCAATGTGAATAGAGAATTGAAATACACAAACACGAGTAGCCTATTCAAAGTTCACATACCACTCGGGTCGAGAGTTCATTTATTGTATTAAATCAATGATGCAACAGAATAGAATAATTGGATATCACTGAATAAACTAATGGATCAGTAAACAGATTTTGAGAGCACAAACGAATAACGAACTAAATCCTCTCTACTGTCCAATTCTGCGAATCGCCGACACAAAGCGAATTAACCTGATTTATTACATCAAGTTGATGTACTGCTGACATGAAGCAGCAAATCCAGTGATGATTTTCAATTTTACGTACCAGTACAAAAGGTAAGTTAAATATTGTTTTTGAAATATTTCATGCAAAGTGAGAGCAGAAGAAAGAGAGGGCAATAATAGAATTATTTTTCTGAGCATCCGCTGAGCCAGCAGGGGTCGTTATTCAATTACAAGGGAGGGAAAATACGAGGCGATGTTTACCTGTGTTGCTGCGGGCCATCCGACCGAATCTTTTTACCATAATTACCTATACCGATGTATTTTTAAGTATACGAACCCCTCTCAAAGATAGCGAACTTAATGAATTCGGTGCGAGAGAAAATCTCGCTCATTTTGATATCCTACGTGATATAAATTGCATTTTTACGAATCCTGTATACGCCGGCGGCGCGCGGCGTTATGTTAGATCGAAAACCATTTTTGTCATTTATTCGCAATAATCCAATATGGGAGCGGGTGCGCGTGATCTCATTGACACTAAGCTGGGCACGGGTTGCTATCCATTATTCATGGTGTCCAACCCGTCGTGAATAATATTTGATGCGGTTTTGAAATGGCATACCGTTACAGAAACTTCAGTTTCGGAGAATTTACTGCTTCATTAGAGGCGATGGGCCGGTTGGTAAATTCGCTGCTTGTTCCTGATCTCGGCCACTGGGTGACGTTTCGAATTTCAAAGGCATTAAAGGCTCTCTGTTATGTGAATCTGTCGTGTTTACATGGAAGGCTTAATATTATAGGTTAGCGTTAATGCGTGTCTGAATACGTTATTATGAATGACGAATTTAGGGTTTTCAGATGGAACAGTTAACGTATAATAAATGAACATCAATTTCTGCGTATTTCACTACGTTCAGTCTCGTATTAACGAAGACGATCGTTCAATCAGTTCATACGAGGAAAATTAATTAAGTTTGGCGGTTAGTACATATTAGGGTATTAATTTGGTCTCGTGTTCTCGATCCTTCTGTAAAATTTGTTGCATGTAAGTAAGTATATGTGTGAAAATGAGCACAATCTCGGTCGGCGATCACTTACCATAATGTGTAGCATTTACAACCCTCATATATACATACAAAAGACTTTGGCAGCAAGAAACGGAAGCTTAAGCTGTAGAAAATACGTAATCAGCGTTTTGGCACCGATGTACACCATTTTTGGAAGGAAAGTACAGACTGTATGTCTCATTTAGCGTGTATATATAAGTGGGTAAATATATGGTTGATCCTGTCGTCAGGGGAGCCTGTCCAGGGGCGACTCATTTTAGATAAGGGACCCGCGGGTTTCCCGGTTTCTCCTTGTTGACTTATTGCGTCTATCGCGGAATCGTCGCAATGCCAGCCATTCCACTGGCAAATTGTGTATTTACCGTACGAAATATATGTGCGATATTTTGAGGCTAATTTACGATTTTACGAGAATAGGGCCGGTTACCGTATGTAAACTGGTTTTTGTTGGATGTTTTGGAAATAAAAGAATAAGATAACTTTTACTTGGTAACTGGGCAAGCAGAGAAAAGTAATCTGGGTGAACGTTATAGTTTATTTTATTTGCGAGTTTCTGAGAAACGACGAAGTTTATTAATTTCGTTGTATATATATTGGGCTATTTCGCGCATGACTGTTTTTGTTAAGGTCCAAATTGCTAAGACTTACTAAAGAACTTTTATGCCTTTATTTAGCGTTAATCTACTTTTATTTAAAATCTTTGAATGCTTTTCAATAAAACTTATACTTACTTTCGGGATATCTTCTGTGATAATTCATTATTTTGAGCTTCCGATATTTCGACGCTGTTGCAAGCGTCATAATCGCGGGATGACTGGAGAATAATAAAATCGAAAAACAAAATCGATCAATTGAATATCGGGACCTCAAAATACTGAATAATCACGGAAGATATCCCGTTAGTGACATAATAACTTTAGTTTTAAACCGTGAAAGCTTAAAACAGTGTTTGAACTTTTCAACATTTCACTTTGAACATTAAACTAAACAAGAAACAACCGTTAACTACCCTCGCCCAGCGTATCAGTGTACAGATATAATTAGGTACACTCGGCATCACATTAAGTTAGCTCCTAAAGCTGGAGCATGTGGCTGCCACAGACTACGGAGTGACAGCCGGCCCTTAATTCGGTTAAACAGTTAAACAGCTTTAAGCCTACTGTAGCCAGTGTACCGTTGGCTAACTTGTAGCTGAGCTTAGCTCCGCTTGTGGTTCCGTCTTCATTATAGGACTAAAGACTTTGAGTTTATAATATAGGGTTGAGAGGAAAATACAGTGGCTGTTGCGGGGTGGTGCTTTAAAATATTGACTGTTTTCTGATCAGTTTACTGAGGTTTTTATACCTTTGATGATACTAGCTTTATTAGGTCTCACGCATAACTCTAGAGCTCATAAGAGCCATTAAGCTTTAATGTGGGATCATATACAGAACCCTGGTACGCTACTGAAAGAAAAAATATATGCCTATTGGATATAGCTAAAACGCAGTTGCGGTTCTTGCGTTGGCATAGTCTTGATCTTGTATTATTTTCAGTCAGTTTTGAAAATGTACCTTAATGTTGTTGAAACTAGCAGCCTCAATATGGTATGGTCTTACACATGGTAGGCAGCGAAACCTGCACGTTATTTTATCTTCAGATTCTTTTAATCAGTTTAAGATATTAACCTCCGTGTTACCAGACGGCCATAATCTCCAATAAAACTTCCCTTACTTTTTTCGCCTTCATTAAATTAATCCAAGTTAAGTAGATTATTTATAGCTTCAGAAAATAGGTTGGTTGCGTGTAGTGCACGTGCTGTGCATAGTAATTAATCTTTTCTTTTAACTACCAACCTTCAAGCTCGTAGCACACTTACAAGCTAGAACTGTTTCTACGGGATAAGTCGACCTTAATTTCCTCAAGGCTTTTGATCGCCACTGTTGAATTATGTAACAAAGATTTTGGAAGTATATATTGATTTAAAAAAGTGTCTATGGATTTTCTTGCCCATTCTTCTCCATAGAGATCTACGCTTTGGAATGGGCAACTACAGTATTTTTACAAATTATTGTACCTTGTCACTGGGACTGTAGCTTCGCTTGTTTTGCTTTTTTTTGTCATTTAAAAGTGCATGTAATGGTCTAATTGAAATAAATGCTTTGAGTTTGAGTTGATTCTAGCTTTCAGGAGATACTTTGAGTATGGTATGGCGAGCTTCTCCCAGAAAGCACCGTACAGAAACAGCATCACATCAGCACATATTTCTTTCTTGATCTCATTCCAAGGCGTAGCCGTTACGGTGCGTTGCGGTATGGAGTTTCGCAGAAAGAATCCAGCTCGAGTTGTGGCGATGCTGATCGCATGCAGCGCTTACATCTGTGCGGTGACCTTTACCCGTATGAAAGAATGGGCGGAGTAGTAGTTCATCATAACAATAATATTCTCCTTGCCTTCTTTATTAATAACACTTATTTTTTAACTTCGTGCTTCCTTTGTTTTAGTATTGTTGCTGGGTTTGGGAGTGCAATCATCGTAAACTTATTATTGCTGGCAATGAAAAATTGTTCTGTCTCTTGTCGTCACTTTTTATTTTTGTCCTTTTCAAGGAGATAAAAATAATGTCTTAGTAGTTTTCAAGGAGAAATAAATCTTTGGTTTGTATGGTTATTTGTAGGTACCCACTTCTTCCAAAAATATTTTGTTTATCTATCTATGCCCATAAAATAGTTTTTCCTGGCTGATTATCGACACACAGCGGAAAACAGTGGACGGATGTGACATACAGATAAGTTTATTATGACGTATTATGACGTAAGCATCCACAAAGAAAGGATTTTGGAAAATTCGATTCATAAGCGGGTAAAAAGTAGATGAAAGTTTGTATGAAATTATGTCACAGGCGAAGCTGGTTATACATAGTAAGGTACGAATGTCCTTAGGTCTATGGCATGTATAAAGTACCTACCAAGACATATTCCTGGAGCTGATGCTGGGCGGGCTGCACTCGGTGGAGGAGAAGGTACGGCAGAGGCTTCCGGATCCTGAAGGCTTGCTCCCAATCGGCAGCTCGAATAAGCTTGGCAGCTAAATCTGTAAAGTTCATGGCAGTAAATAATTAATGCTTGTAGTTAAATCAGGATTCCTTAGGCCTGAATTCCTGCTACGCTGATGTCGGTCGCGTACGTCAGCGAGAAATACAGAAGCAACGTACGCGTCGGTGACGTCAGCGTCGCAGTATCGTGCATATAGAACACAATGTATACTCGTACGCGCGACCGACGTCAGCGTAGGAGGAATTCCGGCCTTATTATTAAGAAAGGAATCTTGAATTGACTGAAATTAGTTTTCAAATTAAATTCCTAAACAATAAAGCCATGCCTACACGTGTAGGGATTGTATTGACGTTATATATAGATAGGTTATTAGTTACTATACGCATTGTCAGCCAGTAATTAATCGCTATGATTGCTTACTAATCTAGTGCTTCATATTATACTCAAGTTACAGGTCCTTTGTGTAGCTTCGCGTTTCAGGAAGCTGATAAAGCATCGTTTGAGTTGATCCTGAGACCTATTATATGCCAAGAGCTTTTAGCTTTACGTGCTTATTAGTTAGGTTGATATGCACAGATCTGTCGTGACCAAAGATTGTTTATGGATTGGCGAAATCTTCGTAAGTGTATTGAAAAAGGTATTTTGATACGTCGGCATTTGTCGCTACAGTTCTCGGCTCTATTACACTCTCGTACAAAATGTACTATTTTAATACGGATTTGGCGATATGTACCTATGGGTGTACGCACGACTGCTGAGTAGGAGGTCCTAGGTTCGATTTCCGGGTGGGGCAAAGATATATTGGGTTTTTCCATCAGGAATTTCTCAGTGCTACGTAGTCTGGAATTGCGCCCGGTTGATGAGAATAGGCTCGCTCTCTATTTCATGGGACTTAAATTTATCCGGTGAAATGTGGGTGTACATATACTATTACGTACACCTCCGTCTAACCCTTCGGGGATTGCAGGCGTCATGTTATGTTATATAATACGGATTACGATTTTATTAGTGTTAGTCAGGTGTGTCTCTCACTCGATACTGTAGTTGTGGCAGCTGAGATCCCAAATTGTTTTGTAAATTAGTCTCCCAGTCAATGTGATCAATTACCTCCAGTGTACCCCCGTAATCTGCTTTTTTTACAAATGAACTACATGCAGTCTGCGCATGAATGTCGATTTAATTATCAAAGGAATTATTAATTAAAACGAAATTCAGTAAAATACCACATTTAACGGTAAAGACTGTTTCTGGACCGTGTGTATTCGGACTGGACGAGTGCAATGCAATTCAAAAGCACCGGCGAATAAATTTGCTCGACAGAAGTGTCCAGTATTGTGCTAACCTTAAAAATACAAACGATTAAGTCCTTTGTATAAATATGGTTTAAATACAAATTAGGTTGACTAAGTCAATTGCGCGTCGACATGAGCGTGGATTAAGTTAGCCCCGTTTCTAGTACAAAGGCCAGGCATGACAATGACAGTTAGCTCTACTTGTTCACACCCACCACTTTACATTGCTGATAGCATCCGCAAACGCCATGGGAAATGCAACCTTATTGGGGCGACAATAAGGCAGTCAGTGTGAAGGATATGGTTGGATTTAAGGGTGAGCTTATCATGGTGAAAACACGCTAAGCCAAGTTTCAGCCGACCCCGAGTTCTGACGAGCTTTGTAGCTGTAAAGAGAACTTGTATTAATTTCCACTTAATATCGTTTTGTTAATTACGTTTCTATCGGAGCATAATGCTTGAAGTTTAATTGAAGTTAAACGATTAAGTTCGGTGGGCGCGCTCAGTAATTATAAACATTTAGATTGTTTACGCTTAGCGTGAGATGTTCATTACGCAACTATTCTATAATTAGGCGTCTGTTCGTGCTCAGTGGGTCACGTAAGGAGCAGAATTGCTCATCGCAAATTATCTCAAAGTACGTAAGGGTTCATTATTGTTTAGATATGTGGGTAGTTGTTTATGCTAAAATGATAATTATGTTTAGGTAACTGTTTTTCTATGTTGTTATAACTTTGATAGCTTACGTTTCAGTCAGTAAGCTTATAGAGACAGTAAAATCGTAAGATCTTTCATACATAATCATCACGCCTGTAATCCGTAGTGTAGCGTGTAGCGTAGTAATAATAGTGCACCTACATTTCACCAGTTAATAGAGTGGGAGACTATTGCAATCAAGCGGGCACAAATCCAGACTCCAGGCTGCCACTTACAATTTCCTGATGGGAAAACACAATAACACTTTGCCCGACCCGGGAATCGAACCCAGGACCTCATTGATCGGCAGTCGCACTTCTACTCGACCTTAGAAGCAGTCTTAGTAAGATCTTTCAGTGTTGGTGTATTATGCAGAAATCTCACGCTAGACTTTGATGTGTCTTGCACAAAGACTGACCACGAAAAATAAATATAATGACCCTGGCCTATTATACCCAACAGGTACTAAATTCTCTACTAACACCCAAATATGTACCTCAGTTCATTTACTCCCCAATTAAACAATATATCCCGCACTATAACTTCGAACGGTCTCAAAACTGGATGCTGAATAAAATTAATAAATAACAAATGGCGACCTATTGTCGGCAAGTGATAGAAGTGAGTTTGTTCACAAACTAACTTAGCGCGGCGGATATTGAAGTTGGGTAGGAAACCACTCCGTAACGGAGTCACACCAACTGTTAACTACGTTACACTCGGATGTTTTGTTTGCTTCTTCCTTTTGTTGCAAAAAAATATATTGAAGAAATGTTGCTTTTTATTTCATTGAACATAACTGTTTCGACTTTTTTTCTAAAGTGCAAGGAAACGTTTATTATTTTGTGTTGTACTAGCACTTCGCCCGCGACTTCGTCCGCAGAAATTGTGATAGCTCGGGTAATTTTCATGATACAAATATAATATATAGCCTATAGAACACACGAATAATGTAGCTTTCTGCCAGTGAAAGAATTTTTTGAATTGGATCGTTTCGGAGATTACCCCGTACATATAAACTTAAAAAGAAATAACCTCTTTATATATTATAAGTATAGATGCATAATATTAGCTAAACCTTCCTTTGCTCTTTCTGTTCCTATTTAGGGTTTAAAAAAAAAACTTTTCCTACCCCATAAAATGTACGCGGCCTTCCAAATTTATGTGTTGCTATGAGTTATAATAACCGCACATTATAAGTCATTAGTCGTGAATTAATTCTAAAATACCTGGAAATTAATATTGTAGAAACGTTAGTGATCAAGTTCGCAGAAAATGTTGTGTGCTTGTGAACAATACTTTGCCCTTAGTGACACAACAACAGAAGCACATATTTCTTAACATTAACCGATAAAGGGCGGTTTCTTTCCTAGAACCGTGCCCCGTAATATCCTCATTACGTAAAGATATCAATATCAAACGTAATTCCAGCGTCGGCTGCGACAAATCTAGCAATCATTCCCATCCAATGAATGACACGACAGAAACCCCTCATTTTTCCACAAGACGTATTTTTATAAAATTCCAACAAAATTAGATCACATTGCGTATCCGCGGACATAAAAAGGGTTCACAATATTTATCTAGGGCGCATTAAATAACGGTAGCATTGGAATAACAAATGCCCACCGTTGGGACCAACAATAGCCGGAATATATCACGACTCAAGCGCTAGAGGGCCGCAATTTCCGAAAGAGCCCGCAAACGGCTATGTCCGTAACTTTAGTAAAGCCTCGGTTTAACTTGGTATTGGCTACTAAATATTTATTGAAAATATTAATACTTATCGATGATATTTCGCCTTCATATAATATAGATCTGCATTGGGGAGGGACGCTGCGACATACATTTTTATTTTATTTCTGGTTCACATTTCTCGCGTTGAACCTTAATTCCGGCCATTTGTTTTTAATAATAATAATCATTTATTTAACAGATCATACAATCCAATTTGTTAGTAGTACATACACATCTTAAACACTAGTGTTAGTACATAGATATCTTTTGTAAAATTTTGTTATTAATTATTATTAAAAATGTTGAAATAATTAATAGTAAAAATGTCAAAATCATAAAGCAATAATGTCAAAATCACATTAAACTAACTAACACTGTTATACCAACTTTGGAGATTCAATAGTTCTACCTTAAGAATATACCTATTCAAAAATTTTAACTTGATGGCAATAATTGGGCTGTTGCCGTATGTTCCAAAACTAATTTATACTGTGGTAACCTTCGGTGGTAAACACATGAAACCATTGAAATACATTACCTTTTACACAGATAGGATAATCAGTATGCAATACATAATTATTTACGTGATGTTGTAATAAATATTAAGGTTTTGCAACATCCATGTTTAAAAAATTGATATGCGTGCGTTTATTAAAAGGACACCCTGCCTTATAATTTAAAGCTTTGTTCTAACTATCTAGTTACTCTGATCAATGGTTCAAAACTGCGAGCCATCAATTAAACCAAAACTAACGTTTTACTTACAATGGCGCTCCGGACTAATGATTGACATGGCACAAACTAACAGTTTGGCCGATCAACGGTCCAGCTATTAATAGAGACCATGAGCACAGACAAAGAGACCGATTCTATTTTTGAAATTCCTGCCATAGACAAGAAACGTCATCTCAACGTCTAGTTTAATAAACAAAAAAGGTTTTCGTTTTATTTTGAATAAAAGAACAAAGTTGTATTACAAGTCCCAATTTGGTTACAAAAACCGATACAATAAGTTTTACTGTACATACATTTACAGGGAAAGGTTCGTTCGAAGAAACTTCCCTCGTTGCCGACGAATTTCTTCGAGTACGACCTTCGCTGGTAATTTTCTCTTCGTGCCGATGTTTTTCCTAAGATAGATTACTTTCGAAGATGCGGATTATATGGCTAAGTAATGTTAAGTTAATATCGGTATGAAACCCTCCACGTAAAACTCTGTTGCTACTTCTCATGTTATTTTGATTAAACATTTTTTTACAAGCGTAAACGAAGGGTTTCTCCTTATTCGTGAAAATACTAAAGAAAATGTAATGAAATTTAATTTCAATTCGCCAACGGCAAGTTTCAGTAAAGTTGGAAACTTTTCTACGTGGTTGCACTTACATGGTTTCTTCCTTTGTTAGCTAAAAATAAATAAGTTACGTTGTTTTCTGAAAAACGGTTTTGTTTTTTGCAACATTTGCTTAATATTTATTATACGGCATGGTACGTCACGCCTGTAATCCTCGTGGGGTTAGGCAGAGGTGTACCCATTGGTTCACCCACTTTCGCCAGTTATGTTGAAGTCTCATATAATAGAGACCGAGCCTATCGCCAGCAACCGGGCACAAATCCAGACTCCTTGTCTACTACTAAGAAACACCTGATGGAAAACCCCAATAACACTTTGCCCGACGACTTGGGAAACGAACCGAGGACCTTATACAGTCCGACCACTAGACCTTCAACTTCAATTATATGATTTCTGTAGATTTGACCAGAGATAAAGTACTTACGGGATAATATCCGTGATGTTATTTTGTTTCTATGAGCTCATAGAAACAAAAGAAAATCAAGGATATTATCCCGCAAGTACTTTAAGTATAGTGAAAAACCGTGAAAGTCTAAAACAGTGCAGAGATAAGCTTTTCAATAATAATATTTATTCTCACAAGATTACCTATTGAAGATAACGCACAAGTATGTTATGGGCACTTAGTTAGTATTACACAACTCGAGTATCGAGCATGTAAGCTTAAATGCCTAGAAGCCATCTCGGTATCTGTTTAAATCCGCCGTTAATTAAGACAGTCATAAGCTGCAATACTGTACAGTAAACCACAAATCAGTGGTCACAAATTGACAGCGTCTTTATAAAGTAGCAGTAAGGGCGATATTCGTAGTGCAAGTGCTGCTACTGATCAGCGGTTGACCTTACCACATGTCATCGTTGGTCGTCAATGCAAGATAGTTATGGCAACAAATTGATACCATATCGATATGCCAGATTTACACGTTTGTGTGTAATTGAGTGTGTAACATTGAATTGGGGATAATTAAACTTAATCCGCTGGTGTTAAGGGTTTGCTTTTTTGGCTTTGGATTTGTTTTTGGAAAAATGAAATAGGATTTGATTGTGTCTTGTTAATTACGATACTCATTCCTACGTAGGTATGTAAGACTTTCTGGCTTTCTTACATAACTAAAAAAAAGAGAACCGTCGCGGGACGCCTGGCAGATTTGAAACATCGAAATTATTTTGTAAAAGTAATATTATGCTTAAAAAAAGTTAATTTATCAAACAAACACATAAAATAACACAAAATGACTCGATTTACAAAAAGAAAATCCTTATGTTGGAATCGAACTCGAAGTCACGAGATTGTAACCCAGCGCTCTGTGCCCCGAGACCAGCTGGCTTTCAGTAAACCGAGGCGAATATGTGATCTTATGCTGCTTCAGCAGGTCGGTAATGTTCGGAATTGTTCGGCCCGGGTTCGATCGCCACGCTAGTCACGAATTTTTCGTTTGTTTTTTTCGGTTTACCCGCGCTTATAGATGTTTCACATCAGTACGAGGCGAGTACTGTTTTGCTCTACAAAATAACATTACGCCTGTAATCCACGAAAGGTTAGACAGAGGTGTGCCTAGTAGTACACCCACATTTCGCCAGTTATGTTTAAGTCCCATGTAATAGGAGGCGTGCCTATTGCCATCAACTGGGCACAAATCCAGACTTCGCCTCCGTTTCTATTAAGAAATTCCACCCTGAATAATATAGGGTAATTAATTTATCCAAACAAAAATGTAATTATTTTGTACGTTACATTAATTAAAGTAGCTATTTATCAAACTGTCAACGCCAAATATCTTATATAAAACATTATAGGTACCCAGATTCATACCATGGAAACCTAAAAAGGTTATTTTCACGTTTCCTTTTTATTATACTGTCAAATAGAGCTTTTTTAACAAAGGCAGTCCTCACAAAGACGAGTAAAGCCTGTGTGACGACAACTCGTTAAAATTTTAATCCGCTCCGATATAAATCTGATTGAAAATGCACTGACGTACGGATCGTTACGTGCAAACAACGGACAGAGAAAATATTTGGTGCCACGTTACGTGCGTCCCTACATTTTTAATCGGTAAAACCATTTATTTTCACAATATATACGAATAAAAGTGCACATAGGGCTTGTTTGAAAATACTGTTACGTTTTAAACTTTTAAACCAATTCCCTTGATTATAACAAGATATCCGCTCCCAACGGTTTAATTAAATCAATGATCGCGATGACCGACCTCTGATATCTACCCTCCATCATTTTGAGTCTGCAAGCGATAGACATCGTTATATTTCATTACCGTCATTATATTAGTCTGGTCGGTCCGGCCGGGAGCATTTTCACAAAAGGCCAACCCCTAAAGGTTCAATCGGCAAATTGCGCATACGATTCAATGAGGTTTGAACGACGAACGTCTTGGAGACGAGTTTCCGGAGCAGACGGCTAGATGGCGCCCCATCACGTCTGCACATGCAAACTGTATCATATGTACCTAAGTACCTCATTCACGAATCTGAGGTGTTTTTGTAGTAATCATTTTCAGCTTGAGTGAACGTATGGATCGCGCACAAGTACTTTTCTTTAGCAATTTCATCTGATATCGGTGCAGATTTGAAGATGATTTTTCTGGTTTGTTTTTCTGATTTCGATTATGTTTACCAAAGAGTCACTGAATGTAAGTTTTTAAATAATGTGTAGTGATATCATAATTATCTACCTCAAAATGTGTATTCGTGACGTATGAGGTCTTTAAAAGGAATAACCATTCATTCATTTAAATTACGGTAAAATTATAACCTCAATGAGTGTTATAATTCACTAATTATGACAAAACTGTGCCAAAGCACTACTTTCGACCAGGTTTGGCTTAAATATGGTGTGTTAAAATTTATTCAAATTGCACTATTTCGTGGCGGCTTGCCAGCCAGCTCCATTCCAATAGTTAAAGTTACCAAGGTTACTGTAACTATGCTGTACCTACTGTTTTTAGTAGATATGTGATATCAAGTAGGAAGACATAGATGACCTGTAGGTAACTCCAATCTAAGCATTGTTACGTTTAAGATCGTAATTATAAAGGAGACAATCAAATCTATAAAAACAGAATGTTTTAAGTTTTATTCGACTGGTGTTCGAGATGAGTTTTTCATACCAAATTTTTGTTCCAGATTTTTCAATAATAAGGGTCAATTAATCGACCAATCTCGAAACAAACATGGGATAGGTAGGTAGTAGGTATCTCTCGTAAGATGTTGTGGAAATTAAAGAAAGAAAGAAAAACTGTTTATTTGTCTCGCACAGAACAAAAAAAAATGATTAAAATTAAAACAAAAAATATAAGAAGTAAACAAAAGAAAAGCTTAAAAAGCTAATTATTAATTATTAGCTTAAAATTAGAGTCAAACTTTGAACAGGTACATACAGGGTGTAAACAACCACATCACGAAGCCGTCACACAAGCATTCTGTAAATAAAACTAATAAGTAACTTTTCGCAAAAATTATTGCTGGGAAACGACTTTTTTTTTTGGGGTGAAAAATCATGTTTTGTGGTAGAACTCAATGTAACGCACTTAAAACATTGTGCTGATGGATGGTTTGAATAGTACGGGGGTCCTGGAGGTGTTTAAAGTATAAATCTAACATGAAAAACTTGCATTAAAAAAAAAAACTTTTCAAAAAGTTGGAACTTGGACCCCCAATATCTCAGTAACTAGATGGTTCCCAGGTATGGTGAATAACAAAAAAATGATCGAAATGCCGGGGAGAACAAGTACCTTTCCCGTCGTTAAGAGGTTTTTTACATCCTTTAAAAGAGTAAAGCTGCAAACATTCAGTTTTACACCAACAAAGTAGTTGAAACATTTAATTAGAACTTTCAAAAAGATCTGCAAAGGTGGTTTCATTGGGATTACACCGTCTGCCACTTGTCTTGAAACAGTCCTTGTTTTGGTACAGACCTGAAATGGGATTAGTCTGAGCACCTACCTCCGCTCTCAATCGATGAAATAAGCCCCCTTGTCCCTACCACGGCAATTTAGTTATTAGGAAGGCTACTTTCTTTTAAAAGATTTTAGCCACTGAGTAGCAAGGCAAGTATTCTCAGAAGCGAAGCCTGATGATTAAGTGTCTATAGTTTACGTAACGCTAATGTTTTTAAGAATCAATATTAGGTAATCTTTAAGAGATTTTTTGGCAGCTTTTAACGAAGACGGTTATAGTAACACTTTTTGGTACTTCTTCTTCTGTTGGTGCTTCTCTAAATTACTGAATTGGATTGGTCGTGAACTCCGAATATTTGTTAATCCCTTGTCTTTTGCGAACTCAGCAGCACTCGTGATTCCGGTCCATTCACCAATGTTTCTCAACCAAGATGTTATTCTTCGGCCTGTATTTCCCCGCTACTATCTGCCTATCATTATCAGTCATACTTCTCGATACTAAACACGTAGGTGTTACGAAATCTAAAATAAGAGGTAACATCCAGGAAAGGACGCTTCAGGGCTCATAAGAGAAATAATACAATAAGATAGGCACTTCAAGTGGAACTCATACAGCGAAGTATCCCACAAACACTCAAACGCCACACGATAATACGTAACACGTCAATTGAATACCGTATCTGTGATTGTCACGACAAGTGATTCAACAAATTGCGCATTTTGTCGTTGTCTCAAGGGGAGTCGTTACGGTATTATTCTTGTGCAAATAGTAGCGAGCAGCGAGCAGCGGCGGCGGGCTCATTCTATCAGTTTCCGGAACATCAACCCCGCTCCTCCATACGATGCTTTGTTTCTGACGGCCGATGTCGGCAACTTTCACACCGACACGTAACCAACAACCCTTTACGTAACCTGATTACAACTCCCCACGTATCGAACAATCTAATGTACTGTATGATATTGTTTTGACCCGAATTTAATGAAGTGTAACGGTGTGAGATACGGACGCTTTAATACGTTATTGTTTCCATTTAAAATAATAAGGTCTCGATCTGAGTTCGTGATGCGGGGTGAGTATATTTTACGTGGAGCCTTATTTAATTAAAGCATGTATCTGTTGTTCGTTTCAACTTTGATTTCAATTTTCGGATTGAGATTAGACAGTTCGATTTAATTTAGTATTTGCTTTGTACCTACCTCCTCGAAATTTTCTGCCTTTAGGTTTGATACGCAAGACGGCTCTGTAACGAAAGCGTTCTTGTTTCATGAATAAACGGGAGCCCAAGGCTCATGCGAAGCTTCTTTTTACATTTAATTAAGAGGATCGCTTATAGTATCTTGTACTCCAACTAAGACCATGAAAAAAATAATAATTTAGGTTGAAAATGAGATCTTTTTGTAAAAAGGCGCCTGTTTTAAATTGTTGAAATATTTATGGAAAAAAAAACTAAGAATCGCGCCGCGCCGCCTTGAATAAATTGGAAAATATGCGGCTGCTTTCTGGGTGGCATGAAAAGTAATTTATAGGAAGGTTCATAAAATTAATTTCAGATTGTTGGCGTAGGCATAGTAGTTAGAAAATACTCGCTACTTAATTAGAGCAAATGTAAATCAGCCACTGTATAAACTCGATCTTCGAACATTTTAGAAAAGAACGACAGTACAGTTGTGGGAGATTGATAGAATAGACATGAACTAACTGAAAATCGCAACCATTGCAATCATGAGGTCCGGTTCGATTCCCGGGTCGGTCAATTTGTTATTGGGATTTTCCATCAGGAATATCTCAGTATCAGCCACGGAGTCTGGATTTGCGCCCGGTTGATGGCAATAGGCTCGCCCCCTATTATTTAGGACTTAAACATACCTGGCGAAATCTGGGTGTACTCTGAGGTACACAGTTTGCCTAATTAGTAAGGTTAGTCAGAGGTGTATCAGATTACAGGCATCATCGACATCTTATACCCATAGTCATAGGTGAAGAGAAAATAATAGCCTTTATTCAGATCAACTTAACCTAATAACAGTATTCTAAAATCTAAAGCAAACTTAAAACTTATTCTAATATTTGCTGCTTTTTTTATCTGTTGCAGATCTGTTTTCCAATCGGCAAAGGTCTCCTCCAACCTTTTCCATTCTGATCTTTCTAGAGCCCACTCCTGCCACTTCTCTTAACTCTCTGTATGCTTTTTTGACTCCACCCGTTTTGCTTATATTTTTTTCTATAATTTATTTATTTATTAAAACTTTATGCTGAAAAACTGTACAAAGGCGGACTTAATACCTTGGGCATTTTCTACCAGTCTACCTTAGGGTGATGCAGAGATAATACACAGTAAGTAGGTGCAATAACAGAAAAAAAAGACTAGAAAAAATTATATCTAAAACATAAGAATAAATACATATATACATACATATAACAAAATATATAAAGATAAGAGAGACAAACAAGGAAAAAAAAAAAACTATAACAACTTAGTTTTGAGACGAATCTGCCAACTTCTTGTGAATATGCTCTCGAGCCTTCACTTTGAAGGTGAAACGACTAGTCAACGTCCTGATACTCCACTACTCTACTAATTTACATTGTCATGTTTTCTGTCCTTTCTTATGATTTGTTTAATTTGTTCACTATGTTTTCTTCTGTCTTGTGTATCTTTAGTGCTAATTAAATGGTTTCTCGCTTCCAGTAGTTTTGTAGTATTTGTTATTAGCCAATTTTTCGGTTCAGTTTTGGTATTTGCAACTAGTTGTATTTATTAATTGTTATTGTTTTTCTGTAGCAGATATATTTAAAAGAGAGTTGGACCTACCCCGCATCATGTCGAAAGCATTTGTTCTGTTTGCTTTGATTGAAGCTACAATCTGTTTTTTTTTGGGTTGGTTAATGGGTGATAAGCAGTGGGTGAGGTGGATGATTCTCTTTTTCTTGGTTCTTTTTATTCTGTATAACGATTAGTTTGTCATATTTCAAATGCGCTTTATTGCCTTTTTCCTTTTCTTCAGCTAGCTTGGCCTGTAGCGTTTTTCGCTTTTCCAACACTTCCTTTGAGTAATCTTCACTGATATTAATTTTGCTCAGGTCGAAAACTTAATTTATTTACATAAAACTGTTTGTAAATAGCGACACCCGGAAACCGATTAAACATTTCTTGGAGCCTTCAAAATATTTGGTGTTATTATTAAACCTAGCTGTTGTCCGCGACTTCGTTGGCGTGGAAATTTTGATGTGTAGGTAAGAAGGAGAAAAAAAAAACCAATATGCTATTCCAGACCGTCCGACCGTTGCCGATCCGTTCAGTAGTTCTAGCGTCATTGAGTAACAAACATCCATCCATCCATTCAAACTTTCGCATTATAATATTAGTAGGTATTAGGTATAGATAAAGGTAGTGTAAATTAGACCTTGGGTATGTGCGACTAACTAAAGGGACCATATTTGCTAAAAATAGTCCCAAAGCCACGCTACCTTTTAGCCAAGTAGGCTGAAGTAGGGTATTATTTATGGCGACTAGAACTGTTTAGAACTCTGCGACATTATTTGTAACGCCCACGTACTTACCGACTACTTATATTGTCTTGTCCCTGTCTCTTCTATCTTAGAATTTTATTGTAGGGGCAGAGATTGGTATTGTAACATATTGTAGTCTCGTGTAAATGGATTTATTATTTAGGTAGAAAAAAGGTCACGATCGACATAGAGATGACTGTAAAAATTGGGCTGAGCTAGCTTGGGGAACTGGAACAATAGAACCCATAATGCAAGACGCAAGTATCAAACAACCAGCACTTATAGGTGATATGTTATTAAACAGTGTGGTGTGTGTTTGCAAGGAAAGCGTTTTTCGACGTTCGCATTGTAAATGCTGACGCTTCCTCTTACAGCAACCTCACATGGCCAACATCAGCACAGAGACATAGCCGAGAGAAACATTTAAAATACGACCGAGCAACTGAAGACTTAAGAGCCTCATTCACCCCGTTAATCATTTCATGCGATGGAGCTATAGGAACTGAATATAACAGTTTAAAAAAAAAACGCATCAAAGCTTATTGAGAAATGGGGAAACGCATATTCTCAAATAGTGTACTGGTTGAAAGTGAAAATACAAATCTCAATTATAAAAGCAGTTTCAATGAGAGTAAGAGGCACACGAAAACATGTCAGGGCCTTTCAATGTGAAGATGGAGCAGGAATACTTTAGTTACAGCTTGATCTCGTGAATCAGAATTATTTCTATATTTATGTGTACAATGTATGTAACTCTGAGTTGTTCTTATCTAATATATGTATCTTATAAAAAATATATTTAGGTAGAATGAATGTTCTACTTGGTTAAGTTCTTGATCTATGTGGAGTAGGGATGTTTTCTTGTTACAATTTATGTATTTTTAGTTATTTGATAAGCTGGCGAGTAGGTATAGTCCGCGCGCGAGCTCCGAGGAATCGGTGGCTTGTTTAAATCATCGTTGGTTTTATTTCGGGTGCATCATACTCCGCACGAGCTAAATTATGTAATCATTCTGTGAGGGTGTTATGAGCTTGAGGTGAAACCACCGATGTTTTAAACAAGCCACCGATTCCTCGGAGCTCGCGCGCGGACTATACATAGGTAATTTATTAAGTAAAGTTAAGCAGTAAACATAGAAGTCATTGCTAATGATGGATGGTGACGTGGATTGAGGTAGTTTCCAACATTATTTTTAGCTAGTTGAAATGAAGTAAGTAATGAAATTTTGATCCTTGATTTTCAATGGGCTAAAAAGTCAGACAGAATTCCACGAAAAATTACAAAACAGACTTCTTAGGATGATGACGGACAAGGCGCAGTTCTACAATAACAGGGTAGGTTTAGTGGGTTTCGGCTGTTTTAGTTCATTGTATATAGGACTGTACTTGAGTAAAATAACAAATGTCCAAAATGGATTATTTCTATCAACTATTATACCTACATATGTTACCTGGATACCGACTACATCATCCTGTTAAAGGTAATCAGGTTCCGTCCCACATACCTGCGTAGATAATGTAATAATTTAAGTATCAGAGAGCCAATTAAACAGACAAGTAACGTCATGTTGCTTTGACCCTGCCTCGGGTGTCGCCATGTCAAAATTTGATAATTTTCCTCAAAGAGATTTCAAACTCTTTCAATTTACACCAATTAGTGAAAACACGTGGCTTATTATCTTAAGATTAACACTAATTAAGACCCTACGGAGCTCGGCAGAGACCTCAAAGCGAGAGCTTTCCTTTGAAACATTGCTACTTAATTAAAGCTCATGCTGTTAAAC
The DNA here is from genome assembly GCA_963853795.1 of Xestia rhomboidea. Classification (NCBI taxonomy): domain Eukaryota; kingdom Metazoa; phylum Arthropoda; class Insecta; order Lepidoptera; family Noctuidae; genus Xestia; species Xestia rhomboidea. The sequence goes on from OY970772.1 coordinate 10,814,320, forward strand.
GTTAAAATTATATTTAAAAATGTTTATTTAAGAATTTATGCTCCTAGCTGCATTTGTCTGAAAGAGTTCCGTCTGTGCACTTTGCGAGCTGTGCACGTGTTTTCTGCAAACTGACTCGGAGATTTACGTGTCTAATTATTAAATATCTCGTTACCAAGTTTATTATTATTATAGCTTTGAAAAAAAACAAGACAAGTTTTAATGAGACATTTCTAAGGAATATAAACTTCATTGTGTTCGGAAAAAAGTAATTTCATTTGAAGTGATTTATTATTGGATTTATGTGCTGCTACGTGTATGATACTAAATGTCGCTCTTTATGGTACAAAGTAGAATTCAGAGGACCGTTGCCAAAAAGACAATGAGATTTGCTTATACGCATAACTAATGCCATTATCAAAGGGTTCGATAAAACACAAGACCGTAATCAATCGTGTTCACTGACCCGTTAGTTAATTTAATTAATGATTGTGCTTTATGCCCTGATCTAAATATGGTATTAATTCAGTTAATGCCCATTGTCACATCTGATTAGAGGGGCTATTTCATGTGGCTGATCCGATCTAAATGCGTGCGATTTTCCGACGGAAAACCGAGGAAAATAAGTCTGTTTGCTCCTTTATCTTTCCACTCAAGTTGTAAGAGTTAGGTTAGGGATATGGAAACTACAGTGTTCGTAGTAAATGGGAAAGTGTGCTGTCACAACTTTTATACTATTGCTACAACTTGGAATTCAGCGCAATATTGCTGTGACTAGAGGTCAACACACCTTTGTAAAGAAATATGTTGCAGCTGAGTACTAAGAATCTCTAAGTAATAATAAAAATACTTAAGATTTATTTTTAGTAACAGTAATTGCTTTAGTTGACTTTGTTGTGGAGGTCGAATTGAACCGTGGTCGTGTCGTACCTATGTCGGCAATAAAAAAAGATAAATAAAGAGTACTTATACATAGTACCTACCTATCCGAATAGTCAGATAGATTTCCAAAACAACATTGGATATATATTTTTTACTTTTTCACGTAAACAAAAAATGAAGACGATACAGTGCGTCGAAAACTCGTGTGACGTCACAGTTGAGTACATTTTTTACTCAAATGTGACATCACAAGCCCCCACTCATGATCTTTGACACGTTTGATCTTCGTCAATTTTTATTTATTACAAACACAAAATAACAAAAAATACGTACTTATACAATATTTTTCGATAATCTAACTGACGGACTAAACAGAATTACATTTTTTTTTGTCAGTCATCATCCCAATTTGCGGAAATTTTCTTTTAAGACATTCATAGGAAAGAAAACCTTACTATCATGTCAATCTCGTGTTTCATCAATCAATTAGGAGTACGTTTGTGTTGATAACCAAATAATCCTCATACGGAAAACCATCAAAGATTTCATCGTGATCATTAATATTTACGTTCGAAAAACACATTAACATTAATTTTAAACTAAAGGAAGACATCAATAACGAAATGTGAAATGTAAATAAATGAATCCGGAATCAAACATGGGGAAATGCGCACCGCATCGCGCACCGCGTCACTTGTCCGCATTCATGAGGAATAATCAGATTAGAGATGTAATTTCCTGTGTCGCTGACTGTCGCTGACGATTGGACCGTCATCGTCATTGTCATAACGTCATCAAACACCACAAAACGTTTCAATTATAAGTTTTTGACGAATAGAAATGCGGTAGGGTTTTGACTAGGTACGAGTCTGTAAATGTTTGACGCGAAATGAACAAGGAAATTAAATAAGCTGTCGGAAAGTTTATTGTCCTACAATATTTTGTAGAGGGATTTGGAGTTTGTTACAAACATCGTTAGGGAAGTGTTTTTGTTTGTTATTACCACGAATTAGTAGGTACGTCCGGACGGCGTGGCGCGGCCCATTCATTTTGGGCCGTTCAGACCAAATAACCATATTTTCGTCGAAACAAAATTGTTGGACAAAAAACAGCTGTTCTATTATGTAGGTTTAGTAGGGCTGTGATCTTTACAGAATAGAAAATAAAATCTCTTAACCTAAACGGAACCATTTAACCGTCCATCTAAATCTGTAGTCGCCCCTTCGAAATGTGTTCAATACGTCTTCATTTACCGTCCGCTTCCTCAGTCAACAGCCAGCGATACACCTGAGGGCCAATTGTTTCGCAAATTATTCACATCGCCCCTGCACTGGGGTTGACCCGCTCATAAGCAACTGGGGTCCCTTTCAATTATGCGGTCACGTGTGTAATTCGGCTAATGATACCATTTCGTGACAACCATTCGAGTTTACTGTGCCATTCGCCCGGTTCCGAGGTGTCAAATGGAACTTACATGTTCAGCGAACGTGATACCATCTCCTGTACAGTTTGTAGTAGTTACCTGTGACGTCGATGCGGACCGCTGCTATTAATATGTTACAGGCGCTTATTTGTTGTCAACTTCTGGCTTGACTGCGTGGAAATGCGGAAATAAAGTGAGTGCTGGATAAATACGAGTTTAGGTTACTTTAGTGCGAACTAAAACTCAAAACCCAGACGTCCCAGATAACGTTTAAATGGCGGTTAAAAAGGCTAGTGGTTACAAAGTTTCTTCTGAATAATAAGTTTTCAGATAACATTATCTCATAAACTGGAAGGAAATCTTGAATCGTGGCGTTTTACTAAGAATTGATAAGTGAACATTTTTATGACTAAATAAGTTCGCATTAAATTGATGGTCGAGACAATTTGTTCACTTTTAGGGTTCGTTAGTCCTGAAAAGGAACCCTTATAGTTTCGCCATGTTCGTCTGTCTGTCCGAGGTTTTGCTAAGAGGCCGTTAGTACTAGAAAGCTGTAATTTTGTAGAAGGGTGTATATCAATAACGCCGACAAAGTAGTAAAATAAAATTTTGGAAAATATTTTTTTAGGGTAGCTCGTGGGGATGTTTTTTTTTTTCGTCGTCTACCCCATCGTGTGGGATATCGTTGAATAGGTCTTTTAAAATGACTTAGGGGTTGCTAATACTACTTTTCGATTTAATACTCCATTTACGAAATATTAAACTTTAGGTGCAAATTTTTGTTCCAGTAGGACGTCCCCCCCTCTAAAAGCTAAACTGCAGGCTTGAAAATTCTGGTAAAAATCATGATGATATTGCATTTCATGAACTATAAAGGAAAACTATAGCGGTTAAGATAACTTTATTATTTTAGCAGTTTAATAGTCGTTGAACTAATAGGGTGTTGGATAATTTTGTACCAAATACAAAATCCTTAGAGTAAATCCTATAAAGTGACTAAGATGAAGTGATTGCTCGCTTATAACGGGTGAAGACTTGCATTGAAAAACAAAATCTAAAATATAACGGGCTACTACGGAACCCGCGCGAACCTGCGCGTGGCGCGACACGCACTTGGCCGGTTTTCTAGATACTACTAATGGTCCATAGAATTAATAAGCTCTGTATTCAAGCTCTTGGGAATGATCTTAAATTAACAGATACCTTGCCTACCAGCATCTACGTGCAGGCGGCAAAATATGGAACTAAAATATGTAAATGTAGGTAGGTGCTAAGTTTGACATATGTATGAACTGCAAACTTAAACTGCTCATACTGTACTGCACAACGTATCTATGTATACCTACTGAAGTAAGACTAACTTATCTGTGCAGGTGAGAAAACACAGAACTAAAATAAATGTACCAAGTTTGACATATCGATGCAAATTTTCTTGACAAGCAACGTCCCCTTGAACTGCAAACTTAAAGTGGTCATACTATAATCCGTAACGTAAGAGTCCATAATGTAAGAGGTAGGTACCAGACTTTATTACACGCTGCTTATTTTCATATTTATCATGCACTTCCACGGAAATAGCTACCAACCTACCTACCTAATTTAAATGTCAACCCGCGTATAACGTTATAAAGAGCCGCCAGTACAGTACATAGTCAAATATTATTATGCAAAGTCCTAACAGCATAATTTACCTGTCCCATATGAATTAAAAGTAAATTGGAGGTGAGAACCGGACCGTAAAATCTTTTTATGGTTTAATTCAGGCTGGCTGGACGGAATTAGGTTTTAAACTCATTTATAAAGCGAATAATAGAAGCAGAACTGTCTCCTTTGTCAAGCGGGCCGGGCATGGGTTCCGTTCAAAGTGTTATTGGGTTTTTCGATCAAGAATTTCTTAGTAGTAGCAAGCAGTCTAGGTTTCCGCCCGTTTGTCAATAAGCTGCACCCCTATAAAGTAGGTCGCCTCTGCATGACCTGTCGTGGATTACAGGCGTGATATTATAGTAGACTGCCTCGTTGGTTTAGTAGTCACAAGCGCGACTGCTGAGCATGAGGTCCTAGGTTCCATTCCCCGGTCGGGCAAAGTGTTATTGGGTTTTTCAATCGGGAATTTCTCAGTAGCAGCTACGGAGCCTGGATATGCGCCCGGTTGATAGCAATAAGCTCGCCCACTTTTACATGGGACTTAGACATAACTGGCGAAATGTGGGTGTACTATTAGGTACACTTTTGCCTAACCCTTCGAAGATTACAGGCGTTATGTTATGTTATGGTATATTAAGAGCGCGCATCCAAAAAGTTGGCAATGCCGCAAATAGCTGTCAAATATTTATCTATTTTAATTAATTCAGCAATTTTCCTTCTTTCAATTAAAACACTGAATTTGATGTTGTAACCGTTTTAGGTGTAAAAAAGTATTTGGAAAGTTTTCAAAAACTTATTTTTACATCTAAAACTGATTATTCGGTGTTGCGGTATTAATTATTGCATCTCATAATCAATATTTTAGTTCTTTATTTAGCCATATTTCTTATTTCCATACAGTAATATTGGCAAATTCCTGAGACCAGCGGTGGCCCAGTGGTGGCGGCCCCGACTTACGAACAGTAAGTCGTGGCTTCGAACCCAGGCAGGCGCATTAGTTTGTGTAATTTATTTCATCACCGCTGCTCTCAAAACGGTGAAGGAAAACATCGTGAGGAAACCGGCATGTCCTAGAACCAAAAAAATTAAAGACTTGTGACATCTACCAATCCGCACTGGGCCCGCGTGGTGGATGATAGCCCATCCCCTCTTATAGTGTGGAGGCCTGTGTCCCAGCAGTGGGAACATTAATAGGCTGATGATGAATATTGGCAAATTAATCAAAACAGCGAAATATTTGACAGCTATTTGCGACGTTGCCCACTTTCTGCATAAAATAATATAACTACAAATACTTATTTAGTTGGTCTGGCTCGTTTTATCAAGGCACAATTGGCTCGTGCTGTTGCAATTTAACATTGATTCGTCGGGGGATTCCCGATAATTTACTCCCTATTGCTGATTATATATTTACGCGGACACGTCGCGTTGGTGAATATTATATCGATAGACACAACGATCCATAACTTAGTTAATAAACACACTCAAAATAATGTTACTTGCAAATAATCAGAGAAAAATACAAACCACACATTACTATTAAAACCAGACAAAATAATTTAAATTACCTAATACTACGTTATTACTAATTACATAATAAGTTTTCAAAAATAAAATAAGTTAATTTCAATACATAATCAAACCATTATTATAAAATAAAACTTCGTTAAAATTCAATATATAATCAATACTAATAAATCACTATAAATTATAAACTATTTTAAATTTACAGCAGTTTTTTTTTTTTGTTATGTACAAGCCTGTACATAACAAAAAAAAAAAACTGCTATTATTTACTTAGTTTACTTTATTGTGATTAATAGGTAAGTCTTCTTCTTCTTTATCGTGTAGTTAGTGCCTAACATTTTGTCAGAGTTTTTATGCCGCCCATGGGCCTCTGACCTTTACATGCCGTTGAGAAATATCTCGCAAATAGCAGGCATGTTGGTTTCCTCACGTTATTTTCCTTCACCGAAGCAAGTGATCATTATACAATACGCACATGAATCCGATAAATCAGATCTAATCATCTTTAGGTCTCGACCTATGACTTGGTCTAAGTAGGTAAGTAGGTAAATACGTTGGATGTGACGGATTTACTTTGAAAGTAAATAGGGAAGGAAAGGGACAGCACCTATCTTTTGTCAAGTGTAGTAATAGGTATCGTAAATTACTTTACGCGCCCACTCGACCAAATCCAGAAGTTTATTTAGCTAGTCCAAGGCTTAGATCTATAGACGTAACTGAGCGCATGCATTGGTTGAATCATGATCCCGTCTCTATCTTTCGCTCTAGTTTGACAGTTATGCGACAGGGACAGGAAGATTGCTACGCCAAAGTAACATTTATAAATCTTGGGTTAAGTTTTATCCGCACCCGTTTAGTGCTCAAGCAATAAAGAGACAACTGGAATGATCCGGCTTTTATACCTGATTTAGTTATTGACCCGCTCCTGAGTTTCCTGACCAAGGTTTTATTTTCTCGTCGGCCTAAAACTTGACGGATCACGGTGATAGAGGTACCTTCCGTAGATTAGGGTCCTTAGCGGCCTAGATACAAAAACCTTCCAACCCGCGTCGTCGTAGGAAAGCATTTTTTACACTTGAATAGGCAGATAGGTACACAATTATTTTTTATCTAGCTAGTGACATCAACAGAAATGTGTTAGATTTTTGGCGATTCTTTGTATTGCTGAAACTGTTAGTAACGTAAAGTAAATGCTGGTCTAGTAGTGGAAAAAAGCGCACCTGTTGAGCATGGGTCATTGGGTTTATCCTTAAGGTATTTCTCAGTCCGGGGCTGCGGGACTATTCCGGGGCTGCGGGACTATTCGAAAGAGATACCGTGGCCCCGGAACACAAAGGGCGATGAAGGAACATGGATGGGTTTTAGTCAGTAAAAGTCTGACACTCCCTCCTGCTCCGCCCAGAGCGGGAGGAGTCATTTGATGATGTCCCATCCGAAAAAAAAAAGAAAAAAAAAGGTATTTCTCAGTAGCAGCCACAGAGTTTAGGTTTGTGCTCGGTTGATGGCAACGGACTTGCACTTCGTTCGTCGTTCGCCCTGCCTAACCTGTGGAGATTACAGGCGTGATGTCGTATTAGAAACCGCATTTGACAAATAAAATAAAAAGATTCCCAAAATAAAGTTACTGTAGAACTACGACTACAACTTATAGCTTCAGCGTATGCATAAGGGTTGTTTCTCAGCTTAAACAAAATCGAATCACTATTGTCTACATAAACTTTATCGTATATAACGCTCGAAAGCCATACAGTGTCACAGTCTGTCAGCCCCACTATAATTCCAGATTGGATTCCTAGGTCACGACGCAAAGCTTACAGTTTGCATTGCAGCTTTACGTAATGCAATTATTGTAGCAATATACCAGGGCGACACAATATCCTATGCAGACTGCAAACTGCAGTCTTCGAAGACTAACTTGTTAACTCAACCACTTCGGCTTTAGTCGGCTAACTTCGGGTATATTCGTGTATTGGTAATCCAATCTATCAGTTTATTATTATGTGAACAAACTGTTCATAGAGGTGTCTTAATGGATTAGGGGTTTTGGTAACGAATTGTATCTTGTAATTTGTGGTGAAGGGGTTTTAGATTAGGCTGAATTGATTGGCGAACCTGATTTATCCGTTCAGGTTTTAATCTATCGGTGAGTAGAAAGATTTAAATAGGCATGTGGAGATACATTCATGGATCGGATATGCAGGCGATGTCAACATTTAATTTATTTGGTACCTAATAGGCATGACGACAGTATAAAAAAATTGCAAATCTATTTAGTCCGTCAGTTAGAGTATTGGAAAATAACGGACATGTATTTTTTGTTTTTGTAAATCAATGAATATTGACAAAAGATAAAACGCATCAAAACTCGGGAGTGGGGGCTCGTGACGTCACAACTAGCTAAAAATTATACCTAAGCGTGACGTATTGAGAGTTTTAAAAGCGTCATATCTTCGTCAATTTTGGTTTACGTAACAAAAGAAAAAACACGGGTCAAATATTTTTTGATAATCTAACTGACGGACTAATTCGATTTTTTGGACCCTATTCAAAAAATTTCAACGATTTTTTGTGTTACCATCTTTTTTGTTACCCCACTACGGCAAAGTTAAAAAGGAAGGGTTAGCAGTATGTATGCATGTTTGTATTTACGTTGTTCCTCTGTAGCGCCTAAACTATTCATCCGATTTTGATGAATAAGGTGTCAATTAATTCGTTATTATGGCCTGGGTAACAAAGATTACATTTTAATCGTCTTCAACAATAGGAGGACTCGATTTTACCTTGTAAACCCCGAATTTAATTAGAGTGTGATTTTCCAGTAGTCGGGTTTTTTAGTTGTAAAAAAAAAATTTGTTTCACAAAAATGTAATATTTTGCTTAAATACTTATTTCAAGTTATACAGTTACACGAATGCTTTAATAGCTAGGGGAGGTACCCATAAATTATATTAAAATTAAATTACGACATAATCTTATCGCTGTTGCCTTTAATTCACCTAATGCGCAATAAGAAAATTATGTCCGCTAATTCGTTTTACGGATAAACTTATCCTAAAATGTATAGATATTTCGTTTCAGTGATATCCGTCGGTGAAATGGAATCACCTCCCAGCAATTACATTAGCCAAATTGTATTTGAATGAAAGTATGAAAGCTTCAGTCGCCGCAATAAAATGAATTTCATTTCTTTGAGTGAGCCCGGAGCCATAATTTCGTGCCGTGTTTATTTATTAGAAGTACGTACACCTTTTTAAAAACGGTATATTTTTGATTAAAGATTAGTTTTTAATATGAGATTTACTTTTTAATTTCGATTCGGTGTACAAGGTAAATGAAAGCGAGGGGTTTTGTTATTGTTTTTGAAAACATTTAAGTAACTAATGAAATTTAATAGTTTTATGTTTTAACAACTTAACATCACGCTTGTAATCCCTGAGCGGTTAGGCAGAGATGTACCTAATAGTACTCCCATATTTCGTCAGTTATGTTTAACTCCCATGTAAAAGAGGGCGAGCCTATTGCCATCAACCGGGCGCAGATCTAGACTCCGTGGCTGCTCAGATAAACTCCTGATGGGAAAACCCATTAACAATTTGCCCGACCCGGGTATCGAACTAATAGACTAATGAGGCAGGCGAGGCATGTTTTTACAGATATATCCTTATAGAAAAACGGCGTTGAAGGTTGTTTTTTTTTTTTTTTTTATATGGCATCGCGCAGTTCAACCTGAGAGGTTGTCGTCTGCTTAACCGGACTTTCCTGTGGGTGCCTTAAGTGTAAGGCCTCCAGCCAGGGCAAAAAACTTACAAACTAAGCGACTACACGCTAAGGGCACCCCGTGCGGGGTACGGGCCTCGGCTTAGGCGGCGTTGAAGGTTGAATCTATATTATCTTTTTATAGTGTAACATGTGTGTGTTTAATCAGTAAACAATTAATAATATTATTGGTTTGATACACAGAGTAAATAACATATATCTTTATTACCTTAACTTATACATATAATTTTACTTTTACTGTTTCATGAACAAAACCATCAACAAGCATATTACCAAAAATCCAAACGACCTCACATGTTAAACAGAAAAATTGTCCACATTTCTGCGTAACATTTTGTTTTATCAGTAGGTGAGGGTAAGTCCTCAGAGGGGTACGTTTTATCTCTTCCACTACATGGCCCTCCCCCGGGGTGTTTGTTTCTCGCGATTGATACGTATTATGTGACATCTAGTGGAGCGAGTGCGCGCGATGGGGAAATCAAAAGGAACCGTGTTTGTATTAGGATATATCTAATGCAATTACGAGTATTCTCTGTCTAATCTTCGAGATTTGATGGTCTCTGATTGTTTGTATTTGTTTTTAATATTGAATACGGGTTTGCGAATATTCGTTTGGAGAGTTGAGGTATCTTATTGGAGTCCCACACGATTAAAGCTAGAACAATTGCCTCTTTATCTGTTCTCTTCTTAAATTAATGAATTGTTTTACCTTTTATTTATACAACACAATGGTCCCAAAAGGTGAGCATTTGTTTAACAAAACGTAACGTATTTACAATATCATATGTCACAAAGTACAAGTCGTTATTCAGCAACACAAAACCCAAATAACTTTACGTCATCGGTACTTTCCTACAATTTCCCTTCACAAAACTCAACTCTTTCGTATTTTAATCCGAGCCTCGGAAATACGGCAATATTTATCACGGCGGTATTAAATAAGGGTCATAATGGAATAACAAATGCGTTGCTGTCGACCGGCATGACAATACCTCATATATATCTTGCGGTACCTCAAGAAATATTTCTTGAGAACTTTTCTCAAGAAATACATGATGTTACCTACCTAGGTACACGTTGGGAATTATGTGTATGTCTATTGTTATGACATCTCCGGTCTGCTGGGTTTAAGTGCTCGGTTACGGCCGGTCGAGCGAGAAAAGTATGAATTTTCCGAAGCCCAGGTCAAGTTGGGTTGTATGTCAGAATTATGAGAATTTGTTTCGTGGAAATTGCGGGCAGCTACGACAAATATGATGATAAGTAGGTAGGTATTTCCTTTTTGTTTGATAGCTCTTTTCCTAACCTTATTTTTGGTAGGCAGTTATCACTCATTCAAAACACCAAGTTAGTTGCAGTCCACGCCACTTTATCTAGCGTTGAACTGATAAAAATGCATAGCTCGTTTAAAAATCAAGACCATTGATTTCCATAAATTATGAAATTATTAAATGTAACCTTTTAAGCTCAAACATTTGCTGATGGAGTGTGTTAAGAGCAAGAATGAAAGGGAATCATTGATTAGAAAATTTAAATAAAACATTCTGAATGTTGGAGAATCCAAATCATTTTAGCAAACCCTACCTACATTAACGATTGCAAAGAGGTTGTGAGGCTTCGTGAAGATGTCAATGATTCTCCTTTTAATAAATAGTAAGTAAATATTCCACATATGTTAGTTAATAAGGTACGATGGGGTTGGCACATCCGTATGGATACGGAAAGAATATAATAATAGAAACCTTTTAAGCGGTTATATTTTTTAATCAAAGCATTTTCCGGTTTCCTCTTTTACAATAACCAGTTTTGCTCTACTGAGAATCGGGTAGGTAGGTACTACAAGTCCCCCATCATCTTGTATTTTCACGCACGTTTTCCTTTCCAGCGTAAGCAGGGGTTTTTCTCAGAACCCCTTTACTAAATATTGATGTTCAATTCCTGCCGGATCGGTGCTTAATACCAGACATGACAGGTGACACGCCCTATCTTCGTTTTAGTGACATTACATTTCCCAGAATTATGTTCTTTATCGTTTGTGGTTTTGAGGCATTTGATAGATTTATTGAGATTGTAAGTTTGTTTAGGTACTATTTTTTACAAGCTTTTATTTTACTTGCAACGTTTGTATGCTTAGGTCAAATCTTGCAACTGAATTTTCAAACATTTATCCCCAACCAAAACAGTTTAATTTTTGCATAAACTTTTAGTTTGGATGGCAACGCATGGTTAGCTAAGTGACTTCTTTCAAAATCCAATATGGCGTACTCCCAAAGACTGTCAACATGATCAATATGTATGTATGTATGTTTATATATGTATAGGATTTTATAGACATGTATGTATATACTGTATGTATTACGTATATTATATGGTATGTTTGTAGTCTAGTATATAAAATTAATTAATTTAAGTAACGGCTTGTAATGTTAATGCACATTCATAAGTGTATCCTCTTCTGCAAATCTCGCTATCAAAATTAGGTTTGCTGTAAGAAAACCCAATTCTGGGTTCAGCTCGCCTTTGTACATAAGCTATATTATTGCAATTTATATGTATATTTGTTTTTTTTTTGTGTGCAATAAAGAATAAGAATGATGGCGGACAAGTTATTTTTATACACCTTCATGATATGGGTATCAATTAAAAAGGTTGGCTAAAGAAGAATACGAAAAAAAAATGACATCACACCTATATTTTAAAAGCCTGTTTTAAAAATCTTTTTTTACTAAAGCTTGTTTAATATTATAAATTAGAATGTAACTCTGTCTGTGCGTCTGTCTGTCGGATACCCTTCACGACATTACAGTTGAACGGCGTTTGATGGAAGGCACAAAGGTAGACCGAAACGTGGGCTAGGACATAGGATACTTTTTGTCCCAGAAGTATGTTCCAGTGAAGTATTTTCGTAATCCACGTAGGCGATGCTACCGGCAAAAGCTAGTGTAGAATTAAAACACCTGTTGGTGTAGGTGTCGGTGAATAACCAAAGCTATCGTCAAGTAGGTACGTAACTATACCTATAACAGAATTAGGGCAGAAGTGGTATTCTGTTCGTGTAATAATGGTGCCAACCATTTGGGCTTATACCAACTTATCCATATTTAAACAGTTGAGGGATTTACACCATTTTTTAACTGTTCATAACATCACGTCTTGTAATTTTTTAGGTCAGGCAGAGGGGTAGCCATTATACATCCACATTTGGCCAGTGATGTTGAAGTCCCATATATTAATTAGTGGGTGAGCCCATTGCCATCAACCGCGCACAGATCTAGACTGCGTGGCTACTACTTAATAATGAATTTCCTGATGGAAAAATCCAAAAACACTTTGCCCGACCCGGGAATTGAACCCAAGACATCATGGGAGAGAGTCCGAGGAATTTAACGGTTCTTTGGGGTTAAAAAGGTGTGATCTATTAATTTCCGGAATAACCCTGTTGTTTGTTGTTATTTCAAAACGTGGTATTCAACTTTGTTGTTTTCGATGATTCAAGTTTGAAAATTAACAGCATTTAATTGAAGGTGTTTTGTCTAACTTAAATGAAGTTAAACATTAACAAGTTAAAGTAAATCTCAAGTTAAGTAAAATTACAAAGTATAATATTTCTCCAAGTTGGCTCGCGTATGAATAAATTAGCATAAGCAGTTAGGCCATTGTGTACTTACTTCAACTATGACATTTCAGGTACTTCAAGTTAATAGTGACTTCAAGTATTTCAAAACTATGTTAGGCACGAGACGACGCACTAGAAGGACATATAGCAACCCTGTTGGTGATGTTCTTCAGAATGGTCAGCTGGGTAGTAGTCGCAACCTCCGTGCGTGTATGACACCTAACTCAATGCCTAATGCCCGTTTTCACCAACACGACGATGTAAATATATAACTAGCTGTATTTCCCCGTTGCTTTAGAAATAATTTCTGTCTTTGTCTTCGTAAAAACTCGAATTTACTGGTCGCTCCGTGCTCGGGCAGAAGACATGTCGAGTTGTATAGAAAAAGCTTTGTCTATTCGCGTGCAGATAATTATATGAACGTGGACAAAGAAAAAGGCGTATGTAAGGATCGTACGTGCTTAGTTGACGGCTTCGTGATGAGGTGGTTTACACCCTGTATACTCTATCAATGCAATCACACAGCCAAGCGTTCGCCCTAATTTATTTCACAAATAGCTGTTATTCCTGTGGATAGTTTCAGACATATTGAAACCCTAAAATAATAGGACCTCTTTAACTAATTTCATAATCTTCGTCCTTAGTAAAAACCTCATAGATTCCCTACAAAAAAAAAATACATTTCATCATCGAATACCTACCGTAGAGTATCGTACTGTATCTAAAGGCAGTTTCACACAATGTTATCGTCATAGTTTTATCTGCGTCGGTGATCGCTATAATGGAAAGCTTGGCGATTCTTCGTGCGTCGACGTGTCTCGAGTTATGAAAGCCTAGTACTTTGTTTTCAATGAACAAATGTATCGTTTGCTGTGCAAGGTTATCGTTCCGTCTTAGCTAAACCAAGAAGACACCATTGCGTAAGAGCTTCAAAAGAAAGGGTCATTGAAACAAAACCAGTCATAAACCATTCTGAAGGTTATTTACGTAGGTATCTATAAAGAGATAACTTACCTAATGTCTATCAGTATACTATGAAAGCCAAAGTTGGTTTAATAAAACGGACAAAGTAGGTGAATAGACCGATACAACAATCGCCCATGAATATTTTTACCTTATTGATTTCATATTTTATTAATTTTCAACAGTTTCGTAGTCACGTCCAGTGTTTGAAAGTGACTACTTAAGCCACGTTTGAGCATCGTTCATGCTCGTAGCAGCTACGAACGTAAGCCTATTATCTCATCGTCTACGAGTTTCTGCCTACGAGCCATTTGCTACGGTTAATTTTTTACAACTTCACGGAAAGGCCGATGTTGATACCTACTTTGTTTTTTCGTAGCAGCGGCAGGCCGATATCGTAAAACATAAAGTGGGAAACTGACACAACGTCTTCGTGAATGATCCAAGCTTTAGCCAAGAGGAGCTTAACCCTGGCCATCTCAACGTACATTTGAGGAGAAAGGGTACAATAAATAAGCGTTGACACATTCCGAGGGTTAGCATAGTAAATCTATCGGCAACCGGTCCTATTGTGACTGACTGTATTCTGGGTCTAAAATGTTATTTTTTCTCGACTAGCCTAAGTAGAGCGTTTAGGGTATCGTATTTAGATAAAAGCCTTCGAACTTAACCAAAAAGACCTATGTGTTTTCGTTGTTTTTGGTAAAGTCATTAGAGAAAGTACTATTCGCCTGCTTACAGCTGTGGCTCTCGGCCGGTTTCTGAATTGAGAATTTAACGTTGAGAACGTCTTAAGCACGACCTAAGTATGACTTAAAAATATTTTTGTTTTTGAATTAAGTTTAAGTTTAATTTGAGCATTCGAGTTTGAGAATTCTCAAATTTGACAGTTTAGAACATCAACTAGTGCTTATCTTGAAATTTGCGTTTCTGAACACGATTGACAGTACTCAAATCCCGCTCAATACAAACTTAAACGTTTGGCAGTCGAGTAGCCGAATCTGCGTACTTAAATCTTACTCAACCTGCTTATTGCTAAATAAATTGAGTTATTGTGGCTAAAAACATATCGATATCTCATTATCATCGATAGAGGAGCCGGAGCCTTAAATACGAAAACCACGGAGACGAAGAGTGGCATGAAATCGACCAAATTTTTTTGTAACCTTCGATAATGTGCAATTTAAAGATCGGTTTAGATTTACAAAGGAATCTTAATTTGTTTGTTTGTTGTTATAAAATAAAACAACATTTACCATCTGGCAGAATACAACGGAACTTAACCTACAAACGATTGACTTATTGAGTAATGACAAAATACGTTTCTTTCTTCACAAACGCATTTTAATATTTATACACAATAACAGTAAATCGACCAAAAACTTATAAAATTTATTCTCAATCTGATGTATCATAATAGTATTTAACTTCTAGAATGAATTTCACAATTTATATATGCAAATTTTGAAACCGAATCACTTTACTAATAAATACCGGTTTTTTTTCTTGTAATGGAACGTCTAAGTATAGTTAGAGAAAAACTCAACTAAAAGCGGTTTGAGAAAATCTGATTATGACGAATGAAACGCAGGAATCTTAAGTACTCATCAACTACTTGAGCAAAACTCAACTGAGTTCCACTAAAATGCTCAATTCAGAAACCGGCTGTAAGGAGGACATACGTCCGCTCAGAAAGAATAAGAAATGAGTTTCGATTAGGGCTAAGATGTATAAGAAATGGTTACTTTCGCACTAGCGTTAGTAGGCGTGTACATTAGTACATTAGACAGATGCAGAAACATATTTTTCCGCTGTTAAAATTTGAAACTGATAGTTTATTAACGTTTGTGATTTCAAATATTATTAACTATTATTTTCGACCAAGTAACGGTTAATTTTCATGATAATTCACCATCTATACTAATATTATAAAAACATACAAGATACGCGCGAAAAACATTACATTACAGTACTACACTTCCTTGGCAGTCGTGTAAAAAAAGAGTACGAATTGAGTGAGAGAGTACGAATTGAATGAGTTTGTTCGTATACGGAGGGTAATCTCAAGAACCGCGGCACTTATATGTGAAAAAAAAATTCAAAAATTCTTCCACGATTTTAAAAGTACATTATTCCGGATTGACAATAGTTATTTGTTATACAAGAGTGCAAAGTTGCTTTTTAACCGCGTGCTCAATTTTGATAACCGAGTAAGCAAAGGATTCTAAAATTGAGTCACGAGCGCAGCGAGTGATTCAAAAATTAGAATCCTGAGCGTTAGCGAGGGAATCAAAAGAGCACGAGGTGAAAAATCTTTGCACTCGAGTGCAACACGTAACTTTTCATCCCACCTCAGCGAGGAAATTACTAAATGCAAAAAAAAAAACATTTACAATCACAAGATACTTTTATTTCAGTTTAGGTGTTAACATTATGGTAGGTAAGTATTACAGAATAATCTTTAAATTATAACAAATAATACTTTGGTACAATTAAGAAAAATTTAAAGTAACGTTGCTACAGTAAGTTAAGTTGTGTGTAATATTTATTTATTTATTTATTAAAACTTTATGCACAAGTAAAAACTGTACAAAGGCGGACTTAATGCCTTGGGCATTTTCTACCTATTTTTTTTCAATTTTTTTAATATGTTATTGTTAATATGTTATTGTATGTTGTTGTTGTTATTTTTTCTGTTTCAAATCCTTCTCGCGTGATTGTTGAGGGAGAAAGCTCATTTGCGCATTATTAACAGTTTCAGTCAATTCTGTTGGCGTCAAATAAACTTCTTCGTCGCCAAAACCACTTATTTTACGTTTTTCACTTGTTTTAACCTGAGGTTTTAACAATTGACCTGACAAGAAAATGGCGCGCGCAAAGCAAATTATAAAAGTACACCAAGAAGGTTCCGAGTCTGAGTTTTTAACAAATTAAAAAAGGTTGTACCTATGATAAATTCGGCACCATGGAGGTAGAAGTAAATAGGTTTAATGATGTTTTGAATTCACAAACTTAGTGCACACGATGTTCTAAATTCAATTTACTTTATCCTCTAGAGGATAAAAACGACTTTTGCACTCAGATATCGAAGAGCAAAAATACTCTTTCCGAGATGGGGGGATGAAAAGACTATTTTCTATCCGGGTAACACAAATTACCATTAACTACAGCAAGCGATAATTCTTCCACGGAGCACATCGCAATGTAGAGGTAATTCTAATTAATTGATTGATTGCGCAACTTTGTTTGTGTTGTTTCTTTAATTCGTTCCCACTTGTTTCATTGATTGTCTCAATCATTGAATTAGAAGTAAGTAATAGAACTTTTTCTTAATTTCTGGCTAACTTGAAAATTGTCTGCATGTCTACAATGGGAATCTACTTTTTCGTTTGTATTGTTGAAAGGTTTAACCTGAGACGTAAGATTTGATGTGTACGGGATCATCAAAAGTTTATACGTTGGTATAGATATTCAAACTTCGAAGTTTCGAAGTTCAGACGTTTGGAAGACATAAAGTATGGACAAAGAGCTAGCGAAGTCTCTTGACAAAACAATCACGGTAGAAAATCATAGATCAAGATAAGGATACTAACAAGTTGTGACCTGCAAAAACTTCTTAAAAAAGTGCAGCACCAATGTGAGCTAGTTACTTGCTTGTTTTGTATTCAACGTGGTTGATTCATCATCGACCTACACTGCAAAAAAGAAACGCTCTTCCAAAAATCGCAAAACCAGCACAATGATCAATTCTAACACTGTTTTATGTTCGAATTAGTGCTGTGCAAACGCGGGCGTGTTACCCGGAGCGTGTTTATTGGCAACATGTTAATGGAGTGAGCTCGCCGCCACGCCGTCCCGATATTGTTGCTCCTGAACGCATGATAGAAAAGTACAGAAATCCGTGTCAGTGAGAGAACACGCACGCACGTGGACACGCTTCACGTAGTACAGTGAGTGCAATCACTTGAGATCATAGTACGTACGCGTCTATGTGTGTGTGCTCCTGTTTTCGTTCGTAGTTTGAAGCCAACCTTCTGCAATATTTTGTATCTGGAACAAATGTCCGAGTTCACCCGACTTCGCCCGGTACCCGACGCATGACGCGATCCCGCTAAAATGAATAGTGCACCGATTGAGTTTCCACTTTGAATAAAAAAAGTTCCAGTTTGTTTTTGGAATCTTTGTTTGTGATATGGATATGGGTGTAGAAAATATCAGTGGATTTTTTCATCGATAACTGTTCAATTTAGATATGCTTGAGCCCAAAAAAGACAGGTGGTAGATATTTTTACTTTAGAGCCCTTTTGAACCATCTTTAAGCCTAGTTTTAATAGATTTAAGACAATCATCGCTTATTATAATAATATAATAATAATAATAGCATTTATTTCGGGCTACGCCCATAGTGTTAGTAACAATGGTCTTAAAAACTAGTGTTAGTAAACATACAAGTTTTAATAATTGTGAAGTTTCATCCAATGTCGCAGCATTGGAGACTCCCATCTATCTGCGAATAAACTCAACATACTGTTGGTACTGCCACGAAGACGAGCGAGCAGGGAAGCGCTTCTCTTTCGCATGATGGCCGCAAAACCATCTATATGCCTATATTATAATATTAACTGTTTAGCTATTTAGTTATCTATCACATGATTGCATTCAATATCATCACAGTAAACTATGGGCCATGTCGAGCTCAGCGAATTAGAGGAGAATTAATGTACTGTGATGTGCTAATGTCAGTCGCTGAATGTTAGGTGTCGATGCAGCTACATTAGCCCTAGTCTACATTAACTGGGCCGTAAATCATGCCAATTGTGCAATTTGCACTTAGGTTTGATTATTGACATGCGCGCACGCAAATAGCATCACGCAGCATTGCGGCGCGCGGCGATTTGAAAGCAAGCATTATGGTTACTAAAGAGAATAAAGCATTGCCATATATTTAAGACGTTAAAGACATTTCAAAATCTCCTGATAGGGCGGGGCGGGCTGTTTAACTATCAGAAAATTCATACTAACAGAATAGGTATTTGCCACGTAATTTTCTTGAAACTTACCAAAAGGTAAAACAAATACTCCGTCCAAATTGCAGCTATAACTCGAAACGTTATTACAAATGAATACTTTACGGCACGTCTAACAGTTCAAAAGCAGTTGGAACAATGCTCGCAACAAAACTAGTATCAGACAGTACAAAACTACGTTTCTATTCAATTTGCGATTTTCTATCTGTACTCGCGGAATTTTTCATCGGTTTGTAATCCAGTGCAATCGCGACGCGGACAATCTGTTCGGGTCGAGTTCGTCCACAAAAGCTCTTTCCGCGACAATAGTGGACGAAATTCGGGAATATCTGAGGCCGTAATAGATAGGAGTCTATTTTGCCATATTTTGGTTTCGATATTTGTAGTTGTTTAGGTACGGACAAATGATTTTTCAGAGGGAGGCGTGAGGATGAAAACGTTTAATCCTTTTCACCTTTCTGTTTTAATTTAAATTGTAATGTCAGTGAAGCCTGAACCTACGCCAGTTTTAAAGGCTGTTTCGTTTACGAAGGCTGAAACAAACTCAGAAGTCAATATGTGTGAGTTTACACAGTTTCTGAATAGGTCTCTTTTTTATCGAAATAAATCGAAAACATACATTTAATTTTTTTTAGGCCACTGCTGTAGGTACGTTATCTCCTAACTTAGCCATGTTTAATTGATTGTTTGCCATGGCAAATTGAACGCTATTTTTATAGCATTCTCTGAATATTCTGTGCTAATTGCTCGACGTTGTTGATTTAGTTTATTTTTGTACGCATTGGTAGACAACCGTTCCACTGCGGATGTTCGTAATCCCCTTGTTTTAGCAACAAAACTACATTTGTTCAGATTTTAATCGCATACGTTTTATTCGCGTTATGTTGATTGTAGATAGCCGTGTATTGCTTTCGGCGAGACTGGTTTTCTGATGTTTTTTTTTTTGAGCTGGAAATTTATACGCTAAAATTGTAAATGACTCACCCAATTTAAGAAATAAATTATATTAAATTATTATTTTTACTCCTGTTTGACAACCACCACGAAAACGATGGAAAACGGATGGTGTTGGAAGACCAAGGAAATGATGGATGGATTGTGTGAGTAATGATATGAAAGGAAAAGGAGTAAATGATAGCGTGACTGTTGCCAGAGGAGAATGGAAGAAAAAAACGTGTTGCGCCGATCTCAAGTAACATGGGTCAAAGGCAGGAAGATGATGACTCCTGACTCCTGTATGACAAAAGCAGGTGACTTAAGAATTATGTCAGAAGCAACAGGCAGTTATGAAGCAGCGGTAATGTTTCATATCCAATCATAGCGACTAGGTAGAGACTGCGATTGCTGATCTGCAGGCCTAGCCAAGTTACAAACGATTCATATCGATTCTCTTTCTACAATCGTAAACGTTAAGTCACGTGGTCAAAACAAGCGAATATGAACTTCGTAGACAAGTTTACATCGGTTAAAGACGATAGAATGAAATGTATTCGTTTATACAATCGTAATCGCTACATCCCATATAAATCGTGGTCAACTTACAGTTTTGACTGAACTTTAAAGTTTCTTTTCGTTTGTTTTGACCACGTGACTTAACGTTGAAATGATGTCATTCCCATACATTTGGTTAGTTTTCTATTAGCGTTAACGATTGTAGATTGTCAACTGGCCAAGCCTCCTTTGACTACTGTACTGTATAGCCAACGTGGTGACGCATTAATGAGACACATTAACCTATTAAGAGGCTCATGTTTCTCAACGTTTACTTGGTCATTTGTTAAGACAAAAATTCTTAGCCGTAAAAATGTTACATCCAGCCACCTAAAGTCAGAAGGGCGATTAAATAAAAACGACAGCGATACAGATTCGAAGGATGTTAATCTAATCTAATTTAAAATTAATCTGCAAGATGAAAAGCCTGCCTGAGGGCTTGCCCGACTCGACGCGGCTACGGGCAGGGCATGCCAAAATGGAGATGTTTCGGTATGCCCGTAAATTTCATTAGGGACAACGTTACCACCGAGAGTATTTAAAAGTAAGTAGCTGTATATATGTGAGTTTAATATATTGGAATTGCGATCCCTCCGTAGATATATGGTTATATCGACGAGATTGATGTCCAATTTTGTAATTTCGAAATTCTTCGTCTTCTTTATTCTTACGGTATTTAAAGTTATTATTTAGCGTGAGGGTAACGACATTTTAAATTAGATTTTCTATTGATTTTATCGGTATTATTGAACGTGCGTACATAACATAGTACACCACTATTTCTAGAAGGATTGGCAGAGGTGCAATGTATAGTACTGTACATTCTCACAATAATATTAATTAAGGTTCGACCATCTTCATCTTACCACTTACTGGCGCGGAAGATTCTTTCAGTCCATTGATTGCTAGCCATAATTTATACTGTGAGATCTGAGAAACTACTTAAAACCCGTCAGTCTCGGTTGTTACACTGAACATCGTTACATACAAAAAAAGTGTTCCAACAATTCAAGAATAGAACTTTGAACAAGAACACAACATCAGTTCAATTTATCGCCACCGAAACATTGCTTGAGTCTCGTCTAAAATCTGCAGTGCGAGTGACTCCATTCCCTTGGGAGACTGGTGTCGCACCCGCGTTGGGGACAAACGCGCCATAGCTCTAACGAACCATCGATGGCTTGATTGATTGATTTATTACTGTACCATGAAATTCTATACCATGGATCTGATGATATCACAGAACTTTATGGCAGTTACTGTTACTTAGCGTAAATTTTATCATAGATTAACTATCTCAGCTAAACTTCTGTTGATCAGCATGCTTACAGGGCAGTCAATAATGGCCTTTACCGGTCATAGATCATAGAGAGGCATCCCTGTCAAATTCACGTCGACACACCTAATGCGTATTCTTGAAGATAGATGAGTTACGGATAGCAGTGTTTATATTGTGTTCAGCATATGGACGCTGCTGTCCATCCCTTTAAATTAACCCTGTCGTTTCTAACTATACTTATGGTGGAGAGTCTAGGTTATGGCCTCTTCTGTAACAAAACCTACACGGTACGAGGCATACTCCAAATTCCTAATATTAGTGGGTCGTAAAAGTGAGTTGAAAACTTATCAAATATTCACATAGTCGGCGCGATACGTCGCCGTTGAAAGCGAAGATAAGGATTTATGACTCAATAATACTTTGATTATTTCACAGATTCGAGGAAGTTGAATTTTATGAGGCATACGGCTCCTTATTTAGGCAATAATGTCTCGTTATTACCATCCCACAATCCCGTGAAGGCGATGGATCAATACTTTATGTGCTCGGCTTCGGATAAGGGGAGATATCCGTTGCTTTCTGATCGGAGGACGTTGAAGCGAAGAGTAATGCTTATCAGGCGCGTTACGCCGAAGATAGGTAACTAATTTATGTTTGTCCTTTCGTGTTTGCCTCTGAATAAGATTAGGTTTTCTGTGATTCAATAATGGCTTCTTTTCAGGCAGTTTTTCTACAACAGATTTTCCATATTTCTTTTGCTTTTGTAAGTTTTCCTTGTTTTTCCCGAATATAACTTGTATTTATAATATACTTAAATGACATCATATTTTTCTACAAAAGTGCGTGTGAATATTGCCGATTATTTGATAACCAAGTTCACATCATACAGGATACTTTGATGTGATCGATTATACTGATATCACTATTGAGCTTGAAGTGTACTCTTTCCGCTTCTGATCCATGTTGTTGCCATAGAAATCTGTTTAGTCTAGCCTAGTCTGAAGTCTTTACCTTGAGATTAAATGTATCTAGCGTTTCAAGATAGGTATTTATTGATACCTTCATAATGGCACTTGATAAGCATAATATTGTACACATACAGTATCGAGCACTAATATGTATACACGTACCAACTTTTGAAAATGAGTTTTCTCCTAATGTTTTTATTGTAATTTTATGTATTTGACCCATACAATTATGAAATTGGACTTTTATCAAGTTGCAGTCGTTATTCTACGAGTAAATCGCTTTCGAATCTTGCTAGTGTATACACATTTCTATGCAAACACTTATTTCACTATTATTTCTCATTCTTATCTTTATTCAATGGGGTTAGGTAGGGGCATTTTAAACCAATTGGAGGCCCTGCACACTTAAGAATAATGGGGCCCTTGTAGTGTGCAAAGTGATTTTTTTGCACACCGCCTCACATCTTAGGTTTTCTTCTGACAGTTCATACAGAAATAACAGGTGTGTTTTTAATGGCGGAGAACTTAATATTGATATAAAACAAAGAAAAATGGTTTTAATATCCATAAAATTGGTTTTATTTGGCTGATGATTTTATTTTATTTATTATGATTTCGGGCATGTGACCATCGCGGGTGGCGCGTAAATGGCGTATTCTGAAGGTACAATTTGCAAACTTATATGTCCCCAGAGACCGTCTGGAATAAGTTAAGTGTCTTTTGACAGCCACTAACTATGACATCTTACTTGGGCCTCCCTGAGATCTTGGGGCCCTGGGCACTTGCCCAGAGTGCCCAATAGAAAAGATTGCCCTGGATAGGCAGAAACTGCAGAATGCTACCCGCTACGTACACTATTTTTTAATGTTTTAATTCCTTTAAGGGCGTCTAGTACCTACTCATGAAAATGAACAACTTTTACTATGGGACTGACTATGAATCTCGAAAAAAATATTAGCTGCTGCCTAATTTTTTTCGAGTTACGCGACCATTAATGTATGAAGCAGCTGATGTTTTCGGTCGGTCCCATAGTAAAAGTTGTTCATTTTAATGAGTACTGGACGCCCTTAAAATAATTAAAACGACTAAAAATAGTGTTGTATACACCGTTTACATATCATGTGATACTGTACCATATTGTGTATTAATGCCTCATATTTTTACTTCGATAATAATCACACGTTGTTCAAATTCGGTACCAGTTACTGCAGCAAAAGTAACTTTTTAATTATGGTCGTAACTAACATATAAAACAAATGAATAAGTTTATAATGCGTGACGCAACTTTGTATAGGTAAAATGTTTTTATTACACCTTTTATTTGGGTAAGTTTTACCGGTCTGGTGGTTTAAGTTATGGGTTCTAGCTGCAAGGCAGAATCCCATAGGAATGGGAAAGTGTGAGTTCTTTTGTATCTGCTTGGCTAAAATCAGTACCAAGACAAAATCAGTAGCTATCTAATTAAATCACTTGACTTTGTTACCGAAGCTCATCGCAAAAATTAATAAAAAAGGAAAACACATTTATTTTGACAACTTTTGTGTCGTCAAACTTTTTTTAACTTTGTGAAGCAATAAACCAGGTATTCGCAACCACAACCAAAAGGCGGCCTGATTAAAATGACTAAATATATTTCCAAAACTGTTATGTTTGTTGGAATGAAAGATATCGTTGGTTAGACTTGGTTTATCAACATGAGGTACACATTATATTGCAAAGTCAGTTGACGAGTAGTATTACCTACGGGATCAGACATAGCAGTGTGTCTAGCTGGAGTGACAGGTATAAACCGGAACCATAGATAATGTCTAGTGGTGTATACACTAATTACATACTAAATAGTGATGTTACAACAAAAAAGAGATCTATTTTTTGGTGGAGTTCAGCGTTGTAATAATTTCATTTCCGCCAACACTATAACTTTTTTAAACTAAGTAGACTTGCGTTTGTCCGCAACTCGACTGATGTGAAGCATGACGCGGCCTATTGTGGAGCATGCTTACCTGGAAGAAACCGATTCACTAGAAGTTTGAAGAGATCTGGATTAACATTTTATTTTAATTATTAGGGGCTTAATTTATTAACTTTATTGTGCATGCTGTGGTCTCCTATAAGTGAAGGAGTACACCTACCCAATACCTTGTGTTTTACATTATATAATAATGCTTTGTGTACATCTTTTGTTGGAGATCCTTAAATAAATAAATAAACATGATTGGGAAACAGACAAGCCGGCAGTGAATTCCACAGACTCGCGGTTCGCACAGTAAATGTGGAAACATAGCGCTTTGTTCATTACTTACCGGTATGCGGTGTGTTTTTATATTTGTATAACTGACCGTGACATCACTTTGGGCCCTATCAGAATACCAGCGCTTTGACTTTTTTTTTTTTAATTTCACAGCACCTTGCTGAGATAGGAGCCTTTTGACCTTGCACAGGACCAATTTGATTGTTTTTTGTTTTTCTCATGTTTACTTTTTAATATAATTTTGTAATAATTCTATCTTTTTGTTTCTACTATGTCCTGTGTGAGTTTAATAAATACTTTTTCTTTCTTTATGTCTATCATACAAGGTGTCTTCAGATCCAATATTTAACATTGAGACAACAAGTTAGAAAATAAACCAATGGTATTGGTTTATTTTCTAATCCGTCCACAGGTACTATGTATGTACCTGTCTTGTTTTTCTAAGTAACTAATCAAGAATAGCGTCAACCCGTATAAAAATGTACACCTAACTTCAACTCTACGTAAGTACCTACTTATTTCACTAATCACAAGAAAACTAAAAATAGGTAGGTACTTTTACCAAGTACGTATTAGTACTTTACGAAAGTAATTAATGTGCACTCATGCGTCGTAACACCAGCGTGAAGCTATGTCATCAAACTCAAAATTGAATTTGATAAAATTTTCGCGAACATGTTTTCACATAATCGCGTCCTCATTGACACTTCATACGGCACGTTTAATGACTTCTGACTGAATTTAATAGCCCATTAGTTAATTACTCACCGGGCCTTAGTTGGGCTCTGAGGGCTTTTGTCTACGCTTCACAATTAAATTTTTTAATTAAAACATTGATTACATTTTATATTGTAACTTTAAAATAAAGTTTAATGTTGATGGAAAATGTTTGAATCTGACGCTGCAATTTAAGATTTATCGTAAGTAATTAATACAGCCGTCGTCTTATTTAAATTATAGGTTTTCATGTTTTTTCAATTATACATTTTGTGCAGTGTATCTGGAAACAGACGGCCTAGTTGGTCTAGTGGACCAAGCGCGCAAGTGCTGAAAGAGGTAGTTCCAAGGTAATTCCTACACCTTTATGCGCTTGGAGGGTTGTATTGATGATTTTGATGATTATAATTCTGTAACTACATACGTCTTACAGCTGCGATTCATAGTTTAATCAACATACAACCTGACACTGACCTGCAAATTGCAAAAAACGTAAGAAAATTTGAATTTCGCGGGCTACCCTGGAGCATCCACCTTAACTGAAAAATATATAACTAAGTATTTATTGGTAGGTCGTAATGCAAAGGAAGAAATGATCCTCATTGACTTTAAACCTCTTTGTCTCGTCTGTTTTGAATCCCTTAATCAAATAGGTACGTTACTTCTAGAGTAACAAAAAATTACATTATAATAAGTATGTTGATTCAGCTCAGTACATATGCAATACGTTATCGAAAATTTTCCTTTTGCAGCATTCAATTTAAAGTATTCTGGATATATTTTTCGTTTCCATTTGTATCTTTTGCCTACTTTAAAAGCTCGGATTCGGTCCGATAGTTAACTGCGTAGGTACAGGGAAAGTAAAATTCGTCTTATTTATAAAATGAAAACTTGAAATCAAAAATCAAAAATGTTCCATCATTTGGGAGCTGTTTGCTGTATGTTGCCGTAGTTTTTAATAGATTTAAAATTTAAAAACAGAACGCCATCGCCACGATATTATACTCGTAAATACGCATATGTTTTCAGCCAGCATTAATGTTGAAAAAAAATAAAAAAGAGAATAAAATCAGCTTTTCACAAATAAAACATTTCACACAAATGAAAAGCAAGTTGAGTAAGGATTCAGCTACTGATTTTTGCTGGTTTTCTTCTTGATTTGTATTGTCAGGTTCAATCTATCCGTGACAAATCAAAGACCACCTTTTCAAGCTATATATTATTACAGAATCCTAACCACGACAACTCCTTTTACAATTTATGTTGAGGTAGACTTCCAGTCTAACTGCATGCAGCTGAATATCAGTACCTGGTTTATTTTAGATGAAGCGAGTGCCTATTTGACCTCCAACAACAACTTATTTATCCACCCAAATAAACAATCAAAGTGAACACAACAAAAATCCATCAACCATCAGTTTATCCACGATGATCTCCTATGGACAGGCACGATACAATTTTAATAAAGGCTTCGTAATATTAAATATATGTAACGGGTCGTATCGTTCGCATCGTACGCGCGGCAGCCATGCGTGTAATGAAATTTTTATTGCGACGAATTCGCACTTGAGTTGATGCGATGGGTTCACGTTAGTACATTTTATGTGAGTATTTGCGACCTTTGATGTAATAGTATTACCTTTTATTCACGTCTGGTCCGGTCTGGTGACCTGGTGGCCTTGAGTGAGAGTGATCTCGTGTAATCTTGATTCTTAGAAAAGAATAAAATATTTATTTTTTCTGCCTAGTTTTTCTAGTGGTTCGATTTCCGGGCAGGGAAAAGTGTTATTGGGTTTTTCCAACACGAATTACTCAGTAGCTGCCACGGAGTCTTTATTTGTGTCCCGTTGATGGCAATAGGCTCGCCCCTTATTACATATAGGACTTAAACATAACGTGTTATTGTAAAGTACACCTCTGCCTAACCCTTCTGGGATTATAAGGTGTGATATTATGATGTTATTAATTTAATGTTGTTATAGGTGGGTAACAAATGAAGGTGATAAAAACGAAAAAAAAAAGTATCTCAATAGGCATGACGACAGTATCAAAAAATTGCAAATCTATTTAGTCCGTCAGTTAGAGTATTGGAAATTAATGGACACGTATGTTTTGTTTTTGTAAATCAATGATAATTGACAAAGATAAAACGCATCAAAACTCGGGAGTGGGGGTTCGTGACGTCAGAACTAGCTAAAAATTATACCATGGCGTGACGTATTGAGAATTTTAAAAGCGTCGTATCTTCGTCAATTTTGGTTTACGTAACAAAAGAGAAAACACGGGTCAAATATTTTTTGATAATCAAAGTGACGGACTAATTCGATTTTTTTTGTCGTCTCGCCTATTCTTGACGGTAAATTGAATTTGAGCCAAGGATCGTAAGTTTGATTTCTGAGAAAACTAAAATTGTATGACTTTCAGACATACATAGACAAATGGGTCCAACTGTTTGTGCTATTCAAGACATGTCTCTATTCGCAATCACGTGTAGGATTCTCCTCTTTTGTGATCGATTCTTGGTTCGCTACAGGCGTAGTGGCGTCGACACCAGATAATTAGTTGGTATACTACATAGATACTTTTTGTTTGTAAATACATACTTATTATACATAATATAAACATCCATGACTAGGAAACAAATGTCCATGGCTCATCACAAAAACATTTGCTACTGCCGGGATTCCAACCCGAGACCCTCAGAACGTAAGGCAGCCTCACTACCGCTGCGCCATCGGTCGTAAAGGAAGCAATTTAAAGTTCATTGTTCACTGGTTCGGTGATTGTTCGTCAAGCTAGTGTTTATTGCAATAGGTGGATAAATAGTGTGTCGTAAAAACAAAAGGTTCATGAATATCTTCTTTCAATCGAGGCTCTAGAATACTGTAAAAACTCTTTTGCTTAGCCTTGTATGTCCCACTACTGCGCAGAGGTTTCTGCTATATTTTTTCACACTTTTACCATTTTAGGGAAATAATTGGTAAGCAAATTAATATCCTTCTTCAATTTCGGAAATCAGACATTTGCGAAAATTAATGAATATTGTAATTTTCAGACTTTATATAAATAAGGCCTTTATTAGTGGTGAAGATTTAAGCGTTTTATATTACACACATACAGTACAGCCGCATATCGCTAATTACGGTTAAGGCGACTACAGGAGCTAAATTTGCTATTCTAATTGTGGATGTTCAAACTTCGTTTGAAATACTGTTAGAGTAAAGTTCTAATCAGCTTGCAGTATAAAGTGGTTGTTACGTCAGTCACTGCCGAATAGTGCAAAATGAGTGGTTTTTTGCGATTTACAAAAAACTATTGATTGGACTAAAAAAATAAAACACTCTCCTGTTAATATGTTGCTTGTAGAATTATTTGCCAAAAAATCAGAATGATCGCATTTATTTGAGTATGGTTTTTACTCGTTAAAAGATTTTTTTAGAGATAAGTTGATTGGTGATTTTTTTATGGTGTAAAATTAGTTGTATTAAATTTTCAAAACACTATCATACTATCATATGTCCTGAAGAATATCATATTTTTTTCTGGTTTTGTTTATTGCAGTGAATCATATGCTTTTTTGCATTATAAAACTCGCGTTTAGCTCCTGTAGTCCCCTTAAGTCCCTTGTACTAGGGCAGACGCCATGGCTGCTACTGAGAAATTTCCGATGGAAAAACTTTGACTGACCTGGGAATCAAACCTTCATGCTCAGCAGTCGCGCTTGCAACCACTGGACATTACGGTTTTCATAAAACTTGTTTCTATGTGGTTTTACGATAGTTTCTTGTAAATACTCCCAGTAAATTACAAACCGATCAGTAATTTAAAAAAACCCTGTAAGAAAACGAACTGCTAATAGTAAAGCAAGGGAAATGGGTGCTTGTGGCCCTGGTTTACAATCTCGTTTATAGTGTAGTTTTAAATACCAAGCGGTTTATTGTTTACGTAGTACCAAGTTGTAACAACATATTGCGTGTTGGAGTGTTAGTTCCTAGTCCTACTTTATTGGTTCAGAGATAATTGCTTGGTCTAGTTACTTTTCATTGTGTTTGTTATTATTGTCAACATCTTACTCTCTAATATAACCCCGCCAAGACAGTAGATGGAAATAAAACAGTCACTTATTTTATGCAAGCAGTATCATGAATAGTAAAGATAGTTCTTACTTGAACGTTAAACGCTTTAGAATAAATGTATTTTAAATCAATTTGCACGTGAGACGCGATTATAACTTAATGCGTCGAAACTGCAGGTTGATAATAATACTTATGTTATAGGACAACAAAATCAGTTTGTTATTTTCATATTATATAGAACTGGATCGTGAGGATGTTCAGATAACGAATTGTAAAATGAAACGCATTTAAAGTTCAGAACAACTATTGGAATCCTACATGTAGCATAAAAAAGTGCCTTCAAATGTGTATGAAGAGCGTAACCAGCCGGTAATATTCCCACTGCTGAGACCCAGGCCTCCCCTCTATAAGAGGGAATGGACTGTGATCTATCACACGGACCCAGTGTGGCTTGATAGATGGCTGTGACACAAACTTGTCGTTCTATGCCGGTTTCCTCACGATGTTTTCGTTCACCGTTTTGTGAGCAGTGGTGATGAAATAAATTACACAAAGTAACGCGACCACCTGGTTTCTAACCATCGACCTTCAGTGCGCTGCAACAATGAAGCACCTTCATAGTATTAAATGCAATGAACCCGAATTTAAGACTTCATACCTCGCCGTCATAACGTTTTTACGCCAAAATTAAACCTGTCAAGAACAATCACACTGAAACTGTGCCGACATGTCAGTGTTGCCGACTTCGCTTTGAAGGATGTCGCGGTTTCACCAGTGTACAAGTTAAATTCGAAAATATTTCAATGGATAAAGTTAAAACCGTTGATGTTGAATTTATTTTCAATAAGATGTTTGTTTAAATCTGTGTTGGCATGTGGAATAAAAACTATAATACATTTTGTTTGGAAACAAAGGATCAGTTTCAAACAATTTTCTTTATTAACCTGTACTGTCAAGTTCCTGGGCAAAGGCCTTCCCCTCGTTCCTTCTGATTTTCTCGGTGTTGTGCAAACCAATTTATTAAAGTAATTCTGTACTTAGTAAAATACGCACTGTTAGACAAAACGCTAACACCATTAAAATGTTTTCAACCTCAAAACCCACATAAAATCAAATAACCCACTCTCTGGTACCATAGATATACAGAGAAAAAAACGTTCGCGTCATCAAAGGCTAAGAGCACACTGAACGGACTCCTTCATAATAGTAATCTATCTCTGCCAATACTCTCCTTATTAATGGCGTCACAAGACAAACGTATTGGATGTACAATAGAACAAACAGCGTGTTGTTTGCGTGCCAAACCCGTTCAGGTTCTATAAAGCAGGATGATATAAACACCGCTTTACAATAACATTCACTTGTATAGAGCTACTGAATGTGACGTAATTGGTTTTATTTACATTGGGTAAAGAGTTTTCTTTTAACCGACTTCTGAAAAAAAAGACTTCCGAAAAAAAACATTTGGTAGAGAAAGCTTGCGCGGTGGTCCTGTTTAAATTTTATTAATTTAGCTTTGGTACTTAATCAGTTATCCTCTATATAATATGCATTTTTTTCTTCCTTCGCCTATGTGGATGATGTGCTAATAATTTCTAGTTACAATGTAAAATTGATACTTGACATGGATTTGTGAAGGAACGAGGTATATTCATATAAGTATAAACCATATTTACATTATATACATACTACAACCAGAACTCTATATAATTACAAAAATAAAACTAAACGTAAGTAAGTACCTACATATATACAACGACGTCAATAGGCGTCAAAGTACTCCTCCGCATCGCTGTCATCCGGTGGAACTAAAAATGGTAAAACGTTTTTTGCAAATTTTTTATTCCTCATGTGTGTGTCAAGTTTTTGTTTATATGAAACAGAAACTAAAGTTTACGTAGTTAAATAGCTCTCTCATTAGTGTAGTTTTGACGTCTCTATAAATCTGTATGAAATACAGAGGCGCCATATAGTTATCGAAGCACGTTTAGGTTCTAGGGTGTTAGGAACGGGAACACGTTTTGTTTTAAGCCCCAAGATTTTACAAATTCCGACCTTTGTGTTAATTTAACAAATATTTAAAGTAAAAAGTTGAGTATCATCGGTAAGACTACTCAACCGTTTCCTTCATAAAAAAAACAGCTTTTGCCCCCGGGTTCGCCCGCGTATTTTTCGGTAATTTTCCTTCCCTATCCTTTAAAATAACCCAAGGCATAAACTATCTCACATCCATTTAGTAGTTTTTGCGTAAAGGGTTACAAACATCCATCCATCCTCACAAACTTAAAATAGTAGTAAAAGAAGATTCCATCAATAACATACTTCAATGAGTGCTCGTTTATCCCAAGACGTATCCAGAAACACGAGTCGCACATCGGTGTGAGTCGTGTCTGTCCGGTAATTGATGACACGCAATAATTCATCGTTTGTGTGGAGTCTCACGCTCGCCCAGCACCAGCGCCCCCTGCCGGCCACGCTCTAATGTTGCCAGCTTATGGAACAAACATACCAGACTCCAGACACTCTTGTTCAAGAAAGGGACACGACAACACATATCTTTTTATTTAGAACAAAATAACTTCTGCTTTCTTTTTCCTTCGGATTGATGCGGTCTAATGATCTGGATTTATCGCGACTACGTTCACACGTTCGCTCATAGGTCGTTACAAAGTTTGCTTGTAGTATATCTTGTCACATTCAGCGCTATATTTCAATTATAGTGAAAAAAATGGCATTTTTTACTGTTTCCACCGAATTCATCTCTACATTTTTTCCATGAACGAATTTTTCAACTTGAAATGTAATTAACTTAAACCTGAAATAATCTGACGTTTCGTTTACTTTTCCCACAGTATGATGAATTCTGAATTAAACGTCAAACACACAATTTTATCCCGATTTAGGACTATTGACTCAACAGAATTTGCGTGAAACGAAAAAAATGTTTTAATAACGAAGTGTATTTGGTTAGTACTCGTGCTAACTATTGGGTAGAACTGTCAAGTGGTTCCGTGAATTATCAATATCGTAGTAATCCATTAGGGTGCCGGCAGGTGGATGGGTTTGCAGCGTTTAGTCGGAGTAAGGGCGTGTATTGGACAGTGTAAACAGTCCATTATTGCTCGGTGAACGTGGCGTGCTGTTGACATTTCAACTACAGTGTGCTGCTACCTTGTCGAGCTATTGCACTTCATTGCATACCTACAGTTGCTGACAATATACATGCTGGGTATATATGTATGCACACATGCATAAACACGGTTACAAACGCTGCTGTGATGCAGAGCTTGTTATTATTTCCAGCTTGGTTTACACGAAACATGATTATGTTCTCGACAGCACGTCAGGCTCTTTCGTTTGAACGAGGCTTTTTCGTTAAAACTACTGAAAAAGAGCCTGTCAATTTTCTACTAGTATCGGTATCTACTAGTTATCTATCGCGTAAAGAAGTCTGACGAGTTTCATCTACTAATTACAACTAATCATGGCCTGATAATTAGCCACTAAATTACCAAGTAGACTAACGGCCATTTTCAATAACTTACTAGCCGGTTTCGGTAGGTTGCTATCTCCGCCTGTTTGACATTTTGCTTACCTACTGGAAGGTTAGAAACGAAACTTTTTTGAAAAAAATAAAACCGACTTAAAAAACAAAAATGTGCAAAATTACTTTAGCTTCAGAAGTCGAGAAAGCGTGATGTTGTGTAACCAACAGTTATACGTAAGTAAGTTATAGAAAAAAGTTTAGGATGACCAACTTCTAGTCTCAACAAAAAAAAACAGGCACAATACGGGTCGATAGTTTTATAAAAATAGGCTCTTTATAAAAATACTTTATATACGATATTAAGGTTTATTTATGAATATGAAAAATTCGGGTTTGATATTATAATTCATGATTTCAAGCGTCAACTGTGAAACGTGGCTTTATTATTCTTGAATAAAATAGCAAAGGGTAAGTACCTAAAATAGACGACAACTAGATTTATGAAACCTAGTAAATTCTATTGTTAGCTTAGGCTGACAAATTCATTCCAATTGTCTTTGTTCCATTACTTTCTGTAAATACTTATTTGAAACAAAAGGGAGGGTTTTACAGCAAATAGTGAGCTGAATAATTAAGGAGTGGTGCAGTCAGTTCAGTTATTTACCTAAGCAGGTTCACATAACGAAACAATTTAGTGCCGCAACCGACACGCCTTGAAACACGCAAAAAACTTAAGAAGAAAGTTTTTTAATTAAAACTTGAGGTGGTCACGTATTTTTTTCAGTATCCACGAAATCTTCAAACTACTCGGCGTTTATAAAGTTTTCAGATTGTAATCAGGTTCAGTAAATGGAAAATAAGACAAAATGTTTCAGAGCTTGGTGTTGCCAGTTTCTTATTCCACTTGTTCCCTTTCACCGTGTTGAAAGTCAACGGATTTTCCGCGCAATGAATTTCATTTCGGCTGCTTGGCCAGTGAAGAAGTCTTCTCCTGTCCACAAATAAAATTATAAACCGAAAATCTTTCCTTGTTTCTGACTTTTATGAGCATCTCCGTTTATGAAAAATATCGTTTCAGTAACTAATGAATTCACTGCAATTAAAAACCTTTTTAATTCGGTTAAAAGTATTGCTCCAGATTTCACGTCACACCTTCTCGGTGTTATATCAAATTAAAAAAAAAAACACCTTGCATACCTGGAAGCTCTCACTGCTCTCATGACCTACATTTTAAACTCGTGTAACATTTTCATTTTATGTCTAAAAAATGCGTTTAAACTCACTTTTTCACTGTCCTTTATAGAAGATATATTTTTCAGGTAAACCGTACGTGAAAAAAATATACAAAATTGAACGGACGCGTCCCGGACAGTGAAATAAAAAATCCCTCTATTTCAGATTTTCCATACGCACAAATCGTTGGTACAGTTTTAGATGTAACTTCAGAGTAGGTACACACGGCGTTACACCAACCTATACATATCCAGTATATCATGGCCTCGCTATGTATAGATTTCCAATACAATGAGAGAACCGCATAAACTGGTTATGTACAGCTTGATTGGTTGCCGTGCGTACGAAAATCGTACAAAAAGAACGATCTCAAGTTTGGCAATTAAAACATTTTACTTACACACTTGTAACTTTCAGGTACTTGAAACTGATCGTAATATTAGTTTATATTTTCTACGAAATTAGCTCTTTGCTTGATTGTTTTAAAATAAATACCATTTAGTTTCAATTTTGCAGGATCGTTTCGTTTGAGTAGTTTCATATCGCTGGACATTACACACAGCGCCATCTAGTGCCACACTAAGCAATGAAGCTTGTGTCGTGGACACCGTTTCCAACAACAGGTCGTGAACTCGCGATACGTCTCACCTGCCTCTCCTTTCCTAACTTGGCTAGAGTCGGCTTCCAGTCTAACCGGATGCAGCTGAATACCATTTTACATGGAGCGACTGCCTATCTGACCTCCACAACCCAGCTAGTACTGGGCAATACGACTATTTATATAAATTAAACGAGATAATCTATTTTCTTTCATACCTAAATCAAATCTACCTTACCTAATTCATATCACATTTGCTACATTTTTAAGAAGCCAAGTCGAGACATTTTTTGAGAAGAAATGTCCCCCACAAGCTCAGAGGTCGAGGTATCTTATTAAGGTTCAACGATTACATACTACATTGAAATTTATTGGACATGCGACAATTTATTCATTCTCTAACCCTTAAACCGTCACGTTATATGTTATAACATTTTAGAGCCTCGTCGACCAGGTCGTAAGTTTCAGACAACCTGCGACCTTTGCTCGTAATATTGCTGGTTTATGAGTTCTCGGATATCGTCGACTTACACTTAGGGGTGCAAGTTAGTAAAAACCTAAATTTCGTCATACTTTCTATCACAATCCAAAGGATTTTGATAGCAATTCCTAAAAACAATCCCAATTGTAGCGTATGTTTAAAAAAATCGGGTAGAATTTTTCCATCAGGAATCTCTCAGTAGGAGCCACGGAGTCTGGATTTGTGCCCGGTTGATGGCAATAGGCTCGTCCCCTATTACATGGGGCTTAAAACATTACTGGCGCACTAGGCTATACTAATAGGTACAACTTGGCCTAACCCTACGCGGTTTACAGGCGTGATGTTATGTTATAAATATGTTATAAAAAACGCACTATAAATCTGTACCTGACCCGACTCTTATACAAACAATCAATGCCCCTGCCTTGTATTGAGCCCTGGTATTTGAATGGCTGGTAGTCGTGGGGGAGCACCTTTGTCCAGCAGTGGGATGACGCAGGCTGACAGTCACTAGTAAAACTAACTCTTACGTACCCAGAAAAAGAGATAAGGAAGCCTTTTTTCGGGTCGGGGGGCTGTTGGGACCGGGACCGCGGTCCCGGATTCCCCCTAAATATTTTTGAGTGGTATTTTGGGACCACATGAGTAAAAAAATTAAAGTACAGTTATCAAAAAAGATGAAATTCGTAACTTTGTCATTGTCATACTCTATCGGTGCACGGTACTCTTAAATGTCGCATGCATATTGTATGGTGGAGCAAGCTATTTGGTTTACATTTTAACATGCAAGTTACTTGACTAAAAAATGAAACATTTTAATTTTTGTTTTTAATTCTTAGAAATAATACAATTTTCACCACATCACCGCGTTACTATAGTACCACTTGACAGTTAAATTAATGATACTTTAAAGGCAACAAGTCTCTGCGTACTTAATTTATTTTCCTTCGGTTGACTGATTCTATTGATCTTCTTTATGAAGTGGAAAGGTATTCAATAACTTTTCACTTGGTATTTTGTGTAGTAAATTAATAAAACGTAGATAGAAATGTTATAGGTAATTTACCAGTAATTAAGAGATAACGTTGTCTTTATTTTCTTACAAGAATATGTACTTATATTGTGAGGAAACACGTTATTAAGGCGACTACAGGAGCTAAATTAGCAACTCTATTTGTAGTGGTTCAAACTTCGTTTGAAATCCTATTAGAATAAAGTTATAATCAGCTTGCACTACAAAGTGGTTGTTACATCAGTCACTGCGGGCCGAATAGTGCGAAATGAGTGGTTTTTTGCGATTTACAAAAAATCAATTGATTGGACTAAAAAAATAAAACACTATCATGCTAACATGTTGCTTGTAGAATTATTTGCCAAAAAATCTGAATGATCGCATGTATTTTAGTATGGTTTTTACTCCTTAAAATAAATTTTTAGAGATAAGTTCGTGATTTTTTTCTATCGAGTAAAATTAGTTGTATTATGTTTTCAAAACACTACCATACTAGCATATATCCTGAAGAATATCATATATTTTTCTGGTTTTGTTTATTGCAGTGAATCATATGCTTTTTTTGCGGTGCTTCTATCGCGAGACAATACTGGTTTAAGCTTCATTTATTTGCTAACTACCTACAAAGCATTTTAAAAAAGGAACGCATTCCCTCCACAATTAAAACTCTAAAGGGTTAGTTCGACGATCTCGAGGGCGAAGTATAAAAATAGCTTAACTGAAGCTGCTTACCGGCGTGACATGTTCAGTAGCCGTAAACGGGTGCTATCCGGCACTCCAGCATGGCCGCACTTAGAGCGACCGCCTCGGGACTCTTGACATGAATTAAAAATGCACGCTGCATTAGTGTTCCAATGGCGGGCCGCTCCCCACGCTCCCCAGTGCACATGTGAAATGGGACCGGGAAGCTACTCCCGTATCACGTCGTTTGCTACTCGGGCCCTGCCTTTGATCTATTAATGCTAGCTTGTAACTATTGCGTTTTCGTCTATCAAGTTCTTTTTTTTAATACTTAAATTAGGTGATCCTGACCTACCTACCTGTAACCTGCGTTGAGTAAATAACGTAGGTACAGTATGGTCTATCATTCCAGTGTGGGAAAGAGAGAAAACTATACAGGATGTCTAGCTTCATCTCTTTCCTTTACTGGAATAAGATTAAAATAATACTGCTTAAAGACGTCATGGTAGTCAAAAAGTCATCTGACTGAGACTCACTGCAGACTAGCTTGGCACCAAGGGAATGAGACCCACACTCCACAATGAGTGAAACACGACTGCGAAAATAAATTAAATTGATGTCAAAATAATAGTATGTCCACGTAAAATGAAGCACCGACAATCGCTTGATGAAACTCCTTTATATTTAGCAACATCGCCTAATAAAAGGCTGGCCTCAATCCACTCGTTTCACAAGTAGATTTAGGCTATGTTGATGACGTACATAGCTGGCGGTTTTCCCCAAAGGGACTCAAAAGGTAAATTGTGATTACTTTAATAAACCCGTGCTTTATTAGCGTTTTTGAGGCCGAACATGACAGGACCTTTGCTGTTTATTTTGCAAGACTTATTTAACCTGTACATATTTCAATCAATTTTTACAGAACTGTACCTACCCAAACTACTCCAGAGAATCAAACACAAAATACCCGTAATACTCTGAGCCAATGTTAACTATCACTTAATTAAATGATGAAGCGATTATAGAATGGTATACACTATACCCACACAATTTATACAGCAAATGATCAATCAACAAATGTATCAAACAACAAAACTAATCGAGGCGGAACGAATGAAACATGTTATCAACGTATTAAAACAAACCGTTCATTTTCACGTTCCATTACCAAATTAATAAACAGACACTGCAAACAAAGGACGGATACGGAGGGATATGAAAAACGCTTACAAAGAGCGAAAAAAATTAAGCACCTTACCAGAGGCGCGTGGGTCAACAAAGATAATTTTCCCGCAATAAATTGAAGTAGCGTCGTGGTTAATTACCGTACCTGGGTTCCGGAGATAGAGAACAAAAATCAGCAGAAGCCGCCAGCCACAGATAAGCTCACCATAATAGAGACTTTAAAAGAAATTAGCAGTCGCTCATTAACTGAAACTTTCTGTTGCATTTTATGTGGCCGTGCGGATTAGCGCGGTTCGGGTGACTGACGTAATTGAGCGAGTTTAAAAATGGAAGCCTTTTTGTAGCTTCATTTTCCATAGACGGAACGTTTTGGTCATGTTTGCTGTGTCTACGGTGAAAAGACTAGACGACATCATTTTGTGCACGAAAAAATATTATTTTAAAATGTGTCGAATTTCGTTTGTTGAATAACATAAATGTATTGTATTATTTTTTAGTCACGCAAGACGTGTGACGTGTAAAGTGTGAGCGCAACAATTTCTGTAATAATTTCATATATGTATAAAAGAGGGGTCATATTTTATTGTAATTACTAGCTGTTGCCCGCGGCTTCGCCCGCGTGAAGTTCGGTAACTGTCCCACGGCATCATAGTAAAGGGATAAATAGTATCCTACATGTTAATCCAGGTTATAAACTGTCTATGTGCCAAATTTCATAATGATCACAATTATTATCATCACTATGACGATCACCACCATTATCACAATCACTGTCACAATCACTGTCACAATCACAATCACTATCATCATCACTGTCACAATCACTGTCACAATCACTGTCACAATCACTGTCACAATCACTGTCACAATCACTGTCACAATCACTGTCACAATCACTGTCACAATCACTGTCACAATCACTGTCACAATCACTGTCACAATCACTGTCACAATCACTGTCACAATCACTGTCACAATCACTGTCACAATCACTGTCACAATCACTGTCACAATCACTGTCACAATCACTGTCACAATCACTGTCACAATCACTGTCACAATCACTGTCACAATCACTGTCACAATCACTGTCACAATCACTGTCACAATCACTGTCACAATCACTGTCACAATCACTGTCACAATCACTGTCACAATCACTGTCACAATCACTGTCACAATCACTGTCACAATCACTGTCACAATCACTGTCACAATCACTGTCACAATCACTGTCACAATCACTGTCACAATCACTGTCACAATCACTGTCACAATCACTGTCACAATCACTGTCACAATCACTGTCACAATCACTGTCACAATCACTGTCACAATCACTGTCACAATCACTGTCACAATCACTGTCACAATCACTGTCACAATCACTGTCACAATCACTGTCACAATCACTGTCACAATCACTGTCACAATCACTGTCACAATCACTGTCACAATCACTGTCACAATCACTGTCACAATCACTGTCACAATCACTGTCACAATCACTGTCACAATCACTGTCACAATCACTGTCACAATCACTGTCACAATCACTGTCACAATCACTGTCACAATCACTGTCACAATCACTGTCACAATCACTGTCACAATCACTGTCACAATCACTGTCACAATCACTGTCACAATCACTGTCACAATCACTGTCACAATCACTGTCACAATCACTGTCACAATCACTGTCACAATCACTGTCACAATCACTGTCACAATCACTGTCGCAATCACTGTCACAATCACTGTCACAATCACTGTCACAATCACTGTCACAATCACTGTCACAATCACTGTCACAATCACTGTCACAATCACTGTCACAATCACTGTCACAATCACTGTCACAATCACTGTCACAATCACTGTCACAATCACTGTCACAATCACTGTCACAATCACTGTCACAATCACTGTCACCATCACTGTCACAATCACTGTCATAATCACCTCCTGTGAAGTTTCAAATAAAATAGTAACTAACTAATCTTGTTTCCCCATACAAACTTTGGAGCCCCGTTGATCCCCCTAAGGGGGTGAGTAAGTAAGTAAGTAAAATTTTATTTGTTTAAATTTTATTTGAAAAATCCTTTCTTAATGCACCCCTAGACCACATAAGGACCTTACGTGCCAAATTTGGAATCTGTAGACCCAGCGGTTTAGGCTGTGCATTGATTTTTAGACTTTGACACCCCATTTACCCCTATTAGGGGTTGAATTTGGAAAAAACCTGAAACCCGTTTCTACTCATTTATCAATAGGAGCACTCCTGTGAAGTTTCAAATAAAATAGTCTAACTAATATTGTTTCCCCATACAAACTTCGGAGCCCCGTTTATCCCCCTAAGGAGTTGAATTTTGAAAAATCCTTTCTTAGTGCACCCCTAGACCACATAAGAAACCTACTTGCCAAATTTGGAATCTGTAGACCCAGCGGTTTAGGCTGTGCATTGATTTTTAGACTTTGTCACTCCATTTACCCCTCTTAGGGGTTGAATTCTGATAAAACCTAAAACCCGTTTCTACTCATTTATCAATAGGAGTACTCCCGTAAAATTTAGAATAAAATAGTCCAACTAATCTTGTTTGCCCATACAAACTTTGGAGCCCCGTTTAACCCCCTTAGGGGGTGAATTTTGCAAAATCCTTTCTTAGTCCACCCCTAAACCACATAAGAAACCTACTTGTCAAATTTAGAATCTGTAGACCCAGCGGTTTAGACTGTGCATTGATTTTTAGACTTTGTCACCCCATTTCCCCCTCTTAGGGGTTGAATTCTGAAAAAACCTGAAACCCGTTTCTACTC
Organism: Xestia rhomboidea; assembly: GCA_963853795.1. NCBI lineage: Eukaryota > Metazoa > Arthropoda > Insecta > Lepidoptera > Noctuidae > Xestia > Xestia rhomboidea. The sequence continues at coordinate 10,855,437 of OY970772.1, forward strand.
ATTTATCAATAGGAGCACTCCTGTGAAGTTTCGAATAAAATAGTCTAACTAATCTGGTTTTCCCTTACAAACTTTGGAGCCCCGTTTAACCCCCGTAGGGGTTGAATTTTGAAAAATACTTTCTTAGTGCACCCCTAGACCACATAAGGAACCTACTTGCCAAATTTGGAATCTGTAGACCCAGCGGTTTGGGCTGTGCGTTGATAGATGAGTCAGTCAATCAGTCAGTCAGTTTCTTCTTTTATATATTTAGATTATCTGAGCATAGTATTTATTAAAATTATATTGTTAGTTCGTGTTCATAGCTAAAAAAGTGTTTACATTAATAAATAATAGTAAATCACTGAAAATAACTTATTTTAGAATGCTGAAACTTTTGTCGCGAACATGGACACTCACTAAAAACAGACCAGGCATATGAGTTTCCCGCTGCATATTTTTAGACCCTTTCATGCCGTGTATTTAGCGGCTGTGTTATTTATTCATAAGTTATTACGTTGCGGCATGATGTATGATGGCTGAGTGATGGACGAGTAATACAGGGTGTGATGCATCATGCATAATCACTTAACAAGTTACGGGACTATAACTGCTGTCGTGTTTATGTGTTTTTTTTTCACAAGTTTCCCTAGTAAAAATATATATAAAAAAAAATAGTCCTAATTTTTTTTCTTAGTTGTTTTTTATTATCTTAGTTTGTACGTTTATCAGGCCATAGTTCTTAGCACTTTGCAGGATTTCAAAAGTTTTACTTTTGCTTGGATAAGTTACTAATGCACTACCATAAATTCAAGTAATTTTATCATTAATCTATGTAGAAGTTACAAAACTTAAGGTGCCACGAACTAGGTTCACCTCGATCGATTTTCCTCATTCATAAACATTTTCATACATTTACATGAGTTGTGACTATTGTTCAAGCTTTCCTGTATACCAACTTAATTAAAAATATAACAAATGTTTGCCCTTATCAATCGTCCGGCTTAATTATAAAATGCCAAAACATTAATTCGACAATAAAGTTGAATTAAAGGAAAATAATAAACAGAAAATGTTTAGTATTTTATGAAAGTACTTAATTAATACTGTTATACAAAGTTTTGGGATTACATAAATGAAGAGGGTTACAGAAGCCGAGGTGAAAAATTCTAGGATTGGTTTTTCAACCTTTTCCCCCACGAATTGTAAGGATTATTCTTGTCCGATTGGACGTTTTCCGATGAAATGAAACCTGGAATTCAATCTGTTTATCCGCAGTTTCTTAGTACTATATTTATTAATGGAGTAAACCGAAGCTTACTGCAGATTAGCAATTGCTTTGTTGATTTATTTACTAGTGCATCAAGAGTTTATGTTCGTTGCAACTAGGTCATTGTGGAAGCATTTTATTTAAGCAGCTAAAAAAAAAACTTTAAATAAATTCAGTAAGAATTAATTTAAAGTTTAGAAAAAAAAAATATACACAGTGCACACCTGAATTGAAAGAAATAAAACACCAATATTCGATATGTTTCCCCCGAATTTTAGAATTTTTGGAACAGTGGCTTTGTTCACAATATTATATTTTCAAACCAGAGGAGTAACATGAATATTTCAACAATTCGTTGTTTTGCCTAGCGTAGCACTCATTTTACAGTTCACAGAAACAAATGTAAGAGCAAACCAATCTTGGAACCGATTCTCACCGTCTAAGCGTCTCTGCGAATGTATACCCTACTTCAGATGACTCGCTTTTTCAAATGTACGTATTTCTGCTTTTACTTTAATCCGATGCTACGTGTTTTAACGGGTTTTTAGCTATTAATAGACGTTTATTGACGGAAAATTCTATATTTACGCTCGTATTTTGCTTCCACATAACAACATTTCAATGGAAATTTGAGCTTTTTTGTATGCAACGTGAATGCTGGATCAATAGCGTTGTGAAGGACGATGTAGGTGCGCTCATAATTCTTGTGGAGCAATAATAAGTTGAAGTGTATGTGAACGTGTGCATTAAACTGCATCGCGCATTGTGAGAGTCGGAGTCAGTCGGAGTGACCGCTGGCCGCGCCCGACGCCCGACCAATTTAAATTTATTCGTGCCTCTTCTGCCGCATCGTTAAAGTCAAGGGCGTGCTTAGTGCCAGAACCCATTAACTTAATATATGGGTATGAGCAATCGGCTTTTTGTTATGTTCCCCAGTCAAACGTTACTCCTTCTCATTCGTAATTGCTAAATGGCTCGTATTACACAAGTCGTTACTGTCAATGGGAGAACGCTGTAATCAGTGTTATTTAACTTAGTATAATAATGAAAGTCTTTGCTACCAAATGAGATATTAATAAATAAAGAACAAACATAAATTGTGACTCAATGAAAGTTGAGAGCTTTATAAGAGTATTCATATTTGGATTTTTTAACGTGTAAATAGTCGACAATTAGAGCATTTGTTTATTTTAAAACTTGAATGTAAATAAGAACAGTGTCCAGTGATATTTGCGTCGGGTTGATTGCCTCCACCCGACTGAGCTCGCCATACATATATCTATTTTCCAGCATATGTAAATTTTCAACAAGCCTTTTCGATTCGTCGGACGCGTCCAATTCGCTAGTGGAATGGAACTGAAATTGGAAAAATCGCCGTGAGCCATGTATGAAGTTTTCTGTACTGATGAAATAATACCATTAAGGTCCTGAAAGTATTAATTTATGGACTTCGAAAAGTTTCCTTTTTTTTCGTTCTAGGTACGATACGATCTACCAAAGTACTAATTCTTTACACGGATATAAAATACAAAAAAAAAACTTCGCACAAACCGTCCTACAATAAATTGAAGTTATGAAACTGCAATGTTTTGATTCAAAAAGAAAATACATCGTGTTCTACTGTTGTTAGGTAGGTTATAATTTTCGCAGGTGGAAAAGCTCATTTGCAGGTAAAATGTAAGCCATCATAAACATGCTATTCCGGCAAGTAGGAACCAACGCAGCTTAGTTATAATTGCCCTCTTTGTTCAACTAATTTTAGACACAGTCGTTAAAATTTCTTGGAAAATTGTATCATGAGTTCCGCTATCTTCATTTTGTACTTGAAACTAATTGGTAGTTTATCTAAGTATTTTGGAGCTAACTAAGTTATCCCTTGATCTGTCCACGCAGTAGACACAATAGTTAAACAATGGTGTCTCGAACAAATTGGTCATTTGACAGTTTAGTTCCTTGAATTTTACCCGAGATACATTTAACTGTACTTAAAACAAAACTAAAGTATGCAAACGGCAAGCTATGGCACAAAAAATTGACACTTTAAAAATCGAAATATTCCTCAAAATTATGAATTTCACCGATTGCTTGAGAAATCGAATTACAATATGCCTTTTTGTTAAAAAACTCCAGACCCAGGAGAATTAATAATGTTTCAAAGAAAGAAATTGTATCCTTTTAATCTTGTTTTACTATATTATCCTTCATACCTACCCTTGTTAACAATGTACACTCAAGCTTATTTATTAAAATTAATTACAAGGATACCAGCAAAAAGAATGTTCATTTTAAAGCATTTTGTTAGGAGGTAGAGCGGGTAGGTATTCCTGGTATTTGCAATGTCTGCCTTGTAATGAAACTGTACCTAGGACATGGGTGCTTCAGACAGTCTGTCGCGAGCTAAAATAAACTTATATTGGCTCTGCTTCATTGTAATGCTTAGAAAATAGAACCGTTTTAAGAAAATATAGCTCTGGATATGTTCTCATTTGGTTCGTTCAGAATTTTCTAGTGATATTTTTATGTGGTGCCTTATGAACTCATGCAAAAGTCAGACAAAAAAGGCTAGAATGAAAAAAATCTTCTTCGAAGCAAGAAAATTCGTTGAAATCTTGACGATAACCAAATAGGTGATTGTAGTTAGTATAAACTCTTTTTAATTAACCGACTTCAAAAAGGAGGAGGTTCACAATTCGTCAGAACCTTTTTTAGGGATCCGTAGTCCTGACAAGGACTATCTGTCTGTCCGAGGTTTTGCTTTTTGAGACCGTTAGTACTAAAAAGCTGTAATTTTGTAGAGGTGTGTATATCAATAACGCCGACAAAGTGGTAAAATAAAATTTTGGAACATATATTTTTTTATGGTAGCTCCCCTACATGTGAAGTGGGGATGATTTTTTTTTCGTCGTCTACCCCATCGTGTGGGGTATCGTTGAATAGGTCTTTTAAAATGACTTAGGGGTTGCTAGTACTACTTTTCGATTTAATGCTCCATTTCCGAAATATTAAACTTTAAAATGTAAATTTTTGTTCCAGTGGGTTACCTCTGCCCGACCGAACTGTACTTTTGTTACATCAATCGATAGGGGCTATCATATGGATCAAATCTCTCTAACAACCATGATAAATTAAATGAAGGGAAAATTATGAAATCTAAAGAACAGTTAAAAATTCAATGGGATAAATTCAATAAGATATGGCACTTTTATTCATGGTTTTGCTTTCATTTAATTTATCATGTTTGTTAGAGAGATTGATTCATATGATTGACCCTATCGATTGATGTCAAAAAGGTACAGAATGTTATTTTTCGAACTTTAGTCGATCCATCCCGGGTTCGATGCCCGAATGTGCCAAGCGAATTTTCAAAAATCTGTGAATGCCGATTTGTTTCTTTAAAAAAATAAAGGAATGTTTCCTTTGAGTAAAATTTGCTATCTCCAGTATTAAGAGTACTTTCCCTCCAGGTGGCATTGAAAAAATCCAACCTGTATATTATAAATGAATTGCAAATGGACTGGGATTGCTGAAATCTCATGTCTGTCTATTGTTTACACCAGTTCATTACATAACATCACGCCGGTACGCTCTGAAGGGGTAAGCACATGTGAATTAGAAAAAAAAAAATGTAAAAACTTTTTTGAAAAAAATAAAACCGACTTCAAAAAACACAAAAAAATAAAAGTAAAGTGTAGAGTTATTTTTCACTTTTTTTGTGTTTTTTGAAGTCGGTTTTATTTTTTTCAAAAAGTCATTTGGAATAATTTTAAGTTAATATTTAAGAATCTCATTTCAAAATTCACAGAAGGATAATTTTCTGCACGTAAAGGAAAACTGTAAATCACAAGAGCAGGTACTGCTATTGCCAATTAGCTGTCTATGAGAAAATCGCTCACCTGGCGAATATTATCTTACTTGTACGTGTTTCTGGTTATATAAACAAAATATTGACTGCAGAATACACGACTTTGTATGCATGAGGTAAACCGTGGCTTCGTAACGGGTAGTTCGTGGTTTCAAATCCTAATACTATTGTACTGATGTTAGTTCGTTCTGTTTAACTTAGCTTAAATAGTAAACAAACTATTAAACTTCGGTAAAGTATCTTGTTATTGTTATGTACACAAATCACCGTAAAGTTTAACTGGTTGTACAGTAACTACCACAAAATAAACTGTTTTGATCGAGTAACTTTCGAAATGCCCTTAAGCAATTGCAAATACTTTTGAGTGTAAAATTACCTGTTGTCAAAACTTTGAATATAATTTGAGTTTTTCTTGTGAAATATTATGGATTTCATTTATCATTGAGCAGAACATATATACAGGGTGTTTACAACCTCATCACGAAGCCGTCAACCAAGCATTCAGTACATCAAACTAAGTAACTTTACGCAAAAATTATTGCTGGGATTTTTTTTGGGGTGTAAATTCATGTTTTGTGGAAGAACTCAATACAACGCACTCAAAACATTGTGCTGATGGATGGATTGAATAGTATGGGGGTCGTGGAGGTGTTTAAAATCTTACATTAAAAACTTGTATTAAAAAAAAAAACTTGACAAAAAGTTTGAACGTTGACCCCAATATCTCTGTAACTAGAAGGTTCCCAGGTATGGTGTACAACAAAAAAATTATCGCAATGACGGGGAGAACAACTGCCTTTTGGCTTCATTAAGAGGTTTTTTACACCCTTTATTATATTAATAAATTGAGCTTGAGATCTGCATGACTGTAGATCTCAAACAGCATTATCGTATTATATTTTTCATAAGGATGGATGGATAAAAATCTTCTCTCACATTTTTTAACCAATTCATTGCGATATCAATACCACCAATGTTTTAAGGCTATGTTTCCCTAATTTGACTGCATAGTGTATGGTCAATTGAAATGGAAACAGTTTCGACCTACTACTAATGCTTGCTTTTAATTTAGTAGATTGTAGCTTTTCCTCTCTACTCACCTTTATTTGATGGAAATGTTGTGTTGTATATGTTTTAGGGTTCCGTATCTTAAAAGGTAAAAATAGGAACCCTTATAAGATCACTCTCTTGTCCGTCTGTCCGTCCGTCTGTCACCACCTATTTTCTCAGAAACGGGTGGACCTAGCAAGTTGAAATTTATACCAGATACTGAGGTCTGACCTGTAGTCCCTATTAGGTGTATAAAAATCAAGGTCCTGAGTCAACATGATAAAAAGATATGGGCAAATTTAGATTTTCGCGAAAACTTGTAAGTACCAAAATTTACCTTCAATTTCAACTTTTTCAGAATTTTCCTTTTACTTGTGCTGTAAGACCTTAGCTTTTAACCAAAATTGACAATTCTAGGTCAACCGGAAGCACCCTATAGGTTTTGGGTCGAAAACCTGTATAGTTATAGTTCCTGTTGACTTAGAATCGGTTTGGATTTGGCGAGAAGCAATGTCTTACAGCACATGTAAAGGGAAAATTCTGAAAGCCGTATATATGTAGTTTAATAACAAAAAAAAGCGATTTTACTATTACAAACATATTATTTGTGGTTGGTGCATTTTCCGTTTCTAGGGATCGAACAGCAAAGTCAAGTTTGTCCTTTAAAAAGTTTGTACGGAACCCTCGGTGCGCGAGTCCAACTCGCACTTGGCCGGTTTTTTTTGAACATGATAGAGCTACAAATATGAATGCGCTCAAATACTTGTATTTATTCTCCTTATCAAGCAAGACCTATTACCAAAAGCCACCTTTATCAATGACTTCATATACGACATGGGACTACTGCCATTGTACTCCGTGTATAACAGGCCTAACTTTTAATATAAAAATACCATAAACATCAATTGGATTAGCTCGGTGTGATGCGACAGGCTGCGGTCACTGAAATGCAACACAAAGCGAAATGAATGCAAACCAACAATGCCACTGTGAGTAGTGTTATGTTCAGAATTTCAGATACTCCCGAGCTTTGTAACTATTGTTTAACTATAGCTAGGTAGGTTCATGTGACGAATGGTATTTGAATCTGAATATAACATAACACCACGTAATAAAGAAGGGGTCCACATTTCGCCTTTTATTTTGGTTTTAAAGCTCTCTTTGCCATTATAGAACCTATACTAGGGATTTGTGGTAAGTACCTAACCGAAGACTAAGTAATATTTTCTCCTAAAAGGAGAAACATTGTTCTCTGTTATGTAGCGGTTCTAATTGCTCGTCTTCATTGGAATCTTATTTTACGACGCGATAAAGAAAAACCCAATACAATAACAAGACTTATTGTATTAGGTTTTTGTTTATCGCGTCGTTAGTGCCTAACCTGGTGTCTGAGTTCTCATGCCGTCCATGGGCCTCTGACTGCCTGCTGGCTTTACATGCCGTCAAGATATATCTCTCAGGGATGCTGGTTTCCTCACAATGTTTTCCTTCACCGAAGCAATTGATAATTACACAATACGCACATGAATCCGAAAAATCAAAGGTGGTTCGAACTCGAGACCTATGACTTGGCAGTCCGACGGTCACACCACTAGGCTATCACTGATATATTGATTGTATTGGGTTATATTGCATATTTTAGGTAAAGGAAAAACTTAGGAACAGATAACGTGTCTGGCTCATTGAAGCGAGGTACCAACGGGAACTATAGGTACAGAAACCTGCGTCCTACGACAGCACCGTACGACAGCTATTTTTATGAAATCGGTGTCATAGTACCTCAGTCTGTAAATAAAATAATATCGTCAATGAAATGTTAATCCAATTCTCCTACAGTTGTTGAGAAAATAACAGCACAATGTTTCCTTGAAAGTGAAACAAAGAGCAGTGTTTATGTTTATTTCATCTCGCGTTACTACAATAATCAATTCGAACTAACGTTATAAATGTTGCTCTCACATTTATATCATTTATGACCGATTGTTAATCATATTCGGAGTCGCGGGTGGTCGGCGCTTCACAGTATAAGGAGTGTCCACTGTAACCTGACAGACGGAGAAACGAGGAACTAATACTTTTAAGTACTGATTTTGACGCTTTCCGTTGCAACTAGCGCCAACACAGACTATCAACAAAGACTGGCCACGCTGTAATTAATTTGACGTTCATGAGTGCTATATTGTTTGTCGTACGTTATAAATTATACAACATATGTATTTATAATGGATTGAAATAATCCTTTATGTATCATTACATTTTGTTTGAGCTTTGTGAAACGTTTCGTGAATGTTGAGCTGGTTTTTCGACAAATCTGTTTGCGTATATGCTGCGAGTTTTGGCTTTGTGTCAATTTATACCTACCTAGTGTTGGGAAGTAGATTAGTTATGGTGTTGTAAATTTGTTAGTTTTTATTATTTGAGGTCATTCGTATAGTCAACTGTCAAGAGAATATAGAATTTAGTAAAGTCGCACTGTTTTGGAAGAATCTTTTGGCGGTTGCACAAGTTTGACAGAGGAGTGTTGTTGTCCCGAACATTTGAGACATTTTATTTAAAAAAGAAGATGGCGGCTTTTGTTCACACCACGTGCCTTAAGATCCATGTATAGAGGTGGTTGGCTCAAATCGGAATATTCGCCGCTCACTTGATTTTTCAATGCGATTTCACTAAATTGAATGTTTACCAGCAACGTCGCCTTATCGAAGTAATTCAAGTGCCAAAAAACTTTGTAGTACTATACATTACTTGCCGTTAATGCTTATCTTTGCAGGTGAAGAGTTGTGTTGCAAACAAGTGACGTACGCTCGTCGCTCAGTCATCTGAAAGCTCACGCGTCACCGAGAACACGGTAAAGGCCACGCCACCCAAGACCCATCTGCACTTCACATGTCAATGATCAACCTGTTTACTTTAGAAAATGGGAAAAGGCCGGAAAGTTGTTAAAAAGTTGTCAATATCAAATGGATAGATAGATAGTGGTATCGTGTTAAGATTCCGTTTGAGATTAAAAATTTAATAATTGGTTCGTTTCTTTTTTCTTAGTTAAAACTTTTCCTGTCGGCGTGTGAGTGACACTGGCTAGGTTAGCATTTCATGATCTTGTCCGATACACTGCGTTTGATTCCTTAAATCGTCTTGTAAATAACATGATCAACGATTTAATTTATGATCTTTACAATATTCAGGAAGAACACACAAAACTGAAAGTAGAAAACACGAAACGGACACGGCAACTTACTTTTACAGACGACCTCTTTCATCACATTTTTAATAAATACATTTATTCATCAAAAGGGAATTCCAATATGTTGTGAGCTTTAGGATAAATTTATAACCGGGTAAAAGGGCAAAAAGGCAATGGCTATGACATGACAGGCCTAATATATTGCGTGGCCGGTGTATCCGGCGGCCACGTGGGCGGCGCGCGCGCCGATTCCTTCACGGCTTATTAGCGCGGGAAATTAGTGCAGGGACAAACCACCCAGTGTTGGGACACAGAAAATAGATTTCTGATTAATTACTGATATTAATCTGGTTGAAAGTGTGTTTAGTTGATTTTGTAAGTGTATTTAATGGTCTGTGTTCGCGGTTTAGGCTTTTGGATTATCTTATGGTTTTGAGATTTTGTTGTCAGATTAGATGCTGAGAAAGCTTTAATGGTACTATATTTTTATTTGCCTCAAGAGTACTTAGCTTTACAATTTAAGTATTCGAAAAGTGAAATTGCGCTTCGGAGGTGTAATATAGACCTTTAAAACTGGCACTACTAAGGTAAAAGTAAGACAAAGTTCCTAAGACAAGCAAACCGTGAAGTCAAAGACACTGGCACTATAATTTAGACGGTAGCTGATACAAACGGGGTCGGGTGCAAGGCTTGTTAATTTTACGTCTTGCTGGGAACTGACACACGACTGTACGACCCGACGACCCGCGCCAACAGATTTCGTCTCGCATATTTCTTTGGAAATGTATGAAACTTTACTTTTGGAATGTCGCGCCGTTCCTTCAGAAAGAGTTGGAGGTCAATGGGAAATTCAACAATTTTATCATCAGTTTCTCAACATTTGCTTTCGAATCCTATTGAAAGCGAGGCCAAATGGGACAATGAAACAGTCGCTCATGCTGTGCCTAAAATATGTATGAATGATTATTACACAATGACTGTGTCAAACGCTGAGGTCACTTTTGAAATACCACGTACCAACAGCGTTTCTATTTTTCTTTAGAAATAAAGCAGTCACAACTCTTGGATAAAATTTATAGCAGCTCTTGTAATATTAAAGTCTGGTTTCAATGTAAAGTCTGCTCAACAAACTCAGTTTCGCTGAATTCGGTAGTCCAATATCCCATTCTAAGACGTATCTGGCTTTTTGTTCTAAATAACAACGGATTTCCTGAGAAATACGAATGTTTGGGACCCCTAGGGCTCCAAAGTTTCAAGCCCCGAATGGCTGTTACACACAGTCGTTTGTTTGCTGGCTCGCCGTGGCCGGTAATACCGGCGCCGGAGACCGGAGCCGGCTCACAGATGTTGCACGTTCTGCCGAGGATGCTTGCCACATCCTACCCTACAGAGATGTTTGGAACACGTGATCGCGCAATCTCATAACACGGCCGCAACAAACTTGCTCACACGATAGTTGCATACGAAAATGATACCTATGGTGTGCGTACTAGCACATAACAGCGGTATTATAAAAGTTTTCACGGGGCACAAGTTGTCACATAGGGGAGGATATTGCCGGGGGATTATAGTTCTTATTGTTATCGCGATAGAGTGTTTTGATTAAGGGTTTGTGCTTGGAAAAGAGTAGAGCAATATTGGTGTAGGTGTAACAGCCGCCGGCACTATTATGGGGGGTCAATAGCTGTGTATCCGTCGACGATCGATGCCGGAAGCCGCTCGCCAGTACCTACCGGAAGTAGCGATGCCTGTCGATGGCGAATTTATTTTTTGACTGACAGCAGGGGAGAAAGGTTTGTCGTGTACCGCTCGAATGAACTTAAACAATTTTGCGAAATGCATTTATGCTTTACACTTTTTATTGGTTGATTGAATTATTTCTGCACGAACGCCTTACACCGAGAAAATTCTGTGGAGTTGTTTGTGTTTGATGTTGAGGGGGAAACACCTTGGAACTGCCTGGAGCTTATTGACTTTTATAAGCCTCGACGAGCAGCTTAATGCATAATATTTTGCAAAAGTAACTAGAAATTCATAGCTACTAAGAGCGAGATAAAATATCTCGATTGAAACCTCTTAGCAACAGTGAGTGATTAATATTCGTATAACGCTTCCATTTGAACTTAATATTTGCTAACCTAATATCTATTAAAATTATATTAGCAATCTATCTTAACATTAAACAAATGAATGCTAAGAAAATTCAATTTTTCCTTAGAAAGTAAATAAGATTTATAATAACGAAGAGACCTTCCATGAATTAATGAAATATGACGTCATTTATTAATTTTGTAGTTTAAGAGAATACAATGAAGATTTTTTTATATCTAAATTAAATAATATTCTTGTACAGTTTGTCTAAATTCCCATTTTGAGCCGTAATTAGATTTTCAGCTGTTAACATGTTGGGGATCGAATTAGTAAGTTGTTTAAACCGAGTATAATGTACCCGGGTTCTATTTTTTACACGACTCGTGTAACTCTTACTCGTGGACACTTACAAATGTTATTTCCAAGTGTTTAAGAGGATAAATTTTCCTGAAACTGGAACGTGGACAGGGGACAATAGTTTGTGACTATGGAAATGAATTGTTTGTGGGCAATTCACATATAAATGGTAAAAAGTTTATTTTTCCAGACCAGGCCATTTATATTGGCCTTTGGCCTTTGCTCGAGCCAGCCCGCGATGCAAAGCCAGTAGTTTTAAATCAGCCCCTAAATAATTATATCACTTAGATCCAGCCTGTCCCTTTGCAGCCCCCACGCGACGCCCTAAGCCGAGGCTCGTACTCACAGAGGGCACCCCCTTATCGCTGTCGCTTAGTTAATAAGTTATTTGCCCCTGGCCGGCCATACAGCAAAGGCATCCACAGGATAGTCCGGTTAAGCATAAGCTAATCAATCAATCAGTTTATTTGTGAAACATAGGTGTTTACATAAAAGGGAGTGCGCTATGTTTTGTCATAATCAGGACATACAAGTTTATAAAGTAAGTGAAGTATGTAAGTGACCCATTATGTGTCATTACATTATGTCATTTAAATATATATATATATATCTTAAATTAATTAATACATGAAAAGAAATGGACAAAAGAAACATCAAATACAATAAAATTAATAAATCGTCATAGTACCTACTTCTTATAAGCATTATTTTAATATTTAAAAAAAGAAACTTTTGGTCAGCCACGATACTTCTTGATTTAAACTTAAGTTTCAATAATACTCTCTTTAAGTCAGGATGTTACTTATTTGCGCAAGCACAACCGTGCGTCTCCATTAGTCGAGTTTTCTTAGCACTGATACTTATGTCGCACTTACTAACACCTAAATACTTTGATTTTATTTTGTACTTATTTGAAATCGGTGTTATAACTGGTTTAGTTGGCTTTTAGGAAAATTGTCACGTTTGTAATGCACGTGTCGTGTCGGAAAGTAAGTTAGTCGGTACTTATAGTAGAACCATAATTATCATACTTAAAAAAACTTTTTTATACAACGAATTGTTTAAATATTTTCATCTTACCTGCAAGAATTGTGTATAAGCCTTGTTATTTTTCCAAGTTTTCTTCAATTTAACACAAAAGGTAATAAAAACATAAAGTAAACAAGCTGAATTTCTTCGAAACCCATACTTTGTTACTTCTGTCGTCGCTTCGTAACAATTGGATAAAAAAGTATCTTGAGCAGAAAATGTCCTTACGGCCGGCCCTTCACTTGGAACTTCGGAAACCCTACGACACTCCACCCGAAGTACGTTACACCGTCTGAATATTAAAACCTTTGTAGCTTTTTTCATACATAGGTATTAAAGACTCTTAAAAACACAGTTCTGTGGCGCTACTCATCAAACTGGGCGTTCAAAGAAAGTGCCTTAATTTTTCCTGCCCCACAATAGCTCGCAGTTGTATTGGAAATGTAGCCTTCCCCCTTACAACACAAAGTTGACTTTAAGTGTGACGTAGGGGGAACATAAGTTTTCTGTTAATATAAGTCGGCGCGGTGCTAAGTGACGGAAAATGAGGTGCGACATTTGGTTGGAGAAGAGTCTGCGATACAGGCCGTCGTTTGACCTAAATTTCGGCACTTGGCCGTCCACTTTGGCGTTTTAAGAACCCAGTTCTCCACTAGCGTGGAAATGGTATTTAGCAGAATCATTAATCACATAACTCGCTCGTGTGTGGATCGCGCGTTTTAAATAAATAATGAGTTCTAAATTGCTGTTGGGACCGAACGTTGTAGGTATCGTTGTTACATATTGTTAAAACCTAAACTGGGTCGCAGCTTTTTCGGAGCACTCGTATTTTTAAATCTAGCTTGTTTTTTTTAATGTTTGGTGGTTTAGTTTGTACCTATATTTATGGAACTTAATGGAACGTTAGTGTTTTATTAAAATGGAAAGTTCACTGTTTTAGACTTTCACGGTTTTTCACTACACTTAGAGTATTTACGGGATGATATACATGATTTCCCTTAGGTTCAATGAGCTCCCGCGATCATGATGCTTGCAACAGCGTCGAAATATCGGCAGCTCATAGAACCTAAGGAAAATCACGGATATCATCCCGTAAGTACTTTAAGTGTAATGGAAAGTTCGTTTGATTACTTACAGACTTTTTTACATTGTGGCGAAAAACAGTTCCTTGAACTACTGAGTTCTTCTAAAAATATGAACCCAGATGGTAATGGTGTACAATCAGTTTGGCTTCAAACTGCCCCAATTCCAACTATTGAAAAATTGTCTAAAACAAATACTGAATTATAAATAAAGTGTTAAGTACAATCATGGCAACCCGACCCATCCACTTAGCAGATATTATAAAAACAAAACGATTATATTATCTTAATGGAGTACTACATCTGGCCTTATTTGAACTGAGAGCTTTCTCAGTATTATTGTAGTCTGTATATTTAAACATTGATACTGATATATATGTCGAATTTCAAAGAAATGTTCGGTTCAATCAGTATTGAATAAACCTTTGTATCTTTGTATTAGGATAGTCCTATTCAATGTCTTATTTGATTGAGTCTTTGTTTAACATCGCTGGTTTACTTTGTGGAAAATATTGCTTACTTATTTTCTAAAGACATTGATGTTTTATACATTTTTAGGAAAATATTTTCAACTATTTGAGCTGGGAATTTACTGTACTTGTATTCTTGACCTAAACATGTTTAATTGGTTAAAAAATCCGTAACTTATCGGATCGGATCAGCAGGCCTAGCCAAGTTACAAACGATTCGTATCGATTCTCTTTCTACAATCGTGAACGTTAAGTCACGTGGTCAAAACAAACGAATAGAAACTTCGTAGACAAGTTTACATCGATCAAGATGATAGAATGAAATGTATTCGTTTCTACAATAGTGATCGCTACATCCCATATAAATCGTGGTCAACTTACAGTTTTGACTGAACTTTAATGTTTCTATTCGTTTGTTTTGGCCACGTGACTTAACGTTGAAATGATGTCATTCACATACATTTGGTTAGTTTTCTATGCGTTAACGATTGTAGATTGTCAACTTGGTTAAGCCTACAGAACAGACCAAAGTTAACATGGATATTTGGTCTGGTGGTGGTGGTGGTGGTGGTGTTTGGTCTGGTCTGGTAAATGAAGACTGTCATAAAATATACAACAATGGAAGTTTCCAGAGCCCTTCGGGATTTATAATATATTTTTTTGACTATTAATTTACTTTTCGTGATCATCAAAATTCTCTTGCCCTTATCCCAATTCATTTGTGGTCGGCGCAGCATGTCTTCTTCTTCCATACTTCTCTATTATTCGTCATCTCATCAGACACCTCCTGTCTACTGTCTACTACATATTAAAGTTTTCCTTCAACATCAGACATACCTATATTCCTTCCAACTGAAAACAGAACCAATAAGGCTGAATATAGGGATTAAATTCCCTTCATAATAAAACAATGTCTAGAAAATCTAGATAGTATTAAGCTCCTCTGTGCAATGTACTAACTTAGGCACGGTATCGAAAAGATTAATGAAGCTGCCTGTGTCCTAGTACATTATGTGAAATCCAGGACAAAATGTACGGGAAGTTAAGTAAGTAGTATAATGAACTTTATAATTAAAAAGATGTAGGTAGGTATCGATCTTTTGTATGGATTCAAGTTCTTTTGAGCTTTGGACGAGAGTAGAAGTATTTACAAGGATTTTCTTAGTATTGAGAAGGTATATTACTTAATTAAGTTCAACCTACACGTTAGTGAACGTTGGTTTCTTCTGATGAATATTAATTTAATCGAACTGAAAAGTTAGGTAGGTATAGGACGTAGGTACTTTCTCCAGAGGAGCCTGCAGGGCAATATGACAGGGATATTTAGAATCAGAATATGTATCTTTTCACTTCTCATGCTCTAAAAGTACGCCAATATAGCCCTACGAAGCGGGACTAAAGTGACCACTTTAGTCCCTAGGGAGTAAAAGTAATTTGTTTTTTAATTTCCTTCATGTGACATAGACAAACTCAAATAGCCAGTACCTAAATATACTATTATCTGTGGAGTGTGGACCATCTTCATTGCGAAAATGTTGAGAGTTTTAGTTCCATGGTTTTTCCGCAAAGCAGGTGGCCCCATGCGTTTTAAATTGTTAATTAATCTGTGACTGGTTTAGAAGAAAAAACTGACCGCGAATATTTCAGAATTTTTGTCGAGTGTAAATTTGTGCGGTTTTAAATAAATTTATTAAGAATGTCCAGTGACAGTGAAGAGTTTGACGTCGAGCAAAGAGCTAAAGACATAATAGATAATCTTTTGCCGCCAAAATCGCGGAAGATTTACCGAAAAACTTACGAAAGTTCTATGGACTGGAGGAATAATAAATGTTTTTGTACTAATTTGACTATTTTTCTCGCACTCAAAGTGAAAAGTACAGTTTGCACCTCGAGACTAAACGCCAACTTAATATACCCTCGGTTTCATTGACTCCCTCGCACGCTCGGGAGTCAAACCACCTCTGGTATATTATGGCTTCGTTTAGTCCCTCGATATAAAATATACTATTATATTAACAACTACAGTTGATTTACATAATTCTATTCTGTTTAAAGTTTTATGTAGTAGGCACTTATCGATTGCCTCGTGGGTCTAGTGGTTCCAAGGGAAACTGCCGAGGACTTAGGTTCAATTCCTATGTCGGGCAAAGTGTTATTGGGTTTTTCCTTCAGAAGCAGCCACGGAGTCTAGATTTGGGCTGGGTTGGAGGCTCGCGTCCTATCTATACACCTCTGCCTAACTCTTCGGGAATTATAGGCATGGTGTAATGTTCTCCATTGCAGTATACACAAGTCAACACAACCAAAATTGAAGACCACAAGCAATACATATGCAGAATAAAAAATAAGCTAACCGCGTACTATCTACCGCCATTCTCCCTAAGGACCGACGAACCTCCAACACGTTCTATTTGCTTTCCCGACCATGCGCGATAAAGTGACATTTTCTTTTGTCATTCTTTACTACGCTAATGACAAGCAGACCTATTGAGTCAATTATCGAACGTGTGTCGGAATATGTCGTTGTTAGACTGTGTTTATGAGGCTCTTGAGCAAGAGGTATAGCGTTTTGCGTTGTACTGGGCGCCCAGAGCCGAAAAGGGACATATTTTACATAACATCACGCCTGTAATCCCCGAAGGGTTAGACAGAGGTGTTCTTAATAGACACCTACATTTCGTCAGTTATGTTAAAGTCCCATTTAATATAGGGCGAGTCTAATGCCATCAACCGGACATAGATCCAGACTCCGTGGCTGCTACTGAGAAATACCTAATGGAAAAACCCAATAACGCTTTGCCCGACCGAAATCGAACCCAAGACCTCTTGCTCAGCAGTCGCGCTTGCGATCACTAGACCAACAAAGCAGTCACACACAGGCAGCCATACTTTATACGCAGCGAAATGAGGCAGTATGGTTCTGAGATATCATGCGGTGCTTATTACTATACCAAAACGCTTTTTAGCACTCCAGCCATAAGATCTAGCTGCGGGACTGTTCGCAAGAGATACCGTGGCCTCGGAACACAAAGGGCGATGAAGGAACATGGATGGGTTTTAGTCAGTAAAAGTCTGACACTCCCTCCTGCTCCGCCCAGAGCGAGAGGAGTCATTTGATGATTTCCCATCCGAAAAATCCCCTGCTCTTTGCACCCAGCTGTCCAATAGTTCCACACTTCTTGCATAAGCATAACGACTAACTAGGCAGGTCAAACCAACACCTACTTCACTGACTGATTTTACTCCATTCAAAAGAAGAAGCACGCAAAACGCTTCACGCCCCGCTATCCTATACCCACGGCCTTATTTATACGTTCATATTTGCATACCATGTTAGAACGAGCTCACTAACCGTGTATTGCGACTTGGGAACGTTACAATTGCATCCAAATGGTTTGAAGTAGCTGTGTTGCGTTTCTGACAATTCTCAGTAGCTCGATACGGACTGAAGGTAGTTTACACGCAATTATATTTAATTGACTGATGAAAGTGCTGTCTCTTGACAGTACATGAAGAACTTAGGATGTTTTGAGGACAACAGGCCTAGCCAAGTTACAAACGATTCGTATCGATTCTCTTTCTAACAATCGCAAACGTTAAGTCACGTGGTCAAAACAAACGAATGGAAATTTCGTAGACAAGTTTACATCGTTAAAGATGATAGAATGAAATGTATTCGTTTCTACAATCGTGATCGCTACATACCATATAAATCGTAGCCAACTTACAGTTTTGACTGAACTTTAATGTTTCTATTCGTTTGTTTTGACCACGTGACTTAAGGTGAATGCGCCAGGGCGGCCCGCGCAATTCAAATTTTCTTACGTTTTTTGCAATTTGCAGGTCAGTGTCAGGTTGTATGTTGATTAAACTATGAATCGCAAAGACGTATGTAGTTACAGAATTATAATCATCAAAATCATCAATACAACCCTCCAAGCTCATAAAGGTGTATGAATTTACTTTTTCAAGGTCAAAGTCATTCCTACACCTTTATGCGCTTGGAGGGTTGTATTGATGATTTTGATGA
Source organism: Xestia rhomboidea (assembly GCA_963853795.1). Lineage (NCBI taxonomy): Eukaryota > Metazoa > Arthropoda > Insecta > Lepidoptera > Noctuidae > Xestia > Xestia rhomboidea. The sequence goes on from OY970772.1 coordinate 10,873,841, forward strand.
TTATAATTCTGTAACTACATACGTCTTTGCGATTCATAGTTTAATCAACATACAACCTGACACTGACCTGCAAATTGCAAAAAACGTAAGAAAATTTGAATTTCGCGGGCCACCCTGGCGCATTCACCTTAACGTTGAAATGATGTCATTCCCATACATTTGGTTAGTTTTCTATGCGTTAACGATTGTAGATTGTCAACTTGGCTAAGCCTACTGGTGTTAAATACAAATGACTGCCTCGATGGTCTGCTGGTTGTAAGTACGATTGCTGAGTATGATTCTTGGGTTCTTAGCCTAGCTACGGCGTTTAGATTTGCATCTCCTGTAGGCTCGCCCCCTATTACATGGGACTTAAACGTGGGTCGTAAGGCTTTTGGGAATGGGACCGTGGTCCCGGAATCCCACTAAATATTTTCGAGTGGTATTTTGGGACCACAAATAAAATAAACAAAGTTATGTTTTGGGAAAGTACGGTCAACCAAACAATTTAGAAGTTATACAAATAAAAGTATTTTGTGAAAACGTGTAAAATGTGGGTGTACCTACTTTTCGGTACAACTCTACCTAACCGTTCGGGGATTACAGAGTTTATGTTGTTCAATTGGTTCCTAACAAAATTTTCGTAGGTATAAGATATTAAAGGATATTCGAGGTTGTTAACAAAGAGATCCTGTCTTTATTAAAAACAAAAAGATCACCCACACTTGGTACATTCATGGCTTTTATAGAACACGTCACGAATACGCAGGAAAAATCTAAAATTTAAGTGTCGTTCCCGTCCCTAGGCAGGCCTCCGCTGCCTCAGAACTGGTATTTGATCTGGCAACCAGCCAGCAATATACCTAGCGACCGAAAAACTATACATCCACCTATGGAATTTTTATAACCTAGATAAACTTTATGCCACGACGTTCGTTTTTGAAGAGGGCTTAAGGAGTTCTTTTTTTTTTTGAATGGCTGTTTTTGCTGACTCAAAAGCATTTGTGCAAACTGCCAATGCTTGCACAAATTATCTGAAAACCAGATGTACTTATTTATTTTGATTCTGAGCGGTAACCGATTCTACAGGGTAGAAACTTTCAGCGGGGCAGTAAGAAAATGTCCTTACGACACTATACATATTTTTTTTGTGAAATTGTTATCCCCTTTCACAAGTTATAGAAAAAAAATATAGATAGTCTCCCAAAACCATTTTCATGTAGCTATCACGGTTAAGGTCCCATCCACCCAGTACACATACATACAACCCTGATAGTTTCCATCTTGTATACGACCTTTAGAGTCGAAAGAGTAACTACGGAAATTTACTAGCACAACAATCTTGCTGCAATAGGGATGATTCCGGACGAAAAAAAAATATGATTCTGTTTAGTCCGTCAGTTAGTTAGATTATCGAATAATATTTATTGGATAAGTGTTTTTTGTTTTATCAAATTAATAAAAATTATCGAAGATAAAACGCGTCAAAGATCATGAGTGAGGGCTTGTGACGTCACTTTTCGGTTAAAATTGTACTCAAACGTACGAGTTTTCGACGCACTCTTCATTTTTTGTTTAGATGATAAAATAAAAACTATGTATAATACAATATTTTTTGGAAATCTATCTGAAGGCCTAATTAGTTTTTTTTTGTCATCTACCCAACTGATGACGTTCCGACTGCTGGAGAGAAAACGGACCGGCTGGAGCCTTGTGAGAGAAAACGGGCCGTCTTCGACTACACCGGCCCCGTGCAGGATGGTAGAGCCCCTGGCTGGAGGCCTTACTCTCAAGGCACCCACAGGATGGTCCGGTTAAGCAGAAGTCAGTTTCATAGGTTGACCTGTGAAATGCCATGGCAATAAAAACAAAACACACCCCCGGGCCTCATGTGGGTTGGTACTTGGTAGATATCACGTTTCTTCGAAATTTTGGTTCGTCTTCGGAATGGTGGTTGTTCTGAATCAGTTTCCATATTCTGCTTTATACTAGCTGAAATAATTCTGTAATACTAAGAGAGTAATAAGTTTATTTCTATAAACATTTCCGTAATGTCAGCGAGTCCACTTAATCTTCAGTTTGTGACTTGGAATTACTCGGAGGTCTTAACTTGAAGCTTTTATTATCCAAAGGGTTTACGGGGTACACAACTTTGATCATAATATCAACAAGTCAAATGACCTAGTTTCCTACTTTTGTTTTATGTTTACATTTTAAGGGAATTTATTTTATATAAATGTTAAAATGTGTGTTGACAGTTATTTATTTGCTTAGCTTTAATATTGTAGGTAATTGAAAATTCCAACCCAATATTTATAGTTGTCAAAATAAACGTATATGATGTTATGCAAATTGTGTGGTTTTGTATTAATCGTAATAATTTGCAATGTACTTTAGACGGAATTTAATACTTACCATTAAACTAACAACGTAAATTATTAAAATAATATCCGAGTTTGAAAACTTCGTTCATTATAAGCGGCAACAATTCAAAGACTACCATTAGGATTCCAAATGGCGACAAGACGTTGCAAAATAAATCAATGTAATGTGACGGGATGCTGCTTAGTTACAAGTATGTCCTGCGGCCTAGTGATCTGTAGCAGGTGATACAGATGAGATCGTAAGTCGTTCACAAACACAGACGCACTCAAACAGACACACATTCGAACAGTCGATTATTAGAGCTATACCATACGCTTCACTATTCGTTCATTTTTGCCTGTGATTCGGTATGTTTCACTCAAAGTGAAACGTCTGAATACAAAATGAATTAAGAGGAAACACTGAGGGCGAGAGAATTGAAAAATAGGTATTTGTAAAATGTATTGCTGTCGCGCAGTGCCCAAACGACCGCGCGCAGTGCGCGAAGGAGACAACAGCAGAAAATACCAATTATAGGTACACAAAAACAATGTTTAGTACTGGGGACTACTAAACATTGTTTTTGTGTAGAAGTAATCAGGGGTCTCCAAAACTTGATCGATTTAACTATTTTTTTCATTAAAATTAAAGAAAGGTATTGGCCGTGTTCCTATGTTTTCCAATTTATTTAAGTAGTCAAATTTGTTTTCTGGATGCTTGAACACAGCGGAAAATCTGGTCATTTTTTTGGTTCATAAATAAATAATTTATGAAAAAAGAAAACATGCATAGTGGTCATAGATTTTTTTGGTTAAAAAAATATTGCTCTACTGGCATTATCCAGGGAGGAAACAGGGGACTACGTTTGTATGGAAAAACGGCCCTTGTGTTTCCTCTTAAAATGATGATGGATTTCGGCTTTCGACATCTTTCACTCATTTACCGAATGATCGAAAAACAAATGAACGGGGCAGATGAATGTTCATCTCAATATACCTCGTTAAGTCGGTGTCGAGTGAGAAAGGAAGGAAACAAAAATGAATAGTCTCCCGAGGAAACGGTTCACTGGAGTAAACCTTTTATCGGGAATTATACTGTGACACATTGACACAAACACACACACCGTCACTCGCCACAGGTGCACATTAACACACAAATACACTCACACACACACAACACACTGTGGTTGCAATTTGCGAAGGAACCGACCATAAAGCTATGCGAGGTGATAGCACAAGTTATTGTCGCTATTTCAGTATTAAATCTCAGATCTTTATCGATGTTAATTTGCTTTACATTATCGTTTCTAAAGGATTCATAAAGAGAGTCAATGAGATTGTCATTGCCTACACAGCTATATAAACGCTTTAGTGAAGTTTTTATTAAATATTTTTGCATAGGGCGTGGAAATCGAAAGACATGTTTTGAGAAAATGGCGACTTTGGAATAATTTTAAAAAGATAAGAGGAATTTGACTGTATTAGCTTGTCATTTATTAATTTTAGCCTTGCCTTTGGAATCCCCGGAAAATTTATGACATTGTTTGGTTTTTTTTTAATCTATGAAACCAATGTGGGAACTGTACACGCTTTCTTTTTTCAACGGTATCGCAATTGTTTTTCAGTAGATTTAAATAAATGTCGATGTAAGCACGCTGAAGCATTTCAGACAGCTTAATTTATTGTCGAAATTCAAACTGCGAGAGATACTACCGAGTTCACTGACAATCGACCACTTTTCAACCTTATAATATCGGATATAAGGGTGAAAATACCGTCAGTAAACACGTTAGTACCTGCGAATCCCCGTAACTCTTTGTGGTACAATTAAAATTTCACAATGTGAAAGCTTTTCAACTTAACTTTGCCTTTACCATGTTCCTGTATTTTGTGATTTAGTCTACATTTTGTTACTTAGTGCTCACTGATATTTGGGATGGTAATCGCTGATTGGTAGTTAATTGATTTGTTTAGTACGTACTGAGTAGTGTTATCCAATAACTGGGTTGTGGAGGTTAGATAAGCAATCATCACTATCTTCCTGCCCGTTTACTATGTTATACTTGGCGGCGCAACTCGTTTTTTTCTTCTATTCTTCCCTGTCAACTGTCACGCAATCAGTTACACCTTTTTTATATAATTCCTCACACAATCCATCCATCGTTTCCTTTGCCTTTCTTTCCTTATCTCCATCGAGGTAAGCAATCGCACCATGTAAAATATTGATATTCAGCTGCATCCGGTTAGACTGACCGAAAGATAGTTGGGAGAAAGCTAGACAGATGATGCAACGATGATTTGTAAAAAAAACCAGCCAAGAGCGAGTCGAACTCGCGCACCGAGGGTTCCGTACAAACTTTTTAAAGGATAAACTTAACTTTGCGGTTCGATCCCTAGAAACGGCTATTGCACCAAAAACCGCAAATAATAAGTTTGTAATAGTAAAATCCCTTTTTTTATTGTAGGTGCTACATAGCTATGGGCTAGCTCGCCGTCCGTCCGTCTCATGACGACAGGCCGTGTCGACGGCGCGTTAGTGTTCCACGCGCGCCTCAAAGAGAGTCAGCATTAAGGAAGGGGTCCGCAAGGGCCGAAGCCTGCCGGGGCTGCGGGACTATTCGAAAGAGATACCGTGGCCCCGGAACATAAAGGGCAATGAAGGAACATGGGTTTTAGTCAGTAAAAGTCTGACACTCCCTCCTGCTCCGCCCAGAGCGGGAGGAGTCAGTTGATGATTTCCCATCCGAAAAAAAAAACTACATATTATGGTTTTCAGATTTTTCCTTTACATGTGATGTAAGGCCTTCTGCTTCTCGCCAAATTTCGTGATTCTAGAAACTACCATATAGGTTTTCGACCTAAAACCTATAGGGTACTTCCGGTTGACCTAGAATTGTCAACTTTGGTTAAAAGCAAGGTCAGCACAAGTAAAGGGAAAAGTCGGAAAAAAAATGAAAATTAAGGTAAATTTTGGTACTTACAAGTTTTCTCGAAAATATAAATTTGCCCATATCTTTTTATTGTGTGACCCAGGACCTTAATTTTTATACCTACATATAATAGGTACTATAGACCTCAGTATATGGTATAAATTTCTAGGTCCAATCTTTCCTGAGAAAATCGGTGGTGACAGACGAACAGTGATATAAGGGTTCTTTTTTTATCTTTTGAGTTACGGCTCCCTAAAAAATCTGTTTATTTACCAAAGTTAAATAATGATTGTACATTACGTATCTTGTAATCTCCAGTCAATCGGCAATCATACAAACACGTTAAGCGGTTTTGTTTCTGCAGCCTCCACGTCGAATAGACTTTTAAGATAGAGAGAGATGCACAATAATTGTTAATCGATTAATTGACTCGTTCTTGTAATATGTAATGCGATCCGCGCTTGCCAAGGTTGGTCTGTGGATACACCATTCAGTACATATACCGTGTCTCCTCCGTGCCTCGGAAAATACGTTAAGTAGTTGGTTGGCTGTCATTTATTGATCTTTAACAGTCGTTACAGATAGTCAGTGCACATGGCCCGTAAGTCAACTAGTCTTACCAAGGGGTATCGTATTACCTAGTACTTAGTGGGTTCTGGAGGGCAAGTATTCAGCTGCATCCAGTTAGACTGGAAGCCGACCCAAACATAGTCGGGAAAAAGTTAGTCAAATGATGACGTCCTTCATGAAAGTATCTTTGACTCCCTGAACCAAATTTTTACATAGACAAATGGCACAATTTCACCGAATTTTTGAGGACTGAAATTAATACAGAATACACTGTTGTGTAAATATAACAGCCGCTCGAACCGATCTTTAGGTTAAGCCGTGCTTGCCTAGGTTGGTCTGTGGATGGGTGACCACCCATTACATGCCGAGTTTCCTTCGTGCCTCGGAAAGGACGTTAAGCAGTTGGTCCCGGCTGTCATTTGTAGATCTTTGACAGCGTTACAGGTAATCAGTGGCCCGAAAGTCAACCAGTCTTACCAAGGGATGTCGTATTACCTAGTACTTACTGGGTTGTGGAGGTTAGGTATTCAGCTGCATCCGGTTAGATTGGAAGCCGACCCCAACATAGTTGGGAAAAGGCCAGGTAAATGATGAGTCCTGCATGAGAGTATCTTTGACTTTCTGAACCAAATATTTTACTGACATAAACAAATTGTACAGTTTCACCAAATTTTTGAGGGCTGAAATTAATACCGAACACAGTTGTTTACTACTGGGACAAAAATTTGATTACCCCTCGTTGACTGTATGTTGAACAGTAAATAAACAGTCGGAAGTCCAATTAGATTCCTTTGATGTGCCTAACACGGAACAAAATGCTCCCAAACTCCACCATTTTCATTAGCTTTTATTACGTGACTGCAAAATTAAGAGGTTGTATGACATGCTCTGTGTCGACTTTGAACTTAAAAGTTTACATTATTCTCAACAAGATTATTTGAGTATTCATGGCGACGCTTTGTAAGTGCGTCTTTTTGCACGACTGCTATGCAATTTAGGGTGGCTGATTGCGTATTGTGATAATATGTGCTGACTGTAAGCTAGATTTAGCCAAAAGTGGACCATGAAAGAGACAAGTGGACGTTTTTACTAATAAATAAATAAATATCGTCGGACATTACACACAGCGCCATCTAGTGCCACACTAAGCAACGAGGCTTGTGTCGTGGACACCAGATAGTTGATATACTACATAGATTCTTTTTGTTTGTAAATATGCAGGGTTATTTGTAAAACACCGACAACCTCTCAGGACTGTGTTACTAACATCATAATCAACAAATTTTGTTCTATGACTTTGAAAAATTCATCATATTTTAGTTCATCAAATTTTCATAAAAAAATAAAAATATTTAAATTGAACGCTTTTACGGGCCCTCGCCGCCCTGACCCCGCTCTCCTCATTATTGTACTATCGCTTTCTTTTGCCTCGCATAGATTTCTTAACATTTAGAGCGATCAATTTATATTTTTATTTTTGTACGAAAATTTGAAGAACTAAAATATGATGAATTTTTAAAAGTCATAGAACAAAAGTTGTTGATGTTAGTAACACAGTCCTGAGAGGTTGTCGGTGTTTTACAAATAACCCTGTATACTTATTATACATATCCATGACTCGGAAACAAATGCCCATGCTCATCACACAAACATTTGCGTCTACCGGGTTTCGAACCCGGGACCTTAAGAACGTAAGGCAGCCTCACTACCGCTGCGCCATTCGGGTCGTCAAGCCCTACTAAGTGGTAAGAGACACCTAAATTAAAGCTGACGGCCTCGTTGGTCTAGTGGTTGCAAGCGCGACTGCTGAGCACGAGGTCCTGGGTTCGATTCCCGAGTCGGGCACAGTGTTATTGGGTTTTTCCATCAGGAATTTCTCAGTAGCAGCCACGGAGTCTGGAATTATGCCCGGTTTATGGCAATAGGCTCGCCCCATATTGTCATATGGGGTGTACCTACTATTAGGTACACCTCTGCCTAACACTTCAGCGATTTTGGCGTCGTCGTTAAGTGTTAATTAAAACAGATGATAACATAAAGACAGGTTCGAAAAAAAGTTAGATGTAGACAATTAATGAGCTATAAACTTGTTGTTTATAGACTTTTCAATATAATATTATCATAGTAATCGATTACTAGATAGTACACGAGCTTTCAATTCGCTGTTTGATCCTAGTTAACTCTTTAATGAGTTCAGTCAACCTGTTTGTTTAAAATCACTTATGACAATGCTACCTGATTACTTGCTAGGTTAATGATGAATGTACGGACTGCGCTATGACTGCCCTTTATTTTATCATTTTTTCCTTTTATTTCTCTGTTAGTTTTTGTCCATTTGCCTTAAGTTTTTGCCAATTTCTACAGTATTACAGTAAGCACTATCTAAGCTTCCACATTCAGGCCTATGTATCCGGTAAAACCTCGACCCCTGTCGTACAAGTTGTACTAGTTAAAGGGTGGAGACCACATTGATGTAATGTTTATTTTAAGTTGTAGAAATAAATGTATCATTATTGTTGTCCTTTATTTACGTTCCTTACATATAGTTTACATATATTTTAAACTTTTTTAAATATTTACATTTATTTTTAACAATTTTAAAAAATAAAATAAAACACTATAAAAAACCTTTAAAAATATAAAAAATAGTAGCCACCAGCGCTGGGAACAGGGTCCGAGCTGCCGGTGGTCATGGCTCTTGAGAGAGGAACCTCCTAACAATACGTGCCGTGTCCAGAAGTACTGCTTTCTGAATCAAGCCCTTGATCCAGCTGCCAAGCGAGAGCCTCCTAAGTTTTTACATATTTATTATTACTATACGACACTTCTGCTTTACCTCTCGGGGAAAACACGCGTGATGCTATGTTACTCTGCATGTTTTGCATCTAACACAACACTACCCGGTCATAAACCACTAGAGAAGTACTGAACCGTGCGAGTTAGATCCCCTCTAGTGTTTGCATCCCTGCATCCACGTACTGGCAGTAATTCATACCAGCACAAGTGTATCTAGAGCTACTTTATGCTCCTGTCAGCAAAAATGTGGCAGATGTAGGTGCGATATTTGTGGGGAATGGTTAAGTAACCTCACGTACGTTGAATTTTCTTTCCTTAAAAGTGACTGATAGTGAGGAGTTTATATGGACAGTCTTTTTAGTGTGTGTGTATTTGCTTTTTTGTCGTGGTTTTCATTGCGATTCTACCTCCTCTGTTTATAGCACTTGGAGGGTTAAGCAGATTTATGGTCAATTAGGTAGGTACTTTTCGAAGAGCATAAATTACTTGAAGTGTTTCTGGTGGTTTATAAACTAGGCTACTTAATTCATAGGTAATTGACCGAATACGTAAGTAAAAGTTTCAAGTCCTACCATGTGTGTCTACCTGTTAGTAGAACATTATTTAATTGAGCAGTAAAAGATAGGGCAAGTCTCAAAATAGCCAGAATAATTAACCTTTTAATTCAGCGAAAGAAGTTAACTAATTACTGTATTAACAGCCACCTGTTACGAGAATAACTTTATTTTCCTCATCATCGTTAACTTTATCCCAGTTTCGCCCACAATGTTGTATGAGATATCAAGTAACAGATTCACTAAGGTTTCAATTCTTAGATACATTTTCTAGACGGAGCTAGTCTCCCGGCTCAGCTGTGTTCTTAGAAACACCTACGAGTAAGTACCCGCGCAGGTGGTGGGCGACTGATGCAAGGAGGTAATAATATAATTAAAACTTTTCAGTTCTTGCAAACCGTCTCTTGAGTCACATTATGCAACTTCGTCTTACTCGGTTTTTCCCTGAATGCTTGGAGTTCTAGTCATTTGTTGTAGAAATGTTTGTAATAGGAGAAAGGACAACCAAGAATGAAATTAATCCTCCATTTTCTCTCCTAATAAGACTAAAAAAAGCTAACAAATTGGACACACATTCCGAACTGACAAACAGAGAACAATTTGGGAACTCGCATCAACTTGCGAACACTGTTATTGCCTACTTTGATGTTAGTGTTAAAAACTAATTTGGCCAGCGGCGAGGGTGAGGTCGGGAGAGATCGGGAGAGGTCGACAGAGGTCGGACTATCGCAAGTCAGATAATGTTTACTTAAGGCCAACTTACCCCGCGTAGATAGTGCCTATCTCCGAGGATTCCCGAACAAAAACAACGCCCGGAGGCGTTTATTGTTACAAGCCCGTTCATTATACATAGTTATGTCTACTTTGTTATATTAATTTCGTGTTGCGGTTTTTGGGCCGAAGCGGACCAGTTTAATGGTAATGCTCCATTATATTTAAGGTTATTTAACACTGCTGTTCCTTCTTGTTTAGGAGATTAGTGGGCAATGAGGACTTGTTTATGCTGCTCGTTAATTCGGAGCCTTAATTAACTGAAAATTATTTTTTGATGTACTGAGTGGTAATTAGACCTCGCGCTGGCTTTGGTAAATGGTTGGTTGTTAATTCTGTGTAGCTGTGGTATATCCTCGTATTTACAGGCTTGTTAATACTTCATGAACTAAGTTTTAGATAATAAGTAGATCAAGTTTATACGCTATTGAAACTGAACAGTGTCTCAAAAGTCAGACTGAAGATTGTTAGATCTCAAAGCAATACAGCTAGTTTGCTCGACATTAATCTCTTTTTGTAGGCACACAAAGTCATACCACTACACCCTACGCAAATCTATTTGTAGAAACTATAAACACATCCCGCAAATCCATAATAAAAGCCGCAACAAAGGCATTTCAATTAAACAAACACGATAAGTGTGCCGCTCGTATCCGTGACAGACAATTATTAGTGCTAACAAACGATACGGGAGAGCAAACAGATTTCCGTACATCCATCAAGGCACTGCCAATATCAATGTCAATACATACGGCAATCATCCGATACACGATCCATACGACACGAGAATTCATCCGACATGAGGTTCCCTGTGAGCCTGACTCTAATTTATCGAGCCGAACATTCGTTCATACAAACAATTCGAGACATGTAATGCCCGCCATCTGTATGGTATGCTCAAATCCCTGCACGCTATATTGATATTAATTGGACGACACAGAAACCGCTCGGATGGGACTAACAACAGATTAATAAAGGACGGGCTCGATTGTAGGAATTCCCTTTGTGAGTTTGTGATACACGCGTTAAATAAATCCAAATGAAGCAAGGTATTTTAAGCTATTTTTATATCTTTCGGTATAATTCACCTGATCAAATTGAATATTTTTGATTCATGCTCCGCTGTTGTGTTTATAGGTATTATAAAGTCAAATGAGATGAGTAACAACCGTGTTCAAGTTCACTTAAGAAGTAATCGATGAGCCCTCAGACTCGGATTCGACCTGCCCGATATTTTGTAAGTGGAGTAATTTTCTATTACACTGGTTTAAGTGGTCTGAAGTCCTTACGTAAGTGGTCTTGGTAGTTTAATCATTATTCACTGTGGTCCAGCAATAAGTTCAAGTAAATGTATTGCCTTTTGTATTGCTGGCAACTTAATTAAGCAAGGACGCAGGAGTCGCCATGCGCTCGAAACTTTTTAAACGTGGAATTTTAGAATGTGGAACCTGCATTTTCTGTAGTCAATGGTTTCTTAATGCGATAGAGACGCTCAACTGTTTAACGTTTGTGACTTGACTCTGTAATTTCAAACAACTTGAAACATTCAACGAGACTATTTCTAGTTCAAGAAGCATCTTGAGCTTGATTTACGTTTCTGGAAACCTCTTTGATACCGAATTCATCGTCTTTAAACCTACTCCGAAAATTGATCCGTATCCAAATTCACATGATACCTAGGAACATCTACCTACTTATACTCTCTACCTTTTATCGTTCGCGATTTAATAAACAATCATTTTACAAGCAGCTGTATATTGCATGTACTCGAACAAAGAGTATGTGTGCTCTGTTTTTTATTTTTATTGGCAATTAAACAATTAACCCGTCGAGAGGCACAAAGGAATGGAGGCTCCCCACTGTGCGGGGCGAAATTTTATACTCATTGAAGGCGTATTGTGGTGAATTTAGGGTTTGTTCTCCGGTTCGCGAGATGAAAGCTTTGGACCCGTGAATGAATATTCCCATAGTGTATAATAAAAATAAGGCAGCCTCACAGCTGGGTACTGCATAGGTACCTAAATTAGGTCGCGTATGTGCACTCTTTGTGTTATTCATGTTATGTATATTTTGCCAATGTGAGTGTACCGCACGTCTCTTTTCTGTATTCCGTTGGTGAGGTAAAGGTTCTTGTTTTTTATGAAATAAAATGCAAAATAGTTTTTGTAATTTATTTAATAAAAATCTCTTTTGACTTGAACACGATCACTAAATTACAGACAATTAAAGAAATATTATTTCATGTAACATTGAGATTATTTTACGTCGTATCAGTCGAGCTTAGAATAATAATAGTTACAAGTAAGACTCCTTCACTGACTGATAAAATGAAAATTTACATTATATTACTACTTATGTACATTGCTCTTGTGACATTGATGAATAAATATAAATTATAATCTTAATCACGATTATCGTTTCACTCCACGCCTGTCGTATCTAAATGCACATCAGACTAAAAGATAATTTAAGAATATTTAAGTGATTTAAACATTAATTTAAAAGAGCATGTGATCAGGCTCTGGAAATGAACTTATGGTAATAAGCAAATTACAGGAAGGGTATTATTTTAAACATGTAACATCTGTAAATCGGAAGCCAAAAGATAATACAAAATCATGAACAATTACGGGCAGCATGTGGCGTGGAGTGAAAGCCGTTCAGTTTTATTTATGTTTGTAAATCAGCACGCACAGTAATTCCCATATGTCAAATCTGTACACGTAAAGCCGGTGCTCCACCCGAGACTGGCTTCAGCTAAGTGACTGCCTCGAATACAAACGACGCCTCGCGCCTCGCGCCGAGTACGCAAATGTAATGGATCAGCGACTTAGTACCAAAATACTACTATAAAGGCATGTGTTCCAATTCAACACAGCATTAGACATCCATGAATGAGTTACTCAGTTATTATACAATAAATATCCCACAAAAACAAAATACAATATTTACTGACATTTTTATTTCAAACTCTTATTACGAGGACACTCAACTGTTTACGAGAAATGCATGTAAAATATATTTAAAGCGTTGCGACTGTGACTCTTTACGTACATTTATATCTATTTACATAAATTAAAAACCAAAATTGTGCACCATGTTTTTCGCATGTATTTACAAAATATACAACTATGTACTAACAATTATTAACAATATTTTTACCGAATGAGATAAACGTTTGAATCTGTATGAAACAAAAAATTTACATATGTTTTCTCGTTGGAAATAAATAGATTGAACCTTACAATTTTCGTTGCTCGGGTCATGAAATTATTTATTTACAAGATCGGTTGAGAAAGTAGTGACAGATGTTACAGTAATGTTATGTAAAGCACCATGTTTTGGGCAAAAATCTGTAGCTTTTATAGAATAATAAATTTCCTTAGATCGAATTACATTTATCTAATATTTCAGATATAGAAAAGTCGCAGATAAACGCCAAATTGGTAGACAAAACTGAAGTATTAGCTAACATGGCAGCTTCATATCATGTACAAAATCGGATTCAACTTCGTCAGCCTTTTCATGTACCTATTAACTACTAAAAATTGATAAGTAACAACAACGTAGTCATTACGTTTCTATGAAACGATCATTATAACAATACAAATAATTAATTTAGGCGTTTCTATCACTTCAACGTATACTCTCCTCGTTTGTCCTACAGTAATACTTCAACGTCTGTTCACTATATTTACACTGGATACACCTACGTACAGTTTGTCTTTGAGACTCGCTGAGGTGTCGACAACTTAAGGGTGCCCATTTTTGGGCTCAAATGGAATGTTTCTTCTTGAATGTAACACGCTTTAGATACACGAAAGGTTTCCAAGTCGCACTACGTCACTAGCTTGGTGTTCAGCGTTGTCCTGCGGTGTTGAGGAGACCCTCGGAGGAGTTGGAGGCGGGAATTCCGCGGGGGCCCGGCCCCTCAGCTCTGTGCTAGGGAATCCAGCGGCACCACCAGTTTTCCGTTGGAGTAGCTATAACAAAGGAAAACTATTGAAATTACACGAACATTTTCCACTCCAATATCTAGTTTGCATTTGTTTATAAAAGATGTAAACTAGTTGCTATGTATGTTTAAGTTAGGTCAACGAACGAACAGTAAGTAATAAGTAGTTATTAACCTGTATGGTATAGTGGCTGTTCTGGATTTAGCTCTGCTTGGCCTACACGCGTCATCTGCAACCAAGACATTTCAATGTGAACGATTTAAATTGTATCTATGGTCTTCTTTGTAATGAGCGTTTGTCTTGGCGGATAAAACGGAAAGTTTCCGCTTGTTCATAGTTTATATCGTATCGACGAGGTTTAATTAAGTGGTAGCGCACGCTATTGTCTCGGCTCTTGCGGAACAATACTTATCTTAAGCCGAAGTTAGCAGAAGTAATATCTGCGATACCTTAATGAGGGAACTTTGTATCGACTTCGTTAATCGTTTCTGACCCGACCGATTCGATCTGTTCTGCCTTTATCATTTTAAGTAGTTTTGTTTGTTTAAAATTACATTGTTAAGTGTTCATTTGTGCTGTGTAGAGTAGTGAGATGAAAATAAATATAAAATAAAATCAGATGTATGAATTTCTCTATACGAGATAAATTTTGAAATGGACGCGCATTTGCCAATTCCAGGAGTTAGTCATATAATTTATCATGTAAGTTACTGGTAGAAAGTTATTTACCGAATGTTATTTGAATTCCCAGCTAATTATGGGAGGAAGCCAGTGTACTTTCTGCCAGCAAAGTGACAAGTGTGTTGGCGGAGAGCCTTACCATAGAGCGGCTAACATCGTTGTGAGAGGCACGCATCGCATTTGACGGGCTCGGCCCGCCGCTTGCCCTGAGAGCCCTGGGAGCCGGACTTACGCCGGAAAGTGTACCTAACGAGCAGACCTGCAATGCAAAACGCCGCACCGTTAACAAAACAAACAACTAAACCAAAATGAAAACAACAAACACAGAGCCACGCGCGCGCGTCCATCTGAAAAACGCCTATGGGCGGTCGAAAGCGGGCCAAAATAAAAAAAGAAATGATGCTCTCAGGGTTTTCATGACTTGATACCGCTAGGATTCATTCGTTTTATGGGAGAATGAAACTTAATGCTTTATGCATTTCTGTACAGGATTTATGTTCATACTACGCTGTGTATCGTGGAACTTCCTAAGTGGCGACGACGAATGTTTGGAGTATGTGCTTTATGTTTTAAGTTTAGTTTGAGCTAAATACAGAAGTTATGAACTCATTATGAACTAACATAATGCTAACATACTAAGATAAAACAGCTACTTAAACGTTTACATGCAGAACTAGAAGGTGAAGAAGAAAAAATGATTGAAGGAAGTGATAATAATCTTACCAGTTAATCCGGCTTTGTTGATGCTGTTGGAACTAGAGAAACCCGATATTTTCTTCCAGGCTTTTTTGTTCCAAAACCCACTTGCTTTGGCGTCTCCACAGCTGGAGCTGCGCGGTGAAGGTATATCCTTGGGGCATCGCAGACCACACTCATCGGCACCTAAGATCCGCACGCCGGCTCCGCGCGTGCCGTATGCCACAGCGGGCAAGTGCGGCACTGATCCCGTCGGTTTACGACGCAAACTACCTACGTAACTTGCCCCGCTACTGCTGCCACTAAACCCGCTGTCTAAGTCTGGTGGATTACAACTTGCCGGCGAAAGTAACTCGTCCGTCGGACCAACTCGCAACAATTCCTCGATATTGTCTCTGTCTTCAGCGCGCTCCGAATCGGGAGATTCGCATTCCGGCATGAGCATTGCTTCTACACTAAGATTTAACTCTCCCAAAATTCGTTTGTGTCTCGATTCTACTCGACGAACTTCCTCCTCAACAACGCTTCGATCTAAAGAAACTAGTGACTGTCGTGGAGCGTATCGATGTTTGGGGCACGTCCTAGATCCATCGGTAATTTCTTCATAAATGTTTTCTTCAGTGCCGTACCTTGTCACGTAATTATGTCGAGATGATCGATCTCGCGGAATACCACCCCTTCCTCGTTGACGGTTTACCTTCCTTGATGATGAAGGCATTGATAAGTGATGGTCGTAGTAAGCATACGAGTAGTCGACTGGTTCGAATCGCTCCATCGTCGCTGCGATATTGCTCCTGTTCCAAGTCTGAGGGGGAGGCTCCCTCGATAAGTTTACAGCGGCTAGTCTCGCTGGGAGGATTTCATCCAGGTCCCTGGCACAGCGTTCATCAAGTGACTGCGCGCCATCGTCGTCCTCTCGTCTGTGCTTCCTATGCGGCCGACGAGATGTTTGTGAGCGGGCGTGCGCTCGGTCGCAATCTGATCCATGACCATGATTGTAGTCAGGCGTGTGGCTACGATTGTAATCAATAGGCCTATGTTTACAATCTAGCGTATGGTGGTAATCAGGAGTGTGCCTCAGGCTGTAGCTCGAGTTTCCTTCAAAGTCTGAGCGGTCGTAAGAAGGGCTGTCATCGGCATTGCTAGTATGGGCATGAGGGCAGTCGGCTGCGATGCCGGATTCTGAAGAGGGGTAGTCGTGAACCTCTGCAGTGACGAAGGACTGCTGCACGTGGTCGTCTGGTCGCGCGGGTTCGGACGTGGCATGGCGGTGGTGCGGGCGCGGCCGCGTGCTCTCGCGGCAGCTGGCGAACGTCCGCTGCAACGCGGGGGCGTGGGGGTACCGTCCACAACGACTGTCGTACACCGCCTCCCCGGGCTCGTCGGGGCTCGGCGGCGCGCTTCGTGATTCCATGGTTCATCGTTTCATATCCAATTAGTACCTGTAAAAAATGAAAGACCATTATTATTTGTCGGAACATTAGACATAAATATGAAATATTTTCTTTTTAATAAAAGCCACGGACCGACACCGCCGGCGGGGCCGAGGGCAATGAATCCGAAATTACGTGCTGCGTGATAAGGGTAGGGTAAGTGACGATCAACACAGCACCCGACGTCGATATATCATCATCAGTCGCCGGGTAATAAATCGGGGACTTTGTGCCGTGTTTACATTTTATATGGCGGATTTTTAGAAGCTTTGTTACTTGGTGATATGTGACGGAATGTCACGTCTGCTTTGTTATGGGAATTAAGAGTGATGAAGGTATGTTCGAAGACAAAATGTAGTTGTGTTTTGTATATTTTTCATTATAAAACGTCTAAAACTTGCTAGCAATGCGTAGAACCTATATTTTTCACATTAGAATGCAAATTCTATGTGACTACATTCGATTTATCGGCCACAAACACAGTAACTATCATAACCGAATTCAAAATCAACATTTTTATTGCGTCTCGCTCGGATGTTATTGCACGAATTCCAGACCAATTTATTACTATAACGATAAGTGTCCGTGAACTAGTGGCAAGGGCGGGCGTCGGGACGCGACACCCTCGGTTGCCATGGCGACGGGTCCCCGCGGTTTATCGCGCTTCCGCCCGATATTCCTTGCATCTAAATCATCATCAGCGCTGGGAAGCGGATCGTAAAGAGCCCGTTGACCGTCCGCCCGCTATAATTTGTTACATAGCGTGCCATCGCATCGGTCGGGGTTTGGGCTCGCCTCTATTGCCCAAACGACGGTCTATGGCCTAACTTTCGCTCTATAGCAATTTTCGGGACACTTTTGTGTCCTCGTGAACAAAATATTGTTTGACTTCGAACATTTTCGTGAACGCTGCAGGTGCGATCGTCACCCTCCGTATAAACCAAATATTGATCGATTCAATGTAGTATACATACATAAAAAATGACTTTCACTGTCGATGTGGAATACATTTAGTGACAGAACGATACATTACCATTGCGTTCTCATACTGCGTTGTAAGCACATTTTAGCTCCCCTTTCTACTTTCCCCTAAGCTCAAGAATATATTCCGTTTTGTGAGGGTTAAAAAATCATGCAATGCACATAACAGCGTCGTAATTGCAATGAAATTTATTATTGTTACACAGTATAACTGACACTAATTGCCCACATTAATTTATGGGATTAAAAACGCGTATTAAAAACTTGACATTGCGCTGTGATGGTAACACTAATGCGTTTTGTAAAGCACTATAATTATTTTAATTATAGGATAGCATGAGTTTGTAGTTTTGGTAAAGTTTATTAATTTATTTTATTAAAACTTTATGCACATAATGTACAAAGGCGGACTTAATGCCTTGGGCATTTTCTACCAGTCTACCTTAGGGTGATGCAGAGACAAAACAGTAGGTGCAATAGTACAGACAATTTTAAAGAATACAATATAAAGTTATACTTATACAAGTTAAAGAGTGCTAAGTTGTGAACTTGAATTACTAACAAAAATATTTTTTCACCACAGTAATGAGGACAACAAGCGATATCAATGACGACATTAATATACAATAAAATTCCTAATTCCCTTAAGATATTAAATATTAATTCATTTAAGAGAGAACTAAAAAAAATACTTATTACTAAGGGATATTATAATGTTACAGAGTTTTTGAATGACAAATTTTGAATTTATATAATTTAATATGTAATTTTAGTTCTTTTAATGTTATTGTCTTAATTATTATTTTTTATACTTTTTTTGTATTGACTGTAATTATGTATTTTGATTTAATATTGACTATTTTGACTATTTTTTTTTTTTTTTTTTTGACTAATTTTAATTTCTTTTTTTATTTTTATTTCTTATTTGTAAAACTATTTTGTACGCCGAATATGGCAAAACATGTTGAACCAGCAATCAACTCATATTCCATCCATATGTGCATATCCATGTATCATGTCACACATGTTTATACAAATAAATGCATCTTTATCTTTATCTTTAGAAGAAAAAACATTACAAAATAAACCAATTCACTGTTAGGAAGAGACAAGAAAACCCGATATTAAAATCGAATAAGCACTAGCTGTATACTGTACAATAATAATTTTGCAACATTACAGTAATCACCATCCATCAGGAGACGATTATATAATAACCGTTTTCATTTTCTATGCACCCCGCGACCATCATTATGAGTAATAAGTTTTTTGTACTGTAGACTCATGTGGTCGGCACCTTCCATACAGCCATTGATATTGTACCTCCGGTGTAACAGTACAGTGACTTCTATTCTCGTTGTCATAAGGTTGATGTTAGAGGTAAAATAAATGTGAAGGAACTGTAATTTCATGTCTGACTTGACTTTTTTTTCTACTTTGGATGGCGTTATATATTATTTATAGAATCAATGTGAGTTAGGATTAGTTTTAGATAAATGTGGTTTATGCTTAGACGCATCTGGTGTGTGGTTAGTAAAACAGTTTTGTTAAGCCGTAATATTGTTGAGAAGAACATCTTTACGGCATTGCTACCCATGCATAGAAGTCATTTTATGAAGTTTCTTTAAAGTTTTGGTTTGATATACTAACAAATATAACAGTAGGCGAAGACCAAAACAAGAGCGAGTCGGATTCGCGCACCAAGGGTTCCGTACAATCTTTTTAAAGGACAAACTTAACTTTGCTGTTCGATCCCTAGAAACGGCTATTGCTCCAACCGCAAATAATAAGTTTGTAATAGTAAAATCGCTTTTTTTGTTACTAAACCAGATATTTACGATTTTCAGACTTTTCCCTTTACATGTGCTGTAAGACCTTGCTTTTTGCCAAATTTCGTGATTCTAGGTCAACGGGAACTACCATATAGGTTTTCGACCCAAAACCAATAGGGACCTTCGGATTACTTAGAATTGTCAATTTTGGTTAAAAGCAAGGTCTTACAGCACAAGGAAAGGTAAAAGTCCGAAAAAAAAAAAGTTGAAAATTAAGGTACATTTTGGTACTTACAACTAAATTTGCCCATATCTTTTTATCGTGTTGACTCAGGACCTTGATTTTTATACACCTAATACAGACTATAGACTTCAGTATGTGGTATAAATTTCGAATTGCTAGGTTAACCCGTTCCTGAGAAAATCGGTGGTGACAGACGGACAGACAGACGGACAAGAAAGTGATCTTATGAGGGTTCCGTTTTTTCCTTTTGAGGTACGGAACCCTAAAAACGATGGATGGTCTGTGTGAAGGATGCTATGGCTAGAAAGGAGGTGACTACTGAGATGAGTAACGGAAAGGAAATAAAAAAAAAAACGCCGCCGACCCCAAATCAATAGGTATATAAGGGCAATGATGATGATGATAATTACACATCTAGAAAGAAAAAAAAAAGATTAATCTGCCGGCTTACAGAAAACCACAATTTGCCATTTATTGCACGAAAAACTTTTTTCAAAACTATTTAAATAATCAAGACTGTGAGTGAACTAACTAATGCGAAATCTTCAGTACTAAGAAATTTTCTTTTTCATCAAAATCTCGCCAACTAATTCAAGTCCACAGTCAGTCTACTTACTGAAACATCTCTAAGAAGCTCCACAGTTCAGTGGCACCACACTGGGAACCAATTATTTATGTATGATGTACCGTCGCACTAACTGCCTGCCTGGTGAGCTGGTGACTCATTAGGTGACGACCTCATGAAAGCTTGTCACGTTTTAATTTGTCGTTACTTAACTACGATCTATGATTGACCGGCTGTGGTGTATGCAGGCGTTATTTGTCAATTGTTATGTAAGTAATGTTTTGCCAGCTGAGAACGAAACTGCCTTTCCAGAAAATCGAGTTCTACAACTGTTCAGCTATTGGTTGGACTAAAATACTGTTTGGACATTTGGTGTGGTCTTTCTTTACCGCGTGGGTAGTGACTTACCTGGTGTCAGTTTTTATGCCACCTCTATCTCTCAGTCATGCTGGTTTCCTCACGATGTTTTCCTTCACCGAAACAGTCGATAATTATGCAATAGGCAGATGAATCCGAAAAATCAGAGGTGCGTGTCTTGGGTTGTAACTTGAGACCTATGACTTGGCAGTCCGACGGTCACACTACTACGCTATCACTGCTACCTACTGCTATTTTGTGCTAAACCAGTATAATTTAAAAAAAACCGGTCAAGTGCGAGTCGGACTCAAAATCGGAATCTCGGAATTTGTCGAATTTGGATTTGACCTCGTTGAGTGTGCTCCCATCGATCTTCACGTTGAATGTATTATAGATATTGAGACCACGCCTCCAATTAAATGTAGTAGAATGGCTATTTTCCGCTTCTCGCTTGACTTGTATAGACCTGTGGCTACCAGATATAGTTCTAGCTGCTGCCACCATCTTTTCCACGCCTCCGCGTTATTATTCGCTGGATCCGACGAGATATGGAGTTGTTTTAAATGCGTGCGCAGGCCTTGTTCTTGTCCGCCATCATTGGTGTCGTCGGCACTTGACGAATTGGGCATCTTCTGAACCAATCTTGTTTAATCCTTGTTGATGACTTTTTAAATGACTTGTGACACCATGTTATGTTTATTGGAATGAAAGATGTCGTTGATTAGACTTGGTTTATTGAGACTAAGTACACTTTATATTATACAGACATTTAGAAGCAGTATTACAGACGGGATCCAGACCAACAGTGTCTTTCACGAGTGACAGGTATAAAACCGGAACCATAGATAATATCTAGTGGTGTACACACTAATAACTTACTAATTAGTGATGTTACAACAGCGCACAAAGGGTTCCGTACCATTATCTATACAACATTAGACAAAACGGCAAAAAAAACACGTTTGTTGTATGGGAGCCCCCCTTAAATATTTATTTTATTTTAATTTCATTATTTATTTTTAAAGTGAATATACAACTAAATATTCTGTGAATATTTCAAGCGTCTACCTGCTGTCGTTTTTATTATCGAGTAAAAAAACGGCAAAAAAAATCACGTTTGTTTTATGGGAGACCCCCTTCAATATTGATTTTATTCTGTTTTTAGTATTTTTTGTCATAGCGGCAACAGAAATACATCTGTGAACATTTTAACTGTCTAGCTAACACGGTGCATGAGATACAGTCTGGTGACAGACAGACGGCCAGTGGAGTCTTAGTAATATGGTCCCGTTTTTACCCTTCGTTTACGGAACCCTAAAAAGCTTATGATGCATGACGAATGGTAAAATATGGCTGAGCTTTGATATTATGTCATAACAACTTATATGTATTACCCATATTTGAAAAATAAAATTCTATTCTATTAGGAAGCCACGTTACTTACTAAAAGGAGTAAGCCTATCTGCAAGCTCTAGCGTTTACTAAAGGTACTTTTACTTAAAGTTGTTTGACAATGAAGGAAAACTATGTTGGACTGCCTTGCTGGTCTAGTGATCGCAAGCGTGCTGCTCAGCCATGAGGAGGAATTTCTCAATAGCTGCAAAGGATTCGGGATTCATGCCCGGTTGATGGCAATAGGCCTGCCCCCTATTACATCGGAATTAAACATAACTGGCGAAATGTGGGTGTACTATTAGGTATACGTCTGCCTAACCCTAAATTTATACAGGCGTGAGTTATGTATGTTGTGAAAACAATGTTGTAGGGTAATTCTGCCAAGATACCGTGGCCCTGGAACACAAAGGGCGATGAAGGAACATGGATGGGTTTTAGTCAGTAAAAGTCTGCACTCCTTCCTGCTCCGCCCAGAGCGGGAGGAGTCATTTGATGATTTCCTATCCGAAAAAAAAAGGGTAATTCTGCCATATTTGTGTAACACGTGAACAACTTCTCGTTCAAAATCTAAGTTTTTTTTTACAAAAACGTTTGTATGATAAGATAAGGCCTAACCTAAGTGTATTTACATAGGTAAGTAATATTATATCGTTACGCCAGATGCGGCGTTGAATTTGATTGCCTCAGAAAGATAGGTCACGTTCTACTTGCTTAGAAAAACCCTCTTTTTGGGTTCAAAGATATTCGTATTTTGTTCATTGCTAGCATAGCTGATAAGTTTATTAGATGTTTGACCAAGGTAATATATTCTGGAGGAGTAGAAGTGTGGTTCTTGTGTTCATCGTCATCATTCTTCTGCCCTTATCCCAATATATTTAGGGTCGGGCGAAGCATGACTTCTTCTTCCATACTTCTCTATTTATTTATTTAAAGACTTTGGAAGACTTACAGCTAAATACAATAGTAATAAATAACAGTATGAAAATCAGACGGCCAATTACAAGTCTTCACGTCTAGAGCTTGTCTGGTATAAAAGTATGCACACTGCCAAACAATGCCAAAAGTTATTAAAGAAAACATGCAAAAAGATCGTCACTTAAAATATGTAAAAATAATATAAAATAAATGCGACAGGTTATTTACCTTGAGAACCAAGATGTTAAAATTAAATAATTATTATTACTATTACTCGTCATCTCAGCAGTCTCTCCTTTTATAGCTATATCATCCTTCACACAGTTCATCCATCGTTTCTTTGGTCTTCCTCTACTCTTATAGCCACTCTCGTGTCGTCTCAAGATATTCTCACAAAACGATCGGAAAATCAGAAAATGCATCGAAATTCTTCAAAAATTCATCGACTTATGATATACATAGATATACGACTACTTCCAGTAAAGAGGTCTAATGTAATTCGATTCAAAATTATATAAAGACTGTTACAATTATTTATAACACAGTAGGAACTTGGTACAATAAAAACAATTAACTCATAAATAATATATAGTTCTCCGTAGTTACTGTAGTGGGTTATGCAGTTGATTGAATATTACTACGTAATGGCTTCGGCGTTGTTTTCAGAAATAAGCCCTTGTACGTTCGATAGCAATGAAGTTATTTTCCCATTCGCATTTTAATTGGTGCAATATTTCCGATTCATTTATGTTATTTTAATATCTTTCCGATTCAATAAAGAAGAGAAATATTCATCAATATTTTATTATTAATATATTGAATTTATAAGTTTTATATTAAATTAATAAGGAAAATTTAGTTTTTTTTTTTAAAATTACAGGAAATCTATAATTATATATTAATATGAAGTCAAACAGATTTTAATTTAGTGTGGGTATAATATTAGTGGTCGTTAAATGTGTTTTTAGAGAGAATGTGATTTTAATGTGTCCTTCAGCATCCCTTTCAGAAATTGTCAAAAATGTTAAAGAACATCGGCTATGCGTTATTGCAAACTAGGGTATGTATGTGCGTTCTATTTTCTAAAACTTGAATTAGAAACTACTAGAATTAGTAAGATTGGGTTGCAGCAGCGTCTGCAGAAACTCAGAAGCAGCCACAGAGTCTGGCACACACGGTATTAGGCACACCTCTGCCTAACCCTTCAGAGATTACAGGCGTGATGTAATTCAACAAAAGTATAATTAAGCTGTGGTATAAGCATCTAAAGTTTTTATTAGGTACCTAAAGTAAAGAGAGAAAAGAACTGTTTTACTCTACCTAAAGCCATTTATAATGGGTGCAATGAAATCCAAGATGACTCGTTAAAACAAACGCAGTAAATTCCGTTTAAAATGTTCGTTAAATCACTTTTATTTAACAACTCGACAAACACCGTAAATATTATGAACAATACCTAACGTTGGAATGTTTACGCTGTTCTAGAAAACTGTATCTAAGGTATTCATTTAAAAAGTAATTATATTTTTAAAGTACTCCTAAGTTAGTAATTTGAATAACAAGATGTTTTTTTTTTCTAGCAGTTTAGTTTTTTGATACCTTATTTCTTTTGAGTAACATAGCTCATTTTTAAATTAATTACTAGTTAATTTCAGCGTTAAACCACACTCAATACTGTATCGGACGCGAAACTTTACTGTGTAGGTTATTTCTGTATCTGAGATCTGAATGTTCAATAAGTATCCACATGTATAAAGTAAGTGCCCAAAGTGGTACATTTTACAACATGTATAAGAAAGCTATTACACTGAACGCCGTCGTTCACAGATTTGAATTCAAAACGAGCTGAGCCTTTTTCGCGACTGTTCTGTTTATTTTATGCTCCATTCCCGAAGTGCATGAATTCGGGAAATAAATAAGTAACAAAATGAAAGTTTAGTTAAAAGCTAAGATGAAGCAAAACCGAGATAAGCGCCAAGCCGATTGGTCGACGAGAGTCCATTCATAAAGATAATGATTCTTAAGACGGGTCTATTAATAGTCACTAATTCCATGATCTTATTTGTGATTCTGAGGCCGATGTAATTACTTATATCAGTTATAAACAGCGGTCGGAATTAGGAATGTTGGGTGAGCAACAAAATTTATTATTACACTGTGCATAAAATTCCACCTCGTTGAGTTTAATTTCTTCCTATTCGCCTTAATTACGTAGTACATAAATAAGTAGACCTCAGTATATTTTCATTTATGTCGGCGCGATAGTAACCATATCATGCCGCTGTTCACTCAGAATGTAATTAAAGAGACTGGGGTTGAGCCTTCGAAACTATTACTTACAAATGTTATAGAGAACAGTTAATTCCGGTACCTATCGGCCGGTTTATGCGACACTCAACGCAGAACGGTTTAAGTGCCCTTTGAGAGAGATCTCCGCGTTTTATTGCTAAGAAAGTAGTTAATAAAATGTGCGAAAATATCTCTGCAGGACGTAACCATTCACAGTTTATTTGACTACTAATACTACCCTTAAGTAAGGGTAATAGTTCTTTAGAAGATTAAGTTTGTGTCTCTTTCAGTCTTTCTTTTTACCCGACTGCGGCGAAGCCAAAAGGAAGGGTTATGATTTTTTATTAAACTATTCATCCGAATTCGATGGTCAATTGATTCGTTATTATGGCCCGGGTAACATAGGCTACATTTTAACTGACTTCAACAATAGGAGGCGTCGACTTTACCTTGTAAACCCCGAATTTAATTAGAGTGTGATTTTCCAGAGAGCCCACGACACTAAACTGAATTCGATAAGACTCCCAGATGATATATTAATATATAATTAGTATTAGTATTTTTTTGTATGAACTAAAAATCGTTTTTTTTTTTACTCCAGGCCTCCCGGTTTTTTTTTTATTTCGTTTAACTCCATTAATAACGTGACTACTTATATATAGGACTAGACTGTTGGGTGTGGACTGTATGATGGTTTTCTCCAAATGACAACTTCGGACTTGATTGTTCAGACTTCTATTTTTATTCTTTAGGGCTAGTCGGTTGATTGAGTCTTGCGTGTAGAGTGAACAGCGAGTGTCGAGCGTAGAGTGACGCGTTATATCATCTGGGAGACTTATCGAACTAGGTTTAGTGTCGTGGGCTCTCTAACTATAAGCGCCGACAATTTCTGACAGCCAGCGTTCTACGTATATACGCACTTAGGGATAACCACAGTTGATTGAAATAAAATTTAATTACCTACCTTCGTAACAAATTAATTTAGAAAATTACATGGTTACTTGAAATCTTAGAATGTAGTTTCTGAATGTAATTAAGCTAGGGTAGTTTATTAAATTTACATTACGTTTTTGTTGTTATTCAAATTAAATCTGATATTTATAATATAAGTAATGAATTTAAATACATGGTTGTATCGTTTAAACTTACAGCGTTTTTTGTTGTAATAAATGAACTCTAATAAAATGTTTCGCTTATCCTTTTTCCGCCGCGCCGTCATGCTTGTCTGGCTTTCGTGGTTTTTACAAGAAGTAAAATGTTGTGGTAAAGCGTTCTGCATAATATTCTTATGAACTGACGACGATTTAACGACTGTGATATGTAAATATTCTGTGTTTCTTTAATCCTTTAGATTTAAAAAGGAACGTCTACAAAACTGTCCAAACTTTTATTGAAGAGTAATATGTAGGTATATTTTGGTAGCTGTCGAAATATTATGTCGTAACTTAGTAACACAATAGGGAGTATGCATGTAATTTTGTCTTCACTTAAATCAATAAAATACACTATTATCAACCCAAGAAAAGTATTAAAAGTTAAGTTCAACCACTGTTTGTCGCTCAAAAATAATATTAAACTCCTGCAATTTTCTACGACAGTTCAAACGTCCGTGACTGTCGCGGCCATGATGTGACGTCATCTACTTGAATGGGCCTTGTTTAAATCTAATTTTTTGGCCGTAATAAAGTAATTTTACTAATTGTATGTGTTTTATTCAAGCAAAATTGCGATAACGATATTATAATAAAATCTTAGTGAAACTTTTA
This sequence comes from Xestia rhomboidea, assembly GCA_963853795.1. NCBI lineage: Eukaryota > Metazoa > Arthropoda > Insecta > Lepidoptera > Noctuidae > Xestia > Xestia rhomboidea. The sequence continues at coordinate 10,900,854 of OY970772.1, forward strand.
CTACTTTTCAAATAAAAGTGTTTATTGACACATAGACTTTGACGTGTTTTGAGAGTGCGTTGCGTTTCACGAAAAACATGCTACTTAAAACAATAAATTATAAATAAGTGATGTTTTAGAAACTTAAGCAAGTGTGCCACAATGTTTTTATGCGAAAGATTAAAAGGCTAAAAGATTTTTGGATTTCTTGCATATTCCATATTAATTCTTTCTTAGATTCGGGACTGTGTGTAATTAAAAAACAAGAAAGTGATCTTTTAAGGGTTGGCTTTTTTCATATTTTTCATGTTTTTCTTTTTGTTATACAATAAACATTTATAAACACAAATGTCGTTGTAAAAACAAACCTTGTGACAAGTTTGAAATGTTAACAAAAGCAGACACAATATAAGAAAACTCAATAAAATACAAATGTTCGGTCATGTAAATTGACGCCATTAATCCAATGAAAGATGGATGATGGCGCCAACATTTGAATTTTGGATTCATATACATACCTTAAGGTTTAACTAATCGAGTCAAAAGTTTAAACTCAATTTCATCACGTACAGTGAAGGCCGAAAATATGTCATATCTATCATAGGATAATAAATAAAATCGGAACTTTGTGATAATTCGAAGTAATCCAGATTTTTAGAAACAAAAAAAGATTTATACCTATATTATCATGCTTAATCAGAATCATTGTAAATTAGCCTTTTTTATTGTCAGATATCTTAGTTAAAGAACAACACATATAGATTTACCTACACCTAAATATTATGGTAAATAAAATAGGAATCTTATTTCTCACAACAATCAAAACTTACGGTAAATGTCATATATTAAATTTAGTTTAGGGATATGTTTTGATACATATTTTCACGCTTCAATGCGTTTCACCTACATGCTGTATTCCGTGAATTCGCGATCCGTCACCAGTACGGGTGCCTCGTTAAAATTCAGTAAAGCCAAGAACACATTACAAACGAATAAGCACACTTGGTCTTAACAATTATAGCCCAGTTTAAACACGCTTTGCAACCGAAATTAGGGACGCGTTCCGAAATACTGATATGTCATAAGAGCTATTATATTTGTTTAACAAAATTTGGTGTGTAATTATTATAATAAAGTCTCTTCAAACGTTTCTCTTGTACTTGGTTGATTTAAGTTAGTGTTTCGTTTGGGCTTGATCCCGTAACTTGTGTGCGCAGCGGGAAGGACACCCACGTAAAAATGTTTTAATTTATTTAGTATGAAGCCGGTGTGCGTACAGAATTTGAAAATTAACCAGGCTGTATAATGTACGTGGTAATGTATGTTTGTTGGTAATTACACTAAACTTTACATAGTGATTTTAGAATTCGAAGGGAATGGGCAAGAAATTGTATCGTGAATTTTGGGGTTTGTCTCCACCGATCACGTTTTCAGATCACGTTAGCCACGGATCATGGCGAGTTGTATCCACTGATATGGCATACATATTTCGGTTGGTCACTCATAGAAATTACTAGAGTCTACACACACCATAAGGTCCTCATAAAGGTACCTATGATGTAAATATTCATACACCGTTCGTAAGCAACACAAACAACTCAGTGAAAGGGAGTTTAAGAGCAAAGTTTACATGGTACGTAACCGTAGAATATATTAACATTAAAGTAAGGAAAGATATTCGCACTCAACACGTTATTATTGTACGTGGTTCGAGTGATATCCTTACTTGGCAACTTGCAGTTTAAAATAACACTCTAGGGTACATGGACATCTAGCCCACTAGCGGTCTTTCTCGTGTGGAATTAGAAATTACTAGCTTATGCCCGCCGCGTGAGGTACGATAATTGTCCTACGGGATCATACTACGGGGATAAAAAGTATCCTATGTCTTAATCCAGGTTATAAACTATTTGTGTACAAAATTTCATAAATCCGTTCAGTAGTATTTGCGTGAAAGAGTAACAAACATCCATCCTCACAAACTTTCGCATTTATAAAATTTGTAGGAAGTAGGATAGGATAGGACGTAAAACCTTGATGCTATTAAGACTACTAGATTAAGTGGTTCTAGATAGTTTATGAAACTTCGTTGGAAAGTAGCTGTAGGTACAGATTTCAAATTGATTAATGTACATTTAATATCTTAATTGCTGTTCAATAATAATCTGTTACAGAATAAAATTACGAGTCGCTTTTCAACTCTGTACCTGTCTAGAGAGAATAAGGATTAACCCGTCACGGTCGGCCGTAACAAAATAAATTTCAATAAACCAGAGCTTAATTCACAAAATACCTTACAGTATTTTCAAATCCCTGGTTTCAAAGAATTATAGCTACGAACGTTGCGAAATCTTTTCGATCCAAAAATAGTTTTTCAACATTTTATATAACGTCTCGGATTATGAAATCGTCCATTTATTTTACGGCGAGATTTTCCTAAGGTGGGACGCGTGACTACCTTCAATATTGCTCCGTCCCCGTGGCTCCCAATAACACATTTTTAAGGATTTGTGTCAGGATCATTTTATATGAAAGGGAAAATATTTCCGAAGCTCAACGATGGAATAAAGCTTTACAAAATCTGTCTTTCATCTTTAACATTAAATATGTATTGGGTGAATGTTAGCGCGATTATCGTCTGCCTTCAGAGGATTACAACGTTTATAACTCCACTACGAGCTATTATATCGCAGTATAATATTATATTGTGCGATCATTTCACTTTAATGTTAATCCGGTTTTCAGACATCAAACCACAAATTAAATAGCATTATGTTTGTTATTTATGTTGAGAACTTAATTCCAAAACTGTTCATTGTATGTACAATCCGTATTGTTGAAATCCAATTGTCTATTCCAGTCCTATTCCCATACCCAGACTATCGTATCGTAAATTACTACACGCAGACAAAATTACTTACACGAATAGCCCGATAATATGTGGCAAGTACGTTTAAAATTAAATTTTGTGAAATTCAAAGTTTCTCTTAGATGTTCTATTACTTAATCCGATTGGTGCCGATTGTTAAATCGCTTCAGTGTGTATCCATTGAAATACCACTAAATCTGAGGGCACTTCTAAGTGAAAATTTGCCGTCAGTTCCAAGGAAACGAGCCGGCGAATTGGCTACCAGCCTATTAAACGTAATGTCACATTCATTTGCAATTCAAGAGTCCTCAGTCTGTATTATGCCTAATAAAATTTACATATTTAAATTAAACTGAGAAATAACAAGATACTGTAACCATCATGGCGCTTAGATTGCATGGACGTTTGTATTTTTAAATACACATACATATACTTTCATATCTTCCGAGTTTTCATGACATTTTTAATTTAAGTCACGACGAACAAACGGAGTCTCGTGATCCCGGCTGTGTGAACTCACGCCCTGAATAAATTAGTTTGCGCGCTGGATGAGAACTAACTCAAACAGCTGACTGAAAATAGTAATGTTATTGTAAGGTCTAGCTTGTGTCAACTTGCCGACGTAGCACCTACCATCAAATCTGCATTTTACACGAGATGCAAAAATGAGAGGTCATTCGCCTCGACGGGCTTGCATTGCAAACAGAGCTAATTAATCCAGTATTAGTCACCACGAATGTCCGGCATTCGATGCGTCTCCGATACGTCGGCCGGCGGTCACGCCTCAGTTGACAGATGAAGCTGTCTAATGACGTTATCTTAGCGTACACATGTTGATACCTGACTAGTTCATTCAGTTGTAAATGTGTGGAATTCAGCACAATGTTGCTGGTTGCTTTACCGGTTTTAAATCAGAACGAAGCCTACGCGATGTCAAATTGTCAAGCGCGCAATATTCATGATTGTATCCGACCTTTTACAATTAGCCTATCTACATGATGGTATCAAGAGAAGAATGTGAGGAGCTTTAAAAAGTGATTCACTCGTTCGATGCAAAGCTACGTTTTACTGATATGAGTGTCGCATCATAACAGATAGGCAGGTTACGTCACTCGGGCTGGCGACCTTTGACATCAATCAGTCGGTGCAATATGATAATGTAGATAGCTTCTCTGTGATACCAATATTTGTCACATGCAGCGTTCAATATTTGTTGTGTGATGACGCTAATATGAATATCGTCCAATTTCATCAAAAATTGGCTGGATTTTAGAGATGGAAATGCGTTGCTGAGTAAATATTTTAAGACTAAATTCTGAGGCAGACACGGGCCACCTGGGTTTTATTTTTGCGACCGCCAGCTTGAACTAATTAGACGCAAATTCCTTAGCATATAATGTAGAGCTGTATATTCGTTATTAAATGTTCGAAAACTTTGTAAAAAATACAAAGCTACGCTAAATATTTTCTCTCTAATCCTTCATCAGCTTTAGGGTCCCAGCTTATCTAACTGAAATATACCAGCTATTATACATTTTGCCCGATAAACGATATGTTGAAATATATTGCCCAATATTCCGTTACCATCGCAGCTTTCGAGAAAAACACCATTCATGTTTCTTAAATAGGCTAACATTGAAAGTTATCGAAGAAAATATCGCCTAACGCCCCAGCACACTGATAAAATATTTTAAAACATATTAAATTGAAAAATATGGTGACATTTTATTGCTTATAATTTGAACGTAAAGAAAAGAAAGCTCAGAATATTTTTAACATTATACAAAATTGTTAAAACATTTTTATATATTTAATATTTTTTTGAAATAAGTTTAACAACATATTTACATGCAATAAAATGATGAACTAAACATTATGATGCATACAATTGTAAAGAAAATTTAGTCAGTAGGCAAATAAAATGGTCATGAAAGCAAGCTAGTAAAGACAGGTCATAATTTTACAGAAGTTTACGATCCAATTACGAAATAGTGTGATGAGGGCCAAGTTTATAGCAGTGCTATCGGCGATGTGCCGGTGGATACCCCCGAGTGTACTTAGCTGATACCGTTAATTTTAAGTGCATGCGACAGTAGGTGAAAGTCCATAGACGTTATAACTCACTACGATAAAGCTGTAAAGATAAGAGGAATTGACTATTTACACAAAGTAGACTACATTTTAATGAAAGTTAAACAATAAAGGCAATATTTTGTACGAAGCCTGCTAAATCATATCTGCAGATAAAGTCCGGTGTTAAAAAAACTTTCGTAAACTCGTTCCAAGTTAAATCTGATAAACTCGGATTAATAACCAACACGGTAGTGGGTTAATTTCATTTTAATAGCATAATTAAAAGTTAAAATATTATTAATTAGTCGTTTTTTGAGTCAATTAACAACCGGAGTGTTTTTATTTTTATTGGTGGCTCAACCGAAATGAGTCAATTTGGACACTTTAAAATTTTATAAGAGTAGTAAAGTTAGGACAAAACAAACAATATAAATAAACATGAGCGGTCTAAATTCGAAACGTAATTAGTGTAATGGAGCCGGTGAATCCGGGTTGTATTTTAAAAGCCGTAAAACCGTGGGGCGGTCGCCATAGGCCGGAGTCGGGAGTGGTCGGCGATGCTCGGTGACATTCGCTTTTACACTGCAAGTCACGTGGACTAATGAATCCACTCACCTTCACGTCCGAACCCACCTTTGTAAATAATTTAATCAATCTGTTTATTTTGACACTTTACAAATTAAGCGGTGATGCTTCACAAGCTGATTAAACGTCACGGAATGACAGGCTTTTAAGTATTTTAAGTTTACATTCAATAAATTATGAATGAAGTCGCGTTTACTACAAAACAAATGAAGAAAACAGTGACGCGGCTGTTTGAGCTTTCGTCGATAATATTTTCAGGGCAAGATTTAGATCCCATAGAAGTACTTCGTCATTCATGGATCAACGAAAGGGTCGTCGTAACCTCTTTTCGCGTAGTTTGAACATAAAAAATGTTATCAGTCGAGCAAGGGAGGCATGCAAGTCATGAAAACAATCAAATAAATCCTCCAACGGGGTAAATGTTTATATGTGTGGAAAATTTATTACGGGACTGTGGGTTTGTAATAAAACTGTGATAACGATCGCTATAAATAAATGACCGTTTTAGAGATATTAAATGTAATTAAAAATAATGTTTCTGGTTATTTAACAATTCATGGCGGTGTGATTATTTTGTTTTCAACGTAACGATTCACACAATTAATTGAAATTTTAGTTAAATACCTTTCAAAGGTAGTTATTTTAAATAGTCCGGTTATGAACTATACAGTTATCGCATCAATAACTAAGCGACCAGCGCGGGTATTACCCGCGTCAGACGCGGGATATGCTCCGACACAAACAGCAAAGCTCTAGTAAGCGTTACATCCATTAACGTATCGTAAACTCACAATGCAAGTCACCAAACTAATGACTGCCCAGTTTTTAGACTGTTCGACGTGAATTCGCAATCACCCCTTTGCATATGAAGTTTAAAGTAATGGCTTCGGGGAACATTTTACGGACGACGCCGACGGTATATAGGTAGCACCCAAGCACAAACTACTATACGTTTCATAATGACTGTAAGACCATGCGAGCACGTACACAAAGTACGGTTTGGACCAGAAATTACGACACTTTTTACTTTCGTAGAAGCGCAGGCCGCGGGGAACATATGGATGAAGTATTTCGTTTGAATGATTTCTGGCATTTCTGTGAATTTGCTGTAACACTGTGAAATGGAGGGATTATTCTGTGGTTTATTTATACTTTGCTTTGTACTCATAAAGTTTTCAGTTCTATGGAACAGAAGCTCTGTCCTTTGACAATCCAGTAGGAAATAGTACATTGTTACCCTAGGGGTGAAAGTAACTTATTTAGTCCCGAGACGGGGTGTGGTGCCTGAGCGCAGCGAGGGCGCTAATAGTTCGAGGGACTAAATAAGTCTTTAACCCGAGGTAAACACTGTGCTTTTCATTACGAATACAAGGAAGAAAAAATAAAAACACGAAAAAACAAATGAAGATGGGATTGCCGCTTTCCCGCCTATTTTGTTGTTTTTTCTGTGGCCGGCCAGCTATGAGCTATTCAGCTATTACCTATTATTCATTTTCATCATCGAAAAAATGGTAAATATTTTGCCCAAATCTATGTTATTTTAAAGAAATAGTTGGAATTTTATTATAATAAAGTTATTTAAAAATATATATTCTTTAATTAATACTTAACTTTATGTTATTTCAATTTTACATCGTGGCTGTATAGAAAAATGGAACATGGTTCAAAAACGAACTATTTTTTTTTTTATAATTTGACAGTTGTCAGTTGAAAACGATTCTCCCTAGGGCTGAAAAGTGTTACTTTCAACCCGCTCCTCAGGCAACTTCAGACCTACTTTCAGAGTATGAGTAATGAAAAATATGTTACTGTCGTACTCTGCTTTTTTTTTTTTCTTATGGAAAATCATCAAATGACTCCTCCCACTCTGGGCGGAGCAGGAGGGAGTGTCAGACTTTTACTGACTAAAACCCATCCATGAACCTCCCGAAACAACCGTGTCTGACTGACTCTGCTTCTCGTTACTTTCATACGATTTTTTGTTCAAGCTCGCAAACGGATTTTCGGACAATATTTTGTTCATTTCATGCATGCCATCGGAAATCCCTTACCAGGAAAGCCTGTCCGAAACAATTCATATGAAATACGGAAGATCCCAATTGTATTCTACGGAATTCCAATAATATACCGTGAAGGGTTCCTATTTTAAGATCTCCTTTCCGATAGACCTTTCGTGCTTGCGACTATATCAATTGGCAGAGTTATGGGAAGCCGACTGGCATACATACATAAATATATTTGTGACTTTTAGACAGGAGACAGACAAAAGCTGACATCTGACAACGCCTGTACCTACTACCTCTATAAAAATACATAAATTGAGTGAATTTGTCTTGAACATTTTTCTTAGATTTTCTGCTCTATTTTTGCCGGATACTTAGTTACAATTTTTAAACTGTATGTGGTTTCATTCTTTGCGTTAAGTAAGGCATTCCGTTAAGGTTTAATTTGTTAATTACTGAATGGCGTGCCAGTAAACATTACAAATAAATGAAAACAGACAGGCTCGTTTTGGTACAATGTGTTAATTATTTTTTCCTTCGAACATTGTTAACAAAAATTATTGACACGACATTAATGTTAAAAGTTTTAGGAATGTCCTTTATTAACCTTAGAACGAAAATAGCCTCTGAAACCTAATTTATTTCTTGTGCTCACATACCTAATTACGAAGGGTTTATTCAATTAATGCTTTAGTTTCGGTAAGTGCCAATGGCTTTGGGGAGTCGCCGACACATCAATCATTTTCTCATCCACTTTATGTCAACTTCAAATTTTGATACTAGGATGATGGATGGCCGTTTCCACAATGTCACCGCACGGCCGTGGAACCCTCGGTTATGAAGTAACAAGCACTCGTATGAGGAGGAGCGGCTCCAGACTAAATGAAATTTCGACAGTCGCTGCAGAGACCATTAACATATAAATCAACGTTCATAACTCGTAGACTTTGGTTTACGACGTTAAAATAAAAATGAACCGAGTGGTCCCCGTCACCGCTCCCGGCGGTTCAGGCGACGATACAAAACGAACAAATAAGATTTCTTCCACCACGACTGGAAATACTTAAGACGGAATTGTTTGAGAATTGCGCATTGTTGTCGTTTGTATAAATAAATCGGGCAAAGTTTAAGGTTACGTTGTTAAGCGTTGTTTTAACGTTTATTGGTATTGACTGCGTCCGAAAATGTTTGTGAACAGGTTGTATGTCAGTGGAATGGAACAATTTCAGAGCCAACGGGTCTGGTAATCAGACAAAACGGTCAATTACTTGTGAAATAGTGGAGGTGTCGCTGTGCTGGCGGCGAGGCGCGGTGGTGGTGGGCTGGCGGGCGGTGGCGACAGGGCGCGCACGATCGCACGCGTCGCTCACCGGAAAAATGAACCTCTCATGAAATTTAATGTGGAAATGTCTTGAAACGACGCCAAACCCGCGCTTGAATTATTTATGATCCGCTATTTTAATGGCGTCCCCCTTCGTTCATTACAGTAAGAGAGTTTCCTAATTTCGAATGCGAAATAGGTGTTGCAATTCCTTATTATATTCGACGTTATGAGCGAAATAAAACGTTGCCAATTATTTATTGTTTTCGTCCACTTCATAAAGAAGTGGAAATGCATTCATTGTGGAGTACACAGGAAGTGTTCTGTCTGCTTGTTGCGAGAATGTAATATGTTAATATACAAAGTACAGTTATTTATGGTGATTCTGTTTTGTTTTTGTCGCGAAATTCCCAGGGGGAAGTTAAATGGTGGTGTGGCTTCAGTTAAAGCCAACTTGCAGGTTTGTGATGCAGTTAGGATCCCGTGGATTTGCTCAACTGACAGAAAAAGTTGTTCCAACTCACATAGTACTTTATAAAGCTAAGAAAATAAAAGAGCACCGAATTTTTCTGTACCGTCGGTAACATACTCGTATTAAAGTTCGTGAGCCAAATAAAACCTCTTACTTTTGTCTTTTATGTACGGAAATATAAAGAACTCGCATTACATAACCTTGCTATTACTTCACCCCTCATATGTAAATGAATACAACAGTAAAAAAAAAAGTAATTTGATTAAGTACTAATCAAATATTTACTTTGGTATTATTTGAACTTTTCCCTAAACCTTTTTAGTTGCCGTAAAATAATAACTCATATCTTTTCTATTCATCCACATTATGAATTTATATTATTTTTGGTATAGAAAGCAATAACTTAGCTAGATATGGTAATTTATCATCATCAAACCGCCATGTAATTGATTACTGTTGAACATGAACCGTTCCTATAAGCTACTGCCGGCCATTCTGAGTAATATTGCTATAATCAAGATGCTTCATAGACTGCGCAGAATGATAGCATTAGTGAGTACACAGGTGCCGCTGTACCCGTGAATAATCTAGTAATATCAGGACACCCACAGGGCACGTTGAGGTGGTCCATTCTTATAAAAATAACACTAAAGAGTTTTCTTTTAAAAAAGTATTCCTCTCACAACCTTACTCAGTAGTTTTGCTGTATAAAATGTGAGTTTCAACTCCCTCGCGACGTGAAGACGACAATGTATACGTAGACACCTCAGCACTTTATAACGACGCCAAACAAGCGCATTGTGGGCAGTAGTCCTGTAGCCAGGAGACGCGTATTGTCGCGCGATCGATCGCAGTAAATCAGAGCCCACGCAACAGGCTGCCTCGGAATACGACCATCAGCGAAATATACCACAAATCGTAAACACATCGATAGCATAACTTATACGCCACATTGTGAGGGCGTCAATAAAATAAATAAAGCTGTTACCATCCGTGTGCTATGCGCTGCACTGCAACTTCTAGCAAAATTTGCGTGAAACAGGTCAATTGTTTTATGTGCTACGTTTTTCGAAAGTTTTATTGCTTTGTTCGTTGCTGTTTTAAAATTGTTTTAATTCGATTTACCTTTGTAACTTTCATGTAAATTTTGCACCGTAATTAAATGATAGAAGTTTGGCAAATAAGAGTAAAATACTCCAATCGAACAACTAAAAACATCAACTTATTAAATACAAAGACAAGAAAAATCAATAAGAAAGGTACCCTCAATAATGCCAAACTAAATACTTGATAAATTCAAGTCGGTGGAAACGTGGGGCGAACAGTCGGCGGCACGAAAATGTTATGTAAACAGCGGAGTATATCTCAACTGTGGCCCCGGGTCGTCCTACTGAATAAATAACGCCAAAGCAAAAGCAAACTCAAACAAAAGTAAATTTATTCACCAAATACGACGATTAATACACGATCTCACGACAGATTTATACTCGTGCCCAGAAGAATGAGTATACGGACGACTATGTGAGCATTACTACAAATATTATTAGTGGATATGTCGAGATATGTCGCGCGACAAACTGTCGAGATTGTTTGGACAGACGTTTATTATATTCTTGGTAATGATAAATCAATGAACTCGTGAAAGTAATTTTCTTTGCTAAGAATAGCGTTCTAACAAGAAAAAAATCCTCTAAGAAAAATACCAAGAAACTGTTTTGGTAATTTTCTTATAACACGTTTCCCAATTATAGAAATGAATCGCAAAAAAGTATAACCAAGGTATTCTTGTAAGCAACTTGAACTTGAACTTGTTGTCTTGTGTAGCTTGTGCTTGTCTTGTAATGATCAGCAGGCCTAGCCAAGTTACAAACGATTCGTATCGATTCTCTTTCTACAATTGAAACGTTAAGTCACGTGGTCAAAACAAACGAATATAAACTTTCGTAGACAAGTTTACATCGATCAAGATGATAGAATGAAATGTATTCGTTTCTACAATCGTGATCCCTACATCCCATATAAATCGTAGCCAACTTACAGTTTTGACTAAACTTTAAAATTTCCATTCGTTTGTTTTGACCACGTGACTTAACGATGATAGATGTCATTCCCATAAATTTGGTTAGTTTTCTATAGCGTTAACGATTGTAGATTGTCAACTTGGCTAAGCCTACAGGTCAGCTCGTCGATCGAGTGTACTAAAGGAATGTTTCAGAGGCTTTTGTACGGCCCTGGACTGCAATAGACTTACTTGAGATGAGAACTTTATTAAAAACATCTTATTGGTCGACTAGTGCTCACGCAGGACAGTTTAGAAAACTAGAAAAGCTTTGAATTAAAACAGGCTAGTAAGCCATTACGATAAAACTATGAATCTGACTTGATTATCGATAAATGTCTAAATGCCGATCGAAAGTGTCGTGAAACTCTGTCTAACCCCTGTTAGATCAAAGAAGTGACAGTCCTCTTCATTATTTCGGTCCTTCCCAATTTGTATAAGCATTGAATACGAAATTCTGTCAATAAGCATCTTAATAAAACGTAAATAAATAGAAGCAGTGTTGCTGTCATAAAGGGAAAATCAGCTTTGGAACGGAAATTGAAGTTCCGTGGCTGGGGGCGCGCGGGCGCACTCCGGAAGCTCCGCCATTAAGTCCACTTCCAACGCTTTATACAGTTACAGTAATTATTATTATTTCATTTAAAAATCAGTGATAATTTAATTTTTACTTTGAAACTGCAAGGAAGCTAAAGCTTGATGTATGAAGTCAGCATTGCGATGGGTATGTTATTGTAGTGTCGATTGCAACAGTTATGGCCTTTCCGATGTCGTTCAGTCGGAATCTAATACCGCACTTCTACATTAAGTGATATCCTCACTTTTATTTCAGTCCATCCAAAGGTGGTCGGTAAGAGATCCTGCGCGATAAAACCGCCGATTGTTGAACATGTTTTTTTCTTTATGTGGGGTACAACAAAATGAGAAATTTATACCTATCGACGCGCAAACTGTTACCATAAATTCAGTACATGCTAGATCGACCATTGAGTTTTTATGATCACAATTTTTGCGTCGATGTCGTTTAGTCTTACACCGTGTATAACTATTATAAATTCTTCCTGAAAAGCAAAACAACAGTTTAGTACGTAGGTCGTTAACGATAATTTAATGAAATTCAATCACTCAATTGTATACAATAGACGGACAATAAATTAAATAGAACCATTGGCTACCAAACGATTTACTACAACGATAAACATAGAAATTGTTTACAGTTTGACGGACAAGCCACTAAAATAATGATTAATATTCATCACAAGCCGACAGATACTGTTTGGATATTACAGAACACAGAATAATAGATAAAAGTTCTCACGTAACGGTCCATGATGTTCTTTGTTTTGTCTGGGACTAAGACAAACAAATTTTAAGGATACGCATCCCTGAGTCCAACATGTGGTGTTATTTCTATTTAAATTTTGTTGGATAACAAAACACAGAGTAAACTTTCTGTGAAAATAACGTACACGTGTGCCTACCGGGCCGTTTCACAAAGACCTGAGCTTTGTAAAAACGGAAACTAAATTATTGTTTGCATTGAAATAATTATTCGTTGATGCCATTCTTTCTCACGACGGCGCGGCGGCGGAAAAGTCCAGATGTGACAAGACCTTTGCACCTACAACAAATAGTTTCTTCTATCACCCAATCAGTTGTTGACTGAGGCGATGATAGAAATTGTGTTATAATTATAACATAATTATGTACATAATCCTACATAATTGTGTGTACGCAAAAATTCAAAACTGAACAAATTGTACGACAGCCGGGTTCAGAAGGATATGAAAAAAAAAGTAAAATTGATAAAAGGTAATTGTATATTTTTGGTACATTCGTTTTAAATTCCCCAGCACTGTGCTTTTTGAATTAAATACCTCTACAAAAGCTATGCTGTGGAGAATGTAATGTAGATTTCTTTCATTTACCAAATCTTGTTTGGTAGTAACGTTCTCTTCATTTAATTCTATATTTATGACATCCTTTTGTAAATGTTTGTGCGATGAAAATGGACATATTTTGTTTCCGAGTCATGGATGTTTATAAGTATAATAAGTATGTATTTACAAACAACAAAAAGTATCTATGTAGTATGTCAACTATCTGGTGTCCATGACACAAGCCTCGTTGCTTAGTGTGGCACTAGATGGCGCTGTGTGTAATGTCCAGCAATATTTATTTATATTTTCCTCTGATTTCCCAAATTACAAGTATAAATATTTCTTTACACAACAGTATGTTCAAAGACAAGACAAGACGTTCGACAATTCGTAGAATCGACTACCGCAGATCAAACCGCGTAACGTCATTCTTGGAAAAAAAAATCAATCCTTATTGTACAAAATTCTGAAGAATATTCTTATTGAAATAACAATCATCGGAACCTCAGATTGAATCAGCAAATCTCGGCTAACATTACCTGAGGTATTTCTGCTTCTCGAATAATATTAGCTTACATTATTAACGTCAGTACCTACTAAGTAATATTGTGGATTTGTGGTGCAAGTGACAATGGATCAGGCCGGATTGTGATTGAGGATTTCGCTCTGTCAGATGTCTGGCTTATAGGAGAGCCGCAACTGTCGTGTCTGCGTTTGTTGTGACGTCAGAATGAGGTCGTTGCATAACTACATTATGTATTGGTAATTTGCTTGTAGATATTGTGAATTGGACTGTAAGCTGACTTAGGGATGCTGAATGGCACAACTAAGTCCATCCATACGTTTAGGCATAAAGCTAAAATCTGATATTTTCAGTAGAGTTTAATATTGTTGAAACAAACTTATGTTTAACAAAATGAAACAACTCAATTTATTTACATTTGTTCAACCTTTTGATCTCAATAATACCTAGTCAAACTTTAAAAGCTTCCTACGCAAAAGCTAAAGTTAGGATAGGTCGAAGGTTAATTATTACAATTCACTCTAGTGTTTGGTTTCTAAACCAATTTTCTGTTTATATAAATAACTTTCAGAATATATTGATCTCAGAGAACCAAAATTTATTTATCGGAGAAAGTCATGCAGATGGATGACAACAAAGAATTTAATAAAGTGGCATGTGGAATGCGCTCAAAGCACAATAAATCGCAATTGATTCGCCAAATGGCGTCCTCAGCTTACTCAGGGAAGGCCGGAGTGACTTAGGCACAAAGAAAGCGGTTTATGGCGTAATCTCGAGCCGCGATGCTGGGGCACGCGTCTCGGCTCCGGCCCACATTAAACCCACATTAGGTCTCCATCGATTACGACTTGACATTTTGTTACGCGAAGGTTATTTTACGTGATGTCGCGAAAAATGTCTTTTTCGTGTACCGTACCAGTTTGTGCTAGCGTTTTGTTTTGTTGATCTTTTCTGAGTTTTTGTTTAGATCACTTGATTTTATTAGGCTAAGTTTCAAACGTGACACAAACAGTGTGTACGCTTTCACGGTTTATAACGGCGGCGTATAACTAAACGTGCACTGGGATATCATCCGTGATTTTCAACCTTAGTAAGCTTCCCCATAGTTCATAATAGCTTACAATACATCGTTGAAAATCACGGATGATATCCCGTAAGAGACAGTGTAAGTTTAGAAGTGAAACAGTTGCGAACAAAAGCTAACATGAGATTCGAGATAACATGCCTTAGCTCTACAACTGCTAAAATAAGCATCCAGTTGAAACAATAATAGCTCGAATTCGAACCCGCGCTGTAACTAGACAAAACAATGGTAACTTAGATGATCAAATTTTGGTCTACAGAACTGAGTCAAAATACGCAGTCAGTTGTTTGGATTTCAAGTCGACAGGTAATTCAACTCGACTAGTTACTTGTTATGCCCAAAGTCAAATATTGAAATTGTTACTCAAATAATATCCACACTTTATCGGCTACATTTCAATTCTTTATTGATAAAGGTATCGAAATAATTGCAAAAAGTTTTAGGAGAAATCCAGATAAGTAAAATTTTTTTACAGCTAAGAATCTTCAAGTACAAAGTTCTTAGACTGCTTTTATTTTTATCTTATAATGCTTATATGTTATTAAACAGATGAAGTATTCCTGATATGAAACACTCTGAAAAATATCTAATTACTACTTTGCGTGTAGAAAGATGAGCAGAGCACAAACATCCTATAAATTATTATTAATCCACTTGTAATATTATCACAGCGCGCTTGTTTGTCTGCAATATCAATATACAGACTGAATCAATTAACGGGACTTGCCAGTTGTAGATATATTATCTCCTGGTCCAGTAATAGAATATATTTTATCCTGCCCATAAATTACCTTCTGAACAATAAATAATCTCGAAAACAGAGCGCTTGGGCCTGGGCCTCGCCCTGGGCCTGGCCTGAGGCAAAAGGCGCTAAAGGCAGAGATGATAATAATTTAGCGAAGCGTATAACTATCACTCAATAAAGCTGTGTAGTGGCGCGTACAATATACATCACAGGGTCTAAACAGATTCGGGCCACTTGACGGGCTTCGGCAACATTCTCAGCACAAAGCAATGAAAGCGGCTTAGTTGAGAGAAAGGGGATTAGAGCATAATCTGCAGTGGAGCGGTTGACATACGGCCGGGTGCCCGGGGCGAGGCGGCGAGGCGGCGTGGCGGCGCGGAGCCGAGCCGTGGAGCCGTGGAGCCGTATGTCCACGGCAAATACGCGGCGGCAACAACCACACAATGACTGTTATCGAAGCACACAGATGCGACAATTGACTCCACGGGCTTTTTCGAATGGTGTTAGGAGAGAAGCTCTTCTCCATAGAGATCTATCTATGCTTTGGAATGTCCAACTACAGTATTTTCGCAGTTTGTATGCCTTGTGACTGGAACTGTAGCTACATTTTGTTGTTGTCTTTGTTTCGACAGTTCAAAAATGCTCAATACAACGTAAAAAAAATCATTTGTTTTCTTATGATTTGGTAACCAATCGGAACCGTGACGAATCGAGCATAACTCCCTGTAACTGCAGGCCTACTTGTAATAAATGCTTTGATTTTGTTTTATTGAGCTCTGCTTGTTTTTTGTTAAACATGTAGATAGGGTTCAATTATGTATTTTTGCACAGCTCCTCGAACGCAGGAGGCCTGTGACTCTTCAGTGAGAATATTTTAAGCTAATAATGCTATGATATGCTGCGTTCAAAATTGCGTATTTATAATTATATATTTGATTCTATAATTAACAAGAAGAGAATAGGATAAAGTCATAGAATATACCACTTTGAACATTGGTCTTGTATTCTATGTCTAAGTACCTATAGTCGTTTTAATGCTAGGTATTATTTGAAATTACTGCTTTGTGGTTTTTGTTGCTGGTTGCTACTTTATTATTATCGGCATTAGCCGTATGATTGGCTATTTCATTAGGTGTAATTAAACTTAGTACGTATTTCCAATTAAAATTGAATTGTTTTTGTGGTGGCGTGTTCATTTGTTAATTAAAATATAATAGAATGCAGAATATTATTTTATTTTTCTTGCTGTGGAATTGAATATTAGCAAAACTCAATGTTCCGATAGGGTTTCAAACTGAATGAAGAGTTTCCCAAAAGTAGTGTTTGTAAAGTGGTTTGGGTTGATTACTAAAATAATACTAATGATGAAATTATTATTACTAACTAAATACATACCGACATGCTGATACACATAGTAATAAAATGAATAATGCGTACAGTCTTTACACTTAATTTCCATTTTAGATTCGCAATTATCGTGAACTAGTACGTATATCTCTAGTGGATCGCTAGAACCTCATAAATTTCATGAACTGATAGCTGGATTCTACAATGAAGTGATTTAATAAGGGCCAGACTAACATAATTCAGAGAGTTTGCGAATAAATCAAAGTTGTGCACCTACTCCGCATCAATATCAAGTGGCGGTTCTGAACTTATTCTATATTTTCCATTATGTTTGACTTCAATGTAATACTTATTATTTATGAAGTTGAAAGTTTTATGTTTTCCAAAATCCTCTTGTTTCAGCTTTAATAAAATACCTGGATAACTTTGTAGGGAATTACCCGTAAGGACCATTATAACTTTTATGGGTTTTTAAAAGTTGTTTACTGTACCAGTGTTTTCGCAACGACGGCCAGTGAACTTGAATCTTTTGTAACTTTTTATTTCAGAGGCGGATATTTCCTAACTCTTGTAATAGAGAAGTATGAGTACTATGATGATGATATTTTATAACTCTGAATACAATGTAAACCAAGTTAAAGGTTATTTCAGCTGATGTTAATGAAGTATTCATTAATTAAAGAATTCGCATTTTAAAATGAAGTACATGTGCATATTTTTTTTTTATGTAAATTGTAACAAAACCTCACAATGACCATAATTCCCTACCACGAAAATAATGAAACAAATAAAATACCTTATGACATGTTTAAGCTGCACTCTATCCGTCCAATTCTGAAAAAGAAAAGAAACACAACGTTAGACATAATGGAAGCAACGACGACATAATAAAAGTGATATAAAAACGTCGTAATGTCAATATGACGAGGAAGGCATACGTCAACTGATTAGTGTGTCCTGAGCGTGTGAGAGAGAGCTTGACCGCCTCAATTGACCGATAATAGAGCCGACACCCACATGCGGGAATATTGACTTACAATAAACGTCACATATTTCTTAATAAACAAACAAGAACACGTCAGTGTGACGACGTTGACAGCCGTCTCAGTGAGCAACCATCATTAAAGCACTTTACGTATCCGACACACACAATTACACCTACACAAGGTGCAAATAAATCACCGCTTTCATACCTATTTACTGTTTATTTACGTCCCTTGTTTGATAACGTACTGTCACATCGGCTATAATTACGTCTACGTGTTGTAGCATAAATAATAACCGACCACAGATAATTTATTGAATATTCAGTCAATTATGAAGTAAATGTTTGTTTTCAACGGATTATATTAGACGTGTTTTAAAAGTTCTATACGATTAATGTGACTGGCTGTCGAGACTATCAAGCTAAAATATTATGGAAACATTAAGCAAACTGGAAAAAAAAATTGATGGACATTCGAATTTATTATTGTTTGGAAATTAAAAACCTGATAGTCATAATAATCATTATAAATATTGTTATAATGTTATTCATTAGATGGTATAATATAATATTATTAATAAACGCGTAGAAAAATAATTAAATCCGAAAAGAAACAAATCTTTTTCTCGAGTCGAGCTCTCGTATTTCGGATATTAGGAGTATTAGGGTATTGGAAATTCTGTTAAGCAACCTAGTTCAGATAATCCAGCCTTTGTAGATTACTGCTCTACCCATTGTGAACTCAATCCATTTGTTTATAAGTACTGGGGACTTCAATCATCGTAGAATTCTGGATCGGAATCGGTTGTTCATTACATTATTCATCTGCTTGGCGTCCAGACGACAGTTCATTAGCATTTTAAATTAAGTAATGAATTTACTAGGCAGGCGACCTGTGGAGGCGGACTAAACTTAAACGTACGTACGGACGGAATTAAACAGGGATATAAACCCAATTGCGGGACCTACATATATTTTGCAGATGCCTGGAGCAGCTCTTGTTATACCAATCAAGTCTTAAATGCTATAGCTTTACTCATAATTGTTTCTGCCGTTATAAAATCTTTTATCAAAATTCGGAAGAACGTTTTCCTTAATTTATTCACGCGTAACACACAACACATTTAACATATACATATTTGATAGCAACGTAATCACAAAATTTCAATACTCAATTCGCGAACGAAAATTCTTGTATGTTGAGCGTAGCATTGTAATATGAATAAAAAAAATCGTGCCAGAACGTGATACACATCTATAATAAGTGTTTGTATGGCGGCCTAATTCGTTGTAAAAAGCCCCGTCACCTGACTTACGGCATTATAATTACGCCGGCGGTACATAGATAAAGCTTTTTTTTTAATTTTGTAGGGCGAGCCGACTAAATTTCGAGTGAAGGTTAATCCGCGCCCACGCTGCGCACGAGACTCTAATCGTTCATTTGGATTACGATTATGTAGACGAATATGCATGAGGACGTTATCGCGCCATTGATTTTAAATGGGATAAGCCGTTGAGACGACTCACACCGGTCCCAGCCGATCATCAATTAGGTACTGTAAGCTGGTGTGAATCATGTTTATAATTCAACAACTAATACAGTTTCTTGACACCTGCTGGGTGAGCGTAGGTACATCTAGATATATTTTGTGCTTGTTATTTTTTATCGCTTCCTCCATAAAACTGTAGCACATTATTAGCACCACAATTTCTTTAAGACCTCCAAAAACTGGCAACATTCTTGACGAGCGAGCTTTTTATACTTTTTGTCCACATTTTTAAACGCCCAGTTCTCGTTAACTATTCAACGAGGTGACTAAACGATTATAATATTCCGTGATACTTGTTGGAAGTGTTTCGAAATAATTAGCTTATTTATATTCCCTTATAAGTTTTCTTTGATACGTCTGGCTTTGCTTGTATATCGTGTTTTATTTTCTCAAACTAAGTAACGTTAACTTACGATTTACTTTGAATTGCAAGCAAGTCAAACTTGGGCTCTGTGCTATATAACAAAGGCTGGACTTTGTAGCCGAGTTGATGAAAATATTAATAAATCTTTTAGAGTAGTTGATAGACCGAATCTATATCAATTCAAATTAACTTACAAATTCTGAACACTAAAACAATAGTCCGAGTTTGAGTACGACCAACTTTGCTCATTTTAAGTCTACAAAATCATTTGGTTTCGAATCAAACTTCATGTCTTTCGTCTGTATTTCAATATCGAAGTTCAAGATTCGAATGTCACTTGAGTCAACGTAGTTACGAACCATAATATTACTTGCAAAAGAGTTTTAATGGCCGAGGAGTTTTTACTGTCGTCACCAACTTTATCATAAAACATTTTATGCTTATAAAATGTCACTACCAGAAACTGCAAGCACGTAATCCTCGTCATTTGGAGTGAATATAATTGTGGAAGCTTCATTTATCTTAACAGGCCGACGTCAAGGACAGATCTGAAATACAAAGGACCTAGCTACATGTGAACTTGCCCCGGGGGCGTCGACAATGGCACCGGGGCCTAACAATAAGAGGTCTAAAATTTCATCGTGTCTTCTACTGAGAGATCGGTTAATGAATTGGGTCCATTATTTAGACTGTCAAGCTTCATGTCTGCGACGGATGTGGTACCGAAGAGAGATCCTATCTGTAAAGTGTTCGTGATAATCCTTGAATGGAAGGTTTTAGAAATTCCAATGATTTGAAATAGGAATAAATATTTATGGAAGTTTAACTTAAATGGTTTTTAGACCAGTCACTTAACTGTTTTATTTTAATAAGCTTTAAGTATTTAAGTAGGTAAGTTGGTGCCGTTTCACCATACTAGGTAGCTTGCAATCACATTCTGGGAGCCGAATGCAGCATTGATACTTTAAATAATTATTTTATTGCTCAAGTAGTCATTTGATTTTGTAATGGACACATAATTATATATCTACTTCATACATGCCTGCGTTATTTTGATTGTAGCTCTCAAAGATGTCACAAAACTTAATTACGTTTAATGTCGTCATAACAAGCATCAAGTACTTTCAGGTTTACGTCGCTAACTCTTGACTTATGTCGACTAAGTTACGCCTTCTTTTAGGCTCGTATTGCATTAGTCGTAACTTGTGGTAATTACGCCCGTAAAGGGCCTGTCCCGTCGGCGTCACCTGTGATTACAAGCTCTTTCACCATAATTAATGGTGTGTTTTTACCTTATCTTATCACCTTAATATGTGAGATAACTTAAGGTCTGTTTTACCACTTAAAGATATCTTCGAGATAAAAAAAATCCGAATGAGGTTTTGTAAAAATCGAGTGGCTATCGCTGACGGGGAGTACTAATTGATATCATTATTTTTATCGGCCGCAAATATTCTTTTTATGTTTACCGATTGTGTTATAATCAGGTGTTTCCTTAAAAGTAATGTTGTAACGTTTTTACGGCTTAAAGCTTTTATGGAGGGATTTCGACTTATTCGTCAACTGGCGAGTGACTGCTGTTATTATTATTCTGAGATGACGAGTAATAGAGAAGTATGGAAGAATAAGATGACCAAATAAATTGCAATAAGGGCAAAAAACCACACCAAGTATAAATTCTATAATTAAATTATATCATCACCGACGATAATCCAGCGTATCCGGCAACATTGCGTAACGTTGCACAATACATTAAGGGGTGCGTGACAAACCGTAGTAATGTCACCTGCTTTATTTCAATTATTGCCCAAAGTAAGGTACGAATGTTGAATACCCTTACGTGACCGAACCGGAGTGTTTCCTGGCTTAAGGCCTGCGTAGACGAGGGAGTTTTGTCCGTATAGGACAAAAATCTGGGATTCGGATTTTAGTGCGCCTTTCCTCAGACTCGCACACGGTGTCCGAGAAATATTCCGTGCGATCGTGCACTTTAGAGCTCCGTGGACTAAAATCCTAGATACGATGTTTCAATTCTTGGCACCAATACTTATTTATTTATTTATTTAACAATTTATGTACACACTAAATATAAATAAAGTAGAAAGGAACAGAAAATAGTACAAAGGTGATGCTTATTTCTAAAGAAATCTCTTCCAGCATACCTGCGAAAGGAGATACTAAAAAGAGATGTAGACAAAGTGTGTAAAAAAGAAAAAGAAAATGGAATACATAAAACCTTCATAAAACAGATAACTATTTTAAATATAATATACAATACATACATACATACCTACTCATAAATACAAACAAAAACATACTTACCTACTACATACTTACTTCTATTTTGTTCGAGAACTTCTCGTTCTTTCTTTACTTTTATTCCATGCAGTTGTCATCCCCTTTCTAGTTGGGCCCGGCGCAACACGTTTTCTTCATCCATTCTCCCCTGTCAGACGTCACGACATCATTTACTCCTTTCTCTTTCATATCATTCCTCATACAATTCATCCATCTTTTTTTTCCCATGCAGTTGTAGCCGACCTATTTTAGCGAACTAAAAAAGTGCCCCGACGAATATGCCTCGTCTGCGCAGGCCTTTATTTGCTGAATTAGAACAAGGTGAGTAATGTATCCACATTGATGTTTAAATGGCTCTTGAACCTTTGATAATGTTTCTAATTATATACTCTTTAGATTTATAGGCTTGACAGCGTGTGTGATAGCGTATTTCAATCATATTATTTCCTGCTTGATTATTATTTGTAAGGCAATTAGATAGTGTATCCTAAAATATACGGCTGCTTCAAGATGTTAATTAATAAATACGTCTGTGTTTTACATTAATATTATGTCTGTTTACGTTTTTCCAAATTAATATTCTGTTAGTATTATTAAATAAAAATAGTGCTGATAAACGACTAACCGTATAGTTTTACATAAATATTTTATTTAATAACAGTTTAAAACTTTCGTTTTTGTAATTTACTTAATAGTTTCCTAATTCTGAATAATTAACCGTCTCATAAAAATGTAAATGGTATCTGTGTGAGTTACGTTTTACAAATTAAAAGCTGTATAAGCTTCGTGCCTTGCCATATCGGATACACAAAATAACTGTTAGCATTACTTCTTTTAAATAAATTGACTGCAATAACTTCTCAAATAACAGGTGGCATGCATAATGTAGGTGCGTCTAATATATTCCGTTAGTTAATCTCACAATAATAAAATACGTGACATTATGTGGCGTTAAGAACTGTGAGGGGGCAACATCGTAATTTACCACGAAACAGAGCCCACCGTAATCTGTACGAATTGCGTGATACGAAAGAAAATGTCACTCGTTTTGTTTCAATTATTCTTATTCACGTTAGTCCTAATATATGTAAATCGCCGATGTAATATATATCTGTGATGTTTCGCGGTATATTGGCGGAATTTTTCCGCAATGTTTCGTGTTCTGAAAATATTGTTACGGATTTTACGCACGGAAATGTTGGCGACACATGATAGTGACTGTCACGGCACGTTGACACTTGTGTCACGCGGCTTATATACGAGCTCCTGTAATTTTCACTTTATAAATGTCTGGCAAATAAAATTGCATTATTGAAAAACCGTATTTATTATCATTATAGCACATCGCAGTCTATTATTACATTGATCCGGTTACGATTCGGTTCTCTTTATTACATTTTTTTTTGCGGTTGTCTAAACAAAAAATATGGCTACTCCAATTGTAATTGATAGTTTGAGAGTTAATTGAATATGTATAAAAAATATCAATCGTTATTTATTGGAGTGGAGCGGTCACTGTTCGATATTAATATTTATAGAATGGCTATTATTCTGTTAAGACATATTATAATATATTCGTAGCCTGTGTTTCTATCTGTTAGCCAATTGTAATAACTGTATTGAATAACGTTTAAACTTTTCCTTAATACTATTGCTCATGCTTTTACGAATATACAATACTAAATACCCCAAATTAACTGCACTTTTGAACTTAAAAACTTAATGTGAAAGCATTTTACGATCAATCAAATCAAGCTAATTTCGCACTGACATAATTCCAAGAAGGTTCCAATACGCACTTATCCGTCAAGCTTAGGTATTTATTATAAATGATTCATGAATGACTAAGTGGCTTTATCTGTTTGTATGTACCTACAGTAAGCGAAAGAACCGAGTGTGTACCGATAAATCGCGACCTCATTTACATTCCCCCACGAGTGCGATTCAGTGCGAGCCAATAATGAAGTATGAGCCACTCCACCATCGACGGCCCTCAAGTCTTTGAGCAGGCTCGCAATGAAGAAACAAAATGAAAAGCGAATTATTATTTCTCACATCTGCGTATTTACTCGCCGCAGGTAACACTGGCCTATTGTCACACAGAAACAAATGAATTATAAAAATCGCTTTTGTTTATGTACCTTTGAATTTGCACGCAATTTCTGAAAGTAAATAATAAAGCGCTCTTAGCTCTTAGGCCGGTTTTTGTTTGTGAGGAAACTTTTGCTGGCTGAAAATGGGACGCCGAGAGGACACAAGTAGTAACAATATATGTAAAAGGGAACTTCGAGAAGAAAATATTTGACATATTGCTACGTAGTGACGGTTGACGATCCTATGTAAATATCGCACCGAATATTCCGAAGACTTGAAATTCTGTCCACATTTCTTTTTATAAGTTTGTCATATGGATAAAGCTCCTTGCAAACCATGGGCAATTCGTGAGATGGATACCAGATAAGTAAAGAATGGTTCAATGTGTCAAGTCGAAGTAATGGAAAAATAACATTATACTCTAAAGAGGATCGGTATTGATCGGTATTGATCGGTATTGACGACCCGAATGGCGCAGCAGAGGCTGCCTTACGTTCTTAGGGTCCCGGGTTCGAATCCCGGTAGGAGCAAATGTTTGTGTGATGAGCATGGACATTTGTTTCCGAGTCATGGATGTTTACATATATGTATAATAAGTATGTATTAACAAACAAAAAGTATATATGTAATGTATCAACTATCTGGTGTCCACGACACAAGCCTCGTTGCTTAGTGTGGCACTAGATGGCGCTATGTGTAATGTCCAGCGATATTTATTAATTTTTATTTATTTATTATAGGTACTTACCTAGATGTGTGATGGACTGTGTGAAAGATGATATGGCAAGAAAGGAGGTGTCTGATGAGATGACGAGTAATAGAGAAGTATGGAAGAAGAAGACATGCTGCGCCGAGCCCAAATAAATTGATATAAGGGCAGGAGAATGATAATGACTTAGATGTCTGTTTCAATATTTTTAGCGGCTTTATCTACAGGGTTACTTTGAGTACTATAGTATCTCAACATCCTAACATGCGTTCCTTCGTGTTCTATGTGAATTACCCACATACGTGTACCTAAGAGAAATTATCATTCTTTCCAATTGGCACGCAATTTATAAACTGACAAAGTAATACCTAATCATGTTTCTTGTACAAAAAGTTTTCTGTTTAAGAAAATTTATTTCTCCTATATCCTTTCTCGAGGAAAATGTGTGCGCGAACAAATTTGTCTCCCAGCTCACGTTCAGCACAATTCCGGGAATGTTAGAGATACGTAATGCGTTGGTTTTGCGCATATTTCTACATTGACATGCGTATATCTCTCTTTTTATGTAAAATGAAGAAAATATGCGAGAAATGTATGGACTGATTGGTCTACACTGTGTAAGGTGGACTTTGTGTAAGCTGTTTTCGGAGCTTTCTTTTAGTTTAAGCCCAGTTGCACATGTCTCTTGTATATGGCCACTAGAATATAAAAAATAAAGTCTAATTTAATGTACAATAATTATATAAATATGTATAAGCCTTGAACAAATAAATATTGTTTATTACCTGCCACAATATACAAATCCCTTGAATATCTAAAATAAACTAGATATATTAAATATTTATGTACCCAATCAAAAACCTTTAGAAATTGCGTTTGTCTTATTAACTCAAAAAGTAAGTTTCCTATTGATCATTAATTGCGTCCAAAAATATATTAAATACCCTTTCCGAAACCCTTTAATTTTCTAGAACATAAAACCCTTTTCCACCTTGTAGCAGATCCAGGTCCTAACGCTCCTTATCCACGCTCGTGTAGGCAAGTTAAAATAAAAGGAAAATTTTGCGGAAAATTCCGACATAAACATGAGTGTTATTGCAGACCTTTACATCTGAAATCATCTTTCATTCAAAATAATGATCCCTTAATTTAAAATGAAATCTCAGACAGTAATTGTTTAAAATTGCGCCTATGAGTTTGTTTATTTAAGAAATTTCTTTGTGAAATAAATTATGATTTACAACCCCTGACGGCAGGGGTTGTCGAGACGGCTCGAATAAGATACGAAGGGTCAACTTTGTGGGGTGAAATCCTGTGTACAGCAGAAACTCGAGGTGAACCGACTAGGAGCTTATGAAGAATCCTGCTACAGCACTTTTGCTCACGCTTTGATGTGAGGAAATACAATTTTATCGTTCATTCAAAGAATCCTGTCAATTTAGATGATATCCTTTACGTGTAGTGCCTATTTCTCTGATGTTCATGATCACTTGAGAACAACAAAGGCGCTTTAGGTGTACGCAATATTCGTAGCGATAGTGTTGAAGGTTAAGGGTTTTAATGTTATAGTACTTAACTACATAAAGGATCAAATACCTATTGGATGGAGAGTAATTTTATTGATACTGAAAACATCAGTCATATCTTTCACAAAGTACAAAACATGCTTACATGATAAAAGAGACATATTTTACATGTTTATCCCATCCGACTGTCCAAACATACCATCCAATCTAATATTTAATTCCCATACAAGGAGATGGATCGATAACCCCCTTAATGATCATCACCACAATTTTTATTCCATTTTTCTAACATCCTGTGGTAATTAAGGGTGCTTAAACACATTTGACGGTGGTTACAACAGATGGTGGTCGCGATACGGACAAAACGCTTCCTGACCACGGCTAGGCGTCTCACTGGCCACTGAGCGCATTAATTATGATCTACATTGTACTAGATTCAGATCGAAGTCAGATTACGTATGATTAACTGCCTTCTGTTGGTTTTCGTAACACAATACTAGTAGTTAATAGTAATATTAGTCGTTATTTGTTAGCGATCGGCGACCGCTGCGATGTGTCAACGGTCGCGCGCCGTTCATTTGTTTTAATGAATAATGCCTGAGCGTGTTCTTGTTCTGGATTTAATTAACGTGGCGTTTCTGATATCTTGAGTATTTTAGAACGATTGTTCGAAACTTGATTTTCTTTCGTATTTCTTATGTACCTATTCTGAAACTCTACTTACACTTCGGTACGTAAATAAATAGAGTTTTCTGTAGCCATTATTTTTAGGGTTCCGTTTACAAATGGCAAAAACGGAACCGTTATATATTCGTTCTGTCATGTCTGTATGTATCACAGCCATTTTACTACGAGACTGTTGGTACTGTACAGTTGAAATTTGGAGACTAGGTGTCTTCTATGAACCGCTTTACAAAAGTGATGTGAAATTACAAATTAAAAGATGTGTGTTTTAAAAGTTTGATTTGAGATATCCCTCCTCGCACAAATGAAAGTTGAAAAGACCCCTTTGTGTGCGAGTTCAACGCACTTGACCGGTTTTTTTGTATTTCAATAAGTAAAAATATTGGTTATTTTCTCTCTTAGATTACACTGAAACTCACTCAAGCTAAAAGTAATTATATCTCTCCAGTATTTATTTAGATGACTGGTTTCGTTTATCTATTTCCACTAGATTTTTCTAAAAGCTCCAATATAAATATCTTTATTGGCCTCCTAGATATTTCAATTTATTAAAAACACATAAACAACGAGCGTTCGCTTCACATTCAGACACAAAATCGTTTCTCAGCAATAATGAATTCCTAATAAAGATAATCCATTCCGATAACGAAATAGCTAAGAAATACCTACACTACTATTTCCATATACAAGTTCTTCCATAAATTATCGTCGTACAAATGACCTTCGGGACTCCAGAATAGGTACAATTTATATCCGTCTCGAGTCGTTTCAGTGAATCAGGATTATGGCAACGTTTGAAAACGTAAAAGTCGGTGGCTTCTCGGCGTCTTCCGGTTTAACATATTCGTTTAGCCCGAGGTATTAGGGGTGGTGATTAATGAACCGTTCCTCGAAGGTGCCCGCGCCTAGCCACCCTTCCTCTTATAAATAAATGACACTTGAATATTTTGTTAGTTATGGCTGCCGTTTCAATTTTACGTGCTCAAGATTTTAAAGATGTCTTAAATCTTAAGTATTCTGTAATAAATTAGATCTTGATTCTCTTTGTTTGCTCATGGTAATCATTGCTTGTGTAATTGCTTAAAAAATGGTTCGTGGTAAGAATACAGTTTTCTTCGTTTTAACGAATAAGTACGGAAAAACACATTTTTCGGTTCTAAGAACTAAAGCCATACGATACGATGAGAAAGATTTTCGTATAGTAGCTACATTTTTGTAAAAATAATTTTAATATCGAGCGAGGATTAACTAACAGATAACTAAAACTAACGTTTTAGTTATCTGTTAGTTAATTCTTAATCTTATTTAATTATTTAAACATTGTTTTACGTCCACCAGATTATTTGAAATACAAATTCATCAGCAATGAAGAACCACTTTAACTCTCATAACTGCAATTAAAACGATCATTTATTTGTTAACTTACTGTGTGACGTCACTAAAACAGGGCTTAAATTACATTTTACATAATCGCGCTACTCCACAATGCACAGTGGTACTATCCCCACTACTTGCGCTACGCTACGTCCATACATCGCGTGCATTCGAAACATAAGCATTTGTTACCGAAAGCTTTCCTCACTGGCCGTCACTGGATAAATTGTAAACCATTTATCATGCAATACATAAGCAGCTCAACGCTATCATATTTTTACATGTCAACATTTACATGGTTTATACAATATTCGATTATAGCACCTATTTATACTAAGTCTGAACATTAATCTACCATATCCAAAATAAAGGCTTAGCATTATATAAAATTAGCTGTCAGAAAGTTTTTCGATGAAAACCAAATGTTAAAGGTCGCAACAAAACAAATTTAAACCAAAAAAGTTAAAAAAAAAACAAATTGGAGGTCATGACACGTGCGATATTAATTTGAGGAGTAGGCTGGTACTTACTTAACCTTAATAAAACTTTAGAAAATATTTATGTATTAATATTAATACATTAGTATTAATACATTTGTGTTAATACTTAGGCTCTCTATTACGTTTAAACTCTTTCTCAAACAACAACAAGAAAACACGTTACCATAGGTGATTAATACCAGAAAAACTACACTTTCGTGGTACTTGAACCAAATAACAACATTTTCCGCGAAATAACAAACAAACAGCTAAACTTCAGAATAAAATCCTGCGATCGCGTGTTTTGTTATTTGATACAAAAACCTAACAGTCGGCATTTCAAAATGTAGTGAGATACCATCCGTACAAACAGAGAGGCGAGCGCGGCAAAATGTGCAATATCTCAAACAAAACGCCTCACTTCACGTTCTCAACGAAATGAAACCTTACTGAATGTCGGCTCAAATTAAACTTAAACATTTTCTCTTCGAGAAAAATATAAAACACACCTCCCTCTTCTAATGTTGCGTCTTTAGTGATTTACGGGATAAGGAGCTTCGTGTTACCGACCATACTTCTGATACAATTACTTTTTAAGCAATAAACTCTAATAGAGAGTGACAATCAACGTATTGGGATCAAATATCAACGTCTTGTTTAATTGGTCGAAAGTGTTTTATGGAATTGTAGCTTCACAATAAGAAGTCGTTAGATACTAGTGAGTTCGTTAATGGACCATTAAACAGCTCTATAAATTTAAGTTAATCATGACTAATTGGACTGACACAAGGGGAGATCACATCTAGATCGATACTAGTTGGAATGTGCGGGTGGTCTCGTGCAGCCTTGAGCTTTTATATTATAAGATAATACGCGACTAAAAGGTTAACCACATAAAAATTAAGATAATTCAGGTATGCCTTAATGGAAAGCTAAATAAAAACGTCGTTAATAGTATCTGTTATAGAACAACATTCGTGCCGACGGACATGAAACGCGACAACGATACAACAAATATTTTAGGCGTTTCTACAATTATATTTCGTGCTTTTGTTTTAGCTAAGAGTGATATTCAGAGCCGATAGAATCACCAATCGAGTGGATTGTACTAAAGGATCTTCGTTTTAGTAAAACCCTTCATTAAAGTTATCTGCGTCGGATCTAAGCTCGAATCCGTGTAATGTAATCGATTTTGGAACGAGAAGCCGCGAAGGACTAAGTGCGGTCACAAATTTACATATAAATTCGGGATTATTTTAATTTAAAACGCATTTGGAAAGTTTATTAGCATATATATGAGGGTCCATTACCGTTTCTTTGTCGCAGTCGGCTAATATAGCAGTTCAGTGAATTTGTACATTATGAACCGCGCGGATAGAGCGGGGGTCGTCTCGCTGTAAACACGTCCTAGTGAACAAACACTGCACTCAGTCCAAGTGTACCGCCACTTAATAAAATTAAGCAATTTGTCAGTGCGCTGCGCCTTTATTTGTTAACAGTGGACACATTAACTTAGGCTCATTAAACAGATTTTCATCGTGAAATTGAATTACTTACTGCGTTAATACTGGCCGTGCATCACCCTTAACAAGGCGTCAGGGATTAATTCGTACCCACTCACATTTTGTCCGTCAAATTAAAAAGCAAATAAGCTCTTACATCGAACATGCACAGTTTTTCTTCGAACTCACTCGGATAAAAATCACAATGGACGTATATTTTACACCGTCTATTTTCAAGCTTATAACAGCGGAAGAACGGGAGGAAATTGTATCGTTTATTACAGTTTACGTTTAGCTAACGTCATAATGGACGTGTTATGTTTAACTGTTGAATGTTATAATGTTTCAATTTAAAGATCAATAACGCACCATTTAACATAAAATAATTTACTGATATAATATGTCTTAACTTCAAAAGATACGAATATAGCAGGAGATGCGACATTAATTACTTAGGTTTAATACTGTAGTGGTGTTAAATCAGTGAAGCGCTAAAAGACGCCTGTGATCCGGCTTCCGAGACGTATCTTGAATGCGTATTTGTTCTTGTTGCGCTAATAGCTCGTAAATATTTCAGCGCGCAGGGAGGACACACATGCGCCCTCAGACAAATGGACGCTTATAAAATATATGTTCCCCGTCACTTTTAACATTCCCGTACGTTAGTTCGTTACGTTTCCGACGACTGAAATAACAATACTGGCCCATTACAACAGTCCCCAGTTTTAAAAGTCGAACGGAAACGTCCGTGCCATCCATCACTTTTGGCCAGCACTTGACAAATGACAGCTGTTTAAGCATACTTAACTCGAGTTTAAACAATACAAAGTAATGAACTCTTCAAATGTAACACAAAACTTGTAAGTTACTGTTTACTGAATCTTCTTCCCGAGCAGAGTTGCTCATTGGCTCGTTAGGGAGCGGTTTGAAAGGGTGCTCCGAGTATGTTTCAAGTTCGGATTCTTGACATCTCGACGTCTTTCCGTACAAATAGGAATGTTCTTGTTTGTCCCAGCATTCTTTAAATATACCTCCTATTTTCGTTCAACTTGTTCGTGTTCATTATACTATCTAAATAAATTAGACATGTAGGATAAACTAGTTAGACTAGTTTTGAGACATCTATAAAGATGAATAAATGTGTTAAACAAAAGGGACAAACATTAAAACAGATGGTCAATCAATCCCTACCAGATTGAGACCTAACAAGACATTCAGAAGGCGTTTCACAAAAAGAATTTTAACAAATAATAAGTGAGAGAACCTCGGGAACACGTTGTCACTGGAGACAAGTGAGACAAGGTGGGCGTACTTGTGAGTCGTTCCTCTTCGACGCCCCGAGTGGGGTCCAGTCTAAGACATTTTATGGGGCTCCGGATTAGTCGCGTGACACGGCTGCCCCACGCGCCGTGCGTGTTTGTCAGACAGCCTAGTCAATTATCGAAACAACCAAGATGACATATTTTTAAAATAATTGAAGACATCCACAAATTAGGCCCTTGTCGCATGTAAAAAGTATTTATCTTTGGCTGCTTTAGTTGAAAAATCGTCGTATTTTTTTTGGAAAAAATATTCTCAAAGTAAAAGTTACATGACAATAAATTGCAGCCATTATTGTAGCAACAAAAAAACAAGAGCTCTGCGTACGTCAAGATGAGGAGGTCGATATAGTCTGTGGGATCACGTCTCGTCGCCTCGACTATGAGAAAAGTTCTCTTGCGGGACGGGGGATTTATTTGTCAACTTTGCGCTGATAAAACTTTGTTTGACATTTGATTGTGAGGTCATGCCCCGCTCCAGCTTCCTCAGATAACTTTCGAGAGCTCCCTTTTAGCTTCAGATTAATTTCTCTCGGTAATATTGACGTTGGAAAACTTAGTTTTATCATTTTTGTATAACCCGTTCTTCTTGTTTTAACAAAATTTTGAATAATGCGAATGTAGAGGACCAGACTAAGTTTCAGTTTCGGTGCAAAAGTTTGAGTTCAAAGTTTTATGAACAACAAATCTCTCTCAGAACACCGAGAGAAGTAGAAAGAATGTGTGGAGTGGAGGCTTTTGTCCAGGAGAGGGACCGTACATGCCAACAAAAACACTACCAATATTAACAGCGCTTGAATATTTTGAAATAAATAAACCTTGGGAAATGTTAACAAAGAAGAAAACAATTGTTTAATAGATAGTTGTAAAGTTAATTAAATAGATTTAAATGCAAGGGCAAGTGACAAAGATTAAGCTATGCGAAAAGCAATTTAGTTAAACTATTGCCAACAATTTGGTTCTAAAAACAAAGCACTTAGGTATATTTAAACTTTTTCCATCAAGAAGTTTGGACAACAAAACTTCGTAGACGAGAACTTGATTCGGCTATCAAGATTAATTTGTTCTGGCAATGTTACTAAATAATATGAGGTATTAACATGGACCACCCCAAAGTTCAAAATAATATTTCACAGTCAGTTAACGATCTATTTGGGTACCTGTGTGAGATATAGTATGCGTTCGACGGCGTTGCTCGTCGGTGGGAGTTAACCTCAAAGGAATGCCATAAAGGCTCGGAAGTTGACAAATCTCTTGACGTTATTTCTGTACTAATTAGGGGCGGGGGCGTGGGCGATGTCACTCGACTGACAAACGAACACGAACGAAGCTCGGTTCTCAGGGATAAATTCATTTGTTGATCACCTCTAGCCATTGGTGAGCACTACAAAGTGAAGTTAAACACAGTCACGTACAAGTGATTGCCGACACACGTTGAGTTTATATTGAGATAATTATCTTCTTTTAAATTATTGTTGACAGCGTATACGTGTTGATATGAAAAATAAATAAATTTAAAACACTTTGAGGTATTAAGGATGTCCTACATTTAAAAAAAAATATAGATATTTTTTGAATTTGATTTTTTTTTAATGTTTGAGAAACTATGTATTAGAACGTTTTCATAGTGTACGTTTAAATGTAAATTATGTAAATATTTACCTGGTCTAACAGCGACGAGATAAATGGCGCTTAATGATCTGAAACAAAAGACAAACACTGTTAGGAATTTGATTTACAACCGCTACCTTTTATCACAACCCTAGCAATAGTTAATTTTCTCACAAATTTACATTGAAATGGCGAATTTTAGGTATAGGATAGATACACCTCTGCGCAAACCCCTTGAGGATTACAGGCGTTACCTATAATGTTATGAAACAATGAATATTAAAATACATAAATAGCAAGCTGCAAATTATTAATAACTTAATTAATATATCCTGCGTAAATATAATAACGCAGCCAGGAGCCGATGGCAGGTCATGTCAACGGCTCCGTTGCATTTAAAATTTATGTTCACGTGAAACCGGTTTAAATTAATTTAAATCAAGTTACATTGATTAACGCTTTTCTGCCATCCCCCTTGATGGCTGCAGTTCTGCTAAAAGCATAATTATTGACGGCGGTTTAATTATCTGACTGATTAATTATATACCTATGAATATATAAATAACTTTCGAGGGCGAATATATGATTAAATATTGCAGGTAAAATCCAAAAAGCATACAAAATATTTCAATAGTAAATAATTTAAGCATACTCTGAGTATGCCCAAAACTATAATGACGATTAAGGTAAATATAAATTTACAGTTTTTAAAAGAGTAAGGTACTTAAGACAATTACTTGACCCTTGCCAAAATAGATGAAACCTCAGTCTAGTTATGTATTTTTCTCTTTACCAATCAACTTGACTTCAATGATGACCAGCAAAACGTAAAGCCGAACCGAGCCGACACATGGGTTACGAAGAAAAGCAATTCATGTTAATCCCAGAATACATTACACCCTCCGCTCACAGATCGTATTCACATTTGCTACGGTTTTTAACCGGCCGTCTTCCTACCGGCTACCGGTAGGTAACTGTTCGTTTTTTACAAGGACGGAACGTAACCGGTCGGCCGTGGCTTCTGCTTCATTCCCACACTGTTTTTATCTGATCTGTTTAAAATTGGAACCTTATTTCGAATTATTCTTAGCAGTCTAATAGGCTCTTTATATTCTTTAAAAGAGTTTGCATGTATTATGTTTAAAATATGAAGCCAACATGCAGTTTTCTGTAGCCGTTTATCAAATTTTAATAAATAATAGCAACTTGCTCGTGCATTATTAATTATTTCTGTTTAAAATTGCGACCGAGCTGAACACGCAATCCTTCATTTTGTAAGTAAAAGTTATTACTTTACGTTTAGATTAAAATTAAATAAATGTGCTGGCGACTCCACCCTTTGAGAACGGTTTTGAAGAATTATGTAGACCTTTGTTTTTCATTAAAGCGTACCAGCTAAAAGTGTCCTACATAAAATTAAAGATATTTTTTTTCATTTGTGCACTAAAAATAATTGCAAATCCGTTTAGCCATGGAGATCACAAATACTAATTTTTTCCAATTAATATTATCTGATCTATCTGAATGAAGCCAACCCCAAAATACTTGGGAAATGACTCGGCAGATGATGATGATACTTAAATGAAGCAAAAACAGAACAAGAAAAAATTCTTAACGAAAATATTTCATTTATAAAAATATAAACCACAATTCCGATAACGCACCCCTGATTAACCCCCATCGGTACAAGTAGAAACAGATACTTATAAGTTATGTACTCATGGTAACCGAGAACAAAGGGTAATTTTCGTTTATTACGCAAATTACGCTAGTACAAGTCGTCGGCTTTTCCTCTTGTTAGCTATAACGGTAACAAGCTTATTAGGCAGCCTTTTAATACATTGTTAATGAAAACAGTGGTTGTGTGGTAAGGGAACTTCAAGGACTTGTTTTCAGGGTTACCCTTCGGGTACGGGAAGGGTAACCAATGGTACCCCATTACTAAGCCCCCAGTCCGTCCGTCCGTCTGTCTGTCAGCGGGCTGTTTCTCATGATCCCTAATGGGTAGACAGTTGAAATTTGTATTTCTGTTGCCACGTTACTATAACAACAAAAAGTAAAAAAAATATATAAAATTAAAAGGGCTCTCCCCTACTACGCTGGTAAGGAACACTTCTAGTGGTTCCAGCTCGCACTTTGCTGGTTTTTTCCATAGTTTAGAACCTTAAATTGTAAAATATACGCCGTCTGAAATCCGTTGTCAGAGCTAAGACATAAACTATTCTGAGTCTGATTAAATTAGGAACTGTCGTCTGAGTTTCAGACTATGCAACTTTAATAATAGATTACGAATGATAATGTGAAGGAAGAAACACGAATCTTTTACATTGTGGCTGAATACACATCACCAGGATTAACTTCAATGACAGTTAGCTTGAAAACCGTAATTATTATTCAAGTTCGTGGTAGCAGCAATGGCATTCTGGCGGCTATTACGTACAAAATATTTGACTGCCCTATTCTAAGTGATCACATTAAGGTGCTAACTAAAATGAATGAAATTTAAATGAATGTTAATCATCACACAAATTTTTACTACTAACTTAGTTCGTAATTAATTTATTTACTAACCTATTATATAGAGAGCTTGTCATTCGAAATAGATATTTATTTGATTTGATTATTATACCTAATGCTGATCTAATATTTGCTTAGGTACTCAGCAAAATTATGGACACAAATGCGGTCATTTTTACTAAACCAATATCTAGACAATTTGGTTTGTTTCAGGTAATATCTATTTGTACTGCTCAGTCAACAAAAAAAAACGAAACTGCACTCTATGTATAGTAGTATATAATTGTATCTAAGGTTACCGGGGCTTCTATATTTTACCACATATTGTACTTTTATTGTAGGTTCGTGGGTATAGTCGCACTAACCAAATTAATTACGAGCCGAAGTAATTAGAACAGATAATTATTATTGAACTACACGAGACCTTTTGAGTCTTCTATGTACTGATCTAAAATTAAGGGAATGTTCGTAGAAAACGAAATAGTGAGAGAGAACTTATATTTTGAGAAGGTGGAATTAGACTTATTCTTCATTATAATTTCAGAAATAATTTCCGGAAGTTCTAAAAAGATCATAATAACAAAATTTTCTCTATTTTTCAGCAGTTTGTGATGGTAAATCATCACCTGACGAGCCTTATCCCAGCTATGGTAACCAGTTTTCGATGATAAGTGTCATAATTATACTTAAATCAGAACACATACACGTAACATTTAAAAAAAATAGAACAGAGTACCCTATTACTTACTATGTATTAACATAAAACAAGGCATCCAAGTATATTATATTTATTTATACATCCACTTTAGCAAGAATACCCTGAGAGAAGAGTGCTCTTCACTGTACGGAATACCGCTCATTAGA
This sequence comes from Xestia rhomboidea, assembly GCA_963853795.1. Classification (NCBI taxonomy): domain Eukaryota; kingdom Metazoa; phylum Arthropoda; class Insecta; order Lepidoptera; family Noctuidae; genus Xestia; species Xestia rhomboidea. The sequence goes on from OY970772.1 coordinate 10,937,670, forward strand.
TCCTATTGCGCCCTCTAAATTATACACTTTACAACTTTACCTGCCGCGTACGTTTTCAAGCAGCACTAAGCTCTAGTCATTTCATCTTCAGAACATAAGCCATTCGAATCGCACATAAAATACACCTTGTTAATTATTTCTATAGTGTCTTCGTACCGAGCGTTTGTCAAGTGCGTAGGCGGTTACGCTGCGTAGACGCGTCGTAGCCACTGCGATAGAACTTCGTAGAGGTTGCGTAGGCGTCTACGAGTCTGTGGTAAGCTGACGTAGCGCATAGGCGCAACGTAATGAGTTGCGCTGCGTTTACGCGGCTTAGTGTTGAGCTTGTTTTCTCTTGTTAATTGAATTAAACCTAGTTCCACCAGTTTCTCTTTAGTGGTATTATTCCACCTATGTTTTTAGAAAGTCATAGCTTCTGCAACATGACATTCTTAAAGGAGGTCAATCGGCAGTCGATCCTTGTAAAACTAGGAGCTCGCCAAATCAGAACCAAACGTGCGCATAACATGCAGCACGTGACCAGTTTTATTGAGCGGAGTGGACTCGGACAATAAGCGAAAAAACGATAGAACATAGGCAACATAGCACAATTATTATATACCGATAATTGGTTACAACATCTCCAATAAAATCGCCGTAATTTGAAGCCATAAAACACAAGGAAAAAAATATTAAATTATTTTTGATGAGCCTTTATCCGGTCAGAGCTTTGTCTGGAACAAATCAAGTCACAAAAGGACTTCATGTATGAAATTTTATTATCTGTACAAAGCTATTAAGGAACCCATCTGTTATATTATTGAAAACAACATTAAAATGCATAATCATTACGTTTGTTTTTGTTAAATAAAGTTGCTAAAATATATTGATCCAGTTAAAACATTTAACAATTTCGTTTTGTCGACATAATTATTATTAAACAAACTTTTCCTAGAAAGGTTTCGTTGTTCTCATTTTAACATACAAAGCCGCTGGCAGCCGCTCTTTAAAGCGTGTATTCACTTTTGCTTGTAAGTTAAATCTCATTTAACAGATAATTCAGCTATTGTTTTTTATTCATTTTAAATTATTTATTTATGAGTTATTTTTTTTATTGTACCACTGTGTTTTAAATAATTTTATACAGTTTTCATATCATTTTGAATCAAATTACATTAGACCTCTTTACTGGAAGTTAGTATACGTCGATTAATTTCGATGCATTTTCTGATTTTCCGATCGTTTTGTGAGAATATCTTGAGACAACACGAGAGTGGCTATAAGAGTAGAGGAAGACTTAAGAAACGATGGATGTACTGTGTGAAGGAGGTGTCTGCTGAGATGACGAGTAATAAATAGAGAAGGTTGGAAGAAGAAGACATGCTGCGTCGACACCGAATAAATTGGGATAAGGGCAGAGGAATGATGTTGATTAGAGAGACCCTTTTAATTCACTACATACATGCCAACCATCAGTGGTACACCTGGTAGTCCCTGAACCATCTGCGGACCCAAATGGGAAGATGTAACTTCAACCTAGTAAAATGGGGCTACCATGAAGGATCACCATCATCGTGAGGAACTATGTCACAAACTATGCTCCACCTCCTATCCTGTTCGCTGAGCTCTGCGCTGACATCGACGAAACCGTGGTTGTGGTGAAGTTTTGGGCAAATAAAATATAATATCATGTCAGCGACACGTATTAGAAGAAACGTACAAACAGATACTAACTCCCCTTTCAGCCCAATCTACACTCTGAAACGTAAACTGCACCAAAGTTTCGCTGATTGTATAAGTACACCTAATCTCTGCAGCGAGTAAGCCTCATAATGCCGGCTTAGTGGCAACAAAAAGGCTTCTACAATACAAGAAGCGGTATCGGTGAGGGCAATGGCTAATTAACTGAGTGTATGCTCAGTAGGAATTAGCTGCTCAATTAGAATCACGTTACGTGGAACAATTTACCGCTAACCGGTCGTGGGGCGCCCGATGCGCTCGGAATAACAAAATGGCTGTACGCACGAGATCAAGAAGATTGTAGAATTGACGCTTCAGATATTTGTTGGACGGTATCGATCTTTTTAACAGTGATAATGGAGATGTATTGGAATGTCAGCGGTTTTCCTGTATCTCATTTTTTTCTTTAATGTTTTCCGAATTACTGTCAGCATGCGATAACATATTTTTTTTTTTAATTTTGACCTTGTTTCTGAAATGATGGAAAACTATAAAAAGTAAATGAAGAAACGTACAAACGTCCATCAATAACAACTAAAGGGTTTAACTCAATGAGCAATCTATACAGCCTGTTTTGATTGCTTTGTGGTTTTTATCATGTGAAATTGTTTCTCATACATAAAGAATGTATTTATTTATTATTTATTTATTTTACTATTTATGTACTATTTATGTACTACTTTATTGTCTGTGAGAATTGTTGTTTTCATACAAATCAAGCACTTTATTATTATGAACTTTGCTTTATAGATACCTACTTTACAGTCTCCATCTCACCAAACAACAATAAAAGTGAAAAAATAATAACAACAACAGTAAGCCTTCCTAAAGTTAATTCTCCAGAGTTATATTTAAGGACGCAATAACATTTTCTTGCTTTATTACTTTACTTCTGGGAAATTAGCTATGTTCATCTGTATAGCAAAAAGCTGAATAATTCAGAAGGAAATTAAATTTTCTTGTGTATACACCATATAATGCTAACGATAAAATTAACTGGAACCACGAGAATTTCATACACGAAAATTTTGCTCATAAATACATTTTCGAACCGCCTTTTATGTTTCGGTTAATTATCCTAAGTGTGGGGAAAATATATGGTCTCAGGTATTAAGCAAACTTTGTATCCGTTTTGATTTATAATGTTTGAAGTTATGAAGTTTGGTCCCCATAAAAGCTAATCTCCATTAAAATATGGAGGTACTTGTTTGGGTGAAACTGCAGAAATCATTTTGAAAACCTTTAATTTTATCAGTAAAATAATAAAGAACGGATATAACCCTTTCAGCCAACCGATCACGTACGACCTTGTTATCACATTGCTAACTCTATGGCGCAATCAGTGGAACTTATTGGTGAACATCGCAACCCGAAAATCGTGATCGGACCACCCACGGCCGCTGTGAGGAGGCAAATGAAATAAAACAACGATAAATAACAGTGCCCTCGCATAATTGATCACAAATTAAAACTCGCGCCGCGTTCCAAATGTTAAACGTCGACGTCGCCGAGAGCGAAATTAGTATCTGCATACACGGCCCACTCACACACGCTCACCACAGGGTTGTCCCCGGAGACTGAGACGGGAATTACGTCGCTATATGTTTTGATTTGTCATTCGAAATACACCAGGATGTATTATACTTTAAAACCGAGTTACCCGTAGAATTACAAAGCTTACTCAACGCAAATTCCAGTAAAGCTTGGAATCAGTAATCAAGTCGTTCCCGAGCAATCCTTGGCACACGATGTGTTTATTATCCTATGAATATTTACAAAGTGCATACATTTAAGGCTTGCTAACCCTAACAAGCGCACACACACACACTTTACGACGTCAAACAATGGGTCACATTCAGGACAATATGTCACTAAAAATAAATGGATTTTGTTTAAGACATTCAGCGTTTTATTATAAAAGCCGCTTATTGTTTCGAGCTGTAAAATTCTTACTTAACTATAAAATGGGCATAAACAAAACGTTTATAAGTTTCTTGTAAGTAACGTTATTACTTTGTGGTAAAGCTTTTATGGATATACGATATACCTTTGCCACATGTGTGTATGAATTTACTATGACATACATATTTTGGAAATCACGAAATTGTGACTGCGTTGGTACACTTATATCAATAAATTATGAGGTAGCCGACTACCTAAAAAGAACAAAAAAAAACAATCTAGATGATTCCAATTTAATAAAACAAAAACAAAAAGTACCTAAATTAAAATACCAAATGATTATGTCCATTCCAATAAGCCACGTAAGTGTAATTTCCAAGAAATGTTATTCAATTTAGTGTTCTGCAAGAAGGCTAATTCCAAGAAGGTCTGCCATTAACTATAAATAAATTCTTCATCGAACCGATTCTAAAGTTCTATCGAACCAAACCGTTCTCTGCACTTAGTTATAGCACTTAAAGTATTATATTGAAACAGAACAAAGCGAAGAAACCACCACTAAGTAGCTAGAAAATTATAGGTAACCAGCAAATTACCATAACTTCACGCCTGTGTTTTTCGAAGAGGTTTATGGCACAGATGTATAGTACACATTTTCATCAGTTAACTTATAATACAAAGGAAAGCTCTATGCGCTGACGTAGGTACCTGTTGACACTTTTAAGAATCTCAAGAAAACTCTACAGGTTGGTAACAAACCCTTCAAGAAGCCGTCAATCAAGCATTCTGTACATCAAACAATGTATATAACTTTACGCAAAATTTATTGCTGGGAAGCTATTTTTTTTTGGGGTGAAAATTCACGTTTTACGGTAGGACTCAATGTAAAACATTATGCTGATGGATGGATTGAATAGTACGGGGGTCGTGGAGGTGTTTAAAATAAAATAAAACCTACATTAAAACATGTATTAAAAAAAAAAACTTGAGAAAAAGTTGGAACTTTGACCCCCAATATCTCCGTAACTAGAAGGTTCCAAGGTATGGTCTAACTAAAACAAAAAAATGATCACAATGACGGGGAGAACAAATGCCTTTCGGCTTCTATAAGGGTCTTTTCACACCCTTTATAATAATTTAGCTGTCCTGGGAGATGAACCTGTGAACGTTCAGTAGAAATTACTGAATAAAATAATCAACTTGGTCCTGAAGAGAAATGAGATACATTTGAGACACCTAAGACTACTAACATGGCTTCCGGCAAAATCCCCTCTCCGACGAAAGCTTGTTTTATTATGGGGTGCAGACGTCAGAGAGCCAAGAATGTTATTACGTTCAACGTTATTAAGCTTGCTTGTTTTTCTTGCTAATTGCCGATTTTAATTATAACGCTTCAAAGCAAAGAGGAAAATGTTCCTAACTTAAAGTTTAAGCATGATTTAATAAACCACAAACCTTTCGAGTCCTTGATGGAGGTAAACATGTATTATTATCATCAACATAAAGGCAGAAAACGATAGAATACCGAATAAAAGCACAAAATACGTCGATTAAATCGATGTAAGGTCAGATTACTTGAACATTCGATCAATCACTGCAGCCGACCGCACTGAATGGCCGGCCCCAAGTCGGAGGCATCTTGGACCGCATTAAAATTCATTGAAAACTTGTCTAATATGGTGGTACGTGACGCGATTGCCAGTACGTTAGCCCCGCTGTTGGCTGGATATGAAAATTTAACATCGATTTGAGTCCATGTAAGATGTTATAAATATGTAATGGCTTGGCTGAGCTGACGCGACACGCGACGCACTCACGGACACTGCACGCTGATGTGTTTATTTTGCGCTCCGACTGCTACTAATTTGAATCCGTAATGTTAATCATTTTGTTAGCTCATTTATCTACATACAAAACATGCGCTGCGTATCGCATATAAACCGCAATGACTAACAACGCTAAACGGATGTTCTAGATTGTTTGTATCTGTGGAGGCTCGGATTACTACCTACCACAATCATTTCTACATACTACTAATGAGTTACTCCACAGATATACGTCGTAGATTTATGGGCAACGGAAAACGGCCACATTTATTCTTAATTCCCATACATATTTATATTCCGGTGTGTCCTAAATAAATAAAATATGACATCTAATATTTGCTTTCAACACATCATAAGTTCATAAGTCGAGGTTGTGAAATGTTACATTTGACCGAGCGTGATGATCATAAAAATAACTGGAGTCGTAAGAGGCGGACGTTCCTTATCTGCACGTAGTAATATGTAGTTTTATTTTAGTTGTGTCCTTGTTGCGGCCACCGAGAGCATCATTCGCGTGCCTATCTCGACTACAAATCAGTACCTCTGTGGAACTGCCAGATAAAAACTTTAAACACAAAAAGCAATCTTAATCCGTTGCATTATGATTCGATTTTGTCCGCATCAGATAACAAAGGTACACTCCTAAAGTGCCTCATTCTATGCAGTCCACCAAGGCTTATCGAGCTGTGGCAATCTGCGAACACTATTTTGTTATTTTTGCAGAAGTAATGTAGATGAGGGAAGAAATATTACGGGCTTTGCCATTAAGGGGGATATTTATGGGCTGAGCAATGTTTTCCTTGGTGGTGTTGAAATTATTAATGGCGCATTTCACTGCTGATATAAAAACAGTAGAGTAGTGCCTACTTACTTGGTTTATTTTCTTTTAGACGGCAGTAAGTAAGGAATAATATGGAATCGACTTTTGTCCATTTATTTTTAGATTTCCCGGCCAGAATTAGAAAAAGGGAGCGTTTATTGAATCTGCGCAAACTGTCTGTCTCGATTTCACTCAGACTGTTTCTTTTTCATTTTATTGCTGCACAAACAGAATGCAGTGTTAACAGCTGTTAATGTTGTGTGCAACTACATTTTAATTCAAGCAAAACGTTTACGTTAACTAACATAACGTTAAAACGTTATTTATGTCATAATTTGCTATATTATTCCAACGGACTTTAAAATCAAGTAAAACCGATTGTAATAAGGTTTAAAGCTTATCATGCGGATATTAAAATCGTTTGCACATATTCATTTAATATTCCTGGTAAAAAGGATTATCAGTACAACTCAATCCAGTTGTTTGATTCCATTTTGATCAACCGTCAAATAATGTAATATTTAGCTTTAACAAACTGATATTTAAACTTGTTATCAACTTATCATATCGCTACGTAATTTAATTGGAAGTTCAGCAATTGTATTGACTAAAACAACAGTGCATTGTTGATATTTTCAATTAACTATCAATCTAAAATTGTAAATGTAACAAATGATTACGAATTCTGTTTGTATTGACGCGCTGATCACATAAACCGCTAAATAGATATGGATGAGGTTTTCGCATTTTGGAGTTTGTTTTGAATATTTTTTTGTTATGTGATCATGTCGACAGCGAACTATGTAAGTAATAGTAATGTAGAAAAAATAATGATGTCTATGCCTCTATATATCATTTGTCAATAAAGATTTTATTATTATTATTTTCCTTTATTCATTTTACAACTAATCGTTACATTTTTAAATATTCCTAATATTAAAATATAAATAAAAACATTTAAAAATATAAAATAGTAGCCCACCAGCGCTGGGAACATTATTATTATTTATTATTATTATTCTACTACGAACTTTATAGAACAGCTACTTTTTTAAGTACCTATGGTATGATTTAAAACTCTACGCTATTCTTATTTTGGTTGCAAGAGATATCAAAGAAAAGAAGCAGTTTTCTTAGGTATATTCAAAACTCCAATCAAAATCCGTCACGAGACTTGTAAGAATGAAAAATACATCGAAACTTTGCATTTTCCTCTGTTATGGCAAATACTGTAAAACCAAGTCTTCTTTACTTATTGATGAAGGCAACTGAACTCATGTATATTCTATCGCTAGAGATGAAATTTGCAACCACGATTTTGCATTCACGACAACGGAGTATTAGAGTTTCTTTATCAAAGCATGCATTTCCAATACGGTATAATATTCTTGTGTTGAAAAAGGATTAGCAAAGAAGGCAATTAATGTATTTACGTCTACCTAATTCCTACCGGTAATTGGGAATATTGGGTTCTAAATTAAAAACAAAAAAAAAACTGATCAGATTTAGATTGTTAAGATTCAATCATCTTATCAGAGACACACAGGTTTCTATAATGGTAGAAGGCTGAATTTCAGCTGAAAATCATCCTTAGGTACAGAAAAGCAAATATCAATGTTATCATAAACCTTAGTGCACCTTTGAAGTAGGTTTCCATTTCGGACGAAAAATATACCCAGAATTGTTCAGAAATAGACAGAGTGGGTAGCAGCTTCACTTTTACAAGCTGCAAGTAAACACAATTTGTTTGCTGAAACAGCCATGATTGAATAGTCGTGGCTCTTCCTCGGCCATGTCCGTACCATCGCATGTAAATATGAAATACCGTTTTGTATTCACAGCACACTTGCGCCGTGGCCGCTGGTCACTCATGTACTCGTCTATTCTGTATTAAAGCATTTAGGTCGCTCGATTCCCTGTATTTAGCTTTTAACTCTGTACATCGGACTCGCAGCGGAGCTTATAAATGATTCGTGCACTGGCTCCAGCGCAATGTACATAAATCTAATAATTCCGTGATTTACGACGTATTATAAACTAGTGGCGTTTTCTATTGTTGCTGTTGAAAACAAGACAGATCACGAAACATATGAAATGTACGATAGCTGTTTTTCTGAATATTAAAATCTATCCAGGAAGAAAACAGAACACAAATTCCATCATTGACGACCCAAATAGCGCAGCGGTAGAGAGGCTGCCTTACGTTCTTAGAGTCCCGGGTTCGAATCCCGATAGGAGCAAATGTTTGTGTGATGAGCATGGAAATTTGTTTCCGAGTAATGGATGTTATGATTATGTATAATAAGTATGTATTTACAAACAAAAAGTATCTATGTAGTATATTAACTATCTGGTGTCCACGACACAAGCCTCGTTGTTTAGTGTGCCATAAGATGGCGCTGTGTGTAGTGTCCAGCGATATTTATTTATTTATTTAATTAAAATAAATAAGCATTACACAAAAGCCGACAGTCAGCTCAAATTAAAGTAAAAGAAATAAAAAGATTAAACAACATTTTCGTAGATAATAACAGCTATTAGGCAGTAACGGCACAGACAAATCTGCAATATGTTATGTTATTATGTTCCCTTCCAAAAATAAATGCTAATCGAAAACATTATTCACGTCTATAATTTAATTCTATAACAAGCGTCGTAATATTTTTTTACTTGAAATCTCGTGAACTGTAGGAGATCGTGTTTGGATGCTCGCATCACCTTTTCATTACAAGAGCCTTTGTTCGGGTACCACAGTATTAGTTTTTGTCTCGAACCACCGACAAAAACGTTAACGGGCTCAAAGAGTCCGCAACACGACCGGCATTCGTCGGTTAGTAACGAGCAGTATCACAACATACGTACACAATTGTACAAACAAATCAACATTAACCTCTCGACCTCAAATCTCGGAGATCCCCACTCAAGATTACTTCTTCACTCTTACCCGAGGGCACTCACTCATTTATTTTATTATGTTAATAGAATCAAATTTAAAATTAATTCAGGAGATGAAAAAATGACTGCCGCGCTTGTAATGATTAAATACACTTCACTTAGGCCTCTCTCTTTTTATCCACGTTAGGTTAAAAGTACATTCGAAACTTTTATTCAGGGTCGCAAAGCGAGGGATTTTAACGAGCTTTTATTTGCCCGCTTTTTTATTCCTAGTTAGAGAGGTATTTTATGAAACTAATGAATGTCAAAGAGAACTTAATTTACTTTCATACGCGATCGATGCCATTTTAGTTTTAGTCTCTGACATCAAACCAAAATGGCGGCGTTTCCTTTGAAAAACATGAATGTGGCCGAATGCGCTTAATTTGTAAGCCTGTATCGTTATTGGGGATTATAAAAGTAATCTGTGCTATATCGGTCGTTGTTAATCCGACGCTAGTCACCCTTGTAATGAGTTATATGATGACGGACCACGTTCTACAAAATGGTACCTACGCCTCGTATTTGAAACTTGATCATAAGTCAATTATAATCGCATTAAATGGCGTCTACGTAAACCGTGCGTTAAATTTAATTATGAAACGTTGCTTCCGAACGAAAATGGTGGGTTCACGAGGCGGCGCGGACAAGGGAATTATTTGAAGCATCATAAGTTATACGCGTGGGCATATTTAGTCACGGGTTGGGTACTTGGGTCCGTCCTACAGCGGCTATGGCCGCTTAATAATCGTGCTTATAGCGCTCACGTCGAAACTATTCCTCTCGTACAACCGGTTCCGATACACCAAGGGTCACTACGATATAACCGCTTAGTGTGGACATGCCTTTATTTCTGTTGTGAATCGATGTTCGTGTTATTGAGTGTCGAAGACCATCGGCGACTTGATTTTTTACTTGTACACGTCTGAGCGGTGTAAAATTCGATTTAAGAGACACTTGTCATAAACAGTTCTCACCGTGGGATTATAGGATTTTTATTTTTTACTATAAAGAAGTTTTTCTTTGTTGTTTGTGAGTTTGTCGTGTCTTTTTTGTTGCCCTCTCATAAATAATAATCAATGTCTAAACGTTCTGTTAATGCTAGGAACCGGTTGAGTTGTTATTATTGTACGCTGTGATTTAGAACGTACTTAGGTACTCACATAATGGGTGCGCATCCATCATCGTCAATTTGTACGTATCGTTTAATTCTGTCGTGTTCAGTTTCCGACCCATATAGACGAGAATGGTAGGTTGTTACCACTTAAACCCGGCGGCAACCTGTACTTTTATGCAATTAAAATTTATTAATTTCAGTCGAAAGCTTTTATTTTTACTGTTCGTTAATGCGACGCTGCTGGTCGCCCGGCTCTCTGCAGCGAACGATCAGCTTTTTTATTTTACAGCGTGTTATTGGAAAATAACATTTACGAATATTGGGTTTACACGTGTAATTGCATTTTGCTGGAAACGTGCCGAAGTTTTTCGTCCCACCGGAATCAGCCAGACGTTTATTTTGAATTAAGAACGCTAAGTAGCGATATCCAAAGAAATCTTAAGTGACAAAAAACGTTTAATCTTATCTGAAGTTTTCTCATACTTTGTTATATAAAAAGTGAACAGTTACGAACTTGGAAATGCTTTTTGTAATACGGTAACACTCATAGTAAGCCGGCAGATTGACAAGCGTCCGCCTAAAACGGCCGGGCTCGTGTGACGGGCTCACGGCCTGGAGAGCAACCATCCGCTGGCTGTTTTTTACCCGATGTTTTTTCAAGCACAGGTGAAGCGGCAACCCACACTTAGTCGGCGTTAACCTGTAATCTAAATTCATTTCTCGATCCGACCCACCAGCGCCATATCTCTGTTTTTATTATAGGCTTAAGGCCCATTTGCAGGTTTTTTTACTCTAAACAAATTATCTGTTATTGTGGAGAGTGGTCGATCTTATTATGGGACGACAAACGAGTGCGTTTCGGCTTGCCGGTGCTCGTCACAAAATATTGAAGTTTACACTTGAATTTTCAACAATAACGAGAATCGACAAGGTCGTAAAGCATCGTCTGAATCGATTTGCGTTCATTGAGTCGAGTAATTGCAATGTTTCGTTGAGGAGTTGGAATTTATTTTGCTGAGCCACGAAAGCGCTTCATTGTCTTTATTACGGGACAGCAAAGGTTTGTTAAATATGTATTAGTCGCCGGTCTATGTCCCGCCGAATAACGATACCGACGTATGAATTATTTAAAAAGTACATACCCATAAAATATTCATTTATCAGTAGTCTCTTTTGGGTACGATCGTAGGTAGCTTATATTTATTCTGGGTGACCGACAACACACGAATAATAGGCTCGCTACATTTCCACAGTTCATAGACTTATGTGAGAACCATAGTGTAAATACGTGAGTGCCTATACGTTTGAGAATGGTCCACCTCATTGGTTCCCCTGGGTGCAGTGTGAGACGACAAAAGGCATAAGTTTTGCTATTAAAATTGAATGGACCCCTGCATTCACTTGTACTGCCAAGACGTGGTTGTTCTAGAATTGTGGGGTTAAATATTTACGAAGAAAATAAATAAATCTTCTGAATCTATTGTTAGTAAAAACTACAGTTTTGCACTGGAAATCGTTTCTTTTGTATAATTTTTGACATATACAACAGCTGTGGCTATCATTTCGCGTCTTTAAACCCCCTTTGTATGCTGATAAGTGTAATTAAACGAAATTGTAACACAACAGGCATTGTAACGATCGAGTCACACGAAAGAAGAATGCTGCGACATCCATTACAGCCCATTACATTGCTGTGAAGCGTCAAGCATTACAAAAAGTTACCCAATGTCGCCTGTTCGTCATCTGAGAATCGTTTTACAGCCATAAAAACAAGAATTACAACTATTAAGTTAATGTCCATGATGGTCCATGACCACGACAGGAGAAGTTTTGCTTGATTTTTAAACTTTGCCACGGTAATACAGAATAAGTAGTTCTAGTGACATGTCCAATATGTAGGGACTCTAGGGATGAAATTACCCGACACTATGTTGCTTTTATTTTTGTAATTTGGTCCATGATTATACGCCGCTCTTACGTGCAGCTGTTCCATTTCCCGCAAATATGTGCGCGTACTTCTCTCCCCTAAGTACAAAAACTATGTCGCGACTATGGATGGCAGTGACTGTATGTATTGCCCAATTATTTCAAAGGGTATGATGTATCCTGTTGATTCCATCTTATCTTTAGGAAAGGGACGTGGCTAAAGAGATCTAATGCGAAAAAAAGTGACAATGATATTATTCAATCTGACCTAGACCAATCTGTTTCCAAACCCTATGGTTTGGGAACAGTTTGGTTTGGGTATTATTTTCTGAATCACTATTCATTCAGAACATAATATTAACATAGACGACCTATGTAACGATGCTTGCGAGAAACGCATCTTGGATGTAGAGACTTGCGTTACTCGCAAGAATCATTAATTGTAACCGAATTTATTCGTTAGTAATTAGCAATCAAAAGCTAACGATTTTGTCGTTATCTCTGTCGAGACTGCCAGCCCAGAACGTGTTCATAGGTTGAAATGATGTTTTCATCTAATTTAGAATATAAGATGGTAGGTCTTCAAATCTCAGGCAAATACCCACGGTCTCCTAAATGGTTCATATCAATTAGAGTCGGCTCTCAAGTGAACGAGATGAGATCACCCACGATCATTTAACTATAATTATCAACTTATTTATGTTCCTAAATTAGTTTTGAAAGACATGCAAGGACAAGTACTTACCTACTTATAAAATTTTGGAATCACAAGGTTAAAAAAAAAACAAGGTTTTATTCAATCAAAGGACCTGTTTGGGCATGAGAAACTCTTCTTTATGGGAGATTGGAACGCCTATGCCCAGAGGCTATCGTGTACAGCCAGTATTATCGATGATGAATAAGAAAATAAATTAGTTGATTTTCCTTCTTTTTGCGTGTATGCGTGTATTACATTCAAGTAACCACGGCGTTATTTTCTGAAAGCTACCAGACCATTATTTTCAAGAATTTCAAAAAGGGAAGCTTGAAATTTGAACATTTCCTTCAACAAAACGTTACATAGAACGCCCACTCAGAGGACAATCGTATTTAAACGTAATCTATTCACCAAGGGGCCACGCCTGAATAACTGGGCCCAGGAACCACGAAGGTTATATTATAAAAAGTAAATAAATTACAATAAATCAGCAAGCAGTCGCATGGTGCACCTGTTCTGAGCATGACGCATGGAAGCCTTTGTCTCCGCAGCTTGTTTTTATACCGCTAATATAATATTTAGTGTTATTCATAGAAATACCTTGCTTGATTGAACGTACTCGTGCAACACCCAGAGCGGATTGATGACTCAAGTGCTTGGCAAAACTTCGAATTAGATTCAGGTTTCGATTAGAACTTAAAATTCGGCCCTAACCTGTTTAAACCATTCCAACGGTATACCTTTGGGAATGTACCTATGAGAAGTAATTATCAGTCCATACGTAATTAATAATTCATACTTGTTAGCAGAAGCCACGTCCAACAAATTATAAACATAAATTCAGTGAATTTCACCAACGATTAATATTAAACGATACCGTAATCAACAAAGTTATGATTATAAATCAGACAGTTAATTGTTTTAACACAATATTGCCGGTTATAAAATTAAAACGTTATTAAAGAGCCTCGCAGTAAAAATAAAGTACCGGCTAAGCTTCGACTGAAAGTTATTCTCGTTTATAAGTCTAGTTTTTCAATGAATGCGAGTGTTTTGATAATAACTGCACAGGGTTAGGGCTGTAAATACCTGTATGTTCTACCTTTTATGTTAATCAATATATTGGCAATGAACCTCATTAAGAAGTAAAGTTATATGCTTCTACAAGTTTATATGCATCTCTCGGTACTTGGAAATTAATTCTTCGTACAATCTAAACTTTTTACGCAACAAATTGAAGCTGACTAATGCGCCTGCGATCCACCACTGACGGACGTTAAGAAGCACAATCTTGGGAATACAAACTAACAGAGCAGCCACTGATTGGCTCGTGGCAGGCACTAAATCCACCGGCTCGCTGGCCGCCATGCCCACGCAACTTCGTGCAACTTTCTAACTAACGTAGGTAAGTAATCGCTAATTTGAGATGTTAAACAAAGCGGCGTGCAACAAAGAGTGCGCTCGACCAATCACGGCCAACAATCAGCTCTGGGCGTGGCCAATCTCGTGCTTTAATCTTTACACACCGTTAACAAAGCCACGCTCGTACAATTCGCAAAGGAACGGAAAATAATTAACGCAATGAATGCAAAGACGCGAGCATTTTCTAAAGAACCCTCATATTGTGAACAGAAACGAGAATTACTTGCATCCCAATTTTTATTATGAGTAGGTACATGCAAAACCTATACAAACATAGCATTTTTCATTTAAGTCCAGTGACCAAAATGTTCAAGACAAATATGACGACAGATGACCTGAATAGCACAGCGGTAGTAAGGCTGCCTTACGTTCTTAGGGTCCCGGGTTCGAATCCCGGTTGGAGCAAATGTTTGTGTGATGAGCACGGACATTTGTTTCCGAGTCATGGATGTTTATATGTATAATAACTATGTATTTACAAACAAAAAGTATATATTTAGTATATCAACTATCTGGTGTCCACGACACAAGCCTCGTTGCTTAGTGTGGCACTAGATGGCGCTGTGTGTTAATGTCCAGCGATATTTTTTTTTTTTTTATGAAAACTATAAAAAGCTATTTTCACTAAATAAGTGGCGCTTATTTAGTAGCCACATAGGTTTGAGCTATTAGTATTACGTCCCAATAACAAATGCAAAAGCAAGACCACAGATTCAGCACAAATCAGTTATGATGACTAGTATAACATTTCCTAATGTTCTACCATTTATCGACAGTAGCTACGAAAATCGCACCGAACAGACTATAAAGACGATTAAATGACTACCATAAACCTAACAAACGTTGATAGCAAAGAAAAAAAAAGCCATTGAACGATTCCTAGGAGTGTGCATACGGTTTTATGGATATTAAATCACTGGCGCTTAATCCTAACTTCATTCCGAATATTTTTGAACTTGCAGTTAAATGTTTAAACCTGGTTTTATGCGAGCCAACGTCATCTGTGCTAAATAAACACTTTATGTTTAACACAGATGGCGTTAGCTCATTCTATTTAAAAGGTAATTTCATCATAGCGGGGATCTGAAACTTTATATGTAGCATTTAACTTTTTCAATTTCCATTTTGCTCTCATAAAAGCTTTCACAGATAAGTTATTCGTTAATCATAAAATAATAAGCCCTGCATGCATACCATTATCGTGCAAATAGCGAGATGATTCATCTGTTTATTACAATAATGGCTACTTGGCCTCATAATTACACATCCTATGCACTTTAAATTAATTTCAAAGAGCAGTGAACCGGCGGACAAGCGGCCATTAACTTTTGATATTTCTCACTGATACAATAAATAAGCACCTAGGCTTTTGTACACCGCCCACGCTCATCGAACATTCCATGTCGTTTCTCTATCAAGTGTTACTTTCTTCGTCAAATACGACATTGATCAACCCTATTTAAATTTTAATTACATAATTTAAGTAAACAAACTCTATAAATATTTAAATCAATGCAATTCAAAACTCGTTTCTTCATACGATTTGGATTCAAATAAATAGTCTGAACGATAAATTGTAATGGCAGTAGACCATTAGAGTCGAACTTACCGTAATCATTGGACGAGCCGGTCTACTAAACTACAGGTGGTATTTAATTTTGTGGACCATCTGCTTCAGACGAGCCTCGGGTGAATATAATGTAATCATATTATTCTTAATGTCTTCCATCGAATAGTATTTTCCCTAAAAGAATTCAACAAACATGTAATTCTTTAGTAATTCTATTTTTATTAGGTGGATATGAAGATTGTTTGATATAAAAGTTGATAAAGTTGTTTGGTTTTGTTAGGTAAGTAGGCACTTAATGTCATGTCTCTATAATCAAATGATAAGGAAATCTTGTCGTAAACATCTGATTCGTTATTCGTGATGTGTTTCGTGATAAAAGTTTTTCATGCTGAAAGCTTTTATAAATACCTTACTACCATTACTAGTTTGTATGTAATAATGATGAGGACGAGGCTGGCACTGGCACGTGGAAATTGACACAAGATAAGAGAGGCCTATACAGGGTGTAAACAACCTCATCACGAAGCCGTCAACCAAGCATTCTGTACATCAAACTTTATGCAAATATTATTGCTGGCGACTTTTTTTTGGAGTAAAAATTATATTTTGTGGTAAAACTCAATGTAACGCACTCAAAACATTGTGCTGATCGATGGATTGAATAATACGAGGGTTGTGGATGTGTTTTAAAATCTCACATCAAAAACTTGTATTTAAAAAAAAACTTGTCAAAAAGTTGGAACTCCCAATATCTCCGTAACTAGAAGGTTCCCAGGTATAGTGTAGAACAAAAAAAAAATATCGCAATGACGGGGAAAACAGTTGCCTTTCGGCTTCGTTAAGTTTTTATTTTACGAAAAAAGCTTTCAAAAAAACTCAAGAATAAAAGTACTTAATATAAGCATAAAATGCATAAAATGTGTAAAAGAAAAATCGAATCTAAACCTTCAAGAAAGCGATGACTCGAAACGTTCATGTAACACACTGAAGCGTCCTTAAAGTCCTCCATATCAACTCAATCTGACCTTTATTTTAACTGAATCATATAAAATAGGATTTTGCAAACGGACATTTCTATTTGTTGAATATTTAGTAGGCATTCCAAATGGCGGAACCCACATAAAATAAATGGCCGAGATTGACCCGTGATAAATCTTTGGAGCGTTAATTAAGCAAAGGCTTTTAAGTAGGAATAATTTTGTAACGGCCCCGGACATGACCCTGAATTTAATCATTTAATGTCAGTCGGCTCTGGTTTGCCGGCTCCTCTTGACAACGGATACATGCTGTATTTCAGTGACTTTTGTAAGAGGATACCGAAGAAGTAGGTGGTATTGTCAGTTTCAAAAGAAAAATAACTTTTCTTTTTATTAAATATACTTGTTTTTAAAAACATTCAGGAAATTCGATTTGTCAAGATTTACGAGACAATTTTCAATGTATTGACTTGACTGGTTTCATCTCTGATATTCAATCATTTTATTTGCGTATCTACTATCTACTATCGTTACGGGAATAATGATGAGGTAAACGATCTCTTTTCATAAATGAATCCTTAGTAATTCTTCATTCATTAGTTTCATGGTAACTGGATTACCTACGTAAAGCTTATTCGCCATGTTCGGTACTACCAAAATAAATGAACAAAGCGTATAAAGCGTGATATTTAATATGCGGTAAGTTAATATTCTGCGTATAAAACGACAGTAAACTTTTATTTTATTTGTGGTTACCTTCTGGTCGATTGAATGCTCTCTGATACTGCGCCGACACTCAATGGATTTTAATGGGACGACCATGCATTAAATTATTATAAGCTACATACTACTATAATAACGTCTGGACACGCGTAGGAGGCGACACTCGTAAAAAAGGAATTAATTTAATATAGAATGGGCTTAAGCTTCTCTCCCCATAAATCGCGTCATGACAAAATATTTAATGGCGCTATTTATTAAGATATCAGCAATTCTTGGCGCATAATCCGTGAGAGTGAGAATGTAACGGGTAATATATGGGTAGTAATCGAACATCCACATGAATATTTATCAGCAATATTTACGCGCGTCGACTGGTGATTGATAGTACAAAGTGAAATATTATTATGCGCGCGGTTCGTTAAACAGAAAACAAATGTGTACCAAATAGACCGCATCCGAATTACTCGCGTATCAGACTTGCTCGGAGGCCCGGGGATCATTAATAAAAATTTTGTTAAGGCAACAAGTTCCGCAGCGCTATGACGAAGCATTACCCGAAGCCCTATAGAAGCGAACCCGTTGTAAACACGCCTCGAACGTGAATACCTACTTAAATGGACGCCACTTCCCATTTTACCTCTAACAGGGCATTGTCAGAATGTTAACGCATCATTGTCATGTCACAGTTTAAAAAAAGGTTTTTTAGAAGGTCGGTAACTGTATGTTAATATTGGAGGGCGGTTCCGGCTGACGAAACACATGTCGTTGCTTCGGCTATTGTTGAAAAAAGTCGAAACCGACTAGCTACATGGATGGTTTAGTGATAACATCGACAAAGGTCGTTTTAACATGATACATACATATTTTACATTGGATTTCATGAATAAATTACGTGTTTATTAAACTGTTCAAGTGCCATGTTTTTTTTTTACATTGTACTAAATTTTCCACGATGGTTTAGTTAACATTTACAAAACTATGTTGACCTTTAAGCTTATTATCCGTTTGTATAAAAATTGTTCCCAAATTACCGCAAACAAAAGTTCTCTTATACAATATTTAAATTGGAGAGGTTCGAGAGCTTGCGGCAAAACAAGGACGTATTAAATTCCTAAAATAGTAACTTGGAGTTACAAAGATATTCGTGGCGTAAAGTTTGCAGCCAAAATTAATTATAAACGAAAGCAGTCTGCTCTGCTTAGCTGGCTTTAGCAAAAGACATTTTGATATACGCCGTGGAAAAACTTTCTCGTCGGTCGAGTGTTGTCTCCTAAAATAAAACAAGAGATGGTCGCAGTAGATGCGTCCCACTCCAAATTAGACGGTTTTTTAACACGAACATGCGAAGGTATGTGGTGAATGTATTGCATTTAAAAAACCTTGATCAATATCGGAATGTCACATTGTTTTTCTCAATAATAATGAATGAATAAAAAGCCTTTTACTGTTATGATACGTTTGCTTAGTGTTGGGTAACCTAACACCGATTTACCGTCTTATACAACATCTGCTTAATTCTTTTCGACAGTGTTTTCTAAGCAAAAGCATTACAACGTACCAAAAATGCTTTCAGTCGTCACTGAAAACCAAAGTAATAAAAATCGTATAATAACAGAGCACGCCGGAGTTTCGGTAACAGCGCGCACCGCTTCCAGTCACCGCATTTCTGTGGTATAAAGTTGTTCGGGCTTTGAAAAAGCAAGACCAAATTCCTGCCGCGGGAGTTAGATCACGCCTGCACTCAGCTACTACTTTTAACTAAATTGAAGTTGCGGGCAAAGAGTGCACCAGGGTGCACGTGACGCATCAGTTCGTCTGTCCGTTTGTACTTCTACGTGAGTGGATGGCAGTGGACTTCTTTATTCAATGGCGCGGATGCATTTTCGAGGACGCTTGTCGTTCGCGGTTGATCGGAATGACAAGTATTTGCGGTGGCATCGCGATGCCAACTCAACCTTTGATGGCTCTTTATTGGCACGAGTTCTGCGTGATGACTGGGACATTTTCTAGAAAAATCAAATAACTTAAACACGTTTCGTTTGACCTAAATGTACCGAAACTTGGACTGACTCAGAAATATATCCGGATACTTAAGATCTTATAAGAAGATTCTTTTTATCTTTTAGCCTGCAGCCATCTTGGTTTCTTTCGTAGAGATCTATAAGTAACGTTTACAGTATAAGCCGTAACTTATATCAGACGTTCCTAAGCAACTCCAATAAAATATAGCTACTTACCTACGCATTAAATCATACTTAGGGTCAGAGTAGACTTGTTTGCCTGAAGCGCTACTGATGGAACAGGACCTAATTGGAACAGGCGGAATACCGTCAGGGTTCTATAAAAAGATTAAAGTAGATAGAATGAAACATTTGATAGTTTACGTTCGTTAGTAACTAAATCCGTCGGTAAATACTCAAGTATCCCTGTCCACAGCGACCTACCATGTTATTTTATACAGACAAATGTCCTTCATCACAAACCAAATTACTGTAATTAGAAAAGTTTACGTAACGAATGGAACCGAACACGATAAACAGAATTATAAGTAGAACTAACAAACCACAAGGATATCGGTATAAAATCCGAATAACAGGCAATTTAAATCGACACCAACTATACGAGTTCACCGATTTTCAATATACACGATTTTTTTACATTACACGTACTGAAACCTTACATGCGACGCCTCGGGAAGGTGAACAAACTCTTCAACCCGTATCCTGCCATTTTGGAATACCGAATAATATTCTCGATACTTTGATTAAAGAAAGAATACTGTTTATTATGTATGAGGTTCACAAAATGATCAAATTTCCACAAGTTGTTCGCTTAAAGTTGTTTGTTATCGTTTGGACGAGTAAGTACTATTCCCTTGTGGGCTCGAAGATTTCTGAAACCCCGCGTGGTAAGGAAAGTTACAAAAGAAGTATAGGACGATCTAAAAACGTATAAGTTACTCAGATTTGTAAGTGCTTGGTTTTGATAAAATGTTTAGTTTGTAACAATAAGACTGAAAAGACGTTTTTCAAATAAAATATCTTGATATTTATACAGCAATTTTTAGAAAAGATTACATTTCAAAAATGCATTACCCACGGCCTACGAGCTACGACAATAATTGTAGCATAGCTACAAGTTTTATTCATTTAACGGCAATTTTCAATAACTTACTAGCAGATTTTGGTAGGTTGCTATCTCTGTCTTGTTCATTTTGCTTACAGACGGTTAGAAACAAAACATCACAGAAAAGCTTTCTTTGATTTTTCTATGAATCAAGTGACAGGTAGGTGACGCGGATAGGATATTTCAAGCTAACTTGGTTTATAGAAACTGCGAGACGTAGGCGTATTAACTAAGAGTTTTATGTAACTAAGTTATTGAAAACGGCCGAAGTCGCTACTATTTTTCTTACTAAACAAATTCAACGAATGTAAAGTAATTTCCGTAGAGTATTGAAATGTAATGTAAGTAAAGTACCTCCACCTGTGAGTACTTTACCTAAAATGTTGGTGAAGCTAAGTACCCACACTAAATGGCCGCGCAAGGGTCTCACCAAGTGACACTAGAAACCACTTATGGAGCTATCATGGCGTATCTACCTATCATGTACAGTACACTCAAACGTAATAGTGGACGCCTCGAAATTAGACGCATCCGGCGTAAGCGGTGTATTGTGAGGTGTTCAAAACTACATTAAGGAATCAACCAGCGGAACAATACAACACGACAAAAAATATTCAAATTGACGGTAAGTAATGGTGCTGTACTGTTGTGAAGAAAACATGAATGAAGTTTGTTGAATGAGTTTCGTAAGTGTTTTAGGAACTTTTTACATAGTTTGCAGCAGAGTTATGTTAGGTTACAAAGATTGAACAAGAATGGTAAATTTCCTACTATATTATTATGAAAGAAAACTGATTAGTGAATAATTATATCCTAACTATTAGTCGTTGAAATCAGCGGCTAATAAAGGCCCCACAAAATCCAATGATCGATGAATTCAAAATTTTCCAAAAATATCCGACAATCGAGCAAAATAAATGTTCGCATAGTTCGGTTCGTGACAGGCGACGGGCGAAGCGCTGCTGCCGCCTAATTGACAGGCCCGGCCAGCCGCAGCTACACAATACAGTGCCACTATTTTAGCTAGCTACTAATAGATCGATGCTTTTATGTGCTACTCTGCCCAGTGGTGACTGCTCTAACCAGCCGTCTATGCAGCTCTGAATTACTTTGTCGCGTTCCATGGAAATGAGACGCAGAGTTAAGAATACCTTCACTAAATTCCGGCTAACTACGTATGTAATTGGACATTTTGCAAAACATTGCGGAAAAATAATAGCACCATTATTAAAATTGCCTTTATGCAAACACTATTCATAAATTATTAATCTTTCGACGGTTACGTCAGCAAAGCTCTTTGGCGAACGTTAATTTCCGACAATAATAATTTGGCTATAATTGACCACCCACGTTCTGCGAAATAAAAAACACGACGCGCTGGTTTTGCGAATTTGAAGAAAACGTTAAATTATAAACGTATGTATAGCTGTAGGGATTCAATTCGTGTAATTTCTTTATTATTTGCTTAAAAGGACTAATCCTTTGAGTAAGACGGGATTGTGGCAACAGGCGGGCAAATGCGCGGTGGCGGCTCGAGCCCATGAGACTGCGAAATTAGTAGAGCCGTGTTACACCCCTTCACCCCAACCCCCCCACTCCTGCTTACGTCACACCCTACACGTGAAGCCTTCGTTACAAGTGGCCGACTGCAAGAGATGCTGCTACGATCCAGAGATATATTCAAAGCTTTAGCACTATGATTGGTAGGGTGTGCCAAGACTGAAAAATGAGGAAACTTACAGGCTTTGAAAGCGTGTAGGTTGATAAATGTAGTATTCTCCTTGGTTAAGTTGGTAACTTAGTTAGAAGACGTAGTGAGACGGACATTTACAATTGCAATTTGAGACCAAGACAAAGATAGAGCGCAACAGAAAGTGCGGGACAGAATTTCAACACAAAAACAGTCGAAAAGAAACTGCAAAGAGTTTCACAGAGAAAGGTAAATACAAACATTGTTGAGTAATTTAGACCTAACAACCTAATCATTCACAGCCGTCCGATCCGTTCACAAACTAAGTGCACAACAAACAGTCGCGTATTCAGAAATGATTCCCCGAATATGTACACAGAGCAGCGTGAGCAAACTCTAAAACAATTACCTTTGTTGGCACTACCAATAACAATAACATTTATCAAATTATTCGGGCGAGTAACTCGAAGGCGATACGCGGAGTAGGGACGAGGGAGAACGGGGAACAAAATTGACAAAGCAAGCAAAAGGCTTTCAAGGCTGGCTCGCGTGTTGCGACGTGTTTGCATCAGTAATTTGTTTGTTGGCGGCAGCACACGGCAGACTACATTAATGGATCCGAGCACAGCACGCGAGCGACCAGACATGCCACTCAAACAGGAACACGGGTTATCTCAACGTCTTGCTCAAAAAGAACAAAGAGAGCTTTGACGTGACGCTCACTCGTGTTGCGTTGTGTCGACTTTTTCGTGGCTTTGTCTGATCCGATGAACTGATTTGTATGGTGACAGCTCGGTTATCAAAGGTCAAAATACTTCAGACGGATACTACGTATATATTAAATTTACTGGATAGTTAACTTGATATATACGATCGTCAGAGCGCTGGGTGTTAACTAGAGAATATATTAACACTAAAACACATTCCACGTTGGTAAGTCTCCAAGCGACGGAGTATGGACTGAACATATAAAACTAAAGTTAAACTTAAACGGCAACTCCATAACTCGCTCTGTATCGACTCTGCCGCGCAACTGTTTCATCTGTTTGAATAATAGTTAAATATAATGAATGTTTTATTCAAACTTATGCAAATTCAAATTATTCCGTCTGCAGTCTTCAAACTCCGCCATTACTGTTTCTCTACAATTACCTCGCCAGAACTATTTCTGTGTCGTTTCGTCTCGAAGAAAATTGTGGTTTATTTAAATTTAAATTTTGTATTTAGTTTAAATAAATGTCAGTATTTTTTTTTACAATAAACGCCATATTTTACATAAAAAATGTGTCATATTGATATTGTATGTTTGAAATTTAATGACACTGATAATCTATATCTATTATCGCATTTTGTAAAATATCGCATGCGAAATAAATATTAGTTTTTATTATTTGATCACATAGCACTGCCAATACTTATTAAGCTTGGACTTCGGTAAATGTACTTTACATTTCACAACACCACTGACCTTAGTCCTTAAGGTCAATGCTGACATTGAAAGGGAGCGGAGGGCTCTGTCCGTACGCGCGAATATGATAGTCCGCAGGTTTGCTCGTTGTACCTACTGCGGACGTAAAGGTGACGCTTTTTAGAGCATTCTGTACCACCTTCTACACTTGCAGCTTGTGGGAGAATTATTCGCTAGCGTCGTATGGAGCCCTTCGTGTTCAATTTAATAATGCGTTCCGGAAACTTATGGGGTTGCCATGACGTTGCAGAGCGTCAGGGATGTTTGCGGCGGCGCGTGTAGATTGTTTTTACGCAGTAATGCGAAAGCGCGCAGCATCAATGGTGGCTCGCGTCATGGCCAGCCCTAACAGGGTTCTGAGAATGATTGCTGGCAGAGTGGACTGTCCTTATGTGGTTCGCTGCTGTCAGTTACATGTGTCACCGTATCGTGTTGTTTTCTAACACTTAGTTTTTTAAGGAATATGTTACTAACCCTATTTGAGCCTCCGCTTGAATTAAAATGTTTGAATTTGAATTTAACAAGTTCCATCAATATCTCCCATTCACGTCCTTATCGCATCTTAAATTCCGGGCGATTGTCATAATTTATTTTTAATGCCCACGACCCAGGCACAGGAAAGCCATATCCGAAGTGTTATCGTTTAATAATTGTCGCCATGCTTCGGCAAGAGGACGGTACAGTGGTATAACCGGGCTGAGTTAAAAATAACCCTTAAACGTGGAGCATAGTGCACACTCTTCGAGCGTGTATACTTCGTGGTGTTATCTTACACGCCATGCTGGATCGTGCGGTGCCAGGCCAATTAAACGGACTTGCTACCAGCACCACGGCTGGTCGCAAACTATAACTAGCTGTCACAAGTCACATGCTACGATGTTACTTTAACACGTAAAAAGCTTATTTATTTTCAATTGTGAATCTGCCATAATATGATATTGTGAGCATTAAATTGTATGAAATGTATGATACGTTTTATTACATTCAATATTGCTTTCTGAACGCATCTTTAACATTTATTGTTGTGAGTTTCACACCCTCTCTTTTTAACCGACTTCAAAAAGGAGGAGGTTCTCAATTCGTCGGAACCTTTTTTTTTATTTATTTTTGTGCATGTTCCCCGATTACTCGAACATGGCTGGACCGATTTGGTTTTTTTTTATTTTTTTTTGAAAGGGTATACTTCCCAGGTGGTCCCATGATCATCAAATCAGGATCTGTTGATGGGATCCTGGAGAAATAGGGAGAACTATTCAAATTTCATAGGGACACTTGAAGCGATTTGGGTAGTTTTTGAAAGAGTACTTTTTCGGAGTGGTTCCATTTGGTGAAGATCTGATGAAGAACTTCGGAGATAAGCAACGGAACTCCTCAATAAATGATAGCAAATGGACTGGGATTGCTGAAATCTCATGTCTGTCTATTGTTTACACCAGTTCATAACATCACGCCGGTACGCTGTGCCTTCACCCCTTCGTAAGCAGCACATATGAACCACTAAAAAGTGAAAAATAAAAACTTTTTTGCAAAAAATAAAACCGACTTCAAAAAACACAAAAAAGTGAAAAACTACTTTAGCTTCAGAAGTCGGTGACAAAAAAACTAAATCAATCAAACAAAGCTGACCGACTTTTTATTTTTTGCAAAAAAGTTTTATTTTATCTTTAGTACGTGAGATCAGCATTGCATATTTTTTCTATTCTTGGATTGACTGTAAGTTGGATTGGAACCTACATTAAGGCCCCATATTCACGATCCTTCTTTATATGCAACAAAAGGGGCCTTTTATCGCATATATTTAGCGGCTAAAGCATTATCGTGTTACACAATAACGCAGTGCCTAGCAGGTACAAGTTGGTAGTCGTGTCTCGTGCCCCTCACTATAAATCCATCAGGTTGGCTAGAGTTTAGCACTTGCCGCCGTACTTCCGTTCGTGTAGATATACTGATATACTATAGTGTTGCTAAATTTACATAATGTACGTCACGCCAGTGATTGAAGTAGTAGTAGGTGTAGTGTCGAATTCGAGGGATAAACCGGTGATCGTATAGTAGTTAGGTGTAAGTTTATAAGAAGTAGGTATCTGTGTATCAAGATATCTAGGTATGCTTATTGTAATCATAGCCTATAATGTACATTGTAGGTTAGACAGTACCTATTGCTGGGAAATGCGACTCCTCCCTATGAGAGGGTGTGAAGTATCTCCCAGGCATGCTGGTTTGGTTTCCCCACGATTTTTTCTTTTTTGAAGCATGTGATAATTATACAATACGTTCATAAATCCGAAAAATCAGATAAGTGTGCTTTTTTTTTTCGGATGGGAAATCATCAAATGACTCCTCCCGCTCTGGGCGGAGCAGGAGGGAGAGTCAGACTCTTACTGACTAAAACCCATCCATGTTCCTTCATCGCCCTTTGTGTTCCGGGGCCACGGTATCTCTTTCGAATAGTCCCGCAGCCCCGGCAGGCATCGGCCCTTGCGGACCCCTTTCTTTTTGCTGACTCACTTTGAGGCGCGCGTGGAACACGAACGCGCCGTCGACACAGCCTGTCGTCATGAGACGGACGGACGGCGAGTTAGCCTATAGCTCACCGTTCACAGGCCCGCGCCTACGGTGGCCCCCGACGCCCGGGGCGTCTCCCGCGGCGGGCGGGACGTGAGGTTCTCTGCCTTTCAAGTTCCGCCACCTCCTTCGCTAGCATGACTGCTTCGCAGAAGGAGGTGACGGCGTCCCATTCCGTCTCGCTCCGGACCATGGATTGGACCAGGGTCGGAAGCGAGAGGTCGGCGCCGCCGATCGCCGCTTCGAGGACAAGATGTGCGTGCCTTAGGTTCGAACTCATGACCTATGAATTGACAGTCCGTAATTTTTAATAATAAACTAAATACTTTACCATAAAAAATGTACTGAAGTTATAAATACTAATTTATGTAATATAAATACGAATGCAACCTAAACCGATTAAAATTTTACAAATTCAACTGCCTCGGAAACAAATAACATTTTTTGTTTGAATTAATTTTGCTGGCATTCCAAGTTCCGACCCACTGTGTATTCAATTGTACCAACTACTCAAGTTTCTTATTATATCTTAATTAAAAAGCTATAAAATAACATTGAACATTCCTGCCTGAGTGTTGACAACATTTTATAGCCGTTTTTATGGAAACAGGTGATAAGTTTTATTGAAATGAATTGAGTGTAATGTAACTGTGTGTAATTAAGCTAAGTGTACAGAAATGTTTTTACAAGCTCTTATTTGACACCTTGCAAAATTGAAGTTGAATTTTATGTTTTGAGGGGACAAAATCATTTTGGCTTGTTTTTAGGGTTTCGTAACTGAAGAGGAAAAACCGGAACCCTTATCGTGATCTGTCAACGGACCGATTTGTTCGAGACACAATTGATTAACTATTGTGTCTACTTCGTCATTACTTTGTTGTCTGTCTATATGTCAATACCCGTTATCTCGGGAACGCGTGAAGATATTGAGTTGAAATTAAAACCATATACTCAAGTCAATCCTTGAAGCTGTGTAAAAGTGAAACTTCTAAGTTAACGTAAAAAAAGATTCGGTCGATTACTTATGCCGCAAAAAACGTATATTTCGACACTCTCAAGGGAATCAAAATTTATAGGGTACTTCCCGCTGACCTAGAATCATGAAATTTGGCATGAAGCAATCAAGCAAATCTGAACCGTAAATATGTAGTTTAATAACAAAATACCTACAAGTTTATACGGAACCTTCGGTGCGCAAGTCCAACTCGCACTTGACCAGTTTTTTTTTCTTTTCGTGACTATATACCTAATACAAGGATTATTAATACAGTGTAGTGTCTGGAGAAAACCTAGCCCAGCTAATTTAATAAGTTCAAAGTTAAGACCTAGCCTACAAAACTGAATCATAACATCAAAGTTAGTTCCACAACATTAGATATGTTAAAGACAAGTTTGTCAAGTGTTGACTGGTGGACGAGGGGCTTAACGTGGCTCCACTCATTATTTATTCAACGAGAAACCTCAGTACATTGTGGTCGGGGCTTTAAGTGGAGGAACTTCACACTATGATTTAATAAACGTGGACGTACATCGAACAAGCAACACTGTTTTGTCATGGTAATGATCAAAATTACATTAGGTACTATGTGGGTATTATAATTTATTTATTTTATAGTGTATTATATCCTGTTTTTCTTCGTGCAAGCATTTGACGAAGTTAGTAGCAGATTGCGTGAGGCGTTGTCAATAAAGAGGATCACTTATTATTAGTTCTTTATTTTATGTATAAACGAAATACATACACAATTACACATAGCTTTGATTTTTCTCAAACTGGTCACCAGAGCTAGGTGAGCGGGTATAAAAACCTCTTACGAATCCAACTTTGCAGCAGTTCTCGAAACCTGACTGAATTCTTTTCATTAGTTGGGTTCTCCAGGTGGCTTTGAAGCCAATGTTCCTAAAAATCGTGGGAGTCTCCTTTCAGCAATAATTACTTCCCAATAACGAAGTATTGATCAATTCAGCGAAGACTGCCTTTGTGCAAATTCGATGATAATTATGATTCATTGTTTTGATTTGAAACAAAGACCAGTGGTCGGAGGTTAAATAACTTAGATTAACATCTACATATATGCAGCATCTGCTCTGCGTAACAATAGGTAGGGTAGGTGTATTTAAGTTTCAATTCTATGCGTGGTGCGTTACCAAAACAAACGTTTCAAGACGGTTACTTACAATTCGCTTTTAGTTTAATGTCCTGTCATGTCCAACTGCGCAGAACAAGATAAATTATGTTATTGTCTGCCGAAACTTTGACCGTTGTTTCGCTCATATCAAAAGTAAACACACTCATCTATGTACCGAACCAATGATATATTATGTAGATTACTTAAGTAGTAAGTACTTACGTAGAAAGAAATGTACTTTACACAAAGGACAGAATGTCAAAGACGAAAGTAATACTTAGAACGACCTTCGCAGAAAACTTGGTATGTACTTTTATTATAGGTATTCTCTTCATATAACGCCCTTCTACTTTTTCACGAAAACTTCACTTCATAAGTTTTTGAGAGTGCTATAAATTCAGTCGAATGTGTGCAATCTTTTTTGCTAGTTCTTTGTAGCTTTGTTTTTGTCTTTTGACGTTTATTTGTTATTAATAGTCTTACATTATTTACTTCTTGTTATTGTTGTGATCACAATTAACATTATAGTAGTACATTTATATCTTTCCTCTTTTTCTATGTATGTGGTCATGAGTGTAAAATAAACTACCTAGTTTTAAGTTTACCATTATCTTAATCAGCTATAGAATCACCATTGCCATCCAACGTGGTAATGTTGCCAGCCTTCTGGGCATTTTTCCTATTGATAGCGATGTGAACGAATTTTTTGACGCCCTCTTGTTCTGTTATCGTTTTGATACTTGTCCATATTTATTTATTATACATATATATATATATAAATAAAAAGATTCCTATAAATAGTTGCAAAGTTTCTGAGAAACATATCTGAATAGCTAATATTTTTACTACGTCGTAATCCATTTCAATGTAGTTCGTGCCACTACGAGGAGAAAGAAACCAGTAGGCACTATAATGAGAAACAGATGACCAGTTATCCGATATCGTTAATGTAGAAATGTATTCATAACTTATTTGTGACTACATTTTGTAGTATGAAAATTGTATTTAAAATATAACGTAGTGCACACATTTTTGATAAATGTGACAAGTAAATGTTGGTCAAAAATTTACGTTACCAATAAAAATCATCAAAAGTTCGTCGCATCTGTTAAATCGTAAAGCTTATGCATGATTTCCTTTTTAAAACTGTTAATCTATGGAATCTTATATCTATGAAATGAGATTAAGAATTTACATATTTAGAACGTTGATGGTACATTTAAAACTACTCAAAGTTGAAACTGAAATCCTCTAGCTTTTTGAGTGTCTGTTGATATTAGCATAACATTTGGTGTTACAAACTACACTTTGTCTTCACTCGTTTTGTGGATAGAATTTACTAAAGAGCGTTCAGACACAGTAGCCTGGTTTAAAGTTGAACGTCTGTTTTTTGTATTAAAAAGTATTAATTAAACCAAATATTAGTACTTAAATTTTATTTTATATTATTTTTATTACATATAAACGATAACGATTCAATAAGTATTTTGAACCACTGTAACATTCATTAAACATGTTATTTTTGTTACAGAAATAAATTGTTGCAAAAAATTGGTAGTGATAAAACTCGTAACGCTTTCGTAGCACTTCGTAGCAAACACCACAATATTCATTTTAATCGATTTCTTTTCCCTACAACAATCTTGGCCACTCGTAAATTACTTCCAAAAGTTCACCACGCTACTTAAACCCAGGTGTATCAAACTAACTACAATATCCACCTTTTGCGGGTGCGGGCGCGGCTCGGGACAAAAAACATAACATTCACATGTCACCGTAAATAAAATATGGTTGTACAGTGCAAAAGTTTTCGCGCACCCCTAAATATTCCATTATGGTTGAAGTATAAATGGGACATAAATTCGAGGAGCTAAGTTGTGACGATTACTCAGCGGGACACAAAGCGACGTTGTACTGGTTAAGGGGTGCCATCAATATGCATTTCTCAGGATTTGGCCCAGTTTTTAAGGCGCCCCGGGATGGTGTAATGGATGTTTCAATGATATCGATTTAAATGTTCGTGTAGAACAGGTTTTTTTTTGGTTATGCCTATTCTGTCCCACTTGTGGGCAAAGGCCTGGGACCATTCTTTTCCAACTCTGTCGGTATTTTGCCTTCTCTGGCGAATAAGTCAAGAACGAGTCCAAATCACCACGCCAATTTTTCTTGGGCCTTCGAAATAATTTTATACTGATTTCGATTATGGTTAGTCTAGAAAGACCCCGCCTTCCGAGCTGTAGGTCGTGGATTCAAACCCAGGCTGGCGCATCCCTCCTGCTCCGCCCAGAGCGGGAGGAGTCATTCGATGATTTCCCATCCGAAAAAAAAATAAAGGCTGGCGCATTATTTTGTGTCATTTGTTTCATCTCCACTGCTCTCAAAATGACGAAGGAAAATATCGGTTTGACTTTACACTGAGTCTGCGTGGTAGATTATAGCCCACTCTGTCTCATAAACAGAAGGCCAGTGTCCCTGCAGTGGGAACACTATAAACTGATTATGCTTTTTTAAAAATAGAATTGATTTTCATATAAGAAACTGTGGTATTATTTTATAGGTGAGTTTGGAAGTTTCAAATAATGATTGATGAAGCATCACCCCTACTACAGTCCAGTTGGAAGTACCAAAAGTAATGACTTTTCCCATTAAAATAAATATGGTGTGACACCATACAGTCATGATTTCAATGTTCCATTGTATGTCTGAACGAAAACATTTGTTCTTGGCTGTGAACCAAGTTTTTAAGTAAGCGTATTATGATTTATGGAGGCTAATTTAACAGTTTTTGTGAGAAATACAATTTTATTTGAAATTAATGTTGGCTAGTCGCATTAAAATTGATGTATGAAATATTTGTGGCCGTAAAACATTGTAGTTATTATTGTGATGTTACAGTGTTTAGAATGAATTATTAATGCTAAAAAACTGTGAGATTAACGAAACTTTTAGGTCTTTAGCCTAAACTGTTGGCGAGGTTATCAATCAAGGTTTTTTGGAATTTCTTAATTCAATCTCTACGGAGCTATACGACAAGAGTTGGTGCAAATAATGCCAATCCTGCCCTGGTCCATTGCAGTTGCACAAAAAGCTATTAAATCGTATCTAACATAAAGCAAAAATGACGTCCCATCATGACCTACGCTTGTGCGACGTACGCTCACGCTAAGCCTAAATATCTCCATAGGATGCAGGTCCTTCAAACCCCGTTCTTACGTAAAGTTACGAGAGCTCCCTATTATGTCCGCAATGACCGTCTACATATAGATCTTAAAATCCCCACAATAGCCCAGTTCATGAAGCGCCTTTCTAAGCGCCCCTCGACTCTGCCGTCAGACATCGTAGTCCCCTGATCGCAGCGGCCGCCCGTTACGAACCCTCGCGAATCAGTCAGGTCCGCCGCCCAAGGCATGCTTTAGATCCCGATGACACTACAACACTCCTCCAGGAGAACAGGAAGGAAACTAGCACGCTTAAGAAGCACAGGTGCAAACAGCCGTCATTCCGTCCTCGCCGTCGAGAACCCGTCGCGACGACGCCCCGATACGAACCCTCCCCGTCCCTTGCTCGTGCCAGCCCGCGTTGCTGAGCCTGTAGTCCAAAGTCAGTCCCTAAATAATGACACCACTCCGATCCAGCCTGTCCCCTTGCTGTCCTTTCGCAGCGACGCCCTAAGCCGAGGCCCGTACCCCGCAAGGGGTGCCCTTAGCGTGTAGTCGTTTAGTTTGTAAGTTTTTTGCCCTGGCTGGAGGCCTTACACTTAAGGCACCCACAGGATTGTCTGGTTAAGCAGACGACTACCTCTCAGGTTGAACTGCAAATTCAAAAAAAAATGGGCAAAAATGACGATCAAAGTTAAGATACTTGATTAAGATACCCTCTTTCCTTATTGCTTTATGTATCTACAAGTCAAACCAATCAAATCGCTCGGAGTTTTCGACTTCCAATACATGCACTGTAAGTTCTTCGTACTCCACTTCCTTCCATTAAATAAATGTTAGCGTTTATTTTGTCTCAGGCATGACTAACAATAGTTTTTTTAGTTTCTTTCACGAACTAAATACTCTATTGTGATGCAAGCTGGAACACTAAATCACCACAGTTAAATACGGCAATTATTCAGGCAAGGCACAAAGTTTCATTGTGCGTGGCTCGCCGTGTTCTCTCGCTCCATAGTAATATGCTCACTAAATTTGGATTTTCATGCCTTGTCATCCGACATAAGTGTTTTAATGCGCTCCGTATTATACATATTTAATAGCATGTGACATTGATGAGATGACGTCGTTGGTATCTCCATTATTTATGCTATTCAGAGCATCTCCGAGCATTACTTGAATTCGATGACTTATTAAAAATGGGGTTTCAATACAGCCCGTTGAAGAAATTAAACCACAAGAATCGTAAAGTAGGTACTCGCTCATAGAACTGGATCCCCTCGGATCGATTAAAGATAAGACCTCGTAACCAGAGAAACGTCTCGTCTTACAAACTGTACCCTGCCAATATTAAACTCACTATAATTCACAGAAAAAAAATGAGCACAGAGATCTCTGAGATGTTTATCGCATTAATATAATACGGCATTAAGATTACAATGGGTCGGCTCAAGAGAGGTCCAATATAAGGAGCTCACAGGCTCCGCGTGCTTTGTTGTGAAAATAACTTTATGCCTCAGAAAGCGGGGGACAGTATAAAGCAAGCACGGCTTTCAATAAAGCCAATGGTCCTTCTTAGATGTTATACTCTCTTGTTCATATCCTTTGAGCAATAATGCAATGGTATTGTGCCCTCATAATAATATCATTGCGCTTAAAAGGTTTAATAGCAACTCAGTCAAGAATATTTATGTAGTCTATTACAAAGACATATTGTGCGCACTGACAGCGTATTACTTAAGCAATGACCGAAAACGGTATCACGCAAACAGCACTCCGATACGCAAAAGGTAGGAAGGGGAGCCGAGCACAGCCGAGCTGGCACAGGCAAGATTGCTATCAAACAGCGCCGCCCTCCTTATAGTAGCAGACAATCGCGGCTCCGCAATTACAAACAAGTTATTTACAGCCAGACCATACGGAGATATTTTAAGTTTATTTCCATCTAATCTATTGATTCACGCACCCGGCATTGCACGCTTTTAATGTTCTTATTTAAACCAATCGGTATGCCGACTCGGTACCGAATAAGGCAGAGCCGCATTAATCATGGCCAAGTGTTCCAGCACCTATCTTTATTTCACTTGATAACGATGAAACTTCAAAATTGCGCTCTTTATTTACTCCGAAAGCTCGTAGGAGTGAAATCGTAAGCACGATCGGCATGAAAAGATCGAATTTATTAGTTCATAAGTCATGAGGGTTAAGTAATAATCGTCGACAATGGGCAATAAAGAGTTTATAGGCAGTAAAGTTCGATTCCCTCGCACGTCGGGGCTCGGAAGTCAACTGCACGAAATTCAGAGTTATAGCCACGTAACTTACACACCCTGAACTGAACTCAATAATCGATTTTCAATGTAAACAATTTAATTATGTAAGTATGTGTCTCTGGTGGAGTCGGCTTTCGTGTTGTTACTTGGGAACTTTTGATTATACCATTAACACGTACAGTTTACGACTTGATTGAGTTCGAATCAATAATCTTTGTCAAGAATGTAATAAATGTACCTTCTAGAATTACTATTTACGATGTTTGTTGTTAAATAACAAAATAATTATTTACGTGACGCCATAAACATTTTACGTCGATTTTTATGTTTGACATTAAATTCCGAAGTGAATGTTATCTTATTTTAAATATAAATGACTGCACCGTTTGCCCATAGAACTGTTCTGATGCAACCCGTTTAGAATTATTTGAAACCAGTCGCAGTCGTTGAACGATTTGGTTAACGAGAGTATTACTTACAGAGCAGTCGTTGCGCCTCGTTTAATCGTAAAAATTATTTAATGACAACTCCTCATCGACTTTCATTCCGTATTAAGAGATATAAATAACATTTCAGTTATTTATAACCGAACACAACAGTACCGTTGAGAATGTTGCGCTTGCGTCGGTGGAACGGAAGATTAATAGTTATTATCGCAGACAACTACTTGTTATGAAATGCTGGTGTTTACCGAATTGTTTAAAGTAATTTGTGTAAACAAAGTGCGGGGCCGTCAAACAATGGTACGGAGGTAAAGCACACAGCCCTCGGGTATAGCATTACAAGGAATATAATCTTACTGCGGCTGGCGGCGAATGTTTAAAGTAAACAGTGTTGGACCGCGACCGCGCCCGCGCCCGCCGCCTCCTATCATAACATTATTGTTTTCATTGCTCGCCTGGCGCTGGACGTGGCTAACCAGAACCAGTTACCGACGTAACCTCAGATGGCCCGCCATCGCCATCAACCTTATTTGAAATTTAAAAATAAAGTAAACAAAACACTTTTAATATACCATAACTAAAGCAACCTCTTGTACTGACGAAGAACTTGTTAGAAATCTGTTTACATTGCATTAACCATTCTTTATAACGGAGTTGTGTTTGAACAAATTAATTCACACCAACAAAGTTGTACGTAATAGTATTTGTGGCAAGATAACAGTTACGATAATATATGCGTCTACATATGAGACAGAATAAAAAGCTCACACCTAAAAGTTTGTTTTGTCGTGCAGCGAAGGGACAACAGCTTTAATAGAAAGCTCCGAAGATTCTTAACAATGCCAATCCACTGTGAATAGTATAAAAACGTAATTGGTATCTTCAAACGCGTTTCACCGAAAATCAATCGGAGATATCTTTTATCATTTTTCTTTAGAACTACAAAAGTTCATTGTTAGCTAACTAGAAAGAAAGAATTTTTCCTTTTTATTTCAACAGAAACGTGGTGTATAACCTCTGAAATGACCTTAACATTACCTTTGCAGACGTTAAGTGGGCAATGCGTAACAGTTTATCACATTGCTCTGTTTTGATTGCCCCGACCACCTCGCTGTATGATGGGAGGCGGCGCGGGCGACAATGGAATGTATTACAAGTACGCTGTCACAGCCGGTTTAAGCTCTTACAATGATTAGCCGAAATCCAGTCACGAACTATTATTGATGGGAACCGATACAGAGGACCCGAGACAAGTTGAGATGCATATACCCACGGATATCGTATATTGACATGTGTATTGTCAGTGACCTCAAATATCTGGTTGTAGAGCACACAAAGCCGTTCTCAGAATCAATGACTTATACAAGGTAGTTACACAAATAATGCATTATTCTGTTTTGTTTCCCGAAGCGGATGCGTGTCCCAACCAGCCCAACTCATTCATTTTCATTAGTTCCCATTATGTAATCAAAACACTAAATGCAACGGACGCATCGAGGAAGCAAACCGTATAAGGTACAATCAACCGCAATAGAGGGGTTGCCAACCGAAGACCTCCAAAAGCCCTATTAAAACGAAAGGAGTTTTTACATCATAGCACCATATTTGTCGGAGAATAGAAAAGAAAACAAAGTTTTTATTCTTTCCAAATGTTGCGAAAGATCATTGTTACATTTCACTTCCATAAACTGACTCTTTACACAGCAGTAATAAGATGTAAAATCCTTCACCGGATTGCGCATATTTCACTTTGTTGGGCTCGTAAAGATTCGCTTACCTGCTTGTTTGTTGTGAGTAGGAAAGGGGCCATCGGGCGAACCTTTTTTTATCATTGAATTTTATGTGTGGGAATTTTAATGTGCACCCAGAAACGGCACGTTCTGCTCCTCACAGCTGGGCCGCAGTTGGTGAGGATTCTTGCAAAACACGTGTCGCTGCGGTCATAAAATGTCTGGTAACGCTTACTTTAACGCCAGAATAAAGAACATATTTCTGGATAACGATAATGAAATGGACATTTTCTACGGTTCTCGGGTCGTGAAGGTTATTTATTGTTTTATCGTAAAGCCGCAGCTGCATGTTTTCAATTACTACCGGATGATTGATGTAGTAGTGTAGTATCTTTCCACACTCAAACAAGTTTATCGCCGCCATCGATAGCTGGGCTAGAATTAATATTATCTGTGGGTCCTCAGACGGCGCGGCAGAAAGCGCAACGTCATCGATCTCACACTCAGCTGCGGCTCCTCGTCGGACCCTTGGAATTACTTCAATCATTTAAAATAAACACGCCTTCCTCGAAATGTGTCGAGAGAGGTAGCTATTGGTCCCATCATACCATCATAAAATCCACTTTGATTTATGATACACTCCGTGATCCTCAGTCAGTCGCTTTTGCATCTGCCGGTGTTTTTATACTGCAGGATATTGAAACTTTTTGATTTCTTTCTGATTTATTTAACTCCACGTGACGTGTGGTTACATTCATTTCTTATTAATGACAATTACAACCCCATAAAGTCTAATCATGAAATGTAACATTTAATTCCTTTTCGTAATCAACTAATAAGAAGTAACTAATGTTTGAAACAGCTGGAATTCTAGCAAGAAATCCAACGGGCGGCGCGCAGCGGGACGCCTCGACAATGCCAACCAAATTAAAAGGAACCGTAAACGTTTCCACTTGAGCCTTGCTAAAATTTATTGCTCTGAGTTTTTTCTCTTGTTTCACTTGCTAATGAGATTCGAATGCTGCAGCTGTATTATTCGAGATGTTGGACGAAGATTAAAAAAATCTTGCTGAGAGTTTCTATTTACGGTATTGCAGGAGAAAAGATGTTTACCACAAATTAAAGCCCTTCGTTTTGTTTTTTGTTCACGTAATACTGATTTTGTTTCTCAGCAGAATGGGACGAACCGACGAAAAATATTCTCCCGCTACGCATATTGAAATTTGCGCGAGTAGACGCGAGTAGATTGTAGAGCGTCTTATTGCAAGCGATAGGTATGATGAGAAACGAGAATCTTGATTCGAAATTCTATCTCGATGTTATAAAGCTGGTATTGAATCGGAGGCAGTTCAACGCGGGTGGTCCTTAGGCTATGTCGGCTGAGCGAAGCAAGAATGCAAATTTCACTAGTGTTGCTGGCCGGTGTGTTCTTGAACTCTGTTGCAACTAAATGAAGGCGGCTAACCATAAGCTCGGCTAGGAAATTACTAATTAAGAGCTCCATAATAAGGCTTTAAATTATACGTTACAAACTATTGTGGTACGGGTATATAATTATAAGCTAGCAAATCGCCGATTGAAAAATATGATAAGGTAAGTAGTGTAGAGAATTTTGTTACGAATGCACGACACGACATTGGGGGAGCTATCGGAGCGATCGATGTTAAAAAAAGAAAATGGTGTGGAACGAATGATGCAATACGAATTAAGTGCGGCAAACTAGATCCATGGAATAAAAAGGCGCTCTTTTGATAGGCTGACGGAGCTAAGTACGGACAAAGGGACAATAGTGAAAGAGCAAAGTACCGGAGCGTGGCGATCCAGTGCTTGCTTCCGGCAACGTGGGAACGCCTTTTATGGCTATCGATAATTTCTAGTCTGATATTCGATATTCATAATCCACCCCTCCCATAATAGTGTTTGTGTCCAATCAATTTGGTTTAGATAATAGTATTAAGTATGTGAACTATTCTTTCAAAGAACATCCAAAAATACATCAATTTTATTCCTACTAACACTAAGAGATACTTTGAAAAGTAATTTTAGAATATTTGAATTCAATCCACACTACCTATTAAATTCAATAATTATTGAATCTTTGATGAAAAAATGCTGCAAAGCTTTCAACATCTATTTCATGTAGGCACTCATTCATTGTACGTAATTTTGCTCAAAAGATTTGATATTATCGACGACCATTCTCCCATCTTATCTGCACTATCAACCAGATCATAACAAATGAATTTCCTAACTAAATTTCAATCGATGTTTCGAACGTCTGACTACACAAAACCCAAGTGCGAGTCCAATCCTCGGCCGCCCATCGCTACATTCCTAAACAATAGTTCATCAAATGGTATCGGTTCACTCGACGTGTCGTTTCACGGCCCATCGGCCTTTGTACCATTTAGCACGTCCATTTTCTTGACGGGTACCGCTTTTCTACAATTACTAGTTTTACTGCCCTTTCACAATACCGTTTTACTACAAAATCATGCTGTTGCTCATGTTCTATTAGCATTATTATTGACCAGCGGGTTTCATGACCAACAGTGACAAATTGCGTGGCGTAAGTGGACTTCAATTTCATTCATGTAAACGGGCTTCAAGTACCATTTACAATATTGCTTTCGTGTAATTTGCTGTTTTAGTAATTTGAGGCTTTTATCGCTATTGATCGATTCATCATGTATTTGCTTCTCAAACATTTCTGACGTCTGTAAATTTTCTATAAAAATTTCGATTCTTTTTTTCTAAACAATCGATTGCAGTTCCGATAAGTGTATGATAGAACATTATAAAGTGAGGGTTGCTCTTGCCAAATACTACCCCAACGTCGGAAGCTCCTCACAGTTTCGGGAAGCATGATTTATCGGACAAACTTACGCCATTACTCATCTCACCATTCGTTACTCCAATAAAAAGAACGTCTTCCGATAATTTATTGGGAGGAGTATGGATTTTTTATTATACACGTCTATTTTAGAGTGCACTCTGTCGCACTGTTATTACTTCATAAATAAAAGATTTGATTTACTATATCCTCAGAATGCTGTTATAATTTTTGAGAAGTCGTATGATAGTTTCTTCCTTGTTATGGCTGGTTTATCCCTCATGGTATTCTCGCATAGAAGGTATATTAACTTTGTTGAAATATTTGGGGCTCTTCAAATACCTACTTCTCATAGCCGACAGCTGATGCGGTGAACAGGTGAAACATTTTATCACTAACAAGAGCTCAAACAAAATATACAGACACTGTAAAGCAATAAAAACACAGATGTTTGTGCAAAATAAAATTATGCATGCGACAGATGTAACTGACATAAAATAAACCAAATTGCTGTTCAAGCGACTCTACATTTCGTTGGAAAAATAAATAGGTGCGTAGCCTCTACCTATATAAAGATAAATAATAAAAAAAATCTCTACTTAAAAATTAGTTACAAACTAATCAAGAAAAATATATATTAATAGTAAATTCAATACCTTTGAGGGTGCGATCATAAGTTGTTGAACTTGAATCGGGCGAAACACACAAATGTACGAAAATGCAGAGTAAGTTGTAAAAGTTTCAACTTTACCAAAGGACTAAATAACTGCTACTTGCATCAAACTTGTCAAGTAAACAGACGCGGCACATAAAACACGACTTCAAAATTCAGTTTAGTTCACTTAACAAGACGTAACACTGAAGAAGATGAAAATTAAACTTGTCAAAAACTTACACTCACAGTTAAGTTAAACTCACTAAGAAGTTAGGTTCTAGTTAGTTGGACAGTAACACTGTGTCCATAGAGCGAAAGCTTTTCAAATGTCCAAATAACACTGCACAATTATAATGTGTCGCACAAGGTGTAATCACAAGACCGGGCGGACCGGTCGGCGGCGGCGAGTGGCGACGAGCGACGACGAGCGCGGTCGGATGCGTACGGCGGCGTGGAGTCGCGGCGGCCGCGCGAGCCTCTCTGCCTGGCCTGCATCACAGAAACCCTACGGCGCGCGCGGGGGCCGCCGATAGACGAAAATGGCTTCACAAGTTAATTTTTTTCTCTTTCCTCCTTTAATATTCCGCATATGCCGTGCGCGGCCGGCGGTGCGAGCGCATGCGTCCCAACCCCGGGCCCATGTAGGGGTTGTAATGTAACGCGATGCACCCGCACTTTACATAACTTATTGGGCCGTTTATTGAAGCCACTGTTTAATACCCTTTCCATGTCGGCTTTGTGCGTAGCTTCCTCGACATTCATGTTCAAAGCGAGAGATTATTAATCCTCGTTCAAAATACTTCCATCTAACAGAAACTGTTCATCAATCTCAATGTAGTGTTAGTGTTGCTTGCACGTGAACTTCCACCGAACAATGATGGGTAAATTGTCCATAGTTTGTTTTAATTACCAGTTACTTCTTACACGGCGCCTCACAGAAGTTTAAAATTATGTTTTAATATCAGCTACACTATACTTGTTGGTTAGTAAAAGGGATTACACGAAACTGATTTACTGCCGACTCTTTTCAACCGAGAAAGACTTTTCTTTATGGAATTAGTAGTGAAGTAAAATGCTTTAGATTCTCTCCATAAACAATTTTATAATTTATGAGGAAATCTCTTTATGAACTTATTCTTTGTCGGTTTATTTCGAGCTTTTAGTTGCTTCATAAAAACTGAGTGGGGAAATGTTGCCGGAATAAATTATTTATTGCTCAGCTCTTGGACACCCATTAGCACAGCTATTACATTTTATTTTAGTTCAACGACGGATTGACGAACTTGTTTTATAATTAAGATTAAGAGGATCCTGTTATATGACAGTCTTTTAATCAACCAGTTTTAACAGCCGCAGATACGTTTTGGGGACAATCTTTATTACATCTAGGATCTAAAGAAGAGAAGAAGCTGGAAAGAAGAAGTTGAAGCTGTAAGATCAGTTCCGTTCAAGTTTTTGAAAAGGAAATATCAAATATGCGCATAAATGGTTTCTAATTCTTAGCTTATACAAATACTTTTATTAAGTAGCTTAGTTCAACATGACACATCTAGTTTTCAGAAACGGCTAAATGAAAATAAAAAATCCAACAGGCTCCGCAAAAAAGAACATTGAATCGAAATTAGATAAAAACACAAAAGCTCTAAAAGACACGTCACACAGAGCCCCTAGTCACATTATACACTACATTCCGAACAATTCTCCAAACAAGTAAAATAGCAGTTTTTTTTTTACCGAAACTCGTGAGCAAACATCCGATTGTTCGAAGTTTTTGCATTTCGTCCACGTCCAGTCCACACGTACTAGGACAAGTACAGAAGGCTGTGTTACTCGTTGACAGTGCGCCGAAATACGGCCGAGCGAATTAGCATACAGTTCCCATGTGCACCGTCAATCGGCCGCGTCCGCTATTCTGCGTCCCGCCATGCTTTCGTCTTTTATGCCATCAGCGAACTATTGCTACTCAAAATAGTGATGGGAAATAGCTTGTGAAGCTTTTTGTTGTACAATTTTATCGATTTCAGTTTAGAAATAAAACGAGACTCCACTAGTCGAGCCGTTAGAGTATCCAGTTATTATGAAGTGAAATAAATACTTATGAATGTTTAAGAGCACGTATCGAGTTATTGACTGAGTTAGTCAGTTTATCATCGTTTTTATTAAAAACGTTTTATTATTGACGTAATAGATACCATCTTTAAATCAAATAGATTGCAATATTAAATTTCTCACTCCGTGCATTCGTAGTGTGACGTTAATGTCAATAAAAATTACATTGCTTGAATATTTATTATATGTTAATGATGAGAAAGGTTTAATTAATGCTTGCACTGTAAACATTTATATTCTATTAGCATTTAAATAGTTATAAAATACACCTACACCAGAAGTTGAAGTAAGGCATTGAAACGAATTTTCGGTTCTGCGATTTTAACTTTTGTGCCATATATTTTGAGTAGCATTTTCGCTTGTCGCGTTTTGTGTGTGACTAGTTCGGGATAGGCTTTGATCACAGTCTCATCTGTAAGCTACGATGTGGCCTAAGATCCAGCGCGCTTGCCTAAAAGATGCCTATTCACGTTCGCCCTGGGGCTCTAAGGTAAAAGCGTTCCCGTTTCATTCTGTACTTTTTGTTTTTAACAGATTCTAGTTGCGTGGCGTTCATTTTAGTATTTATGTTTTAGGGTAAAACATAGCATGCCATCACGCTTGTAATCCCTGAAAAGTTAGGCTAGGTGTATGTAATAGTATACCCACATTTCGCCAGTTATGTTTAAGTTCCATGTAATAGGGGGCGAGCCTATTGCCATCAACCTTACACTAATCCAGACTCAGTGGCTGCTACTGAGATATTCCTTATAGAAAAACACTATAATACATTGCACGACCTGGGAGTCGAACCCAGGACCTCATGCTCAGCGGTCGCACTTGCGACCATGCGACCATGAGGTATGTGTATAGTATTTTTTTTTTGTTTTTTGTAGTGTTTTGTTTGTTTTGTGTGTTTTTGTTTTGTTTGTTTACTGTTTAGTTTTTTCTTTGCTTTGTCACGATAACTCTCTGAATAATAGTTATTGTTTACCTTCTTTCGATCCTCGCATTTACTATTTTTTTAATAAACATAATTATCTACTTTTTCAGTTTTGGACTTTTTCCTAACCTAGTCTAATTTTCTTTTTCTGATGTCTAAAAAGAACTTTGAAGTGTTGCCTGCCACTAATCAACGCACTCCCAAACACTTTCGATTCTTTCAGCGAATTTACGGATTTTCATCAAGACGTCCAATTTTAAGAGATAAACCATTTTATTAGTCTTTCAGTAAACAGTGTTTTTTTTTTATTAAAAAAGAAAATTCGTACAAATTGACAATAGAAAGAAAGTCACTAACGAACACAATTATAATAACAAAGGCTAAATAAACGTTGACCTAAATTGGGCTTTAAACATAAAAGAACACGATTCCTTCTTTGGAAAGTTTCGTAAAATCACGGAAAGGCATTATGAATGTATTGTTGAGGTGCTAAAACGTAGTTTCGATATGCATTCATTGTGGTCTCAAGCCTGATTGTACGATTGCGTGTGCCGACTTGATAACTAAGCTAAAGCGCACTCTGTTATTAAAATATGGATATTCCGTACGGTAGCAATATTTCTTTTTAATTTATCTAAGGAAAAAAATAGTTAGAATTATTTATGGTTTGTTAAAGTGATGCATCACCCTTGTAGTTCATTCCCGAGCAAGAGAAGCTATTTAATAGAGATCGTTTTTGTTGAGAATTCTTTACACACTTGTAGTGATACTCATATAAGGCTAATTGATCCTTACTCAATTTACAAACTTGTTGATATGTATGAGTTCTGTTGAGAAAATGTGAATTTACTTGATATGGTTTGTGGGAATACGACATTTAGCTCACAAGCTTCATTACCTTATTTAGGTATCTTAATAACTGGTACCTAAGTGAAAATGCGTGTGTACAACTATCTCGAGTGTAAACTAGACTTTAGTACCTTCCTATTAGGTGGTTTATTTTTCTGTTTTACTTTTTCTGTCGCATCCAACATAGTCTTTCCCAAAATTTTCCTCGCAGAGCCGGCATCGTCTGGTTGCACGTAAACACAAATGCCATTAACAGCTGACTAAGCGTCGCGACGCCTCCACCACTTTTACATAGCTATTGCCTTTATTTTTCCATTTCCGTTCTTATTAATTTTTCACTTAACTTTGCTTTTAGTCCGTATTTTTGGACTTTAAAAGCTTAAAAATCCTGTTAAAAATTCATGGAGTGCAGAATACAATGTTTTGTGAAAAGCTCATTTAGAATTAAAATACATTTAAGACACAATGCAAAATTTCGTCTGTAACAAAGCAAGCTTGTAAAATACAATCTGTATTTTCACAATTAACTTAGAAACAACGAATTAGTTTAACAGAGACTGTTTTTTCAAATTATCGTAATGGAGATCTGTGTACTGTGTAGTCTGTGTACAGAAAACATGGCCGCTAATGAACAGTACACAACACAAAGATGTAAGAAATTCGTTATAAGGTACCAGGAGTCTAGGATGGGTGAAGTTGTAGCATCTAACTGGTTATAATGGTCGAAGGCCGTAAATTATTACTACTTGTGCACTGTTACCGTCCGGTCCCTCGGTCAGATGTGTAATTATTGTACACAGCTTTAAGTGGGTAATATGTATGTATGGATGTTGCAAGCACTGGTATACAATATATGGGCTACGCAAAATGCATGTTGCAAAATCCTATACGTCGTTGTAGCTGTTATTGTAGTTATATTGTTTATGTTGTTGTATTAAAAATTAAATATACAGTTCTCTCTCAAAGTTTTCCACTTTCAATGAAGTGCGCGCTCTCAAGTTACAAACTGTAAGAATTTTACACATAAGGACTCCTTTTATATTAAATCATATTCAACTCGACAAGTTTGGCTGACACAGTACTCATGCCAGCAATTATATACTGGGCTATTATACGTATACACGTCTACTATTCACAGTAACGTTTTCAATTAATTAAAATTAATTCAACAGTAACAATGTTAATACCCCACAGATAAAGATATTC
Source organism: Xestia rhomboidea (assembly GCA_963853795.1). Taxonomy (NCBI): domain Eukaryota; kingdom Metazoa; phylum Arthropoda; class Insecta; order Lepidoptera; family Noctuidae; genus Xestia; species Xestia rhomboidea. Next base: position 10,982,456 of record OY970772.1, read on the forward strand.
AATTAGTAATAAATTCCCCTCTATCTTTCCTTCCCAGTACTAAAAACAACAGTTTTAGATAACATATCAATTAACTTCATAAATAATAGTCGTCAGAGTATAATGTGGAATTTTATGAGGTCTATTTTATAGTAAAGTTTTATTGGCAGATATCAATAACGATTGCATATATTAACGTCAACGACAAACGACTGTAATAACTAGTTCTTGTAAAGTGTTATAGTTATCACCTCATTCAGTACAGTCCACAGAGGATTGAAAGCTGGATATGGCATAAACCTCCTAGTACGTTCTAATATGCCGGTGACAGCACTTTTAACCGTTAAAATCTGAAGGATCCCCAGTGCTGTTACTTCTAGACAAGCATGCACCCAGAGATGATCGCATCATCGTATACGATTAGGATATATAAATATGTATGGGTTGACGCGAATTTCTTCATCATTATTATCATCATCTCCCTGCCCTTGACCCATGTTATTTGGGGTCGGCGCATCACGTTTTTTTATTCCATTCTCCTCTGGCAACCGACACGCTTTAAAAATCTTAAATAAATAATAATAGCTAGTTTAGTGGCATGAATGAACAGCGTACGTAAGACCAAAAAAATCTTCGAAACAATGGATCAAATAATCCAAACTTTAAATACCAAAACATGTTAATCGTTTTTTAATCGTAATTTATTTACCTGCAATCTAAGTTAAAAGAAGCTAAGAGTTTTTTTATTTAAAATTAAGTTTTATTAATTTTAAAGAAAACAACTATTCAGCCTCGTTAAACTACTTGAAAGTCATTGAAATACTTATCAAAATCAAAGCATAACTCACAAACTTAGTTACTGTTTAATTATTAAAACCAATAAAACTTTCCTAAACTATTCAAATTTGATTTCAATTAGTTTCAAAAAGACTGTTTCATTGTAAAACTAAACATGGATAATTGAACCAACTACTATAGGTACAAAGTAACATCTACACTTTGGGTCGGTTTCACCACCAGCGATTAAGTTCCCGTTAACTCACGTGGCAGATAACTTCATACAAATTCTGTTCCATTTTTGAATTTATTCGGCAAATAATGGCTATTCGGCCATCATGAAATAGGCCCTTAGTTCTTTACTCCTTCAAAACAGGAATGTTGTATAAAACCCGCACATACAAAATAACTCATATACAAATAAAGTGTGAAAAGAGCAATTCCTCGAGGCCATTTCCTGTATAAATCCTGTAAGGTCTACTGAGGTGTGAATAAAGTAGTATTACTGGATAGCACCTCATTAGTTAGCTTGAAACGAGCTGCAAAAATAACGCAGCGTTACTTTACATAATTGAATTACATTTGAATACTGCAGTTTTCTTGTAGGCTAGATTAGTTGGTGTTCAACACAGGCTCGAATACCATCGTTAAGTGGTCTTTTAAACTGGTAAGGTAGGTAGGGATGGTATCTCGAGATGTGTGAAGCTGTTAAGATAAACGTTGGATAGTTAGATCTGTTACGCGTATTTTATTTAGTAACAGATTATTACGCGTATTTTATTTGATTTGTAACAGATTAATGATTATTTTATGGAGTACCTGGTGTGTAGATTTTTGAGTTTTTTTTTATAATGGCGAGTTATAACTATACAATTGTAAATGATGGGGATACATTTTTTTTGTGAATGTCATCTGCCTTACTGTAGGGCCCCCAGCCAGAGACAGAAAACTTATAAACTAAGCCGATGGGGGTACAGTTCCCTGTTTTGCATATACAGATAAAGCACAAAGAAATACGTGCTCTAAAACTGGCTTAATGCAATCGTTCTCATAGGAGTAGTACCTATTGATTAAAAAAAAAACAAAACTACTAGGCTATCCCATTAAAAAACTCTTTAACTTCACAATCACAACACTTCCCATAAAACGCAAGGAAAATGAGCAATAATTTTCTTTTCACCAGTAGCATTACCTACATACACACAAGTACGCAACGTGCCTGATTGATAAAAAAATCCACCCCTCACGACATGATGATTTTATAGCTTATTTGATTACCGGAGTATTACGTGGCGGAACAGTGGAAATCCCATTAAAATCCGTTGCGCAAACAAAATGATTTTTGATGGTGTTTTCGCCAATATTCACAGTCTGTGAGAATGTTCATATTCGTAATCTAATCACGTGCTGTGTCGTGGCAGATAACAGCTTCTGTAATACACCATGGTAATACAAGACGGAGGCTGTAGATATTATAAATATGTTGGTCTATCTGAGTCTAGACACTTATCCCACTAATATTATACATGCGAAAGTTTGTGAGTATGGATGTATGGATGTTTGTTACTCTTTCACGCAAAAACCACTGAACGGATTTCGATGAAATTTTGTGCACAGATAGTTTATAGCCTGGGTTAACACATATAGGTTTTTTTTTTCTTTTCATCCCGGTAGTAATTTTTTTTCTTTTTTAATATCGCTGGGCATTACACATAGCGCCATCTAGTGCCACAATAAGCAACGAGGCTTGTGTCGTGGACACCAGATAGTTGATATACTACATAGATACTTTTTGTTTGTAAATACATACTTATTATACCTATAAACATCCATGACTCGGATACAAATGTCCATGCTCGTCACACAAACATTTGCTCCTACCGGGATTCGAACCCGGGACCCTAAGAACGTAAGGCAGCCTCAGTACCACAGCGCCAGTTGGGTCGTCAAAAGTAAGATCCCATGGGACAATTATCAAACTTCACGCGGGCAAAGCCGCTTGTAGAAGTTAGTTTACTTTAAAAACGTGCACTATAAGACAGTCTGAAGATATTTAGAACATACATAACATCACGCCTGTAATACACGAAGGGTTAAGCAGAGGTTGACCTAATAGTACACCCACATTTCGACAGTTATATTTAAGTCAACCGGGCGCAAACCCAGACTCTGGCTGGTACAGAGACATTCCTGATCTAAAAACCCAATAACACTTTGCCTGGCCTGGGAATCGAACCCAAAATCTCATCCTCAGCAGTCGCGCTTGCCACCACTAGGCCCACGAGGCAGTTATTATTAGAATCAACCAAAAACTTCTAGGTGAACACCTATTTTCAGATTTGTAATCTCGTATTCCTACGGGCATTTTGTCCATAAAACTAATTAAATCCATCAAATAAAAATCTATAATCCCTTTGGAGGAGATTAGATTCAAAACTAAAAGTCCCTCTATGCAGCTTTTATCATGCAAACGAATGGACAAATCCGATTTGAAAGACTATAAAGAAATTAACAAACCAAAAATCGAATGTCGGAATATCGCACAAAACCCACATAACAAAACCATACTGAATGGACGCACAAACGTCAATTTAAGATCGTCTAATATGTGTAATAGGCACTATGAAATAGTCTCATCAGTTTAACTACAGTTTAGTCCACATTTTTTAGAGACAAGTTGAAAGATGACGTGGTAGAAGCTAAAACTGATCATGCTGCACAGACAAACACAAACCGAAAAAATCGGAGCCAAACCGTGAAAACGCATTTTAGAGGGCATAGTTAAGGTGTATCTATTCATACACGAAATATTTTCAGGGAATCATCTAACGGCTATAACGAAGCCATTTCAAGGGAAAAAAAGAGAAAAAATCCGAGTAAATTACTTGACCAACAAATAAATTCTGGCTCTTTATTTTTCAACATCCATTACGCTAGTTTACTACGTCACTGCGTCGTATACGTCATACTACGTCGTAGTAAAGGTTTTATGCAAAATGTCTCAAGAAATTTCGGAATTATAATAATTTCGTAAAAACAAAAAACTTCTAAACAATTTATTTTTCGTTGCTATGGCTTTGTTATAGCCGTTAGATGATTCTCTGAAAATATTTCATGTTTGAATAGGTAGACCTGTATAATGTAAATGAGTCCAAACCCTTTCTAAACACACGTGTTATAGCACTATTAGCGTTGACAATCGGTGTAGAATGTAGAACACAATATTTCCGTTCAATTACAAGCTTTTTGTTTATCACTAACAGTGTGAAAGGCGAGGGTGTCTGCCCAAGTTTGTGCCATAAAGGCGACGATGACGAGAAACTCCCTTGTTGATATTCATGTCGGGGAAGTGGCCCGTGCCTCCGTCGAAGCCGCGTCAGCTAAATTACTTTATTACTGCCGTCTATAGGTAAATAGCTACAATACTAACTGCTGTAACGAGGTACTTGGCGGTTAGAACTGTGTACTTTAAATAAAGAAACACAGAAATTGTCGTTACTAAAGTTATGGTGGTATAGCAGACCTAACGTCAGTGCTTATGTTACTAAACTGGTACGTCGGTACTCATACGTTAAGGGACAATTTTGATAGAAATAAGAGACTGTTTTTGGATCTAAGCAAAGCTTGATTTGATCTAGCTAGAACTTTCCATCTCTCGGGAAAAAAAACAATAATTGATAAGGTAGTTTTATTAAGTTAGAGGAGAACTCCCAGCCGTTCTTTTGTACATACATAAAACATATCGAAGAGAGGCCATATTCAAATATCTCTTGATAAATGTCACCATTATTATTTTTATCTGCGGAAGGGGCGCGCTCAGAGGGATGTGAACCCCACAACTGAAGGGTTCACATAAGTAAAACTTTGCTTATTAGTGAACTGAAGCATCTTGAAAATATTTGTGAAATAATATTTTTAAAGCGTTCTGTCCCCACAGAACGCTTTAATGGAAATATTATTTCACAAATATTTTCTGAATAAATGTGTAGGCGTTATAAAGATCAATCATCGTACGCTTCGGTTATGTCTTGTATAAATAATAGTTTTTTTAATATAAGAGACCATCTACAATCCAACCAATCACTTTATTTATTTCTCAATGATGCTAAGCTAAAATGATCACTATCTAAATACAAACTGAAACTAAAATATCATAAACACAAATAAACATGTCGAGTCTTACAACCCCATAATCACATAGAGTGAGCGAATAATATCTCTAAAGACGATATTCGCAACCATTCATAAAGCGTATAAATGTAAATGAGAGAACATGTCACAAGAATAAAAGATCCAAGATGGACGAATCATGTAGGCAAATGAAATCGTAAGAATGTGTAATGAAACCACGAGCGAGATGGACACAGACAGAATTCTAAAGAAATGTATTATTATACTACTTTTCATATAAATCATTGACTTGAACATTTAAACATATGTATACATATAATAAATTAACCTTGCTTTTCATGCTTGTCCGTGGGACTGGGACGACGCTATTCTTCTTAACCACGAAGCAGATTTTCATGCGGTTTTACCTTATCATTTAGAAGAGGGTTTATATAAAATGTAATACATAACATAACATCCCGCCTGTAATCCCCGAAGGGTTGACAAAGATGTACCTAATAGTATACCCACTATTTCGCCAGTTATGTTTCAAGTCACATGTAATAGGCGGCAAGCTTTTGCAATCAACCGGGCAGAAATACAGACTCCGTGACTGTTACTGAGAAATTCCTAATGGAAAAACCCAATAACACTTTGCCCGATCTGGGAATCGAACCTAGGATCTCATGCAGAGCAGTTGCGTTATTTGAATGTTATGTGCATAAAGTTATAATAAATAAATAAAATACATTTATATTAAAGTTACTTATAAAAGAATCGTGATGTTTTGTCAAGTCATAAAAACTGTGAAGCAGGGGCGGGTTGCTAGTATATTTGTTAAGTTTATTTTGAAGCTTCACTATTTCTAAAGCTTTCACTAGTTTATACAACGAGCTAGCATTGTGTGTATTCAATAAACTTGGGACGAAGTACTTGCAGACCGATTTTACCTAAGGAGCTTAATAATTATGTCAGTCAAGATTTAAGGCTACATTGAAACTTACATATTTAAGGCTAGATTGAAACTGTTTATTCTTGAAGAGCTAGCGTCTGACGGTTGAACAGTTGAAATCTATCTCTAATCGGACTCGCGCATGAAGGGTTTCGTACCATCGTAGTAGACGAGCCCCCTTTAATTTTTAATTGATTTTTATTGTTTATGTATACAGGGGCAAGAAAAATACACATTCTGTGAATATATCAACGGTCTACCTATTACGAATCATGAGATTCAGCCCGCTGACAGAACGACGGACGGACGGAAAGACGGACGGACAGCGGAGGCTTAATAATAGGGTCCCGTTGGTTATCCTTCGAGTACGGAACCCTAAAAGAATGGCTTCGAAAACCAGTTTCTCAATGTTTTGCTGATGCTCGGCTTTCTGACAAGCTTTTTGTCAAGAAACATAAGTAATTCCTTATACTTTTCCAATATTCCTAAACCTCGAAAACTAATAATATGTATTTTGATGTCCTAGCAATCCTAATGGCATTAATAGTTCCAATATTTGTGTTCCTACTTCAGCTCTGACAGTTATTACTGCCTTTAGTTGGCAACAAGATTATTACTGTATCCCCAGCATGATTTGTAATAATGGCTTATATTACACTGGCCTGCAAAACTAAGTATCACACTTTTAAAATTGCAATAACTTTATAGGCACGCAAAAAGGACTCGACAAATAGTTTAATTTTGTCTACAGTTTCAAAGAAAGCTGGTAAAAATTTCTACAAAACGTTTTTTTTAATTATAAATCTCTAACTTCTATAGTTTAGAAAAAATGAAATTTTAAAAGTGTAGCACTTATTTTTGCGGGCCAGTGTATTTAGAAACAGAATCTCATATTTCACACAATAGTCAGCCGTCGCCAATCAAATATTATTTCCGTCGAAGTGAGTAGACAACAAACGTAAACAAGTAAAGGAGCCACTAAATGAAATTGCAAATAAAGGAAAACGTCAAGTTGTACAAAGTTTAGTGCTTTCCTCACAGTTTTAATAAACAAACAAAGAAATAAGGAAAGTTTTTGGCCGGAGGGTACTTATTGTTTTGCTTGACCTCGATAACCGAAATTAGACTAGCGCGGGCCAAAACAAATTTGTGAAAACACTGTGACGAATATACAACGTGTTTTATTAGAGAGACGGATTTAAAATTTTGTCCCTGACTATGAATAGGACAACGCAACCACTGTTGTGTTATATAAACGACGATCAGACGACCCGAATGGCGCAGCGGTTAGTGAGGCTGCTTTACGTTCTTAGGGTCGAATCCCGGTTCGCCGGGGGGAAACTCCGCTGCCGCGGCAAATTGTCGCTCAGCGGACGGACTTCCGGCGGGATCTCATGGCGGCATGGAGAGAGCGACTGTCGCAACCCCGTGCAGGGCACGCCACGATAGTGGCGGTAAGTCCCCTCTTTGAGGAGTGGCTGGAGAGACGCCACGGCGTCCTCACCTTCCGCCTGACGCAGGTTCTTACCGGACACGGATGTTTCGGTAAGTTCCTGCACCGAATCGGGCGGGAGGAGACGCCCGGGTGTTTCCATTGTGAGGATCGACCGGAGGACACGGTGGAGCACACGGTGGAGGTGTGCCCTGCTTGGGTGGAGCACCGCCGTGTCCTCGAGGTGTCGATCGGCGGCGGCGACCTCTCGCTTCCGGCCCTGGTTCGTGCCATGGTCCGGAGCGAGACGGAATGGGACGCCGTCACCTCCTTCTGCGAAGCAGTCATGCTGGCGAAGGAGGTGGCGGAACGTGAGAGGGAGATATCCTCACGTCCCGGCCGCCGCGGGAGACGCCCCGGGCGTCGGGGGCCACGTGGTGGCTTCCGGCCACCGTAGGCGCGGGCCTGTGGACGGGGAGCTATGGGCTAGCTCGCCGTCCGTACGTCTCATGACGACAGGCCGTGTCGACGGCGCGTTCGTGTTCCACGCGCGCCTCAAAGAGAGTCAGCAATAAGGAAGGGGTCCGCAAGGGCCGAAGCCTGCCGGGGCTGCGGGACTATTCGAAAGAGATACCGTGGCCCCGGAACACAAAGGGCGATGAAGGAACATGGATGGGTTTTAGTCAGTAAAAGTCTGACACTCCCTCCTGCTCAGCCCAGAGCGGGAGAAGTCATTTGATGATTTCCCATCCTAAAAAAAAAAAAAAAAAAAAGGGTTGAATCCCGGTTGGAGCAAATGTTTGTGTGATGAGCATGGACATTTGTTTCCGAGTCATGGATGTTTATATGTAAAATAAGTATGTATTTACAAACAAAAAGTATCTATGTAGTATATCAACTATCTGGTGTCCACGACACAAGCCTCGTTGCTTAGTGTAGCATTAGAGGGCGCTGTGTGTTCATGTCCAGCGATATTTATTATTATTATATAATTTATCATAATATTAACCACTTTTACTCAAATGATTAATGATCATCGCTTTCAAAAAGCTGTCAGTTTACACGACAAAAGCTTGATTTTGTAATAAAGTAAACCTACAATTACAACCATTTTTGTTGTTTTCCAGAATCGTCACTGACTGATTGAACCTAAGACGTACTCGTAGCGTAGTAGCAAACAATCGCTACGCGACTGCAACAACCGTACCGTTCAACAAACTTCGTTCCCTACCACGATTGAATGTGCTACGCACTTCCCGCTAGTAGGTTGTGAAAAAAACCACTATCTTGCTACAACATACTGGTTTTTACACGCCGATTCATGGCAACAAAGAACTTATTTTTCCACTACATACAAACCAAAAAAAAACTAACAACACAATAGTTCCGAGAAAGCGAAAACTAATGACGAGATCGCCTATCTCGTAGGCTTATTTTTCCCACCTAAACCATTTCGATTTGTTGCACTCATTCATTCAGTATTTCAGCGGCCATGATTGCCCGTTCGCGTGAGCGCCTCTGATAGTTTCGTGGCCGCACAAAAACTACCGGTTATCTGTACGAAATGAACGATCGAAATGAACCATAGATGCATAAATAATATAATATATATGCTTGCAATATTAAATAATGGTATTCGTGACCGGCGCGGCTATTCTTTTCAACGCAGCGTTTGTTGTATGATGTATGGCGAGTTTATTATTAAATTAGACAATGCGGTGACAGTCACAAGATTTATATCACTGATTTATAATACAGGCCTCTTAGATTGAGATACGGTTCTAATGTTATTTTTAAACCACAAGGCGTATTCACATGAGTGCACTTTTCTTTACGATTTTTTGACGAAGCTTCAATGTACTTTTATTTTTCAGAAAAGTTTTTTGCTCTGTCTTTTAACTTAAAAGCATACGTTAATAGTAAATTACGCTTAAATAATTCGCCATTAAATAAAAGGACCTAACTTAGACTATTTAATGGTGTGCTTTAAAATGTCTTACGCAAGACTACCATTAAAGTCTACGTAGCTTAAACTGAACAAAATATCTCAGGACAATTTACCTAAATTTAACCAATTACTGACGTTACATTTTCTTAGAAGGTTTAAGTAAAGATCGCTTTTACTAATGTCCATGCAAATTGCGATGTCTTCCTTTATTGTAAATAAATAAATAAACTTTATTCATTTACTTGAAGTTAAAGCCTAGGTACATTAATTGGTATAAATGTAAATGTGTGTATTTGGTTGTGGTTGTGGGTGTGCAGCCAAAGTTTGTAACTCAAGCAAGACCGACGTAGCAGGAAGGATTCAAACAACGAAAATCAACGAACTTCCTAGCTAAAAGTTGTAAAACAAAACTTTGAAAAATCGAAGGAAGGAGAACTGCACACGCTCTAAAACCTCGCAAAGTTAAACTGCCAACGTGGAATGTGCTTATACAAAAATAATGCAGAATCGTAAGTAGGTATTAATCTGAAAAGCCAGCCGATCAGATAAGTTCCCGCGTCCTACCTACGAAGGCATTGTCACAGTTGGCTGAGAGTCCGGCGCGCTTGCCAAATATGTCGCAACAGATAGCGTGCCGTCGCGTAGACCCCGCGCCCGCGCCGCCGCCGCCGCCCTCGCCCGCGCTTCGCCAAAGATTTACTACTGAAATTCTGTCACACTCCCTTCCCAACACGACACGCCGAATGCACGTTCTATACCAACTCAGACTCCTATACAACAGTTCAGAAAGTTCGCTGATTTATTTTAAAAATTTTAAAGAACTTAACAACAAATATTTGGTTTCTTGTTGGTTTGGCTTTGTACAGTATTTTCCGATTGAAGAATTTTGACGTATTCGGTAACACAAAGCAACTTGCCATCGCCATATTTCAATCACCGAACCTGAAACCGTAGCGAGCCGAGCACCCTGAATAGAACAGTAGGAAACTATTTAAATGGTATAAAACACGGAAATATGCAAGGGATGTGATTATGGACCGACACGGAGAACGGCTGATCTGCAAACGGAAAGTTGGTGTGTGTGGTTTTAAATTCGGAAAAGTTTTTTAATTTGTTCGTTCGTTTGGGCGCGGGGTGACGAGCGCGGCGAGCTCTCCGTGGCAACACCCAGCCGAGGTGACGGTATCATAACATTTCCCGCTCGACTCATGGCGGGTGGCGCACGGTCGAGTGAGCACAAAAGCGAGCGCAAGCGCCGCGCGCCGATTCAACTATTCCGCAGCTCGACTACGTGCTCTCGGTAAATTCACGCGTCGCCTCATTATTTCGCTTCGAGTCCGCTTCCTTCTAAATAAATGTTATTAAAACGCAAAAGTAATATTTTTAAAACGTCAAGTGTAAACGTTTCGTTGGACTAGTGCGGCTCGGGCGCGTGCAATTAAGATTTGCGCGTGTGCTTCGTTTTGTAAATGTGTTTTACGCTTTCCAAAGGGTTTTTTTAATCTTACGACTTTCAGGAGGAATTTAATAACTTTGCCGAGTTACAAGCGTGTATGAAGCATATGCATTTACTAACGTAAATGATAAATGTCGTTGAGAATTTATTCCAAGTGGATGTTTAATTTTCTCTGTTCCTAAATATTTCTAATTGTTAAAAAGTAACACAGGATTTTTATTGGGTAAAATTCGTAATATTCCAGAGAAAACGAACTTTGAAGCAACGGTAAGACTTTACCTGTAGCTCGCATTAAATTAAAACCTATTCCTATGCGGGCGTTAAACAGGCCAACTTTTACAAGATTCGCCACTGTTATGAAACTCCTAAAAAGAGCCTGATTGAGACCAAACTTTCCTAGAATAGTAATTAGTTTCCTTCGTCTGAAAACTGCGAGATTTTCATAACCGAATAACTTTGATAAAGTTCCAGTGAATTGGGTGGCTCGTGTTACACTTGCGAAGATTTGCAAGGGTTAACTTGGACCAATATAAACTGGGAGCTTTTGAAATCAATACCTGACTTGATTCTCTTCTCAGATAAAAGAATTTGCTTCTATAGCTTCAATAGAGTGAAGTACTTTAAGATTAGATCGAAGATACGAATAAATGTCGATAAAACTTGCGAACTTTTCGAATAAAGATCTTCGCTTCGGCACAGATGACCTAATTTTTCAATGTTGTAAAGTTTCTTTGGAGAAACTAAGTAGTATGACTTAATAATATCTTTGTAGACGCAGCTTACTATGTACTAACAAAGACAAACTTAAAAGTGATATAAATTGAGTTACTTTAAAACAAAAACAAGCATTAATAGACGGTTCTATTTTTGCCCTTTGCCTACAGAAGCTTAAGGATATAACTGTACAGGTAGTACCTACTGAGATAAAACAAACTAGTAGTTTTCGAAAATGGTGGAAAACTGACAAGTTATTATATTTTTATTTTTATTCCCAATATTTTCCACCTTTTCATTTAATTCATATTTTTGTTTTTGCTGTGTTATAGTAATTAACACTTTCCTAAGAAAAGTTTCAACTACTTAATTATAGTTGAAGCATTTTCAAAGAATTCATCAGCACGATTCACATGTAAGGTAGTGGGTGGACATTATGATTTTGTTAGTTTAACCGATTCTATTAGAAGCGCAAAGTGCAGAAACGGTTCTCAAATTTGATTCCCTCTATTAATATACATAGTGGGCCGGACCTGTAGGTGATAGGGTCAAAAAAGCGCCCATGTCTCAAAGCGTCTATTTCGAGCAAAAACCTAGGCGGCGCTTCCGTTCGCCGACAAAAGGAAATTCAATAAGAACGAATTTCCCGTGATTTACGACCACTATTTCCTCGTTAAGGCTCCGCCGGCCCTCGAGGTGTGTTGTGCTGCACGAGATTTCGTAGTAAAGACAATTCAGTTAGTACTAGATATAGAAAGACCTAAGTGCGTTGTTTTAACCTTTCACGTGACCGGTATGTTCTTAAGCTGAGGGAATTGTATTTTTATAGAAGATATTCTGAGAGGACGTGACGTTGTATCTCCTCTCTACGTCGAATTGGCGTTAGTTTAACTTGGTATTTTTAAGTTTCCTTTTAAAGATTATTTTAAGGAATTGTTTGCGTTGGTCAAAGTTTAATGTGTTTGTGAAAACTCACTTACCTACATTATTAAATGTCGGAATAAGAAAATTGTAGGTAACATGGATTCGTATCCGAATAGACGAATAAATTCTTTGTATAGAAAATACGTAACAACATAACATTTTCTCATACAATTTACGCAGAAAAACGAAATAAATCTGTCCATAAATGTTAAGTCGATGACCCGAAATAGGTTCCAAACCGCCCAAAGCGCTTAGCTTTACCTAACTAGAGGCGAACTAAACTTGTCAATAAAATGTACCGACCTCATTTTATCGCGGGGACTCGACCCGGAAAAAAGAGTTTGGTAATCATTTTAACGTTCTATATTATAGTTATTTTGTCTGATCTTTTCTGATCTGAGGTTCATTTTATGGCAATGTTAGGATGTATTGAATGATAAGGAAAGCCGGTATTCGTAGAGTATAATTTAGTTGATTAATTTAGTAGACCAAAAATTAGTCTTGTAATAGGTAATGAGGTGGCTAACGAAATGCTAACAGAGAGGGCTGGCAATTATTATAAATAATCATTGAACTATACAACCTAGCACTAGCTTGCAAAGACAACATAGACGAAGAGTAATAATGCATTATTACGTAGATTTTGTTTATAAACGTGCACGACCAATTACAAAATATCTTTAGCGCTATACTCTTTCATATTCAGAAGATTCATGAAAACAATGTTTTAAATTGATTGAGCATTAAATGTGTTTATTAATTTCTGGTGCAAGCAAGCCAACATGTGAACACTTTGATCATGATGTTCAAAATCAAAGTATACGGAAAAAAGGCAGACATTCCAGTCTAGTACCCACACATCCCGCCAATCTATCCTGATAGATGTCCCCATTTCACTATCGATCTGTCATTACTTTGCAGTTTACTCTTCTATGTACATAGCACAACTCAATCAAATCGCAAACTCGATTAATTTGTCTTTTAGTCGACAAAAGCCGTCGCGGAGTCAGTTCAATCCTAATCGATCGCTCGAACATCCCTATTGAAGTTTTATGCACTGTTTTCATAAAACCATTTATATAGAGAATATTCGCGGCATGGAATATGCGTGTTGTTCTTGTAAATTCATAGCAGGAAACTCGACCCAATAAAATTTCCGTTTAGGTTAGTAAAAGTTCCGGTTTACGTCATATAAGTATGGCAAGTATTAGATACTACTTCGATACATTTTTGTTATAGAGAAGATCTCGTTAGCATGCAATGGATATCGTAAAACCCAGTAACTGGGTTGTATTTCTTATTACTTGTATTTAGCTGCATTCAATTAGACTGGAAACCGAACGATGAGACCATTATAATGATTCCAATTCTTAGGATATGCTCGTCAACTTAGAGTAAGCACTTCTTTTAATTAGTTGTATCACAGAATTGTTTCTTCCTCTCGGGATTGAAAGCTTCTAGTATCTACGTGCTTGTCTTACTAAGACGCTCCTGTTAATCCGCTAACGTGTGACGGGAAAAGTTCAAATAAAGAACGCTGAAATAGGTGCAGTAGTGCGGGTCTATCTTGTACCTCTTTATATCGAGAGTACTCTGTGGGAGTGTATGTTTCTAAAACATTGGAACAGAATTTTCAACTTTGTACCGCCAATTACTGTGCCCCCAACTCACGAGCACACGTTGAAATTACACAAGACCGCGACAAGATGCCTCCAGACAAATTACGCCGCTTCCAAAACATTGTAAAAATGTACGCAGCCGGAAACTTTAGTGCGACCAAATAATGAGGGATAAGAACGTATGTGACGTAATTTATGTGTAAAATTTTCTCGTAAAAACTTCGGCCGCCGCGTGTTCTCTGTAACATCGAATTTTTCGAGTGGCCTCTCTCTATCGGCGTGAGTATCATTAAGTCGCGATTTTAAAACGATCGCTCTTATTTTTTGTTTTGTTTACTAGGCTACTCCATATTTTGTTCCTTAAACACGCTCCTGGGAAATCCTTTGATGGCCTGAGCCTCAGGTACTCGAAAACCTTTGAGCTGTTTCGTTTGTGTGACGCGTAACAAAACACTCTTGTAAGTATTTGACGAAAATGAGGATTAGAACTTAAGGGTGAGATGCCAGGGACTAATAAGGACACTAAAATTAATTACACAAAATAATCTAAAGCTTTTTCTTTTAAAATCATCAGTGGATCTTCCTTTTACAATCGGGCTCACTAGGTAGCCATGTTTAATCGCAAAATCAATGGCGTTCTTTATGACAGTAAAAGTACAAATGTATTCGGCACTATAGACACACAGAAAGTGAAACATGTTTTTCTATATAATATGATCATAATACAAAAAAATGATATAGGTTTCGTAAAAGAATATTAGCTAAATATTTCATGTTCATGTGAGTTCTCAACGAGTAAGCTGCATGCAATATCCCTCGCATCGGACCGGTGACTATGGCGGCTACAGGCCTTCAGAATTTGCTTTGAGCACTAATACTATGATACAGCGACCAATCTGCTAACGAAGTGTGTGATCATAGCAACGTTCCACAGCGCAGCAGTACTTCGTTATAGTGGTCTAGATATACGGAAGCTGAATTCATTGGTACCTTTTGTGGGGTATTTTACCACCGAACGTTATTATTAAAGCTAGCAATGCATAAACCTACCAATTATCTATTGTATGAAACTTTATTAATACAGCTTGAAGGATATACTTTAACTTTTATATTTAATACAAATCTGCTTATGTTTTGAATTCAAAGAGGGAATTGAAACTTACGAACAAATAAAAATAGGTCCCTAGGAAATATTGAGGCTAAATTAGTGATCTTAGCCAATGACTGGGAATATGCTCTGAGAGAAGTTGCAAGAACTTTTAAAGTGTTTCATATTTCTCCAGCAAACAGATTTTCACTAGCTTTTCAGTAGCTTGCAGCAATTTAATACATTTTTGACTTACCTATCCATCTTCGTAATCGCTGACAGAATGTCTGATGCTGGTGCTGGTTTTCGGACATACCTGCAGAAACAAAAACCAGTAAGAATGCCTTCCACAAACGTTTCTAATAAGATATTCTTGCAGGATAATCTACAAATTCGGGGAACGTGCGGAAGACAGACGTCGTCGCGCGGCGGCGCATGCACGCGATCTCTTGGCAGCCCCTCCAACACTTAGATTTACATGGCAAATGTCGGAGCTAACATAACTGCAGAAACACGCTAACTGCGGGAGAACGGGACACCGACTCACACTGCCTTCGGATTAAAATGCGGCCCCATTTGTTTGTAGTGAGGAAATCAGTGCTGTTACGAATGTCTTTGTGGCAATTTGGCATTTAATTTCGAGCTCGGGACTTAGCCATGCTTGCTAGTATGGTACTGTTTGCAACAACAATGTTGTAGCTACGATGTGGTCTTTGTTGTTTATGACCTCCGCATATTTTGGTGTGGATTGCGTACTGTTAATTACAGGCCCACCTTTAGTAGTGCAGACCATCGCGTACTAGGAATTACTTAATTACAGGCAAATCGTCGTCGACACAAGCCTCGTTGCTTAGTGTGGCACTAGATGGCGCTGTGTGTAATGTCCAGTGATATTTATTTTATTTTTTATAGTTAGTTGAACTGGGAAAATTCCATGTACTTAAAATTATTTGGAAACATGATTTTCACAAACATTAGGCAGAGTAAAGTATTTAGTCTAAAACAGAATATGATGGAACTAAATCAAAGGTAAGCTGAAACAACGCGTGTGCAGAAAAGCACACGATTCTGCACAGAAATCGTGGCTAACAGCGCTTAGTTTCACTAGATCCGTCATAAAGATAAGTACACACTAAAAGCTAAAGCAATTATCAGTGGAATAATCGTCAGTTTAACTAATTTAACGCAGTGCAAAAGTAATTGTGTCGGTTTGTAGGGGACCCTAATCTGGACTCATAAATAGTGGGAGCGGGCGCCGGGCAGGCCCTTCGCAACCGCAAGCCCGGCTCTAATCGCAATACGTACGTACTGACTTATATACTTGTGTGTTATATCGTGACTGCTCATTAGACATGCAGTTACGATTGTATCTTTAATTAATTTGTTATTGGCAATTGTATCTAATTTAATTTTGAGTTTCGCCGCTTTTGTGCTCTACGCTCTAATTTAAATTAAGTACATTTTAACAAAATTCGATAACCAAGCTTCTATAATGTTTTACCACTACAGCAAAACAAATGTGTTTTGCTGTAGTGACCATACATTATAGAATTTTGTTAAAAATTGTATGTATTACCCAAACAAAGGTTCATTGAAATTGACGTTTCATTGATTCCAAGACTGACGTCTTTATGAATCAATTCAAAAATAGCTCAATTCACCAAAGCAACACAGAGTTATTTACGGAGATGACCTTTTCCCAACTGTCATAAAATCGTTGATGAAAAACCTCTTAGGAATAAGGTTTTCTTCAATACAACGAAAATAGCCACCATCAATAAATTTAAAAATTCCCGGCATCACTAAAGTACTTTAAAATATAACGGAACGTATCAATCGTGTGCTGTAAAGCAATTGAAGTGTTGTTTCGTGGCATGAATAACGTTTCACTCTGCACTCACCAGTACTAGGAGCTCACTTCTATTGCCTCCCCAATCCTTCATGAATTGCATTATGAGGGGTTTTACACCTATTGAAATAAAATATTAAGTTTATAACTTTTCCCGCCCGGCAAAAGGATTTATATTTTGGTATAAATATCAGGAACATAGGTATTGCTGAAAATCCTTCTATGCTGGTTCTTTTTATTAATTTCACCATATTAAAATTAGAAGAGAGACAAGATACAAATCTTAAAGATGATAATTAAGTTTAATTGTGCATCTGATGGATTGAATAGAACGGGGGTCGTGGAGGTGTTTAAAGTAAAAATCTTGAAAACAACTTGTCAAAAAGTTGGAACTTTGACCCCCAATATCTCCGTAACTAGAAGCTTCCCAAGCATGGTGTTTAATAAAAAAAATATCGTAACGAGAACAATTACTGCCTTTCGGCTTCGTTAAGAGGGTTTTTACACCCTTTATAACAACAAAAAGCTTATTCTAGAAGTATCTAGTCGTCATTATTTGACAATTTATTTTATATTCCATAACTGATATTTCTATATAAAATGTACAGGACTTACAACGGCAGACAAGATATTGTCCCAATTCTCACAGTTTGGCTAGCAAATCTAGTTGTATGCCGAGAAGGTGATTTATAATGAGCAAACCTTAAGTGTCAACTGTGAACACAACGGTTTCCAAAGCTTGCTTAGATAACTATAGGACTATTTATTTAAATCAACTTGTTTACTGAAAGACAAAACAATTAGACACAAGTGACACAACGTTTGTTGACATCGTATGTTGGCTTTTTATTTCAAGACCAATTTTATTTACCGACATGCCTAAGGAGTTCTCTTCCTGTTCTCTTGCCATTCGGTTTAATCCTTGTGGCAGTAGTCGAACTCCCTCCGCTATCTTGGCTTTGCCCTGCTGTTTCTAAAGTGTCAAATAGCCAAATTGCAGAGACGTTCTAGATTTAAACAGAGATAAGAAGGAGCCGGTAAGCCTACCCACCTCAATTTCCTCTTACGCTTTATTTCCCCTAATAATCTTTTAACTATAACATTACATTACGACATAAATAAGATCACGCAAGTGTCCCTCTGTATGGATATAGCATGGGTTGTTAAATCACGACGGCTTAGCCCGGAGATGTCCCTCTTTTCTTCCAACTGTCCCTTAGGACTCGAGATAAACAATGTACAGAAATCCTTTCTAAAGCCTACAGCGGTATCTGATGAGTTATTTCGTCTCCTTTTATTTCACATTTATAAACAAAATGCGATTGTGGAATGAATCTTGTTCTGCGTATTACAATAATTATTTAATTAAGTCTATTGACATTCCATTCCAAGATTTCGTCCAATTGCAATCAAATGTATATTAATCAAATATCCCTATTTATTGCGAACTTCTTAAAAAGGAAATCAAATTATAAAGAGAAGTACCCGCTGCGTCGCCACAATGCGTGTTCAATTTGGGTGAAACTTTTGACATCAAATCTCTAACGAGCCCAAAAACGGCGAAAACGACAGATTTTGTGGGTAGGTAATGTGACAAATGTGAAATGGAGTCACAGTCGAATCCCTCTGGAACGGGAATTCCCGATAAAAAACGCTCCATTGTCCTTCCCTCCTTATGATTGATGCAGTTTTCGCGTGTCGCCGACATCGCTCCCGTTCCCGAACGCGCGGCACGTTTGTCTGACAACATAACACGAGTGTGTGCACTGTGCACAATCACCACACAGTCTCCGTGTCTCTAGCTGTTTTCACGAAACTTAAATGTCACTGAGGTTTGTGAATGTTACTCGTAAACAACTTTGTTACCTACTGTCTCAGTTAGACACACACTAAATTACCGTATTATGTGACGCCGATTTATTGTCGCTGGTTATGACATAATTGGGTATTGGAATTACAAACACGCGATACACCAATGGAAATACAAACCAAACAATTGCAAAATTAACGGACAATTTGGAATTTATTGTAATGCCATTCAATCCGCATGGAGATGTCTGAAGCAGCCTCCCGCCGAGGGTCGGTAACAGAACGTAAGCCGCTCTCAACAATTGCTGCTTTTGAACTCATTAAGAGAGGATTAACGTTGACTTTGAGCGATCGCATCTATTTGAGAACGGCAACGATCAGATAGAACAACGCGCTAATCAATTACTATTTGTTCAGATTCCTTTAACACCGTGTAATTAATATTGGCAACACCGACAAGAATACTAATTAACTCCCCTAAATATTTCTGAGAAAATATAAAAGGTACGGACAAAAGCAGGGCGGATGTGTGACTGTTTATTTTTTTAAAACACGCCAGTTTCAAAGTTTCTAGGAAACAAAAGAAGTCGAAAACAAACATAGCGACACCCCATCGCACGCACCGCCTGCGCCTCAGTAGCAATCGCAAGATAAACAAATAGGGAGAGTATTCGAAGGGATACCCTACCCTGTATGCTTGCAACTTAAAAAGCGGCTACAAAGTCGTATCTTCGAAGTTAGATTCTATCTGAAGCACTGGGGAATAGGCTAGGTACGCGAGGCTCCAGCCAGTGTCAATATTGAATCAGCACGGTTCGTGTTTGTGAGAGGAATAAATTGCGGCCAGCCACCGGAAACCGTTCGCGTCAGACGAATAATTTTCTTATCTATCTTTTTTATCTTACTTTCTTCCCCAAATAATTTGAAAGGGATCGCGGCGGCGCGTTATTTTTAATTTCTGTCATCTTTATTTAGTGTCGCGACGTTCACATTTTTTTATTTTTTGCCATTTTTCTGCTTGTGGGTATGAATTCGTGTTTTATATCGGGATATGGTTCAAAATTGCTTAGCAACACCGCTGTTCAGTTTTAGCTTTTATGATTGAGCCTAGTTCGGCACGTACCGAAAATTAAATCTTAGTTATCAAATCGAAAGCGAACGTGACGAGACAAATTACATTGCCTTCCATAAACCAATTTCTAGACAAATACTAGAGAGCTTCCACTTTACTTAAATGAAAAGTAGATGCACTTTATTCTTTGTGAGCTGAATGCGTTATTGCATGACAATATTATTGGGGCAGTATAAGAGGCACTTGCGAAAGGAAATTGAAGGCAATTCAACAATCTGAAGGACGTAGTGCCTGATAATGTACTTTACTGGCTCTTTGAAGTGTCCTCAGAATGCCGTGTATTCCCTTGCATATACAAGTTATGTGACTCTTACTTTTATGTAAAAACCCGTTTCATTGAAAAGGGCGAGGAGATTGGCGTCGTTGAGTGAATATGAATAATATATACTTTCCTTTAAATTTATTCGGCCGGTCAAGACGCTCTTACGATGTAGATATTAGGTAAACATTCATATCTTTGCTCGTGATGAAAGGGACCTTTGTTATCCTACGTAATTTTGATTTTGTAACGAAGTCTCTTCTGTAAGAATGGCATTGATCGATCAACGAGAATACATTTACTAAAATATGTCTCTTTTTTTGTCTAAAAACCATCATCTAGTTCACTTGACTGAATAAAGTAGAAAGTAAATGAGTGATCTCAGATAACAAACAAAATTGGAAAAATAAGATTATAAAAATAAAGTCTAGAATTTAGATAGTTGAATCTAAAGAAGCTATTATCTCATTTGTCATTATCTGAGCTCTTATTTCAAATTCAATATCTTTTTTAACCTTAAACCTAAAATTGGATACCAATTGTGATTCCAAATTCAGAGAAAGATATTAAAACTTTTTAGAGCAATCATAAGAAAAGAAAGGGCAGACAAAAGATCAAAGACTTTTAAGGGGACTAAAGGAGCTAAACGCGAGTTTTATAATGCAAAAAGCATATGATTCACCACAATAAACAAAACCAGAAAAATATATGATATTATTCAGGATATATGCTAGTATGATAGTGTTTTGAAAACATAATACAACTAATTTTACTCAATAAAAAAAATCACGAACTTAACTCTAAAAATTTATTTTAACGAGTAAAAACCACACTATTACCACAGCTATTACTAAACTAGCTGACTCGCGCAACTTCGTCTGCGTTACGTAAGAGAGAGAGAGGCTTAGAGAGAGTGTGAGTCAACCTAAAAAAATGCAGATAATATGCTTTAGCGGACTTTTTAAGAGGAACAATCCCGTCATACATGTATGATTGTTGAGTAACTTTAACCGTTTACGCAGCGCACGGAAAGGAAGCTCTCAAAAGCAATAATTTTTCGCTGTATTTGCAACAATTTTCATTGATGCTCCGCTCCTATTGATTGTAGCGTGATGTTATATAATGTTTAGCCTTCCTCGATAAATGGGCTATCCAACACTAAAAGATGTTTTTAACTGGAATCAGTAGTTCCTAAAATTAGCGCGTTCAACCAACCAAACAAACAAACTTTTCTCCTTTATAATAAGTATAGATTCAAGTAGGTTACAATTTAATTTCTCGGAAATATATGCAATCATCGTTAAAATATAGTACTATGTTTTTCCAATTTGGGGCTTCCCTCGACAGCCTTAGGTTTTCATCCTTAGACACTCGATGACAGTCATACTCCAGCTAGGTCGAAAGTTCTCATCAAGGTGCATGAATTGAGCCCAAACACGATATAGCTTTTTTTTTTCGGATGGGAAATCATGAAATGACTCCTCCCTGAGCAGGAGGAAGTGTCAGACTATTACTGACTAAAACCCATCCATGTTCCTTCATCGCCCTTTGTGTTCCGGGGCCACGGTAACTCTTTCGAATAGTCCCGCAGCCCCGGCAGGCATCGGCCCTTGCGGACCCCTTCTTTTTTGCTGACTCTCTTTGAGACGCGCGTAGAACACGAACGCGCCGTCGACACGGCCTGTCGTCATGAGACGGACGGACGGCGAGCTAGCCCATAGCTCCTCGTCCACAGGCCCGCGCCTACGGTGGCCGAGGGCCAATACGTGGCTCCCGACGCCCGGGGTGTCTCCTGCTGTGGCCGGGACGTAAGGATCTCTCCCTCTCACGTTCCGCCACCTCCTTCGCTAGCATGACTGCTTCGCAGAAGGAGGTGACGGCATCCCATTCCGTCTCGCTCCGGACCATGTATTGAACCAGGGCTGGGAGAGAGAGGTCGCCGCCGCCGATCGCCGCTTCGAGGACACGGCGGTGCTCCGCCCAAGTGGGGCACACCTCCACAGTGTGCTCCACCGTGGCCTCCGGTCGATCCTCACAATGGAAGAACCCGGGCGTCTCCTCCCGCCCGAAAACACGATATGAGGCCATAACAATTTAGCTGTAAATATAATCTACGTAAACTGCGTATGGATTATTGATTATTGCGAATAGCATAGCACAGTTCATGCACGGCAAGAACACGTGGATTTATCAGGCTTCTGGTGTTCGCTATACTTATTTTTGGAGAAATCATCCTCATCATCATACTCCTGCCCTTATCCCAATTTATTTGGGGGTAGCATGATTGTATTCTTCTTCCATAAGTACTACTCTATTACTTTTTGGAAAAGTATTTTACGAAAAAAATAAGAAATGCACACAACTTAAATAAAAAATGAATTAAAGGAAATCTCACAGCATCAAAAAAAAAAATTAAACAAATCACAAAAAGTGAAAATAATGTTAGAGGGTTTGAACCTGCAACCCCGTAGTTTACAGAGCGGTCATGAAACCGCAAGGCTATTTACTTCGTTGCCATAAGCCACAAATAGCCGTTCTGATGTACTTACGTCATGACTGAAACGTCAAACAATTGAAGTATACGGAAATAATGCAAAATTGCCTACCCCCTTAAGAAATTGCGTGATAATATATAGTTTAAATATTGAAGAAGCCTATGCAGTAATTTTGACGTGAAGCGCGCACAAACATTTCGTACCAACTACTTAAACCGAGGAAAGCTGATTTTCTTGAGTTCCGCTATTTTGTGCGTATTCACCTCAAAAATCAAATTTCAAGAAAACTGAGAAATTATATTTACCTGTATTAGATATGGAGTATATGTAGCAACTTTAAAAGGTTACACTTCATTGGTTTTGATTGTATAGGTGTTTGAAGTTTATTAATTTTAAACACAAAACCCTCTTTTTTGCGCCTCTGGATGAGATTTTAAAAAAATGCTAAGACAGGTATTTCTTTATTTTTATTAATAAGTATTTATTCTGAGTTTCATGATTCTAGAACAATCTAAGTTTTTTTTTTCATACAAACTTTACCCCCCCTTTTCACCCCCTTTTTCCAAAAAAATCCAAAATTTCTATAGCCTATATGTTATTCTGAATGTATTTAAACAGATTTGTGAACATTTCAACAAAATCGGTTCAGCAGTTTTTACGTGATGCGCGGTCAAACAAACAAACAAACAAACAAAAAAAATTTAAATGGTTATATGTTCAGTTACTTATTCCAAGTCACCCTGGCTGGTTTTTTTTTTAATCTTCAATGAACAGATTTTTTGGTCTCAACGATTTTATTATATGTATAGATACATGCGATCATTTTGATTTTTTGGCAAATAATTCTACAAGCAACATATTAGCATGCACACGACATGACAGTGTTTTATTTTTTTAGTCCAATCAATAGATTTTTTGTTAATCGCAATAAAACACTAATTTCGCACTATTCAGCCCGCAGCGACTGACGTAACAACCACTTTGTAGTGCAAGCTAATTAGAACTTTATTATAACAGTATTTCAAACGAAGTTTGAACCACCACAATTAGAGTTGCTATTTAGCTCCTGTAGACGCCTTAAGTGTAGAAGTTATCAAAAAGTGGTTAAATCGATGAAGAAAATGAAATTAAAATCCGTTTTATTGTTGAGCGTGTATTCGTATAACGTACTAAAGGCTAAACGATCACGGGGTGTATCACTTCCAGGGCATTTGATCCGCTATAGCGCCATAAACGGGGAGGTTCGTCCCTCCCGCCTCTTCCAACGGCCACTAACCGACAGATAATACACTATAAACAATTTGTTATTGTATTCGGGCACATACATACATCGATAAAATTATTCACAAATGGAACTTTCCTACCGAATATTACAAAGGTTTTTGTATTTCCTGCAAATTGCGGCCTTCGCTTAAGATTAGGATACGAAAAGGTCTTATTTATGTCTCCTTGTTAGATTTTTCGGTGTTGCTGTTAGGCTTTTATTCTATGTATAATAGGTTTTCTACATTTGTGGGAACGATAAACGTAAACGAGTCGTTGGTTCTAAATTACTTCCACTTTTCATCGATGTCCAGTACAAAAACTAGGACAAAGCGAACATCGGCGAGCCAGCAAGCTTTCAATGTCCTATAATATAAATAGGAATAGTTTGTGAATATTTTTGGATGTTTGTTACTTAAATGCCTACGCAACTTGACATACAGGTAGAACATGTTCTATCTTAGTAGTTTTGTAGTGGTACTACAAAAATGACTACATCAACATAGTACAAAATGTACTACAGCGCCATCTGTGATACAAATGAAGAATTTAAGTTATCCGATTAGAAAAAACCCGACAATAACTCTTGTGCAATAACCCACCACATACAACACCTTTCTGGTCGTGGGCCCCCCCTTTTTTTCTAAGGGGGATGAAGAACTTTACACCCTGTTCTTCATAATATCCCTATAGTTCTAAGATGCGAAAGAAAACCACGTCAACAATAAGTCATGCTACTGTCTCAAACTACTCTACTCTACTCATCTAAAACACCACTAAGCATCACAATGCACACTACAGTAGTATGTACAAGTATATGGTTTACATCGAGACAGTTTCTGATCGCCATGGCAATCGTTTCGCCCATAGTTTCCGCGACACAACACTTTATGGTAACCCCGAGACGCTGAGCACCGGTTTAATGTCGTCTGCATATCGTAATGTGTAACAGACATACAAGTATTATAGGATATTCGTAGAGATAGACATTTTACAGGCAACAAAAGAGATGAAACTAATTCCATCTCTTTTTTTAATTTTTCTTTGAGCTAGCTCGCCTGATGTTTTCTTGAGTAGAAACCGTGAGCTGGTAAACCTAAGGTAGGCCGCCCTAGGTGGAGCAATAGGCTTGTGTCCTGAAAAATCGAAATAGTCCGTCAGATAGATTATCAAAAAATATTTGACACGTATTTTTTATTTTGTTACGTAAACCAAAATTGACAAAGACGACGCTTTTAAAATTCTCAATACGTCACGCCGTACTATAATTTTAGTGCGTTGTGACGTCACGAGCCCCGGACTTTCGAGTTTTGATGCGTTTTATCTTTGTCAATATTCATTGATTTACAAAAATAAAAAATACGTGTCCATTATTTTCCAATACTCTAACTAACGGATTGAACAGATTTGCAATTTATTGATGGTGGAAACTAGCCTATTATGCAGCTGGATCTGGGTTGCCGATAATCGATAATAATGACATGCGATTAGAGAGCCCTATGTCCAGCAGTGGACTGCTGTTGGTGAATGATGATAAAGTTCACCGTTTCAAGGTTTCTATATTTAAAAAAACCGGCCAATTGCGACGGATGGACAGCGGAGGCTTAGTAATGAGGTCCCGTTGGTTACCCTTCGGTTCCCTAAAAACGTTGCCTCTTTTGTTGACCTGTCAGTATTTCAATGTTCACATTGTTTCTTTTTCGTGTGTTTATTGCCTAATCTGGTGTCAGAGTTTTTATGCTGCCCATGGGCCTCTGACTTGGCTTTACATGCCGTCGAGAAATATCTCTCAGGCAGGTTGGGTTTCAATGTTCTTTTTTAATGTTCACATAAAAAAAGGACTACTTACTAAAGAACTCCACTGGAACTGACAAGCAGGATAATATAGGTCATACTGTGTAAATAAGTAGCTAGACTGTTTACGTAATAAAATAAGTACATATTTTCTTGGTACTAAATTAAATAATATTTTGGCCTCATGGATTTTCCTATAGTAACAACACAAATTAATCGGATTAGCTTTATTAATTTGACATTTCTACGTAGTACCTCGCAGAAAAACAAGGAATTGTTCTCTTCTTAGAATATTACCTAATCCAAAACTTAATATCACAATGTTTTTTTTAATTGAAATATAAATCTGCTACAGAGCAAAAATTTTTTTTTTTCGATGAGACCAAGTATAGAAAGAAAACAGATGTTCATACAGCGCTACAAGGATCTATTAGAGCGTAGCCAAAATCGGAACTAACGCCACCATCTTGTTTTTAGGGTTCCGTACCTCAGTCGGCAAAACAGGAATCCTTAAAGGATCACATTGTTGTCCGTCTGTCAAGACCCTTTTTCTCAGAAATGAGTGGAGGCATCAAGCTGAAAATAATATTAAATACTTGAGTCTGCTACCACTTAGAGCAGTGAAAAAAACAAGCTTCTAAGTCAACGCAGTCAAAAGATATGACCGTTTATGTCATATTTTTTGCGATTTCACAAGGGAATCAAAACCTAGGTAGGGTACTTACCGTTTACCTAGAATCATGAAATGTGAAAAGAAGCAACTGTCTTACAGCACACGTAAAGGAGAAATCCTAGTTGAAATGTAAACCGTAAATTCGAAGTTGAATAACAAAATGCCTAAGAGAAGTTAAAGAAAAAGAAAGAAGAATAAGGAAGTTTTATACGGAATCCTCGGTGTGCGAGTCCAACTCGCACTTGGCCGATTTTTCAATGCATTTCACAAAACAATTTTACCAAAAGATCTTTGAAGCTCGTTAAGTACACGTACTATAAGTACGTACACATCTGTTGCACAGAACAAAATATCCAGCATTTTGTAAACAAAGAAACAAAGAGTACCTCGTAATAAGGTTTTCCATTCATCATTTGGCACAAAGCACGAGACGAGGCGATCGGATCCCGACGGTACAACTTTTAATTAAATAGAAACGCTCTCACTCGCACTTGGAAATTTGTTCCGTCTTCAAGATAACATTGTCTAACTGTAGAATGGCCGCGATGAATAAACTAGGGCTCTAAAGAAAATGCTACAGATGTATTAAAATACGTTCAATGAAATTGGTGGCTGAACTCAAGATCACTGTTCCTGTCCCTCAAGACTTAAGGCGATAGTCGGCCTCGTTATTTTTTATATAATATGTATTTCCATATTTAATAAATAATTCATAACAGGAACTTTTTTGAAAATAAAAGGAAATGCAATCAATCAACCCGGAAAACTTTACAAGCAGGGACACTTTTTTTAAATTAGACTATAACCACTAATTCTCGTGCATAGGTAACTATCGAGGACACCCGCCTGATCAACACTAAGCTAATTTTTGCTTGCACTTACAACATAGACACGCTCTCTAGCCGCACCCCGTTGACTTTGTATAGAAATAATGAATGAAAAGATACCGATCGGCCGAGCGCACTGACGACGCACGCCAAACGAAAGTTATTGTTATTTTGAGCGCCAAAGTTGACGCTTTCCTAAAAGGCCTAAACTTTAAGGGGGTGTCGATCTAAGCGTAAAAAATTTTAACTGATCAGGCGGAAAGACCACGACTGTACCTCTACGGTAGAGGTCCTCCTTACTAGAATACGGTTAAACATACTGAATATCGAGTAGTATTCAAGATACATTGTGCATATTTTGCTTATGCACTTTCCTTTGAAATATTAAGGAGTTCTGAATAAATCGAAACCGTTTGAGACCGTTCTCATTAAATATTTGTTTGAAGGTGACTGTGGGTACTTATCTCAGTATATTTCATTCAATTTGACGTGGTAAAAATACATTATGAAAATAGATAGAGCCAACAAAGAAATTCCTTAATAACATTAAATTAAATAAAAAATAAAATAATTCTCATGTAATATTATTATCTAATTTTTTTAAATGATAATTAAAAATGTTTCTCAGAATAAAGCTAAGTGACTAAAAGATATAGATAAGAATAAAAACGTGAAAGTTAAAAAGGACAACTCCATTTTGCTATGGAGCACGTACCTTTAACAACACAGAGAACGCAAGCTGCATAGAAAAGCTGTTTATAAATAAATATTATATTTTCCACAACACTAAAGAACTACGTTTCACTTTAATAAAGTTAAAATACAAATTGAATGAACGACAATGGGGATATTCATAAGCATTTAATCTCTCAAATATACGGGTAAAGTTATTTTTGATCGCGAACTCAAACAAATGAAAAGTTTGTAGACACATAATTCACAAACGAATGAGGTTACTTCGTGCTGACATAAATATTATAATGTATGCCATATGTGAGCTTTTCACTCCATGAAAATTCAGAAGGTTTTTCGAAAGATTATTTTATGTGAAACTTTAAAAACCACTCATACATACGTATGATGTAGTTAGGTGCAGTCAGATCGGGACAGTCAATTATAATAACCTAATATTAAACAGCACCCTAATATCATAACACACCTATTACACTATCACAATTCGAAGGAAATTCCAAATCCTTTGCTTTGTTTGTTTGGAAAATTCTTCTCCCCCACAATACCATTATGGAATTGTCAAAATGAAAACCATTGACATTGTGAGTGTGTAACGCCCCGCAGGACAGTCAATCAAAATCAATAAAAATTTACGATGTTTTATAAACTAAATGATTCAACGATTTTTACTTTTGTCTACGAATAAAGGTGCAAGTCGGCAGCGGGCAACACGAAGCCGCCGCAGACGACATGTCGTCGCTTCATGTCGCTGCAGTCATGATTTCATATCATTGTCATCATTGTTGTCTGCCGCTCGAGGACGCGTCGCTAGCTTCATATCGCTTGCTTCGGAGGGAATTTAATAGAAATACATAGATACCAGTAGTGTCGCTGCGACACGTCGTCTGCGGCGGCTTCGTGTCGCCCGCTGCCAACTTGCACCTTAAGATCGCATGATGAGGCTGGCACAAGAACGCGTAGCTTGGCACAAGCGAAGATAGACCTATCCAGAAGTGAGTCAAGTCGGGATATGGATGATGATGATGATGATGAACACTACAGTCGTTGAATTAAGTTGTTTCAAACAGCGCGCTTCGCATTAAATACCTGACAGTCTAGTCACTTTTCTATACCTGCTGTACCTATGCGTTTTTATGAAAATATGACCTCATAATAGATATGTCGGTCTACATTAAATTTAATATACGAGTAACTTCATGTTTTATTCAAATTTGTTATCTTTCTAAATATCGATAACAAACCTCCTGTTTAAACAAAACAACTGAAAATAAATTCTCGATTGTATTCGCTCCAAATCGTTATAAAAAATGATCGTTACAGATAATTTCCCCAAAGGTTTCTCGTTTCTTCAATTTTGAGCGTAGACACAGTTATAACATACCCTGAGGTGTTTATTACAACGAATTATGAAGCCAGACACTTATTTCGAAGGCTAAGCATAATACATAGAAATTATTAAACAGTGTTCATTTACAACGAAGGAGCTTAATATTTCAAAAGGGAAATGTGTTAATTTTCCATTGTTAGTCGAAAATTCTCATGTGTAATGAAACAGCGGAGTAAATATATGGAAAAGTGCCTTGAATTAATTTAATTATTCGTTTGATTGCCCTTATATTGTTACGTGTTCATTCCAATTTAAATTGGAGCGATCTTCATTCAGTCAATTTTCTTCTCAACGGCAGGTGTCCTTGCTATAGTCAAATGGCTCGTTTCCTGCTCTAATATGAGCACACTGTGTGATTTGTGAATTCATTTGGCCAACACGCATTTCGTGGTCTAACACCAAATCGTACAGACGCTCGAAGATCATTTGAAAAGTTGCGTAAAAATTTTGAAAATCTTGTTTGATCACTCTGGCTCATTACGACTCATCGGGCGGTGGTTACAGCAGCATATCAGGTAAGTGCGTGTAATGTGCCTTTCTGACTCAGTTAGTGCGGGGGTGTATTCCCGCGGTTTCGTGATTCGTAATTTCATTCTCTAATGTTATGTGAAACATTTTAAGAAAAAGACGTATTATTATTCGTCTCAAAATAAACAACGGTAGCTGTTGCGTTGTGCCAATGTACCGTATGTGTCGAATATACCTACTTGCTCCACAATATAGACCTACCAACATGATGGATGACCGACCTCATTGTTGGAGCGTGGACTGTATTTTAAGAGTTTGTAGGTCCTTTAAATAAAGTGAAACTGCAAGTAATTGCCACAAGAACTATTTATTGCACGGAATACAATGCTTTGCTTGCACACACACCGTAATGGTAGACGGAAGTGAAGGATGAACGAAATGAACAAATAAGTATAGAATGGCAGTATTGCCATTTAATATTGTAGGATTCCTACATGCTCCCGGCCACAAGACAAGAACCTAGAGTTTATATAAAAAAAAAACAACATATATAGCTTGAAACATAAAATGTTTGTTTTATAACAAGTATGAAAGTCCATAATCAAGGGCCTAGGATTAGAAATAGGTTCACCAAATAAACACTTACAAAAGTTTATAAAAACATAAGTTTTAAAAATAGAGCACAACTAAATGAAAAACTTCAATAAAACAGAGCCTAACTAAATACCCACTTATTAGCTAAGTACAATTAATGGGGAGTAAGCATATTTTACTTACTGCCCTTCTATGTGTCTTTCCATTTTGAGTTCTCAACTCAACAGTTCTAACTCTGTTGTCAGAACCTGGATATACATTTACAACTCGGGCCATCGGCCAATGAAGGGGTGAAGTGTTATCCTCCTTTAAAATTACTAAAGACCCTACCTTAATATTATCTGAACTATTTCTCCATTTGGGTCTGCATTGAAGAACATTGAGATAGTGCTTGCTCCACACTTTCCAGAAACTCTGAAACATATTACAACAAATATTCCAAAATGTCAACCTATTTATAGGCGTGTCTATAACATTTTTGTCTGGATACGCGTTCAATGCACAACCAATTAGGAAATGTCCTGGAGTAAGATAAGAGTAGTCATTAATATCGGTAGACATTGGAGTTAATGGCCTACTATTTAGAATTGACTCTATTTGACATAAAACAGTACATAGTTCCTCAAAAGTTAACAAAGCCTTTTGAGTAACTCTTTTTAGATGAAATTTGGTGCTCTTTACTGCAGCTTCCCACAGACCCCCGAAGACAGGCGAGTAGCTGGGTATGAAATGGAAACTGATACCTTGCTCAGCTGTTTGTGACTGCACCTGTCGTCGGTGGTCTGCAGAATTCTGCAGTTTGTAGAGCTCATCTAATTGATTCCTTGCTCCCTTGAAATTAGAGGCATTGTCGCAATAGACGTCACTGGGCAAGCCACGACGCGATACAAAACGCTTAAAGCAAGCTAAAAATGCCGCAGTAGTTAAATTGGAGGCAACCTCGAGATGCACAGCCTTCGTCGTAAAACAGACGAAGACACAGATGTATCCCTTTGATACTAGGGCACGCCTGATGCGCGACTGTTTTATAGAGATCGGCCCAGCGAAGTCTACGCCGACCCTTTGAAATGGTCTACTTATATTCACTCTATCTGGGGGCAAGGAACCCATCAGCTGATTAGCAACTTGAGCTTTAAGTCTGAAACAGATAATACATGCATGGATGATTTTCTTAATCTCTTTTATACCATTGATAAGCCAGAATCGCTGATTAAGTGAAGACAAGATAAGTTTTTGACCGGCATGTAAATTTTTTACATGTTCATTAGTAACAATTAATTGTGTAACTCGTGATTTGTTGGGCAAGATTACAGGGTGTTTTTGTGAGTTAGGTATTGTGGCACTATCTAAACGACCACCTACTCTCAGCATACCATTGCCATCTATAAAAGGATAAAGTGGTTTTAAGTTGCCTATGACAGGTTTATTTTGTCTTAATAAACTTATTTCGTTTGAGAAGTGATTCTGCTGCTCATACTTGACAATCAATAACAAAGAATCATTTAACTCAGCGCTAGATAAATAATTAAGTTTAATTTTTGTTGACTGTGGGTTCAAATTATTACAAAAACGACGCACATAGGTAAGTACACGTTGCATTTTAGTAATAGTAGAGTATTTGTTTAAAAACTCTAGATTTAAAGAATTATTATCCACACTACAAACCATAGCACTCGAGCATGGGAGTCCAGCAGCACCAGTCTTCAACTCAGGTAAGTCTTTTACTATTTTATTAATATTTGTTTCAGGTGGAGTATACTTACTGTTATGCAAGTAACTGGGGCCCTGCCACCACAGCATGTTTTGTTCGAGCTCATGAGGCTGTACACCGCGGCTTAGACAATCTGCAGGGTTGTCTCCTGTTTTTACATAATACCATGAAAAGTTTTCAGCATATTCGGAAACCATCTTTACCCTGTTCGCTACATAGGTATTTAATTTGGTAATATCTATTTTCAGCCACGCCAGTACTATTTGCGAGTCTGAGAAAAGAAGTACATCCTTGAAATGCAGTTTGAGAGATAATAATGAATATACTCTGTGGACAAGTTTAGATAGTAATAGTACTGCATTTAGCTCTAGTCTGGGCGTGGTAAGTTTTTGGCTTAATGGGGCTAGTCTAGATTTTGAACAGAGTAAAGTGATTTTGACATTACCTGTTTGGTCGACTTCACGTAGATATAAACAGCAGCCATATGCTATATTGCTGGCATCTGCATACCCTACCAGTTGAGATGTAGTAGGGCCTTGTAAGGTGACATTCCTAATAATGTGTATTGGAGACATAATGAGAAGACTATTGTAAAACTCTAGCCAAGTGTTTTTTAGATCGTCAGGTAGTGAAGAGTCCCAGTTGATATGGGCTGCCCATAGTTTTTGTATAATAATTTTGGCAGACACTGTGACCGGGCCAGCCAGACCTAACGGGTCGTAGAATCGCGCGACATAACTGACAATTTCGCGTTTTGTGAGAGGCGTAATTTTTTCTTGACTTGGACTAGAAATTTTAAATGTGTCTGTCTTCGTATTGTATGTAACACCTAATGTCTTTATGTAGTAATTTTCTTTTTGTATGTCAAATTCATCAAAGTGTTGTTTTTCTTTAGGTATGTCCTGTAAGATCTCAGCAGCGTTTGAAGACCATTTGTGCGCCTGGAATCCACCCAGAGACAAGAGCATTATCAATTGATCTTTCATCTGAGATAGAGACTCTAAAGAGTTACTGGAGACTAAAATGTCATCACAGTATGTTTGATTTTGCAGAATGAAAGATGCTGCAGGAAACTCGGTCATGTACCTACTCGCTAGCTCTGTGAGGCATCTAGTAGCTAGCGAGTAGGTACATGACCGAGTTTCCTGCTGCAAGTAATTGCCACAAGAACTATTTATTGCACGGAATACAATGCTTTGCTTGCACACACACCGTAATGGTAGACGGAAGTGAAGGATGAACGAAATGAACAAATAAGTATAGAATGGCAGTATTGCCATTTAATATTGTAGGATTCCTACACTCATATCCGGGCTTACCCGAGCCGTAGTACTGCACTGCATATTGTTCTTAATTACCCTGTAAACACCATCTGTGTACCATTCAATCAAGTAATAAATTGTAGGCGCAGCCATGTACGCTGTACGGTGTATAGTTCCACTTGACATCGAAATCAATGAAGGCTGGATTCATTCTGTTTAACGAATCCGACCCAATTTGTGAAGTCTCGTTATAAAAATAAAAATCATAGCCTTTTTTATTAATATTTATGTAGTAATTTCAGATTATTATAGATAAAAAAAAAAATGAATAGGTACTGCGAGCTGCGAAATATAAATGATTTACTTTTTACGAAATAGC
This sequence comes from Xestia rhomboidea, assembly GCA_963853795.1. Lineage (NCBI taxonomy): Eukaryota > Metazoa > Arthropoda > Insecta > Lepidoptera > Noctuidae > Xestia > Xestia rhomboidea. Next base: position 11,016,049 of record OY970772.1, read on the forward strand.
CAATCCACATTATGTCACAAAAGAAAACCACTCGGGAAACTGTATTTTAAATATAACTGGGTACGGTCCACTAATAACATTCTGTTTTTTTTGTTTTGCATTTTTACTCGGGAAATTGTGGATAGCAGGTAATTCCTATTTTGTCTCAAGAAATTGACAGAAATGGAGAAAATTGTGTATTTAAGTAGCGTTCGTTCGCTGGAGGTGCAGGTGGCCACTTAGCTACTTGTTTTGTCTACATCAAAGTAAGTTTAGTCGGAAACATCATCAGTGTAGTTTCGATGAAAGGTGGAACAATGTTCTGAAAATAAATTAGCGGCAACTATGCAAAATAGTAACAACTCTACGAAAAACGGGGCAATTATTGACGCGGATTGGTACATTTTGGTAGAACTAAGATTAATTGTAAAAATTAAAAATTTTATAAAACCCCCGACCCAGAAAATAAACTCTAAAAACTAACAAATAATATTTTAAACCTATTATAATTATTATCGTCATACCTTTAAATTATGTAAGTTCAAATATTTTTATTTTCCAAGCGTCGTCGCGTTGGGGGACCGCTAAAGTTTATAAAGTATTTTTCCAACAACAGCTAATTAATTATTACGAATTACATTCGAATTTCATTACGAGAGATCTTACGTTTCATAGTCTACGCTCTACGTAATGCGGCGCGCGGCGAGCTCGGTGTGCGGTCCCCCGACGAGACGACGCTAGGAAAATATGACGATAATAATTATAATAGGTTTAAAACATTATTAGTTAGTTTTTAGAGTTTAGTTTTTGTGTCGGAGGGTTTTAAAATTTTTAATTATACTTTTATTTTGTCCTTTTTAAAGTAGATATCCCAATACAGCCACAAAGTTTGACCTTTCAAGGTCTTAGAGGGTATGGCAACATAGAAAGAATAATGTTTCCCATAATTTTCAGCTGGGCCGTAACAGTGCATAAGCTGCAAGGTACCACTGTGGATAAAGCTGTCCTATATTTAGGGAAAAGAACTTTCGCGAAAGGTCAAGCGTACATGGCCTTAAGTCGCGTAAAGAGCCTGCAAGGTGATGCTATTATTGAACTGGACCAGAGAAAACTCTTTAATAATCCGCATGACAGATCAGCTTTAGCAGAATTGATAAGACTAAGAAGTAATAATACACAAACTTAGCTCAATTCCCACTGCGGCAGAGTCGAAGCGACGCGCATTTTCTTATTTTCGTCATACGAATTTGAACGTTACTCAACGGAAATTGAGTTGAATATACTAAAGAGTTTTAAAATTTGACGCGTCGCGTCGCTTCAACTGAGATTGGGCCTAATTGATCCCATTTAATTACCCATTTTCGAAATCTAAACCTTACGCTAACATGTCATGGTTAGCTTACCATGTTCTTTCAATATCACTGAAGTAACACGGTACCAAATTTCGAATCGATAGGACATAACGAAGTTAGTCAGATCCCCTCATCAACTAGAAAAGAGCAGATGATCTTCCAACGGCTGAACAGATTTTCATGAAACATGGCTAAGAACACTCGGGATAAAATTATGTATGACACAAAAAAAAACTAAACGAAAATCGGTTGATCAGTTTGGGAGCTACGATACCACAGACAGATACACAGATACACAGACACGTTAAACTTATAACACCCCTCTTTTTGAGTCGAGGGTTAAAAATGAAAAATATGTTTGCTTGCACGTGTTTATCTGGAATGTGGAAGGAAATAATAGCGTAGCTTTTATTACTGCTTCAATAATTGTTGGTTTAATAAGACATAAATAATCTACAACTAATTAAGTGTTTCGGTTCTAAACAATCTTCACTGTCTTTTCGTGTCCTCCCCTGTTCGTAACATGTCATCAAAACAGTCTTCATCGAATTAATCAAAACAAACAAAATTGTCTAAACGGCGTGTCCATTCTCCAACAATGACAATCCGGCTCTACCGCGACACTTCAAACTTTACCTACAATAAAATTCACAATTAAGTTAAGTAATTCAATTCGCCACAAAGACAAATTGGATTAAGTTTGGTAACGAGTGGAATTCGTCTACAGGACCTGTTCCCAAATAATATGTACTTAAAATTTCCAATTCGACGTTGTCTTAATAAGATGGTTACAAGTTTTCAACCTTGATTGACGAAGTAAACTAACTGTAGGGGGAAACTAGAAAATTAACTTTGATAAGTAACACCCTGTATGTGCTGGAGGCAGTTTCATTAGTTTCACACCACTCACCTCACCATGCATTATGTTCCTCCATGCTGGAGGTATTTGTTAGAGCCCTTAATGTACGTTAGAAATAATGAGTACTGCACTGTTGGCAGAGGAAGGTGTTTAATTATGAAGTAAAACTAAAATGAGAGAAAAAAGCTAATAAAATCATAATTTATTTGATTACATTTTGTGGATGTGTCAACCGGTAGTGGCAATATTTCACAATTAAGAGCAAATTTTATGTAAAAAAACGAAATACCGCAGTAAAAAATATTTGAACAACCGCATATCCAAATACAGGTGTGTGACGACTCTTGTATTTTTAGCTTACAACCTATATGACATACAATACAGGCAATCAACGTATTTGAGCATACAATACAATTAATTTTCGACAAGCTCCCGCCCATTGCATGGGTCGTTTGTTCTAGGTATTCATACGGCTGATACAAACGTCCAAAAAGGTAACAAACATGAAAATATTTATGACACAACATTTTGTTGTCATGCGTGCTCGTCCATCACTAGCTACAACAAATGGTTTCACTTAGCACAACCCTAGAAATGGCGGGAAGTTTAAATTCGACGTGACTCAATTGTTAACATTAACTAATCTATGGAGTTTTATGTTTGGGCTATGAAGCTAATAGTTTGAAAGTTAGGTAGTGTTTAGTAAATATATTTAGTGGTGGTGATTAGATCCTTGAGCTTTGAGAAAATCATCCCCATTTCATGGCCAAAACTTTCAAACATCATCAAAATAAACAGTTTGATTTGTTACCATACCAGTCCAGCCCTCAAACTACAGTTTGACGACTTGTGAAAAACATTATTAATTCACTTTATACAGTAAGTAAACATTTCAATTGGGAACAAAACAAGTCGTAAGTATCAAAGTTCAACTATCAAAATTAATTGGAGTATGAACCATACCATCCGCAGTAACAGAGCTCGACTAACTCAAACATAAGATAACTAATCATACGATCTTGTGACCCGTGAATCAAACTTATTCGTCGGAGAAATAACACATTGTACGACATGGATACGTAGATAGCGCGACAAGAATCTAAAGCTATGTTAGATAAAGATTAAGTCATCCGGTATGTGACCAAGGCGTCATCAGTTGCGTGAAAATGTGCCTCGTTATCGTGTGTCGGCTCATTATGTTGATAAGGCATTGGTACATTGTCGTCGCAGGCCGCTGATACACGACATTCTCCGCGCTCGACGACGTAAAACACGAAATCGATCGCACAACACCGCCACGTTGACGAACTAAAGACAACCTTAAGTGCATATATCCATTCCGATACCGTTCGTAATGGAAGCTTTCATCGTTCAACCAGCGGAGATAAATGTACCGTGCTTGTGCAATTTGCTTTTGAAGTTTGTCTCGTGTGTGCGAACACGGTTATGCACTAAAGCACTCGTCTCGCCAATAATTTAACCATTTAAATTGAGTCTATCAATCGAGCACTAAAATATCCTACGTGATGCACACTTTCAGCTGACTTGTTACATATTCATAAGTACATCTGTATGCACCGCCAGCCAACTCCTATTTTCACACTATGTAAGGCTTCTGACGGAGTATAGGCAACTCGCTAAAATAACTGAACTAAGAAACTACACAACTTCATAACACAGAACTCGGAGGCTTTTCATTTATTCACGTGTTTTGTCTTGCACTTTCGCATTTTTTTAAAAGTTAGACCAAGTTTTTAATGGAATTAATTTAATAATGGCTACAAGTTATATTCACTTGTTACTTAGAATACCGGCCCGCCGCCGTATTTGTTAGATACTATAACAGTTACTATGTAAGTAGTATACCAGTATGCAGTAGATACTAATAAACTTTAAATAACAATTTACCGCCTGACGTATGAGAAATAGTGCTGCTACTAGGATTAGTTTGTTTTAAGACAACTCGACTTACATGTGGCACGACCATATACATCGTTACATTTTCAAAACAGTGCGTAGACGCTGATAAAAGTTTTCCGTAACACCTCTTCAAGTAAGTCCTCAGCGATTCGCAGTGTCAATAAACTAGTAATGTGTCTACAACCTTAGCTCTTCATTAGCTGCCCTTTTCCACTTATCCATGACTATTGTTAAGTAGTTAATGGTTATCTGGGATTGGTTTAATAAATGGTGAAACCATTTATATTCCACATAATTTACACATCAAGGACTAAAACTATATTAAAAAAAACTAAAGCGGCACTAACACTTTTGCCAAGTGAACAACATATAGCACCCCATAAACGTTCACCACACCACCTCGATCGCGCAGACACATCCTTATTCTGGTAAAGTGGTGAAAACGATTATTAGATGCCACTTTATTCGCCGAGATCACAGTGTAGGTGCAATCACGTTGCGACTCAGGGCCGGGAAATAAATTTCAAATCATGTTAGTGCCCTGTGACACGGTCGGTGTTAGTTAATCGGAAAATATTTCTGTATCGCACATGGGTGCGAAACGGGCCGGCTCATGCGATTTTCTCTGCGCTTTTCCCGGACGTGCATGGTGTAGCGAATTCTTAAATTTTATTCGGTATTCTTTATCGATTATTTGGAAAGAAATATGTATTGGCGGAACGTGTTAGACTGACTAGACTGTTCTGTTGGTAGTCTACGAAGTGAGTAGTTGAAAATGTCTATCAATAGGGAATATGCAAGAAATTTAAAACTTTTTTTATTCCTTCAAAATGCCTTGTATTGGCCCATATAAACACTGCGATACACTTGTTTAACACTTATTTTACAATTTAATATTATATGTAGCGTGTTTTTGGTGAAACGGAACGCAATAAAAAACGCATCGGCGCCGGTAGTGACGTCAAACACTTTGTGTCAAAGTAACACTTATTTGAAAACTACTTACTAGAAAGTAGTTTCACAAAGATGTTATTATAATATTGTTATTGCAATGTTTGCTTGAATAAAGCACATACATTTAGTAAAATTATTATATTAAGGGTAAAAAATAAGATGAAAACAAGGCAGATAGAGGGAAATGACGTCAAGTGCTTTGACTAGAATGGCCGCGACAGTCACGGACGTTTTAATTGTCGTAGAAAATTGTAGAAGTTTAATATTTTTTTTGAGCGACAAACAGTCGTTGAACTCAACTTTTGATTATTTTCTTGGGTTGCTAATACTGTACTTTATTGATTTAAGCGAAGAAAAAAATACAGGCATGTTCCCTATTGTGAAGTTTAGTCTGTCTAGCCTTTCCGAACTATGTTGGGGTCAGCTTCCAGTCTAACCGGATGCAGCTGAATGCCAGTATTTTACATGGAGCGACTGCCTACCTAACCTGCACAAGCTAGTTAGGACAAGGCAATACGATACGCCTTGATTAGACTGGTTGTCAGACATCTGGGCCACTGACTACCTGTAACGACTGTCAAATATCTACAATTGACTACCGGGACCAACGGCTTGACGTGCTTTCCGAGGCACGGAGGAAAACTCGTTACGTAATGTATGGTCACCCATCCACGAACCATCACAAACGACTGTTATTATTTAGCTAGGAGCTTCTTTCATTTCCTTCTTTTCATTTCTTTATTAATAACTAGCTGAAGCCCGCGGCTTCACCCGCCCGCAAATTATATACTAAAACCTTCCTCTTGAATCACTCTATCTATTAAAAAAAACCACATCAAAATCCGTTGCGTAGTTTTAAAGATTTAAGCATACATAGGGATATGGGACAGAGAAAGCGACTTTGATTTATACTATGTAGTAACTTTAAATAGTTACAAAATCAAAAACTTTATGTGAACAAATAGAGAATGCAGAGCATTTATAAATCAAGTCTTCAATTGTATAATAGATCAGGAAACCTTTACGGACAACTATTTTATATCTGGGTCAGCAGTCACACTCCAGAGAAACTTTGATACCAAACTCGAGACAACTTTAAAAACTAGGAATTATAGATGAAGACCTACTTTGTCGTTTGACTTGTTCAGTTTTGCAGTGGCTAGCGGTCCTTAGTACTTTTTTATTAGGTATCAATCATCGTCGCAAATTAGCAATTATGTAAGGACACTGACACACACACACTCATATACACTCCACGCACAAAATATACACAACCCTTCCATACAAATACTCACATAAAATTACAAAGTGTAATATTGTTAAGTAATTTTTCTGTTTTTTTTTTTGTTTTTTGGTTTTAATTTTTGCTTTTTGCTTAGTCTTGACTATTTGGAGGTAGGCATTAATGACTGCGGCACAGTTTTATACTAATGCAGTTGTTGTCGAACACTGAGTTTTTGTAAACTGAGTTTTTTGTTTCCAATAGATTATTATAACTTTGGAAAAAAAAAAACAACTGATTACGTTTTAACCTAGATTCAAGCATTTATGAACTGGGGCACCTGTATGACCTAGCTCTTTAATGCTACCCATAGGAAGTGTTTGAAATAAAATAAACATATTCATTTCACACTACTTTAAAGTTGCTTAATATTCCTGGAAACTTGAAATTGAATTTCTCATCTAGGTAGGTACATACGTAGAGGGTAAAATTGAGTTTAATATTTTGCTTAATTTTCGTTCTAGATATTATGTTAGTGTAAATTGGAGCTGGCTCTGTATCTCTCTAAGGAGTTATTCTACGATATCATATGTAGAATTATTTAACAATATTTTCTTAGTGATATTTTATCTCCATGGAAGTGACCTTAAATAAATCCATCAAGTGGGGAAGGGCGATAACTAAAAACAAGCCTCCAAAGTGAAGGTTAAAATGGCCGCTAGGGAGAAGATAGCGTGGTTTTCAACACGCATGGCCAAATATTGGTGATCTATAATTAAACGGATGTCCATTTTAGAATAGCAGGCATTACCCCAGGAAGGTATAACAACCAATGGCGGAACTGTAAAGCGGAGAATAACTAACAGCTATGAATACCCCAAGCCAATTAAATGCATTAGATAGGTACATAACTAGCGCTTAAGTTGCCAAGTGTAAAGGACACTTGGCAACTAACGATTCACGCATGCATAAAACATACGACGCCTGCATTAGCGACACGATGCGAATGAATGCTTTGAACGCCATCGAAATACCTCGATATTTGCGCGGGACTCCTTCACTCTCAACCCCAAGGCGGGTAGATTACGTTCGTGTGATGCACACCATGCCCTGATGCAGTTCGCGACTCACACAAAACACCCGATAGTGCGCACAGTAGACTGTAATTTACCTCAAGTGGGGCACTCGCAGTGCAAGCCTGCTCCCCGTGTCCCCCGTGCCCGGCGCGACGGCAATCAGCCCACGAGTGTGTGTCCCATCGCTCCCCCAAGTCTGCCTCAAAAATAACATTAGAACCCATAAACACTTCGACAGCTATGATATAGACTTGGTATATAAATGTCAAGTTTGGCGAGACGCGTCGCAAAATAACCTTGTTGCGATTGATTCGTACGAATAGGCAAGCCGTCAGTCACTTTAGTTGTAGAGTAAACGAAGTAAGAATTGCTTTATTTAAATTCAATATCTAAGTAATCCAATTTTTAATATCGAAAGCAAAAATTAGGAAAAGGAGAATTTTCCTCGATAAGAATGGAAAATTTCTAATCAGCTTTCGAAACAAAAATGCCCGAAGCTCGTCTACTTACAAATTCCAATCGAGTGCCTACGGAGATCGTTGGCCGCTTAGGATCAGAGGATTAAATAACAATCCAATATTATTATCTGAAACAGATCGTCTACGTAATAATAACAATGAAATACACATTAGATACACGATATTTCCACTGAAAATATAAATGACTACATTTCACCCCAAGAGCGGAACAATGATGGCATAAAAAAGAAATCAAAGAATCAGAGAGAAGAAAAAGTGGATTTTCTCGCAAAACAAGCTGAATCGCCGGAAGCGACAGGCACTACTGATTCCGATTTAGAAAACAATATAAAGCTGACGATGGTTTTCCGTCCAATATTTTTCCGATAATGATGTTTATATAACTTTACAGACGCGATGACTCAGTTACTCGTACGTTAGAGACCGTTCACACCGGCTTGTTACAAGATACTGTCATGTGGAATATATCCAATTGACACATCAATGAGATAGCTAATTATATAACAGTTAGCAACGATTAAGGCAGCTATTAAAAGCGCCTTTTACGTTTCTAACAAAATAGCTAGTCGTGAGCGAGAAACATTTTCTTACACGTACAGGGGAGGGCATTAAAGCGGAGTGTCTAATTAAATTTGTTAGGTGTCAACATAAAGTTTCGTTTCGTCTGCCAGCGTCCGCTGACTTACATTTGAATCGCGCTGTTGTGAAGGCGGCTCACGTCTCGCACTGAATCAATTTCGCGTCAGGCTGAACTCCCCGCCCGACAGTATGTCGACTACTTCACTTAATGTCGCCGTATTCGATGCTCGGAATATGTACAGAAATATATCAAGTAACGTGGTTACAAGTTTACGTGATCGGCTGTACTTTTGACAGGAATAATCTTAGCACCTTTTTATGTACCTAGGTGTGAGTGATTGTTAACTTTAATACAGGTAGACCTTATACTACTCAAAAAACTTGTTTATAACTGAGTTTATTTACCTAATCACTGAATCACATCGATCATAATTATTTACCTTGCTATTGAAAATATATCACTGCTATTAATCGTTTAACTAAGTAAGGGATCATAATTTCAAATAGGTAATTAAAACAAAACCTGAAAATATAAAATAATTGAATTTAGTTACTTATCATTAACGCGAGTTGCACTGAAGCCAGCCGGGATGCACTCGCCACTATAACGGGGCAATAAATTCCAAATAGTGCTACTATCTCGGGTAATGTAAACGTTCTTTAGTTAATCGGAAAATATTTGGTAGCTATACCTGTCACGAGCTGAGAATGGCTCCTTCTAGAAGCGACACGAGAATAATAGTCTTTACAGATAGCTGCGAGGTTTTGGTAAAGTCTGTGTTTAGAAGGAAGGGCTTTTATATATCTACTTCTATGTATGTTTAAAGAAACAAAATTGATAATAAAACACATTGAAAACATTTTTTGTTAATTAACCTGGTCTGTAAAAAAATTATTGTATATATTTATATAAGTATATATATTTATGTATGTATTTATTGTATATATGTAAATGGTACACCAAAGGCTATCTGCAGTATTGTCTCTCCTTCCTCCTTAAATCCATCCAAAGGTTGTCTTTAAAAGATCGCTTTTAGCGATAAGACCGCCCATTGTATCACCCCTTGTAAAATGCTCTACATTTGTATCTGGATTTTTTATGGTGCACCTAGTAAAGAGTATTCTATTCTATTCTATTCTGTCGTACTGCTTGGCAAAGGCCTCCCCATTCCTTTCCAATTCCCCCCGTGTTTTGCCTTCTCTGGACAATTAGTCAGGAACGAGTCCAAATCCTCACGTCAGCGTTTCAATAAAAAAAAAACAATACAATACTAATTTAAGAATAAATGCGAATTTATTTTATACTATTAAAAAATAAACTTCCAGTTTAGTTGAGTTATTTTCCCTTCAGCGGGAAACTCCAAGCGCAACACTAAATACGTCAGCAAAAACCGTAAGTATTCTTTTATTAGGTCTCACAAAGTTAGCCGTAATCCGAACAAAACTGGCTTGGGTAAGAGTGTAAAATCTGCATATTTACGCGGCGCTTTAAAATGTTGAGGGCCCCGGAAATGTTGGGCCCCAAGAACGGTTTTGGTCGTGGCCCTCGAAAACATTTTAGTTTAGGGGCCCAGAAACGTTTTGGTCTAACATCCTGGTTATGGGTCCCGAAAACGTTATAATGTACTTAACTACAACTAAAACGTCAGGAATCAGGAATTTCTCAGTAGCAGCCATAGAGTCTGGATTTGCGCATTTTGATGGCAATAGGCTCACCCCCGATTACATGGGAGTTAAACATAACTGGCAAATGTATGTGTAGTATTAGATACACATCTCCCTAACCCTTCGGGGATTACAAGCGTGATGTTATGTTATGTTGTTAATCAACTCAGCCTATCCCACACACTCCGCCCACTGCTGGACAAAGGCCTCTCCCAAACACCAGCACAACACCCAGGGCTCTCGCTTCCGCATCCAGTCTGAACTAAAAACTTCTTGTTTTTGAACCCCGTAAATATTTTTCTTTGTAAAAGTAAATAATATTTCTTCAAAACGGTACGATTCATCTTGATGTGGCCGCTTCCCTGAACATTTACCTGAGCAACATGAGAACGTATAGTCTTGTATTGTAGTGCACTAGTTTGTACTGAAGTCTGCATTTGTGGGCCCCAGTGGGACTGTGAACGTTTTCAACCTCTGTTCTAAAAGCTTTGTCTTTATCTTTAGAGAACGGTGACGTTGCGTTAGTGTTAGTCTATTGTGTTTTATTTTATTTGTAAAATTATATCAATGAAAAATCTATTCGTTACGTTTATATAGTCATTATGCTAACGATTGTCTTTTGTCTGTAATTTTTATTTTCTTGACTTACTGATAAAGTTTTGATGCTTTTCAGTGTTTTTTTTTTGCAAAATAAAAGTTAACTGAAGGCTGCGGCCTATAGGGCCTGTGGACGGGGAGCGGGCCTGTGGACGGGGAGCTATGGGCTAGCTCGCCCTCCGTCCGTCTCATGACGACAGGCCGTGTCGACGGCGCGTTCGTGTTCCACGCGCGCCTCAAAGAGAGTCAGCAATAGGGAAGGGCCGAAGCCTGCCGGGGCTGCGGGACTATTCGAAAGAGATACCGTGGCCCCGGAACACAAAGGGCGAGGAAGGAACATGGATGGGTTTTAGTCAGTAAAAGTCTGACACTCCATCGACCTGCTCCGCCCAGAGCGGGAGAAGTCATTTGATGATGTGTGTGAAGTCATGTGATGAAAAAAAAGGCTGCGGCCTATAAAACTGGCATGACTATGGTGAAACATTTCTCAGCTTGTTATTTGTTGGTAGATTTTTATAACAAATAAAGTTTACCTCGAAACATGTTTATGAACCAAATAAAAGTTTAAACTACCTAATATTTCTCTCATTTCCCTTCATAAAAAAGTCACGCAGTGCTTCCAACGGCCCCAACCCTCTGCAGCTATCACTCAAAGTGAGGTACATATATTAAAACTATATAGTTGAGTTGTTATCGTAGTGCAGCACAATAAAGCTTCCCCTAGGAAATTCATAAGTATTGCACACGCGAACAAAGAGCACATGCGTGCTTACTTCTAAACAATGCACGTCATCGCAGGCAGCTCAAGTGTTAACGCCGATAATATGGCGCTGGAAGACGATCTGCTCGGTTTTTTTAAGGCAATTTGTTGAAGACAATACTGACATCGTTAAATGACATTCTCTTATTCATCATCTACCTAGCCTTTTCCCAACTATGTTGGGGTCGGCTTCCAGTCCTACCGGACGCAGCTGAATACCTGTATTTTACATGGAGCGACTGCCTACCTAACCTCCACAACCCAGTTAGGACAAGGCAATACGATACCCCTTGATTAGACTGGTTGTCAGACATCTGGGCCACTGACTACCTGTAACGACTGTCAAATATCTACAATTGACTGCCGGGACCAACGGCTTGACGTGCTTTCCGAGGCACGGAGGAAAACTCGCTACGTAATGTATGGTCACCCATCCCCGGACCAACATAAACGACTGTTAGCCTTTTCCCAACTATGTTGGAGTCGGCCTCCAGTCTAACCGGATGCAGCTGAGTACCAGTATTTTATATGGAGCGACTGCCTATCTGAACTCCACAACCCAGTTAGTACTGGGTAATACAATACCCCTTGGTAAGACTGGTTGTCAGACTTTTTGGGCCACTGACTACCTGGAACAACTGTCAAAGATCTACAAATGACAGCTGCTTAACGTGCTTTCCGAGGGGTGAATGAAACTCGGTATGTTATGAGTGGTCACCCATCCATAGACTAACCTAGGCAAGCACGGCTTAACCTAAAGATCGACCCGAGTGGCTGTTATTATTTAGCCACGGGCTCCTCCAGTTACATTGTCTTATTAATACTTAGTTTCACGACACCTTGAGGTCATTTTCACTTGAAAATCACTCATATGATAAATCAGGATTTATTTATTTAGAAAATATCTAGTACGCACAGCTGTCCGGATCTCATCGTGTGTTACCAAAACAGGGAAAAAAGTCTCCCATAACATTGGAACCACTCAGATTACGTATATTCTAAATAAAACGCGTCCATACTGTTATATTCGACAAGAATATGAAACCACAAAAAAATGCCTTCATAAAAAGAGCGAAAAACATATTAAAACACCCCGTCAGAACGAGAAGATTGACTAATTGCAGTTACGTAGCTCCATTTTAGCGTTGCCCGGGAGTCAAACACAGGCCATGTTGGGGAGGCGGGCCCCTGACGCGGTGCGCGCTCAGAGTAGCCCACTTAAGCAAAATTAGCTTCTTCTGTAAGCGTAAAGAACACTATCGAATGTTTTGTGCGAGCTCTGATACGCCCCCGTTTGACGTCGTCACATGAAAGGCAAGGGCGCAGACGAGTTGGTGTCCCAATACACCTCGTTAATATCAGCCGGTACATTAACGAGGGCTGCAGCACATACATGTACACACGTATGTATACTTGCACTTATTGATAGGGTTAAACAGGGTAGGTTCGTGTTCTCCTTCTGTACGTGCAATGCAGTCAACTTCACATTTGAAATAAGGGGTTAAAACGTATAAATGTCAGTGTAAAGTTCGTACATTTTTACCTTTTCGCTGCAAAATAAAAGCAGCATGAAAACCATCAAAACTGCTTAGCGTCGGGAACCAGGAATATGATGTTAAAAGTTTTAAGTGAATTCACTCAGAGCTATAGCTCGCAGACATACTGAAAAAAAGCCCGTAGAATGCTTGAAAACTGAAGGAAATCGGTTTCTAAATTGCGAAATTAATATCTTATGAACACTAATGTAACTTGTAGTAAGTAGACAGAGGCACCTAACCGAGATTAATATTTTTAACTGTTTTTTTTATTATTTGGTACACCAATCGCAGTACATACTAAAAAAAACCGGCCAAGAGCGAGTCGAACTCGCGCACCGAGGGTTCCGTACAAACTTTTTAAATTACTAATTATACTTTGCTGTTCGATCCCTAGAAACGGCTATTGCACCAACCGCAAATAATAAGTTTGTAATAGTAGAATCCCTTTTTTTGTTATTAAACTACATATTTACGGTTTACATATTTTTTTCTTTACATGTGCTGTAAGACCTTGCTTTTTGCCAAATTTCGTGATTCTACGTCAACGGGGACTACCATATAGGTTTTTGACCCAAAACCTATAGGGTACTTCCGGTTGACCTAGAATTTTCAATTTTGGTTAAAAGCAAGGTAAAGCACAAAGGGAAAATTCCGAAAAATAAAAAGTTGAAAATGAAAGCAAATTTTGGTACTTACAAGTTTTCCCGAAAATCTAAATTTGCCCATATATTTTTATCGTGTTGACTCAGGACCTTGATTTTTATACACCTAATAGGGACTATAGACCTCAGTATCTGGTATACGTTAAATATACAAATTCAACTTGCTAGGTCCTCCCGTTCCTGAGAAAATCGGTGGTGACAGACGGACAAGAAAGTGATCTTATAAGGGTTCCTTTTTTTACCTTTTGAGGTACGGAACCCTAATTAATAGAAAACAATAAAACTGATTTATAAGTGCTGGTATAGGGTGCTTATGTGTTTCTAATTTGATTATAGTTACAGTTGTAGAAGAGTACCTATGAATTAAACACGTTACGTTACCAACCTATTTTATATGAACATTTAGGTAGGTAAATCCTTGAACATAGAAATCAGTTACCCACCCGAAATCAGAGAAAACACCTAGATTACTAACATCTGCGCAAGGTCCTAATGGAATTTAGTTAATTTATCAGTTTCAGTTGTAAATAAAACCCTAACCTATACGAAACTTAACTTCTGTTCAGTCTAAACTCTAGTCTACATTAAGCCAACTCCGGGGTAAGCAAGCCTTTAGATACTAGAGAGAACCTTAGCTAAATAATACTGGCGGGTTGAACGCGGTGAGCGTCTGCCCACAAATGGCTAACTAGCCGGGCGACTTACTTACCCTGACCCATTATGCAATGCAATTTTATAAACTTTTTAAGCACTTAATTTGTAAAATGTCTAAAGGTGCGCTTTGTGAAACATTTAGCTAAAAGCAAGAAGTAAGTTGGTGGAGCTCGGAAAAGATTTTATGCTATTCAATGCGTATACCTAACTATTTATGTAATATGTATTTATACAGAAGGATTTCCATGTAATAGGGAAACTTTTCAAAAGAGCTTAGTAAAGGAAACATAGAGGATTATTTAGGACCTAACAAGTTCGCGTCAGAGAAACGATATTTTGGGATAAAGCGGCATGTGTATAGCGCTATTTAAACACCCTCAGTACCAAATGTGTAAACTGCCAGAAAACTTGAGCGAAAACATTCAGTTTACTTTTAAACTTTGTAGGGCGGATCACGGCATTGTTTGTTGGTGTTAGAACTCCGGCAAATCCACATTTATAGCAAGCGCCTGCGATTCAATTACAGGCAAAGTGCGGCAGCGGTGCGTATTGCATCGTAAACTGTCGGCCGTAAGGCGTTATGACGGCGCGCTGAGAAATAAAAGCTACGAGTCTAGAACTACCTGTGACCTCAATAACACGAGTTTGAATAAATTTTATAATTTCTAGGCTAGCGATAACCGTTTCATATCAGTTAGTTTTTATTGTAGGTTTTACCGCAGGAGCGCTGAGTTTATGCAAAGGAAAATTTTACTCGGTGCAAGATAAACCTGTAAAAGTAAAATTAATCTAGAACTTTCTAAGTTTAATTAGTACATACCCTGTATTACCTCTAACAAAAATAGTGATGATTTTAGATGTAGGTACATATCTCTAACCTTCTAATTAAATCCATTTCAAATTGATATCTTTCCAAATATCCGTTTCCCATAAAATTACAATCGTCTTTAAAATCCGTCTGATATTATGAAATCGCAGTCGACCTCAAATCGCAAACAAGTTAAAAATAGCACTAACTCCGTTACCTACATATTTCACATACAACTATAACAGAAAACCACTCAAGACTTCAGCGTGGAAATTATACACCTGCATCGCTACTACTTTCATTTAATTTAAAATGTTGCAAGTTACAAGTTCCCCACTAGTCGCGTGTCATGCTTTAAATGTTCCCTTTTCACTTTACGAGCTCCACTTTTATACAAACCAACAGTTTTCATAGCCTCTACTACACATAAAGTCATGAATATTAGGTTTTTGCTAAAAAAGGAATACCAGATTTTAAAGCAAAACTCTTTAAAACTTCCACTTCAGCAATAAAACATATTATTCCAAATTCGAATTACAACTTCTTCATAATAACAATATTTACGAAATTACGGAAGAGTTTCTGAAACAAGAAAGTTTTTTGTATAAGGCTTGTAAAATAAACAATAGTGGAAAAGTTGAAGAAACCTTAATTTAGGGAAACTTGCGTAGGTCGATAGGTAGGTACCTATTGTAAAATTAAAATGTTATTTTAAAAGCTATACAGTTACATTTATTTGAGGTTTTTATTGAGTTGATTAGAGTGTTCAGCCATTAGAGTGCCTACAATACCATCAATTCAAATTTAAGTACCCACTTGAACCCTGATTGCGTAAAAAAGGGGAAAAAAACGTTTATCAAATCGCCAACAGAATTACTTGAGTAATACCCGAATAAACGAGCAATACAAGCTAAAAGTCACGTTCTCCGGCCATCCGTGGCTCGTTCCCGGCAACCGAATGACCTTAACATTGTTTTCCATATCGCCTTTGCGAAAGGTCGGCATCGCAATAAATTATCAATAATCGTTTGGATTTTGTTAAACTTTCAGGATTTCGGCGCAAAGTGAAAATCCCGTTTATATTTTGATCGGTGCACGCTCCCGACGGAACCGTGCCTATAAACTGCTCCCAATGTTATTTTGTTTTGTAACAAAGTTCCTGCCTTTCGGTCGAGTCGAAACGAAAGTTACAACATTTACTAGACTACCAACAATTCACATAAATTCATAAGCCCCAAAATGAAATTTAATTCTTGCCGCCTTATCGCCGCCTCGTTTGGACTTGAATAACTATAATGGCAGCAACTATTTATACGTTATTCTATCTTTACTGATATACTGTACTGAAAAGAGGAACATTACGTTAAAACGATACTTTTATTGCGATCCCGCATATTTGATTTATTAAAATGAGTTTTTTGTTGATATTACTCATACAAATTGATCTACGATAGCTATATTGTATTTCAAAATCCTGATCAATGCAGAAACAAATCGAATCTGCGACAAAATTTAGGAGCAACGTTGTGCGCAACCAATGACGTGTAGAACCATTTAATCCTACGACGAATGTCCCCCGCTGGTCAGCGAGTGAAGTTTTAAATCGATTGAATAGTGCTATCTGTGTGTGAAGTAGTAGCAATTCGTCAACGTCCCGATATAATCCCCCCTCAATGAGTCCTAAGCCGGGCTGGAGGGACGTCGCGTCATCCATCACCGCCGAGCACTAGCGAGCTACCCGCACCGCGAACCGCTAAGTCATCGCACACAAACTATTAAGTTGTTCTAAAAAACTTCAACACTAATAAATTACGGCTCAGTCTGCCTTCTGATACGGTACAAGGACCAGTTTTACAGGCGATTGAGAAAAAGGTAGTTTTCAATTTACCTCCCAAGATTAAGTTCATAAGAAGCTAATAATGAAAGTCACGAAGTTCAGCATTTACTTCATAACGCTTTTGTGTAGATCATCCTCGTTAAGCCGAATTGATTTTCATGTAGACAATGCAACTTCAGTGCAATAAAGCGGGGGTTTTATTAATGACAAGGCTTAAAATAAATGAACAAAGTATGTAGAAGAGTCTAGTCATTGTCAGCTGTTCATCCGCTGCTACTTTTCTGTTAACTTAAAGCGTCAAGTCCATGTTGTAGACGATAAAGCTATCGATGAATTTACAAAAATTTCATTGAGTCGGACGGTAGGATCACACTATTTTAATGACGAAACTATGGCTACAAAACTACCCAATGGGATAAGGACTCCCAAGAACCTCCTTCCTGCTCACGTCTCCTTTTTACGCGTACAAAATAAACCTTAAAAATAATAATGTCAAGAAAGTGGTGTGACTGGTCGTGTAAGTGGCGGGCACATCTGCTACCAAATCAATTTATCGTGGATACGTGATGTTGGCTCACCGAGCCTCCACTCGAATCTGTGTCAATGAAATACTCCTACATTACTTATTACGATTTTCCCAAAAACAATAGTGGTATTTATTGAATACTCTGATCATCTATCAAGTCATATTGGACACTTGAGGAAAGTTTGTTTGTTTCGTCAAATGAGATTACAAGACAAGTTCGCTGAATGTCTGCGTTGAGTTACGATCTTATGGTGTTGACTGTCCCGAAACTCGATCCACTTCCCAACTTTCGAGTGAGAAGTTGGGAACAAATAAGCGAGATTTTTTTATTCACCTCATTAACTTCGTCGTAGTGGGTTTAAGTTTTCCTATAACAAGGGGGAAGATCTATGATTATTGAGTAGGAATAAGTACCAAACTGACGAAAATAAGTACGTTACAACTTTATGAGAGCCGTCTGGTATTTGTTAGAACAGGGTAAAAAGGGGAATTAATAACAAAGTAAGTCTTGGGATTCGTTAGGGAGAGGTAAACCTAACTGCCACAATATTTTATGTCTAGACAGGAAATCAGGGTGAGCGTTAATTCTGCGAATAAAGACAATGAAATCGAGCATACTTAATTTGAAGACGCACATATCCATAAACTACGAGAGTGATCTATGGTTGTTTGTTCGCTGGTTAATGGTTGTCAGGCCACGCCCACTCCGCCTACTTAACCTACCTGAAGGTGACTTCAAAATTCTGTGCAACACAAACAAGTACGATCAGAAAGGCAAATAAACACGTGAGCCTTACATCAGAGATAAGAAGGTAGCAAACAAGCTGACGTTCCGGATACGCTCCGCTCCGTCAGTTTCCGGATCCAGCAAGGGCGGAAATCCACCGCTGGCATTAACGTCGTAAACATAAGAGAACTAAAGAAATGGCTTCGCACACGACATCGCATGTGGGACATCAGATCTTTACTCTCCAACTGTTTTTTTGTTGCCTCAATGATGATGAATTTGTAAATCGTACGGAAAATTGTATCGGCCATCGTTTTCCGCCTATTTGTCGTGAACTGTCCTGTGAATGGCTGGCAATTTATTGGTACGTCTGTCCGACTGCTCATATTATAATCATGAAGCTTTCTGTCATCCATTCAGATGATTTGACGCAAAATACTGCCAGCATTTACAGCCACAATCTAATTTGTTACTTATTGTAAACTAGATACTTTTCCTTCATCGCATAGACAAGAGAACATCTCGCTTGGCCGTAATATCGCATAAGATTGGCGTATCTACTGGAACAATAGCTGTCTCGGTAAAGGAATGGCTGAACATAATACTCTTGTTACATGGGCTTTTAGCACGTTATACTGCGCTCTAATATGGCAAGTCAGCGTGGAAATTTCTACTTTCCTTCCAACGCTAGGAACTCATTCGATTTCATTGTAAGTTTTATACCTGTCGAAATGTGTATTACAACCCCAATCTCCCATTACCACGGATAAAATTAAGTCACATTACCCGTGAAACGGTTACGTTTTATATATTTTCTATTACATACAATCATAGCGGTTTCATAGAGCGTAGAATCCTAAAGCAATATGTTTGGATTATCCACTACTTTTCGCAGAAAGTTGCGAGGGAGGATTAGGAATTTTATCTCTTAGGGTAGTATTTACTTGGTTGTGACTGTAAAAAATTGCTTTATGGAGTCTTAGACGCCTGTGGGTAGTGTTTTCGATCCGGGTCGCAGAGTAGCAGTAACATTGTTGTTTTAACAGCGAAGCAGGGATACCGCAAATCGTTTAATGGCGTTTTATGGCCCATTGCGAACCTCGGCTCTGTTTTATGAGTCGCTTGTCAACTCGCATTTATTGCTTTTCAAATAATCACTCGTCAAACTCATCTCCGATAAAGTTGAAATTAAATGTGATTATTAAAGCAGGATATAAAAAGTTATTAGGTTGTGTAGGGCTGATAGGTAGTCGTTCCATGTAAAATATTGGTATTTAGCTGCATCCGGTTAGACTGGAAGCCGACGCCAACATATTTAGTTTGGGGAAGACTAGGTAGATGATGATGCAAAAGTTATTGGGTATGTTACAGCTAGAAAACATGGCAAAATTAAAATGCTACTTTTCAAAGTGATATCCAAACACGGTGTAAAAATAAAAAGCCATACATGCATGTATTCATAAACGGTGACCAAGTTACAGTAAAGTCAAAAAGCTTTCGAAAAATATTGGCTCCTAACAAATTTGGTTTCCGTCAAATATGCGGGTAGAAACAAGATTTGTGATTGATTTCCTGGCACATACGTTTTCTCGGCATTCAGGTGTTGAGAAAATATTGCCCGCGCACAGAGAATAAATAGTTCTTTTATTGAATCATGGTGATTGATGGCGGGGAGTAGCGTCTACACGTTGGCTGCCAACTAAATTGAATATCAATGAATTTACTACCAGTCTTTGCAAGGAGGTGCTATTTCAGTTTTCATATTTTAAAACTTTTAGCATAGCTTTTAGCCTTTAAAATGGTTAATGGCTGATATCGCATAAAAATATTGAAATCACTCACTGAAAGACGAAACATATCCCACATAGTTTAAATACATACACAATAGTTTAGTGTATGACTTAAGTATTTCATTTTAGTTTTTTTTTTTTTTTTTTGTTTTATTGTTTGTCCTGTGCGAGTCAAATAGATACTTTTTCCAACATACAATTTTGCAGTGCATGCATGGTATACCAAGCAAGTAAAATCATTTTAGAAACTTTGTACCATAAAGGGGTACATTAGGGGATGAAGTTTGCATGGCAGAACCTCATTTTTCCCATCAGACACAGAGCTTGTTTCATAATATTTTCCCAACTATAATAGAGCGAAATGAAATATCATTAACCTAAATTATTCGTCCTTCAACAAAACTGATACATTAGTAAGAGGATTGGTTGGTTTAAAATTAATGAACATCATTTTGAGGGATAAATTTTCATTACGGGAAGTGGTTGCCTATCTTTTCGTCTAAAGAAATATTCCTAGAAATTCTTGCTGAACGTGGATCATATCCGTTTGCATTATTTAAAACCAAAAATCTTTGACCCATTTCTATGTACCTACCTTCGCATATAAATGTACAAGCTAAATGAAAAATTGAAATGGTTTTCATAGGCAGTCATTTTTTTTTTAGAGTACGTTGTCCCACTCTAGGAATTCCAACTGTTTTGTGACTGCGTCTACAAACATTGAACCTCACTTAAAATGTCACTTACGGGATATCTTCCGTGATTATTAATTATAAACAGTGATTGAACCTCACATACACAAACAGCCAGACCCTGAATCGAAACCGCGACACGCAGCGCAGCAGCCGATCGCTCAACCACTGCGCCAACCACGCCGTCAAAAGTGTTAGATCCTAGGTTCGAAAATAGCAGAATTAGTGCTTCACACGAGTTTACTTATACCCTTGACATCTGACTGGCATGACCCTTTCAGGCCATATTCACTGTTCACTGCAGCTGTCTACACTACTGTCAATTAGTAATGTTGCCACAGTCTCTCACTGCTTCAGAATTAGTTGCTGTATTAGGTCACCTATACATACTTACATAACATCACGCCTGGAAGGGTTGGGCAGAGGTTTACCTTATAGTACACCGACATTTCGCCAATTATGTTAAACTTCCATGATTGTAAAAGGAGGCGAGCCTTTACCATGAACTGGGTGTAAATCAAGCCTTTGTGGCTGCTACAGATAAAATCACACACACAGTTTGCCCAAACCGGAATCGAACCCAGGACCTCATACTTCAACGACGCAGTCACGAGTTAAGTCATCTCCCTGCATTCCATAGTGTAAAGTAGTACCCTCTCTAGGTAGTTGTACTAAAATTATTCTGGGTACTTAGTCCTGAAAGTCTGTATTATTCCTTATAGGTTGGCGAAAAGCCAAGAATAAATACCACTTGTTACGATCATTCTGTTTTTTAGAATAAGCACTTGACCTTTTTGTAGGACCTTTTGTCCAAAGTAACCCTTTCAACATTTATGTTAACAATCAGTACTGGAAAAACTCCAAAATGGAAACAAGTAAAATCATGAAAAAACACAGATACTTATCTATATGTACAGTCATATATAAACAATCCACAACTGCCAGAAAGTGTAAGTGCAGCAGTGAGCTCGCATTCGAATCCCAGCAGAACTACTTTTAATTAAATTGAGCTCTCTTACCTGCACTTGGAAACTCTTTTAAGTGATTTCGGGATAAACTTGGCAACAACCTGAACAATACTTAGCCACTTACAATTGAAATAATATTCTTGTTACTTTGCATTTTAATAAAAACTTACATTAGGTACAACAGTTTGCAAACTCCACCTGCTTATGTAAAGTCAGTTTGTACATTATTCAAAGAAATCCGGAATGGTTTTTCTTATAAACTGCGAGAGGGTTCATGTTGCTATGAAATCTATTTGTTTTGTATTGTATCAAGTCATAACATGCGCTCTTCTTCGAAATTAGTTAGTTGTATTGAAAATGCTACCGTTCATTGCGTTCTGGTGACTTGGGTATTTCTGGAAACCAGACATCGCTGTAGAAAACAAATTTTCCATTTTCATGTTACCGTTAAGGTGTTTGTTTAAGAATAATTTAAACAAATGTTTTTTTTGCAATGGCAACATTTATATGTTTAAGACTAGTTTTTTTAATGTACTGTTAACATTAGTGGATTAGATTTTTTTCGCTCTCGGCGTCATGTTACTTTTTTGCGCATGTGTTATATTATTTAAAACCTATTAAAATACATTCAACTGCTAAAACTGCTGCTGCTTTTATTGTCATCATCATCATCATCATTTCAGCCGAAAGACGTCCACTGCTGGACATAGGCCTCCCCCAAGTGTCGCCACATTGACCGGTCCCGTGCGACTCGCATCCAGCGGACTCACGCAACCTTCACCAGGTTATCGGTCCACCTAGTGGGAGGTCTTCCAACGCAACGTCTTCCGGTTCGCGGTCGCCACTCCAGGACTTTTCGGCCCCATCGGCCATCCGTTCTGCGAGCAATGTGACCTGCCCACTGCCACTTAAGTTTGGCAATTCTTCGGGCTACGTCGGTAACCTTGGTTCTCTTGCGGATGTCTTCATTTCTGATTCGATCGCGCAAGGAAACTCCGAGCATAGCCCTCTCCATTGCCCTTTGGGTGACTTTAAGCCTTCTGATGAGGCCCATTGTGAGCGACCACATTTCGGTCCCGTATGTGATCACTGGCAACACACACTGGTCATAGGCTTTTATTATACAGTATCAATTTTCAAATACCCAAGCAAATACAATTACATGAACAGACGATCCAATTAGTTGAAAAATAACGGAACCTCCTACAATAATGAAGGAGCTGTTGCGATTGGCTCACAAGTAGTTATGGCAAGTTATGACACAAGTTCCACTAGTGCTTATAGTTCCAATAAAATCCTATATAACGGAGCAAAAACCGTGGAGGCGGCGTAAAAACTGTAACACAATGTCATCAAGCCACCGTGGCCGCAAAAACTTTAATGGTTTCTTTTATCGGCCATTTGTGAAGCGTAATGGTCACCTCCTTTGTCCTAGCAGCCGTAATCTTTTAAGTATTGTTAAATTTTCATGTAAAATTCAATGGGGTCATAAATTTACTTGTATGCACTTAGGAAACGGTGAATTATTTCGTGGTTAGACTTAATTGCCTTGTTTCTGGTGGAAGTAAGGCTAATTGAGCACATCTGCTGTCATTATACTTGGATACTTATATCTACTTAGGGCGCAGTAGTTTCACTAGAGATATGTGCCTAAGAAATTAGTTACATATCCGCCAAAAAAATGCCGTAACTCTTTCTCTAGTTTCTGTAATTCACACTGGGTCTACGTGGTGGAATACGGAGCACTCTTTCTCACAGAGAGGAGGCTAGTGTCCCAGTGGTGGGAACATTTGAATCTGATTGAGCTATGCCTATAATCACTGCAGGTATTTATAGTCAAAGATATCTGGGACTCGCAAACGAGCATCAGAGTCAGAAGTTTTTCTCAATAGTGAATTTCTTAATTTCCCTTACTGTACCAAAGGAGGCCAGGGTCTGATAATTGTCAAGGGCTTTATATTTCTTATTCGTCGTAATCGACGACGACCCGAATGGCGCAGCAGTAGTGAGGCTGCCTTACGTTCTTAGGGTCCCGGGTTCGAATCCCGGTTGGAGCAAATGTTTGTGTGATGAGCATGGACATTTGTTTCCAAGTCATGGATGTTTATATGTATAATAAATACGTATTTACAAACAAAAAGTATCTATGTAGTATAACAACTATCTGGTGTCCACGACACAAGCCTCGTTGCTTAGTGTGGCACTAGATGGCGCTATGTGTTAATGTCCAGCGATATTTATTATTATAATTTAATAATCCACTAATTACACAATGTTCTTTTTTAACATGTTAAATGAATAACAAATAATATAATATTTGTTGTCTTATACAAAATACAATCAACTATTAATTCCATTAAGAATATTGGGTCTATTACGGTATCCTATCTCTTAGGCTGACATTAACAATACCAACCATTGTTTGTATTAATCTAGATTAAGAATCCTTGTACGACTGTTATTACGGTTTCAGATGGAGAAATGTTTAATTAATGAAGTCGTAATTAACTTCATCTTCGTGTAAGTTTGTCAAACAGGGTATTTTAATTTTAGGATGTTTTTTTTGTGGTTGTTTGACTTTAGATAGAAACAAAGAAATACTTTTTTTTCTGAAATATTCTTCTTTTGTTGTGGCCTCTCTAGCTAAAGGTTAGAAATGGTTCAAGAGATGAGGTCAACCGGCATCCATCATCCAAATATAATCGATTTGTTATCTCTTCATAGGTTCCGGCATTTCTCTATAAGTGATCTACTTCAACTTTAACGCAGCCCTAAATAGAGACATGTTATAATAGGCGAGACGATAAAAAAAATCTAATTAGTCCGTCACTTAAATTATCAAAAAATATTTGACCCGTGTTTTTTCTTTTGTTACGTAAACCAATTGACGAAGAATACGACGCTTTTAAATTTCTCAATACGTCACGCCATGGTATCATTTTTAGCTAGTTCTGACGTCACGAGCCCCCACTCTGTAGTGGAAAATCGCGTGTCTTATCTATAAAATAGTCATAGAACCTGCAATGACTTACGGTCTTAAGACAGCGGCACTCACAAAGGCAAACCGATCGAAACTCAGAAGATACGAAAGACTCATTCTTAAAGACGCGAAATTCTTATGGGAAAAACAATTACCAAAAAAAATAAATGCCTTCGGTTATGCTACTACGGGCACATCCTCCGACAACCTCACTTACTACACGCAGCTATTAGATACAAGGCGAAACGGCTAAAAGTTGGAAGGCCAATATATACATGAAACGAGTCACTCCAACAAGACATGGAATATTTCAATACAAGCAAAGAAGAATCGATTTAGTTAGCAGCAGATAGAGAAAAATTCAAATCAGCTACCCAGGAAATGTATCACCTTAGTAAAACTGACACAGTGAAACAAATACTACTGACGATGAAACATATACGCGAACCTAATATTTTTATATAAGACGCGCCAAAATCGAATGGAATCGCAATCACCAGAAACGAACATGATTCTCCAATGATAGAAGAGACCAATTGAACGAAGGTCAAAACACCAATGGTCATTCCTATGAAATGTACCTGTCTTTACCACTATTCCTATATTGGCTCTAGGCTGCATAGTCGGCTGATTGTGCCCGACTGGCTGCGGCTGGTCGGGCTTCCTCTCCCATCCCTAAGCATGTCTTTCCTTACAAAACAGTGCCCCCTGGTGTATCCGGCTTGTCCGGGTCAGGCTGGCTCCTGGCTGGGTGTGGTGCTCAATCATCATTGCAGTTCTGACGTCACGAGCCCCCACTCCCGAGTTTTGATGCAATAATATTCATTGATTTACAAAAACAATAAATACGTGTCCATTAATTTCCAATACTCTAACTGACGGACTAAATAGATTTGCAATTTTTTTATACTGTCGTCATGCCTATAGTGCTAGGTTTGATCTATCTATTTTTAATTTCAGTACTTTCATGTATCTCGTATCCCACCAATCCTTTTTTTCATCACTATGATATCAGCCTGAAGAGTTCCACTGCTAGACGTAAGCTCCAGCAAATTGCCAAATCGGTCCTGTGCACTCCGCGTTCTGCGGAGCCCCGAAGTCTTCACCAGGTAACATGTCAACCTTGTGCTTCCACAAAATATTATAGGATTAGTAGGCCTTTACCTAATAAGCCGGTCGCCTGTTTTTAGTTGCATAGACTAACAAAAATTGTTATTAGTACCTATGTATTTTTTGGTTAGGAGGCCTATTACAGTTTTTCTTCTTTTTGAGTGTTTTAAGAGTCTAGCACACAAATACAAAAAAAATGATTTTAATGCGCTCCCTAGAGAAATAATCAAACTTTCTCGGGCACATTTTTTTTTTAATTTTGTGGCCATATCTAAACCATAATCACACATCTAAACTGAGATTTTTGATGTGTGATTATGGTTGAGAGTTGTATTTGAGTGTTAGACTCTTGTTTTAAGAGTCTAACACTCAAATACAAGAAAAAATGTGATAGCCCTCTTAAGGTATTTATCTATGGGTCTTTGTTACCTGAAATAAATGGTTTATTTATTTATAATCCCTTTATAAACTCAAAACTTAAAATACTCCACCAACAAAGCCACACAAAGAAACTAAACAACACAATGCCGCAGTAACTGTAGACTCAACAAATGAAGTGTTCTAAGCAGACAGTAAATTCTGGAAGCACATTTATCCGCTCCCCGCGTCACTGTACGTTATACCATGACACGCATTCACTGGATTAAGCTTTGCATATTCCACAGAGCCGCCTGCACTACCGAACCTAACACTGATTACATATGCAAGTGATGCAATAAATTGCCAAGTTAGCAACGGACACTTGCACTTGCTTTTAACTAGGGGTGTAGGTAATGTGGCGAGTTTTGGGGAAATTGTTTTTTGGTAAAACCTTAGTACGAGCTACGCTGCACATTGACCTTTGTGTAGTTTGTACGTCATACTCATTTTTGCATATCGATATTTTGTGCATATTTGTAACTTTATAATTTAGTAGCAACAAATCCATAAATATCTGTACCAGTTCTAGTTAAATACACATGTGAGGTCTCTCGCATCCAAAGAAGGTACTACAGTAACAAAGAAATTTGTTTTAAGGTACACTGGCCTGCATAAATAAGTATCACACTTTTAAAATTGCAATAACTTTTTAAGTGAGTACACAAGATATACTTTCGAATCAAAAAGGACTCGAAAAATAGTTTAATTGTGTCTATAGTCTCAAAGAAAACTGATAAAAATTGTTTTACAACGTTTTTTTTTATTTTAAATCTCAGACTTCTTTCTATAGTTTAGGAAAATTTAAATTTTAAAAGTGTAATACTTATTTTTGCAGGTCAGTGTATATTAACACATGCTGTTTAAACTAAGCACATAACATCACGCCTGTAACCACCGAATGGATAGGCAGAGGTGTGCCTAATAGTGCACCCACATTTCGCCAGTTATGTTTTAAGTCTCATGTAATAGGGAGCGAGCCTATAACTATCAACTGAGCACAGATAGCTGCTTCAGAGTAATTCCTAATGGGAAAACCCAATAACACTATGCCCTACCCGGGAATCAAACCCACTTCATGCTCAGCAGTCGCGCTTGCGACCACATACCAACGAAGCAGTAAATTCCATGACTTGTTTCTACAAGTCATGGAATTTCCTGTTTCGTCGCTCAACTAACCATTTTTAAAATGCCATTTTTTCTCATATTTCAATGGTGGTTTATTGTGTTTTACGTTGCTATAGCAAGGAGGATCCCACGTAGATAGGAACACATTTCCAAAGCATTTTTGCGCTATCATTCTTTGCCTCAGTCGATGTTGGCAGCAGTCGGCGTTTTTGTCTTGCAGACATGCCAAGTCCTTTTGTAATCTACTTTGATTTACCATTTTCGATTTTCGCTTTTTATGGTTCAATGTGAAAAAGGTACCGAGACGAACAGGAAGTCATCTTTTTCTGCTATATTAAACGACCATTGAATTTATGTGACACTTTCACATTTATCTGGGCTGGTTAATTCTGCATCAAGTTTATCCATATAAAGATGTACAGACTGGAGCACATCAAGCTAGCCGAAACTGTCAAATTTTCCCAATCAACCCTGTTCCTTAATGCTTTAGCGATAAAATTGAAAATCTTTTAAAGAAAAATGACAGATTGTAGTTGCTTGATGTGCTGTGGCGTCTGTACGTATAATTATTGCGATCCTTTCTCTTCAACAATACATATTATTATTCTCGTTTTAGCAATAGGTTTTATTATAACATACACGATACGCCCAGAATTCTAAACGTAATACATCCTATCAACAAATACCAGAGGAAAACTACCTAACTTAACTAAAACAGTGGTTGTGTTGTTGTTATCGTCAACGTTAAAAAAACCTTCAGTTTTATCCCCGCATTAGATCCACGTGTGTGTCGTTATAAAGCACGGTACAGACCATTTGAGCGCGCTACTCGCTACTAGGATAACATATTATAAGTGATACTGGCTCTTATTTTTATAGGAAGTGCCCCTAGTGGACTACAAATCAAGATAACAAGCGAAGATAGAGGCCAGACGGAAATATTTACACATTGTCCTATGTGTTTTATTCAGTACTGCTGAATAATCATTTACAATAGGTACCTACGAAACACTACTTACGAAAAAATACTATACATACATAGGTCTTATCTTATGTTATCGTAGAAAGGTATTTTCCTTGAGAGAAGTTTCTATCTAATGCTAACTAATATTATAAAAACGAAAGTAAGTTTCTTTGTTACCTTTAACGCCTAAACCACTGAACCGATCATCCTGAAATTTTGCATATACGTTGTCAGGTGTACAAAAACGGACATAGGGTACCTTCATCCCGAAAAAAGTACTGTTGTCTTTCGAATCATGATTAAATTACAATAAACAAGCAGAGTACAACCCGAATTGATTGTCAAATACTAAATTAACGCAGACGAAGCCGCGGGCGAAAGCTACTCTGCTATAAACAGTGAAACTAAGTTAGGTTTAATACACCTATAATAACTTAATCCCTGCCTAGAATCTGAGCTGATATCGGATTAAACCATCAGTTTCGCTTTTTAATAATTTCAGGAGTATACGGACCTCGATCGGGAAAAAAACGAGATATAAAATTGTTAGTTAGTTGTGTTTTCCTTGAAAAGGAAACGCCTTCCTTTACAGCAGTAACTTTGAAACGATGATAGCGCAGCGGGTAGGGCGTGGTCACTTACTGGAATGTCCTGGTTTCCAATAATGCCGTTGATTTATGGTGACATTCCAATTCGTAGAATGACTTTTAAACTTTGAGGGAGGGGCTAAAACAATGTTTCTCCACATATATTTTCACGTAAAGTTACAGTGAACAGGAATTATCAAATCTAATACACAGAGTAAACATTTGTGAGAGACTCACCAGGCCCCCCAAGACTTACATGTATAAAACTAATTTAGATTAATAACTTAGCAACTCATGCGTGATGATTTTACTTGATTTTACTTAACATGTTGTTTCGGTCAATTGCCAAAATAGGATAATAGTGGTTAGCGTAACCACAATGAGAGCTCAATTTGTCCGTAGTGTGACAGTTTAATTACTTTGGACTCATATACACACAACATCACATAATAATAACGTTATTGACTACGAATTTGTGCCTACCTGGTTCTTAATTATATTATTATGCATACATAAAATCACGCCTGTAATCCCCAAAAGGTTAGGCAGAGGTGTGCCTAACACCCACATCTCATCAGTTATATTTTAAAGTCCCATGTAGTAAGAGGTGAGCCAATCTCCATCAACCCGGCTAAATCCAAACTGCGTGGCTGCTACTGAGAATCCTAATAACACTTTGCAAACCGGGCCTCGAACCCGTAAATTATGATCCTGGAAATTCAGTAATTACGAGTACCTATATAATATCTACGCCGCCTGACCGCGGCAGCCCGGCCGCGGCGGCCGGCCGGTCTATCTGGCCGGGCAAGGAAGAAATTACATAAAAAAAATTCACAAGAAATTAGAAAAATAAGGGGCATAGTGACTTATGCGAAGAAAATAAAACAATAATAATTTTCCTTATATCTATCTATAAATAAATATAAAAGATCCATCAGAAAATAGTAAATGAATACTGTATTTTTATGCGACAAACTGATATATCTTCCACTCTCGTTATTTATAAAAACAGTTGGGGATGTGTGTTTGTTCGGTAAACATTGATCTATCGAACTTTCCCTTTGTTTACTATAGATATAAACAAAACAATGTCGATCAGTCAAGACAGAATGTTATTCGACGAAAATTAATACAATAAATATGGCTGCTCAACTACTATACATATAGATAGTTGTGTACACTTCCTGTAATTTGTAAGCCACGAAAGTTGAACAATCTCATTAGGTACCTATAATTTCGAACAGATTCATGAAAACTTGAATGTGCTATGGAAATAGCTCAATATGGAAATTCATTAAAAACCTGTATAAAAACTGACAATAACTCAAATAGTCTGTTTTATGTGTATTTAACAAACAGAGACCTGCTAAATGTATACAACGTTTATTTATCAAGAAACAGAAACTTCATAAGCCAGCCTAATTCGGTGGACTGTTATGTGACATGCCTTAGCACCGAAACAGTTCCAAACATAAACATCACACTTGTAATCCCCGGAGTTTTTCTTAATTTTAAAGTATTCCCGTCGCTTCTTTTCAATAAGTTATAGAAAAAATCATCTAACTTGTGAAACATTTACATATTGAATTGGTTGTGTGGACCTTATAGTATTTAGGTGTATATATGTATATGAATAAATTAATCATTTCTGTTAGGCATAAAAAGAAAATTGGCCCCATATTTGTCGCCCCTAAAATCTGCCGCCCTAGGCTCAAGCCTACTCAGCCTACTGGGAAATCCGCCACTCACTACCAGTTGCAGAGGTGGATTGACTAGGATGATAGTGAATATAACACTTGGAGTGTTATATTCACCATCATCCGATTTCGAGGAGCCATAGAAAATTTAAACAGGAATATACTGCAGTAGACTTTGCTTTGAAATACTATGCTAAATATAATCAATCATAATAATTGGAGCACACAAGTCATCCGAGCCACAAGTTCAAAACAAATAACAGTCAAGTTAATGGTTGTTATTGTTAGCTGAGGGAATGTGTCGGGAGTTTTACAATGTCTTGTTTACTGACGGTAATTGGCTATTTGAGCGTGCATTAATATCACCGGCTGTCCACTGCCCCTAGTTATCTGGTAACGACGTCACATAATAACATAATACGCGAGCTCTCTCGGCCGCCGACGTCGCGTCGATGCCGGCTCACTCTCTTGTGATTAACTTCTGAATAAGGCAATTCATCCAAAGAACAAGTTTATTACTTTCAACTTCTCCGCTCAATGCGAGAAGGTCGCTGGAAATTCACTCGCACAATGGGCCCAATTACAGAAATCGTAAAGATTCGACAAATTTCACCAGTTTTCATCGTTTTTCGACACTTAATCTACTTTTGCTAAATTTCGGATATAATTATGGAAGTTTATGAATGCCAAAAACATTATTGCTGGGAGGTATTTGTATAAGAACGGTAATAACGCGTTCACGTGTGTGCGTACAATATTCTGCCATTGCTGGCTTTGTGTAAGCCCGTACAATAATTCTTATGGCTCATAAACTTGTGCAAACTTATTATAGAAGGTAATAGCTTTGTTTACTTTTGTTTACGCATGGTTACCGCAAGTACCGTTTAGCATGCAGTGGAAGAAAATTATAGTTATAAAGAGGATGTCTATGATGTAGACGTGCTTGGTTGTTGGAACTCTTTTCTTTTACAGCGCGGCCGGCCACTCGGCCACACCCGCCGAACATCGGCGAGCCCGACACAGTGTAGTTACAAGTTAAGACACGTCTTCTCTATTATTTATAAACGTTGTTTAAGCTTGGCGAACATTCGCCGGAAGAATTACAGCTGATTTAACTGGGACGTTGGTAGTTTTCTTCTCTTAATAAGAATTCTTGGCTCATCTGGGAATAAAAAGGAGAGCTTATTAGTCGCTCATCGTGTTACGTGGAGTTTTAATGTGTGGTTTAAATGTACTTGTAATTCAAGGTTCTTCATTATAACTTAGTTTAATTACTCTACTTAGGTATTTAGTAGAAAGCAAGTCGGTGCTCTAACACTTTGATATTTTCATGCCAAAAC
This sequence comes from Xestia rhomboidea, assembly GCA_963853795.1. Lineage (NCBI taxonomy): Eukaryota > Metazoa > Arthropoda > Insecta > Lepidoptera > Noctuidae > Xestia > Xestia rhomboidea. The sequence continues at coordinate 11,047,916 of OY970772.1, forward strand.
TACATAAACATATAGATAGAGAAAAATGTCGTTCAACCACTTATAGTACTAGATATTTCTAAGGAACACTTCAGATTTCAATTCACGAATGCCAATACCGAAAACTAATTACTAAAAATATAAGTTTATTACTTTAACACATATACAGTAATTTATATTTAATAAAATACCTGTATTCCATTCTGTATATTCTCCAGATAAATCCAATCACCATTCCCGCTTTACTACCGCTAATATAATCGTGTAAACGGAACGTTAGAACAGTCGCTGCAGTGGAATATCTAATGAATCCGTCGTGATGAAACCGCTGGGTGTTAGGCGTTTGTCACAGAATACAGAGCAAACCAGAAGCCTCACTGAGGCAACAGGATCTTTAAAAATGCTTTCAATTAGTTCAATGCTTCGATCAATCTTATAGTGCAATGTAATCATTTTACACCCGTTTCTTGGACCCTTAACAAATATCATCGACGACGGGCCTTTACGTTTATATTGCTATACCACAAGGCAGTATATTCGGTCTCTCACTATCTTTTTTAATCCTCATGTGACGAAATAGTCACAATGTCTCAAAAAATGTTTTAATAGGTAAGTGGGTTAAAGCTAGCCAAACGTGGGGACGAGAGGTCGGATATCTATAAGTTTATTTTGTTTTTAGGATTATGATTGTAGGTCGCCTTCTGGTTTATTCCATATTCCGAGGCGTCGGTATACACCTCGCTCGTTAACTTGACGATTGTTGTAAGCGCCGCGATTCCGTGCTTTGTTTTATGGTGCCACCGACGATGCAGCAATTTGTCAAAAGATTCAGCTAAACGCTTATCCATTACCTTTACATAAAACGCTCATATCTGACGCTGCTGTTTTAATTATGAGCCGGATGTAGATCAGGATCTAGTCGTGAGGGAGTGCCGTCCCTTCGGACACTGGGAGTAAGACTAGAAGAGTGCACCTGTATTAGCGCACTCACCTGTGCTGTGCACTAGACTCGATTAACTGCATCGATATTTAGTTTCGCCAAGATTTTTCGTCATATATCAAAATTTGGTAAGATTATTATATTTTAAAGTAAAAACATCGTAGACAATAACCCATAATCTTAAATTTATGCGATTATCTGGTGTTGCTATCGCGATTACCACCACTGTAAGAAATGCATAACATGTATTTAACCTATTACCTGTGTAATTAGTTGAACTCGCACTCATGTGTTACAGTTACGAATAGAGCTGTGTTTTCCTATATGTTGAAAAACATGAGGATCATTTTCCATTTGAGATCAAAATAAGCTACATATACAATCAAGTTCATTCGAATTTAGAGTTTAATGTACACATTCAGTAGCTGAATGCTATAACCGGAAATTGATACCAGATTCCGGATTTGCGTCTGATGCACATTTACAAACCGTTCCATACGTGTTTAAATTTCAAATGAAATCTCAATATTCAATTTGGAATTCATTCCGCTTATACTTACGTGTGGAAACCAGAAAAAGAAAAAATTGCTCGCGTATGCAAAAAGTCTTTATGCATTTCAAGGGCTCACCCTAACCACGGAGCCGGTGGAACATGGTGGAGGAATTGAAAATAGAGCCCTTGTTATTTCGAGTACATGTGGAGTGGAATACAAAGGGGAACATTGTCTTTGGTTCGTCGTTATGCGCCGCTCCAGACGTCTGATAACAAACCGCAGGTTAGGCACTCGAGCGTAAAGGTATTATTTTATTTGTTACCCAGTTAACTTTATTCTTGTGTAGTTGGAAGGTTGCTTGTCGTTGTCATTTTAGGTATACTTTTGTTTTTGTTCACGGTTGCACTATAAAGGGTTTAAAACACCTCTTAACGAAGCCGCAAGGCACTTGTTCTCCTCGTCATTGCTATATTTTGTTCTACGCCATACCTGGGAACCTTCTAGTTACGGAGATATTGGGGGTCAAAGTTCCAACTTTTTAACTACTTTTTTTTTTTAAATACAAGTTTTTAATGTACGACTTTTACTTTAAACACCTCCACGACCCAAGTACTATCCAATCCATCCATCAGCACAATGTTTTGAGTGCGTATTGATTTCTACAACAAACATGATTTTTCACCCCAAAAAAAAAAGTCGTTTCCCAGCAATAATTTTTGCGTAAAATTACTTAGTTTGATGACAGACTGCTTGGTTGACGGCTTCGTGATGAGGAGGTTTACACCTTGTATATGCAAGAAACCTGGAGCTACCCTTTTAGCACGTTTTTTTTTTAACTGTTTTCGTTTTCGTGTACTGTCTTACTACGTATAATCACGCACATACGCTAATCTCCGCAATCACGCAACTGAATCCTATGAAATTTTGTGAATATGAAGGATGGTTGCAGTTTTGGATCGCTGGATGGTTCCGTGCGAACCAGGAGCAAGTCGCTAATACTAATGCAGGTATAAAAAAAACGAACACTAGCATAACTCGCTGCCACTAACTGCGAATTGTGATGTTAACGTTGGTTGTGATAAGCAAAAGACTTATTTTCAACATGGCTGGTGGCCTGAGAAGATTTAAATAGGTAGGTTTAAATAATGTATTTACCTTTATTTTACTTTACCTACTGATTACAATGTAGAATTGAAATAGGCAATAGGCATGACGACAGTATCAAACAAATGCAAATCTATTAATCTGTCAGTATTGGAAATGAATGCACACGTATTTTTTGTTTAGTAAATAAATGAATATTTACAATAATATATTTTATAACGAGGGACTAAACGAAGCCATAATATACCAGAGGTGGCGAGGGTATATTAAGTTGGCGTTTAGTCTCGAGGTGCAAACTGTACTTTTCACTTTGAGTGCGAGAAAAATAGTCAATTTAGTACAAAAACATTAATTATTCCTCCAGTCCATAGAACTTTCGTAAGTTTTTAGGTAAATCTTCCGCGTTTTTGGCGGCAAAAGATTATCTATTATGTCTTGTGCTCTTTGCTCGACGTCAAACACTTCACTGTCACTGGACATTCCTAATATTTTTTTATAAGACCGAACAAATTTACACTCGACAAAAATTCAGAAATTATCGCGGTCAGTTTTTTCTTCTAAACCTGTCACAGATTAAGAATTTAAAACGCATGGCGCCACCTTCCTTGCGGAAAAACCATGGAACTAAAACTCTCAACATTTTCGCAATGAAGATGGTCCACACTCCACAGATAATAGTAGTATATTAACTGGCTGTTTGAGTTTGTCTATGTCACATGAAGGAAATAAAAAAACGAATTACTTTTTACCCCCTAGCGGGAGTAAAGTGGTCACTTTACTCCCGCTTCGTAGGGCTACGTTGGCGTACTTTTAGAGCATGAGAAGTGAAAAAGATAAAACGCATCAAAACTCGGGAGTGGGGGCTCGTGACGTCAGAACTAGATAAAAATTATACCTAGGCGTGACGTATTGAGAATTATAAAAGCGTAACAAAAGAAAAAACACGGGTCAAATATTTTTTGATAAATCTAACTGACGGACTAATTAGATTTTTTTTTGTCGTCACGCCTATTGCATGATTCAATAAAAAAAACTCACTTGTAGGCGTGTAAATAGGTAATTATTATAATAATATAGCAACATTTGTTATTTCGTCTGAGATCTTTATCTTTACCTACTTCACTACATAGTTTAAAACAAAGTCGCTTTCTCTGTCCCTATATCCCTATGTATGATTAAAATCTTTAAAACTACGCAACAGATTTTGATGCGGGTTTTTTAATAGATAGAGTAATTCAAGAGGAAGGTTTTAGTATATAATTTGCGGGCGGGCGAAACCGCGGGCATCAGCTAGTATATTATAAACGCGAAAGTAACTTTACCTCTATTTCTGTCTGTCTGAGAAGTTTTCACGCATTAACAGCTGAGCGGATTTCGAGGTATTTCGCAGGGCATAAGATGACCTACTTATGCTTTTTATCTCTATAGAAGTAAGTTTCTGTCTGTGTGATAACTTCAGATCGCCACGCAGGTGAAACCGCGGTTTAAAGTTAGTAAATAAAAGTTTTATGATGGGGTAAAAATTACCTCGTCTAGTATGTAATTTAATCAATATTTTGTTTTCTTTATCAATGAATTTCAAAGCCATCATCAATTTATTATGACTTATCTTTTATTCATAAGTAGCCATGTTAAGACATGATTGAAAAGAATTTCAGTGTGTATACAGGGTGTTAAAGTAGTCGCGTGCCATAGCTTAGGTGTGAGTTCAGTATCGATAAAGGAACTCGTAAAAAATAAAAAATAAATCCAAAAAAAAAAAAAATTCAAGATCATCCTAATTTAGTACCTAATAACTTAAAACATCATACAATAATTTTTTAATGTTTTTTTTTAATGTTTTGTTTTTATTTTTTACGGGTTCCTTTATCGATACTGAACTCACCCCTAAGCTATGGCACGCGACTACTTTAACACCCTGTAGTGTACATACTGTACGTAATGTATTTATATCATACAATAATCCGCAGCACATGTATGTATTATTAAGTACATGACACCCAGAAACAAAACACATGTATCTAGGTACATGTGACGTACATTGATCGCAGATGTCGTATTGAAATCATTTCCTGTGAGTAATAGCTCGAACACCCTTTATACAGCCCCACCTCTATCGTTATATACAGTATGGGGGTTTATAAGCGCTATGGCACTAATTAGTAGTATATCCACACATGGGGTGATGGTGTGCAATTAATTGCTGCAATTTCTGGGCATTTACGGACTGTTTTCGCGTGACCAGGGCCTTTGAATATAAATAAATAAATATAAAAATAATATAGCTACAGGTATAAATGATCGTTCATCATTATTTTAGGGGCAACCTACCTGTCGTACAATAAGTAATAGAGTCAACATAACATAACACCACGTCTCTATTCCCGAAGGATTCATATTCATATTCATTTATTTGCGTTCCACAAGGTAAAAACATGGTGTTAACAAAAAAGGCTTAGAGCTAAGAGCCGTTGTAGACCCTATCAGGGCAGTGCAAAATTGAATTCTTAAAAGCGAGATATTAAAATATACCTGAAACCAAATAAAAATTTAAATATACTTAAAGTTAGGAGTTCAAAATATCAGACACAGCCAAAAATTAAAAGTTAAATTATGCATAAAAACTGAAAACTAGATAATTGTATTTCACAAAAACAATAACATACAATTAGCAAGCATATTATTCTATTATTAGGATTGGGCAGAGGAGTACCCATTAGTACCCACACATGTTGCCAGTTATGTTTAAGTCCCATGTTATATGGGGGCGAGGCCATCCGTCGCTGCCACTGAGAATTTCGTGTCAGAAAAACCCAATAACACTTTGCCTGACCTGAGAATCGAACCCAGGATTTCATGCTCAGCAGTCGCGCTTGCAACCACTAGGCCAACGAGCCAGTGCAGCAGTGGCAGTTATACAGTCAAATTATTCTTTATTCCTACCTACCTACTGCTACATGCTACCTATAGTAATCACATTCTCATAATAAACGACCTACATACACATAACATAGACGACCCGAATGGCGCAGCGGTGGTGAGGGTGCCTTACGTTCTTAGGGTCCCGGGTTCGAATCCAGGTACGAGCAAATGTCTGTGTGATGAGCATGGACATTTGTTTCCGAGTCATGGATGTTCATATGTATAATAAGTATGTATTTACAAACAAAAAGTATCTATGTAGTATATCAACTATCTGGTGTCCACGACACAAGCCTCGTTGCTTGGTGTGGCGCTAGATGGCGTTGTGTGTAATGTCCAGCGATATTTATTTATTTATTCTCATAATGACATTACAGCAGCCTATAAAATGTACTGTTTTGTAATAAGAAATCGAAATAATAATATATATAATAAGATTGAGACGTTTTGCGTTTGAATCCCACTTGTGCACAAGTACATACATACACGTTTAGGTTAGGGCAGTTATCCGTAAAATAAAGTACAAAGTAATTAGGACGTGTGTGTCCACTTGTTACAAATCATATAAGACAAAGCGAAATATTCCACGCTAGCCAAAAATATCGTTCATTTAGCCACTCATAAAGGTAGATCGCACCTAACAAAGGATCTTCTAGTGACGTCCATAGTAGCTAATTAGACAAAGAGGAGCTCATTACACGCGGGATATTAACCGTGGCGTAATCAAAGCCTTGTTTAATATTACTACGTATATTACGCCCTGTTTATACCACGTACTGAACTTCAATACAATTTTGTGCTCGGTTTTTTGCTCAAACCTAATAGAGCACGTCTAATTTGAAATCTGGGTTTAGAGAAGGAGAATTCATTCTCGGTTGGGTATAACAAACTGAACAGAGCATGCCAACTGTACTATCGTGGACACTCCTGCCTGATCACCACTAAGCTAATTTTTGCTTGCACTCGCAACATAGAAACGCTCTCCGGCCCCGCCCCGTTGACTTTGTATAGAAATAATGAATGAAAGACAATACCGATCGGCCGAGCGCACTGACGACGCACGCCAAACGAGAGTTATTGTTATTTTGCGCGCCAAATTGACGCTTTTCTATTAGGCCTAAACTTTAAGGGGGCGTGACTCGGCGCCTCCGCATGATTCAAGCGGAAAAGACCACGAATGTACATTAAAACGTGTGTTTGCATTGTGTACACAACCTCATTTGACATGGCCAAGTGGCCAGGGGCGGCATATATACTGACACCATGTTAGGCACTAACCACACGATAAAGAACCTCGTATTACTACACAATCTGGAGTGTATCGGTATGGTATCGATGACACGGTCGTCTCGGTAACGCATAGCGTGTAAGGTGCGAGGCAGTCAGTCAGCTGCTCGATAACTGTCGAAGTTTGAGGCCCTGTTTAAGACGTTGCGCATAGTAAACCAACCAATATTCACGTATACATGACAGTACTACTTACCCATCATAGGTAAGGATAAAGGGGGTAAAGAGAACCTACACAACTGAAGACAGAAAAAAAGAGTTAGCGACAAGCAAAATGCACACCCCTTTATACGTCTTTACAAAATTATGTTTTTGCAACATTTACGTAATAGCTACATGACTTTGAACACATAAGTTGGAGCAGTTTAAAACTAATGATATATGGAACATGGGTCTGAACCAGGTTGATACACGGTACCAACGAGTGAGCACGCGACATCGCGTTTTAGTTTGATACCACACACTTCTGGCCTCACGTATATGCTGTGTTGCTGGGGTCGTGTTTGCAGGTGTAGAAATGCTATACCCATTACCCATACTAACATTATAAACTTAAAGAAGTAACTCTGTCTTTTAGTGTAGGTATCACGGCCGAATTCCGATTATTGGCATTCATGTAGACCGTAACCTACGTCAAGATATAGAATCATCATTCTCGTGCCCTTATCCCAATTTCGGGATATAGGATACCTAATTCAAAACCTATCCTTGGAATAATTCCCGCCCTCCACGCGGGCGAAACATCGAGCAAAATTTAGTTTCTTCATTACTATGCTATAAAGTATTTATTATTATATTATTAAGATATAATAAAATACTGACTCTGATATCCATAGATCAGAGTCAGTATTTTATTATATCTGATATTAGAACGAAGTGGTAGCAGTGATAGCCTAGTGGTGTGACCGTCGGACTGCCAAGTCATAGGTCTCGAGTTCGAACCCAAGGCACGCACATCTGATTATTCGGATTCATGTGCGTATTGTATAATTATCATGCACTTGCTTCGGCAAGTTAAATATACAATACGATGTTTTCCTTCACCGAAGTGAAGGAAAACATCGTGAGGAAACCGGCATGCCTGAGAGATATTTCTCGACGGCATGTCAGAGGCCCTTAGGCGGCTTAAAAACTCTGACACCAGGTTAGGCACTAACCACACGATAAAGAAAGATTAGAACTAAATTCCCAACAAGCGCCTACTTTCGTATAACGCCCTTTTTCAATAATCTACAACTACTCGTATCACTATAAACCTACCGAAGTGTATAATTATAGTAATGAAATCAATTAGAATTTCACTCAATTTGGACCCTCATAATATTTTAAAACAACAGCTGGCCACTTTACAAATGTAAGTGGTTATTATGTAATTTCATATTTAGAATTAACATTATTAGCAAATTATTGAAATTGTTCTCTTTGCTCTAACAAAAATGTCTGCCTCATTGTGTACCAGCCTTCCGAGGAGAATATTACTCATAATATGCATGGGAATAAATCATACGAATATTATATCCTCATGGGATCTTCGGCGACTACGTACGTATGTACGGGAAATTGCATACGGGACCCTTACAGCGATAATTTATTAATTTGTCCGCACACACGGGTCACAGGCTTGCCTGATGAATTATTAACTGCTAGTGTCTGACAACCTGACGGAAGTAGAGGAAGTAATGAAAGGAAGAAATTACATAAATCACTTTTGCTTCGGTATTATTTTATTCGACTTTTCCTCGAATTTCTGGACCGAAAAAGATCAAAAGCGCTCCTTCCTGAACTTTGATAAGGCCATACCTATTACGATCATTAATTTGTGATATAATTGTATTGACTGGTCTTTTTCAACAATAGATGTTCAGAAGTTTGAGCTGATTGGCTAAAGGACGGCGGCATTCTGTGATCACAACCTTCACTATAGACATTAATTTTTAAGGGGGCTCAGAGTTTACAATCTTGCCTAGACAATCAACTAAAAGAAAAGGCTCAAAGGTTCCTAGTTCCAGATTTACTATAACTATACAGCAAAGGAGCAGTCTATCATCTTATAAATAACATAAACAACACACTTCACTACATATCAATAAGGTTAAGGATATAACCCATAAGGCGACAGGTTACAAATCCCCAGCCTTTCCCCGTAACCTCATAGGCTACAATGTGATCCCCGATCGACTCACTACGTGTATTGAACGAGCTATGTTCTGCTTTGTGATCCCCGGTAGAGCAGAGAGGAAAAATTGTTCTGTAAGTATAAACTTGGTAACGTTTGAAAACTGATATCGTATCAGTCTGCTGCAGAATGCTTTCTCAAATAAAAATTAAAAACTAGAATAATACAATTGTGCATTCAGACTGTTAAGAACATAACAATTCTAAAAAAAGAGATTTTTTTAGAATTGATATGTTCTTACCCTGTAGAGATTACAGGGTGTAAACAACTTCATCACGAAGCCGTCAACCAAGCAAAATAACCCGATTGCGTAAAAGATAACTAATAACTTTAAATAAAAACTGAAAAGAAAATACAAGTTCTGGAAACAGAACATATTGACTGCAACAGTCGGGACCCATATTGGATGTAGTTATTTTAACTGTTGTTTTTCTTTTCAGTTTTTATTTAAAGTAGTAGTAGTTATTTTTTACGCAGTCGGTTTTTTTTTATTTTACTCTTTTTAGTTACATAGATATACCATTTTAAAATCCTCATGATGAGCCCTTTATCTAGCCGATCAGGCTGCAGAGCATGCCAAACATTTGAATTTGGCGCCAATAATCCGCCATTTTTTATTATTTTTATATACCCAGTGTCACTTTCACAGTAAATACGAATCTAACGACACCTCTCAAGCTAAAATCCATCGAGCCGTTCAGGCCACAAAGCGTGCCAAACAATTACACATACATACTCATCATACATACTCTCGAAAAACATAACCCTCCTTCTGGCGCAGTCTAGTAAAAAGTGTAAATAAGCTAGTCTTCTTTCTTCTTTATTTTGTGGTTAGTGCCTAATCTGATGTGGATGCTGGATTCCTCACGTTGTTTTCCTTCACCGAAGCAAGTGATAATTATACAATATACGCACATGAATCCGAAATCAGAAGAAATAAGCTAGTTATAATCAGCAATCATATTGCTAGGCAAAACTTTCCGAAGTCTGTTTTATCTACACAATCTAGCATACAGTGCTTTCTTAACAGAGTACCAACCAAATAGCTTTCAGCAAGTTACAGTGTTGCACTCAGAGATTGACAGTGGCTTGTTAGCCCGTACCCTGAAGGCATGAACTACGTACGTAACTACTACAAATGAACGTAAACACTACTGCGATACCTGAATACAGTGTCAACCATTCACTGGCAGCACTTCATACATGAATAAAGCAATTAGATAGCATAAATTGAGTGTATTATGGAGAATTTTGAATTTTTCTATAAGGAATTTCTCAGTAGCAGCCACGGAGTCTGGATTTGTGGACGGTTGATGGCAATAGGCTCGATCCCTATCACATGGGACTGAAACCTAACTGGCGTAATGTGAGTGTACTATTAGGTACACCTCTGCCTAACCCTTTGGGGATTACAGGCATGATGTAATGTTATGGGTTATTTGTAAAACACCGACAACCTCTCAGGACTGTGTTACTAACATCATAATCAACAACTTTTGTTCTATGACTTTTAAAAATTCAGCATATTTTAGTTCATCAAATTTTCATAAAAAAAAGTAAAAATATTTAAATTGAACGCTTTTATGGGCCCTCGCCGCCCTGACCCCGCTCCCCTCACTATTGTACTATCGCTTTCTTTTGCTTCGCATAGATTTCTTAACATTTAGAGCGTTAAATTTAAGTATTTTTATTTTTGTACGAAAATTTGATGAACTAAAATATGATGAATTTTTAAAAGTAATAGAACAAAAGTTGTTGATTATGATGTTAGTAACACAGTCCTGAGAGGTTGTCGGTGTTTTACAAATAACCCTGTATATTTCTGTTTCATTACAACTTTTGTCTATGTTTAGCTTAGATTGCAATAATTTTACGCTAGACAGACCACTGTTTATAATATCTACATGTAGGTATGTATAGTGAAATAACAACAAAATAATAACATAGCGCCAGCACCATTAATTAAAAGCGCCAGAAAATTCCATCAGACAGCAAGTTCATATTATGGAAAACAATTATTTTGACGCGACGACTTTCAAAGGGTGACACGTAACATGAAACATGACAAAGCATTGCCGTATATAATGCTGATGTACTGCATCCACCTATATAATAAAATACACAGTCTGGCGGACAATGCAGTCCTTTACAATGTAGCGTTCATTCATAGACGATATTAAATGAAATTGCAACGCAATACACTAAATTAAAACTGAGTTCAAAGCGCGAGCTGTATGCGGATGAAATTTCAACTAAGGTATGTAGCAAAAATGAAATAGTTTCACCAAAATATTCCCAAAAAAGTGTTTAATATTAATGATAAACTTAAATTACATGGCTAAAAATATGATTATATGTTGGATACTCAGCGATTATAATATTATCAATGGCAGTTTATATCATGATGATATTGTAAATAAACACTTGATATGACTAAGTACCAATCATAGTTATCATATCGGACTATTGATCCCATCTCTATTACTTATTAAGTACTATAGAAACTATACCTGAATCGGGTAATAAACGAGAAATAAACTCTACGTAAGTCATATCTTTAAAACTTTTATAAAGATATATAGGTTTAGACCACACTTTGGACACTTCGGATCATGGTACCATAATTATAATAAACACACTGACGTTAAAAATATATGTGATAAACTTATGTAATCGTGCACGTCCTTACAATCTCTTAACTTTCATTTTGTTTTATTTAAAAAGTTAAGTGTGAACTATATTTACCCTTATTCTAGTTGGTTGGTTGACAATAAACGAGACATCTTGAGCAAAATTAAGTGAAAAAGGCGGAACAACTTTTAAAAATGTTATATAGGATCGCAGGAATCAATTTATAACGTCAATTGGACAGTGCGGTGCGGTCGGGTCGGTGCGACCCAAGCCAGAGTGGCGGCAATCCGTCAATGTCCGGAGTAAAGCCCCTTAAATGCGTTCTTAAATACGGCAGGCCGCGGCCGGCCCGCAGGCCCACGGCCCAGGCACACGCCCACGCGCTGTCCACTCGGGTGCTCCCTACGATCGATAACATCCTTCCCTATAAAACCTATGGCTCGCCTGTTTTCACGTACGGATTATAGCATTAACTCAGGATACGACGTCATTTACTTTTCTGTAATTTTAAGGTTTCTTTCAAGAAAATTCCTTTTAAGCCCAGTTTTCATATCTCTGTAATATTATTTCCATTCAGCATTGAGTGCGTACAGAAACTTCTTCTTGGCACAAAACATCTTAAATCTAATATTATAAGCAAAAGGATCACTTCAAACTTAGTTCGTATATTTCATTTCCTTCACGTAAAAGGTTACGTGAGCAAATATTGTATAAGATTCTAGCTTTATTCTATTTACACAATCTTTATGACTTTTTGAAGTTTGTTACCTAAACCTCGTTCTTAAAGTTTTGTACCCCCTATCGAACTGAACTCACCTTTGCTATGAACACCAACTTATCATTTACCGATATAGGTACCAATAAAGCAAGGAATAATCCGGTGTCTGTATTTCGTAGATAGGTTGTATGTGCAAGAAATGAGCAAATAAATCAATTACACACCGGCAGGCGGCGCCACGGGAAATAATTGGATTTGTACTCAAGCGCCCTGGGGGCCGATCGCCGGTTTATTGTCTAACATTCCTCGATTTCACGGAAAAAAACTGACAGCGCTTGAATCACCAGATATCTTCGTGAGAAATTAGATGTCGAGTTATACGGAGAAACTGTTGTTTATTTGAAGAAATCGTCTTTATTCTCGCAACAAAGTCTATCTAAACAAATTCCCAGAGTTCCAGACAAACTGGGTTTACAACATCACAGTAAATTTTTTCATCAGTAATCACGGGAGTTATTTAATTAAAACTGTTTCATGTAACTCATAAAACTAAGCCTGAAATCTTTGTCGCAGACGCGCGGCCGACATAGCTGCGAAACTTGGCTCCAACTTGTACTTGTACCTTCATTCGTTAACTAACAAGTGTAAAAGTTTTAACTACACTTCACGCGATTATGCCGGCGACATTATACACTTACTGTATTTTGGCTAGTAAATAGAAACGGCCTTCGTTTGTGTGAGTGTAGGGGGTATAGCGTTTAATATTTTACTATTACTCGTTAGAAGCTCAATGAAGATCTTCAGCGACCATTGTAAATATGTACAAGTTCAATGGAATAAATAGACCGCCAGAGTCAAACAATTGTTTATCTCAGTTCAATAATAACATACATGAGTGATAAATAAGACGATAAATAGTGACTAAATCAAGAATTTGCAAACCTGAAGTTATAATCTTGAATTTGTTCGGGTACTAAAACTTACTTGACACAGGAGGTCGAGGAAAAATCAAGTCAATCTCTAGGCACCCTTACTTTTACCACTAACAATAGAACTAGAACTCGGAAACAAACACGGAACCTCATAAACGTAGAATCTTCGACTTTCTTATTCCTTTACGAACTCTCATAATAGAAATTCTAAACTAGTAGAGTTGATCAGTGTTATGTGAGTTAACCGTAGTTTTCATACATCGTTACGTTTTACAAGTCTCCGGTTATTTCTCGAGACTGGCGTAAAATTCAATTAGTTTTTAACTGCAACTCATTAAGATGCGTAACTGGGAGGGAGTAATCGTGTACACAAGAAAAAATATTTTAGAAATCACAAAATGCCGTTTTCGTATTCGAACCCAGACAGGCGCATTACTTTGTGTAATTTATTTCATCACCACTGCTCTCAAAACGGTGAAAGAAAACATCGTGAGGAAACCGGCATGTCCTAGAACCAAAAAATCGAAAACATGTGACATCTACCAATCCGCACTGGGCCCGCGTGGTAGATTATAGCCCATTGAGGGAATGGGCTATAATCTAATCTAAAAATCTAAAATATCATGGAGAGGACGCCGTGTCCCAGCAGTGGGAACATTATAGGCTTATGATGATGATGAAGTAACGAACGGGTATAAAAGTCATGTATGAAACAGATTAAATACATTTATAAACTTTATATCTACGGCGCACATTCAGCTATTTGAAAAACGCACAAATAAAAACCAACAAATAGCGACTTTATTACAATTAATGCTAATCTTGCTTAATTACCCATCCTAAGAATATAAAAGTACAGTTTACATGCGAGCCGAGACCCCATCTTAAGTAGACGTGCATTTTAAACGTTAATTATTTGTGAGTGCAATCACAAATTAGCTAAATCTGAATATTATGTAAATCAGTGGTGCGGGGAATGCGGGGATAATTGTATCACTTAGGAATTAAGATACGCCGCACGTGTAATGAGGCGCATTACTTGCAGGTACCTGGGGAGAGTGAGAGCCCACATTGTAATGTAATTATGAAAAGAAAGTGTAGATGAAGAGGGTAAGGCCGGTAAATATAACGTGTCCTGAACTCTTCATAATGTATAACGGACATAGAGTTTTTTGAAGTTGTTAGAAATAAAACATATATAATTTCATTTGAATTAAACAAATAAAGCTTTCATTTCCTAAAACAAAAATAAACAGAATTCCATAATTATCATTTCTTCATGCACATTACAACACCAATTCATTTTAAATCAAAATTACATTCTACGAGTATATGCGATTAATTATTTCATTTTTATACATTTACATTTTTATAAGAGACGTTAAAGATTTAAATTATATTTGGCTTATAGACTAAAGATATTATTTTTAAATTCATGTTTTCATTTAATATTATATTTAAATAAATTACATTTTTAATCATATTCCAATAACACATTTGTCAACATTGACATTACTAGGTATTAAGCCAAGTCAGAGGCCCATGGGCGGCTTAAAAACTCTGACACCAGGTTAGGCACTAACCACACGATTAAGAAGAACTAGGTATTCAGGTTATATTATTTTAATTCGACTTTTCGAAATACTAAAAAAAAGTATATATAGTATACCGAAAAATCTTTTCGATTAACCTCATCTAAATTACATTCGCAATAACCTAGTGAAAATAATACATAAGCCCATTTTTATGCATTATTTTACCACGATCAACGTACTCATAAACAATCTCTGCTAAATACATCTACAGTACAGTGAGTCTCTAATAAGCTAATTAGTGGAAAATTCCGCACATACATACATAACTAAGATACATATACACCTATAACTTGCTTAGTGTTTGGAGTGTTTACAACCATCTCGAATATTGACATTGTTATTAATTACAGGAACGTTAGCAAGCTGACCGCCCAAATGGAATTGCAATTCCGATAATAGACAAGATATTCAATACTCTTGAATACACTCCTACAACATAATAGCCGTTGCTATTCGATAGCTCTTCAATACTTGGTGTACAATATTAAGTGGATTAGTGTGGTTCGATAGTGTTTAGAAAAAATCTATATCAAGTACTCTTTTAAACACACAAACACCAAACACCATGTTAAAATTTGTATTTTTGTTTAGTGGTTTGGTTATTTTTGTGACACTGTAGCACTTTAAACTATTTATATGGCTGTGCCTTAGCAGGGTTCATGTATAAAACCTATATACTTTGTAACAACTTGTAAACTATTTGAATGCAATAAATTATGATTATGATCACCCATGTACTGTCTGTAATTAATTGTTAAGTAAATTGACATCCTACGACAATTTTCCTTGTTATAGTCATAGTACTGTCAAAAATTAAAATTGTGATTTCAATATTGATTCCATTGAAGTCGGTAGCCAATTTAATGAATTTACTTACAAAAAACTGAAAGCTTCGCTCAATAAAACCATGCAATGTCAGAACACTAAAACTAAAGACAACAGACACTAACTCTAATTGACTTCTACATCGTGAAAGTTATGAGTTGTTTAGAAGAAGCAGAGAAGCAAACATCAAAACCTGCTGTGAACTATTAGTCAGTACATTAGCGGCTCACGACACGGCCAGGAGTTAGTCGACTAACTGAAAATTGCGGCAACAGCAGGCCACGTCGACGGCTGCCAAACGAAGTGTGAAAATAATGGGTACACTGTAATGCGCGTCTTAAATCGACTAATGCACTCAGCGCTGTGCCCTGGCTGCTCCGCCATATTTCACCAGCATCGACGTATAACCAGCTTAATGAACTGTTGTTGCTGTTTTGCCCTTTTGAAGCTGTTTTCAAGTAGCACAGACGTTCAGACGTACTCAAAAATATTGTTAAAAGATGAGGGATTCTTACGTAATGTTGACTTAACTATTTGATCGTTCAACTCGGTGATTTAAAAGAGACGTGAGGGGGATACCGGCAAGTTGCAAGATGGTCCCGTAGATTACCAAAGAATTCAATTCAGCTCTGAAAGTCCGATTAATTATATAAGTTCCTAAGTGCTTCGTTCTTCCTTCATTCTGTCGTTTGTGTCTTATTTACTTGCTAAGTCATTAATAAACTGAAGTTTGAACGGTTTAAAAATACCGACGGAGGGCAACAACAACTAAAAGCTTCGTATAATAAGTTAATAAATAGTAGGGTTAACAAAGAGGGTAAAATAAATAGGTTTAGACAAAATACACACCCGAACCTACATTATAGCTGACAGGTACACTTAGTATACATGCGTTTAATTCTGTCCTTTGTCGCGTGCCGTGGAGAGGTGGCTAGTGTTTGCCCAACCAACTATTTCCTCACTGAAAACACTCCGGAAATTAAAACCAGAGAAAAGTCTCGCGGGACATTAACTCGAAGAGAGAAAGGGATTTAATTTAAAATTTGTTTTGTGGCTTATATTTGTTTGTGGGTAGATGAATAAGTGCTAGTACTTCCCTGGCCTCGACGTAAAATGCTTTCAGTGACGGTTGTTTAAAATATTCGCTCCTTAAAAGGCTACGAAATGAAAGGCTGTGCTCAAAGTAAAATAATTTATGGGAATTCTTTTTGAGAAGTTATTTTGTTTTTTTGGAGGTGTAAATATTGTAACATTACTTTTGGGAACATTTTTATAGCATTTCAATTAAGTAGTTGTTATTTATTTGATGTCTTTAACACAATCTAACTTTCCTTCTGCACTATATTTGAAGGTTTGCCGTTAGCCTTTTGCCATGTACCGGGCACAAATGCAAACTCCGAGCTGCTAGTGTGAAATTCCTGGTGAAAAAAAAACGTGTGCGGTCGGGGGAAAATACCGAAAATTTTCGTCGGCGCCATCTATGATTTTCATTTTGACCTCATTTTCATTATCACCGAACCCAAAAACCACGAAAACGACACCCATAACGAAAAAACCGAAAATTTCGTCGGCGCCATCTAGGATTTTCATTTTGACCTCATTTTCATTATCAGCAACCCCAAAAACCACGAAAACGACACGGTATGGCGGGGTCTATTCGCTTGCTTCACTCGCTCATTCGATCCCGCCAAACCTTATTATTATTAATATTATTACTTATCCACGAAGGGTTTGGCGGGGTCTATTCGCTCGCACATTCGGCCACACACACGCATTTCGTTACGTGACGTGACGCGTGACGATTTCTACTAAATTGCACTACCCGTAAGCCGCGTTAAGGAACTACGTTACAAAACCCAATAACACTTCGTCCGACCTGGAAACCGAACCCTTAAGAACAAGAAGGTTTAAGTCTTGACAGTAGAGCTTGTGACCACTCGACCGACGAGACAGTTAACTAACAAACAAGTCTTCAGTCACAACTGATGAGAAAATAAGCTCTTAACACTTTAGGACCATAAACAGTCACAGTTCACGTCAAAAGCTAAAGTTAGTGAAGTTCTGGCAGCGCACGAGTTCATAAATCCTCTTTATTAATCAGACGCTGCACTGTTCCATGTGACTGTAGTCACGGTCGCCCGCATTCAACTTCTTATTACCAACTTCTAATGCGATTAGCAGTTTTAGAAGATGGGATTGTTTTGGTAATCGGAAACGGTCTTTTGAATCGTAAAATTATGGTAAATATGTAGTTCGAAGTAAAACAGCCGAAACTATCAAGTGACTACGATTGAGTTTCTATAGCAGCAGCATAAATACAATCTGATATTCAGCAGCAACTGGTTGGGCTGGATGACGTTCCCGACATAGTTGCGAAAAACTTATACTGATGACGACAAGCTTGGCATTAGCAGGTCTGTCGATACGGACCCAGATAAGCATAACGTTAAATTTTTGTTTATCAAAAACAGTTCAAAATAAATTACCTCATTCTTATAGTGGCGTCTAGTGTGGTATCTATATACTAGAAGCTAGAACTAATAGCTAGAACTACATAGTAGCTAGAACTAGTGGCTCGCCTAGTCTTCCGTAGTTTGCTACGACGGCGTAGCATGCGTAGCTTGCATGGCCGTGACGTCATCATTGAAGGTTACGTCGCCGCGTCGTAGCAACAATATGAACCTTCTTTACAGCAACGTAAACTATTACTATTTTTTCTTCGTCTAGTGAGCTTAGAGATAGTCGTTATAGTTTTACCAAAGCGTATACCAATACCACTTAATCGTTTAGATGAAAGCAACCATTAAAGTTGGTCTTTGCAAGTGACATGTTTTTAATCGACATTGGTACGTACCTAATCTTGTGTTCCGAGGAAAATATCAGACTTTTATAATATGAGTCCCACGCTTGGCAAAGGTTTTCATACACTTCCTAAATAATTAAAATTACATCAAAACATGTTTTATTAAAGCAAGAAATATAACATCGTCAAAAGCATTATTGCTAGGTTGATATTGAATATAATAAGATATTACTTCCTTTTTTCTTATCATTAAGTACCGCCATATTAGTATTGACATTTGGCAAAATAAATTCATGGTGTGATAATTGGATGACTAGCAGTAATCAAGGGTCATGGGATCATGGTGGTCACATAACTGATAAGTTCGTTTAATCATGGTGAATTATCGTGTCGCATGACATTTATTAACAACACCAAACACGTCAATACCTAACTAAAGGTCACTTAAAGATAAAAGAAAGCAAAGAACAACAAAGCAAAGCTGTCAACAAACTAATTTTCTTACGTCCACCGACTTAAGAAAATTAGTTTGTTGACAGCTTATTTATTTCGATCATATTTTGAAAAATTTGAAAAATGTTGGTCGTAGTTCATTCGATCAACATTTTTTTATTCACTCTGCATATTAAAATCATATTAACCAGCTAGGTTTTTAGGGTTCCGTAGTCCTGACAAGGAACCCTTATAGTTTCGTCATGTCCGTCTGTCTGTCTGTCCCAGGTTTTGCTAAGAGACCGTCAGTACTAGAAAGCTGTCATTTTGTAGGGGTGTATATATTAAATTACGCCGACAAAGTGGTAAAATACAATTTTGGGATATTTTTTTTCAAATCCCCCCCCCCCCCGCCTCTCTAAAATCCAAACTGCTGGCTTGACAAATTATTAGTTTGGCAGTAATACTCGTTGGATAATTTTGTACCAAAAACAAAATCCTTAGAATAAATCCTTTAAAGTGACAAATATGAAGTAGTTGGTTGTTTATAACGGGGAAAGACTTGCGTTGAAAAACAAAATTTAAAATTTAAAAAAAAAACTAAAAAACCATAATAGATTGTTATAAGTTTCACAAAGGTACCGCTAGTTGGCGCTGTACCAACGGGTTCTTCCTATATTGTGATAACGGGCTACTACGAAACCCAACACTGCGCGTGGCCCGACACGCAGTTGGCCGGGTTTTTTACTTATTTTCAATTGTTATTATTGAAACATTGAAAGTTACAAAAATTATATTTCTTTTTGAAAGTAGACTGGTCATTTGATTAGATTTGGGCTCGTGGCTAAATAATATCAGCCACGAGGGTCATGGATTGGTGAGTATACCTAAAATACCGTGATCTCTTCGTCGACCTCGAAAAAAATTTAAAAAAATTCAAAAATTACATTCAATTTTAATTCTACAGTATTATTGTCATGTTCGTAAACATATTATCAAGCAGTATTGTTGGATATTTAATATAATACCTGCATATTTAATTATCTTATCTTAATGTAAGGCACAAGTGTTTGTATTTAAATAAAGTCATGGTGTGATGTTTTCCATAAACTAAATGACAAGCAGTATTTACAGTTCATAGGTTATGGGGGCTGACTTTTAGCGATAAGTATCCGCAATCATGGTGAAATATCGTTCAATATGGACAAACAACATGAAACTCATAGATAGCATACTTAACTTAAAGGTTGCCTACAGATTTTAAGTGAAAAGAGAGAGCAAAAAAAAATGTTTACTTTTACAAGGGGTCAGTCGTATTCTTACTGTCTTAAACAACACGATGCTCCTTTACTACCTTCAGCACCTCGGCCTACGAGGCGCTAGAGCACACCCCAGTCAAGTATTGGTTTGCACGTCTGTCACGCGGATCTCGTCACCCTCTGCGGCCTCTAGGGCTGTAGTTGCTCTTGAGAGGCGAGCGCAGAACTTGACGCACCGCGGTATTGGGGTCTGTGTTGGTGACAGACTCCTCAAGTCTCTTACACCACTGTGGAGCTATTGTACACCTTTTAACACCTGGCCTTGCTTCGGAGAGGTAGGGAGATTAAGACCTACGTATGTATGTGACCATCACTTCCTCGCAAAAGATGGCAATGGCATCCCACACGCAATCGCTCCAGACCATGTACGGAATCGCGACCGAATGCTGCATGTTTTCCGCAGTAGTGACTGCTAGGCAAGCTATACTGCAAGCTGGGCACTACTCCAGAGTATGCTGCGCCGTGTTGTCGAGGCACTGACTAAAATTGTGGTAAAATGCGTCGGCTGACCTAGACGTCACAGCAGCTGTGTCTGCTGGAAGATAACGCCTATGCTGCCAAAATCAGGCACTCCTTCATACGAGGCCTGCCTTACGCTAGGTGGCGCTAGTCGCAGCTCCCACTCCACCCCTATGATCTGGAGGTTGGTTCGACGATCATTCATACTTTGGAACACTTTTGCATAAACGTAAATATATAAGAACATAATGTGACTGCTGAGATGACGAGTAATAGAGAAGTTTGGGTGAAGGCTCACGTCAGACGATTTGTTTTTCAAATTAGGTCGGCGACTGTGGTTCGTACCATATCCTTATTAAGAAAAACATAAAGGTTTTCGTTTATTATGACAAAAAAGTGTTATTTCATAAAAATCTAAATTCCAAAAACTTAAATAAATCACTATGAACTTCGTATTTACTAATCCGTAGCGATGCAAAACAATACCGCTGTCATTCACTATTTACAAAACAGCATTGTCATTATTTATCATATAATTACATAGATACACTGATTAGTTGATATGATCGGTGCGAGTATATAATACAAAACTATAATTCCTTGTTACCATTATTATCGCTGGCTAAGTAGAGCCGGCTGTGTGTACACTTACTTTACAATTATATGTAAAAAAACTTTATTTTTCACCCGTGATTGTTTTGTTAGTTTTAGAGTAGTGTTGTGTCAACTTGTGTCGTAGTTCAAATTTACGTCGATTCACGAGTGACTTTGGTAATCGTAAGGAAAATTACCATAATAGAATAGAAATCTTCTTAGTAAAATTTACAAAAATCAGTTTCCTCGGTAGCATTTTAGTGTAACAATATTATAGTAACATTGGATTATTATAATTTAATTTTTCCCTTGATTAATTTAATAGGTACATATTAAAATAAACATCTTCCAATCACACTATTTAGTTAAGTCCACCATTATAATGTCCATCATTAATTACTTTAGTTGGACTTGATTAGTAAGTAAAAGCCCTGGATTGAAAGTGATGGGTCTACATCATGTACATTAATGATCAATGTATTGGTGTTAAATCCTATCTTATTATCTTAAACGCGAGAGTTTGTGAGGAAAGGACAGAACTAATTTTGGTGAAACTTCACAGTAATATTAGCTTATATAATATGATAATAACACATTATAGTCTATAATTTATGAAGATATTGTGTGAAAAAATATAATTTACGCGGGCGAACCGCGGGCGGATGCTAGTTACTCATAAACGTGTTTCCTGATTGTTTTCTCTGCCCAAAAGTATTGATTAAAGGATAACGCTCATTACCGGCTTGTTTGGCTTATTATCATAATAGCATAGTAACTAGCCGTCACGATTCAGTCGTTGTACAACAAACACATTTATAATAAGCCCGTGTACAACACATGCTACCGACCCGAACAGGCAAAATGATATGTTGAATGTCGCTTTACTGGTTGACCGTCTTGTATTTTTTAGAATTGGTTACTTGGGTTTACTACACTGGCCTGCAAAAATAAGTATCACACTTTTAAAATTGCAACAACTTTTTAAGTACACTAGATATACTTTCGAAACAAAAAAGACTCGAAAAATAGTTTAATATTGTCTATAGTTTCAAAGAAAGCTGATAAAAATTGCTTTATAATGTTTTTTTTTTATTTTAAATCTCACTTCTATAGTTTAGGAAAAAATTAATTTTTAAAAGTGTAGTACTTATATTTTCGCAGGTCAGTGGATTTATACAGCCCTCTAAGATTTATAGTTCTTTTTCCCCTGGCTGGAGGCCTTAAATTCAAGGCATCCACAGGATTAGCCCGGTTAAGCAGAAGCCAGTCTCTATAGACTGCGAGATGCAATACACAAAAAAAAAATTATAAGCTTTCAAAATTCTGATGCAGTCTTGAATTAGGATTGAATATAGAATAGAATAGAAAAATTTTAAACATTTTGCATCTTTTTTTTATGAAGTTGATATGTTGCAGATTCGAAGCCATGTCTTACGATAACTTGAGGGTGTCTACTCCGAAGATAGTGGACCGGAAGTTTGTGAAGCCGCTGCTGTGCGGCCCGGGACCCTGCGACTACTGGCCTTCCGTCGCGGAGGCTCTCAGCAGACCAATCATCACACCCAACTGCGATGAATTCTATAACGTAAGTGTTTTCTTGGCTTAGTCGGTAATACAGTTATTTTATGAGGCTCGTGCTACTGACTTCAGTAAGAAATAAATTTTAAACATAGGTAGTTAAACTTAGGTTACTTATGTCTTCACTAAAAAAAACCCTTTGCTTTATAATATAGAGCAAAGGGTTTAAAGGCACGTTTGAGGGCTTGCTATAAGAGCTGCTTTGCAAAAAGGTAACTCAAGCATTATTTGAAGTTCATAATTATATAATATTCTGTAGATCCTGAGACCAGAGTGAGACCTTTCTACGTAACTATAATAGTACATTGTTACCCTAGGGGTGAAAGTAACCTCGAACTATTAGCGCCCTCGCTGCGCTCGGGCACCAAACCCCGTCTCGGGACTAAATAAGTCTTTAACCCGAGGTAAACACTGTGCTTTTCATTACGAATACAAGGAAAGTAAAAATAAAAAAATGAATCAACTCAAAAAACAAATGAAGATCGGATTGCCGCTTTCCCGCCTATTTTGTTCTTTTTTTTCTGTGGCCGGCCAGCTATTCAGCCTTACCTATTTTTCATTTTCATCATCGAAAATGGTAATTTTTTTGCCCAAATCTATGTTATTTTAAAGAAATAGTTAAACTTAATTAAAATAAAGTTATTTAAAAATATATATTCTTTAATTAATACTTAAATTTATGTTATTTCAATTTTACATCGTGGCTGTATAGCAAGTTGGAACATGGTTCAATAGAAAAATCAACTATTTTTTTTTTATAATTTGACAGTTGTCAGTTGAAAGCAATTCTCCCTATAGGGCTGAAAAGTATTACTTTCAACCCGCTTCTCAGGCAACTTCAGACCTACTTTCAGAGTATGAGTAATGAAATAACAATTTACTCGCAAGTATTTCCGTGATCAATACATAGGCATAATAGATACTTAGAGTACCTCGAGTTTTTGGTTCTTAACAGGGAACAAGTCATATTATTAGGTATAAGGCTTTGAATTAGGACATTTTCACTAGTAGCCCAGGGTTTTACTCACCTCTTATTGGGGTATAAAATGTGGGTGTACTGCCTGCCCTTTCGGGGAGTACAGCGTGATGTTATGATTAATCAATATGCAGGTTTCGTTAATTTAAGAATTACTTCGCAGGTACTAGACGACATACGAACAGGTTTGCAATATGTCTTCCAAACTCAGAGTAAGCTGGTGTTAGCCATGAGTGGGGCTGGCCATGCTGGTATGGAGTGCGTGATCAGCAACCTGGTGGCTCCTGGAGAAACCCTACTCATCGCTTCCAGGGGTGTTTGGGATCAGCGCGCAGAAATCATTGCGAAACGATTAGGTAAAATTAATTTGACCTAGAAAACTATTGGTGTGTGGCTTTAAGGTCTTAGCCCAGTTACACGACTCCGCTCCCACCCGGCAAAAAGAATGTAATTCAAATATGGGCTCTAAGTACTTATCTTTAGATTTATGTGGGCTAAGCTGTGGCTACCTTAAATCGGAAATAAAGCCGTCATCTTGTTTAATATACAATACAATTTGCACAGAAAATTTTACAAATGTTAAAGTAGTTTAACATTTGTAAAATTTTCGCCCCCACATTTCAACGTTATTCAAACGAAAAACATGCAACAATATATTTTATACTACACCTGCTTGGAAAGTACCTTGATACTTTATCAAATTTACGGTAGAAAGTACGTCATTGCATATCGAACAAATATGCGGGGAGAAAACGCATCTGAGCGGGAGAGAAAAGTGTATGAAAATCCATTTCTTACGTGGTTTTTCTTTTTTAATTTTGGGTAAGACTATGCGCCGGTAACCTAAATATCAAAAGCCAAAAAGATTTTACAGTGAGTTTTTATCTCCAAGTTCGCAAAATGACACTGGCCACTAGCTGTGTGTTGGATGGTGTCGAGCTGGCAGTGCGACCCTGCGGCGGCAGGATAAACAATTTGAAAAAAGAACATGTGAAAATTGCAGACGCCATTGGCGCCATTTTCAATTTGTGTGTTGTTTGAGGATTCAGAATTTCAATTAGTAAAGATTTAGTTTTTTATTTTCCTCGTAGGTGTAGTATAAAGCACTATGTATCACTCGAGAGAAAGTGCGATTCCCGATCTCGGGTGTTTTAAAGCCCTCGCCTACGGCTCGGGCTTCAAACGACACCCTTGACGGTAATCGGTCACTTTCTCCTCTCGGTGAACAATGTACTATTTCACTTCTCATGCTCTAAAAGTACGCCAATGTAGCCCTACGAAGCGGGAGTAAAGTGACCACTTTAGTCCCTAGGGAGTAAAAAGTAATTCGTTTTTTAATTTCTTTCATGTGACATAGACAAACTCAAACAGCCAGTTAATATACTACTATTATCTGAGGAGTGTGGACCATCTTCATTGCGAAAATGTTAAGAGTTTCGTTCCATGGTTTTTCCGCAAGGAAGAGAAAATTTCTGAATTTTTGTCGAGTGTAAATTTGTTCGGTTTTAGGTATATAAATTTATTAGGAATGTCCAGTGACAGTGAAGAGTTTGACGTCGAGCAAAGAGCAAAAGACATAATAGATAATCTTTTGCCGCCAAAAACGCGGAAGATTTACCTAAAAACTTACGAAAGTTCTATGGACTGGAGGAATAATTAATGTTTTTGTTCTAAATTGACTATTTTTCTCGCACTCAAAGTGAAAAGTACAGTTTGCACCTCGAGACTAAACGCCAACTTAACATACCCTCGGTTTCATTGACTCAAACCACCTCTGGTATATTATGGCTTCTTTTAGTCCCTCGTTATAAAATATACTATCTTCTTTTTATCGACGGCATTTTTTGTCTTCGGACCCTGTCCGTGATACCTGTCTATAAAGGGTGTAAAACACCTCTAGAACGAAGCCGAAAGGCACTTGTTTTCCTCTTCATTACGATTTTTTTTTTATTGGAACCCTGGAAACTCCCCCCCGCCCCCTCCCTGGGAACCTTCTAATTACGGAGATATTGGAGGTCAAAGTTCCAACTTTTTGTCAACTTTTTTTTTAAATACCTACATGTTTTTAATGTAATATTTTTACTTTAAACACCTCCACGACCCCCGTACTATTCAATCCATCCATCAGCACAACGCCACATATCAGCGCAGCATCAGTAAAAATCTTACATTAAAAACATGTATTAAAAATGGAGTTCTACCAAAAAACATGATTTTTCACCCCAAAAAAAAAGTCGTTTCCCAGCAATAATTTTTGCGTAAAGTTACTTAGTTTGATGTACAGAATGCTTGGTTGACGGCTTCGTGATGAGGTGGTTTACACCCTGTATTTTCCAGAGATTTTTGACTTGACATACATCCCACTTTTAGGATCTTTTACTCAGGGGTGAAATGTATTAAAAAAACAAGATAGCCGCGTTACTTTCTATGTTGGTCATAAGGTCTACATGCAGCTATAAAATAGAATTACACAATTACTTTTATTTTATCTGAATGTTTCAGGAATTAAAACTGAAGTGACCAAAGTCCCAATGAATTCTACCTTTACCCTGGAACAACTAGAAGCTGAACTGAAGATATTACGACCTACTGCCCTGTTCATCACACATGGTGACTCCTCGACCGGTACAGTCCAGAAAATGGAAGGTTTGGGTGATCTTTGTCACAAGTAAGTGAGGGTTGACTGGGAAATAAAATATTATCAACCAAGTAAAAGTAATCAAAAACCAAAATATCAAAATAACTTAATTTACCAACTTAAGTAGCTTTTTACTTTTTCTTGATGTTTTTTTTTAATTTTTCATGCATGTTTAAAAGATTTTATTTGTTTATGTTTATAAAGCTGGCCATTTTTGCTTAAAAGAAATAAGAAACCATAAAAGTATTTTTTTTTTAATTTGTTCTTTTTTGTGTCATTCTGCATGTCAATTTTGGCCATAATTTATAACCAGCAATTTTTTTAATTATTGTACCTATTATAGTCTTACCTTCTTACATTTCCTTTACTTTATTTTTTATTTTATTTTATTTTATTTATTCGGGAAAACAAACAATTACACATTAAGAATTACAAAAGATAAGATACAAAAATGATACAAATGTGAAATCAACCACGTTCTCCACAGATACACAATGAGACAGTTTGGTAGATTATAAGATTAGCGTTGTAAACAAAAAACAAAAACAAGATTAAAGGTAAAGTATCAACGATACATAACATATAGCTGCCAATAGTGCCGCAAAAGTGGAGCAACAACAGTGTAATACTAATTTTTCAATATGTTAAGTAACATGAGTCTAAACTTTCCTTGCGGTAAAGCAAACAGATCCAAATTACAGAAATTCTTATTAAAATTGCTCGTTAGGCGACGAAGAGGTGCACGCAAGCCGGCATTTGTACGACTGGTAGTAGTAGCGAATACAGGTCGTGCGCGCACCTCGCGTCCCTGGCATGTTCTGGGAACTATATAACACAACTTATTACTAATATCTAAACAATCATACGAGTTATTGCACAAATCATATAAAAATGTAGTTTCAAGAAAAGTACGCCTTGAACTCAAAGAAAGAAGGTTAAATTTTTTAAGTAACTCACTATAAGAGAGATAACAACTCTTTAAGCAGCGGTAATGCATAGACTTCAAAAATTTACGTTGCATGCTTTCTATACACTCAATGTATTTATTGTAGTAGGGGTTCCACACAGGCACTGCATATTCTAATTGAGACCTAACTAGTGATCGATACAGATATAAATATGTACTAGCGTGCTTAAAATCTGTGGCTGATCTCATCACCAAGCCGTACATGCGATAAGCATTATTAACAATTTTATTAACATGTGCATCTAAGTGTAGTTTATTGTCAAGTAGTATTCCCAGGTCGCGGATTAAACACTCTCTTGCCAGAGTTACACTGTGTATTGCATAGGGATATTTAAATATATTTTTATTTTTAGTGAAGCTAATACAACAACATTTAGAGATACTAAGTTGGAGTTTATTTTTAGTGCAGTAATCTGCAAGACGATTGAGGTCTTGTTGAAGCAGTTGACAGTCAAGCATTGTTTTGATGGGTCTAAAGACTTTAAGGTCATCCGCGTAAAGCAAGAATTTAGAATTAATAAAGCACATGTCAATATCATTAACAAATATAATAAATAACAAAGGACCAAGTATCGAGCCTTGAGGTACCCCTGATGAAACAGTTATGAATTTGGAATGGAAACCATTAACTACCACTTTTTGCGATCTATTTGTAACATAGGAAGTGAACCAACGAAACAAGTCCCCACGAATGCCGTTAAATGCTAATTTGTCTAAAAGTAATTTATGATCGACCTTGTCAAAGGCTTTACGGAAATCAGTATAAATAGAGTCCACCTGTACACGTCTGTCTAAATTATTGAATAAATAATCGGTGTATTCAATCAAATTAGTAGTTGTAGATCTTTTCTTGACGAACCCATGCTGTTGCTTAATGATTTGATCATGCATAATCGGATAAATCTGATTGTGGACAACCCTTTCGAAAAGCTTTGACAAGATCGATAGAATGGAAATAGGACGGTAGTTCTCAACTTCATATTTTGGACCTGATTTATGGACAGGGGTGATATTGGCTCGTTTCCACACTTCTGGAAAAATTCCATGGCTCAAACATCTATTATAAATAATACATAGCGGGAGACTTAAAGTGTCAGCGGTATTTTTAAGGAAAAGTGGCGGGATACCATCAGGTCCTGGGCCTTTGGAACAATCTAAGGATTTCAAAGCACTGTGTACTTGTTCAGTACTGATCACGAGGTTGCTAATGAGACGACTATTCTTAGCATCATCGAAGGTCTGCTGCTGAACATCGTTGAGAGTGGAAGGCTCATACAAAGAATGGAAGAAGTTTAAGAAGAAATTACAGATTTCGTCTGGATTGTTGGACGATTGTCCCTCGTAATGCATAGTTGAAGGAATGGAGGCTGTGGATTTACGGTTAGATATAAAAGTCCAGAAATATTTTGTGTTAACTTTTATGCTATCCTCAACTGACTTTATGTATAGGCTATAACATGTTTCAGATTCAGTATGAAATCTCGACCTAAATAGTGAAAATTGTTCGTAATCTGATAAATTTTGATACACCTTCCATTTACACCACGCCTTAGTTTTATTAGAGTACTTTCTACACGTTTTTAAAACACTTACACTTGTTTCCAAATGAATACTATAAACTACGGGAAATAATACCTACGATCATCCTGTCTGCGCCTCTAACACACACATAGTACTTATGCATATTATTATTTTTTTATAACTTTTCAGATACGGCGCTTTACTCCTGGTTGACACAGTAGTGTCACTTATTGGAGCCCCCTTCCTAATGGACGAATGGGGAGTAGACGCGGTATTCACCGCCACTCAGAAGGCGTTCAGTGGCCCAGCCGGGATAGCTCCTGTGGCGTTCAGCGCCCGCGCAGAGTAAGATATCCTCAAAAATTTAACAATTTCACTACTGCGCTGCATGGCTTAATTGTCGGTAACGATTTTTTAAACCGTCTGTTGATATTTAATTGGAAATGCCTTAGTTCCAACTATCGTGACGCGGCAACACCGCCAACAGAACCATGCGGCTCTGTAATCATCACTTAAGGCCCGGTATCCACCAAAGCGGAGAAGCGCGGAGCGGAGAGGAGATGTGCCAGATTCGACCAATCACAGGAAAGACGAGAGAGGCGATGTAGACTTCAAACAATGTGATTGTTCGAATCTTTCACATCTCCTCTCCGCTCCGCTCCTCTCCGCTTTGGTGGATACCGGGCCTTACAGTGGTTCTTTCGTAAAATACATTTAACTTCTATATACATATGTTTTGTACCCTATGCTTTGCTTTTTTTCAGGCAAAAGATAAATAACAGAACCTTTGACCCTGCTCCTTTTTACTTAGACGTCAAATTGTTAGCTCAACAGTGGAACTGCTACGGAGATACAAGACAGTGAGTGTTATTTCCAAACGAGTTGACTTTTTAGGTTAATTTTGAGGTTTTCGTTCCCATTCAATTTTAATAAGAAACTCTAGGCACTTCAATAATAATAATAAAATAACACCAGCCTATTACTGTCCTACTGCTGGGCAAAGACCTCTGCTCTCGCAAAGAAACATCATGATGGTTTCCTCATCATGCATGTGTTGATCAAATCGAATTGGCGATTTCAGATTTATATTGCCCGTTCTTCTACATAGAGATCTACGCTAGGGAATTGGCAACTACAGTACTTTCTCAAGTTATTATGCCTTGTGACTGGGACTGTAGCTTTGTTTTTTTTTGTATTTTTGACATTCAAAAGTGCCGTAATGGTCTAATTGAAATAAATGCTTTGAGTTTTTTTTTTTTTTTTAAATCAATTATAAAGTAATACACACATCGTAGGAACGATGTTACTGAAGTTGTCGTTGATGTAATGTGTGACTAACATAACAGTACATTTTCTCAGATACCACCACACACTGTGTGCCCCAATGCTATGGGCTCTCCGTGCCTGTCTCCAAGAGATCTCTAACGAGACCCTGCCGGCCACCTGGGCACGCCACGCCGACAGCACGGCTTACTTCCACAAGCGACTAGAAGAGTACGGCTTCGAGTTCTTCGTACCAAAGCCAGAAGACAGACTGTCTACTGTCACTACCGTGGTACTTCCTGCAGGAGTTGACTATATGGACTTCACGAGTTACTTGAGGGAAAAGTAAGTGCTGTTGTATTTCTTATCGGTTCTTTGGAGATTGGGCCATTAAAGATGGGGGCCGATGTTTTGTCTGTGCACCACTCAATGGTAGACTGGAAAGAAATGCCCTAGGCACAAAGACCGCATTTGTACGGTTATTTTTACTCATGCATTTTAAGCGCTGCAAACGACGCCGGGTTGAATTTCTTTTGGAAGTCCTTCTCCTGTAGAATAAAATTTAAATTATTTTTCAAGCCAAGTTTAATTAGATAAATGAATTCACCGGAACGTTGTTGTTCTGCCAAATCCCGTCTTTTCTCTACGTATTTTTTTTCTAACCGCATAAGTACTAATTATTATTTTTTTAACTTCAACAGACATAATATCCTGATTCTGGAGGGCCGTGGTCCGACGCTGGGCAAAGCATTGCGCATCGGCATCATGGGAGTCAACGCTAGAAGAGACATAGCGGACGTACTATCCGCCGCTATGGCCGATACCCTTCGAGCACTTACTCCGGCAAAATGATTTAGTAATTTAAATAATTGTAACGTTAAGAAACGGCCAATCTATGTGATACCTACTTGTTTGTATTGTTTTGTTGACTATTTTCATAATTTTAATTAATAAATCAAAGAAATCAAATAAATCATGATCTGTCAAATGACCAATTTGGTCGAGACGCCATTGTTTAACTATTGTGTCTACTTCGTGGACAGTTTATGGGTTATCTTGTTTATTTGGGCAGGGGATGTAGGTACCTATCCATAGTAAAAGTGACACTGGAAAAAAAAATGGTGGCCTATCGTCGAGATGAGCAGATGGCGTTGTAGCAATCGCGGGAAAAACTGGATGAGGCTGGCACAGGACCGTGGAAGTTGGAACAAAACAGAGAGGCCTAATAATTCAGGCTGTGTATGATTACCAAGATGTATAGGGACAAGCATATCGCCATCTAGCGGGCACGAATCTAGACTCCGGGCTGCTACCGATTATTCCTGATTGAACAACCCAAAAACACTTTGTCCGACCTAAGCTGGGAATCGAACTCATGAACTCTTGCTTAGAAAGGTAGCGAGCAAAACTGCTTTCAATCACTAGACCAACGAGGTACCCTCTGCCTAACCCTTTAAATGCTTGTATAGTGTTATGCTACAGGGCAAGAAGCTTCCTACGTCCCCACTCCTTAAGGTACTGTTTCTTTTGTAGAAGTCCAAATCATGCCGTCATAGCTGTGTGACATTCGATAAATGTGTCCAACTATCAGATAACGGAACGAATGCGTCTTGTGACTTCTTTATTTGTCTCGCCCGGATTGTGACCACTTTGTCCAAGTTTAACAACAGCCTCATTAATATTTGAAACCTCCGCACCCGCCACTGTGATTCTACGATGCACGCGGAGTTGGAGATTTTAATTTGAATAAAATGTTTTTTTAACATAGCGTTTTTCAGTTCATAAATGGTCCCTATTGAAAGATTATGGTATTTTATGGATTATATTAGTGTATGGTACAACACATACAACATGACTAACAGGAATTAACGCAGAATAAAGTCATAGACAGTATTAAAAAAACCTTTGTGAGCACCAACCAAATTATACCAGTTAGTTACCTATGTGTCTCCATTAGTTAAAGAGAAATTATTGCTAGAAAACGTTCTCAACAAATGTTAGTGAAATAAGTAAAACGTACCATTCGTTTAGCGACCACAAAACAACGATGTCTTATTCTCTCATATCTACGACAGAGGCATAACATAACTGTAAACTATTGTATCATTAAATATTATCGATACACATAAACTAATGACCCACAATTATCGCCAGTTCTCGTTAGCCCCTGGTGAGGGACACATTGGCATAGCACATTATGATTAGAAACAAGCAATAAGTGTGTATTCGAAACAGTGATTTAAAAGTGAGTTATACAATTTTTGTGGTATATTTTTTCGTATTTCTTTTATTTATTTTAAACTTCTATGTCCCCAAACCACGTGTAAGTTCCGATACCTAGTAGTTAGATATATCATTACAAACATGAAGCAAGTGAAAATGTGTAAACAAACGAAAATATTCACGCTGCATTTCGCGGCTATATCTCTGACAAGACGATGATATTCCTGCCGGAGCCGCGGTGTTTGTAAGCGTGAAGGTCCCCGCGGCGGGTCGTTCGTCTTTCGCTCCGCTGTGTCCCGTCGGGAAGCCGGGATCGCTTCGACAGTCGCGATGGGAATCGAATCAATTTGTCGAGACAACATTGCGCACGTTCGATCTTCATCCCACGCCTCAGTCTTATATAACCTCGGTTCTAGCTCGGAAACGACGAACTATCATGTCAATAAGCGCGCTGCCAAATGCACTCTTGACCTACCTTATCTGTGGCACGGTTAAACGTTAAAATACATTGGGATTTGTTTTTTTAAACGAAAATACCGTGAATTAATGGTAAACTGGGATATAAAAACAATTGTTAAACCGCAGGCTAGCAACGATAGCATGTGGAACAAATATGAGGCTGGCAAGCGGCACGCGCCCCGGGCGCGTCGCACTTGCCAAATGTGCCATCCGATAGCGCCAGAACATTGTAGCAAATTTACAACCACCCTATTAGCACTAAATCTAAACATTAACCCGATTCTGGTAACCAAACTTCACGAATACTTGCGCCGAATATCGGTCACTGAGTGCGAGATAGTTTCACTCGAGACGAGCTTGTTCTGGCGAGCGTACTTGTAATTGAACCTAAGTACATCTAAATGCTAATGAAACGAACAATTAATAGGTACCTAGTTATCTTAAGAAGACTGTATTACACACCATGAAATCACTCTATATCTTTGTATGAACTTTGACCTCTAGTTTTATCTCTTTAATGACCATAAACATGACCATGTTTGAATGATATAAGATGGGGTACAAAATTATCTTAACCACAACTCTATTTTGCGTGAAACAGTAGCAGTAGTGAAGGTGGAGTACTTTATATTGTCTATAGGATAACATTTTATTAAGCTTGAGTTTCTTAAGAATTATTGGAAATCAGTCAAACCTACTCTTGAGTGCAAAAATCTGTCAATTAGTTTTGACCGATTTCAACTGTTTTAACAATTTGTAACATTTCCTTAGAAACACGATAAAGTTAGAAGGTTTTGCCTATTTTAAATACTTTTTTTTTTCAAACTGGCTTTACGGTAACACATTAACGTCAACTTCTGATGAATTACCTATACGTTGATACTGCCTCTTATATTTTATTTTAACCACTGTTTCAACTTCAGTTCTTGCAAGTTTACCCAAGATGTCCTCAAACAAGTTCATAGTGCCTCCTCCGAGGATTGTGGAGCGGGAGATAGTCAAGCCGCTGCTGTGTGGACCAGGACCCTGCGACTACTGGCCTTCCGTCGCGGCGGCTCTCAGCAAGCCTGTCCTCACACCCATCTGCGATGAGCTCTTCAACGTAAGTAGTTATTTTTTCATTATAAGACAAATTGCGGGCGCAAACCTATGATAGTATCAACATTTCTAACGGTCAAAATTTACTTCCACACGAACTTTCATCCCCTAATTAATCTCGTTAGGAACTGAACTTTATAAATCCCTTCCTCAGTGTTCACTTTTGTTTTATTAAAAACTCTTGCGCAAAATTTCATGCTTCTAGACCTATCTAGTTCAGTGAGTGTTGTCATTCAGAAGATGAATTGACTGCTCGAATGCGATACCGCGGCCCTGGAACACAAAGGGCTAAGAAGGAACATGGATGGGTTTTAGTCTGTAAAAGTCTAACACTCTCTTCCGCTCCGCCCAGAGCGGGAGGGGTCATTAAATGATTTCCCATCCGAAAAAAAAATGAATTGAAGATTTTTCCGCTGGTTGGATGTATTCTCAGCTATTGCTCAGCAATACTTCTCGGTAACTTCTATGTCGACTTTAGACTTCATAGATCTTAGAAGAAGTTTCTCTACATTCGCACCCTTGCCCTTGTAGTTCGTTTCATAGACTCCTTACTACATTCGTATGACAATTTAACTTTCGGCCAATGGAAATTACGAAAAAGGTTTGTGACGTCACCTTTCGGTGCTTACTCGAATACACGCCTGTTATGTAAAAACAAAACCTTGGTTTCTTATGTATTCAGGTGAAATTACATGAATAATAAAGTAAGGTCTCGCTCATGAGTAACAAGAAT
Organism: Xestia rhomboidea; assembly: GCA_963853795.1. Classification (NCBI taxonomy): domain Eukaryota; kingdom Metazoa; phylum Arthropoda; class Insecta; order Lepidoptera; family Noctuidae; genus Xestia; species Xestia rhomboidea. The sequence continues at coordinate 11,082,582 of OY970772.1, forward strand.
GCTGCACACCGCAATACTCCTAAGTGTTTTGAGGGGTAAACAACCTTTTTGAGTTTGTTCCCATTATATAAGGGATGGCAAACATACGGTCGACCAAGGTCAGCCCTTGTCATATCTCAAGAGTAAGCTCAAATATGAGTTGAGGTTTTCTTTTCATATATTTTGTATTCGGACTTAATGACGCCTTCTTTCGTTGAATGCCTATTTGAAATGTGATTTTGAATAAGAAGGCTTTCATATCGTTTAGATTTTGAAGTTCTTGAATAATATGTATATAATTGATCTAGATGCTTATTGAGGAACAAAAATATATTCTTATTTCATTGAAACATAATTAGCTATTTTCATTAACAACAAACTTTAAAATAATCTTTTGTTCAACTCTCTCTTTCGACATGCAGAAGAATGTAATGACTATAAAATATTATGCAATTTTGAGTACAATTTTAATACACTGTATGCTCACCATTATTTTACTCTGAAAACAACCACGTTCATTACTTTGAGTTAACGTTTATTATTTTAAACTCGGTATATGCAGCACAAAGGTTGGATGACAAATGATAACAACACAGGTAGCTGTAAATGTTAAAAATGCCATTTAATATTTAAAAATAAATCATTTAAATAAAACTTAATGGCATCACATATTTTTTTTGGGCTCGTGTGGCCAGTATCCGTGACTGTTTACCACGTAGATTTCACAAAGAAGGTATTAAGGTCTATTATTTGAGAAAAAAAAAATATAATGATGCATGCTGATGACCTGATCTTCATATTAAGAAAACAGAAAATTTTCAATTTAGCGAGTGGGAAGTCTTTTTACTAAAATTGGTTGTGTATTCTTTGTCCCAGGTTCTGGATGAAATTCGTGCTGGCTTACAGTACGTGTTTCAGACTCGCAGCAAATTGGTGTTAGCCATGAGCGGGTCTGGTCACACCGGCATGGAGGCTATAATCAGCAACCTGGTGGATAACGGGGAAACACTGCTCATCGCATCCAGGGGCATTTGGGATCAGCGCGCGTTTATGATAGCTAATAGATATGGTAATTTAGATTTTTGTGTTATCAAAAGGGTATATTTTCTTAAAGCTTTTCTAGTGGTTGCATGTGGTAAGTGCTGAGTATGTGGTCCTAGGTTCGATTTATAAGCCAGGAAGTGTGTTATTGAGTTTTCTATATGGAATTGGTCAGTAGCAGCCCGATTTCGCATAGCATGAATACCATAATCAGCCTATATAATGTACCCACTGCTGGGACACAGGCTTCTATATGAGAGGGGACGGGCTATAACCCACCATGCGGGCCCAGGTCCGGTAGATATGCTCGCCCCCGATTACATGGGACGTAAACAAAGGTGGCGAATTATGAGTTTACTATTAAGAAGGTATATACCAAGCCCTTAGTGGTGGAAACTGGCACGATGTGTTGTTACTGTTACTGTTAGCCTATGTCATCCCACTGCTGGGCAAAGGCCTCTCCCCGTGACTTCCAAATTCTTCGATCCAGGGCCAATATGGACCACTGGTCGTTGGTTTTGTCCAGCTCGTCCTGCCATCTCCTGCGAGGTCTACCGCGTCGCCTTCTGGCTGTATCAGGGCTCAGACATGGCCAGCCCAGTCCCACTTTAACTTAGCGGCTTTTTGATGTGGTGTTACTTAGTATATTTAATTCGTTGCCCCACACTTTCATAAATGACTTTCAATAACTTCCATTTCTAAATTATTCCAGGCATTAAAACAGAGGTGGTCAGTGTTCCATTTGACGCCACCTTCCGTCCTGAACAGCTGGAGCCAGAACTAAAGAGATTGCGTCCAGCTGCCCTCTTCGTCACACACGGTGACTCCTCAACCGGGACTGTGCAGAACCTTCAGGGCTTAGGTGATCTTTGCCACAAGTAAGTACTACTGATGATCTTTTGGCGCTTTGGCTCCCAAATAATATTTACAGGGTAACATTAGTAATGCCCAGACTGTTGGTTAAACATTTGTGAAAGTTTTATTGCAAAAATAAGATGACGGCGTTCCTTCGGTTTTTTGTATAATTGTGCCACTTTTCACTCCTAGCCATTTCTTATAATATTTTCAGAGCAAAACAAAGGCACGAAAACATTATCATTAACAAAAAAGTGCATACACAATAAAACAGGTAAATAATAAAGAGGAGTGTAAACTAATGATATTTTAAAAAGACTGGCAAGTTCTTATGAAAAAAAAAACGCATTAAATCATTATGAACAAATTAGTGAAAAAGAAAACATTAATGGCGTCACATAATTATTTTGGGCACGAATGGCCAGTTAGCACTGCGTTTAAAGAACAATAAGGAAAGAGGTTTTATAAATGAGATTAATAAGTAAAAATATTTTGTTTGTTTATTACGAAACAGTTACTTTTTTGTATCTAAGTCGATATTTAATTTAATTGGGTCAAAAATAGTAATCTAGCTAATATTCAGATCATGATTCGGTTAGAGACAATGAAACTTAAGTACAAAGTTCAAACAACTTCAAACATTGTCTCAATGTGAAAGGCAAAGAACTCGCCTTAAAAAACGCGACTCTGTTATTTGAACTAGCAAATAAGGGATAATAGAATCACCGACAATGCCTAGTAACCAGTCTAGAGAGAAAGGATAACTAATAGAATAGGTTCAGTAGGTGCCACGTAGTTATTGAGTTAAGTCTGGGCTTGGCCAGTCGGCGCATTTTGGATTACCAAACGAGTCACCTCGAGAGAAAACTCGTTTTACATAACTAATAATTTCAATCCGATTGCTTTTCAGGCCGATTCGATTAAACTAGTCCGATTTTAAAGGTCATATTTATTTGATTTGCAATTTGATTTTAAGACAGGAGCTTTATAGGTTTAGCACAACCGTTAGAATTAACACATGCCACCCAAATGAAGCGGTCACCAAACTTTGAGCGAAGGGTAGTTATCTATTCCTCCCATCTTTGCTCCTGTCTGTCAACTTAACGAACTGTTATAAAAACCACAACCCGGGCTTTATCCAATCTGCGCTAAGCCGTTCCTCCTGTCGACCTTTCACTTCCAAATTAAAAAGGCAGCGAACTTTAGCAGAAAAACTATTTGATTGCCCGAGGAATAAGACTGGGACACGGGAACCGAACAATTTAATTACAGTCGTTGTCTCTTTCATTCCTGATCCTGACTTGGCTTTTTACTTAGATCTAGGTCTCTTGAATACGTTCGAGTTGAAAACTCTTTAATTGCATCCTGTGAAGGAGACTGCAATTAGCATGCAGTGGAAAATACCAAATGCGGTAAAAGTTAAGATAAAAAGTTTTTCGGTGATTCAAAGAAGTACGGAAAACGAATAGTCGGTCTATTCGTTTTCCGTACTTCTTTAAGCGTTTCTCTTGACTTGAGTTATTTTCAACTTTTGTTATTCCTACCTGTAAAATGTCCTTTGAGTTTAATTTCTTTTTTTATCTTTGCAAAACTCCTTTCACAAGTTTTTGTTTCGTAATTTTCCTTCATGAATTTTCCTTCATAAAAGATTGAACCACAGCAGCCAACAGCTGAGTAATGAAAATAGTGGAGTGAGCCCTTCGCCCTACAATAGAACAGTATGAGCTGATAGAGTAAGGTTTATAATATTTTCAGGTATGGAACCTTGCTTCTGGTGGACACAGTGGTGTCTCTGGGAGGAGTTCCGTTCTTTATGGACGAATGGGGCATCGATGGTGTGTACACCTCCACCCAGAAGGTGTTCAGTGGGCCAGCTGGAATATCTCCTGTGGCATTCAGTGCACGTGCCGAGTAAGATACTTATTTCATATTTTTACTTTAATTTAAGTCAGCAATTCGTCATGTAAATCTTACAAGCACAAAATGGCTAACTTATTATTTTCTGTGAAGTGTTTAACTTGTTTATATTTCGGTTTTCTCTTAGGGCAAAAATCAAAAGCAGGAAGCGCGATCCTCCCTTCTACTTCGACATCAAGCTGTTAGCTCAACAATGGAACTGCTACGGAAACACAAGAACGTAAGTAATAGTTACTAACTTTGGATACGCTCTCCCTCTAACTTTTTTAATAAGTAACATAGGCAAGGTCTTTTGATTGGATTAAACCATGAATGAAAACTTAAAAGCACAGGTCTGAAGGCATAAAACCAACCAGCTACAATAATGAATATAGACCACTCATAGCTTATTAGATTGTGGTTCCAATACAAGTTTCCCAATTCTTGTTGCTTCGAAATTATCAATACTGAATATGCCAAGTGACAAGATAAAATTTCAAGATTTTACAACGAAACACTCATTCTAACATATATCTCCAGATACCACCACACTTTGAGTCCCCCACTCTTCTGGGCCCTCCGGTGTTGCCTCCAGGAGATCATCAAGGAAACCCTGCCCGCCTCCTGGGCCCGCCACGCCGCCACCACAGCTCGCTTCCACAAGCGCCTTCGGGAGTATACTTTCGAGTTCTTGATCCCGAAGCCAGAAGACCGTCTGGCTACCGTCACGACTGTGAAGCTGCCTAAAGGATATGATTACGTTGAGTTTGTGAAATATATGAGAGCGAAGTAAGTACCTACCTAGCACTTGGTTTAAAGATCAATTCACACATATAAGCACTGCTGCATGGGATTGCAAACTCATCTCTTCGACTCATCGTCAATGGAGCCGACGCGATGCTGTTACGATACCTACATAAAAGAGTGCGATGCAGTATGCAGTTTAATAGAAATAAATCCTGAATGAGTCGAGTTGAGGCGATGATACTGACCCCGTGCAATGCTTATTCTATCATGTGCTTATGATACCTTGTGAGGTAAAACTTTACGCGTCTCGGCGATAGTGTTCAGTCACCATTATAGTAGGTTTTACCTGCTGAATGTTCAATTATGAAACCATTCTGCTGAGGCTAATAAATAATAACTATGTTTTTCTGACCTGACACCCTTGGCACAAGCGTAACAAACCTCTTTTATCTTATCTGTGAGCGTAACGACTTTATAGAAACAACAATCCGTTAAGCAGATAATTATAAATACCTATCTTCTACCTACGTAATTATCAAAATAATCCAATAATAATTTTAGATTACCTGCAAACATTGATTGTAGAGTAAAATCAAGCAAGTCAGTGTTTTTAAATAGATTTTTATTTATAGGAATTAATAAGGAAGAACTTTATCGAATGTCCAAAACTGATAAAGTGATAGCGTGGCATGCATGACTGATACATAGCAATATCGTAATCAATAAATTAGGATTATTGTTCCTATAATTTAATCTAGAAGTATGAATTTAAAGCTGTTTGCCTGTTAAGAGAGAGTTTTTCAGTAGCATGAAAACTCGATGGATAAGTGGGTAGGGCTTGATGAGAAAACGCCCCCAAACCACATACTAAAAGTTTCAGAAAGGAGCCCTGTGGGGTGCTTTCAGTTTAAAAAAGGACAAAAAATAACAATGAAATGTTCACCGACCTTGGTTTTCATCTCATCCTACGGGGCCTTTACAAAAAATACATAAACAGGCTAATCTGATCTGATCTGTACCTAGATAGTGTATACTTAAAGTACTTACGGGATGATATCCGTGATTTTCCTTAGTTACTATTAGCTCCTGATATTTCGACGCTGTTGCAAGCATCATGATCGCGGGAATACTGTACCTCTTCAGTCGAAATATCGGGAGCTCATAGTAACTAAGGAAAATCACGGATATCATCACCGTAAGTACTCTAAGTGAAGTGAAATACCGTGAAAGTCTAAAACAGTGCATTAGATAGTGTATGTTTTACTAAATCTAACTAACTAGGTACATTTCAATATGGGACCTAGACTAAATAGGTGCACTATACGCACACTTTACCCTTCGCGGATTGCAGACGCGATGTTATTTACGTTAAAAATTATAAATTAATCCATGTTAACTTCAACAGGCACAATATCCTGATATTCGCTGGTCTAGGCCCAACAGTGGGCAAGGCTCTGCGCATCGGCATCATGGGCGTCAACTCCACGATACAGGTCGCTGACTCGGTGGCCGAAGCCATGGCTGACACTTTACGGGCACTCAAAAAGTCTTCACTTTAATAGAATTTGTGAAATTTTTTTATGCTTTGTCTTTATTCACTACTATACTTCCACAGTTATAAGGAAATAACTTATTTGTTTTCCACTAGGTTAAGCTAATGTAAGCTAATGTATCACTCAGACGGCTAATTTAATGCAATGGCTAATTAATAGACTTACATATATATTTTTATTATGCTAATCATAGTTTTTGTGCAAATCTAATGTTTTAATAAACAGACCCCTTGAGAACTTTTTTAGTGGTAAGGTTCATGTTTGTGCACGCCATTTTGAAGATAATGTTCATCAATGAAGATAATGTAACCCTTGAAAAATATATAGTTGATAAAAGATAGGTACTACCTCCCTCTTCCAGTAATGTTTCACATAGACTAAATTGTTAAAACATGGGAAAATTTAAAGACATATTTGTTCACAGGTCATTTATTTCATATCAATGTATGACGGTTTACAGACTATTGACTGGATGCACCTAGACAACCCAAATTATGTGTTATTATACCACAAATAAATTAATTTCTCAAAGAAGTTAACATTTTCGAATTCAATCTAAAGAGTTCCAAATAAAAATAAAATGAATATCATCCCGTTATAATACCATTACATCGGTATTGAATGCAGTGATTTATTAAATAGAAAAACAATGCAATACAAGCGAGTTCATAGTATTCTTTATGGCTATTAGTTATGTTATTCGCAAGCCATAGGTGACTACTTTTCTATTGTTAGATTATACAAAAAATATATTAGAACCAAGATAACTCTTGTGCTTACTCGAGTGATATTCTCGTAATGTCAAATAAAAATAAAATAATAGCCAATGTAACATTAAAATAATACACCATCTCCTCAAAAATTTTGACTGGACTAGAACCCACAACGAAATGTGAAAAAAAATAATTTACAAGATATTTTTGGCAAATGGACTCTCTCAAAACAAAATCAAATTGCTAAAACGTGCTGTTACGGCACTATATTACCTCCAGCTGGCCTACCATGATGTCTTAGAGCAGAACTGTTTTAATCTTATTCCAGTGTGGAAAAGAGATAGCGCAAGACACTCCGTATAGCGCTGTCAGCTTCCCACACTGGAATGACAATAAAACAATAATGCTATAAGACGTCATGGTAACCACACAGGTCTCATCTTCACGTGATGTAAAAACTGTAGCGCGTTTATTCCAATATCAATTTGAAGAAAGCCGCCTTCAAGCGCCCGCGCATCATTTGTAAAAGGCGTCTCATTCCCTAACACATGAACGAACCTACTAAACGCTAACGTTTTTACACCAAGTGGCTATGAGGCCTCGGACACAACTTAAGTAATAAATTCCTATCATAATCAGTATTGAAAACAGACGTATCGCTAGCTACATGGCATTCATATCCATCACATCGAAACATTTGGACTAGCTTCCTTAATTACGTAACTAAATCGTTAACCTAGTAATTAAACAAAACTAGTCACGAAATTTGCGTAAACTACACCTTATCTATATTGATTTATATCGGTACAATACATTATAGGTATCTGCGTATACAGTACATATTGAAATGTAGACTCTAGAATCGTATTAATATTTACAAAATTTTATTTAGGCAAACATAAGTAGGTATAAGTATTAAAACTTCATATTTCCACAAGTATCATAATATGTCACTCAAACAGTGATTATTGTCCCTAAAAGCATGCGTTGATGCACAAACCACTGGGATCACAGTTAATTATTATGTTATAATATCTTGAAGCAACATCAATTGCAATATATCGATTGTTATCGTCTATAAAATAACATTAAATAGCTCCTCTCCTGTTCACTACAACTAGATAAAATAACGCAGGTAATAGAAGTTACCGATCATTATGTGTAATGACACTCGTGTGGTATTAAATATAGATATACAAAACTAAAAGCAAATGCACAAACAAGGCGACCAATAAGATAGCATTTGTGATGGTTCATACATGATTACCTAAACGTGCGGTTATCCCGTATCATATACAATAGAGACGTAAATAAATATGCACATAAGTAGTATTATAATTTATATTTACATTTAAGAAAATATGGCACATCTGTTATCGACCGCACTCGCAATCCTTGTCTAACGACTGAGCGATCGAGCCCTACCACTAAAATAATACGAATCAGTATCGGATCATGTAATGCGCCTAAATTTCGGGTTACCATAATACCAATTAAAATACCGGTGGGTAAGTAAATATTCAACGCCGTTAAAATAATACACAGTAAAGCTACCGTCCGTCGTCGATCGACTCCGAGCCTCGCGCGGCCGACCGTCTACCGCCTGCGCACGAGTCGCGCCCGCACGCCACACCGCCGCACCGCCTCACCGCGACACTATCTATCACTCCGGTGATGACCATAACCTCCAATTGGCCAAGCCTCGTATTTTTTTAATTATACAACTGAATTCATTAACTCTAGTTTCGTCGGGCACCCAAAAGAGAAAATATAATTCTGTACATTTGATACTCGTGCAAACAAGAAACAAGAGTCGCGTCTTGTGCCGCACTGAAACTTTCAGTCAGCGTGTCGTGTCGCAACGCAGTCGTTCGGTCCGGTGCCGGCGCGCCACCGCTGACGCAATCTAAAACTAGAGACACGTTCGAATCGCACGAGTACATAAAAATATGTCAGTCTATAGAGCTACGCGCTCACTCACTTAGCCTACGAGCAGTCTGGGGTATAGACGGGGTGGTCGGGCGCAGTAATACTGTGTCCGGGGAGGGGCGGGGCGCGCTCAGCTGGGCGGCGGCGGCGCGGGCCGCTCCGTGCGCGGCGCGCGCTGCCGCCGGTGTCGCGTGCACGCGCAGCACGCGTCCACGCGCCGCCGCCGTGCGCACGCCGCGCGCCCGCAGCGCTTGCGGACACACGTCACTTCCCCATCCTGGAATAGAAACGAAAAATACATTAAATCCAAAGATTAATTTTTCATGTGGCCCTCTGGAGTTTAAACCTGACTTAAACGAGAGAAAGTCAAATTACTCATTGTCTTTTGTTTTATCATGACACTGGCGTGTGTAGATTCTTATAAAAGTAAATTTTTCTCTGTACTAGTATCATAAGTTGCATTCACCTTGCACCGACAGGTGACGCAGCGCTGCTCTCCGTGCGAGTGGATGGACGGGTGCACCTCCTTGCCGTTGGGCAGCGGCCCGTCGGGGAACTTGCAGCCGCCCTCCGCCAGGATCTCCTCGGCGGTGCGCGGCGCTCCCTGGTCTTTTGGAGTTTCTTCGTCTGGTTTCTTCGCTTTTACCTGAAGTTTATGAACATAAATCGTGAGCAACTGCGGTAATCTTTGCAGAATTGCAAGTAGCAACTGTGACCTGAATCACGTTAAATTACTTGCAATTTGGCAGGTCTATGTTCAGCAGTAGGTAATCTTTTACAAGCTGAAGATGTTGTTATGAACAGTTATCGTGAACAAAGCCCTCGAGTATGTCCAAAATAAGTTCCATTCTCACCTCTGGACATAGACGACAGCAGGCCTTCTTATCCGGCCTATACGCCTCCTTCTCGCTGCATTTCAACGGCGGACACTTCACCCTGGGGCATTGGATCTGCCGGGTGGCGAAGTTACAGGTGCAGATGGCGCACGTGTCGTACCCGCCGGGTACCAGGTACGGGTGCCACGACGAGCCCGGTGCGTAGCTCTGTCCAGCGAGGACGCAGCTGCCGTTCTCTGACCATACTGCCGTCGTCGAGTCTGGAACAGAAAATGATGTCTATGTAGTAGATGTTTTGGAAGGACAAGATTGTACCCGGAAATGCCGATGGTGTGAAAATGTAATCAGAACTTTATTGTCTGCTGAATTAGGTTGCCATATTCCCATATTGATCTACTTTAAATCGTACTTCTAATTTAAGACCAACTGCAAATTTGACTTGACACAAGTTAGTATGTTCAGTTCAATCAGTTAGGCAAGATAGAGAAAAGTTATAATAAGCTCATACTCACTGGTACAGATAGGGCAGCACTGTCCTGGCGGCTTGATTGTGGGCACGAGACAGTTGACAAGCGGGCACTGGACCGCCTCGCACTTCGGGACACCCAGCACGCACCAGCATTTTGAACAAGTCTGCAATCATTGAACAACACTTTAAAATTTCAAACACTCACGAAACGTACTAAGTTTGTCATTAATGCATCATACATACGGGTTCGGTAAATTGCACCCTAGCGGTTGTAAGTTGAACCTACTTTTATTATTTTAACTTTTATTACTACTTGAACCTACTGGTTTGAGCTTAGTTGGTGACGGTAACATAAGCCCATATCATCTAACGGCCATTTTCAATAACTTACTAGCTGGTATCGGTAGTTTGCTATCAATGTCTGTTTGATTTTTCTATGAATCAAGTGACAGGTAGGTGACACGGATAGGATATTCTTTGTTTATAGAAACACCGATAGCTACGGAAAAAGGCACATTAACCAACAGTTATACGTAAGTAAGTTTTAGTAAACGGCCCTAAGAAGAAGAATATATTGTCATTCTTAGAAAATGAATGGATATACCAACGTTTCCCATGGCTTTGAACAGCGCTAAATTCACTTGACCAAATTACCAAGGTTCAAGATACCGAAGCTCGTTACAAAAGTATTATTCTTACCTCAGTATCCGTCCAAGTCTCTCCAAGCTTGTAGAACTTATCTCTCTGCGTACAATAGTTGACGTTGAGGCGGAACAGCGAGTAGTCTGTGATCGGGTCCTCGAGTGGTCCTGGAGTATACTTGGCACTGAGCTCGTTGTCCGACGTCCCTGGAACCGCTGGCAAGCACGAAGGTGGCACGCTTATCTGAAACCATAGACAAAGCTTGTTCAGTCCTAGCCTAGAAGTTGTAAGCTTACAAGAAGCCATTGTTAATATTTTATCCACTCACCAAATAATTTTCCAATCTATTGCAGCACAAACAAATTGATAGTTAAATTAAATATAGGCTAAGTCTTATCTTAATTATAAAGGGAATTAAGTTTTTTTTTCTAATTAGAACAGGTTTTGCTTATCTCTGCTGTTGAGTTTTGGTTTTATACATTCGTGTTTTTTAACGATATTATTAATCTAATGAACAAACTCCTAACAACATAAGGAGCTCGATGACCAGTCATTTTTCCAAGACCGATATCTTGAAGCTTGTCAAAAAGCCTATGCTCAGGGCCTGGCTACTGTAAAACATACCATCCACACCATAACCTTAGGCTCAAAATAGTTTGACTCACCTGTGGTACTCGCATGCGCAGGATAACAGTGACATTGTCGTGCGCGCGCAGCTCCAGATACGAGGCTCCTACATGCAGCGCGACCAGCTCAGCAGCAGTGGGTTCCAGCACCCACCCCTCTTCTCCCCCCAGCTCTCTTGCCCCGCCCTCGGTGCCTGCGTGGGACTCCAGCCACCAAGATGACCAGGAGCGAGCATTACCGCCCGTTACCACCGTCTGAAATAAAAGCAATCAATTATTTGACGACAACTTAACTTTGCATTAAATCAGACAGGAAAAGCCTCGAACAGGTTAAGTTGTAAGAGCAAAAACCATAAGTTCTTTACGACACATCTTTCCTTCGGGAACCGGGTGTAAAGACTTCGTTTATTTGACCGACTGAAACAATCAAAGCTATAGCCAATTGAAGGACTTACCTCATAATACAATCCACACAGCGAATCAACGGACAGCCAAGCCAGACCCGCCATGTTGGCAGGTAGCCGGACTTGTCCCGTTTTTCGCAGCAGTGCGGGACCGGACCCCGCGGCATCCGGCAGCATGCGAGATGTCAAGCGTCCATGGAGGATTGGCGGACCTGGAAAGGTAGAATTTTTTTTTGTAAAAGTGAACAATGAATATGAACTCATAATCTGCTAGCCGAACATATCTTATTTTGAAGTCATGTGTAAAGGCTACATTGCAACATGGTCCACTTATACACATGTGAATTTTAAACATGATTATCTACATCTACACTAATATTATAAAGAGGAAAGATTTGAATTTTTGTGTTTGTGTATGTTTGTAATGAATAAACTCAAAAACTCCTGCGCCGATTTCAAAAATTCTTTCACCATTAGAAAGCCACGTCTTTACTGAGTAACATAGGTTATATTTTATCCCCGTACTTCCACGGAAACGGGAACTACGCGGGTGAAACCGCGTGACGTCCGCTAGTATAATATAATATCGCTGGACATTACACACAGCGCCATCTAGTGCTAGACTAAGCAACGAGGCTTGTGTCGTGGACACCAGATAGTTGATCTACATAGATACTTATTGTTTGTAAATACATACTTATTATATTTAAACATCCATGACTCGAAAATAAATGTCCATACTCATCACACAAATATTTGCTCCTACCGGGATTCGAACCCGGGACCCTAAGAACGTAAGGCAGCCTCACTACCGCTGTGCCATTCGGGTCGTCGAATTATAAGGCGGCAATTGACAAATTACGCTCTCGTAAGGGGTAGAGTGGTTCTAATTGAAAGAAGTCCAGTCAATACCAAATCAATTAAATCTCAACTATAGACAAAGGCAATAATGGAACTCCTCCTCAAAAGCCGTCAGTCTTAATCTCCTTAATAGTTTTGTATCCAGCACAAATCTCTGTACCAACGTCGTTAATTCAGACTATTTGCTTAACAAAGCTGGGGCAGATCTTAATAGGAACAAACTCGATCAGGCATGCATATCAATTGAGTGCCCGACAAAGTACAGCGCAAAATTCATTTTAATTATCCCGTCTTTTGTTTATCTTACATGTACTATCGAGGACACTCCCGCCTGATCACCACTAAGCTTATTTTTGCTTGCACTTAAAACATAGAAACGCTCTCTATCCCCGCCCCGTTGGCTTTATAATAAATAATTAATGAAAAAATACCGATCGGCGACACATGCCAAACGAGAGTTATTGTTATTTTGCGCGCCAAAGTTGACGCTTTCCTAATAGGCCTAAAGTTTAAGGTGGAGTGGCTCGGCGCCTCCGCATGATTTAAGCGAAAAAATTTTTAACTGATCAGGCGGAAAAGACCACGACTGTACGTGACCCTTTTCGTTAAAAATCATAATGTCATTCTATGTAGTTAACATAAAATGACATCATGATTTTGGTCCGCGAAGGGTTGGCAGAGGTCCAAGCGCAGTTAGGTAGGTTTTAGTCTTTAGATCTCATGTATTAGGATGGGTAGACATCAGTCTCCAGGCTGTAACTGGGAAACTCCTAATTGAAAAACCCAAAAGCGCTTTTCTTAATTTTGGGGTCCAACTCTGCCAACGCCTGCAATCATTGACTTTCGGTCAAGATGCTATTGCTCACGAGAATATTTTCGGCGTCTCGTCTTGAGAATATTTTCTGGTCATCAAAATCTGTTGTGTAATAAAATAATAATAAATAAATTTTTTATTAAAAAAATATAAGGTAAATGTTTACAGTCTTTCTTAAATCTATCTCAAGTTCACCCATGCTTTGAGCCTGAACTAGGTAATCCTGTGTTTCAGGCGATTTGAGGTAACATTAATTGATTAAATAATCATAATATGTCATATTAATAATATTGGTAACAATGTAAAAGGTACATAATTTTTTTACTATTTTAACTAATAAACATGTACGAGCTGTAAAATAAGTAGGAAGCCTTACCGGTATCAGCGCTGATATGCACAGCGAGCTGTTCCTCATACAAAGGCTGGAAGATCCTGGCGCTTGGTCTGGCCAGCACTCCGATTCGGGTGTCCAGTATCTCCACCTGAGAGTGGCGCTTGCCCTGCTCCTCCACCAACGTGATCTTGGGATCTGTTATACCCAAATTGTCAACCTGAAGAGGAGACAAATCAATTATAGCTAGTTTGTTTGTTCTGCGTGTTACGAAGGGGAAATATCCGTGAAAGAGTGGATATACAAGAAAGGAAAGAAAACCGATGGGGTGCCGAACTGAACTGAACGAAACCGAAGGAAGGTTTTCTTGCCAGTAGTTCGGCATCAGCCCACATAGAATCATGTTCGGGTCGGCTCGGCATAATTCGGGCTAATCTGATTATCGCTATTCGATTTTGCCGCTCGGCAGTACCGACACATGCCGAAACAAACAAGTCTGCAGCTTTATCCTGGTCTGAGGATACGTAGAGTTTAAAAAATATAATTATGATTTCATCCGCTTCTCTTTAAAATAAATCTTCCCTAATGAGAAGTAACCTAATCCAAATAAAATTAAAGAAACCATTAACACTTGTGTCCAATACAAATCTAATAAATTGTGCCTCTTAACGACCTCAAGTAACCTATTAAGGAGCCTCTTTAAGCAATTTGGTTTTAAATGATAAATATCATCGGAATCATTTAAATTCCTTTAATTTAAACGAGTTAAGCCATTGGAATAATGACATATTTTTTAATTAAAAGATAATATTGAGTGGAAAAAACGATCGGATGGCGCTAATCTGAGAGTTAAAGAATAGCCTAGAACGTGTCAACATCCACTCTTAATTACTTTATGACACACGGTGGCGCTTACACAAGTCGTAAAGGTTTCTCTAAGAGATGAGCGTTGAATTCACAATCATTCATTACATTATCACTGCCTATATAGCTACCGTCTTGTATTCTGTTGTAATTAGCAGTAGTTTATTCGCATGGGTCCTCCGACTTTCATTGAATGGTAGTTGGTGAACGGAATCTTTGAGATGATCAGGGTGAATTCAAGTTATCGTATTCCTCTATAATTGATTTAAGTTATAAATGAATCTGTTGATTATATTTACCTGTATATCATAGACGAGCGATCCCTCTTTGTCGATGTAAAGCATGGCAAGTCCTTCAGGTGCCGGCGTGGCTGACAGCCTCTCGGAGACAAGCGGTGCGTTGTACACTTCACAGGCGGCCTTCTGTCTCACAGTGCCCACAATCCTCCTCTCAGGAGTTCCAACAGCCTCCACAGTGAGGAGCAACCGGCCTCTTGCTAGAGACCTCAGTTCTGCGGCCGACACTGGAGTTGACACCTCCAGGACATTGAAGTCATAATGGGGTTTGCTTACCCTCTGCACCTGGAAACACACATTAATTTACCTAAGACCTGAACCCATTATTGTTACTCTTAAAAACAATTCGATTATTTTAAGGTAAACAACTTTTTAACTGCACTAATTTCCCGAAAATAATTAACGAAATTCTTGAGAAAAAGATATGCAAAAGTGAACACATACAGTATTTCATGAGCTCTTAATACGTTGGACTTAATTTACGTTTATTGGTAGTAATTAGCCACTTAAGAACCTCATTAACAGAAGTCATCTGAATCGCTTCGTGTTTCAATTTGGTTACATCGCGAGATACTTACTAAAGTAGGTCTTTATTTTACAATAATAAGTATAGAATTTTATATGAATATACCTGATCAATGATGGTCTGATTTTTTTCCGGAAGTGTGAGTATCACTCTGACGAGATGCGATGTGACAGCAGTTTTGGGGAAAACTCCATTGAAGACCAGAGCCAGGTAGAGGCTGGGCGTGGCTCCGGCGACCGCCGTGATGACGGCAGTGCCGCCCCACCAGCCGTCCTCGTACTCCATCGTGGAGTAGTCACGACAGGCACCCTCACCGATAGAAGTAGGAGGGTGTTCCGGCTCCAAGAGTGTCGTGAACATCTCTTGTGATAAAGCTGGATACCTAAAAAATAAAGTTTCTGTACTATATTTCCGATCTTAGCACTTGTTTAGGAAAAGTCTCGTCCGTCATAGTGAAAATTTCTTGCGCCATTTTCACCGAAACTGTAATAATTACATTTGCAGAAGTAAACTACCGATAAAATTATTGTTTTCCTTAACTTTTTTCTCAGTAAGATTAATTATTTTTAAAGCAGGTCAAAATAATTACCGTTCGTTTTCCAAGAAGTAGTCTAATCTCGCCTACTATTTTCAAAACATCAACAGTGTGTGCTCAATGCACTGGACTCTATCATAGATATCTTGATAGCGTTAAAGCAATTAATAGTACGAATCAATTGAGTGTCCACTAACAGCATTACGGCCTGTTATAAAACATGTGGGTCTAGGTTTTTTCCCAGAATGAATTCTAATGCAGAACCTAAAGTTTTCCGTCGTTAATCACGCGGTTAATTAAATTTATAATCCAAGGCGAACAGTACCACCATTCATAGATTCCCGGGAATAATTACTGCAGTAATATTTATTACTCCGATTTGATAGGCTGTTGGAGATTACTAATATCAATCAAGGCGGCGGCAAGTACAAAGTTGGTGTTCATTTAAAATTCCTATTCCTTACCTACCTGTCGATTCTGCCGCTGAGTGCACCATCGATGGAGTTGTTCCGCGCGTCGCCCCACAGCAGCGCCACGTGCAGCTCGCCGTCGCGTAGTAGCATCTTGTACTGGCGCGGCACTCGGCGCCAGACGCCACACAGCTGTAAACAACACAAATTCTTACGTTTACGGCCCATTACAAGTGTTTAATGAGTGTTTACTTCAATATTTCATAGAATCAGTCGATGTAGCACAAGCAATCACTTTAATTATACCTTATCAGTTTTGTCTTCATACGTTGCGTGAATCCCAGGTATTTTCTTGAGCGACTGTTCGAGTAGCACTCGCCCTTCCCTGTCGAGGAAGGCGACAGCTCGTGGCTGGTTCTGCATGGAGGGGCTGAGCAGCAAGGACCAGTAGAGGTGGCGCCTGCGGAACGTGAAGCGCGCGGTGGCCACCCCCGGAGCCACCGGCACCCCTGACATGTCATCCCGGCGCACGCACAGCGGAGACCGGCCAGTCAGAAACGATGCGAAATCTAGAAGATGGAGTGTGTTTACATATGTATCACACACATAAAAAGACATTCAGAGAACATGTTTTAAGTTTTTTTATGAAAAACTTACATTTCATGTTTTTTTCGTCTTCTTCAGTCGTAATGACAACTGGACTATCTTCTTGGACGATATCGGGAGCTGAAACAAGGAAATGAATTTCCTTAATTACATAATAATCAGAAGTTTACAGGTTTTCTCTGGTGAACGATTTTTTAGTTGCTACGGTTAAGCCTGGAGGCAGGAAAAATGTAGCCTATCGTAAGCTTAGACAATGATGACCACTTTAATGAAATGCAATAAGGCACTAAAATACTATGGCCGATATCAATTTGATAATATTACTTTCCAAGTAAACGGTGAAAGGTGCTTAAGTATTCTATAAAGTGGTACGTAAGTATTCTATAAACGGAGATGTAGACTTGCAAAAACAAACAAAATTTGCATTTATAGGTGCAATAACTGCGTGAAATCTAGACGGAAGGAAATTATAAGTTTAAGTAAAAAATAATGTTTCCCCGTTAGTAATGGGTATACTTTCTCCTGTGACGGTGGTTCATAAAGTCGTGTACAGTTGGATCAATTGAAGTCGAGTGCGTCGGCGTCGCGGAGCCTGATCGCCTGTTCGCAAGACCCCCCGACCCTTCCATTCGGGTTGATTGGATCAAATGTTATTCAATCGTAACAGGATCGGCGCGGGCGTCTAGACGGCGACGGTAGAATTTGCGTTTTGCATAGCTTTCTTGTTGGGTCTGCTATAGACAGAAATAGAGGGAGCACTGACATTTCGAGCGACACTTTGATTGGTACCCGATTTGTCGATGTACGCTCGTTAAATGCTCGTAAACCCAAATGCATCGGTTGCGTATTGTATTAATATATTTATTGTGTTGCCCTAACTAGAACTGAGTGCATACATTACGCGTTATTATTAACAAGTTTGGTTTAATGTGATGTAAGTCCTGATTTAAAGCTTTGAGTGTTCCCGAGACTTGTAACTTTCAAGTAACTGAGGTAATAAGTTATTCAGTAAACTAGTGCGTGCCTAAGGCTGGAACTACTAAACTTGCTGCATAGGTATTGGCCTTAGTCAAAGTGCTTCTCTTGTTTTTCTTTTTCAGCATCATATAGGAGTTTGCGGCTTATTAGATAGCGTAGGTTGATCGATCATAATCTAGCAACGCACTAGTTGGTTTCAACGTAATATACTATGTGACATTTTTGTAACAGTGAGAATTGTTTCCGTTGTTCTAGTTCTTTAAAAGAAGCCTATTAAGTCCGCGAAAAATGCAGTCAGACATTATAACAATTTTTCAGGTTTCAGCATTATATAATGGGACTAAAAAATAACCCCAAATGCTTCAGTTACGTAAAGCGTGCGTACAAGATGATTAGTTGATGATTAGTTGAAGGGGTTGTCTTAATTCCATAAGAGCAGACCTATTTACGACTAGGCATAAGTTTGAAAAAACACTAAATCAATCATAAAAGGTCACCGACTTCTGACGCAAAAGTTATTTTTCACTTTTTAGTGTTTTCTTTTTTTGTTTGTTTTTTTCTTGAAGTCGGTGTTATTTTTTGTTGTTCACATGTGCTTACCCCTTCACAGCGTACCGGCGTGATGTTATGTTATGAACTGGTGCAAACGATAGACAGACATGAGATTTCAGCAAACCTAGTCCATTTACTATCGTTCATTGAGGAGTTCCGTTGCCTATCTCCGAAGTTCTTCATCAGATCTTCACCAAATTGAAATGGGAGCACTCCAAGAAACTACTCTTTCGAAAACTACCCAAATCACTTCAAGTGTGCCTATAAAATTTGAAGAGTTCTCTCTATTACTCCAGGATCCCATCATCAGATCCTGACTTGATGATCATGGGACCATCTGGGAAGTACCCTTTCAAACAAAAAAACAATAATCCAAATTGGTCCAGCCATCTTCGAGTAATCGAGGAACATACATAATAAAAAAAAAGGTTCCGACGAATTGAGAACCTCCTCCTTTTTGAAGTCGGTTAAAAAACTAATTCATATCTGAAAATAAGAAATCTGACTTACTGTGTCAATTAACAAAATATGATTTTAAAATTATCCGTATTTCCTTTGTTACACAACTTTCGCATACCTATCCATGCAATGGAGCAGGTTTTCCGGAGTAATCTTAGCGGAAATGCAAAAATCGCAGTTGAGTTGTTTATGTTTATGTCAGTCGTGTACTTATTAGCCAATGAATTGATACAGGTTTAATTATTGATACCTACCCAACAAGTATCAATAAATAATTCAAAATTAATAAGCACCCGCATTAACATAATGCACAATACCAATATAATAACTATGGACTCAAACACTTTACATTTTCCAATATTTTTCCATTAATTTTAAATGTCAATTTTCAATAACTACCTGTCTTTAGAAGTAATTACTTTAATAGAATAAGTGCTCCTAGTCTTAATAAACATGTAAATGTCACATTGTAATATAATATCTATAATGGCATAATTATATTGCAGCTTGTCGATATCTGTGTTTAAGCGCATTAGTTATAGATGTATATGTAATACGTGGCGCGAGTTAGACTAATAAATCGTGTTATCTGATCATTGGTAGTGGACAGGGGAATGACATGATAAACAAGTATATACTGTCCAGTAAACATTGTGATGAGGGGACCTGTTTACGCGACTACGTATACACGAAGTATACGCGGCCAGATTGTGATCTGGCACGCTCCGGCGCCGTTCATAATTCACTCTGTAAATTCATTACATATCCGAGACAGCCCTAAATTTATTTGCAAATGGCGCCAAGGCGGCGATGAGTAGCTCTAGGATATTTGCAAGCACAACAAAGAGTAGCGCGCACGGAGAGATGGCGGCGAGGGAATGTGCCGCTGATACCCAGGGCTGACGACACCTTGCTCGTATACAGTTGATATTATGTACTGATTGATACTCGTTACTTGCTCCTCCATTAACGTCACACGTTACAAAACTGGACTCTACGTCCCACAAGATAAATGCGTAGTTTATTTTCTACTTTAAATTCATCATCCCAAAGTGAGTTACAACCCGTACTGTGCAATGTTTCTGTCTAAATGTAGATCATAAACTTATTCTGTATAACGCAATATGTACCAAATTGTATTAAAAGCTGTCCCAGTGTTTGTGTAATCGATTAACAAACATTCCACTTTGGTATTTATACTATTAGTTAGAATATTACCAACGTGTTATATCTGAGCATGGAGTATGAATAAATGCAGTAAAATGTGGTGCCGGCCATTAAAATGCATTAACAGTGACAAATACCAGTGCTAGCGGCATAGTAGGACAACCGTCGACGTTTCTGTCTATTATTGTTTATTTGCTCATACATAATATCTTGTGTTTCTGGTGCCTACAAGTCAGGGTTTCTTGATTTTTTTTTTGTTAACATCACGCAAGTAAGAAGGCTCCTACTGTCCCTGATGTACCGTCATTCACAATTCTACTGCTCTTCGGGTCAGTTGGTATCTGGTGCTAGTGTATATTTAGTTCCGTAATGGACAGACTTTTCCTGTAAATCTCCTCATTGATCTAGTGAACTTGAATAATAATGCTGCGGTACAAGAATGCGGCTCGTGGCCAGCCCTAGTAGAGAGTGTGCGATCGTCGTCGGACACCTTTGACTCGGCCAAGCTTGGCTCACTCGTCGCGCCTGTGCCCGTATGAATATTTATGCGCTTGCATAGCGCACACTGGCGGCTCAGCGAGACAGCGCGGACAGAGCGACACGTAGCGTTTCAACCGATACCTCTCATTAATGTCGTTTAGCGTAAATTTAAACTTTTAAAAGCAACCTCGAAGGCGCGACGTGCCGCGACTAGAGCCGTGATCGCTTCATTTCTAGTCTGGTCGCGGCCTATCGTTTAGTCTTCTGCGTCGCGACGAGTTTTCCAATAGCGTGATGTAAGCCGGCGCCGCCGAGCCGCCGCCGCCAGCGACCCGCGCCGCTTGCCGTGCACAGAAGCGCACGTCGCCACTAAATCGGTTCAAAGGCGCCAGATATAAAACTCATTCGATGTCATATCACACAAACGATTGAAATTGTGCGACGGCTGCCAGATATCAGAACCGGCCGGCCCGCAACAGACTTACTGCTACATGACTATCTGTCATTAATGAAGACGTATTCTAACAAGCTTAGAGGTGATCACAAAAATCTTTTATATTTTTGATGTGCGATACATCACTCGTTAGACCGACTTAAATTTTTTATGATGTCTAGGATAAAAATGCTTTGAAATAAATGAGATTTTTGAACATCGTAATTTTAAGAAGAAATTTGTACAATGATAATGCAGAAATAATGATGAAGTGTCGAGGCGCCGCGTTATGGCGTAACTAGCCGGGTTCTGTCACCAGCAGACGGATCAGTGCTGACAACCCGGCACGGCGGATAGGTCTGTGCAGCCTGTTCAAACAAGGATTGTACAATCAATCGTGTCTATATTAGACGTCTTGAGACAACTCTGTGTTTCGTACTTCCTAAGTAAGCGCCGTGCATATTTATGTGACGTTTTTAAGAGCGGATTAGATAAATTATACAAATGCTTTGCATACGCTAGAGTAATTCGGTTTCTACCGAACACATAGGTATCAAATGTCCGCAAAACGATTTGTACACGGGAGAATCATTCATCAAAATCAATCGATCTATCGAATGCGACGGCATTTTAAATACACTGACCTGCAAAAATAAGTACTATACTTTTAAAATTTCAATTTTTCCTAAACTATGGAAGTTAGAGATTTAAAATAAAAAAACCTTATAAACCAATTTTTATCAGCTTTCTTTGAAACTATAGACAAAATTAAACAAATTTTCGAGTCCTTTTTGTTTCGAAGGTATATCTTGTGTACTTAAAAAGTTATTGTAATTTTAAAAGTGTGATACTTATTTTTGCAGGCCAGTTTATTTACAAGTTACATGAACGTAGCATTGAACGTTCAGGCGCGTCCACACATACCTTGACCTCGACTACACTGAAAAACTTCATTTACCGTGTGGGGTCGCGCCGCTCGCCGTCGGAACTATTCTGAACAAAGTGACGACGCGTCTAGTGACGTCACGCACGACGCTTCACTGAAAACACCGTCGCTCATGTCATCTCGACATCTAAACCACGTACCTGTCACTACTTGTTGTAACTATGCCAGAAACTTTATTCTACATTATTTTCCCCGACAACATCGCACTGATTCATATCGGGACATTAATCTAGTAGAATCAATACTACTTCTCAATCTTACGCTAAGTACTCGACCTTATTAACCATTAACCTAAATGTTTGTCACACAAGCTCATAGATAACATTGATATATCGCGTCACGCATGCCATTGTTACAACTTCTACATGCGCGATTCTCTTATCAATAGTTTTACGAAGATATCTAATGCGAATAAAAACACCGCCGCTAATTGAATTATATTAATTATTTATTTATTCATTTTCAATCTTACCTTAATTCTCAAAGCTAGTGATATTATTGGCTTCAAATAGTATTACATAAAAGTAAGACAGCAGGAGGGTGATTGAAAAGGTTTTGAAATCAAACCATTTGAAAGTGGAGTAAACGAGTTACTTGCTCTGTAACAAAAAGAATGTAATCTTAACTCAAGGCTCTAAAAATTGTATCGAAGGTGCAAGCTCGATGACGAATCCGTAATGCGTTTCGAATAATGTCTGCTGAAGTGGTGAGGAAGACGCGCGGTATGGGGCACGCGGCAGCGCGGCGGCTGCGGCGCGGTATGGGCGCGGCACCGCTCTACCGAGGCTGACAGTGCTCTTGAGCGCACGGCCCTCATTGCAAATTCCCGCGACGGCGAGCAAGTTGTTTGCAGTCGGCTTTGTGCTAATTTATAGGTTATATTCGTAATGATTGTGGCAAAGAATGTTTATGGCACAAGGCGCGGTCTTATTGTTTTCGATAGGCACGCGGTGTGGTGCTCGCCCGCTCGGGCCGCCGCGCCGCGCCGCACACACGCCCGCATAACTGTCGCGCTGTAAGAATGCAACGAGCGTTGGCTTCGATTCAACATCCATTTCCATAAAATATAATTTCGCCTCGGCGGCGGCGGCGGCGGCGGCGGCGCTCTGGATGCATCTCGATGTGAATGTTCCGACGCGCGCGCCGCTACATACATTAGTTGCTCGAATTGCGAAAATTAATGCTAGTGACGTGAACTACTCTACATCCGAATGCATAACAAATATTTGTTCCAAACTTAAACCTGCTGCAGACGTTCGCAGTGATTTTATAAAACCAAACCTGCGTGGTTCTCAAGAAGAACTAAAATGGGTGTTAAGTACACGTTTGGGAAACATTGAACAAGGAGAATCGGTGCGTTCACGCCTGCGCCGGCCTTGTACGGCAGCGACGAACGAGCCATTGTACTGACCGCGGTATTCCTGCGGCAGCCTATGCACTGCCGTTTACGGACAACCGTTTACCCAAAAAAGTAGAACAACAAACCACGTCCGCGCTGTTTACAAGAGGCGCAACACTCCGGCGCATTGTCCTGCGCTGCGGTGAAACGCTCGCGATTTACATTTTACGCCTACAGCTTTGCTCGCGCCGTCGCACGTCGCCGCCAGAGACAGCACATTGTTTTGCATGACTCTCTATCTACACTAACACTTCCACATTCCTATAATAATAATTATTCAATACATACGTTATCTTCATAAGAAAGAGACCCCGACGATAACGACAATATTAAGAATGACTACTGTTTCCCGATATAATTGCTTCCTGCCTAGCTACTTTCGCTGCGAGTTAATCGCTCGTTAACTTGCACTCAGAGATAGTAAGATGTAAACAAATATCAGAAACACACCT
This sequence comes from Xestia rhomboidea, assembly GCA_963853795.1. Taxonomy (NCBI): domain Eukaryota; kingdom Metazoa; phylum Arthropoda; class Insecta; order Lepidoptera; family Noctuidae; genus Xestia; species Xestia rhomboidea. The sequence goes on from OY970772.1 coordinate 11,106,381, forward strand.
CTTTGCGTTTTCTCCGTCACATTTTAGTTAAGCACCCATAAAATTGTTTGTTCTTTTAACTGTATGAACACACAAACGAGACACTCGAACACCAGCGACAACGCCAGTTTCTTACTAGTTAGTTACTTTTATATTTTTAAATACGTTTTAAATATTTTAGTACATCATAATTTTCAAGCGACGCGCCGGATAACATATTGAAGGCATTATTTTTTAATATATGAAGTATTAGTGCGCGTACGGCGCGGACAGATTTAGAAGGAAGTGCAGCTCTATACGCTACACAGCTTACATTCAAATTATGAAGTGCAGTGTAATGGCGGGCGATGGTCTCGTTGATGGAATTAATTAGAAATGAGGCGGACGAGTGCTGATTGGCGAATGACGGCGTATCTATCATCGGAACATCGGCAGCGCAAGGTCGCGGCGGCCGCACGATCCACTCTGAATATACAAGTTATAAAAAATATACCACCGTGCATCATTAATTACGAGAAACATATGTTAACGAGTCATTGATACCATCTGTCAAAATCGTGATCTCCATTCATAGTATTGACGCCCTACTTTGATGTACAAAAGGAATTCGCGTGAGATTTTCCCTGCGAAATACCTACAGGTCGGGTACACGACCGGCCGACGTAAGAAGGAAGAGACAGTGCAAAAACATAATTTACTTCTGCGTTTATGTCTACGTCTTTATCAATTTTATTGTTATATAAAATGGGTAATTCCTATTTGCGTAATTCTTGAGGAGAAACCGACGACGCCGGCGCATCCTGTCGACACAGACTTCCAGTCTTCATAACATAGTAATTACCTCCACAAACGACATATAATATTAAATTATAATCACAGCATTATCTCTACAGACTCTTAGACGACGCAGGAATATTACTTAACAATATAAAATACACGATAAAAATGTTATTTTATCCTCAGGTAACTTGAATGTTTAATGAATAATATGTTCCTTACATTAAAAGTAAATAAAACATTACGCTCGTTAATGTACAAGATAGCAACTAAAACAAAAATGAGACTAGGTTATAAGCTTATTATATGTGATTACCGAGTTATGTATTATGTGCCAGTAGTAGCTAAATATTTTTTTTCCATTTTCAATGTTAATGCAAATGTCATTAGTAAGTCGATTTTTTTACCTGTGAAGGTCAGCGCTCGCACATATAGATCATCATTGTTTATGTGCTAAATGGCAGACCACAAGTATGGTACAATGAACTGATAAAGTAGGCTAATACGTGAGGACATGCACATCGCAACGTAGGCATCGCTGTGATTTTCTAACACGCAGCACAACAGTACTTCAACAGTACTTTGTACTTTCTGGTTCTGAGTAAGCGAAGATAATTGCTTATATCTTTCTAATTTCCATTTGATATCCTAGAACACGTCATTATCTTTTGTATTGGGTTCACTTAATCCAATTTAACGATAAATAAGTGATTTTTCACAAAATTACGGTTTATGGTTTTCCGCGGAGTGACCGTAGATGATTGCTACGCATAGGCCTACGCGCGTCGTAGTACGCGTAATTTAATATTTTCAGTAACTTTCGTTCGTGAAAACGTTGTTTGCTCTTGTGTTTACTCTTGTATAACTAATCATTCAGAGTAATAATTTCAAATGTTCAGAATGATGTACTAAATACGTTGTCCGTGTTGACATCGGTGTCCCTTTCACCCTGTATGTTGTTTAAAAAACCGGCCAAAAGCGAGTTGGACTCGCGCACCGAGGGTTCCGTACAAACTTTTTAAAGGACGAACTTAACTTTACTGTTCGATTCCTAGAAACGGCTATTGCACCAACCACAAATAATGAGTTTGTAATATTAAAGTCGTTTTTTTTTGTTATTATACTACATATTTACGGTTTTCCGATTTTCCCCTTTACATGTGCTGTAAGACCTTACTTTTTGCCAAATTTTGTGATTCTAGGTCAACGAGAACTACCAAATAGGTTTTCGAACCAAAACCTTTAGGGTACTTCCGGTTGACCTAGAATTGTCAATTTTGGTTAAAAGCAAGGTCTTACAGTACAAGTACAGCGAAAATTCCGAAAAATAAATTAAAAATTAAGGTAAATTTTGGATTTTTGGTACTTACAAGTTTTCGCGAAAATCTAAATTTGCCCATATCTTTTTATCGTGTCGGTCCTGAGTCATCAGGACCTTGATTTTTATACACCTAATAGGGACTACAGATTTCAGTATCTGGTATAAATTTCAACTTGCTAAGTTCACCCGTTCCTGAGAAAACAGGTGGTGACAGACGGACAAACGGACAGGCGGACAATTAAGAAAGTGATCTTATAAGGGTTCCTTTTTTTACCTTTTGAGGTACGGAACCTAAAAAACAGTATTCTTGAGAAGACTATTTTTGGTTAAGATCACTTATTATTATTACATCAATAGACTGTGTGAACACTATGCGCAGATCTAGTCAATTCAATGAAAACAGTTTTCTCTACAGCACTTGCATAATCGTTCTCATGTAAAGATAACCTTTTTTTTTTTTTTCGGATGGGAAGTCATCAAATGACTTCTCCCGCTCTGGGCGGAGCAGGAGGGAGTGTCAGACTTTTACTGACTAAAACCCATCCATGTTCCTTCCTCGCCCTTTGTGTTCCGGGGCCACGGTATCTCTTTCGAATAGTCCCGCAGCCCCGGCAGGCTTCGGTCCTTGCGGACCCCTTCCTTATTGCTGACTCTCTATGTAAAGATAACCTGAGTCTAAGACGGTCTCGCCTACAAGGTGTAAACAGACCCTTCACGACGACTTTAACCGAGCATTCTGTACATCAAACTAAGTAACTCTACGCAAAAAAATTGCTGGGAAACGACATTTTTTTGGTGTGTAAAATCACGTTTTACGGTAGGACTCAATGTGCTGATGCATTGAATAGTACGAGAGTCGTGCAAGTATTTCAAGTGAAGTTATAACATTTAAAAATTAAAAAGATCCCCCAATATCACCGTAACTAGAAGGTATTGTCTAGAACAAAAAAATATCGCAATGACGGGAACAATACGTGCCTTTCGGCTTCGATAAATCATGATCTGTCAAATGACCAATTTCATCGAGACGCCATTGTTTAACTATTGTGTCTATTTCGTGGATAGATCATGGGTTAAGGGTAATTTTACACCCATTGTAGTTCCTCTGCCTTAAAGAAACAATAAAAATAACTAAACGATCACGATTAGCCATCGATTACTCAATTAAACAGCAACCAAGTCACCGATTTAAATAGAAAATTTATCATCATTTGATCGTGGTCGTCACATAACGATTAATAAATAAATTTATTTTTATTGCAACTCATTAACCAATACCATTATTATTAGCCTTATAGGAATATAAACAATTAACTGTTTTGCGTTATTATAACAGTTACGATTAAACATTACAATAATTCTAATAAAAGGTATATAATATCCGGCTGTTGCTTGCAATTGATTTTGTTGTATCTTGATTCACGTTTTGTTGGAATTATGCGTTCTACTGTAGTTTTCATAGAGCAATAGTCACTCTGGTAGACTGACTATAGCTCAGTTTAAAACGAGCAGAGTAAAGTTCAATTACAGCACAGCAGTTGTAACCTAATGGTGTGACCGTGTGACCATCGGACTGCCAACTCAAAGGTCTCGACCTCGAACCCTAGACACGCACCTCTGATTTATCAGATTTATGTGCGTATTGTATAAATAATTATCACTTGCTTCGGTAAAGGAAAGCATCGCGAGAAAACTAGCATGCCAGAGGGATATTTCTTGACGGCATTAAAGCAAAGTCGGAGGCCCATGGGCGGCATAAAAACTCTGCCACCAGGTTAGGCACTAACCATACATTAGAAAAGCAGTTCAAATAAATTGTTTAGTAATTTCCTAAACACATTGGACACAACTAATAAAATGTACATAAAATAAACTAACAAGCCTCAAATAGAGTTGTTTAACAACATGTTCACAAAACAGAAAGTCCGTATAAGGCGTGTATGGCGGTTAAAACGTTAATAATTAATAAACATTAATTAAGTGCAGTGTTTGTTGAGCAAGTCCCCGCTAAAGCTAATGACCACACGTGGTCTAAGTCATTCGTCTTCATTAGCGTGGTTATTTTAGAATGGACCAACACTTGTTATGCCTGACTAAGTCTGGACTCATTTATTTGTTCAGCCTAAACTAAACGGAAGATTCTGTTTTCATAATGTTTTAGTCAACGATAACTTTTTACTTCATACTATTTGAAAATGTCTCGATAGAATTTTCGTACTATGATTATCGGTGAATACTGATGTGCTATTTTGTAACCCCCACAGATTAATATTACTTATTTGTTTTTTTTTTTCTATCAAATGTTGTGAAACTGTAAGCGACGTTCTCTACTGCTTAAAATAATTGTGAATGCAAATCTAAAAGATTTGTGATATACTAATAAACGTAGCGTGAGCTTTAAGGTTCCGTCGTTCGACTAGTCCCCACTTATCCCGGGCAGCGAGTGCACGTATAGTAGTTCATCTACTTACTGATAGTGGTTTTCATATAAACCCTAATTAGTGTTTCTAGTGAACACCACAAGTGTATTTATAAATTCCAAGTTCATTATCAAGGGAACTATATGCTTTTTCGCGAATTTATCAAATGGAATCTTTCGTCACATCATTTATCACGGCAAGGGCGCCTACTCATACTTCAAACGAACAGCTAAGCCTTCCTTTTTGCATCGCCATTGTCAGATTAAATTAAAAAATAAAAACGTTACCATTAAGGATCCTTCTTAGTCAGTCGACCATGACCTTCTCACTGCCAAGGTCAGGCCGCCGCGCAGACTTCAATGGCGTGATTTACCGTCTGAATATTCCACACTTTAATCGTTGATGAACACATACAGTTAATTAATGTTGCCATACACTAGGGATTTCCCTATCAACGATCGTGGTTCTGCGAATCGCGAGGGAATTCAGTTGCTCCATATTTTGCAATAGTAATATTCAAAGAAACGTGAATGAACACAATTGACGGAATTACCCAGTTTTCTTGCAGAACAAGCGACTATTATTATAGAGTTTATAAACAAAACTTTTATCGGAACATATAAACATTAAAAGGCGTTTGCGGGTTCGTTTGCATAAGTCCCAATTATTCTTAACAATTTCGTCGTTGGTAACCCTGGCACCGCCCAAGCGGAGCACCGATTTAATAAATCACTGAATCATTGCGTAGGTACGCAAATGTGAGACACGAACATAGACAAAGGTCAGATGAGATTAAAAACACCGCCGGGTCATATCAACAAAACAATGATTGGAAAACAAACACAATGGACTTTGTTATGGCTCGTCAAGATGAGTCTGTTGCAGATGTATTGTTCATTCAGAACCTAATTATAAATAAATGTGCCGATACCACTTTGTAACAATGTGGAGCCTTCATACTTTAGCTTTGGTTCTCTACATTCGAATTGAGATATTAAATTATTTTTTTAAAATATTTATTCCGCAAGTACGTTGTTGGAAATAAATATTACGAATGAAAGCTTACTCGTACATTGGTTATCAGTTATTTATTATGCCTATTGAAGAACTTTTTATAAAATATTGTTTTATTACACTGTTGCCTTTTTGAATTATTGCTAATGCCTTTTGAATAGAAATAAAAGCGTTCTTTAGAAACTCTATCATCACACAAATTTTATTCAAGACAGTGTCTTCAAAGTTTGACTTATCTAATGATAATTTAATGGAATAATTTTATTGAATGTAATTTAAATAATATTGACCTACCTAATGGTCTTATTCTTTCTATGTTTCTCCGATTATTATTCAAATTGTATGTACTAGTTTTTTTCTTTTTAATATTATGAATGTACTATGCCGACTATTGTTTTAACTGTAAACCATAATTTCATTTTATTTTAATATTCATTAGATAATAATTTAAATTAATGTTTGCATGCCTAATATAAGGTAGATTGTACAAGGCTAATAAATTTGACTTTGACTTTGACTAAAGTTGAACTGTATAACTTTTAAATTGGATCGCCATCAAAACAATCAACCTTGATCTTGACAGAGTTCGAATACATTACAATAATAGCGGCGGGTGGGTTGGTTCCTGAATGGCTTCCGTTGTGCTGCGCCTGCGCTTCCCGGCTCCACGGCGCGGCGGCGGCGCCATGGCGGCCATGAGCCGTGGCCATCACCGGCCAGCCACCTCCGTGACCCCCATTCTAAACCACTCATCACCATTCCTAGATAATATTGTCTCTCACGAAGAAGCGACATCGAATAAATTAGCGACTGCCATTATAAAATACTACTGTATTTTATAGCCGCAGTAAATAATTTTATATGAGTATTTATTTATACATATACTGTAATTTATGAAGTGGTGTCTGCTCATCACATCATGTAGGTAATTACGAGAAAAGATCATGAATGTCGTCACTATTGTGATATCTAATATGGTGTTGTTTACGTTCAGAGAAAACGATGTAGCTATTGCATGGATAACACCAAAGTTTATCTGTTACATGTGAAAGTGGCTAGGATAGGAAGATAGAAAGATGGCAAGATAGGAAACATTGGTACTGATTCGTAATTAAACAAAAAACTGGCCAAGTGCGAGTCTACTGTACGGCTAATTTTAATTTATTTTTATTAAATATATATTTCAACTGTCTAACTATCACGGTTCATGAAATACAGCCTGGTGACAGACATACAGACGGACAGTGGAGTCTTAATAATAGGGTCCCGTTTTTACCCTTGGTTACGGAACCCTAAAATCATTATTCTAAATAACTTCAACTATTGTCAACAGGAAAGTTTAAGAAAATTCTCTGGAAATTTCCTCAATGAAAATGACAATCTTCCTTACTCTGCTTGTTATGTATCAATCTATGTATATTGAATGACGTGTATGTTAGTGTATGTAACGCATTACATCGTATGATTGTGTGTAGTGTGATTTACATCATTAAACTATGAACCTACATAAGAAATGAGCAATGCTTAGCCCAATTATAATGAAAATTAAAAAAAAATCTGTTTGTTAATGATGAAAATCTTACATTAATATTATGTTTCAGTAAAAGTTAAAGTCTTATTTAGGTAACTAATACCAGTGTACGTAATTTATTTACAAGAACTGAAGATACAATACAATAATTATTTCTTCCATTACTAGTTACTATATAAACTGCATGTAATAAAAGTATACAAGATACTACGCTTATGTAACATATGTAGGTACTACACGAACTTGGCCAAGTTTTTATTCCTACATAGTAACTAAAAATATTTCTACTCATGACGTCAGAATCTATTGATCTCCTGAACGATAATAGCCATAATAAATATGTAGTAGAATACTATTCTCACTTTATACACGATTCGATTATATCATAACTAGTGTAGCTCAAGTGCTGTAGACTCGATTTATGAAGACATATTTCTCGTTAGTAGTCATAGTAACTATTGATCATTATGTTTTTTACCCGACTGCCAAGAAAGGGTTATGTTTGTCGCGCATATTTTGTATGTTTCTTTGTAAATTTGTATACCACGTATGTTCCAAATGGCTGGATGGATTTCGACGATTAAGGTATCATTAGATGTTACTATTATATATATATATTATATTATATAATATTATTATGTTACTTTATAATAAAAATCGAAATTTGTTATAATGATATTGTGAAACGAGAACAACTGCCGACAAACTGTTTTGCAGTTTGGCAGACTTTTTATATGTTATTGTTATACAGATTTTGAATAAATAAATAAAAAAAAAAAAAAAGATTTGTTTCAAAAGCCCAAGTGTCTTTGGATAGGTGTATTAAAATTAAACCAAAACGGCGGGTTTTTGACGCTAAATTGTAAGTCGTTAATTTTATTTTTTCAACCAAACCTATCTAGTAGGGTATCAAAATGAAGGAGATAATACAATTTGTAGTCGGGTTTTTTTATACTTTTAATTAAATGTTACTTGTTCTAGTATCGCGCCGAGGCTTACACATACAACAAACATCATATAAAATTAATCCCTCAAAAAGATTAACCGAGTATGAACAACCTCTTAATTCTCATTGATTATTAATCATTTTTGTTAAATAGATAAATTGTCTTTTCGTGTTGAACGCACCTATTTCAACAGACGCTTGTATTAGTTTCTTAGGGCACAGGTCAAGCCTGTAATTGCGAGAATCAATTGATTAGCATGAAAATTAATTGTCCAGCTTAGATATTACAACGATGTACATGAATTTATCGCTTCAATTATATTTGCCTATTTATTGATCTGATCGGCAGCGGGTTAAATGTGAAGGGAACAGACAAAAACGTTGTTTAACTTGTGTTAATGATTACCATAATGATTATGATGTTTATTATGACAACGATCCGTCAATTGGTTGCAGCGACGTCGTTATGCAACGTCAAATGTAGCAACAGTGTTGCAACTCAAAGACAATATTGACGCCGGCGACTGCGAGCTTAATGTTTATCTAAATATGTAGCAAGAAATATGCTTATCGTCGGCATCCAAGATAGAGCGATTGATATTTTGGTCAGATAGTTCACGATTTAAACCTTAGTGCAGTTCTTAATACCAAACGCCGTCAAAATTGCTACTAATAGCCACTTCTAAACGTGGATTTAAATACCAAGATACTTATCTTCAGTGGCGACTAAATATCGGCATCAGGAATTCCAATAACTGACTATAATTTTGAAATTAATAACTAGTTGCCATTTATCTTGTAATTAACTAGAAACAGCTATTTAGGGCTTCTTTGCGTCTCTGCAAATTACCTTCGAGGAATTTGAAAACTAATAATACTACAGCAATAATTTGCGTTTGTTTTCTCGTTCACTTCAAAAGATTTCAAGAGAAAATCAGACACATAGTGGCAGACATAAACGCGTATAATAAATTGTCACTTACAATATATTCTGAGCAAAGTGCGTGACTGTATCATGAAAACTTATTAGGGTTCCGCAGGATATTATATCGATCATCTCCGTCCAGATTACGGTCGTGAATTTATATTATGTTACAGTTACTGTCAGATAATAATCCTATTATAGTCGTTATCTATTGAAATCTGATCGTGTGACCGCCTAGAACCCAGTGTCGGGGCTATAAATCTGGTGAGACTTTGTGACCTATTTGTTAGTCTTACCAGTCACGGTTGTGTTTAATCCTTTTTATTTAAATAACACTGTCAAGACGTAAATTACTCGTAAATACATGCGGGTATGTCTCTGATTCAGTTTTAAAATTAACATTTATAAACAGATCGGATTTTGAACACTGGACCATCGCTCGTGGCGATAACCTTATTTTTATTGATTTAAGTTCAAATCTGACTAATTACTTGGGCAGATTAATATTAATTATTTTAATAGGTACCTACTTATTTTAGCAACATATCTCTTTATCTATAATTATGTCGCAGCCAATTCGTATAACACACCGTATTACCTACATAATTGATAAAAGTCGCCGTTATGTAATGCGGCGTCGTCACGTTCAGCCGGATTGTGGCGGTGATTCGTTCGACAAAGCGGCGTACAACGTTTAGCCCTATTGTCAGCAAGAAGAAACGACCGAATAATTAAAATACTGAAAATTCCGAAAATAAGGAATAGTCGATGTAGCCGCTTCACGGGGCTCTTATTTCTGTCTGTAGGGTTTAAAGTAACCTAACCAAACCTAACGTCGGGTGCCCTAATATTTCGAGCTCGCTTTCAAAGCGGCGTATCGACGATGCGCCCGTTTGTATTTGGGCGGCGCATTTACGACACTTTGACGAACGCGAAGTGCTCATTCAATGCGGCTTACTTTATTTTAGCCGAATTGTAATCTGGCTGAACGTGAGGACGCTGCATAGATAACGGCGACGTTTTTCAATCCGGCGCGCCATTGTGTTCTACGATTGCTTCGACATGTACAAATATAAAAATTGAAGTCTGTGTTTGTAATTTAAAAATTACAGACACGTAAGTGTTTATACGGTATTTTAAACAAAAAAAAAATATTTTTGTAATTTGTAATTTATTTCTTCTTTAACAAATTTAAATTTGTGTCGAAATAGGTACACATTTATTATGGTCATAACATACGTCATCCATTTTCGTTCGTCCGTCTGTCCATCGGTTTGTCTGTCTGTTTATTCCAGCTAATCTCCGAAACGGCTAGCACTAGCTGATAGTTATGAGGAATAATTTAGAATACAATTTGTTTTTCGGATTAGAGTTCCGTAAAAATTATATTATTTTATAATAACGTCATGCGGACGAAGGTCGCAGGCAACAGCTACTCATTAATACCTACATCTTAACATCAACGTAAATTAAGTAGTCAACTAGCGTTCTAAACATTTAGACAATCGCTCTTAAAGAAGCACATTAGCATTGTATGTAACATTGTAAAGTCATAAATTCTCAGAACGTACAAGTCAATCGTTGCTCGAGATACCGTTCGGTAAGTTTTGAGGATAAATCTCTCATCGCCGGCGCGCCATACACCGACTTGTGTAGTATTCAAGGCACAATGTTTAAATGTTTATAAATTCCACTCATCGGCCTTTCGCACTAACATAGTTCAATAAACATACATGCCATCGCTTCTGTCTTACTTTACATCTAATGTTTCAAGTTTAATTTGACACGCCATATGAATTCCTGTGGCGTTCTCCACATGTTTGTCCTCCAGGTAGCTGAGTACATTTCCTCTGGAACATTTTAAAAACTCGTTACAGCATCAATTTAAATCTCGATGCGACCTAATTCTCATTCAAAAATGGCTCATGAGCCAGTTGTTCCTGATCGGATGGTGCACTTACCGTAAATACGATTGAGTAATGCGATGTTTATTGATTCTGTCGATTCGCTTCCTACAAAGAATAACAGCCGAAAGCCTGTCATATTTAAGAATATTCATGAGATGAATTCGGAGCACGTAAACAGACGCTGGTGAAATGTTATATTAGTAAACAGTTTGTTAGAGGATGTCGCGGTCTATTCACATTCGAGAGGGGTTTAAGACGCGGAGAGAACAGCGTTCGCGAACGACGGATCATAAAATTACATATGAACGAGTGACCGCACGGCGGCGCCACATTTCTATGAACAATGAAATGGTATGGAAACGGCGCCAAACCCTCCATCATAAGCGGCGCACGCGCATGCCATAAAACTGCATGTATTAACGTTTACACTCCGTTTATGAGTTCGCCCGATTGTGTCACGTCCTTGGCTAATGACCAAGCTTTCAGTTGCTTTTGTTCGTAATTCGTACCTGTACCTGGCGTAGGAAAATTATTATCCCTCTTTAAATAAATATGCAAGTGTGCGTGCTTAACGTGAATGCAGAACTTAAGTTAATATTAATTCTGTTTCAACTGTGTTAACTGCCTTTTAACGATTATTTCATTAAGTGGATTATGAAACTTTAATCGAAATCCATGAATCAATATGTTAACTGCTGGCTTTATTGATAGGTAATTACTAACTTGTTATACTTAAATATGCTTAGGTAAACCTCTATATTCGTTATATTTATTAAACGATAAATAGATTGGTACATATTTATAATTAGTTTGTCAACGAATTATAAGCTTATTAAACGGATTTGCCAGAGTCTTTCAAGTGTGCGATTTCCCAAAAAGCTTTATAAGAAAATGAAAAAAAAAATGAAACTGAAAAATGTTTATTTGTCCCAAAACAATTACATGTAATATATAGTGAGACATCCCCAGTAGGTAATTGATAATACCTGTGTTGGGGGTATCTCGATAAGAGAGAATGTCTATCTACAAAGCTAGGCTGTTTTCTCTTTAAAATCATATTCATTCCTTGGTTTATGTTCTTGTTTCATGAGTTTCTATCCCATAAGAAAGATTTTATTTACTCATTCACTCTGATTAGTTTCAGATAATTTTCATAAACAGCAACGCTCTATTGAGCAGTTTAATATGATAATTACGTAAAACATAAACTTCGCGTCAATCTACAATTTATATCGTCAGAGAGATAAAGCTAGCAGGTAATGAAATAATAATTGACAGATGCGAAACTCTACACAAAGCACTCATCTACATTTGCGCCAAACACCCTAAATTCTAGCCTACGACATTCTTTCGAAGTGATAGAAACACGGTATTTTGAAAATAAGAAACTTGCCAATTCGTACTTTCCTTTTAAAGCTGTGGCGCACGTGCAATCTACCGAATTTGCTTAGACCGGCTGCTGCGCAGGCGCCGGCGCCACTCCACTTTCCGAATAGCCTTCGCGTCTCGCTTGTGACCTTTTACGCACGTTATACACGCCTTACGAGTCTGTGTTCCACTCCTAGCTCATAAACTAATCATGGCTTAAAGCGATTAAATATACAGAAAAGCTAAGAGCGCTTCCACAGTGATGTTACATATTTAGCATCTACACCATGATACCACACATTAAATAAAATTAGACATTTGAATAGCGTGATGTGGGCGCGTAATGTCAGTCATAAGTTCGTCCGAAGTGCATCGAGCTCGTACATATGTGGGCTAATCAATGATCAGTAAGTCAATATTCAATTGAAGTGCCATTCAGTCGATGATTGGCAATTCTCAGAAATACGCTTTTGTAATAATACTCTCTGTCTGAGTTCTGCAGAGTACCGCGAGCGATAATACTAGAAATGTTATTACAGAATAGCAAGTGGAAGGAGACAGATGCAATGCTGAAGATCTGAGGTTACAGTGGCGTTTTCCATCAGTTCCGCGACATTTTTCCACGTGTATGTTTATGGTACTATTGCGTTAGCTATACTGTGACTGTTGTAGGACTCTAAAGTACACCTAGACGCAATAGTATGAGTATGGCATTTAAATATTAGTCCAGAGTCAGAATGTTTGTGTATATGCGATTTATGTGAGAAAGGGCGGCCACGGCACAGCAAGGCATAGCTAGTAATATGAAGCGCTTATTATCTCTGAAACTTTATTGACGCACTCTCTCTACTTGATATTTACAAGTATACAAGTAATGTCGTAATAGAGGTCATTACAAAGGGCCTTTAGCTATACTAATATGATTTAGCACTACATATAGTTCAACAAGATAACGATTCGACGACACCGCCAATGAGTGAATGTCGACAAAACCTTAAAAGCAGTATAAATACAGCATTAATATCGAATAAATTTAAATAATATGAATTAAATTTGATAATTTAATTCATATTACATTTTTCGGACCATTTTTATGGCTCGCGCTTAACCTGTCATTGGTGTTTTTTAAATATTATTTTAATTTGTATATTGTATAGACAGATAAAAGACCGAAGTTTCATTTTCAGAAGAACATAACTTTGGTTACCAAAAATGTAACTTTTCTCTACTCTGCAGTTTCAATCTATCTTGATTGTACAATTTCCCGATTGAAACAGTGGATGTAATTAGTCTGCATAAATGTTCGTCTCAATATAATTTTCAGGAACGTCCATCAACCATTATTACATGTGATTTCCACTACCTACTAATCTTTGTTTCGGGGAAGTCTCCATAGATTTACAAATGTGAAGTTTCCATAGATTTACAAATGTGAAGTTTCCAACAGTTCAGTCCAGTTTTTATAATACTTTAGTAGCCGCAACGTTAAGGAAATTTTCTTCTATTTTGCTCCTTGAAATAATCATTCTCCTAGACCCAAAGCTCAGTCCCAGCAGATGCCGAAGGTACATAATAAATAGCCAAAGCTAATATAAGGGTAACTCAACATATAACTGACGAAAACATACCTATGTACTATCGAGGACACTCCCGCCTGATCACTACTAAGCTAATTTTTGCTTGCACTTACAACATAGTAACGTATAACGTTCTCTAGTCCCGCCCCGTTGACTTTGTATAGAAATAATGAATTAAAAGATACCGATCGGCCAAGCGCACTGACGACGCACGCCAAACGAGAGCTATTGTTATTTTGCGCGCCAAAGTTGACGCTTTCCTAATAGGCCTAATCTTTAAGGGGGCGTGGCTCGGCGCCTCCGCATGATATAAGCGAAAAAAAATTAACTGGTCAGGCGGAAAAGACCACGACTGTACCTTAAGCTCAACCTATTCATTCATCATAAGATATTGTAATAAATAAAAAAATATAGAGCACGCATATCGCAGTCTTTATTAATAACACTTTTAAGTGTTTTGAGCTCTCACACGGTACTCATATCATAGAGTGTCGATGCAAATGCCAGCAATTTAAGTGCCGAAGATAACCACCCGTGCACCATCCACAGTTGAATATGGACAGCGAGTCAAACAAAGCCAGGTTTCAAACAATGAACGCGGTGAACGCAGTGGTAATTAATAGCCCGAAGTTTGTTACCGCCTACACAGAATCAATCGACGATACAATACCCAGGCATTGTATTTGTGATTTATTGCGAAAACGCGACGTAGTTTTGATGTTTACTTTCTTAAATAACCATTGTTTTGGAAACTTATACGAAAGGAAATGAGTCAAACGATGAAACTGCTGGTAAGTTTCTCCTAAAACAAAACAAATTGACAAATGAACACTAAAAGACGTTTCAAATAAGTCTTCTGAACAAGCTCCATTACTCAGCTTTAAATGATTCTTTTAGTGATTAATAGTTTTTATTCAATACAATGACTGCTTGTTTTGAGCAAATTAAACACTTGAACCTGCCAGCTGAACATCCAAACACAAAGACAGTAACTTACTGTAAAAAAGACGGGCATCGCGCGATCGGAATTCTAATATTCAATCAAGTTGATTTACTGCGTAAACCTGCCTAGTGTCTCGTGTCGTATTGTGCGAAATAAAATCAAGAGTCGTGCTCACATTAACCCGCATAATGCTGGCGCCACTATCTGTCACTGTTTCCATTGTATCTATCTACTTAGTAATAACAATAACAATAATGATTAGATAAAAGGATTTATCGTACGCGTTGACATCACGACGCATCACTAATGTTGCGTCTTGACAAAATTATTAATGTTCTAAAATTATCTTGTAACAGCCAATTAACTATAACTTACGAATAAACGCGTGCGCACTGATGTCTGTTTGCGCAGCTTCAATCGCCTATTTTGATTTCATTTAACTAAATTTTCCGCATCACGATTGTCATAATTCAAGTAGGTATAACGCTTTTAATAAAAATACAGAAATAGTATTTCAAAAAGTCTACGCTAGCTATTAACAGTTCAAAATTTAAGGAAATCTTTCATGAAACGCAAGTAGTACGTACGCGTTAAGTATGTGATCTGATTACAGATGATGTTTGTCACCAGAGGTTGGGGGCCACACAAAATATTGTAGTTAGTGTAATGAAATAAGTATTCGCGTCGTAGATCGCGTGTCCTCGCGGCTCCGGCGGCGCAGGCGGCGCCGGCCCGCACTGGCGCCGGGCGTCGCGACGCCGCCCGCCTTGTTTGCACATCGCGTATGTTCTCTATTTACGCAAGTACGTTTTCGCATTATTTCAACAAACACGTACCAAATTACGAAAATCATGACGTCAGCGAATATCCGATACTACTTGTGTTTCTGTTTATACGACTTCGACCTTAGCCATCCTTTTAGCGAAGCGAGGTAAGAGAAATTTAACTGCGCAAACAGTTCTCAGCGGATCGGGCATAGGTGCGTGGACTGCAATTCGATAACTAGATATTCAACTGTCGCTTAGGTACACATAAAGAACTAAGCGACCCAGTTTAATCAAAAGATTAATGTTTAAGGTAATCAGAAAGGGTCTGGCGCCGGTGCGCGTGGTGCGCGCTCGTCGGTGGGCACGCCGAGTCACGCACAGTTCGCACTCGCACCACTAACCGCTCCCTATTACTCACGGTAAGCCTGCCCACAGCCCACAAACCGCATTCACCTAACACTACCTCATTAGCCAACATTAAAATAATAACGGGTGCGCTTGCGGCCAACAACCATCCCCATTCAGAGCATTTAAGATAACGTCCGCCTGAATGTTGAGCCGCTACAAAAGTAATCATATATGTGCAGCTCGCGGTGGCGCATGGCGGCATGGAGATATTTCAAATGAACGATCATCCGTGTCTACTCACGTTTACGCTCAACGTTCGTGCATCAGTGGCGCTGTTAATAAAAAGAGAGCACTTTGACATCAAAGCGTTTTACGCAGTAAACGGCGAAAAAGGCTCAAACAGAATTATGCGCCGAGGAATGTGTTGCAGCGAGAGACACCGATTTCACAAAAATAAAACGTCGATTGTGCTCGGCATCGTGCATCGGCGTGCACAAAACAAATTCCTCGGAGGCACTTGCTGTACACTGAATTAGATACACTCGTGATCGAGTGGTGAGGGGCGCGCTGCCCGCTGAACCGTGAACACCAACTGGCGCAGCGCGTCGCGCACGTCGCGCACGCTGAGCACGCGAGTGCACGCCGCGTGCGACACCGGTACACGCCCGGTGACGTCACGTGCGGACTATAAGCAAACTTTCAGCCGTAATACAGAGGTTATCT
The DNA here is from genome assembly GCA_963853795.1 of Xestia rhomboidea. Taxonomy (NCBI): domain Eukaryota; kingdom Metazoa; phylum Arthropoda; class Insecta; order Lepidoptera; family Noctuidae; genus Xestia; species Xestia rhomboidea. The sequence goes on from OY970772.1 coordinate 11,122,927, forward strand.
CCACATAGCAGTTTTTTTTAAACACATATAAATAGACTTGACATTATTTACGATAACGAGACACTTAACCTTTGCATGTAACTCTGATTAATTAGGTCGTTTTATTGCAATATCAATTTAATATAGAGTAGGTACATCTTTTGAAAAATACAAGATAAAGTTATTAAATCAATGCAAGATTGTTATGAAACAGTCGATAACATTCAGTTAATGTAACATTTCAGAATTTATTAGTCATTCACAGATTGCGCGTTTCTTTAGTGTTTAGTAGTTTCAGTAATGACAGATGTTCGAGACAAATTCCTAAAACTAAGAGATGAAAATGGGGTAAATAGAAGAAATGTGAAGTTGTTGCGATAATATTATTGTAATTTGAGTTGTTGATTTCCAGGGTAGTTATTAACCAGTATTTTTTGACTATCGCAATAGGCGAGACGACAAAAAAAAACTAATTAGTCCGTCACTTAGATTATCAAAAATATTTGACCCGTGTTTTTTCTTTTGTAACGTAAACCAAAATTGACGAAGATACGACGCTTTTGGAATTCTCAATACGTCACGCCATGGTATAATTTTTAGCTAGTTCTGACGTCACGAGCCCCCTCTCCCGAGTTTTGATGCGTTTTATCTTTTGCCAATATTCATTAATTTACAAAAACAAAAAATACGTGTCCATTAATTTCCAATGCTCTAACTGACGGACTAAATAGATTTTCAATTTTTTGATACTGTCGTCATGCCTATTCTACCCGCATGTGGTTCCTTTTACCGTATCCCCTACAGTTATACCAACGTACGAAATACCACCCTTCCGGATAAGGCCCTCATGAGGGAACTAACATTCAGACCTTTTTAAACTTTTAATCTTTGTGACTTTGCCTGTATTCTTACGAACGGATTGTTAACTTATTCTGAGTATCTCTGACTTATATATTAGCGCAAGCAAACAAGCTATTCGTGTACAAATATGCTGATGTAGTTAGCAACACAAAATTATCTTCTCAGCGCCAACACGAAACCGTCAAATCGTGGTTATACAATTCTCAAAACAAATAAATCAACACAATTCCTTTGAAACATATATTAGCTCAGAATAACTCTCACTTCACTGACATTGCAAACGATTCCCTTGCTGATGGCGTGAAATTCATTTAGTTTATAACGACTACACCTGGCGGAGATTCAATTAAAAATTACCCGTTTTTACTGTCTTCGTAAGGTACTAGGGATTTATTAAAAGCACGATATAAACTATATTATTACGGCAGCCGGCCGGCACATGGCAAACTGGAGTTCTTACAAAGGCAACTGTGAATCAGATTTGATGCGTTTTATAGCAACGAGCCTCAGATAGAGTTTACGGCCAGCTTTCAGTTCCGCCATGCCGAGCTATAACTGCTTATAAACCATATCGGAATCACAATTAATTCATTGTGCTAGCGTCGGTCGCTTGAATTCGCTAGACATTGTGCAACCAGAACTCGAAGGAAATAGCTGCAGTAAATTCTTCAAAACATTAATAGTTCCTAATAGAACAGCCACTTTTGTTTACATTTCACGCTGTAAGCTAAATGAATCTCGACCGCGAGGAACCTATTTAACGATGAAAGTAAAAACACTGGCGAGACATTTATTGGAGCGAATATATCACATTTTTTCGTGGAATATGACTTAGTAAATATAGTAAAAGAGCGCGTACGTTGACATCGGCGATATTTGTTCGCAAAAAATGTGTGTTGTAAGTTGTGTTCGCTAAAAAGGCGAGCAGACGGCGTCGCGGCGACGGGTCGACGGCCGCGCCCGGAATAACCAGCAGCAGCAGCTATATTTGCAGCAGCGGCGCGGGCGCAGGGGGGACCAGCGCGTGCCATTTCTGCACCACCGCCCGGTGCATCTGAGTAATGCCATTGTAATGCTCTCGATATAGTCGTAATGAGTGGACGCAGGCGGGCAGACGCGGCGTCGGCGACGTCGCCGCTGCGGCTGAGCCCGCGTGCGGTCGCAGCCTCCACGCCCGCACGCCCGCACACTCGGCACACTCCGCACCACGCACCTCGTAAATCACTATCTGTCGCCACTGGCTACGGAAGATCCCAGATAACGCCATGCCAATAATTTGACAGCATTATTTATGTTTTATTGAATTGATTACGAATTTACGAGTAAGTGGAAGATGATGATGAACTATGTCGAGTGCGTGGCGTGGGGTGTCCATGTGTGCTGCTATACCTAATGTATATTGATGAGAGCGCCGCCGCGCTCGTGGGAGCCGCCGCGCGCCGCTCAACGCTCGCCGCTACACTGTCATTTGTCATCGCCAGTTCCTGTCACTGCGCATACGCAACGCATACTTTCTTATTTTCTGCAATTACCTTTAAAGTCGGCAAATTTGCCGATTTCATTAAAAAAATGTACTTAATGGGATGATGAGCGGCGACAATCAAGAATTACACCCGGCCGTTCGTTGATTTCAGGGCGACATTATAAAGACGGTAATCTTAAATGTCATAATGTACTTTTAATGTTACCGGCTAAGTAGATATAATATTTCCTTTAACAAACTAAAATCAATTTAGATTCTTGGAAGTTTGGACATCGAAAAAAGTAGTTATCATCATTATAAAATAATTAATTCGGTCTTAGGTATACCTAAGTATTTAACAACCTAAAATCATGGAAGTGTCGTGTTACACACGCGAAGCAGGTCATACCAAAATGGCGTATTAATAGCGGCCATCAAAGAGTCTACATTTGCAAAAAGTCCATAAAGTTATATGTCGTCCAGTCGATTTCCACATGTGTGGACAGTTTTCGCGACAGATGGCCCATGACTCACTAACCTGTTGACGGTCAGATACGTTTCCAATGAAATCGAGATGACAATATTTATAAATCATTTTACACTAAATTAGATAAAAAACAAACGAAAAACGACAAAATTAAAGACTTTATTGGCTATTAAACGACCGCTCCTGTTTGTTAAAGTTTAGGATATCAAATATCTAGTGTTTAAGGTATGACATCAGCACCGTGTTACTATGAATATGGTTGTAAAAAATTACATCATTAAGTAGGAAATGAAATTGTCCAAATCACTGTGATGACGTCAGGGCAGGTCTAATGAGGCGTATATTCATTATTGGGTTTAACCTTTTGAGATGCGGTTCTTTAGAGATGCAAATCGTGTCGTGAAACTGGTCGCAGAGAGCACAGGTCCATTGTGGTGCATGGCGGTGCGCAGGCGCAAGCGCGAAGGTGTCAGGCGATCACCTCACTTATCTCTTATTTCATTATCATGTTTACGATAACATTATCAGGGCGGGTATCTCCGCGCGGGCTCCCGTGACGACTCGACTAATTAAACAGTCGCCGACCGAACTGCGCCCGCGTCATTAATATTGTTCAAGTCTCCGTCTAGATTGGCTGCAGAACCATTGCTATCACGATGCTCTTTCATGGTAGCTACAATGCGATCGATACGAATTCTGAACGAGTAATTCTTTTTAGCAGAATTAACTATCGCAATTAAACAAACCTAAGTAGGTATCTACGTACATTTCAGACGAAAAATATATTTATTCGGACTTTGGGGGTGTTCTGATGTGATGAGAGATGCATATACTTATCCTACGAGTGTTTTCAATTACTTTGTCATTCTTCATATAAAATTAAAACATGAGCTCGCACAAAATCTATAATCGAATCTTTAAGATAACATTTTACGATTTTTGCAATTCCACTAACCCGTCTAAGTTCTTACTACTAGGTATTTAGTTCTCGGGAATCATTATTAGAAGTGATCCAATCTCTCTTAAACTTCCGAGAATATCTAGAGTACCATCGCGTCAATCGTGTGACTTTTTGACTCTACAAATTAGGAGAGCTATTGAAAAATATGCAGTGTCATTTCAAAATGAACAATAATTCTTACAAGACCGAAAAATGACTTCAAGGTCTATAGTGGTTATTGTTATCTGCAGCTGTCTGTTGTCAAGGCGTCAAGTTTTTAATGAAAGCGGCGATTATTTTTCCAGGCAAGTAGACTTACCTCTGACTTTTCAGGACTTTGCACATTATCAAGGCAAAGAAAAAGATCGAGGCTTTTATTCAAATATCAAAAACAACTACTGTGTGACTTTTCAAATCTCGAAATATAACCGTAATTGCAATACATTCTGTATTAATTGGATTTATCTTTATATAGTATAAAACAAAGTTGCTCCTGTGGTCTGTCGGTCTTTCAGCAATAGATAGAGTGATTCAAGAGGAAGGTTTATATGTTTTTACTACATTTCACCCGTATGAAGCCGGGGTGGGCCGCTAGTTTTTTTTTTTTTTCAATAATAATATTTTTAGTATCAACGGTTTATTATTTTCTAATTGTTGCAAAACTCCGGACGTTTTAAAAATCCACCCTGCATTCCGGACACTGAGCTAAAATTCCGGACATGTGGCAACCGTATCGTTAAGGCACACACACAGCATTGTCCGTTGTGTTGAGGTAGACTGTAGCCGATCTCATTATTTATGTACAACATCTTATACCTGTACCTACATTCATAGCAAATAAATATCTGATCTGATCTGATTTGATCCGACCTAGAGAAATAAAAAGCACTCACAGTTCAAATCTCCAGGACACGTCTTACAGCACCTGCCGGGCAGCAGTACTGGAGTGTCACAGGAAGGTTCAGGACACTCGTTTTTGATGTTCCGGCAGTGCACTTTGGCTATCACTCGCCTTTTCTTTTGGACCTGCAACAAATCGCTAGTATCAAAAAGTGTGGTCTTCTTGAGTCTTTGTTATTTATACTCTGGTCATTTTATTGTGGTTGATTTAACAATGCTGAATGCTTGCTTTATAGTTGTGGTTTAGCACGAACCGAAAGAACTAATTCATGGCCTATCTTGTAATCTTGCCTTTATTTTATACCGTCGGGGAAATGAATAGTTAAATCATTGGAAACGTACTACGTATTTTTGCTAAGTTTTGCCATTTATGGTCAAGTAATGACAAATGGACTATTTCAGATAGTAGTTAATTTCCCTAACTTTACCTATGATTGTACGTTGTTTATGAAAATGTAAAAGATTATTAGTTTGTAGCATATTTACCATATAAATCATCACAAAATGAGCATAGTACAGTTGGTGCAATGTTTTGGGAATACGTACCGCAACACACTCACATTTGATGCAGTACATGACTCCGAAGGGCGGGCCCAGGTCCGCAAACCACTTGGAGCCGAGCTCCATCGCTTGTTTGCCGAATAAACATTCTGTAACAAAGACAAAGGCCACATTTAAGTATGAAAAATCGGTTGTTCATAAGTTAAATACATCGTAATTGCAAATGAGAATTGGATGAGGGACAACTTGGTGTCGCTCTTCATGCAGACACAAGTCTTGAAGTACATGGAAAGCGTTACTTTAAAAGTCATTGAAGCTTTCAAATCAGTACAAAATAGCATAAGTTCCCATAATATTTCTAAATATCACCCGTTACTATAGATCTGAAAACTGCAAAACCATGAATATATCTCGATAAAATTATTTAGCTTTCTATAATAAACTCTAAACAAATACACATACGTAATATAACCGTTCCTCTTTATCTCGCATGTAGTAAATAGTGATTTGCAAGCTAAGTACATACAAGTATTATCGTCTGTCAAAAATATATTTTGTCTACGCGGATCCTGCATAACACGCTACGGACTACGCGGCGTAGTTGTTATCTACGCGAATACGTAGTTTCGGTTATTACATACATACAGGGTGTAAACGGACCCTTCACGAAGCCGTCAACCAAGCATTCTGTACACCAAACTAAGTAACTTTACGCAAAAATTATTGCTGGGAAACGACTTTTTTTTTTGGTGGGGTGAAAAGTCATGTTTTATGGTAAAACTCAATGTTACGCGCTCCAAACATTGTGCTAATGGATGGATTGAATAGTACCGGGTCGTGGATGTGTTTAAAGTAAAAACCTTACATTAAAAAAATGTATTTAAAAAAAAAAACTTGTGAAAAAGTTGGAACTTTAACCCCCAATATCTCCGTAACTAGAAGGTTCCCAGGTATGGTCTAAAACAAAAAAATATTGCAATGACGAGGAGAACAAGTGCCTTTCGGCTTCGTTAAGGGTCTTTTTACACTCTTATTTCGTGTTTACGCGCCGTTCATTGTACTCCATATTATTTGATATATAAGTTAGCAGCTATGGTGCCTCCAAGCACAGGTTAACAAGTTGCATTTACATACCGAACTCGTGAGCGAACATGTAAAAATAAAAGTAGCATCGTAGTGTTATAATGAATGTAAGTAAGTTCATACGCGACACTCTTGTTTCATGCAGGGAGAAGGAGAGCTTGGGGTTTAGTACTCGTTCATGTTGGGCATGGTGTTTTTTGGCGTGCAGTCCTGGCAGGAGAATTGGGTCCCACAAAATGTAATGCTGTTTGTTTTATATTTTCTTTCAAACACAAATTAAAAAGCTTTGTCTTCTGGACTTTTTAATATAACATGTTGATTGCTAACGTTTAATCGAAATCGTTTCGAATCGTTTTTGTGAATAATCTTCTAATGAATTGGTCACAGAGACCGAAAACCAAAAGTTTGAATTTTACGTTTTACCATTCGCAGAGAAGCAAACCCAGATACCTACATATATGAATGCACAGTTAGTTGTAATATCAGCAAAACACTGATTATTATGTGAATGGTTTTTGCAAGCTATGTAGGTAATATTTAAATACAATATTCCATAAATTGGCTAATTCTATAAGCTGGTGCATCAGATGTGGTTACCCCGCGTGCCTCCACATCCCTACTAACCCCGCCTTTTTTATGTCAGTTTCATGGCATCGTAGAGGTTTCACATCAACAATTACGTAAAAACTCGTTGGTCTAGGTGGTCGCAAGCGCGGCTGGTGAGCACGAGGTCCTGGGTTCGATACCCATGTCGGGCAAAATGTTATTGGGCTTTCCATCAGGAATTTCTCAGTAGCAGCCACGGAGGTTGTATTTGTGCCCGGTTGATGGCAGTAAGGCTCGCTCCCTATTACATGGGACTTAAAAATAACTGGCGAAATGTGGGTGTACTATTAGGTACACCTCTGTCTAACCCATCGGAGATTACAGGCGTGATGTCATGTTATATTATTACGTAAAACTAGTAGATCGATTCAGTGTTCTTTTTAATCGACTCTTCACAAACAAAAGGGTTTAAAAAAGCTTGAAGTTGCAAATCCGTAAATCAATGCACTTACTAAAATCTCAATATAATAGTTACGTAAGTTTCTCCCGTAGCAAACCGACAGCAAGCGATTAGGTGTCTCAGATAGATTCAGTATCAGATGCGTCGGGTCGATAAGGTGGCCGGCCTCTATATATAGGCGTCACTGTTATCTTCCTCTCGTAACTATTTAATTAACCTCACTCCCGAGTGCACTGATAACGAATGAGACATGTTGCGTGAGAACATATTGCTCTTGGTGCCATTTACAACTAGTAACATTGTCGTTAATCCAGACAGAATTTAAAATTCAAACAAAACTTTAAAATGTTACAAGCTCTGACATCTGTGGACAGTGACATGCGCCACATTTACAGTAAAAATATAATAAGTGGTTACAACGGAAAATATTAAGTGGTGGACGGGAGCTAGGTGGTATGAACATAGTTGTGGCTGACGACGTCACGCGTAATGAGGAAGAAGGGTGACGCCAATAATGCGCCGGCGACCCATATTCAGGATGCAACGATCAATACGTATTGCGTTACCGTACCGACGTGGTACAGCCGGCATTATCTCCATATTTTATTACAGAATTTGCACAAGTACGTCAATTTCATTAAAATTGCAAATTATGAATGCAACTCCAGTAGTACGTACTTGTTTATATTTTTTTTTCCTTTCATGTGCTTGGAGAGCCAAAAAAGCATTATTTACCGTCACACCTACTCGATCGTTAAGGGCGGCGCGGGCGCAGACAGCCGACGAGCGCAGACACGCCGCGTTCACACACACCACCTATTTTATAAGCCGCGCGTGTTTCTGGACTTTTGAATGTATGTATATAAAAATATTATCTCTGACATGATTTAGGCATATAAAGTGAGGCGAGACATCGCGTAACCTTCCTTTCGTTTTCTCGGAAACGTTGGCGATGGGCCAGAAACGCTTCGCCAGGGAAATGAAGTATTGGCGACGCCCGTCTTATGCTTCTTTCACGATCTGTTTATGGAATGTACCTACTCGATACGACCCGCTGTTTATTTTGAATTTATCATTCACATAATTTGGAAATTTTCACGATTTCATGCTAAGTAACATAACATCCATTAGCCACCTGCAGACATGCGAATTCCATCTTTTGTTTGTAAATATTTAAATCACAATACATTTATGTGAGTGCATTTTGAGTCATTATAATCTGCAACAAGAATTCATCATAAGAGTTAAACTCATCTCCATATTTTATTAATAAATTCTGTCCTCTGTATGTGTCCACACATAGGTATCGTCTTGGTATAATTTGTAATCTCCCGAGCGTGGCATGTTCGGCCGGGCCCAGGGTTACCGCATTGTGTCATAGCGGCGCATAGATCACGATCAGTATGAGCCGCTTGTCAAACCAGAAGTATATGGTCGGCTCATTGAAGTGTGCGCAAGTCGCTTCAATAAATCCTCTACATAAAAGGGTTGAAAGAGGCGTGCGCCGTATTTCAGCGCGCGTGGGCAGCGCATAAATTGTTCGTTCTGAATTAGCCTTAAGCAGGATATTTTGACATTCGCTCTGCCGACACGCTGACTAGTTTACACTCGCACTCCGAGTGTGGAAATACTTCACGAGACGATACCGCCGCCGCCGCACAGATTACCATTCATCATCACTAATAAATTCAACAACATCCTTCGCATCGGTGTTACTGTTAACGAGCTGAAGAGTTGGCTTTCTTTTAATACAGTAGTATCGTTCAGAATACGGCTCAGTATAGAGTTCGTACTGCCGTACAGTGCACTGCAGGGCGCGGGTGTAGGCGACTCGCCGCAGATCAGTCAATTTGCTTTGATCAGTGTATCAGTGTATCATTAGAAACACACACCCACACGCTGAATGATTGCTCATTGTGCCGCCCCTTGGCGTGCACTTAGTATTACGTATACGTCGGCTGTGACGCTATCATACCCAGCCCACGACTGTTAACCATAGCGGTGCTATGCTGTAGCTCCATACATTTCTTGTCGTTCTTTATTTTGCGCCAAACTGAGACATAAGCTTATTTGGTATCAACAATAAAGTGAAACTGTTTGTTACCTTAAACGACTCCGCGTTTCATTTCAATGTTGCCTGTATTAGTCAAATTACATGAGCAGTCCTCGGAGCATATTACCTGTATTCCTTTTTCAGAAGTCAATGTAACGTTTTATTTTACGTCCATTGAAATATACAAAAATAGACCGTCCCATTTTAGCTCGGCATTGCTTTAGATTATTTCTGTGGGTCGGCTGACATCGTCTCATACATAACTTCTGACAATCCCATACAAGAGCTAGTCTGGTCTATAAAAATAGTATGTGTGGCATGATTCGGTAGTCGGTAGGTGTGCTCGTCCTCACTCCTCAGGTGTTGACCGAGGCGGGCGGCGACGCGCGGCTGTGGCGAGGCGCGAGTATTATGTAAAGCGCGGAGTATCGAGTGTCACCGACAGGTGTCTATCGCCGCTAATAAGAATAACTGTGGCGCATTGATCTGATCACTCGCTCCAATGAATCAACTGTAACACTGCCATTACGCGTTTAATAAACACATCAGTAATCTGTATGAATCAACGGCGGTCACGCGTGCATTCCCGAGCGGCGCGACGCGTCCTCCCGGTGCAACAAATAGCTTTATGGTGTTATAATGGACCACGTTATTTACAAAACTATAAACTACGCTATGTTCCTGTAACTCTAAATCCGTACAGTATTAGAAATACACGGTTTTTTTGTCGGTAGCTTATAAAGCTAATTAAATTGACCGTCGGCGAGCTCCTTACTAAATTAATTGAATGTAGATAGCTGCATACTTGGCTTCACACTATTTTTGTATAACGAGGTGAACTGCGCAAATAATACAAAAACGGTTAATAAAATGTGCAAAAAGACTGCGGCGCCTGACTGTATGTTAACATTATAGTGCGAATACAGAGCACAATATATGTATTTTTATTTTTAGTTGATATTCGAGATTACTGACTTCGAGAGCACTGTTCTTGAGTTTTGCTGTAACTGGTAAAGATTGAGTCAACCTATGTGATACTATGAATTAGTACCTAGAAAAATAACTAATTAGTCTAAACAACCGATAAGGAAGCAATCGTTCTCTAATAGAGAGACAGCACCAATCCATTACCCGTGGTGGTGATTTTGGCAGTAATAATTCGGAGGATCAAGATCGGCCATGGAAGTTAATCAGAATTCGAAGATTATTTATTATCCAACATCACAACAAAAGTAGTCATAGTGCGAAAGTACGCATCGTGCTACGAAATCACTTTATGAGCCATCAATATTTTTGTTTTCTATGTACATTAACAATTATATCCGTGGAAAACGGAAAACAATCATTTATAGAAAATGTGACATACATCCTCATACCTTCGTACTTGGGTGGTCATCATGTGGCCAAACTTAAAAGTACTTAATTAATTAATTAAAGGTGGAACATACTCCGATAAATTATCTTAAAAGTGACGCTACATAACCTTACAATATTGACAGTTTATCCATACATGAGCAGTTTTTTCAAGTGTAGGTAGTGTAGAAAAAGACAACATCAAGTTAGTCAAAATTATGAATACTGAGGTGCAAATGACATCATCATCACACATTAATAAATGTTAATTTACTTTTAATTAGCCAGACTGGCCGGCGAGCTATCTCGATAATTTAGCCCGCTTTGTCTCCAACACCTGCACTCAAGATCTCAGGTTACATTCATAAATAAATATTAATTGGTCACACTTTTTCGTATGGTTACCAGAAATTAAATTATTAATTTACTTTAGGTAACACACAGCTGATCAACAGCTGATTTCATCATTGAAATGTAAACAGCGTATTTCACTGTACCAAAGGCGACATTAAATTCACGTAAAACGGTCTATTGAAAAAACAAAGCCTACTGACAATGGTACCCGATAGTACAAGCATCTTGAAAGAAAGCGACATTGTGTGCCATCATAATCACATCGGGGCCGAGTTCGATAAAATTATTTCACATCAAAGGCATTGTTTCAGTATATTACTAAGAAAGTTGCAAAATTATCCTGTTCATGAACTCTTCGTGTTGTGCAAAGAAACCACACAACTCTTTTTTTAAATTATTAAACGTGTGAACTGAATTAATTAACGTCGTTTAAGAACGAGTGGAAATAATTGGTGCAATAAAAACTGTTAATGTCAACTTGTGCATAGTTACTGAAGGTGTGGACGATAGTCGCGAACTACGTCTGTCAGCACTATAATTTTCGGATATTACCAAAAAATATGGAATATGATCCTTATTCAATTTTAACTCTTTTGAATTTATTTAGTTGCAAGCTCTAAACTCAAAAACGTGTTCACGGAAATGACGACCCAAAATTGCCGTTACTAATACATTGGAAACAGCGTAACAGTTCTAAAAAGAAATACCAACATGTTTTCTTGTCAAAGGTTTTTATTCCAGCTTCTTACTTGATAAATCGAAATAAGAAGCTGGGGCTTTCAATCAGTCTGTGTAGTGTTTAATAAAATTATTACATGCACTTTATTTAACGAGGCGCGAGTCTGACAGCATCAAAACGACGCGGCGCGACGCCTGTCCCCGTTTAAACCTTTATAAAATGTCATAACTTGCGCTCCAACACAAGCAACTGACTAATGCTTTTATTTTATTCTCCGACTAGCTTGAAAAACATTCGCAAAAATACAGACATTTGTTTTGCTATTCATTTTATTACGTAATTCAATAAAAACGTCATACCAAACAGTGAACAACAACAAAACTTTCATCTAAAGTTAGACTTTTTCTGGAAACTACTGCATGCAAAACTGTCCAAGCCAAATGATAAATGATTAATAAATTCTATAATAAAAAATGCCATAGATTTTGCGTAGTTATATGCTCTTCATGTGTCATCGCTGTTGCTCCCGGCGAACAATAAATTATTTTTATAAAAACATTTGAACGCGATGCAAGAAAAACAAACTGCGTAATGCATAATTGTTATTAATAGATACTATAACGAGTTGTTACTACATCTTCAGTAAAAGGGTAGAAATATAATATTTACATAGTAGAACCAATTTATCGATTGATATCGGTATTGCTTCTAAAGGAATCTTGATTCCATTAATAAAATACTAATTGGCAGTTTTCTTAAGTATATTTGTGCTGCATCGCGATCGGTATGACGGTGCGGCGACACCGAGGCGTCACTGCCTCTCGCAAAATCTGCGGGAGATGTTATCATGGCAATAGGCCGTTTTATAGTTGTGCTCGAGTGTAATCGTCCTCGCTTACATTATGTACACGGAATATGCATTGCAAGGTTGACGACATCGGCGCGGGCGCCGGCGCGCCTTCCTGCTCCTACAGACATATCCATTCCATGTCAGTAGACAGGCCTCCTTAACTTCTCGCCGGTGGTCCTTAACGATTCATAACCGACTTTATTCATTTAAATTAAAGGGCACATAAATATGCTCTTCTCATATCGAGTCTGCTAGTTATTGATAGCACCGCATATTTCTCGACGGCTCGGCGCGTCCAATACCAAAAATAAATTAAATCTTTCAACATTTCTTATTTAGTTGCGATGTGTTAAATAAATTAATATGTTTGATGCAGATCATTTAGATAAACTTATCAATTAAACAGATATTTAAAACATTATTATTCATTTATTATCAAAACACGCCGCCGGTAGTAACGCTCATCAGCCGGTATCTCGCAGTATAAATTGTCTGTGTATTAATAGAGTCTCGTTTCCCTCAACTTTTATTTATTATTGTAGACTTCATTGACTGGGCCTGGCGCCTGCGTGTCGCAATTGTGACTGGTTCTTCTCGTTCTATATGTCCATAATTCAACTTATATATGTTTATTTCCAGTGTATCCTGATTAAAATGCAAGAAGGCGACGTAAAGGCCGTTTACATTGTCGAACCAATTAGTAGGAACCATATTATAAAAATCATACAAATCATTCTCCTTCCTTATTGAGCGCTTTACGTTGTCCGGCGGCGTGGTGTTTATTTGCTTATAATTTCGGAGCACTATTAAATTGCGTCAGTTTTACGAGGTATAGACAGCTTAAGTAGTACAAGGTGCGCTTAATGCGATGCTGGACACCATATCGGGAATCAGGCGCGAGCTTCGAGTTTCAGCGGCAGCTCTGCTCATACAAATTGTGCGCAGCTCGTTAAACCGTTCGGATACTTAATGGCTTATTATTGAATATGATAACAAAAATGTCCAGGAGCGCACAGTGGACGTGAGCCAACTTACTCAACAAAAATATCGTATATAATTTATTGGGTATCATTCTACGGACGCTTGGGGACTGAGCGTGTCTTACAGTTGCACCTCATAAAAACAGACTTAAGAAATATTTTGCGAACATGTGTCGCCATCGAGCCACGGATTTAGCCGGCGATGCATATTATGTTTCTCACGGAAAATAATATATCTGTCATTTCGGAATAGTTTTCACAGAGAAAACAAATGACGGGACATTACTTTCTGTCGAAATAAAACGTCTCGTCCTTTACGTTTAGTAAGGTCATCTAACGAAATTGTGAGTAATACGGATCAAAATAGCAGCGCGCGGAGATACATGGAGATACATCGCGAATTTTCGATTGACATAACTACATACATTGAAATAGTATCTACGTATATGCTACAAGCTCGTTATGTTTAGTGTTCGAACTGAAATCACGTAAATGTATACACTTGGGCAAATGTGCTTTAGTGTTTGAACTAATGCACCAATACGTCTACTCTACGTTGGTTAGCTCTTCGAATACGCGAGGATGGAATCCTTGACAAACACTTCATGTAAGTACTAAACACTGACTACAATCGTTCAACAAAAAGTTCTGGGAAGCACTTTAGGTAGTGTCAACCCATGAATCACAAGCAGGCGCCTGCGCATGGGCAGTGGGCAATGGGCATGGCCGTAAAAAAACATTGAATGGCAAATAGTAGTGTCTGCCTTCGGCTACGCCTACCCAAATCAAATACCGCCTCACTTATTCAACAGAGTTATCAATCAGACGCAAGAATGCAAATTTTAATTGTCGTCGGGGCTGGGTGTGCTTCGCGCGATATTATGATCGCAATTTATTCGCGCGAGAGCGGCACGCATGCGCGGGGCGGACCCGTGCGCTCCGCCACCGCGGGGAGGGACAACCGCCAATTATGAATAAACTAGCTCTACTACTATGTTAATAAGACTTGAGATTTTTCCTCGGCGATTTCACCAGGCGAGTACACTCATTAATGGTTTTGTGGCACCGTTATCAGACCTAGTAGAAAGCCTCATAATAATCTCTGAGTGATTATGTAGACCTCCACTCTTGCGCATGTTTGCAAAAATTATGTAAAAACCGCGTCCAAAATATTGTTAGGCAGAAACGTGTAGGTCTCGTGTGCGGGCTCATAACAATAACTAATGTGCCAAATTCACAAATTCCGGTGCCTCAGAACCCAAGCGATCGTATAATATTTTGAAGTTACTCGGTTGACAGATATTGCTATTTAAAAAAAAAATGTTAATTTATTCGTAATTTAAATCTAATTTAATCTTGTAAATAAATTGTTGACATGTTATTACGTCTAATTTGAAATGAATTTCAAGATTAAACTCAATTAAACGCGTGGGTTGTACAGAGAGATAGAGCAACCGGCTAACGTCCCACAGGGTACACTGAAAGCGCTACAGATTGTATGTGTCACTTTTCCTTTAAAGCTCGTGTCAACTAGTTGGATATAAGATAAGGTTAAGGTACTGTTAGCAACATTACGAAACGTCTCTTTGAACTTTCACGAGGTTCCCGGCGCAGTCCCTCAGGGCGAGACATAGCGCCGCGTGGCGTGGGCTTGACCTCATTTCCTGGTCTATATATAATTTTACTTGATCATTTAATTATATGGAGATTAATGGGCGGGCCGGCGTTCACGTTAATAAACAGAAACATGGCGAAGCGTGGACTACGACACGTCACCGCCACGCCACTTCCACGCCGCTAATGCGTACGTCACGACAACGACTCACACTTACAGTCTATTTCGTACGAGTCAAATAAAACACGAGCGGTGTGAGTATTTTTTGAATCCAGCTTCACTTGCTGTTACGTGTGTACTGTGTAGTAAACACTCGATTGAATATCATTACTCCCAGAAACTTGCGCTTCTTAGAACAGCTCAACCAAAAAACATTGATTATTATTAGACTGCATTAGTGGACTTTAATTTGCCGCGATAAATGTCACATAAATCGTAAACAACGTTTTCGGTTTAACTGAAGTAGAATACTAATCAGAATTTAATCCTTGGTAATTTATTGGCGACCGTATATTTTAAATTGGAACATCATCGATTCTAGGAGTACTGGAGTACCTATCATTACAGGCAAATAGTATGACGTATTATTAAAGTATTAAGTCAAAAACAAGGTTAAATGACTGCATGCAGACCTGATAATGATGGTGTGGACTGTACGTAGGCTACGCGGGTGGGCTGCTTATACACACATCCGATACATAGTTGCAAACCATGTCATTTACATCTTAAGTAATTGTGTCGCCGAGCGGCACCAACTATAATTCGATTATCTTATCGATTTCGTTTTCATATTCCCACTCAAATATCATAAATTTAAATCAATAAAGGCTTTGTGAGGCTCAGAAGTTGGCGCTACGCAGAAAGGAATAGAAACGACAGTTTATTCAGTATTTACATTTGAATTGGATAATGCGGTGAGTACCGACTTTCCCCAGAGAACTAGCCACTTGTAGCACTACGTCTGCATCTTGAGTGTTAACAATAATATACATTGGACTATCCTGATTAAATTATCTAAAGGGAAACTGTTATTTGCACTTAGGAATACATTTGATTGAACTGTGAAATTCCGTAGCTGTTAGGTATCTACTTACAGTATATACCTTTACAGTAAGTGAACTAATACACAGACGACGACTTCTAGCATATCTAGAACACTGGCAAAAAAAAAACACAGCACTTGAAGTTTATCTAACAAAACTAGGAAGGAGTTCTTCAAAAGTTACAAAAATAAAAATTTGGCAAATTGTGCTACAAAAAACAAATCTCGTAGCGGCGTAGGCCTAGCATAGTTATTTTATTGTAAGTCGTATCTTGTACTAAACTTGGTTTTATTTTAGCTACAGTTCTTACCTATAAGAAAAAGTGTCATTAAATTGACTAACTGCCAAATAACTTCGAATTTTACACCCATCTACTGACATCTACGCTCAAGTCTACGAATCTCTTAGTTTTGCAATGTTTTTATTTTTATTCGATTAAAACTCTTCAATTTACTAGAAGGGTAATCGGTATGCATAATCTGAATAACGATAGTAAATATTAGGTGTGTTTTGGCAAACTCATTAATCAGTCAAGATAATCTGAAAAGCAATAGTTGATATCACGCTCTCCACTTTTCGCGAAACTCTTATCTATCATGTAGTATCAAGATAAGCGCCATTGTGATATTATTAGGAAGGAAAGGCCAGTAATGTAATCACTGGAAACAATATCTACTGTATTATAAAATTACTAATTATTATAATTAACTGAATGATTTATTTTTATATTTATACCGCTTTTAAGAATCGTTTTGTTTTTATCATAATTATGGGAAATTATTATTTTAAAAATGTGGCGAAAGAGTCACTCGGCCGGTGAGCTAAAAGCGTTATTTATACGTGTTTGGTGACAAGGCGCTTCTCTGCGCCCGCGCCTCTGGCTGCCCTAATTAAAATTTAAATTTAAACCCGACTTTAGGATTAATTTAGGTACCTACCTTCCTTTAACCTATAAATACTGTCACTGAAGCAACACATAACCCATTATGATAAAATATTCGACGCTGAACCTAAACAAGATTATGATGTTATTAAAATTAAATTATTCTTCAGAAAACGATAAAATGAATATTTTTATTGGTTCAGCTTTGTGCAATCTGATATTATTTTAAAAAAATGGGTAAGCTTCTTGTCGACTCTACCGCATGCAACCAAGTTTTTAGAATTATGGGACGAAATTCATATCTTTTCACGCAAATTTTCAACAAAAGCTTTGAAATGCAAAGTTTCCGAATGAAGCAAATGTCATTGATCATATCAAATTCATCTTATAAATATGTATCATAAAAGAAACTACATACATATTACAATCAGTTATTTCTTGGATTCATCTAGATATTACAAGTTCTATACAGAAGCAGTATAAACTGAAAATCATAAGAACTTCAATGAAATGTGATTGATGTAGATAAACAAGTTCAAATACATATACATGGTACTACATAGGTAAATGAATAGCTACATTTGTATGCATCCTATTACAAGTGTAAGCTTGCTAGACTTGCACATAGTTGCAATAAGCTGCAGCAGCCCTAACGATGGCGTTGTGTGGATTATCTCATGCCGGGCTCATGTTTCAATAGATGTCCTAGTGAGTGATACGTCAGCGGGCGTTAGGTGCAGCAGAGTGCGCGGGACCCCGTCCGCTCGCATCAACAACGCGCATTACTTTACTGCATAAACGCAATGACAGCACATACAGTCGCTTCCAGTTCTCATCAAACACACGCGGACACGTTTCCCTTTTGAACTCCCACGGCCGCCAGCTAGAGAAAAACTTCTGTTACAAAAGTGATTTCTATAATTAGTTTGTTGCTCAATTCAAAATAAAATGAAAAGGTGATAACAAATGGAGGGCGAAGGGCGTGTCGGCGAGTTTGAGTAATGGCCGTCGCGGGCGCTTCGCGTGTTGCGTTGCGATCGCCCCATGCGCCTGCGCTGGTGACGCGCCCGGATTTGAATACAATGCTGCGATACCTCAGGGCCGCCCGCGTGCACGCATGCATAAATAATTCTTTGCAGTTTATTTAAAATCTGCCACATTCTCCGCAAGACTGATGGCTACATCTACGAATCTGTGAACAATACGCCGACATACACCCACTCCAATGCTTTTCGTACCAATTGACCTCCATTTGCAATTAATAGTGACGCTCAAACGTCGGCTGCATCTCGAAGTTATTGACTCGTCACTCATTTTTTATTGCGGCCTAAGGATTACATTCAAGGCTGTGTCGCCACCATGGCATCGTCTGGTTATGCAAACCGTATATGACAATGAAGCCTCGGTAACCGCAGTTACTCGTTAAGAGAAATGCCCGCATAAACATGTCTGAAATGAAGATAAACTCCCTGTTGAATGGTTTGAAATATAAGCCCGGCTCGAGTGGCGACTGTGGGTGTCGCTACGAACGAAAACTACACGGAGCCCACTCATCTTGCTGCGCGCACGCACCGTTCATCTTGCTGGAGGTAGCTCATCCTGAACCCTAACATTACGTGCATTATTATGTCATGTAAATGTTCGCAATGCGACGTTGCTCATGCATATGTAATTTGCATCATAGTGAAACATACTTCAGTGTTTATTTCGACTGCCGACGTCAAATAACAAAGGAACTGATGACCAATCGACCTTTAGCTTGGACAATTATCTGCAGTGACGCAATGCCCGCTCGGCAGTCGGCACCTAGACGTTCTGAATTCAGTATTGCTGTATGTGTACATCGGCCATGGTACAATATTGGTCATAAGGTGGTAAAAAACTCGTAGACAATGAAAGGAGGCGAGAGGCCGGTGTTGCGTCCTCGATAGCTGCGCGGCGGCGGCGGCAGCAGCGTCAGCCCGACCAGTGCCTATTTGGGAGCAGAGGGCTCCCTATTTGGAAGGCTGCGTTTCGAGTCGAGATCGATATCGAGCGGCCGACCGGCGCGGGCGCAGCGATGCGACGCCACCCGTCAACGAGCCGTCACTCTCGCACAACCTCTTTTATAGTTATTTTACATTACACTACACATAGACCACCACATCATCTACAAACGGACGGTTTGCTTCTTATAAATATATTGCTCTCGCGTTCGAAATTGTTTCCATTCAACTCAGAAATATTTATGTTCTCTTAAAACAATCGATAACCGTAACCTAAATTCGAAGTAAGTACTCAATCCAGTTAACAACTACGTAAAACCAATCCAAGTATAAATTATTTAACTGTTAAATGTATTAGATATCGATATAGTGTAGCTACGTAACACAGATAATACGTTATAGAACAGCTTTGTATACCAGAGTGGATGATCTCAAGAGGTTGTAAATATACCATCACGAGTATTATTTTTGCACCTTTGTGAACAGCACGACTTAACACTTCGGATAATAGGGGTTATACATACAACAAATATATTAACTGCTAACTTCTTGTTGGATACAAGAAGTTAGTAGTTAATATAATAATAAAAGGTCTGTTTCTAAGGAAACGTTGTGCAATACGTTTCTATATTTGTAACTACGAGATCTTGATAGTAATTTCTATGATTGATTATTTCAAATTTATCACGATTAACTATAATCATATTCTCAGATTATATTATTGTGTATTGAATCTTATCAACTGTCTTATCAAATTAAACAAACGTTATTTAGTGAGTCAAACGGTAAATGAGCGAATTTGCAAGGTCGTTCATTATTTACTATCTTTGTTTGCAGTTGTAAAATGAAAAGGACGTAATGTGTACGTGTACACTGTCTGTAAGTTCGTACGGACATGAGGCCACCCATCACTTCGTCTACAAGTGGGTCTACACACTAAACTGTGTATTTAGAATGAGTAACGCTAATGTATGAGGGGCTCATACCTGTATATCAACGTAGCACTATTTCGCTGTGACCGAATAAACACCGCCCTAACAGTTTTCAACGCATTCTGTTCTATTATCAAATACCTCGTAAAATGTCTGAGCATTCACGTAAAATGTGCTAATAAATTTATGGACCAACATACATTAAGTCGTTAAAAATCACACAAATTTCAAGACAATTTATTCGGTGTTGAAATAAAAGACAGTAAGCCTGCTTGTTTACTTCTGGTTTCTGATCTTCCTTGAACGGCTGACATCTAGTCGCGAAACATATTTTTTTCGGAGCTTTGTTTGTTTACAAAACCATATATCCATTTATAATGACGCGAGTTTCAGTTAAAATATAGACCGACGAATCAAATTGCTGCTCCAATATTAGAAATGGCTGTCCTGTTCACTAATAGTCGTTAATTACAGTCTAGTTTCCGCTGACATTACCAGAGGATATTTTATTAGCGTCAGCTACAACTGGCTACATCGCCGCTAGGAGGGAACGCCTCCTCGAGCAAACATGAATGGTCTCAGTGCAGATAT
Organism: Xestia rhomboidea; assembly: GCA_963853795.1. Classification (NCBI taxonomy): domain Eukaryota; kingdom Metazoa; phylum Arthropoda; class Insecta; order Lepidoptera; family Noctuidae; genus Xestia; species Xestia rhomboidea. The sequence goes on from OY970772.1 coordinate 11,143,464, forward strand.
TCGCAGCAATTAAACGCGTGCGCAATTTCATGCGAATCGTACTTTGGGTCGGCGGTTGGCAAAGCGAATTTCGCTAATGCGAGTGGGTATTAAAAAGCATGGTCATATTTATAACGTGACGTGAAACCGCAGCGGCGCGGGCGGCGCGGCTGTTGCGCGTGCGCGTGCCGTTAAGCTGAATGAGTGCTCGTTAAAAAGCAACCCGCCGTGTAATTAGCAGCCGGCACTACATAAGCCAATGAAAATAAAACAAAGTCGCCATGTCCCACGGCCCCGGGCGCCTCGTGACTGCTCTCACGGATCCATCACGAAATTTTACACTCGCACTGCATCTTATTAAGTGTTATGAAAGGCCTCTTGTAAGTGACAGTGCCTTTTAAGGCAACCCAACGCCCTATGCGATACCGGCTGACCATTTATGCTGCATGCGGTTATTTAGGTATGTGTAACTAAATTTTGTTCAAGTTGTTATGAGAAATGAAACTAACTACCTTCTAGCTTATCTTGGGTTTTCTTGATTTCACGGAAAATTCGAGTGGAAAATGAGTAGAGCGATAAGTAAAATCAAACGGCCAGTGACTCGACAATTTTATTTTACTTTAAAGAGGGCTTCTTTTACCGCTGAATTTCAGGGTAGGTCCTGCTGGCCAAACAAGTTCTGAAACATTTTAATAAATAGACTTATACATATAGCTGTAACATAAGATAAGTCTTTAAAACTAGTGTCTGCAACCGGTATCTACAACAGGCAACAGCGAAAATACCTGCCTTGCTTAAGATAACAATTCAATCAAAAGGTTGATCAGTATGTACGTTAAACGAGACGTAAATAGGAAAACGCAGCTGCCGGGGGCGGCTATTATCGCGTCAGAAAGAGCGAGTTTTATCTCTCAATTTAGTGATAATTTCATAAAGCGGCGCGGGCGGCGCAGGCGGCGCCGGCGCACGGCGTCTCGCGCCCGGGAGGTCCGCACTTGCATCGCTTAAGGTAACACTAATTGCAAACCGCTTTAAGGACGCTGCTCTGATCGATAACACGATAATGTCTTTAATGCCGGTCTTGTGTCGGCTCTGAACATTACATTTTGTCTTGTCGACTCACTAAAATAATTATCGCTCCTCACGTGTGCCGTATCTTACATGCACGAACGGTATGGGGCCCAATAAACGTGAATTTACTCGAAATACCGTCATACATCGCCGGGTCATTAGATTTGTTAGTGCTGTCGGCGCATAAATCCCAAGATCCCTTGCTTGGTATGCGACATACCGGTCGTTTAAGATGGAATTGATATGAGTAAGGCGCAAGGTGCCGCGTGCCTTCACGCCCTTCGGCAACAATCAAACACAGATTTTTTCTGCGAATTTTGCAGGTATGTAACTAAGTATAACCCCTGAAAAGATTAGATAGCTCCATAAATTTGTATTATAATATATAATAATAATAATAATCATTTTATTATAAGTTGTTATGTTTTATAATCTTTACAAGTAAAATCAATGAGTCTCTAGGAGACACCAAGCCAACAAATACAGTAGTAAAAGTAACCGTAAACAAAAGTTTCTAGGAAAAAAATACAGTAAGTGAATGTAGTTCGGTTAGAGTCAGATGTGAGGAAAATACTAAAGTCAAGGAGAGTGAGCATGTACGGACCGAGGACGACACAAAAATAAGGCAAATTCTTGTGTACAAAAACATAAGAAACCTGCATTTCAACGCAAGATTCTGAATATCGTACAATTCTTTTACATAAAATGCTAACGACCTAAATAAAACCGTTTAATATGTACGTAATGTACGCATCTATAGTATCTCGTATGAGCGGGAGGCGTGAGAGCGTGGAACAATTTAGCACGGCCGCAAGAGAGCACAAATTGCAACCAGTTGCATAACATGCATTATTTAAACGCGACAACCTTATAAGAAAGTATTAATGTGATAGAGACTACGTACGTCGCATGCAGTGAGTCAGAGCGAGCTCAATGACCCCCGCTCACCCGCCGACGCATACTATTCCTGTGCTGCCATGCACTACATTGCTTCATTTCGAAACATTAGCTAACTTTCAAAAATCACAATTAGTGTCAATCATAATCAGTACAATCCTCGCACACAACTTCTTCCTTGACCAGGCTGCCGACACGAGCGGTCTGCACCACGCCGGCGCGGCGCAGGCAGACCGCCATCGACACTATTTATGTACAATTGTTATAAATGATCTCATCAAAGGTCTACGTACTCTCGTAAACAAAATTAGTTCAGGCGACCTTCGAAAAAAGCGTTTGCCTATTTATTATGTCCCGCACTATGAATTGTATCGTGAGTCATGAAACATTTCCCAAACTCTCGTCTATGATACGACACCGGAGGCTTATCGCGGCAGGCCTCGCGCGGCAACACTTGGACAGGATCGTGTCAGTACATCATTCATCAGCTGGCCGCAAACGTGTAAATTTGCATACGAGCACGAGTGCAGTCTCGCGGGCGTCGACTGGAATTAAAGAGGGTTGAGAGAGCCGATCTCGTGTCGATACTGTCACATGACTAATGGAGCAGGCGCCGATCACAGATATCGACAAATAAAAATATGGCTGGGCCACCGCCGCCGCGCCGCGCCGCGCCGCACCGTGCTCCGCCGCGCAGCGCTCCCACAGCGCGCGAGTGACTCACTGCGACACAACTTGTCACTTACGGCCGACACGTTGACGTCTCGATCATTGTAACGGATCACACATCCACATTTATCGATATCATTATTTACCAACAACAATTTGACAGCAACACGATAGTGATGAAGGCAGCTGAAGCCGGAGAGGAGACATCAGGTGAAGGATTGAGTATACAAATGATAGTCATGATCAACAGCACTTTTTCAGTGATAAGTCTTTTCTTTCTGAAATCCAGCATAACAACTGCAACTCCCCACATAGGTCACAGCCATTTAGGACGTGTTCCACGGTGCACCACTTCACAATGTAACATAGACGAAAATAAGATCTCATAATTATAACTTATCTTAGTGAGTGAACACCGGAAACTCAATCTATAATCTCTAAATCTGTAGACAGCATAATAATACCGCTTGGTGACTGAAATCGGTCTCGGCCCTATGGTTTAGTATCTATTATAAATATTTCAGAGATATTAAAATAAATCATTGTTGCGATTAGCCCCAATTTCTATTACCGATTCCCTGCCAAAGATATTAATAAAATTAATGTTTAAATGTAAAAAAATAGTTAGGTCTTTTCTTGACCCAAAACAAATCTTTTCTCTAATAACTAATACATATTACAACGGAATTAACTCGTTAATGCAATTCACAACGTGCGTTGGGCAGTTTAGTTGTTAGGCGGTGCGCCCTGGGCGGGGGCGGCCTTCTACGGCCGGACGATAACTAGAGGTCAATGACTTGATTCCATTTATCATTGTTATGCAACTATACGACATTCAGGTGTCAGATGGTGGAAATGTACTTATCTATTTACTCTGAAACGTTATCGCGACGGGAAAATTTATCTCTCGCACTAATAGTTCCGAGGAAAATGTTATCTTTAAAAAAAAAGTAAATGAAATGTAAATCTTTGAAACACTTTTATGTTACTCATAAATTATGTGGTGTAAAATAGGTTTTTTCATGAATCATTCTCTAAATATTTCACATAAAAAATAGACCATCAAGTTTCTGCTAGGCAGGCCGTCTTATAGTAACGTCGCTGGGCCCGGTCTAATATCTCAGTCGTTTATCGACGATAAGCAAATCAGATACTTATATCAAAGATACTTGCAGCTAGAAAGTGCTCGACGGATTCAAATGGTGGAAGATCAACCTATCATAAAAAGTAACGAGCACTGTCAACGAGGGTGGTTAGTAAAAGTCAGATTAAAATGTAATTAGGGAAACTGTTTAGTTAGTTAACGTGAGTGTCAGTACGGAGAGTTTGACGTACACGAATCGGCAAACTCGTGAAATAGATTACGTTTACGAGGTCGGAAACACGTATCGCACTCATTAAGCGGAGTCCGGGACCTTGCCAACTGTGAGTGCAGGCGCTGGTCGGGCTGGTCCGACGGCTGCAGCAGAGGCGCGCGGGAGACGGCGGCGCGGACAGACGCATCCGCAGCGTCGCGTGACGCGCCATCACCACTAAATATATCGGCGTGACAATGAGACACTTCGCCGCCGCCCGCCGCGCGATAATTGCCTAAAACTGAAAGTGCTGAACTTCTCCATTCGCCCGCCTTTGTCAGCCTTAATAAAAGGAGGTTCAACAACCTAGCCCAGAACACGAATGACGCCTCGTCTAGATATATGCGGTATGCGGTTAATATCTACTGAGATCGAAATAAATCGCTAGGATTATTGCCAAGTGGAAAATCATTATACCTAATATATTGGACGCGTGGAATTCACTTTGACAATATTTTGACAGTGTGCGGTCTAGGAGCTTTAGTTTAGAGCCGCTCGCTACGAATAGCGGCCGAGACTTTTATCATTTATTTTTATTTTCTTAACGTTTTCTAATAGTGATTCATCGGATTCTGCTTAAGGATCTATTTTGATGTGGCTATTAATGTGACCGAGTATTGTTATTTCGGGTCTACTAGAATGAGCGTAGATTAGAATAGAGATGAAAGTTTTTGTGCGTTTCGCCACATGCTGGTGTCGGCGTCGAATGTATTAGTGTGTCGTCAGAGTAGGCGTGCCCTTTATCTGCGCTCGCGAGTGGAGCCGCAGCGCTGCGCCCGCGCCGCGCTCCGCCGTGAGAGAAACGGGCGCCGCCGGTGCCCATCTAAGGAGCGCAACTGTACAACCGGACCGACTGCCCCCTATTTAGACTGATCAGCCCGTAATTTTGACTTGACATCTTAGCGCAGGCTCTCGTCTTAGCCAACTTAACGCGAAAATTTGCAACAATTATTGTAGCAGACGATTACGTAGTCAAAGACATTATGTTAAGAAAGCTATTTCAAGAAACTGCATCTGTTACTCGTACTTTGTATTAGCAACTTATAATAAGGTATATGCACCAAGTTCATAAAACAACAACTTTACTTCCAAGTTGCACGATCAACTAAAGCTCGGCGCCTAAGTCTGATTAGCATAAACATTGGCTTTAATCAATGCTGCTGATACAACTCATAAACTAATACGTTGGAAGGGCATGAAGCGCATGTCATGACACCTACATGAAAACGACAAATTATGGAGTTGGTACACAACTCAAACTACTCCTAAATGATCTAGGTACTTAAGGAAAGTTTAAAGTTTGCAACCAACAACTTGTTTGTCGCGGTAGTGAATCTTTCTTGAAAACCGTTTCCAACTTTCTGTGACTTAATTTTGTGGCATAGATACAATAACATTCAATATTCCGGTGCAACTCGAACTCGATAGGCAGGTAAGTACTTCACGCTCGACGATTTGTTTTCAGTACTCACAAAGCATGTCTACATTGTATTCTTTCTGGAACATCGAACATGAACACGTAAAACAATGGTTTATAGCAGGAAAACATTCATCAAACGCGAGGCTGTGTTTGCAGCGCCCCTGTCGCGAGGTCGACGCACTGTCATTACGAACGTTATGTACGATACGTATGTATCACATATGCTATACGCCAAACGCACTACTACAGATGTTCCAGTTTTTACGCTAAGTATCCTGGGAGCGAGCGCGACTCCGCGTCGCTCAATTATCTCCACAATATAGGATTAGTAAAGAATGCCCTCGAGCTGCGGCCCGCAGACAGCGAGACGACCGTTGATACTCTACACCGCAATCAATCGCTCCTGTTTCTAACTACACAGTACACGTGCACAGACTATTATGTACTCGGACACTATTATAAATAGCTGCGCCACGACTGTATTAGCTGCGGTCCAAATCACTGAACACTATCCTGATTGTAAACTATGCTACATTTACATATTTCAAAACAATGGAAGGATGATCGCAGCTATTTAAATCAAATACCAGTGACAGATTGCCCTCGAAGTATTTCATAGGTGTTCAGTACCTATAGAAAAACGTATACATAATATCTACCACAATTGAAAGAACTTTACGGTGCAGAATCTCAAACACATTTCTTACAGACAAAATATACAGTTTTCCTGAAAGGCAACCAAAACCGTAGTCTAGTTAAAAGTACCAACGAAAAGAAAATATGAAGAATCTCCTGACACGGCCGATTAGAGAACTGATCAGCAGGCCTAGCCAAGTTACAAACGATTCGTAGCAATTCTCTTTCTACAATCGTAAACGTTAAGTCACGTGGTCAAAACAAACGAATAGAAACTTCGTAGACAAGTTTACATCGATCAAGATGATAGAATGAAATGTATTCGTTTCTACAATAGTGATCGCTACATCCCATATAAACCGTAGCCAACTTACAGTTTTGACTGAATTTTAATGTTTCTATTCGTTCACGTACCACGTACGTACCACGTGACATAACGTTGAAATGATGTCATTCCCATACATTTGGTTAGTTTTCTATGCGTTAACGATTGTAGATTGTCAACTTGGCTAAGCCTACAGAACTCACAGTGCACACAATGACAGTGTGACAATCAATTAAGATCGTCTGCCTCCTTCGCCGACACATAAGCTCTATAATACTTTACTTTGTATCAAAGTGAACACATACTCAAGTGTCATTGCTGTCAGGAAAGATAAGAACGTAACTGCATACTTTGTGTAACAGCTCTAAGTCGTTTGACAACATAACTTAAAATACTCACGCATAAGGACATAGTTTACACACATAGGCACTCAGGCTTTGCGCTCAAGAGCTTGGATATGAAAGTCACACTAGCATTTATCCAAACACGTTTCGCGACCGATTGAGAAGAGTGCTCGGATCCATTACGTGCTGCGTGAATAAACAAACTGTCGTCACTCGATTATCGCCATTAGTGCATCAGAAATAAGTGTGAGGTTCGAAAGCGCGAGACAGTCGTGTTTGTTGTCGGCGCTCGAACAGCTCCGGCAATGGCCAATCTCTAGGAAATTGACATTCGGCGCCAAAATGAGCTCTGTGAGTGATTGTGAGTGCACCATTTGGCGCGAACTGAGCGCGGCTAAATATTTATCGAGTCTGTTGGATTCATAAATGGCAGCGTGTTTATTTCAAAATACTCATCGGCGATGGATTTATACAAATGTTAGCGTTAATAAAAACTTTTTTCTACCTATGTACCTATTTAGAGACAGTGAAAAATTTAACGCAGATAACAGTACTTTTTAATGAACGCATGTTATCTGACAAAGCACAGCCATATGGAAGTTAACGACCCGCTCTTACTTTTCATTCATTAATTTGTATTATTTTATCAATCAATCGCAGTTGATTAAGCTATGAATGTTTACTTTTCCTGAACACGAATGCCAACATCAGACCGTATCTTCATACCGGCACGTCGACAAAGCGCTTTTATGAAAATATACAACAAATAAAGCAAACAAATGTGTGTCAACAGAAGATATAAGTAGAAATAATAAAGTGCTCATCTTTTGTTTTCTCAAGCTAGTGCAAACGATTCTCATGCCAATTGGTACTGTAAAGAAAATTAACTTCTAAACAAATAATCAACGGCGGAGCAGTCACATCCTGACGGTTTTTATTTGCGATGTCTGTCGGGCTGTTTGTTTGCTACCAGTTAGTCAACTGTGATATGAATATATTTGTAAGAAACAAGGAAATTTTATTATAGCCACGTTTGATGGGTTCCAGAACCTACTTTTTATTTGTCAAGGTGATACGTACGCAACGAGAACAGCATGAATGCATACAAAAAATATTTCGTCGGCTTTTTAATTCGCATCAATTTACATAGTAGTTTTTTAAACAATTCAATAATATTTTTTACCGAAATAATATATTAAAAATGAGCGAACGAAAACTGCCTATTATTATTGATTGGAATAAAATAATTAAGGGTAGGTAGGTAGGGGTGCGAAGTCAGAAGTCCTCCACGTGTGTCCGGCGGCTGCTCGTCCCTCTCGATACGTCTGGAGGGAAGAGCAGCGGCTGGGCCGGTGCACCCCGGGCGCGGCAGTATCCTTCTCCGGGGAATGAGGGGAAATGAGAATTTCCTCTTATTCCTCGGGGAGTGGTACTGCCGCGGCCAATTATTCTGACATGGGTGGGGTCCGACCCGGACCAAGGTGCGTTCCTTTGCGTGCCCCTCTGTTTAGCAGAGGGCATAGCAGAGGAGTGAGGGCGGGCTCGGTGTGCACTTACCCTGCCTCCGAGCAGACAGAGAAGGATCGTCCTCCTCTGTCACCGCCGGTCTCGTAATCCCACCGTCGAAGTGTCGTGGATCAAGTCTTGCGGCTTCGACAGGGACCGAGGGTCTTGGCTTAACCGCCCGGACCGCGAGGTAGACAACCTCTATAAAAAGTTACCCCGAATCCCAAGCGGCGACGCACCGCGAGGGAATGTATGGCTGACGGGTGTTCCATAGAACGAATCAGTCGCTAGTGCGCTCCTCGCCAGGGTACCTGCAGACCCCCTGGCGAGTAATAAATACTAAAATCTGCCCTTCTAGGTACAGGGGTCTCTGCCTAGTTAGGAGTATACTTCCCCCATACTCGTGGGTTCAAATATGGAAAAGTCTCAAAACCAAAAACCAACCGCCGGCAACGGCAAGAAAGAGGAGAGGAGGGATGCGGGGTCGACGTCGTCGACGACGGAGTCCGACGTCGCATCCAGTGATGCGAGTGCGGGAGGCTCAGGGAGCTCCCGCCGCGCGAGTGCCGAAGCTGCTGCGGAGAACGGCAAGTTCTTCCGCAAGCGGCCCAGGCGGGATGGCGACCGTGGGTCGTCATCCGGAGAGGAGGAGGCCTCGGCCCGAAAGATCCCCACCAACAAGCGTGGTGGGATCCGGGGCAAGGGGAGGGGGCTCTCTGCCTGCCGAAAAATCGGCAAGGCTTGCCGAGGAGGGGCGCCACCCGGGCAGCAATGCTGCCCCCGGATCTGGCGACGAGGCAGGTGCACCTGGCGGCTCCGATGTGGAGCGTAAGACCAGGTTCGCGAAGGAGGTAGAGGCCGCGATTAGAGGCGTGGCCCTGAAGATGAAGACTTCATCGAAACTCAGGGCCATACCCGCGGCTTCTGCCTCCATCATGGCGGCAGCGGAGGCCAACTTTGGCGGACCTCCTCCTCCTCCTCCTCCTCCTCCTCCTCCTCCTCCTCCTCCTACGGTGGATGGGGCGGAGTTGGCCAAACTGCGGGCGGAGGTGGCCCGCTTGTCGGCCGCCACGGAGGCTCTCCAAAGGGAGAACGCCAGGCTCCTAGCAGACCTGGCCAGTCTGCGGGAGTCTGACTCCCGCGTGGCGCCGCAAAAAGGGGGGCAGGCGCAGCGACCCAGCCAGCCCGAGCCGGTCGAGAACCAGGTCCTGAACCTGGTTCGGCAGGAGCTGGCTTCCTTCCAGGCGCGGTTCTCCGTCCTGGAGGGAATTGTCCTGCGTCCCCCCCCTGGCGGCAAGTAAGGCAGCCCCGGGTCCGAGGGCAGCCTCATACGCGGCTGCTGCGGCTACCGCACCCGGACCAGGGCCATCCAACCAGCCCCCTGGCAGGGCAGTGGCGGCCCCTCCCCCAAAGCCGGCTCCGGCGAAACCGGCGCCTGCTAAGAAGGCGCCCAAGGGGAGGAAGGGCAAGGCGGCTGCACAGGCGGTGACTGTGCCGGCGCCAGTACCTGCAGCGAGTGGGCCAGCGCCGGCGGCCAAAAAGGCCCGAAACCAGGAGCGGCAGCACCAGTTTAGGGAGCGCAAGATCGCGGCTAGGCTCCGCGCCCCTAAGACCGCGGCTGTAGCGATCACACTACAGCCGGAAGCGGAACAGAGGGGCGTCTCCTACCGCGACCTACTGGCGAAGGCGAAGTCGACGGTGAACCTCGGCGAGCTGGGAATCACCGGGGGCCTCCGGCTTAAAGTCACCGCAACGGGGGCTCGACTGCTGGAGATCCCTGGTGAAACCAGCGGCTCGTCCGCCGACGCTCTGGCTGAAAAGCTCAGAGCGTCCCTTAATGCGGACGAGGCCCGAGTGTCCAGGCCCGTCAAATGCGCAGACCTGCGCATCCTGGGTCTGGACGACTCGGTGACCGAGGAGGAGGTGGTGGCCGCCGTCGCTAGGTCCGGAGGGTGCCCTGCCGATCAGGTCAGGGCAGGCACCCTTCGCCCGGACCCCACGGGCATGCGGACCGTAATGGTCAGCTGCCCTGTGACGGCGGCCAGGACGATTGTGGAGGGCCGTAGGCTACTGGTGGGCTGGGTCTCAGCGCAGGTGAAGCTGCTGGAGCCCAGACCTCTGAGGTGCTACCGGTGCCTCGTCGGACACCATGTGTCGGTGCAATGCGCCTCGGAGGTCGACCGCAGCGGCCTCTGCTTCCGCTGCAGCCAGCCCGGTCACACATCCGCGGCTTGCTGCGCCGCCGCGCCGCACTGCGCTGCATGTGCGGCGGCTGGCAAGCCTGCCGAACACCGGGCTGGGAGCAAGGCCTGCGCTCCGCCCACCAGGGCCACTAGAGGCAAGGGCAGGCCCTCCGCCGCCACCGCCACCGTCGCCACCGCCGCAGCCGCAACTGCCGCCGCTGCCGCTCCCTCTGTCGCCGCCAGAGAGGGGCCCTCACAGGGGGCCAGGTTGGAGGAAGCGGTAATGGAGTGCCAATAACGGCCCCATTGCGCTTCCTCCAGGCGAACATCAACCACTGCGCCTGCGCTCACGATCTCTTGCTCCAGAGCATGGCGCAGTGGTTGATTAACATCGCTGTGGTCGCTGAGCCGTATTTCGTCTGGCCCAGGGAAGACTGGGTGGCGGACCTAAGCGGCTCAGTGACCATAGTGTCGTCGGCCGCCGCCGGCACCCCGACCCTTGAAAGTGTCAGGAGGGGTCGGGGGTGCGTAGCAGCCCGGTTCGGGGAGATCGTCGTAGTGGGAGTCTACTTCTCCCCGAGCTGAACTCTCGCCGAGTTCCACAACTCTCTCGCAGAGTTGAGTGTCGTCGTCGGAAATCATTCCCTCCCCGTGCTTTTCCTCGGGGACTTCAATGCCAAGAACCTGGCTTGGGGTTCCCGTTGCACAGACGTGCGGGGAAGGATGGTGGAGGACTGGGCCCTGGAGAAGGGCCTGGTCGTCCTAAATCGGGGTTCTGTCGCCACGTGCGTGAGGATGCGGGGCGAGTCGGTGGTGGACATTTCGTTCGCTAGCCCCGCCCTGTCACCGCGTGTCGTTGACTGGCGCGTCATGGAGGGGGTGGAGACCTATTCCGACCACCGGTACATCCGGTTCGACGTCTCCACCCAGACCTCAAGCGCGCCGGTCCAACAGGCCCCGAGTGGTCCGCGTTGGGCGCTGAAGCAGCTTGGTTTCCGCAAGGGGCGCTCTACGGTGGACGCCGTCATGCGCGTGAGAGCCCTCACGACGGGGGATGCGGTGTCCCGGGGTGGGGTTGTCTTGGCGGTGTCTCTCGACATCGCCAACGCCTTCAACTCCATGCCCTGGAGCTGCATAAGGGAGGCACTCCGGTATCACCGGGTGCCGACCTACCTCCGTCGTGTGGTCGGGGACTACCTGACGGACAGAGCCGTCATCTACCCCGGTCGCAGCGGAGAATGGAACCGGCGAGAGATGTCGTGCGGTGTTCCACAGGGATCGGTTCTGGGGCCGTCCTTGTGGAACATCGGGTACGACTGGGTGCTGCGCGCCGACCTCCCTAGCGGCGTCAGCGTTGTCTGCTATGCAGACGACACGCTGGTGCTGGCACGGGGGAGGTCGCACGAGGCGGCGGCCGAAAACATGACACGCGGGGTTGCGATAGTCGTGGAGAGGATCCGGCAACTGGGTCTCGAGGTGGCACTGCACAAGTCCGAGGCCATGTGCTTTCATGGGCCTCGGAATGCGCCACCTCCGGGATCCGCAGTGGAGGATCCGATCTGGAGGCGATAGTCCTCGCGCGCCTACATGAGTGGCGCGCGGAGGCGCTACGCCGGGGGGAAACTCCGCTGCCGCGGCAAATTGTCGCTCAGCGGACGGACTTCCGGCGTGATCTCATGGCGACATGGAGAGAGCGACTGTCGCAACCCCGTGCAGGGCACGCCACAATAGTGGCGGTAAGTCCCCTCTTTGAGGAGTGGCTGGAGAGACGCCACGGCGTCCTCACCTTCCGCCTGACGCAGGTTCTTACCGGACACGGTTGTTTCGGTAAGTTCCTGCACCGAATCGGGCGGGAGGAAACGTCCGGGTGTCACCATTGTGAGGTTCGACCGGAGGACACGGTGGAGCACACGGTGGAGGTGTGCCCCGCCTGGGCGGAGCACCGCTGTGTCCTCGTAACGGCGATTGGCGGCGGCGACCTCTCGCTCCCGGCCTTGGTTCAATCCATGATCCGGAGCGAGACGGAATGGGACGCCGTCACCTCCTTCTGCGAAGCAGTCATGCTAGCGAAGGAGGTGGCGGAACAGGACAGGGAGAGATCCTCACGTCCCGGCCGCCGCGGGAGACGCCCCGGGCGTCGGGGGCCACGTGGTGGCTTCCGGCCACCGTAGGCGCGGGCCTGTGGACGGGGAGCTATGGGCTAGCTCGCCGTCCGTTCGTCTCATGACGACAGGCCGTGTCGACGGCGCGTTCGTGTTCCACGCGCGCCTCAAAGAGAGTCAGCAATAAGGAAGGGGTCCGCAAGGACCGAAGCCTGCCGGGGCTGCGGGACTATTCGAAAGAGATACCGTGGCCCCGGAACACAACGGGCGAGGAAGGAACATGGATGGGTTTTAGTCAGTAAAAGTCTGACACTCCCTCCTGCTCCGCCCAGAGCGGGAGAAGTCATTTGATGATTTCCCATCCGAAAAAAAAAAAAAAAAAAAAAAAAAAAAAAAAAAAAAGGGGTAGGTAGGTACCTACATTTTTAATACTATAAACTATTTAGGACTAAAAAGAGGAAGCTATTCAAAATTAGCTTCATTTATAATTCATAACACAATGAATTAAAACTCTACAATGCGTATGTAAAATAAACGTTTAAGTGCTCTTCTTAGCTGATTCAATTTTAGCATTTGCGCGGCGTTAGCGCTAAGTGGCGTAGCACACGCGACGGATATGCAGCGTCCTTGTAGCGGCTGTATTGCGTAGCGACTACGCATCGAAACTAGACGTTTCGTAGCGTCTAAGCCTACGCTGGACGAAACGAAGCGAATTAGAACAGATGTAATTTCTAATCAAAAGTTTTATTTTGTTCTAGAGCTTTTTTTTTTTAGGCGGGGCTCCGCATTGACAATATATTTTAGTAGGAACGATTGGCGCAAATATACTTAACATAACAATACATCACGCCTGTAATCCCAGAAGAGTTAGACAGAGGTGTACCTCGTAATAGTATATCCACATTTCGCCAGTTATGTTTAAGTCGCATGTAATAGCGGGAGAGCCTATTGCCATCAACACAACTATAGACTCCGCGGCCAACGACACTTAAAAACCCAATAACAATTTGTCCGACCTGGGAATCGAACCCAAGACTTCATGCTCAGCAGCCTATTTGCAACCACTAGACCAACGAGGCAGCAATTCAAATAAAAAGCCTTTTGTAATTTAGATAGAGTTGCGGAAATATAAATTAATGCATTAATGAGTGGACAAGCGATACAAATATTTATTAAGGTAATAACTATTGACTATTCGAAAGAATAAAATTCCGCTACATAACGTAAATCTGCAGTTGAGTAATTCCTAGTCACACATAGACACTACGATAAGAACACCTTTGCATTATTGTAATTAATTGTTAATTTATGCGCGTGTATGTAGTAAACAAATGACGACGCTCGTCACACCTGTGATCAATAAATTAACCTATTAACTCAATATTGTTCAACGATCAAGTCAATCGAACCTATTGTCCAGCGAGTAATAGAAATGTCCTCCATGACCTAACCATAATACTCAGTGTCCTAATTAACTCCGGTCCACTACGCACATTTATATCGCACGTTAGTTTTAACTCAAACACTAAGGGTCTCGTTATTCATTCCCCAGTATGAATAATTAAAATATTGCGCAGTGAACTCTGATGTTTACGAGACAATCGCATGCAAATTACTTACTCGTACACGAGTGTTATATGTAATTTGTATCATGTTAATTATTACTACAACTGTTCTTATCTTCGGGCTGATGAAATTTTATACCCTTGTCGCGAGCGCGCGGACGTAAAGCCACGGACATTATTAGCTTTGCTTACAAGTTACATTCAAAGTGCCAGTGGAGGAAATTCAAAGAAGTTAGATTTTATTGCGTCATATCTAAGTATCCCATGTCAGTGTCGAGGATTGACAAACGCGCGGTGTAAGGTTGCGCTCGCTAGGCGCGAGTAGCGGGTGCTGGCGGCGCGCGGCGCGGCGTATGCACGTGCGCGGCTCAATGGGCTAGCGTGCTGAAGCGCGGCTTGCACTTCCGACTCACATTCATTCCCGCGCCATTCATACAACTGCGTCATTCATTTAATTCAAGTTCATAACGAGACCCGTACGTGGGAGGAGCTCCGTAAGTCGGCCGACACACCCGCGCCCCGCTCTCGGCGACATATCGCATTATCCAAAACTTTTATTATCGATAAAGATAAACAGAGTCGTTTGCGGGATCCGGACGCTCCTCGCCGAAAATGTCCATAAAATAAATCGGATCGCTCAAAGTTCCGAATTGCATTTATCGTTTCTCCGTATTCAATCTCGGACGCTTTAAATTCTCCAAGGTGCGCAATATTTCACGGGTTCTTAAGAGTAAACTTCTAATTAAATGCGGTGGCATCTCCGACACCGGACGTGCTCCTTAGGGGCCCGGACAGCTACAAAATGATCGAATTTAAGGATCGAGACAAGGTGTAGGTGGCATGCAGCGCGGCATGAGCGGCGCGGTGAGGCGGCGCGGCGCGGCGGCCGCGTGGCGCCGAGATGGTATCGCCGCGGCGTGGCGTCCTTCTACCGTGCGATACTTTTCTAACTTTTTGGTTTGGCGGGTCGCGCGGTATATTGTGTGCAATTGTAGCACGCGAGGGCACCGCAGGCCGACGACCTCCCGGGCTCGCTCCGTATAATCCGACAGCATTATGGCCGACCCGGCGCCTTTGTAGGCTACCGGCTTAATGAGGGCCGTGGGTGGCTTATGACACGTCAGGATCTGATCATAAAGGTGCCAAAAATTCTACCTGCGCGGACGACATTCCTATCTCACGCCTTTGAAAATTAATGTCTATTGTCTGCAGATGCTGGTAGGAGGCGTCGGGGATTAGGAATGACACGATGTTATTTATTTCCAGAGGACACATGAGTAACTCCGGTGCGATTAAAATATATTGAATTATTTGGTGTTCCGATGTGGCGATGAGTCCTGGCGAAGCGGCGGCGTTTAATTGAGATGTATGCACTCAAATTCTTTGACCCCAATTAATTTCGTGGAAGTGAGTTCGTCGGGCGTTAATTAAGTGCGCTAATATTTGTGCGCAGAACACGCAGCGGTCAAACGCCATGTTCATTGTAATTGTAGATGACATCTAAGTCGCTTGCACAGAAAGAGCTTTCTCCAATCAAAGCATTTCACGTTGGCTGTAAACCTAGTACACGCTACTAACAATACAGGTAAACCGCCAAAAAAACAAATGTAATCGTTTTTTACTTAAGCGTGCACACACGAAACCTCCTCATGTCAAGGAACCTCACATTTCGCACGCTAATTATTTTAATTTCTATGAATTTTGCGTTAGTCTCTTTTATCATCAGATAAAACTTTATGGTTTTATTCCGGTTTTCGTCTTGCACGTAGTAAAACATATTGTGGTTGTGTAGTAGAATGATGTGACTTGTGAGCATACGGTGCGATGATGTGCATGTACTTATGTAGCCCTCGGGTAATGCAATTTGAGTGCAATGGTAATGATGTGACGTCAGTCAGCGGGTCGTTTGTTACGCCCAGCTTCGCTGCGGGGCAATGAACCAGCGACTGAATTGGACGTAAGTGTCCTGCGCCCGCGCCACGGACATAACGCAACCCAACCACGATTTACGACATTACGAGTGACGCCATGCAATATGATTGTAACTTGCAAAATTAACTTTACTTCGTCAAAGTACTGCAAGTCGGCACCGTTCACATAAGGCTACGTTCAGTCCTAATGGTGATGATGGTCTATAAATCTATCAATTGCGTTTGATACGCATCTATACGAGGTAATAATGTATGGAAGACGCATTAAGTAATGTAATGTACAGCGCAGCTCACATCTACTTAGCTACTTGTATGGTACCTATGCCACTTTTTATATCCTATCTAGATCCGATAAAGTACTTCGTAGGTATACACAGGTACGAACAGTTTATTCAAATGACCTACCAGTAGAATTCCGATACAGTAGAAGGCGATTGTAAAATAATACTAGTAGGTAAAGCGACAATTAGTGAACGATATCGGAGCGCTGCGGTGCGCGGGGCAGCGGTGCAACAATGAGGCGCAATCAAGCGCGAGTACTTTTCATTCCGCGCGCGATGCGACTGCGTGCACGCAAACAATCTTATATAATATTTGCGTATAAATGCGCATTTAAAACATTCCACAAATAAGGGTTGGGTATCCGCTAATAATTCGCATACTTTACAACTTCTCATTTTGCATTTGAGAGTCCAGATTGTTATCTAGCGCAATGCACGAGCATATGGCCTCTAACGTCCAAAACACGGCTAATTATGTATTTTATTGTTTAATTGTGAGGATTTATTACTTAGGTAGGGAGTTTTCACACGTAAAACTGAATAAGAACATAATTTTAATCTTAATTACGATATGAGTCGCTTGACTTCATATGGTCATTATTTTAACTGCGATACAAAAAAAAGTGATTGACATCAAAAGTAAACAAAGAACTCCTTTATCTGACATTTCATTTCTTGACCGCAATGTTGGTCACCTAACGTCATGGAAAAATTATAAAATGAAACATTTTAGTACATTTTTTTTAAGATTCAAGATGACTCTACATACGTGATGAATGTGAGGAGTAACTTGAGTTGTATTAAGTATTGTATATATTTTAGTTAAATTTCATGATTGTGTGACAGAGAGAGAGATAGTTTATGTGGCCTACCCAACATCCCAAAAAGTCGTTTCTTTGGGATTGTTCGTGGGGTCTTTGGGCTCGTAAGTTTTGAGTTGAACTCCATGTTTTCTGATTCATGCTTGCACGTACTGAAAAGGTCCACTCAAACGTGGGCTAATTCTTCAAAATATCATTTCAGACGAGAACGTGCACGATCCACACATGATCTAACCAAAACAATGTCAGGACTTTAAAAGAGACTGAAGACTTTTGAGATTGTTCGGCTGTTTATTTAAAGAATAGTCAGATAGGAACACACAGACCTCATCTAGTGTGTCAAAGTGTTTTAATAAGTAATAACCTCCTTCCGAAATCTTTTATTATAACATCACGCGACACGCCTAGATGCACGGATTAGGCAGAGATGTTTCGCTAGGTTTGTCTAAGTGTCCCTTGAAATAAACTGGCCTGCAAAAATAAGTATCACACTTTCAAAATTGCAATAACTTTTTAAGTACACAAGATAATATACCTTCGAAACAAAAAGGACTAAAAAAAAAATAGTATAATTTTGTCTATAGTTTCAAAGAAAGCTGATAAAAATTGCTTTATAACGTTTTTTATTTTAAATCTCTAACTTCTATAGTTTAGGAAAAATTTAAATTTCAAAAGTGTAGTACTTATTTTTGCAGGTCAGTGTAGTTGAAGAATCAAGATAGCCAACGTAAGAATACACTGAATCTAGGATCTAGGATTGTTTTGATCCATATAATGACGAATGACAACTCTTCACAATAATCATAATATTTAATTAATACAAGATCAGAAAAGCATAGAGCACATAATAGAAAGAAAGAAGAAAGAAAAAATATTTATTCGAGTATTATATAATACGAGTATTGTTCCTGCTAATTAGTATTTCTAATACCTAGCATTAGAGACCTTCAGGTCATCATTTGGACTACGACAATGGCTGCATTATAATGGGTAAAATAGGGATGATGACTGACTAAAAAACATATGATTCTGTTTCGAAAAATATTGGATATGTGTTTTTTGTTTTATCAAATTCATAAAAATTGACGAAGATAAAACGTGATCATGAGTGCGGGGGGCTTGTGACGTCACATTTGAGTAAAAAATGTACTCGAATGTGTCGTCACACAGTATCATCTTCATTTTTTGTTTACGTGAAAAAAGAAAAATTATGATTGTGTCCAATATTTTTTGGACATTTATCTGACGGACTAATTAGTTTTTTTTTGTCATCTACCCTATTAGAAGAAGGAAATTGTGTGACGATACAACGCTTTGTGTGGTGAAATCATGTACAGCTGAAACACTGCAACAAATAGTAATCACAATTAGAAGAGTATTTTGTTTTGTTTCTAAAAACTGAAAGCTTTAACCAATGGCAATACTAATGCTGTAACATGATAATATTGTAATACCAAATGATTTGGAAAGAGTAACCATGGAATTTTTGCCGGTTCTTCTCCATAGTCTATGGACAAAAAGCGTCAAAAAAATCTAGAAAACGACCAACCCGAACCGTGCACCTTTTTTCGACGTTTTATAAGCGCCCATGTAGGCCTATATGAAATTAAATATTTTGATTTTGATGGGAGTAGGTAGGTACTAATTGATTCATTCCAACTTGGAGCAGGGAAGTAACACAACGATCTAAAAGGAATGGAATCGTTTTATCGGAAACTCGTATATCGGGGGGCAGCGGTAGGCTAGACGTGTAATTCAATACAAATACAAATGACATCAGAACCCAAGGCAATCACCGGCACGGACTAAAAGTCAAAGTAACAACAAATTTCGAATACCTATCCGCTATCAAGAGTATAAAAAGTATTTTTGATGGCACGCCGCTCGCGGGTTAAAAGATCAGCCCGATAAGGTTCGATCATAGTGTTAAAAATAACAATGCGCGAAGTGTACTTTTGTTTTCATGTTTATTAACGATCCGTGATGCTTTGGTCAGCACTTCCTGTTGCTCGTTTTTTATTTGGGACCAACAAATGTTGTTAAAACGCAGCTTCGTCTCGTTTAGGGACTTTCCATAAATTTCCAAAACGCAGGAAAAACAGAACCGTTTTTTTCTATTGGATTATTTCATGACTTTAAGTTGATATTTA
Source organism: Xestia rhomboidea (assembly GCA_963853795.1). Lineage (NCBI taxonomy): Eukaryota > Metazoa > Arthropoda > Insecta > Lepidoptera > Noctuidae > Xestia > Xestia rhomboidea. The sequence goes on from OY970772.1 coordinate 11,162,699, forward strand.
TACTAACTACACGAGGTGTTATCAATTTGTACAATCTAAGTTGCATAAATACATATTGTGTGGATAAGTATATAAATAAATGTTAAGTGCCTGTCTGAGAATGTATACTAAAATAGTTGTAGTGTCGAGGTTTTTATAACAACAAACTTCGCTAACATAAATAATGATTAGGAAAATTATACCCTCATAAATTGAGCCTATTGTCCCTCGGAACACCTTCCAAGAACACGCCAGGCTGTTGGTAGCATATAATATAATATCAATCAATCGTTTTATTTCCCATTTTTTTACGCGAAGTATTTGGTGGTCCGATAGATTTGGCGTGGCAATAAACCCAAATAAGTGTCAGGCAAACATCTTCGGGAGCCCTCAGAGTGAACTAAGGTGGATAGTCAAACTTTACCCTCTGGTCGTTCCATTTAGCGCCGATGATGTGAAGGACCATTGACAGTGGGTACCGTGAGCTGGAGTACTCATGTCGCTTGTGACGGTTAGAAGATCATTGGAGCGCTACGGGCCCTGTACCGATTAAAAAATGTACTACCGTCGATTAAAAAGACAATGCTTGTGCAGTGCTTAATTTTTCCAATCATCGATTATGGTGATGTTTGCTACTATAAACTGATAAACTCCTTCGATTCGTTTTCAATCTTCGTAAATATGATCACGTCTCTGCGCGCACCGGTCACTTCTAAAGTGGTCCTACCTAAATATAGGTCTATATTAATATTATTTATAGTTTTTGATTGGTATTTGCTAACTATATATTAAATAAATATTAAATCCACAATTTTCTCAATTGCACCTACGAAAGTTTGTCTCTGCATCATCCAAACCGAACGGACCGGTAGAGAATGCCATTGGCATTAAGTCCGCCTCTGTACATTATGTGTATTTATTTAACAGCATATCTTGTACAATGCAGATATTTACAAAACAAACATATTTTGGAATAGGTACACAAGTGTAATCTATCGATCATTAGGTACTGAATTGATATCCACGTCACAATCAATCAGAAATGTGACATTCGAAGTTGTCAGGTGACGAGCGGCCATTGCAGCCGTTCCGCGTTGTTTTCGTTTGTACTACAGTTACGCAGGCCTCCAACCTGAAATTAGCGCGCCCTTTCAGCCGACACCCACAGCTATCGCACGTCACGCGTTTGCGACGAACAGCACTCTGTGTGTACTTACGTACTTATGAGTACTAAAAACTACTTTACAGTTCTAAGAGTTTTTTTAAGAGTTTACCCGGAACCCGGCAGAATTATATAAATCGAGCCAAAAGGGTCGTCAAAACGTCCACAATGGCTTGAAAATTTCGCGTCACGTCACGTCTTGTCTCGGTCGCCTGTCTAGACATCACAGACGAACACAACTTTTTTCTTTTCTCGGTACCTAATACAATTTTTGGCAGACTTCTTAATACAATCTTGGCAAACGTTTGTAACTTTTATCACGTCCGGAAAATGAATGAAAGCTGTCGCCGTGAGTCACGGCGGCTTCGAGCGGGACTTAGAAAGTCCTTGCTGTCTATTCCAATGATTAAAGTAATGACATCACTCGCGGGCGCAAGGCTAAAGCTGTAAACTTAATTAGACGTGATCTTTTAATCTTACATCCATTAAATTATTTACAGTGCAATGACGAAAATTCAAACAGCACACTAACTTTCATTTGGAAAACAATTATTTTTAAATGTTTTAAAACAACTTGATGCATTATAATGCTTCCTTCAACTGCATTAAGAGGAGACTTAGATGGGTAATAAACTAAAAGCCTGAGCTAACATAATGTACATAAAATCTTAGGTGCGTCTGAAGCAATCGTCATAATACAATACGATAAGATTGTGAAATCATACGACATTGATATTCACGTACATGTGCTCCGTGTATCTGCTGATGATATAACTATTGAAAGACAATACAATTTTATGAAATCATGCTTTTTAAGCGATTTTATTTTTCACTTTCGACCTTGTGATAATATTTTGATATTACTCGTACCTACTAGAACCGTATCTGATTTGGATTTAATTCATCATTAAGTATGAGTAACTGAGACATGAAACAATGAGGTTTCTTTAATATACGATGTAATCTTAATATTAACTCCATTTATGTTATTTACTAGAGAAATTAAGCGTTATAGCATACAATTTTATTGTTGTATAATTATTTAAATGTAGACGGTTTTTCTTTCTGAAATGTTGTTTGGTAGAGCATATTTACAGAGCATTTTTAATCACATTGTGGTTAATACCTACCTCTTTTGTCATTGAGAGTATATCTAACTAGCAGCATGCGAGCTGCATGCATGCACTGCGTTCTAATTAGAGATAACCCGCTTATCTTTCTACATTTTAGATTTATTATGCAATTTTCTACTTTTCCTTATATTCTAAAAACTGCAGTGTGAAACTAAGTTTTATAGAAATATCCCCCGCACACGGCCAACCGACGGTGTGTGGAAAATAATGTTGATACGTTGTACCTACCTATAATTTCAAAATGTAATTATAAAAGATTATCCTTGCTACATAATTACCTAGTTGTTTAAAGTTTATCACTAAATCCAGTTCCGACGCCGCGAAAATCATTCAGAGCGATCCATTGACAGAAATTGATAAAGTAATAAAATATATTTACGAGATTACCATTGACGAGTCTTTGTCCGATAACAGTTAATTCATTGTATCAATCTCCGAAAATAGAACCTCTTAACAATTCTCTCAGTTTGTTGATATTGTTATGACGAAAGTCAGCGGCTCACGTGGTATTGTTTTTATTATCCCTGAGTACCGAAGCTGGTATCGGCTCCACTGATAACGATACGAGCATCGATAAACAATTTAAAGCACAAGCGGTTTGCTAGTCAACTGTCTGATACTAATGCGTACGTGCGTTTTAATTGATCTAGTAGTTGGAGACCGGTGCGGAAACGTCGGAATGTAATTATTTACATAAACACACGTGCCTACAGCCGCTCACTGCTTCCCTAGGTGAGCGAGCGCGCTCCGCAGCTGAGCCGCGGCGGCCGGCTCGCTGACGCTGGCCAGATGAACAAGATCGATGTGCATTTAATTACGTCGGCCGGCATCGTTGGCAGCGCGTGCGGTGCATGATGCACATGCGGTGCGTGATGCGGGCGATGCGGCACTCACCGGCGGGGCGGGTGGTGCGGCGCGCGGGCTCGTCCTCTCGCAGGTCGGGCGCGTGGCGGCGCGCGGTGGCCGGGCCCAGCGCGCCCAGCGCCGCCAGCGCCAGCAGCAGCAGCGCGCGCAGCATGGCGCCGCACTGTGTCTCAAGGATGGACCGCTCCCCTCACGGATGGACCGCTCCCGGCCACGAGCTCACTATTTCGGCCGCGCGCGTTTGGTTCGTGCGGAGGTGCAGCGAGCGCAGGTTCGCGATCGTAGCGCGCGACTCGGAGGCGTCGTCGTAGCGCGACGGCTGAGCCGGACTGAGACGAGCGCCGCGCGATTTCCCGGCTGATGCGGCGAGGGGGCCGGCGCGCCCCTCGTGGAAAACGCGGCAATAGCGCGGTGCGGGCGGGGAAAATGCAGCGCTGTCATCCGCCCGCCCCGCCCGTCGCGCCGCCCGCCGAACCATCACACCATTATTAAGTGCCGATCATTATGACAACTTAATTCCTACTACTGTTTTAAGCAAAAAACATAACAATATATTTTTTAACAGATAGACATATTAAACTTAGAAAGACAGAACTAACCGACATTTTAAATAATTGCATGGATATGTGTATGTATATAGAATTCGTCCCAGCACTAAAAGATGGAAGACTTCTACGAAACTAGTTTGTAACGCCAGCAACTGTTTTGAAGGAGAGCCATTTGTTTAAAAAAATCTGAATTTATAGCAAACTACGTGCAAAAACAACGTATGAATTTTGTAAAAATGTGTCTGTGCATTCAAGATATCTGAAATATGTGTCTACGGTGAAGAATGAGTAGAAGCCAAAACTATATGTTTAGCGAGTCTTGTCGGGGTATTCAAATACACATTATACATTAATGATACAATGTTAGTAAGATTTTTTATTCTCATTTGTTATCTTTAATCATCGGGCAACAAAACAAACAGCCAGAAAGTTTTACGTAAATGTAGTACGAATTTGCGAGAAGTCAGTTTGTGAAGTATTTTTATACATTGTTTACGATTATTATAATCATTTCTAATAGAGCAAATATTTTTTGTGATCAACATCAACATTGGTCGTAATGTTAAAAAGAAACATTTATTAATAGGTCTAATAGCCCTTATCTACTGCCGTCTACAAAATAGTAGATGTAAATATAACATAAAATCTAAGATTTATCGAAAGCTTTAGGAGTTTTGAACAAATGTTTTGTTTCTGTTTGAATTTACTGTGGAATTGAGTTATCCCCGATTTTACGAGTCCACAGAATTAAACGTCTGACTGTCATAAAAAAAAACACAAATTGTTTTTGCTTTGTCTGAGCGCCACTGCTCAGTACGTCGAATTCAAACATGTTGAACACATTCATAAGAATTTACGGAATTATTTACATATATTTGGTGCAGAACTGTATTTGGCAGCAGGCCCAACTAGTCGTGTAATAAATATTTCATATCTTTAGAATATAAACTGAAATATCAATACCTGGTACAATGCTAGTGAATCGCTGTAAAAACTGTTAACGTCATGAGCGATGTGAAAGTTTATAAATAATTATTATGAGTATTATAACCTCGTACTGACTCCGGCGATATTGAACAACTAGACGTAGAATCAGTTACCTAGATATAGGATAGACGAGCTATGTATGTAGACTGTTCAAAAATATGTGTCTGAATTCTGGAATATTAATCTAAACTAAGTACCTAATATTTTACAATCTGAGGGAATAATCATTAACTCTAGATATCTAATTTCATCAAGTTTTAAGCAGCATTTGTCAGTCAACCTTTATTATCTAAAATTAATTGTTGTTAAAGCTGTTAATTTCGACCGCCATCTATTGGTTCGAGTATTATGTTACTGCAACCATAAATCTCATCTTTCAAATGAAATTCTGTGGCAGTGACTCACTGCAAAATGAAAGATATTTTACAGTAAGTGCCTGATTATTGGCAAATCCAGATAAAGCAGTAGATCAGCGCAAGATACTCCAATAAATTCTAGGATATTAAATAAATCCTAGAATAAATTATGAGATTGTAAATGAAGGAGTTTAGATGTTTGTTCAACAACCGCACCCTAGAGATACTTAAATGGCTGAAAGGATATGACTATTTATGGTTACAAAATTAGATAAAGATAAAACTTATTAAGAACAGCCATATTGATGATTTTGAAGTATCAATACGCAATGGTGTTCCAAACGGGTCTTTGGGCTCAGTAAAAGTTCTCTTTTTTTTTATTTCTGCCTAGCCTTTTCCCAGCTATGTTGGGGTCGACTTCCAGTGTGACCAGAAGCAGCTGAGTACCAGTATTTTACATGCAGCGACTGCCTATCTGACCTCCACAACTCAGTTAGTACTAGATTATTCGATATCCCTTGGTAAGACTGGTTGTCACACTTTTGGGCCACTGACTACATGTAACGACTGTCAAAGGTCTACTGAACTGATAGCCGGGACCAACGGCTTAAGGATGACGCACGCTACACCGTGTCGGGTCCGAGCCGAGTGTCGACCGTAGCACATTCCATCGTCCGTTGCTCGGTAGCGGCTCGGAAGCGTGAGTGTGTCCATACAAAATTGCACGGTCGGTACTCGGCTCGAGAAGACACGGTCTAGCGTAAGTCAAGCTTAAACGTGCTTTCCGATGCACGGAGCAAAATTCGGTATGTAATGGGTGGTCACCCATCAACGGACCAACCTAGGCAAGCAAGGCTTAACCTGAAGATCGACCCGATTGGGTGTTTTTATTTAGCCACAAGGGCTTTGTATGCAAAGCAAATAAGTATAAAACTTGAAACCCGCCATGACATTCTGAAATAAGCATCAACTGCTTTATAAAATGGTCACATAACTTTTTTTTTTATTAGTCTACAGGGTGTAAACCACCTCATCACGAGGCCGTCAACCAAGCATTCTGTACATCAAACTAAGTAACTTTACGCAAAAAGTATTGCTGGGAAACGACTTTTTTTTGGGGTGTAAAATCATGTTTTGTGGTAGAACTCAATGTAACGCACTCAAAACATTGTGCTGATGGATAGATTGAATAGTATGGGGGTCGTGGAGGTGTTTAAAGTAAAAATCTTACATTAAAAACTTGTATTAAAAAAAAAATTGTCAAAAAGTTGGAACTTTGACCCCCCAATTTCTCCGTAACTAGAAGGTTCCCAGGTATGGTGTAGAACAAAAAAATGATCGCAATGATGAGAAGAACAAGTGCCTTTCGGCTTCGTTAAGAGGTGTTTTACACCCTTTATATTGTCCCACTGCTGGGCAAAGGCCTCCCCCATAGCCTTCCACTCTTATCTACAAGCGGCTTCCTCAGGCCAATCTCTCACAAACGCCTCTAAGTCGTCACATAACTTGAAAAACTTTTTTTTTTTTTATAAAATCAAATCAAATCATTTATTTCTTTGCAAACATGGATATACAAATTGGTACATAGATGTCGTCATAGAAGTTAGTTCTCCATATTCTGCCGTCACATGGGCATGCAAATCATAATCAATTAATATTATTTTAAATAACAATTAGAATATTATTATAGTTCCATTTTATAAATTAATGTCAAATCATTTAAATCACATTACAATAGAGACAATAGAAAAATATCATAATACTTCATCAAATGTCACAAGGCTACGATATTAAGTAGGTATGTCAAATGGATTCAATACAGGCATGTCAATTTAAATAAGTAATAAAAATAGATAAGAAATAATTTATTTTACCAAAAAGTCCAATATATTTTAATGATTATATAGCAAAATCATAATATTTTATTTAACTTAAGCCTACCTACATGAGCACATAGAAAACGTCGAGTAAAGGTGCCCACGGTTCGTGTTGGTCGTTTCCTATGGAGAAGAACTGGCAAGAAACTATTTGGTTTGTTTGTTATGATACAGCGTTAGTGCTTAAGTACGGGAGGACAGCGTTGGCCCGACAACAAGAGGTCACAAGAACGTAAAAAAATAGAGAAAAAAACCGGCCAAGAGCGAGTTAGACTCGCGCACCGAGGGAACCGTATAAACATGTTGTTATTTTGTTAATAAACTAAATATTTACGGTTTTCAGATTTTTTCCTTTATATAAGCTGTAAGACATTGCTTCTTGCTTAATTTCATGATTCTAGGTCAACCGGAAGTACACTATAAATTTTGATTCCCTTGAGAGTGTGGAAATACCTATACCTACGTTTTTTGAGGCATAAACGGTCGTATCTTTTTTTTACGTTTACTTAGAAGTTTGATTTTTTCACAGCTTCAAAGGACGGTAGACTTGAGTTAATTTCAACTCGATACCTCCTCGCGTTCCCTAGATAAAGGGTCTTGACAGCCTTTTTCCTTTTGAGGTACGGAACCCGAAAATAATAATAAAAAATTATAATGATTTAAAAAAAAAAAAGGTACGGAACCCTAAAAGTTATAGCTTTTCATCTTCGTGGTTCTCTGTAGCGTTCGTGCTAATTCAGCAACTTGGAAGTTAGCAAAGAGTGTATCTTTTCTAGTTTTACTTTAGTTTTAACATAATTCAAGAGGAAACTGGGTGGAAAAATGATATTTTTTGTAATATTCAGATAAAATTTTAATAATGGAGAAAATTACTTCGGGTAGTTTATCCTGTAGGTACTACAAAATATTATTTCTTTCAATTTTTGTCAACAAAAAACTATAACCCGACTACGTAAAAGATTATGAAACGACGAAATAAGAAAATAATTCAAAAAGAAATCCAGAAATGCATAGGAACAAAAATGGACAACAACAAAAACTACTATGATTATGTGGGTGCCAGGACTGACAGGAACACCTCCATTAAACAGCATGGTTAGTATCGTATACAGTGGGTTCGACTACGGCTCTACTCTACCTTGACCATTTTTGTACCCATGCATTTCTGGATTTCTATTTGAATTATTTGCTTATTTCGTCCTTTTAAGATCCCTTTTTTACGTAGTCGGGTTACAGTTTTTTTACTTTTTTTTTTGTGTTGGTCTTGTAAGTATGTATGTATGTCCGTTTCTTATTGTTCCCTCGTAGCTTCTCAACGGATGAAGGGATTTGGATAGATTATATGTCGTTAGATTATTCTTGATGGGGCGAGTGTCACTGGCTACATTATAATCAAAAAACCGGCCAAGAGCGAGTCGGACTCGCGTCGACAAACTTAACTTTGCTGTCCGATCCCTAGAAACGGCTACTGCACCAACCGCAAATAATAAGTTTGTAATAGTAAAGTCGCTTTTTTTTGTTATTAAACTACATATTTACGGTTTTCAGATTTTTCCCTTTACGTGTGCTGCCTTTACCTTGCTTTTTGCCAAATTTCGAGATTCTAGGTGTTGACCTGTAGTCCCCGTTGGGGAACTACCATAAAGGTTTTCAACCCAAAACCTATAGGGTACTGCTCTAGTTGACCCAGAATTGTCAATTTTGGTTAAAGCAAGGTCTTACAGCACAAGCAAAGGGAAAATTCTAAAAATAAAAATAAAGTTGAAAATTAAGGTAAATTTTGGTAGGTACTTACAAGTTTTCGCGAAAATCTAAATTTGCCCATATCTTTTTATCGTGTTGACTCAGGACCTTGATTTTTATACACCTAATAGGGTCTATACACCTCAGTATCTGGTAAAAAAATAAAATTTCAACTTGCTAGGTCCACCCGTTCCTGAGAAAATCGGTGGTGACAGACGGACAGACAGACGGACAAGAAAGTGATCTTATAAGGGTTCCTTTTTTACCTTTTGAGATACGGAACCCTAAAAATAACAAAAAGATAAAAATATCGAAAGCATCTAGGAATCTTTAAGAGGAACAGAGTGTAAAGAGCGCCGCAATTTGGCTGACTGCTGGCGTCGACCAGGAGAGGGGAGAGGATTTCAAGATCTCAACCGGCCGAAAGCGAAGTGTGCTGAGACAAGATCGCTTGATGAGCCTGAGGGTGCTGACCAGGAATGTGCTACCCTACATGCTAGTGGGCAGGAATACCTATTCGAAGCCGGCTGGCTGTGTGACTCCCTGCTTGAAAGCTTGAGGAAGTGATATTGATGATGATGACGGTGTTCTGTCATTTCACCGAAAATCATTTCTTATGTAACGATTGGCAAAAACACGTTTGATCATTTCATCCCTTTACAACAACAAGTTTGGCAAATAACTCACTTATAAAAATATTTACCCAATAAACTTTTATTTGATAGTATTCTATGACAAACGATTCATTTTATATTTATGTCATCTCGTTAACAACGTTTGAAATAAAAACATTTTATATTTAGCATTATTAGGTAAGTACGCAATTTCCTAAAATTAAAACTCATCAAACAGGGTAATTTTAATTAATAAAACAAACGGGCTGTAATCTAGAAATTCTTCAGAGAAGTTTTAGTTAAACATAAGTGAACCACCCGCAGTTACTCGCTACCCTACAAACTATGAACTCGCAAGCTACGCAGCAAACTATGAGCTACGCGCTACGCTACACAGAAGGAGATACACTCTACGTGCTACGCTACACTATAAGCTGCGCTTTTCGAGTAGCTACGACAGCCGGCGCATCTACCTCTATCATACCTACTAAATATCGACCTAATACCAATAGTAACACCCACACATGGTTTCTACAACTAAATTTATATTGTATTACGACTTCTGACGTATACCTATAAATGGAAATTTTATACTGAATGAGATATTTATCAAGCACCAGTAACCTACCTAGTATTTGCCCATTTACGTTTCTGTTATCTTACGTTAGGTAGGTACACAAAGTTGTAGTGGATTGAGACGTTGTATCAAATGATATGATTTAATGTTGTTACATTTAGGGCTCGTGTAGATGACTAATGGTTTTATTGTTCGAACTTACGTTCTGTTCACCGTTTCACTTAATCGAATGTTGTAAGTAGGTTTCCGAACTTAGATTGACCGTATCGTAATGGCTGACGCTGATTTAGAGTCGGAACGCACTTTATTCGTAAAAATCCTTCTACATTATTTTTGGCCATTTTGCATGAACCATCGCACCTACATGGGGTCAAAGCCAAGCATATTTTATAGTGGAAACTATTATTTTTATAGTTCATAATTAGTTTTTAGAGCTAAACATTTTAAAGTGTGAAACAATATTTTTAAAGTGCGTTTATATAGGTTTTCCCCATTTTTTTTCTAATAATCAAAGTCTGCTGTAGACACGTTCCTGTTTTTCCTTTTTTTTTTTTTAAGAAAATATGATCCCCAATTTTTTCCCTTTCGCACTCTACGGGGGCAGGCTTGATGCAGCCCGACGGCAACAGTTTCTTCAAATTCCTCACAGGCCTTGTTCCGTCTTAAGGATGGTCCGAGATTATCTCTGCTGTGGGATTGAATCCGGAGCGAGGTGATCCGGCAAACAACTAATTTTGTCGATTTAGCTCATGTTAGCCATAAATTCAAGAATCGATGTGTGTGATGATCACCGAGGACCGTCGGAGTCGACGTGTTTGCGAATCGGCAAGCGTAAGGTGAGACGACATTAGGTCAAGTCGAGCGACGATCTTTGAAGGGTAGCTGGTAGCAACTTGATAAGAGTTTCCGAGTATCTAACTGATTGGCGTGCAATTGGAGAAGCCTAGTTCTTTAAAAAAGCTAACCATGGCATAATCTATATAAAACAAGAAGGTAGACAAGACTAACCGCCGAATACTGAAACGTCACTCAAAATTTAAGTAGTACTTATATTTAACAGATACTCAAAAGTGACGTTTGGCCATACGAAATTGAAAGTTTAAGAGCTGCTCAAATGTTAAGCAGCCCTTAAATTTTAAGTGACGTTTCAGTATTCGGGGGTAAGAATGACATCTCGCATAATGGTGCCTTAGTACCTACGTACGAGCTGTCATTGAAAAAAACGGTTGCTGAAAAAAAAAAGTTTCTTGTTGCCAACTGTAGTACCTACCTACTTACTATGAAAAAAAGTTAAAAGTTCTTAGAGCAGCATAATTATTTTTAATTTAATTAATTGTTTACTTTACACGATGCCTAGACTGCAGGGCCTGGGGGAGGCCTATTTCTAGCAGCGGCCGCGGGCACCTTTCGGCTGAAATGATGATGGTTGGGTCAATTGCATCATTCGAATGCATGTAAACTTAAAGCGCCTGCTCCTAAGATTATAGCAACATCACATAAAATAGTAGCCATTCGATTAAGAATATTTATTTAAATTTATATATTTTATATACATATTATATAATATATATATTCCATTATATCGATATATTATACAGGGTTATTTGTAAAACACCGGCAACCTCTCAGGACTATGTTACTAACATCATAATCAACAACTTTTGTTCTGACTTTTAAAAAATCATCATATTTTAGTGCATCAGATTTTCATACAAAAATAAAAATATTTAAATAGAACGCTCTAAATGTTACGAAGTTTATGCGAAGCAAAAGAAAGCGATAGTACAATAGCGAGGGGGGTGGGGTTAGGGCGGCGGGGGCCCGTAAGAGCGTTCAATTTAATCTTTTTTATTTTTGTATGAAAATCTGATGAACTAAAATATGATGATTTTTTAAAAGTCATAGAACAAAAGTTGTTGATTATGATGTTAGTAACATAGTCCTGAGAGGTTGCCGGTGTTTTACAAATAATCCTGTATATATTATCGATATATATATGTATATTCGATTATTAATAATCGTGCTAATTGTATGCACATGCTTGCATGAGATGGGAGCTATACGCCCAGTACAGTTCCACCTCATCTGGTGATGGTAGGCCCTGATCTATTGTTATTTGAGTTACACCGAAGTAAGATTAAACTAATACTAGGTAATAACTCTTCCGCTCCGCCCAGAACGTAAAATAGAAAAAAAGGTAGGTCCTGAAAGAGGTCAGAGCAACACCTCGCGAATCATGGCAGCAGTTGAATGTTACAGTCCACGGTGCCAGGTTAATAGGCAGGTTGGTACTGCCACTTGAAATCTAACTGCTAGGAATCTGGCCTTCTCTTTACCTGTGAAAATAGTGAAAAGGACTGGACGGTAATCTGTCTGCCACACAATTCCAGTTCGGTTTAGAGAGGTTTACCTAACTACGTTATGCGTTCAAAATTTTGTTCCTCAGACATGCCGATTGCCGATTCCACCACCATAACGTAAGTTTGGGCCGTCAACACTAGGAAATTAGTTCTCATCTTACGTCGTTGGTCTAGTAGTTGCAAGCGCGATTGCAGAGTATGAGGTGAAAGTTCTGGGTGCGGTCAGGTATTATTGGGTTTTCCCACCAGAAATTTCTCAGTAGCAGTCACGGAGTCTGGTTGATGGCAGTACAGATGGCAGGCTCGTTCTCTGGGTTGTATTACATGGGACTTAAACATAACTGGCGAAATTGGTGTAAGTAGTATTAGGTACTTACATCTCTGCTTATCCCTTTGGGGATAAAAGGCCTGATGTAGTGTTATGTCAGGTAGTCTCAACTAGAAGTTATGGTGTCCGTATGGAGGTCCATGACGAGCGTCTGACAATAGTTGGATATTTGTAGCACAGGATCATGTGAAATGGCGTGTAATTGGAGGCCTATGTCCAGCACTGGGCTAATAAAGGCAGGTTTTATTTTTTTTAAAACACCCTGTTCCGAAAACTACCCAGTCTGTTGAACGTGAGGCACAAATGTACTTGTATAGTTTCTTTCCATACCTAATTCACATACCGCTGGGTATAAACGAGCCACTATTTCGTGACTAGGCCCATCGGGAGTTGAACTGCATACCTTCTTCTAGCAAATTGTTTGATCTTCACAGATTAGCGACTGCCACCGTTTTTACTAAGTTTTTAAGAACAAGAGGTAGGATAGACAGCCATCCCACCCACCACTCTTAACCTGTTCGATTTGGCCTAGCGTATTTTGTACGCTACTCTACACGGATACGGTACATCACATAAACGTTTTCGACAGACATGGTGAAAATGGCATCTCGCATGACGTGGTGATATGATCAATTTTTTAATTATGGTCTTCATATAAGTTTTTAAACTGACGTAGTCGCTAACTTTGAAATTACCATGTATACTATTCCGTATTGTTTCGAGCCCGTTTTCAGTGTTAATGATATGATGGTTCAAAGTGTTTGCTCCAGTCTAGTGAGTCGGAGTCGAGCACTTATGATACAGCATACAGTCCTAATTCCCGGCAAAAAAAAACGGACGTCATAGGTGGTATAGAATCCAATAAAGGAGGTGTCAATACTGTCAATGTGTAAAATCGATGTGTCGACTTTTGTTGGTGACTGTAGCTGTACCTTCATGCCGTCTCTTTCTGACAAGTTTCTTGTACGATGTTATAAACTCTTGTGCCTTGATCGTTAGATTTTTTCTACTAACCACGAGACAAGGTTTATTAGCTGGTTTCTGTAGTTTACCGCATGTTAAAAGTTTAGAAATATTAAATCAAAAAATGAAACATTCGTGAGGATAAATTTTATTCCATAATACAGCATAAGATAAACCGGAATGTCACAATTCGCATTTTCATTATTTCTTGTTTTTCATAAAAATAAAAAAGAACCTCCTTCCATCACACTTGCCACAAAGTTACTGTGTTTCAACATTTTTTTCTAAATTATTATAAAAATGCTAAGTTACAATTAATTGTGTAGAGCATGTACCACTGAGAATTCTGAGCACTGTTCCCTGTAGGCGGAAACACTTCTCAAAATGACACCGTTTATCTAATACATATTTATACCTAAATTACAAATTAATCTCGGTTCGTCATGAGAAGCTGTTGACTGTAAATGCAGGTCAATCACAACGAGCCGTATGAATAAGCGAGAATTGTACGAAATGGTTTTGGATGTAAAATACATAACAGCTTAAACTACCTAAATAACTTCCATAAAAATAAACTACCGTCGTTATAATAGGTCAGGTGATATTAATGCACAAAACTGGTGACAATCGAACAGAAAGAACTTGGGATTTCAACAGCCCAGTCACAAAGCGATGTGTATAGGACGCGTGCGCGGTGCCGAGCAGTCGCCGCGCACGCCGCGCCTCGCAGCCCGGTGACCGATAGACCCTACGCTTCCGAATACTGCTTGCTACTGCACCTACCTACGCAACGTAAACTGTAGGTCACTAGTATCATAAACTAAATAATTAAAGTCATCAATTGTGAATTAACTTTAAATACTTTATTGCGACAACTTATTCCACATAGTATACATATAAAACATGTTATGATGTGATTCACTTTATCACGAGTCAGCTACAAACCTATCCACATCACAATGCACAATCATTCAGCGAGTCTAGGTACCACCGTTTTGCTCCTTCGAATATTTTTATATTGAAAACAAATCTGCAATAATTTTGTATCGTCTTTACACACTATTTTTTTTTTGTTCAACGTCATCAGGGATCGATCAAACAGCGCATTCTAATAATGTGGACCCTAACACCACATCGCTAAGTAGCGTGGTTTATTTGTACACTTACCACCCAATACCAAAATTAATTTTAAACGTTGTATGAACGCAAGTGGTTCGGAGTGAATGCGATGCTCGATCGGTCACCGGGTGACGCATATCAGTAATGCATTCGCAGGTTAACTCACATAATACATTGTATTCAATATTCAATAGCAAATAAAGTTAACATATCTTAAACCATAGTCTCTTTCAGTAATCAGATTTGTCTGTGAGTTGGTAGCGCACATGCGGTTAGCGGTTGGCGTTCTTGAGTTGGTTGGAGAGCCAATCCAGGCCCTCATACAGGCCGTCGCCGGAGGTGGCGCACGTCGCCTGGATGTACCAGTTGCGGTTGCGCAATGAGTGCAGGCCCAGCTTGTCTGTTATCTCAGCTGCGTTCATTGCGTTTGGCAGATCCTAGCAACACAACCTTATATTAGTTCATATAATTTTATGACCTATTGGCACACATGCTAATATTAGAATAATTTGAATCAACTACTGATTTAATCACAAAGAAATATTAATTACAAAACAAAAAGATAAATATATGATTGCTTGCTTTAAAATAAAGCCACTTTGAAACCTTTTAAAAAATAAACAAAATATGCTGGTAAATTTTGAAAAGGTGAATTATTTCATAAAATATGCATGTGACGTACCTGTTTGTTTGCAAAGATCAGAAGTACAGCATCCCGTAGTTCGTCTTCACTTAACATTCGCATGAGCTCCTCGCGTGCTTCGCCGATACGCTCTCGATCATTACTGTCTACTACAAAGATGAGACCCTGAAAGTTTACAAAACCCTGAGTTTACAAAACCGTAATGAAAGGCGAAACATTCTTGCACGAATGTGTAAACATTCATGATAGTATTGCGGCAAATGGCGAGCCTACCCATCACACATTTGCTTCGCCATTCGCTTCGCACTGTACGCAATATGTTAATCAGTTAGAGGTTTATTATAAGCTATACATTTTCGTGCACACCAAATTTTAAATAATAAACCGCCGCTATGTGCTATCAAGGTCTAATTAATATTAGGACTATTCCCATGTGATAAAAATATATTTATGGCAAATTTTCATTTAACAAAAAGAAACCGTCAGATTTTATTTTCGCCAGACGAGACGCTTTGTAATTTGTTTTTAGATTTACTTATCGATGGTTAAGTTAAGGTTTAAGTTACGAAACTGTTCCCCAAATACCATTTTTTTAATAAACTCATTAAATATGACTGTGCATGCGATTCTTATCGCCTAAATATCGCCTTCATTTTATAATCCTATGAATTTTTATCAAAACAATAAACGCCAAGGTTAACGCGTTCGACTAATCTAACATACTAGACAACTTTACATTCGTCCTATCAACTTTACTATGTTAATTAAAATGGTCGTAATACGCATCAATAATTATGTAAACTACGCGCAAAATTAAATACTTATTTAATAAATAAGTCGTGGCTGCAATTAATTTGAATGTTTAAATGTCAATAGGACATGCAAACACTTACACTTGGATTACTATCAGTCTGCTCAAACTGGTGAGTCACCAAAATTACAGATAGCATACTAATCTGGTCTTCTCAGTTTAGAATTCGATTGATAAAATGCTTCTTGCTCAAATTACATACATTGATACCAAACATGTTGGATGGCTAACATTTTACAGTCTGCTATAACAATAGTACAGGAGGCCTACCACAAGCTCTTAACGCGATCCATTTTAGGACCTAAACTGAACTGTTCTTCTAATTCGTACAATGACGTCAGTTTAACGATTCAATTTAGGCCATGCCATCTGACAGCGATTGACCCCAAACTGAGTCACAAGTTTTGGTTTCATTCATTCAATTTTGTACTTGTTTGGTACCATGACGTCCATAGAGCAGCTCAACTGAAACGCTCAACTGTCAAAATAAGCGATTCAATAAAAGTTACTATTTCTCTAACATAAACTGAAACGTTTGGTGAATTATTGACGAAAATAAAGTTTTAAAACCAATGTAAGTGTACTTTAATCTTTCTTTTAAAGTCTAAAATACCTATTTATATGCCTTTTTTAACCGCATTTGTTTTTCTCTAACAGATGTCTGATGAACAGCTTTAGTTTTTTGAGGAAGATTATACTAGACTATACAAAAAATAAAAAAAAAATGAAAAAAAAAACAAATAAAACGTTACTTGCTTCTGATCGTGTCAGACACAAAAATGTGCGCGAAACAAAATTATTTGATACTAATAGCGTTGTCTCTTTTTCACCAAAAACGTTTCAAATGCGGTTCAGCCACAAATTGCGATCTTTCATTCACTTTTAACGATCCAAATGCCGCTGAACGTATTGGACGTCATGGTACGAGTTTGAGCGATGCAGTTTAGGAACCTAAACTGAACTGTCTTGCTTTTGAATCGTTTTTAATTAGATCATGGTAGGCCTCCAGGTCCTGTCATATAAAAAGAACGCAATAATTTTTTATTCCAGCCTATTCCAAAGTACTAAGTAGCTAGTAAAGTACCTATTATGATTCTACAATAAAACAATGGCCTAGTACTTTAGGACGCGACTGTATTACTTGTGCAGACACATCCCCTGCACTGTCGCTCAGCGTTTTTTTTACGTGATGGCACTTATACCATAGTTCCCCATTATAGGGATAAACATGACCTGAAGTTTTTATTTGAATACCACAATCATTTCATAGACTATAAAATATATAAATATATATAAAATGCCACTAAGAAAGCATCGTCAATTTAAAAACATCACATCAGCCATGGACATGAAACAAACACCCTCCTCCAATGCTCGTATAAAAGTTACATTTGAACACTAATTAAACTAACTTGACACAAAGACTTTGGCTAAAATAAAATAACTGATCAAAACTTAAGAATTAATTTTAATAAAAACATAACAAAGAATATAGTAATTGTTGAACCATGTTCCTTGCTCATATATGCTATTGTAAATCGGCAAAATTATAAGAGAGAACTTAAGGTTTGAACAATACTCAAGTGAAATCAGCTGTAAGTTTTAGTTAGACACAATGGCCTACTTTCACAAATGCGTGATTGTACAGAAGTGACACTCTCCTGGCATTCATGATCTCCAATACAGATGATGGATAGTTAAGTGATGAAAAAATCTAACAATTATTAAGTTTTCCCTGGCAAACCAAAAAAACTAACTGGACTTTGCTTAAAACTTCATACCTAAAACCTTAGTAATAATCCAAATTATTTGTCCTTATTCAGTTTTTACCCCCATACTAGAACATTAACAAGTCATAATAACATTAATACTACACTTGCTTAGTAAGTGTACCAATACTACCCCACTAAAAGGCTTGAAAACTGTTCATTAAACCTTCTCAAAAGTCTAGGCAGTTATATTGTATGGAATTTCATTACTGCTCTGAAAATCAGGGTAGTAAGCCATTACTAACGCGTTTTTTTTTTAAGTCTTGATGACATTGTAAGCAAGTGTAGTATAACGCAGTATATATCACTCGAGGGTAAGTACAGATTACTAAACTCGTGTGGCTCAAATGCACACTTGATTAGTAATCTGTGCCTTACTCCCCTTGGTGTTAAATAGCTATTATTATAATTTTACTTATTTGTGATACTTCATGAAAATCATGAACACTTTCTGACATTGTGAGAAAACTGGCATGTCCTAGAACCAAAAAATTTGAAGACATGTGACATCTGCCAATCCACACTGGGCCCGCATGGTAGATTTATAGCCCATTCCCTCTCATAGAGAGGAGGCCTGTGTCCCAGCAGTGGGAACATTCACAACTGATGATAATGATGATGATAAAGAGTTTAAAGACAGTTTTTAATGTAACTACAAAGTAAAAACAGTAAATATTGCACTGACCTGTGTGTTCTGGAAGTAATGCCTCCACAGTGGCCTAATTTTGTCTTGACCGCCCACGTCCCACACGGTGAAACTGATGTTTTTGTATTCTACAGTCTCCACATTGAATCCTGAAAACAGAATAATGAAGATGATGAAATACCAAACACTGATCACACAATTATTAGGAAAAAGAACAAGAAATTCATGAATCAGTAATATCTTCTATGAATTAACCTGAACTGTAAAATAATTATTATGCAATACCATTTTTATTGGTTTAATAAAGTTTTTATTGATTGTAATTCAATTTCATATTTGAATTCTTGTTAATCTATAACATAATTTTGACTGGATTGATTTTTTAAGAGCATTTCAATAGTGTTTTCTTAGTTATGTGGGTGTAAAAAATTGGTATGAATCATTGTCTTTAAAGTCTTCAGTACTTATGAAATCCAAATATTTCTGATTTGATAGTGCAGTACACTTAAAGTTTTTAAATCAGGTTTTTGTACTCAACAGTATCAAATATTAAAAACAGGGAAAAGATCTTCGTTCTTTACATATTAAAATGCTCATGAGTCGGAAAAACTTGGTTCATACAAAATAATTTTATTTTCCATCTTATTACTAAGATAACAAATAGTATTAATGTAGTTAAGTAATTAGTTATCTTCGTATTATAACAGTATTGAACAAAATTTTGCAAGATTAAAATCAATACAAAAGCAATTAGTCATATTGTACTGCCAACATAGCTAATTACTAATGTTGATAGTCATAGAGCACTTCATGGGACCAGAGCAATTCATTTACTTGGAACATATGGACACAGGAAATTAAAAATCCAAAAGAAAGATAATGATTATGTGTCATCATAAATGATGAAACAAAACAAAGGGTCAAATCAATTATAAGCACATCTAATGTAAACAATAAAACATGAAATACTCACCAATCGTGGGAATAGTCGTAACAATTTCGCCTAATTTAAGTTTGTATAGGATTGTGGTTTTACCAGCAGCATCCAAACCGACCATCAATATTCTCATTTCCTTTTTGCCAAATAGGCCTTTAAATAAATTCGCGAACATATTCCCCATTTTGAAGCTTTGCGGTTAGTCTGAAATAACCAAATAATATTAGAAATTTAACATTTTACCCGTACTGAGTCATCCGTCAAGTCTGCACGTTATTTCAATCAATGATAATGACATGGCAGGTCCTTACTAAAATTTGACGTAGACTGTTTTCTATCCTAGTTTCTTACGACGACAAAACTTGGGTTGTAAATGGTGCAACAATTCAATTACAACTATTTAACTAACACTAGCTACAAATACAACGACCAGCAGGGATGATTTACAACAAAGATTGACCGACACCGCTGTTGGTCTCTCCTGTGGTCACCACCCTCAGTTTATAAAGTATACAAAACACAATTTATAGCTTTAATAGGGTAATCCAACATAAGAGACGGTTAATATGTATAAACAGATGAAATACTTACATTTTCTGATACCAATTTCAACACAATCAAGAAAAAAAGCTGTAAATCAGTAGATTCTATACAATTCGCTCGATGTCAAAATGGCGGCGAACGTGGAAGTTGTTCGTGCCTATGCCACGTATTGGAAAAAAGTGGCCAGTGACAATAAAAATAAAACAATGCAAACTTCACATTTGTGGAGATCTCTGAGAAATGTTTTTTTATGTACCTACGTTTATTCGCAAAACACTTTATTTTATCGACATAACAGAAATCAAATATTTATTCGAGCTTTATTATTGTTAATTTATACAGGTATCGCGTTCCTGCCGGCGGAGTGTCGGTACTATTAGATGAGCTGAAGTAACCGGAGGTCCGGAGCACTACAAACACAGCTCTAAGACTTTTGAGATTGTGTAAAGACTTTGAATGGTAAACAATTTTCCTTGAAACGGGCTTTATAAGTAGCTTCTAAGGATACGGCGACTAACAATGACGTGGCTTGAAGAGTTCCCTCCACCATCATCTTTATGAGTAACAAAATCTTAAACGTATTTTATGCAACGTGGCACGGAATAACGGCAAGCTCGTTTTCCTTTTTTTATTATAAAAATGAATACTTTAGCGTATTACTCATTAGCCTTGCGGTTGCCCAAGATTGATACAATAAACATCAATCAAAGGCCTAGTTCATTGTATGTCCATTAGTACCGGTGTGTATATTTGTCCTCTTCTACCCATCTTAGTTCACCCGCCGAACACTCAGCTCGTCTGGGGGGATGGAATAAGCACCCATTAGTATTATTTTGGTCCAGGCTTCAAGAGTAGCAGGGTATTACACAGGTACGTCACGTCACGTACCTCTAATATGTCCTGCAATGTAAAGGGTATTGCTGCTATTTTTATTTTGTAAAGGGAGTGAGTAGCGGTTTCTGCCTTATTTTCACATCCAAAGCTTAGTAACTTGTACCCGCGACTTCGTCCGCTAGGTTATCCCGATAATAATAAAAATATAAGGTGGACAGAGGTGGTGGTGTAATAGGTGGCAGTGGACAGGGCACATTGCTTGCAGAACGGATGGCCGATGGGGCCGAAAAATTCTGGAGTGCCGACCGCGAACCGGAAGACGTTGCGTTGGACTAGGTGGACCGATGACCTGGTGAAGGTTGCGGGAATTCGCTCGATGCGAGTCGCACGGGAGCGGTCTATCTAGCGACACTTGGGGTAGGCCTATGTCCAACAGTGGACGTCTTTCGGCTGAAGTGATGAATTTAAGACACTCTGCGAAATCGGAGCTTTAAATCAGTTCAAGATTTTTAGAAATCAACAGACGAGTAATTTTTTTTTTTTTTATCACATTCAAAATTTACCTCTTTCTATAATTTTATTGTGAATATATTTTTTTATGATTTTCAAAACAAAGTCTCGAACTCTTGAGTCTTGACTCATCTCATGCCGTAGTAAGCGGGCGACCGATTGTTTTGTGGAGGTTTAGTTGAGGTCTGTGGTCGACTACCTCAATCTGACAAGTGACAGTGAGGTTGACAGACCGGTATCGTTCAGCCGACAGCCAAAGTTAGCACGTTAGCGATAAAGCAATTTTTTGACGTCAAGATAAAGTCGGCGCCATAACCCTAGCATGCAAACATTTCCACGTTCGAGTAAAGACTGAGGTAGGACGCGATTTCTAGCGTAAGTGTAATAAGCGGCGCCCTGCCTGAGGCAGGGCACACGATCGACAGGACCCGTGAATCGTGTAATGTAATAAGGCCTTAAGTTTCCAGGTCGGTGCGTGCTACTGACAAAAATGTTCTGTGCCACTGGCAAACTAAACTCAATGTCAAACTGATAGGCGTCAAAAACTCGACGTCAAGACGACGTGTCTAACAGGTCTGACCAGTGTTGCCACCTTAGCCCTTTTCGGGCTAGATCTAGCACTTTTTACTGATGGTATACTCGTTTTTTCATGTTTTAGCCCGAAAAGAGCAATCTAGCCCTTTTCAAGCGAAGTTGCTCGACGAGGTGGGCAAGCTCTTTGAAAGAGTAGTTGCAAACCGCCTCGCCGAGCACCTTGCGGGGACGGGGCCGGACCTTGCGGAACACCAGTTTGGTTTCCGCAAGGGGCGCTCTACGGTGGACGCCATCATGCGCGTGAGAGCCCTCACGACGGAGGATGCGGTGTCCCGGGGTGGGGTTGTCTTGGCGGTGTCGCTCGACATCGCCAATGCCTTCAACTCCATGCCCTGGAGCTGCATAAGGGAGGCACTCCGGTATCACCGGGTGCCGACCTACCTCCGTCGTGTGGTCGGGGACTACCTGGCGGACAGGTACGTCATCTACCCCGGTCGCAGTGGAGACTGGAACTGGCGAGAGATGTCGTGCGGTGTTCCGCAGGGATCGGTTCTAGGCCCATCCTTGTGGAACATCGGTTACGACTGGGTGCTGCGCGCCGACCTCCCTAGCGGCGTCAGCGTTGTCTGCTATGCAGACGACACGCTGGTGCTGGCACAGGGGAGGTCGCACGAGGCGGCGGCCGAAATAATGACACGCGGGGTTGCGATAGTCGTTGAGAGGATCCGGCAACTGGGTCTCGAGGTGGCATTGCACAAGTCCGAGGCCATGTGCTTTCATGGGCCTCGGAATGCGCCACCTCCGGGATCAGCAGTGACGGCGGGAGGGGTATCCATCGGCGTCGAGTCGACGTTGAAGTACTTAGGTCTCGTCCTCGACAGCCGGTGGAACTTCGCGGAGCATTTCCGACGTTTGGCCCCCAAACTGGAGCGGACAGGGGCTGCCTTCAGGCGGCTCCTGCCCAACCTGGGGGGACCAAACGCCTCCTGCCGGAGGCTCTACGCGGGAGTCGTGCGGTCCATGGCCCTTTACGGGGCCCCAGTGTGGGCGCTTTCATTGAGGCAGATTTGAACGCGCCCCAAAAGGTGGTGGCCGTAAGGCTGATCCGGGGGTACCGCACGATCTCCCGCGAGGCGGCGAGCCTCCTTGCCGGATTGCCGCCATGGGATCTGGAGGCGATAGTCCTCGCGCGCCTACACGAGTGGCGCGCGGAGGCGCTACGCCGGGGGGAAACTCCGCTGTCGCGGCAAATTGTCGCTCAGCGGACTGACTTCCGGCGGGATCTCATGGCGACATGGAGAGAGCGACTGTCGCAACCCCGTGCAAGGCACGCCACGATAGTGGCGGTAAGTCCCCTCTTTGAGGAGTGGCTGGAGAGACGCCACGGCGTCCTCACCTTCCGCCTGACGCAGGTTCTTACCGGACACGGATGTTTCGGTAACTTCCTGCACCGAATCGGGCGGGAGGAGACGCCCGGGTGTTTCCATTGTGAGGATCGACCGGAGGACACGGTGGAGCACACGGTGGAGGTGTGCCCTGCTTGGGTGGAGCACCGCCGTGTCCTCGAGGTGGCGATCGGTGGCGGCGACCTCTCGCTTCCGGCCCTGGTTATCGCCATGGTCCGGAGCGAGACGGAATGGGACGCCGTCACCTCCTTCTGCGAAGCAGTCATGATAGCGAAGGAGGTGGCGGAACGTGAGAGGGAGATATCCTCACGTCCCGGCCGCCGCGGGAGACGCCCGGGCGTCGGGGGCCACGTGGTGGCTTCCGGCCACCGTAGGAGCGGGCCTGTGGACGGGGAGCTATGGGCTAGCTCGCCGTCCGTCCGTCTCATGACGACAGGCCGTGTCGACGGCGCGTTCGTGTTCCACGCGCGCCTCAAAGAGAGTCAGCAATAGGGAAGGGGTCCGCAAGGGCCGAAGCCTGCCGGGGCTGCGGGACTATTCGAAAGAGATACCGTGGCCCCGGAACACAAAGGGCGATGAAGGAACATGAATGGGTTTTAGTCAGTAAAAGTCTGACACTCCCTCCTGCTCCGCCCAGAGCGGGAGAAGTCATTTGATGATTTCCCATCCTAAAAAAAAAAAAAAAACCCTTTTCAAGCGATACAAAAACTTCGTACCGCGATTACCAAGTTATGAAACAATACGCGCCATGTAGTATGAATTTTGTCTGTTCACACTTTATAATCACTAATTGGGTATATTATGGTAACATCATGTGTGAATGTTTTGACTTCTGCTTCGGCAGATATGATTTTGGAAGATTCTGATGATTCTGATTCTTAGATTACTTTACTTAAAATACGTTTCAAATAAACAATTTTTAATCCTTTGCATTTGTATTTATGTTTTTAGCCCTTTCTAACAAAACTTTTGACAAAATTTGCTAAATCTAGCTCATTCTAGCTTGTCCGACTGCTCTTTTTCAAAAACCAAGGTGGCAACACTGGGTCTGACTGACAGTCGTAAAAGTAAAGTAATACAACAAACAAATCCATGCAGTACGATGCAGTATGTAGGTACTCAATATTTTTGTCCCAAAGTCACAAAAATAGTTGCTACAATACTTTGCTACTAAGAAAGCCCGAATAGGGATGTGTACACCTTAGATAGGTCATAGGTGTGAGAAGAACATTATCATGGAAATTCTAGAGGATATTGATATGAAAGCTTGGTTATCGCAGTCTCCGAAGTACACAACATTTAGGATAAATAAATTAAAAACGTTTGACGTCCATGTTCTTCAAGATTTTCTATCTGCTGTAAGTTATTTTATATTTATAGTTGCACATTTACTGTAGATGACTGGAAGTCATGTCTGCACACCGGGATGATTTGACTGACACTGCTGACAGTATTTTTTTTTTAATACAGCAAAGAAAAGAGCTTCACGCAACACACATACCAGAATTTTATTTCCTGAGGCCAGATTGTCTCTTACTTGGGCAATGGCCTGATGAAGTAACTTTGGAAACTACTGGAAAGGAAGTCATAGTGGATGCTCTGTGTGCAGCGGCAGTATTGAGAGGAGCTCATGTTTTTGCACCAGGGATCATGGGTCTACCTGTTAGTGAGTAGTCTATCTCTGTGTAAGGAAAGATACTACATGAGAAAGCAAACTGCACAAAATATAAGATAGTTTAATTTATAAATGACGTCTGAAGCTAAGCAAACATTAAATATTGTACTTAAACTTAAACCACCAGACTCATTATGGACCTTAAATTCTTATTTGGTATAAAGATTTGCTTTTTTTAGCTCATATTGTCACACTGCTGCTCCTGCTCCTGTAAATTAAAATATATTGTTTTCAGACTGCCAGTTAGGAGACAGAGTTGACATTTATGGAGATTTAGAAGGCCACTGTAAAAGGGGTCTCAAAGTACAATATGAAGGCAAAAAGCTATATGTGGGAACAGGGTATCTGAAAATGTTAAGAGCAGATTTATTTGACAATGGTGTTCAACCCAGGTATATAGAGATATTGCTAGAATAAATAAGCTTCTTTAGACATGTATTTTTTAAATATTTTTTGCTCCTCTGCCTGATTGGTCTAGTGGACGCAAGCATATCTGGTGGGCATTAGGTCCTGGATTTATTCCCCAGGTCAGGCAGTGTTGTTTGGGTTTTTTCCATCAGGAATCTCTCAGTAGCATCCACAGAGTCTGGATTTATGCCTTATTATGTTGATAAGCTCGCTCCCTATTATGATTATAGAACTTAAACATAACCGAATTTTTGAGTACACCTTGGCCCCACCCTTTGGGGATTACACTTGTGCTAAGACGTTATGTTATTCTCTGCAAGAGTATAAAGTAAATACTTCCACTAAAATATAGCCAATTAAGGCCAAGTTTCCTAAATGCATCTATCATAGCATGGAACATTAATTTTAGTGGTATAGCAGTTCATACTATTCTGCCCACATCAAAGTTGCCAGTAGTGAATGAAACTATATATTGTAGAGGAAAGGTACTCCTACAAAACCTGCCTTCTATTATCTGTGGTTGGGTTGTGGATGCTCAGCCCAATGAATATATTTTGGATATGTGTTCAGCTCCTGGCAATAAAACTACACATTTAGCTGAAATGTCTAATGATCAAGTAAGTATTTTAACAGCCATAATATTGTCAAGATGAATAATTGCTTTGCTGCTATTGCAGCAGGTAAGTATATTTACTTACCTATTGATGTCTATTTCAGGCATTTATAATAGCATTAGATAAGACACCACAGAAAGCTGCAAAAATCAAGGAAAGCTGTGAAATCCAAGGAGTATCTTGTGTTACTGCATATGCCTTTGACTCCACCAAGTGCTGCTCAGAAGACAGTAAAGGAGTCAACAGTGGACCCCCTTTTCCACCAAACAGTTTTGATAAAGTGCTATTAGATGCCCCATGCAGTGGATTGGGACAAAGGCCACAATTAATTAACAAAATGACTCCAAAAATGATAAGTTCATATAAGTTTGTTCAAAGGAAATTATTTGCTGAAGTAAGTGTACATAATATATTATAATTATTGATACTGTTAGTTGAGTCATCCCACTGTGCAGCAGTGGCCCAGTGGTGGCGGCTCCGACTTACGAACAGTAAGTCGTGGGTTTGAACCCAGGCAGGCGCATTACTTTGTGTAATTTATTTCATCACCGCTGCTCTCAAATCGGTGAAGGAAAACATCGTGAGGAAACAGGCATGTCCTAGAACCAAAAAATTCGAAGACATGTGACATCTACCAATCCGCACTGGGCCCGCGTGGTGGATTATAGCCCATTCCCTGGCCTGGAGGCCTGTGTCCCAGCAGTGGGAACATTAATAGGTTGATGATGATGATCCCACTGCTGGGCTAAGACCTCTCCCCATGACTTCCAGTTGTTTAGATCCTGGGCTAATGTGGATCACTGGTCAGTGGTCGTTGGTTTTGTCCAGC
Source organism: Xestia rhomboidea (assembly GCA_963853795.1). Taxonomy (NCBI): domain Eukaryota; kingdom Metazoa; phylum Arthropoda; class Insecta; order Lepidoptera; family Noctuidae; genus Xestia; species Xestia rhomboidea. The sequence goes on from OY970772.1 coordinate 11,189,468, forward strand.
TCGTTCCGTCATCATCTACGAGGTCAGTCGCGACACCTTCAGGCTGTGTCAGGGCTCCAGAACGTGCATTTTGTATAATATAATTATATCTTTCAAACATATGCATACAATATGCACTCAAATATTAAATGTTATGTTCCTGTGTTGTCAACTGTGTTTACATAAATAAATAAACATGTGTAATTTTAGTAAATCACTTTATAGGCAGTCAAAGTATTGAAAGTGGGTGGGTTGTTGGTCTACAGTACATGCACTACGACAGTAGAAGAAAATGAAGGAATGGTTGCATGGGCACTTGAAAAGTTCCCATGCTTACAATTAGTACCCGCAGAACCAATCCATGGTGGACCAGGGTTACATAACAAAGGGCTTAATGATGAACAAAGGTTTGTTAAAAACGTTTTTATTAACTAAGTTAGAAATACATTTCTTTAACAGTATTGGCAAGAATATTTTGAATGCTTGTGATTTGAGTAAATTATTGAATAATATTAACAACAATAATTTTAAGTGTAATTAAAAAAATGTCTTTTGTTACTGAGTGTATCTTACTGGCACTAAACTATCACAATATTTATTTAGCTAACTATTATTTTCAGATTACTGGTGCAAAGATTTGGTCCAGAAAACAATGAACTTAGACCAGTGGAACCTATATACAGGGACTCAATAGGTTTCTTTATAGCGGCTTTTATAAAAATACCATGAACTAAAATAAACTTATACAAATTAAAACATCTTTTATTGAGTACTTCTAAATATTGAGTGCTATTTGTATTAACCGAATTTCTTTACAGTTTACTGCTTCAAGTTCAAGTAGTTGACATTATTACAAATAGTACCCTATTAAGTCTGGACACCTTAGAAAGGTTACCCACTATAAATTAAAAAAAAGCCTATAAACGCATTTAAAATAACTATTGGTTCTGATCACTTTCACGTCAATTGAGTAAGGAAGCGATGTTAATGTCCTATGTTTAGTTTGTTATAACTTCTCACTATAATACTAATAATTCTCTGCAATTGTATCCAACTAATATGTATAAAAAAAAAAAACTTAAAATACTAGAAATACTGTTCAGAAAGTGTGTGGCCGCCCTTATTTTTGATAATGTGTCTTATATGTATGGCAACTTTTAAGAAAAATAAATGCCTTTTCCGCTACGATACTACACCAAGCAACATGTTTTAAATGTTTCTTATTTAATTACTACCTTCGGCGAATTTATACCCAAGAGTATAGCTATAGCCATCCATCTCCAATTGAGGCCTAAAGCAGAGCGTCATCATCTGGCGACCGTGACAGTGTGATTTTCATTGAAGATAAACACGAAGGTAAAGATGCGAACCGTCGCGTCGTAAGACGCCATTTCACAAAATGTGCTAATTCATTGGAAACTTTATTAAAAGCCAAAAAACATTGAAGCAGAAGGGAGCCGCAAAATAGTCCACGTCCACGAGGCTTATATAAAACTAACAACGTTAGACGAAGAAATTCAAGAAATCATTCTCACCGACTCCACGTGGGACGAGAAAGACCTAGAGAAAGAATTGGACGAGAAAACTAAGTACAAGACCAGGTGGGCAGTTCTCGATACTCAATATGACTCATTAACCGCGAGTTCATCGCCATCAGAAAGAAGAAATTTCCCACATTAAAACTGAAAAACTTCGATGGAAAAATCCGAAATTGGTTAGGATTTTGGGGATCATTCCAAAAAATAGATAGCGATAAAAATATGGTCAAACCGGATTAACTACAATACCTTTCTCAATCCATGGAAGCTAACATAGATGTAAAACTATTATATAGACAGTTTCCCCATTAACTAAAAACAGCTATACATTATGTAATCAAGATTTAAAAGCTCGTTATGCACGCGAGGATCTACTCATACAAGTTTATATAGGAGAGCAGGGGATCTAAAATGGCCACTTTAGCAGAATCATAATATGAATCACGTTAAAAATTTAAAATTCTTAAAATGGACTTTATGGTTATGACAATAAAGCCCATTTTAGGAATTAAGAAATAATATTTAAAAATAAAATACCGTGATTCATAGTATGATTCTGCTAAGGCCGTCATTTTAGGCCCGCTGCTAGCATTAATTTTGGACAAAGAAAGCAATAATAAGCACTTTGTATGAGTAACTCAACAGGCAACTGAGATTTCTAGAAATCATGGGGGTGACAAATATTAAAATTTGTAATGGTAAATCTTTTTGATTAACAATTATGTAAATACAAGATATCTTGCTTTAACTTATTTTCCCTTAAAACATTACTTTAGATATTTTATTTTTACTTGTAACATGATAATATCAGCTTTTTAAGCAATTTCGCGGAAGTTTACTTAACCCCGACGACATTACAAAAACCGCACAATAATCAACATAACCTTTAGTTATAATATGATCACGTCAATCCTTAAAAAGGTATTTGAACATCTTAGTTACGAACTTTCTACTTTATATTGAGTTGTTTGTACTTCATGTCATTGAATCACCTTGAAAAACGCATGGTATACCTAGACAGACATCTAAGTAAATACTTATGGCCATAATACAAAACATTCGAATTAATATTAAGGTGGATACTCCAACCAGCTCGCGAAATTCAAACTTTCTTACGTTTTTGCAGGCCAGTACTAGGTTGTATGTTGATTAAAATATTGCTCGCGACTGTAAGACGTTTGTAGTTACAGAATTATAATCATCAAAATCATCAATACAACCCTCCAAGCTCATACAGGGGCAGGCTTTTTCAAGATCAAAGACATAGGAATGTCTTTGGACCTTGAAAAAGACATTCAGGAGCACCTCAGACATACAACCTAGCACTGGCCTGCAAATTGCAAAAAAAAAACGTAAGAAAATTTGAATTTCGCGGGCTGGTTGGAACATCCACCTTAATCTGGACTAGGTCCTACTTTACAAAGTTTCGATGCGAACCCACAAGCCACCCTGCGCCTTCAGCAGCAGAGACCGCTTATCGAACTGAATGGGGTCAACAGTCTTCTCACACGTGGAGAATTTGAAGTTCTTAATGAGTTCAACCATCGCCAGTTTCGCTGATATCATCGCGAATCTCAGACCTGTAGCGAAGAGATAAGAAAATATAATAATTATTTTAATTAGTATAGTAATTGATATTGCAGATATGCGTTGGTTATGTGTATAGGAAAGTGATGATCGGTCTAGCATGCGCAGTGTCACACAATTAAGTCGTCACAGTACGTGGCGCGGCAATGAATAGTGTAAGTAATAGTTTTTAGGGTTCCGTACGAAAAATAAAAATAAAACGGAACCCTTATAGGATCACTCGAGCGTCTGTTTGTCTGCAGTCCGTTCGTCTGTCACAGCCAATTTGCTCCCAATCTACTGGACCATATCAGGTGAAATTTGGTAAGATGGTGTAATCCTATAACCCAAACACAGATGTGTAAAGTAATTTTTTTTTTTAAAATAAGTGTCGTTTTCGGGAGACAAATTAGGAAAGTTAAAAAAAAAAGTTTTGTAAACCTTATTGTGTGATATATCAAATGAAAGGGCTCGTTAGGAGGATCTCAAATATACATATATTTATTATTGTAAAATAATTAGTTTTGATTTTATTCATGAAAGAAGACGAACCCTGATCTCATAAACTACTGAGCCTAAAATTTTGAAAAACACAACAAAATGCAAAATATAGTTCATTGCTTGTAGATTACAGGAAAACCTATAGGAAGTCTATCAATTTAAAATAAAGTGGTTAAACCAATATAAGACTGGCTTTGTACGGAAACCTCTCCACGCGAGTTCAACTCGCACTTGGCAGGTTTTTTTTCTTTTTTCTCCTGTATCGTGAGTGCGTTTACATTTAAATATAGGTGTTTAGGGTTGAACCTCATCTGGCAGCACGGAATCATACTTTACAATGCTCCTATCCTTTTCTGACCCTCATAACCGTCATTTGCTAGAGCGGGAATGCTATCGCACGCAACAGCATCGACGATACGATCGGCTGCATGAGGTACAACCCTTAAACATACACAAACAGCCAGACCCGGAACAACTACCTGTAGGCCATACAAATATTTGTGTCCGTGCGGCAATCGAACCCGCGACAAGCAACACCACTCATTTATATTACAAACACCATGTCGATTGTTCTCAACTCAAGACAAGTTATGTAAGATAGTATAAGGCAGCTCTTTTTATCCTTACCTATACAATTTCTGGGACCTGCACCAAAAGCCAGGTACAAATGAGATGCTCTATCTTTCTTGTCTTCATTCATAAAACGTTCCGGCCTGAACTCTTTCGGCTCTGGGTAATACTCTGGGTCCATGTGAATCCCGTACAAAGGTATGGCAACTACATTACCAGGCTCCAGCTTTATAGATGATCCAGGTATAGTATATGGCTTCGTACAAACTCTGTCCACTCTGGCTAGAGGAGGAAACAAGCGCAATGTTTCTAAAAAAAAAAAACATGATATGATTAATTAACACCCTTGCTTTAATATGATAAGGTCAATGCGATTCTTTCATGATCTTTCGTAAGTTCATATATCTCTCTCCCACACTGCAAAAATCCGCATAGCAACCTAATATTGCATAATTATAATTATTGCGCGCCTTACGTAAAGATAAAAGTAGGTCTTATTAACTAGAACAAACCAATTAAATAAGTAAGAGAGTATAACTTATCACCAAGATGTATGGCAACACTAAATAGCACGCACGTCTAACAGTGTTTTCTTCCAACTATGCTTTAATTTCATCACAATCACACTAAAAACTCAGTACAAAGCGAGTCTTTGATGCTTTAGAGCAGTAAAAATGTATGAAATTTCATTATCGCACAGTTTTTTTTTTAATCGCACCAAAAGGTGCCAATCTCAATGGATTAGCTCTTTTCAGCCAGCCGATATCAATACTTTTTTTTTACGTACGTATTATTCGTTTCTATCCTACTTGTTCTAAATTTAAAAAATGATTGCTGCTAACTCTGATTTAAAAATGAAACTCTTAACCTTACGTTTAATAATTGCTCAAGTATAACTTTTAATTTCAATAAGTTAAACTTCTATTTTAACTGTTTGATATGAGTTTATTTTATCTACTATTCCTATAGGACATATAGGAATAGTAGATAAATAGTAGATAGATAGATAGTAGGAATAGTAGATAGTATAGGTAATAGTTGAAAGAAAAGCAGATTATGCACCTCGCGTATGAGTTTCTTTTCATAAATCAGGCACTCGGTGCAATAATAAATTACTTTGTGCTCGATGCAATAATCTACTATTATTTGGTGCATAATTGAGCGCATTTAGAAATTTTATTTACCCAACAAAAATCCTTCAAGGTAGTGCAACTGCGCAAGGAGATCGTAGTCCAATTCTTTTCCATCAGTAATTTCTTTTACATGGGCCCGCAGTTTGTCCTGCAGTTCGGGCTTTGTGGCCAGTGCGTGAATGGCAAAGGACAGCAAGGTACTTGAGGTCTCATAACCAGCGATAAGGAACAGTAATAACTGCGCGTCTACAGTGTCCTCATCAAGATCTGGAAAATTTGAATGTATAATAAGTATGATTGTATAGTTCCTGCATTCACAAGCATCATTGTACGTAATTAAAGCGACGCGTCCTCGTATACCCACCTATTTGTAAATTATGGTACACTATATACAGGTTGTAAACAACCTCATCACGAAGCCGTCAACCAAGCATTCTGTACATCAAACTAAGTAACTTTACGCAAAAATTATTGCTGGGAAACTACTCTTTTTTTGGGGTGAAAAATCACGTTTTGTGGTAGAACTCAATGTAATGCAATCAAAACATTTTGCTTATGGATGGATTGAATAGTACGGGAGTCGTGGAGGTGTTTAAAGTAAAAATCTTACATGAAAAACTTGTATTAAAAAAAAAACATGCCAAAAAGTTGGAACTTTGACCCCCAATATCTTCGTAACTTGAAGGTTCCCAGATATGTTGTAGAACAAAAAAAATATCGCAATGACGGGGAGATCAAGTGCCTTTGGGCTTCGTTAAGAGGTTTTTCACACCCTTTATAATATTTGCAATAAGATACTACTTACGTATGTTGTGTGTTAATTATTTATAAATAATATGAATGCATAGTTTAATAAACTCTATCTAACCTAACGTTTTCTAATATAACGTTTTAGACAAAATTTTACATTCAATCATATTAATCTATTAGCTGTCGATTAGGTAGGTGTAAGTAGGTACTTACACATCAAAAAAAGTTTGCGATCACTTTGAAAAATCAAAATCTTTAGAATCTCTTTTTTTACTAAATAGCTTCATTTTTTATTTTCAAACAGGGTATTTCTATTTAAAGAAAACACAACAAAGATTTTTTTGATACAGTTCAATTTAAACAATTATATCAGCCTATATTATGATGTGTGTTTAACTACTTACGAATATCAGAATTAGTTTGTTCGGCTTCATTTCTTTCCTTCTCTGAAAAATCAATCAAGATTTGGAGGAAATCACTCTTCCTGAAAACAAATAAGATATATAAGAATTAAATAACCTATCGTAACTAGAGTGCCTAACAAAATATTGGTATTGTTTTCTAAAGTTTTTTTTTGTGAAGGAAAATATCGAAGAGAAAAACAGCCAGTCACCATAAATTCCAAACATAAATTCGAAGACTGACTGACTTCTACAAATCCGCTGCCTGTCTGGTGGATTATGGCCAGTTCCCTCTCATAGATGTTGATTTTATCCTTATATTTCTCTGTACCTACATATTATTATAATAATTACTTCCAAGATTCAACATTAAATAACTTACTTAATGCCAGATTTTCGTCGTTCAGCTTTTGCCGCTTTCAAAATCCTTATCAACTCCTTTGCAGAAGCCAAATTCAGAAACGAAAAGTTTAAATACTTTATCATTTGCGGCATAAATATGAGGAAGAAGAATAACATCAGTCTTTTGTACCGAGGCATGTAGTCAAACTTCTCAGCCACCTGGAATTATATTTTTTTTACCATTAGCTAGCTGTGCACAGAACCCTATCAAATAAGTATTTAATTATTTTTTTACTCTACACACAGCGCCATCTTGTGCCACACTAAGCAACGAGGCTTGTGTCGTGGGCACCAGATAGTTGATATACTACACAGATACTTTTTTGTTTGTAAATACATACTTATTATACATATAAACATTCATGACTCAGACACAAATGTCCATGCTCATCACACAAATATTTGCTCCTACCGGGATTCGAACCCGGGACCCTAAGAACGAAAGGCAGCCTCTCTACGGCTGCGCCATTTGGGTCGTCAAAATTAATCCCTAATGGTGTTATATAAACTGAGATAAGCCACCATTTTTATTTTTAAAACATTTGAATATTACGATTTCTCTATCATTTGAAACAGTCATGTTTACTCACATTGAAGAAATGTGCATTCTCATCAGACAAAGCATCACACTTGATTCCAAATGCACATGCCCCAATTACTTCTAACGTGAAGTGCCCTATTGTTTTCTTCATCTCAACGTCTTTCTTATCTATAAATGATCAAATATATGAAGTTAAATAATATTGTTTAGCGAATATGATATATTCTTAGTAAATATTTAATTATGTGTAATGCAATTGTGTCTTGTGTAGAAGCACTATATCCTGAACAAGTTTATGCATGCATAGGTCTGTGCCTTTCAAATCTTGTCTTACTACAATTACAAAATATGCAAAAACTAGTGATGTTAGATGAATGTATGTATGTATGAATGGATGTTTGTTCCTCTTTCACGCAAAACCTATTGAACAGATTTGGATGAAATTTGGAACGCAGATAGTTTATAGCCTGGATATCTACTATCAAATAGTGTCCTTTTTATCCCGGTACTAAAAAGAGCTAAGAATCTACACTGATGGATCAAAAACCGACGACGGGACAAGTTTCGGGGTGTTCTCCGACGACCTAAACATTAAAATAACCAAACCCCTTGGAATACTAAACTCTGTTTACCAAGCAGTGTGTAGGTATTATCCAAGCGGCACACGCTATAGAAGCCAGGGAGGTTACGGATACCAATATTCGAATACTCTCCAACAGTGCCTCAGTCCTTCAATCCTTAAAGAGTTATCAGATAACGTCGGGACTAATACTAGAATGCCATAATGCCCTAGAACGGTACTAAGCCACAATACGGTAACACTACAATGGATCAAAGGTCACAGTGGATCACTTGCGAACTATGCGGCTGATGAACTCGCCAGAAGAGGATCCAGCACAAAACCTTGCGGTCCCGAGCCCATTGTGCCCATTCCTTTCAAGCAACTAAGAAGCTGGTCAAAGGAACACACTCGAATACAAGCGGAGAAATGGTGGACCTCGACACCAGGATGTAGGCAATCCAAAGAAGCTATGCCATCCCTGGACACAAAGACAAAGCTGACCAGGCGCCTTCTGCGCCTGGACAGAGATAGCCTACGACTGGAGGCGGGGACCATCACTGGACACTGTTCACTGAATAAACACTTCCACACCCTAGGAATCACCGACAGTCCCCTGTGCAGAGCATGCATGGAGGCGGAGGAAACGGTGGCGCATGTGCTCCTTGAGTGCACCGGCGTTACCAAGATTCGCGAGGAGACCCTGGGAACACCAAGAACCCTTGCGGATGCCCTGGGAAGACCGGGAAGTTTAATCTGCTTCTGGAGGGAGGTGAGCTGGCTGGAGTAAACGGCCACCATGGCTCACGCACAATGGCCACTTTCAGGACGAAGTGCGGATACCTAAAAACCCCATGATAGATAGATCCCGGTACTACGATCTTATGTGATGATAAAATAAACTGTTATCTATTCTAGTTGGGTACACAGCAAAGTTAATAATTATGTCATTGTGATAATGTTCCTCGTTACAGACAAAGTACACAAGATAGCATTATGCAACCTATTTATATATTATATTTTAACCTATTTACTAGTTTTGATAGGCTGTGTCAGTGGGTCGTCGTAGGGGTGGATTTGTAGGAGTTAGAGAGGGGGGCACTACGAGCAGCAAAGAAAAGTTTTTTTTTTGATACATTGCTTGGTAGGGCAATGCTTCTCAGACCCTAAATGGTTTATATGGACAAGGTCAACCCGATGTTGCAATTTGACGGAGTTTTAAAAAAAATCGAATCCCTATTAATCGGAAATAGTGCGTTGTACGACCATACTATTCGGAAGGTTTTAATAGAGATGGATAACCTTATACTGCCATAATATTGGTAAATTATAAAAAAATATATGAAAATGAAAATGAAAAAATATTTATTGTTTTTGCCAAGTATTTCTTATAAACTAGTGATTGGAGTTTCCTTTTAGGTGTTAAAGCCTGTGTTAGGAAACTCCGCTCTTCCATAACTTAAATTAACATTATCTAACTTGTTTTTTGTTTTTTTTTGTTTTTACAATTATTACAGAAAAAATACAAGATGAAAGATACAAAATTAAGATTAAGATAAAAAATAAATAAAAGTAAGAAAGTGAATGTGCTTGTCACTTCGACGGTGTGTGGGGAATGGTTAAGTGTGAGTGAGTCTATGGGGAGGGGTGTGTGAGTGAGTGTATGATGTAATCCTGTGTGCGGGAGTGGTTATGCTTATGATGTGCAGGGAGAGTGGATGAGTGAGTGAGTGTTGAGAATATATAGAGAATAAATATCGCTGGACATTACACACATCGCCATCTAGTGCCACACTAAGCAACGAGACTTGTGTCGTGGACACCAGATAGTTGTTATACTACATAGATACATTTTGTTTGTAAATACATACTTATTAAACTATATAAAGCTGAATTATACATATAAACATCCATGACTCGGAAACAAATGTCCATGCTCATCACACAAACATTTGCTCGTACCGGGATTCGAACCCTAAGAGCGTAAGGCAGCCTCAGTACCGCTGCGCCATTCGGGTCGGCAATGTGTTTAAATTCTTACAGAGATTGCTTTGTTAAAACTGCATGTATAGGTTTTTGAAAGTACCACTTTTTATGTTATTTATAACTATAAAAAGATGATCAAGAATTCATTTATTTAATTCTACAACCTCAATACTCGTTGTCTCATTCAATTAATGCTAAATAATATGTGTGCCAGATTTATTCAACAAATATTCAAAGCCAATCAATTTATAATGCATGATTGAGTAACAAACATGACAACAGACTTTCACATTTTATAAATAAGTATTGATTGACCCAATGGCCCCATATAAGTTATCGCAGTAGGATGGAATTTAGATTTTCTTAAGTAAATACACTCGAGAGCAATGAATCCGGGTCACTTAAAGACTGTTAAAAATCTCGGAAACTAAAAATGATAGGTTAATGCAATAAATTGTATTTAATAGACAATGTAATACTCCTTAAATGAAAGTAAAAAAAAAATGAGTCACCATACATTTTATTAACACAAAATTACATAAAGAAAAAAACTGCTGATCTCTCCTTAAAACAAAAATAGGAAACATGAAATGTTTGAACTTTATTACGATTTTCTTGAATTTTAATACTTCGTATTGCCTCCTCGTGCTTCCATTACTGCGTTTACGCGGTTTGGCATGCTGTACACCAAGTTCCTTATACGATTTTGGGGAATATTCTCCCATTCCTCTGTGAGAGCAATTTTGAGCTCACGAAGCGTGATTGGGGGAGGGTTTCGTTGTTTTACGCATCTGCCTAGCTCGTCCCAAGCATGCTCGATCGGGTTGATATCCGGGCTGCGCGCTGGCCACTCCATACGAGTAATGTTCATCTCTTGAAGGTAGTCATTCACAATCCTACCTGTATGAGGTCGGGCATTGTCATGCATAAATATAGCATCCTCACCTAAATTGACCATAAATGGACCAACGTGATCATTGAGGATTTCTTCCACATATCTTACGCTAGTTAAAGAGCCGTTTTCTATGATCACCAGCTCTGTGCGACTTTCAGAAGAAATTCCGGCCCACACAAGTACAGACCCACCACCGTAGGCTACTTTTTCTTCGATGCATGCTTGCTTGAATCTTTCCCCTGGTCTTCGATACACTCTGTGTCTTCCATCGTGCTTGTAGAGCATACATTTTGATTCGTCGGAGAACATTACTTTTGACCAATCTTCAATACTCCAATTTACGTGGCTCTGGGCATCTTAGTCTTGAAATACGATGCCCACGCTCCAGTTTAGGGCCGTTTGCAGGTCTAAGGGGTTTTAAGTTAGATTCAGCAAGCCGACGTCTTACTGTCCATGCACTTGGGTTACTTCCTCCGAGGCGTCGAAACTGATTTGTGAGTTCAGTTCCTGTGAGAAAGCGATTTCGAAGCATGGTGTTCACCAAGTATCGGTCTTCTCGTGCTGTGGTACACCTGGTTCTGCCCGTTCCTGGTCTGCGTAGGTTAGAACCAGTTTCTTCGTAACGTCGGAGAACTCTTTGTACTGTTGACAGCGACACACCGACAGTCCTGGCTGTATCGCGCTGACTCCGGCCGGTTTCCAGCATTGTAAGTATTCTGGTGCATTCTTCAGGCGTAAGCGACATAATTTCAGCTTGAATAATGAATATAGAGCACTATCAACATGGTTTATGTACCCACATAAATGACAGATTACAAACAAAAGCAAAACCAAATGCTGTAATTTCGTAGTTCCATCTTCGAAAGTGGCCCTTTTTCAAATTTGATTTTTTTATGATATAACTATACAATAACTAAGAAGTTTTAATACCTTCATTTAAGGAGTATTACATTGTCTATTAAATATAATTTATTGCATTAACCTAGCATTTTTAGTTTCCGAGATATTTAGGATTCTTTAAGTGACCCGGATTCATTGCTCTCGAGTGTATGTATTTAACTTACCATATTGCTTCAAAAATTCAACCATTTGCTTTGAACATAGCTGTATGAGTGGCAGCATATTTCTTAGACGTGCTGAACTGAACACCGGTGTTAAAGTGCTGCGAACACCTTTCCATTCTGATCCCTGAAAAAAGGGGTTTCAATTGTATTTATTGTTTCAAAATAATATGTTTTTATTAAAGTAGTATTTTTTTGTATTTGTTTGTTTTTCATTAACTTTTCAGCCTAAAAGCCTACGAAATTATGTCTGTATTTTTTAAATCAACTAGGCAAAAAATATTCTGCAGTAATAAAACTCAGTTGTAAAGCTAAAGATATCAGGGTTCAACTCAGGTCAAGCAATTGGTTTTTACTTTATAGATTACATCATCTTCTTGTCTAATTATGAAAAGGAATATGTTTTTTTTAACAGACACTGGTAGAAGGTAATATAAATGATGAATATAATTAAAAACCTTTAAGTTTAGAAGCGACCGACTCCAGAACTTGGGCTCTTTTGCATTCAATGAGATCCGGTCAGTGAAGTAATCAAAATCTCGTATTGTTATCGCCTTGACTAGATCTGGATCCAAAATAGTTAATAGAGGCCTTCTTCCTTCAAATAATCCTGTACTCAAACGAAATAATATTTTAAAGTAACTACATAATCAACAAAACAATCATAATTTTGAAATAAGTAAAGTTTTATTTTAGTTTAAAGCACTGACAATACAGATAAATATTACTTCAAACAAAAAACAAAAGGTTCTCTCCTACAAATCCTTACAATAGGTTTTTTTAGAACCATACCCAGAATATTGATAAAAACAAATGGCCTTTGTTCAGCTTAATAACTACTAAAAGCTAGCTGCGGCAAATGTTGGTATTCAAAATAACAACAATGAAATAATGACAAAAACTATTTATTAGTGAGTGTAATTAGTTCCCATAACTGAATTTTGGGTCAAACATATCTCACACACACATTTATATTATTTTATTTATTTATTTCTTAAAATTACGTTAATTACCAGATGAATTTGGCACATTCTTCAAAAATCCACTTTTAAGGGCAGATACAAAATTTTTATTTTTACAAAAGCCACAAGTTATTCAGAAATTGGGCACAGTAAAATTTTTAATGTACATGTGTTAGATAAAAAAAAAACTAAGTTCTAATAAAAAAAAAAAACAAAAAAACTGTAGTGTAAATAAATATATCTATCTTATCATAAAAAATGGCTCAGAGTATCAATAATAACTTAATTTTAATTTAAATCTTTCTCTAAATTATAAAAATAAAGAGGGTATGATCAGACAAACTTAAATTTAAGCAAGAAGCTCAAACTCACCTCCATACCGATTTCCTTTAAAATTATTATATGCTTCTAATTGAAATTCATGAAATGATTGTGTGCCTCTTAGTCTGGGTCCCAGATTACCTAATAATATCACTGGTTTCCTAAATGGGATGCCTTTCTTTTCGAAAAAGTCAAAAGTGCTTGTATAGTAAAAATATAAGCAAAATAAAATGGTAAGGAATAAGAGCAATTTCCAGTCTTCTAAAATAAATAATAACAACTTCTTGGAGCCACTGAAATATTCCATGATGTCAGAGGCTACTTCTGAACTCAAGAAGTCGGAAAAGGTCGAAAGACAAATCACTAAACTGTGAACATTTATGAATTACTTTTGTCAGATGCAAACAAAACAAGAATAGAATAGAGAAAAAGCCGAAATAGGACAACCAACAAAATGCTCGAAATATCAACAAACACAACCACACAACTCACAACTGTCCTATTTTGCTTGACTTGTCAGTTTGTCATCTCACTTGTCATGTCAATTTAATTATAATGAGTAATGCTGTCATGTCAATGTCTTCTCCCGATACTAATTGCCAGAAGTAAAAAAAAAATAGTTTTCCATGAAAACAAACTACTTTATGAGGTTTTATAGGTTTACTATGTTTCTTTGTACATTGATGTGCGTATATTATGCCTGAGACAATACGCCTGAAACCGCTTTCTGCATTTCTTGTTGACTGAACGGGAACGCTGCAAAAATTGATTGACGCTAGTGGTAGCCCCTAAACTCGTAGAAGGCAGACTCAATATAAATTGTCATCGCTAAGACGATGCCAACTAAATAAGAAAAAATAATTAATCTGATTCAGAGGATTTTTGGATTATACCTTGTCCTCTTCGTAAAAAAAAAATAAACTGCCAGCACTCCAGCAGATCAGCTGTCAATCTGTAATGTTCCTTCATCCTTGTAAGGATGATAAGAACTGAAGACGAGGCGGTATGGTCCAAGACCTTAGCCTGCCCGAACTGGGCGAAGAGAAAAAAAAAAAAAAAACTTCATCCTTGTGTGTTCTTGTCAAATGGAGGAAAATTAGGTAAACGCTACCTACGTATTTATTATTGTTTGCAAAAATCTGGATTGCGATACAATTAACGATATTAATTGTAAACCACGCAAAGATGGGCAAAACATCCAAAGATAAAAGGGATATATATTATAGGTTAGCTAAAGAAGAAGGCTGGCGTGCAAGAAGTGCTTTTAAATTATTACAAATTAATGAAGAACACAATATATTCAATGGTGTAACACGCGCCGTAGATCTCTGCGCGGCTCCTGGCAGTTGGAGTCAGGTACTGACAAAAAAATTGCGACAAAATGCTAGTAGTATTGACGATGTTAAAATTGTTGCTGTAGACCTACAAGCCATGGCGGCGTTACCTGGTGTAATACAGATACAGGGTGATATTACAAAACTTTCTACTGCCAATGCTATCATTCAGGAATTTGAAGGACTCAAAGCTGACCTAGTAGTTTGTGATGGAGCCCCAGATGTAACGGGATTGCATGACATTGATGAATATGTACAATCACAGCTGTTATTAGCAGCACTCAATATAACAACTCATGTGTTAAAGATTGGAGGTGTATTTGTGGCTAAAATATTCAGAGGGGAAGATGTTTCTCTTTTATATTCCCAGCTGAAGCAATTTTTTGAATATGTAACGGTTTCCAAACCAAGGAGTTCGAGAAACTCAAGCATAGAAGCTTTTGTTGTCTGTCAAAATTATCAGCCGCCTGAAGGATACATTCCAAATATGGTGAACCCTCTGTTAGATCACAAATATTGTGATTTCAATCAATTCACAGGTCCTAACAGGTTCATAGTACCATTTAATGCGTGTGGAGATTTGAGCGCCTATGATTCTGATACATCATATTCACTTTTAGAGGGCCAAACAATATATGAATTTAAAGAGCCTGTACAAAGTCCTATAAATCCACCATATAAAGAAATATTAGAAAAAACTAAAAATATGAAAGTAGAAAATACTCCAGGATCCTCAAAATAACTACAGTCATCAAAAGAAAAAAACTTCATAAACTTACATGATCTTACTTCACCTTAATGTTTATTATGGAAATGTACCTACTACATAAACAGTGTAGTGATATTATGTTTTACACATTATGTTAAAATAAATGAATAAATCATATTTTAATGTTTTATTTCACTGTATTTGCAGACATTTAGTGTCCCTAAGATTTTTGGCATAATGTTTCTTAAGAGCAAGGTATGATGAGTCTATACATGGATTCAAAATCCTAAAATGTGAACTACTATGTATGGTTCACTCTCGAATTGTTTTAGTTTCTTCAAAATCAGTAAAGTACATGTGCATAATAATGCTACGTCGTATCAAACGAAGCCCATTGTGCACGACTAGGTACGCTATGAACGCTAAGCTACGCCGTACTACGAGTTACGTCGCACTGCGAGCTACGCCGTACTACGAGCTACGCCGTACTACGTGCTACGCCGTACTACGAGCTACGCCGTACTACGAGTTACGCCGTACTACGAGCTACGCCGTAGCTCGTAGTAGGGCCGGTTTTTTGTAAAAAATGTTTATTGAGTGCCGTCAAATAATTTTGACTCAGTGAATATAGCTCTTAATTTGGGACTAGGGTTGTTACTTGTAACATCTCTGAAAATAATTAGATAAGAATTAGAGAGCATAGGTACATGAAAATATGGTTTATATCGGTGGCGTTCCTCAGGTATTGTGCCACGTGCCATCAATGTTAATGGCACGCGTACAATTTGGTTCGCCATCCCTGGCCTAATCCATGCTACACCGTAGCCCGTAGTGCAATACGACACGAGACGATTCGATGTTTTACGACGGTTAAACTCGTACAAAAGCTGATGTGGTCAGATTTAGTTTAATGTAAAGCAAGCCTAGATCATGAAGGGAGTTTAAAATATTAAATTTCCTTATAATAATACTGGCAACATAAAAAAAATAGAACTATAGACACCACCAAACAGTAAAATACTTATATTAAAATCTACTCTTTGTATTCTACTTTTTGCTTAGTTCAAAAGAGACACCGTTATGGAATAACGATTTCAAGATTTTCATGAAAACCAAAATTTTTATGCAAAATTTTACACTTTAGTGTTGTGTGTGTATTATCCAGAATTTAAGTAATTAACTAATTATAAATTTTTAGTCATTGACGATGGGGAAGTTTGTGTTGCCATCAGTTAAGAGAATTCTCCAGACTAAGGTAGGTGATCGTTTTCAGCATCCATCCTATAGTCCAAGATCCCAGGGCGGCCAGACCTTATTTATTTTCTGATTTACAAAATCTGTGGGATCGAGTAGTGTTCTGTGTTAGTATGTACCTATTGTGAATCTAGGTTTGCATATCTGCTAGCTTGGGCCGACGGCCAATTCAGGTATTATTTCAACGCGGACCTGTGGACGGTGAGCTATGGGCTAGCTCGCCGTCCGTCCGTCCCATGACGACAGGCCGTGTCGACGGCACGTTCGTGTTTCACGCGCGCCTCAAAGAGAGTCAGCAAAAAGAAAGGGGTCCGCAAGGGCCGATCCCTGCTGGGGCTGCGGTACTATTCGAAAGAGATACCGTGGCCCCGGAACACAAAGGGCGATGAAGGAACATGGATGGGTTTTAGTCAGTAAAAGTCTGACACTCCCTCCTGCTCTGCCCAGAGCGGGAGGAATCATTTGATGATTTCCCATCCGGAAAAAAAGGTATTATTTCAAAAAGTCTGTTGGCTTGTTTAAATTTATTCCGAACTAGCTGACCCGCGCAACTTCGTCTGCGTTACGTAAGAGAGAGAGGCTTAGAGAGAGTGTGAGTCAACCTAAAAAAAATTGCAGATAATATGCTTTAGCGGACTTTTTAAGAGGAACAATCCCGTCATACATGTATGATTGTTGAGTAACTTTAACCGTTTACGCAGCGCACGGAACGGAAGCTCTCAAAAGCAATAGTTTTTCGCTGTATTTGCAACAATTTTCATTGATGCTCCGCTCCTATTGATTGTATCGTGATGTTATATAACGTATAGCCTTCCTCGATAAATGGGCTATCCAACACTAAAAGATGTTTTTCACTGGAATCAGTAGTTCCTAAAATTAGCGCGGTCAACCAACCAAACAAACAAACTTTTCTCCTTTATAATTAGATTTAAGTAGGTAACAATTTAATTTCTCGGAAATATATGCAATCATCGTTAAAATATTGTACTATGTTTTTCCAATTTGGGGCTTCCCTCGACAGCCTTAGGTTTTCATCCTTGGACACTCGATGACAGTCATACTCCAGCTAGGTCGAAAGTTCTCATCAAGGTGCATGAATTGAGCCCAAACACGATACTTATAGCTTCTTTTTTTTTCGGATGGGAAATCATCAAATGACTCCTCCCGGAGCAGGAGGAAGTGTCAGACTTTTACTGACTAAAACCCATCCATGTTCCTTCATCGCCCTTTGTGTTCCTGGGCCACGGTATCTCTTTCGAATAGTCCCGCAGCCCCAGCAGGCATCGGCCCTTGCGGACCCCTTCTTTTTTGCTGACTCTCTTTGAGGCGCGCGTAGAACACGAAGGCGCCGTCGACACGTCACACGTCATGAGACGGACGGACGGCGAGCTAGCCCATAGCTCCCCGTCCACAGGCCCGCGCCTACGGTGGCCGGAGGCCACCACGTGGCTCCCGACGCCCGGAGCGTCTCCCGCGGTGGCCGGGACGTAAGGATCTCTCCCTCTCACGTTCCACCACCTCCTTCGCTAACATAACTGCTTCGCAGAAGGAGGTGACGGCGTCCCATTTCTTCTCGCTCCGGACCATGTATTGAACCAGGGCCGGGAGAGAGAGGTCGCCGCCGCCGATCGCCGCTTCGAGGACACGGCGGTGCTCCACCCAAGTGTGCTCCACCGTGTCCTCCGGTCGATCCTCACAATGGAAGAACCCGGGCGTCTCCTCTCGCCCGAAAATACGATATGAGGCCAATAACAATTTAGCTGTAAATATAATCTATGTAAACTGCGTATGGATTATTGATTATCGCGAATAGCATAGCACAGTTCTTGCACGGCAGGAACACGTGGATTTATCAGGCTTCTGATGTTCGCTATACTACTTTTTGGAGAAATCATCCTCATCATCATACTCCTGCCCTTATCCCAATTTATTTGGTGGTAGCATTATTGTA
The DNA here is from genome assembly GCA_963853795.1 of Xestia rhomboidea. NCBI lineage: Eukaryota > Metazoa > Arthropoda > Insecta > Lepidoptera > Noctuidae > Xestia > Xestia rhomboidea. The sequence continues at coordinate 11,207,881 of OY970772.1, forward strand.
TTCTTCTTCCATAAGTACTACTCTATTACTTTTTGGAAAAATATTTCACGAAAAAAAATAAGAAAAATAGAAATTCACACAATTTATACACAAAATGAAATATAGGAAATCTCACAGCATCAAAAAAAAAAAATTAAACAAATCACAAAAAGTGAAAATAATGTTGGAGGGTTTGGACCTGCAACCCCGTAGTTTACAGAGCGGTAGCGGAGGCTATTTACTTCATTGACATAAGCCACAAATAGCCGTTCTCATGTACTTACGTCATGACTGAAACGTCAAACAATTGAAGTATACGGAAATAATGCAAAATTGCCTACCCCCTTAAGGAAGTAGCGTGATAATATGTAGTCTAAATATTAAAGAAGCCTATGCAGTAATTTTGACGTGATGCGCACACAAACATTTCGTACCAACTACTAATACCGAAGGAAGCTGATTTTCTTGAGTTCCGCTATTTTGTAAAATCAAATTTCAAGAAAATTGAGAAATAATATTTACCTGTATTAGATACGAAGTATATGTAGCAACTTTAAAAGGTTACACTTCATTGGATTTGATTGTATAGGTGTGTGAAGTTTATTAATTTTAAACACAAAACCCTCTTTTTTGCATCTCTGGATGAGATTTAAAAAAAATGCTGAAACAGGTATTTCTTTATTTTTATTAATAAGTGTTTATTCTGAGTTTCATGATTCTAGAACAATCTAAAAAAAATTTTTCATACAAACTTTACCCCCCTATTTCACCCCCTTTTTCCAAAAAAATCCAAAATTTCTATAGCCTATATGTTATTCTGAATGTATTTAAATAGATTTGTGAAAATTTCAACAATATCGGTTCAGTAGTTTTTACGTGATGCGTGGTCAAACAAACAAACAAACAAACAAACAAACAAACAAACAAACAAACAAAAATTTTTAAAATGGTTTTAATATCTTCAGTTACTTATTTTAAGTCACCCTGGCTGGTTTTTTTTTTTAAATCTTCAATGTACAGATTTTTTGGTCTCAACGATTTTATTATATGTATAGATTGCTAAAATATTATGGTTGTTATGGGAATGGAATTTAGTTTCGATATAATTATAGTTTTTAACGAGTGCTGATTTTACATTTATGTTGTAAAATGTTGTTAAAAAATAAGAATCAACGCTGCCAAACACACTCCGTTAGCGTAAACGGCCAGACGCTTTAAAGACCGGAAAAAATAACGTGATGTTACTATAGTCTTATTTTAATTCTATACTGGGCAGTGCCTTCGCCAGGGGCTGATTTAAGGTACAAAGGAGCAAAGAGTTTTATACTTTTAAATTCCTTCCAATTACACCATATATACCGGTCGGTCGGTCACTTAAGCGTCTTCAGAAGTTCCTGCCATTTCAGACTAAAATTACTCTCGCTCAGTCTCTTCTTCTTCCTCTTCTAGACTATGCTGATGTCTGTTTTCTTGATGCGACTGAGGAACTTCTTGATAAGCTCGAACGTCTGCAGAATTTGTGTATATTGTATGTTTTCATTGTATGTATTCATTTTCGGGCTTCGTAAGTACGACCATGTGTCGGAATTTCGGAAGCAGCTGAAGTGGCTACCTATTCGGCAGCGTCGAGATTCACACACTCTCTCTTTTCTCTTTTCTATTCTTCATAATCCTAAAGCTCCGTTGTATCTTCGGGAACGCTTCGAGTATCTTGTTCCTAAAAGTAAACCTTGTCGCTCATCATCATCTCTTCTCCTTCGTTTTCATCCGCACTCCTCAAGTCGGTATGATGGTTCATTTACTGTTCGTGCTGTGCGCCTTTGGAATTCGCTTCCACACTCCTTGCGGGATAGCCCTTCGTTAGATGTGTTCAAGAAAAGAATAAAGGAACATTTCCTGTCAACATGATAATAGTTTGTAAATAGTGTTTTTTAAGTAAGTGTATCTATACATAAATATATTGTATGTATTACTTATATTACATTGTATGTATTAGTTTAGTGTATAAAATAAGTCAATTTAAGTTTTTAACTGTATTGTTTGTGCACATAGGTATATCCTCTTCTGCAAATTTCGCAACAAAAATAAGGTTTGCTGTAAGAAAAACCAATTCCGGGTTAAGCTCGCCGTTGTACATAAGCTATATATTTGAATTGTGTGTGTATATTTTTTTTAATTTTGTGTGCAATAAAGAATATGAATATTATATATATATGAATATGAATATACCTATCTAAGAACTTGAAAGTTTAATCACCTCAGTCTATCTCATTGTGAGTAACTCATTGAAGTCTGCACCTGGAAAAAGCAGGTGAAGTCAGTTCTTAGGGTTTATAGGTACTACATACCTTTTAAAAATATAGGCACACCACTAAGTTAGGTTAGTAGACTATAGTACATAACTAGCTAGGAATATACTTGACTACGAGTTTTATAACTTGGGTAGGTATGTATAACTTGTAAGTAAATTCTTGAATCATTTTATTCCAGACCATATACGACAAGCACGATCCAATATGGGTAATTCTAGAAAAAGAAATGCAAGAAAAGAGCGCCATCAAACCATACAACGAAAAAGTAGGGAAATGGGCAAAATTTCTTAAGGAATTGAGATATCATTTCTATTGTGAAGGTAAGCTGAATCATGTACTTTGTGGGACCTACGTACTTATGATAATATCCAAGATGAACACACAAGAAATCCGCACGGGATGGAGGCTCATGTGCGCGTTTAAAAAAGCACCACTATGTGGCGGGACTAGAGCCATAGCTACGGGGAGGAATCATGGGGCATTGTGCAATATCCTGCCTTAAAATATCAATGCCCTACCTACCTTAAAAAAATACCATCATTAAAAGTGCTTGGTAGTATAATATGATGAGGAAAAGTACTACTAGAGTCGCCTTTTTCCCGTGGACGTACGCAGAAACTACAGAACGCACCTGCTACGATCCTTTTTTTTTCGGATGGGAAATCATCAAATGAAGGGTCCCGCTCTGGGCGGAACGGAAGGGAGTGTCAGACTGTTACTGACTAAAACCCACCCATGTTCCTTCTTCATCAACCCAAGAAAGTTAAGTTCAACTACTGCTTGTCGCTCAAAAATAATATTAAAGTCCTGCAATTTTCTATGACAGTTCAAACGTCCGTGACTGTCGCGGCCATGATGTGACGTCATTTACCACAATCTGCCTTGTTTTCATCATTTTTTTTTGTCTTAATAAAGTAATTTTACTTATTGGTTTTGCTTTATTCAAGCAAAAATTGCGATAACGATATTATAATAAAATCTTAGTGAAACTTTACCTACTTTTTAAATGAAAGTGTTTACATAGACTTTGACGTCATTACCGGACCGGCGTTATCGAGGACGACGCGTTTTGAGAGTGCGTTCCGTTTCAACAAAAACATTCTACTTAAAACAATAAATTGTAAAATAAGTGATGTTTTAGAAACTTAAACAAGTGTACCTACCACAATGTTTGTGTTTGTTATGTGCCAATACAAGGCATTTTAATAAATAAAAAGAGTTTTGTATTTCTTGCATATTCCCTATTCCGAATTGACCACGGTTTTGTCACAATCAAAAAAAAAAAAAACCGGCCAAGTGCGAGTCAGGCATACAGGGTTCCATAGCACCAAACAATATAATAACTATATTTTTAAACGCTCATTATTTTGTCAAACGCTGTCTATTGGCACCATCCAAGAAAAACTTTACAAGGCTTGTAACGGAACCCTCCGTTCCACCAAAATAGTTTTAACTAGCTGACCCGCGCAACTTCGTCTGCGATATATAAGAGAGACAGAGAGATGGTTAGAGAGAGTGTGAGACACCCTTAAAATCTTTTAACGGTGTCTCTCACTCTCTCTAACCATCTCATCATCATCTCTCCATCATCGCGATAGCATTATTTTGTCGATCTATAGACATAATAATGCTATCGCGGACTTTTTATAGAACTTTTTAAGACGAAAAATTCCGTAATACACGATTGTTGCGTAACTTTAACCGTTTACGCAGCGCACGCAACGAAAGATCTCAAAAGGAATATCTTTTTCCTTTTTTTGCAACATTTTTCATTGATGCTCTGCTCCTATTGATTGTAGCGTGATGTTATATAAACGTTGTAACGTTGTTGTTCGTTGTTGCCTTCTCCGATAAATGGGCTATCCAATACTAATAGATACTTTCAACTCGAACCAGTAGTTCCTGAAATTAGCGTGTTCAACCAACCAAACAAACACTTCAGCTTTATAATATTAGGTATAGTATAGAATCAAGTAGGTAACAATTGAATTTCATTAATCGCTAAAATATTCTGTTTTTCTAAATAAGGGCCTTCCCTCGCCAGCCTCCTCAGCCTTACGATATCATCTTTAGACACTTGATGACCGTCATACTCCAGTTAGGTCGAAAGTTCTCATCAAGGTGCATAAAATGAGCCTAAACACGATATAGATGCTGTAAACTCTTGATGACCTCTTGCAACTGCCTTCCGTCTCCATCGTTAGACTTTCGATGACAGTCCAGGTAGGTTTTAAATTCTCACCAAGGTGCATGAAATGAGGCCAATAACAATATAGCTGTAAATATAATCTACGTAAACTGTGTAAGGATTATTGATTATTGCAAATAGCACAGCACAGTTCTTGCACGGCAAGACCACGTGAATTTATCAGGCTTCTGATGTTCGCTAAACTTTTTTTTGGAGAAATCATCATACTCCTGCCCTAATCCCAATTTATTTGGAGTCGGCGCAGCATGATTCATTCTTCTTCTATACTTCTCTATTACTTTTTCAACATATTTCACCACGAAAAAAAATAAGAAATATAGAAATGTTTCCATTTCTATATTTCTTATTTTTTTTATATAATGAAAATAATTTAGATTGTTCTAGAATCATGAAACTTAGAATAAATACTTATTAATAAAAATAAAGAAATACCTGTTTCAGCGTTTTTTTTTAATCTCATCCAGAGACGCAAAAAAGAGGGTTTTGTGTTTAAAATTAATAAACTTCAAACACCTATACAATCAAATCCAATGAAGTGTAACCTTTTAAAGTTGCTACATATACTTCGTATCTAATACAGGTAAATATAATTTCTAAATTTTCTTGAAATTAGATTTTTGACGTGAATACGCACAAAATAGCGGAACTCAAGAAAATCAGCTTTCTCCGGTATAAGTAGTTGGTACGAAATGTTTGTGCGCGCATCACATCAAAATTACTGCATAGGCTTGCCCATCACGTCAAAATTACTGCATAGGCTTCTTTAATATTTAGACTACATATTATCACGCTACTTCCTTAAGGGGGTAGGCAATTTTGCATTATTTCCGTATACTTCAATTGTTTGACGTTTCAGTCATGACGTAAGTACATGAGAACGGCTATTTGTGGCTTATGTCAATGAAGTAAATTGCATCCGCTACCGCTCTGTAAACTACGGGGTTGCAGGTTCAAACCCTCCAACATTATTTTCACTTTTTGTGATTTGTTTAATTTTTTTTTTTGATGCTGTGAGATTTCCTATATTTCATTTTGTATTTAAACTGTGTGCATTTCTATATTTCTTATTTTTTTTCGTGAAATATTTTTCCAAAAAGTAATAGAGAAGTATGGAAGAATGAATACAATCATGCTGCGCCGACCCCAAATAAATTGGGATAAGGGCAGGAGTATGATGATGAGGATGATTTCTCCAAAAAGTAGTATAGCGAACATCAGAAGCCTGATAAATCCACGTGTTCCTGCCGTGCAAGAACTGTGCTATGCTATTCGCAATAATCAATAATCCATACGCAGTTTACGTAGATTATATTTACAGCTAAATTGTTATTGGTCTCATATCGTGTTTTCGGGCGGGAGGAGACGCCCGGGTTCTTCCATTGTGAGGATCGACCGGAGGACACGGTGGAGCACACTGTGGAGGTGTGCCCCACTTGGGCGGAACACCGCCGTATCCTCGAAGCGGCGATCGGCGGCGGCGACCTCTCTCTCCCGGCCCTGGTTCAATACATGGTCCGGAGCGAGACGGAATGGGACGCCGTCACCTCCTTCTGCGAAGCAGTCATGTTAGCGAAGGAGGTGGCGGAACGTGAGAGGGAGAGATCCTTACGTCCCGGCCACCGCGGGAGACGTCCCGGGCGTCGGGAGCCACGTGGTGGCCCCCGGCCACCGTAGGCGCGAGCCTGTGGACGGGGAGCTATGGGCTAGCTCGCCGTCCGTCCGTCTCATGACGACAGGCCGTGTCGACGGCGCGTTCGTGTTCTACGCGCGCCTCAAAGAGAGTCAGCAAAAAAGAAGGGGTCCGCAAGGGCCGATGCCTGCCGGGGCTGCGGAACTATTCGAAAGAGATACCGTGGCCCCGGAACACAAAGGGCGATGAAGGAACATGGATGGGTTTTAGTCAGTAAAAGTCTGACACTTCCTCCTGCTCCGGGAGGAGTCATTTGATGATTTCCCATCCGAAAAAAAAAATAAGCTATATCGTGGTTGGGCTCAATTCATGCACCTTGATGAGAACTTTCGACCTAGCTGGAGTATGACTGTCATCGAGTGTCTAAGGATGAAAACCTAAGGCTGTCGAGGGAAGCCCCAAATTGGAAAAACATAGCATATTTTAACGATGATTGCATATATTTCCGAGAAATTAAATTGTTACCTACTTGAATCTATACTTATTATAAAGGAGAAAAGTTTGTTTGTTTGGTTGGTTGAACGCGCTAATTTTAGGAACTACTGATTCCAGTTAAAAACATCTTTTAGTGTTGGATAGCCCATTTATCGAGAAAGGCTATACGTTATATAACATCGCGATACAATCAATAGGAGCGGAGCATCAATGAAAATTGTTGCAAATGCATCGAAAAATTATTGCTTTTGAGAGCTTCCGTTCCGTGCGCTGCGTAAACGGTTAAAGTTACTCAACAATCATACATGTATGACGGGATTGTTCCTCTTAAGAAGTCCGCTAAAGCATATTATCTGCATTTTTTTTAGGTTGACTCACACTCTCTCTAAGCCTCTCTCTCTCTCTTACGTAACGCAGACGAAGTTGCGCGGGTCAGCTAGTTATATGTATAGATATAGATAGATAGATAAACCTTATTTTATTTTACATGATAGAGATAATTACTTGGATTTACGAAACTGTAAAAAGAGCGCTTAACATATTTTAAAAGGGTATGAACAAAGGAAAGGGCTTTGAACTACTCTAATTAAATATTTTCTTGTAGCTAAAAAAAAGGAAAAGAGGCTACAAAAGGAAGCTGGCCCTCGATGGTACGTCGAACTCTCGATTCAGCAGAAGGAAGTTCTATCACATGTGAAACCGGATATCCACCAGGACTTATTAGAAGACATACCTCGTCGCATGCGCCAGAATTTATCTGATCTCGGAATAACGCTCAAGGTTCCAAGAAGCATATTGATGCGTGCGATGAATGCCTCCGTTCATGATCCTGGACTTTTCTTTTGGAGACTGTACGAAGATATTTATAAGAAATCGCCTAGTGAATTACTGGGAGGTTCGTTAATACAATGCGGGCTTATATTGGGCTTATATTGCCAAAGTTAGACTCACTGCAGGCTTCAGTTGCAGCGGTCATCCGTTGTCCAAGTTCATTTAGGAACTTCTCAAAAGCAGCCCGTGCTCTTGATTTGTGCCCGACTGTTGGCGATGGGCCCTCCCCCTATAACAAGTAAAAATTATCATACGTAAAATTATACCTGTTATACCTGAAGGATTAGGGAAAAATGTGCCTTGACAGTTTACACCCACATTTCGCCAATTATATTTGAGTTCCATTCAATAGGGGGCGAGCCTATTTGTCATCGACCAACTAATAACTTGAGTTTTAGGTGCACCTGCGTCTACTTATTTATTCGATGAAGATAGACGTTATACTCTGTTTTATGTACTGAAGACTAGGTGTTAGTAGGTGTGTTTTTAATTTTAGAATACGACATGGACGCCAGGATCATTATGTCAAGCTTAGTGTTCATTGATATGGAGGAGTGTGTAGAAACACTACACCGTGCGACTTATTACAAAAAACCAATACCAATAGAACGACCACCAAGTGAGTACCTAAAAGTAATTTCGAGTATGTATCTGTCGCAGCCAATTCGTATAACACGCCGTATTACTTAATGGCGCGCTGGATTGAAAAACGCCGCCGTTATGTAATGCGACGTTCTCACGTTTAGCCGGATTGTGGTGACGTTACGTTCGACAAAGCGGCGTACAACTTTTAGCCGTATTGTCAGCAAGAAGAAACGAACGAATAATTAAAATACTGAAAATTCCGAAAATAAGAAGTAGTCGACGTAGCCCCGCTTCACGGGGCTCCTATTTCTGTCTGCAGGGTTTAAAGTAACCTAACCAAACCTAACGTCGGGTGCCCTAATATTTCGAGCTCGCTTTCAAAGCGGCGTATCGACGATGCGCCCGTTTGTATTTAGGCGGCACATTTACGACACTTTGACGAACGCGCAGTGCTCATTCAATGCGACGTACTTTAGTTCAGCCGAATTGTAATCCGGCTGAACGTGAATACGCCGCATTACATAACAGCGACGTTTTGCATTCCGGCCTTTATGTAAAACGGCAGGTGCTACGATATGCCTGCTACATATATCTACCAGGTACAGACTGGCAGCACATTAAGCTACTGTCAAATTTCTGTAATATTTTTTCAACTTTATCTCTAAAGCATAAGGTTCAAGGTTAACTGGGAAAAGACAGTTTCGGGTAGCTTGATTTGCTGGCGTCTGTACCTAGCTAGTCACAATTTATTCAATAAATTGGTTAACATTATTTCCGGAAATATGGTACTATAAATTATTCTGGAAATAGATCTGAAGTATTTGTACATACAGGGTGTAAACAACCTCATCACGAAGCCGTCAACCAAGCATTCTGTACATCAAACTAAGTAACTTTACGCAAAAATTATTGCTGGGAAACGATTTTTTTTTTTGGGGTGAAAAATCACGTTTTGTGGTTGAACTCAATGTAACGCACTCAAAACATTGTGCTGATGGATGGATTGAATACTACGGGAGTCGTGGAAGTGTTTTCAGTAAAAATCTTACATTAACAACTTGTAGTAAAAAAAAACTTGTCAAAAAGTTGGAACTTTGATCCCCAATATCTCCGTAACTAGAAGGCCAGGTATGGTGTAGAACAAAAAAAAAATGATCGCAATGATGGGGAGAACAAGTATCTTTCGGCTTCGTTAAGAGGTTTTTTACACCCTTTATAGTAAAGGAGCATGTCATAGCTGGTCCTAATTAGTGATTTTGATGTCCAATTATTGTTTATAGAAAAAAATAAATATTTTCAACCGAAAGTGAGATACGGTGAATACCTACAAAAGATCTACATCCCCCTTTACACCAACGTTAAACCTAAGAAGGAGGAAAAACCTTTGCCTCTCGGCAATAAGTTGAAACTAAGAAGTGAAGAGGTGAGTTTTTATTTACGCATTACGTTACGAACATAAGTATTTATCAGCCCATAGCTATCTAGTTATCAATCTCCATCTACATTATATATTTGTGCTGGTGACTCTATCTGTAATTCTGTAGGTAGGCAATATTTTTTTTTATATTGTGTGAATGGTAAAACAGATGTAAGTAGCTTGGTACTTTAATCATATTCAAAATGTAAAAGGTACAAAAAGTTTAATTAAAAAACAGAAAACCTGTAAATGGACCACTTTAATATTATGCTGAATTGGCAACATTTACTGGCAGAAAACATAATGAAGCTGACCAAAACCTCATAATTTTAATGACTTGACTGACTCATAGAATGAAAACAAACCATTCACGAAGCCGTCAACCAAGCAATCAAGCATTCTGTACATCAAACCAAGTAACTTTACGCAAAAATTATTGCTGGGAAACGACTTTTTTTTTTGAGGTGAAAAATCACGTTTTGTGGTAAAACTCAATGTAACGCACTCAAACCACTGTGGATGGTTTGAATAATACAGGGGTCGTGGAGGTTGGGCCCCCCCGCTGACGCAGAGTCTCCGGCCTCAGCTCGTGGAGGACGTGGTGAGCGCTCTCTGTTCCCCTCGCGAGGGGAACACCCGCCCCCGCCTATGGCTCCGCCGGCTGCGGTGCCGGAAGCGGACCACGAAAGTGACGACGACGACGCTCCGGAAGTGACCGGGGTAGAACTGAGAGTGGCGGTACGCAGGCTCAGTGCCAAAAATACCGCCCCGGGACCCGACGGCTTGCCTGGCAAAGCCTGGGTCCTGGCCTCGGAGGCTCTCGGTCCCCGACTGGAAGGGTTCTTAAGCGCATGCTTGGAGAGGGGCCAGTTCCCGCTTCGCTGGAAGACGGGGAAGCTGGTCCTCATCCGGAAGTCGGGGCGCCCGGCGGACTCTCCGTCCGCCTACCGGCCCGTGGTGTTGCTCGACGAGGTGGGCAAGCTCTTTGAAAGAGTCATTGCAAACCGCCTCGCCGAGCACCTTGCGGGGACGGGGCCGGACCTTGCGGAACACCAATATGGTTTCCGCAAGGGGCGCTCTACGGTGGACGCCATCATGCGCGTGAGAGCCCTCACGACGAGGGATGCGGTGTCCAGGGGTGGGGTGGTCTTGGCGGTGTCTCTCGACATCGCCAACGCCTTCAACTCCATGCCCTGGAGCTGCATAAGGGAGGCACTCCGGTATCACCGGGTGCCGACCTACCTTCGTCGTGTGGTCGGGGACTACCTGACGGATAGGGCCGTCATCTACCCCGGTCGCAGCGGAGATTGGAACCGGCGAGAGATGTCGTGCGGTGTTCCACAGGGATCGGTTCTGGGGCCATCCTTGTGGAACATCGGGTACGACTGGGTGCTGCGCGCCGACCTCCCTAGCGGTGTCAGCGTAGCTTGCTACGCTGACGACACACTGGTGCTGGCACAGGGGAGGTCGCACGAGGCGGCGGCCGACACTATGACACGCGGGGTTGCGATAGTCGTGGAGAGAATCCGGCAATTGGGTCTCGAGGTGGCATTGCACAAGTCCGAGGCCATGTCCGACGTTTGGCCCCCAAACTGGAGCGGACAGGGGCTGCCTTCAGGCGGCTCCTGCCCAACCTGGGGGGGCCGAACGCCTCCTGCCGGGGGCTCTACGCGGGAGTCGTGCGGTCCATGGCCCTTTACGGGGCCCCGGTGTGGGCACGTTCATTGAAGCGGCGTGCCGCCCACCACTTGAACGTGCCCCAGAAGGTGGTAGCCGTAAGGCTGGTCCGGGGCTACCGCACGATCTCCCGCGAGGCGGCGAACCTCCTTGCCGGATTGCCGCCATGGGATCTGGAGGCAATAGTCCTCGCGCGCCTACATGAGTGGCGCGCGGAGGCGCTACGCCGGGGGGAAACTCCGCTGCCGCGGCAAATTGTCGCTCAGCGGACGGACTTCCGGCGGGATCTCATGGCGACATGGAGAGAGCGACTATCGCAACCCCGTGCAGGGCACGCCACAATAGTGGCGATAAGTCCCCTCTTTGAGGAGTGGCTGGAGAGACGCCACGGCGTCCTCACCTTCCGCCTGACGCAGGTTCTTACCGACACGGATGTTTCGGTAAGTTCCTGCACCGAATCGGGCGGGAGGAAACGCCCGGGTGCTATCATTGTGAGGATAGGCCGAAGGACACGGTGGAGCACACTGTGGAGGTGTGCCCTGCTTGGGTGGAGCACCGCCATGTCCTCGAGGTGGCGATCGGCGGCGGCGACCTCTCGCTCCCGGCCTTGGTTCGTGCCATGGTCCGGAGCGAGACGGAATGGGACGCCGTCACCTCCTTCTGCGAAGCAGTCATGCTAGCGAAGGAGGTGGCGGAACGTGAGAGGGAGATATCCTCACGTCCCGGCCGCCGCGGGAGACGCCCCGGGCGTCGGGGGCCACGTGGTGGCTTCCGGCCACCGTAGGCGCGGGCCTGTGGACGGGGAGCTATGGGCTAGCTCGCCGTCCGTCCGTCTCATGACGACAGGCCGTGTCGACGGCGCGGCGCGTTCGTGTTCCACGCGCGCCTCAAAGAGAGTCAGCAATAGGGAAGGGGTCCGCAAGGGCCGAAACCTGCCGGGGCTGCGGGACTATTCGAAAGAGATACCGTGGCCCCGGAACACAAAGGGCGATGAAGGAACATGGATGGGTTTTAGTCAGTAAAAGTCTGACACTCCCTCCTGCTCAGCCCAGAGCGGGAGAAGTCATTTGATGATTTCCCATCCGAAAAAAAAAAAAAAAAAAAAAAAAAAGGGGTCGTGGAGGTGTTTAAAGTAAAAATCTTACATTAAAACCTAGTATTTGACAAAAAGCCTTCGATAAAGTTGTAACTTTGACCCCCAGTATCTCCGTAACTAGAAGGTTCCCAGGTACCTATGGTGTAGAACAAAAAAATTATCGCAATAACAAGGAGAAAATAATGCCTTTCGGCTTCGTTAAGAGGTTTGTTACACCCTTTATTTCAAAATTCATCATTACCACTACTCATTTAAATGGAACTATGAATGAATTCGTAATTCAATGACGAGTTAATTATTCTCAACACAGTGGAGCTTGGATGTCCGAAAACTATTTTTTTTATGATTTCTAGCCTCGGCTCTCAAAATGGCGATGACCGTATACACGCACTTGGATTTTATTAGGGTAAATTGAGTATCTTGCGCGCTAAATATATAACTTTTAATGGTGTTGACATAGGATCCTTTTATCCAACTCTCCTTATTAACGCACACTCATAGTATTTGATAATCAGAATATTATTAATAACAAGAATTAATCGATGATATGTCAAAACACTGTATCAGCTGTATGATAAGATGAGTAAAACATTAACATTTTGACATCATGCACGCGCTCGAGTTTCTTCGGGAACTGTCGGCGCGTTTTCGGTACTAGGTTCAAATAATTTTTTTTAATTTAATATATCTTTCTGGTTAGAGCGAAAAAAAAACTAAAAATAGTTTGTTATAAAACTTTTAAAGGATCTTTCCATTTATGACAAAAAAAAAACTAGAATAATACTCAATTTTTAACCCGAAGTAGCATTATTCACGTCATCAAAATTTTGGGCCCGTCTATTTATCTTCAAAATTAGGGAAGTGTCACCAGCAAATAACACCATATTTTGAGGTTTTTTTTTCAATAAATAGGGTAGATGATTAATATATACTAGAAAGAGCAAAGGACCCAATATTGAGCCTTGTGGAACCCCCATTTTTACTTTTAAACCCTGTGAATTAACACCATTTATTTAAATACGTTGTCTATCATTCATATAAGATTTTACCAAACTAAGAGCAACTTTACCCAGTCGGTAATGCTCAAGTTTCAAAAGTAATGTGTCGTGATTTACGCAATCAAACGCTTTGGAGAGGTCACAAAAAAATCTTATGCCGTCTGGACCCTACACACGCAGTAAATATGTACAACGTCCCTTGGTGAAACCATACTGTTGATCATGTAAGATTCTGTTGGTGTTAAAATGATATAGCATTTGATTAAGCATTACTTCTTTCAAAAACCTTGCTAACAACGGGTAACACGGATACAGGTCTATAATTAATAGTATCTTTACTGTCCCCGGATTTGAAAAGAGGCATGACTTTACTGTCTTTCATTAAATCAACGAAAACTCCTTGGTCTACACATAAATTAAAAATTAAAGCTAAGTATGGGGCTATACTCTCAAGTATGATCTTCGGTGAGTTTGTTATTTATTCGCCAGAAAGCTTTAATAACTATCATGGGGTTAATGTGTTTAAATTTAAATTGAGCCAGGCAGCCAGACACATTCGCCTTTAATAAACCAATTGAGACTTCAGGTTAGGAATTAAGAGCCTCCGTAATTTTTAATGGTATATCGCTAAAGAAATTTACTAATTAGAGCTACTTCCTGATTAGAGTTTTTAGGACCAGACCATATGCTGTATCTAATGTGTAGCTAGTGTTACGAATTTTCTTCCTGTTAGTCTCGTTATTTATGACTTTCCAAACTGTCTTTATTTTATTTTCTGCTGTTTTTCACTCAAAACAATGTGCAGACTGATCTGATAGATGGATTTAATAGTATGGGGGTCGTAGAGATGTTTAAAGTAAAATTCTTACATTAAAAACATGTAGGTACTTATTTAAAAAAAAAAAAAAGTTAGAACTTTGACCCCCAATATCTCCGTAACTAGAAGGTTCCCAGGTAGGTGTGGTCTATATAGAACAAAAAAAATGATCGCAATGAGAACAAATGCCTTTCGGCTTCGTTAAGGGTCTTTTTACACCTTTTAGTTACTCTTTAACGTTTTTGTTTTGCTATTCATTCTCACTATATAAGTACTTTATTGTTTTACAGAGTTATGAAAAATTGTGCCTGAATAAAGATTTCGTGAGTACATGTCTAAATAACGGTTTAATACAAATATTTTTTTTATTATTATCATTGAAACTTTTAAAATGACATAACATTTTTATTGATTTATTTCATCTTATTCATAGTTGACTAAACGTCAAGATAGAAACAAAAAGGCGAAACAACAAGAGAGAATTTGTAAATATAAATTTTGGGAACCGCCAAGTACTTTGCGTTAGTACCTATTTTTTTTTATTAACTTCCTTCCTTAAAACAGAAAGTGATAAAATGTTTGACTGCACAGTCCACACGCATAACACGATGACACTCGTATATTTTATGGTATTTTGTATTACAACTTTGGAATCTTGCCTTGAAATACCTACCTACTATGGAGTAGCTAAATACTATTAGATACAAATTTCCAGGTAATACCGATCCAAAGATGGTTGCGTATGTAAATAAGTTGCGCATGTTAAAGATAAAAGCGAAGCCTCGGTACATTGCCCCTTACGAAAACGTGCAGTTCCTGATCGGAGGCGTCACCTTTGCGGGAGGAAAGCCACGTTACATGCTCACCAGTAAGTATTCTCTCAGCTCTCACACCCGCTAGCGCACAAGTCTAATCACTGTATTTAATCTACCCACCTACCCACATTAGGGCTGCCATGCTGTTACACCGGGACACCGGACATGTCCCGATTTGTGTCTCGATCAATTAGAAATTGGTCCTTGTCCGTTGGTATTGGGAGCAGGGTGCTAGCTACCGGAGGTTAAGGCTCCAGAGACAGGAACCGCCTTACAATGCGAGCCGTATCGAGAAGTACTGCCTTCTGAATCAGGCCCTTGATTCAACTGCCTAAGGAGAGCTTGGAAAGATGGTCATCGAAGCTCTTGGCCATAAAGCCATTGGCCGTTACAACAATCGGCACAATGATAGCCGAGCTCACGTTTCACATGTCGACCACCTCGTGTGCCAAGTCGAGATAATTTATTTGTTTCTCTTTCTCAGCTTTCACGAGGTTCTCGTCATGCGGGATGGTAACATCGACTATCATTACGCGGCGCGCTAATCGGTCTATCACCGCTATGTCAGGCTTTTTGGTGATAATAGTCCTGTCTGTATTGATAGACTGATCCCAGTAGATACAGCGTCTCAGCGTGACATGGTATTTCTCGAGAATTGGGTAGGGCACATACTTGTAGTACGGTACCTCAGATTCCACAAGTATATATTTCAAGGCAAGTTACTTGTACTTCATTAAAAATGACGAGTATGTACTATTGTACACACACTTTCAAGTCAATCGACCCCGAGAATAAAAAGTTTCACAGAAAATTCAAAGCCCCATGTCACCCTCTATTATCTATATCTTTACTAAGGGATGAAATTTCGTAAAACCCTTTCTTAGTGGATAACTGCAAAATATTGAAATGCTAAAGGAGAAGTTCCAAACTTGATCTTAGTCACTTTATAGGATTTATTTTAAGGATTTTGTATTTGGTACAAAATTATCAAACACCCAAGTTCAACGACTATTATAACTGCTAAACTAATAAAGTTATCTTAACCGCTATTGTTTTCCTTTAAAGTTCATGTAATGCACTATCGTCATGAATTTTTCCTGATTTTTCAAGCCAGCAGTTTAGCTTTTAGAGGGGGGGGGGGACGCCCTACTGGAAGAAAAAATTGCCTTTAAAGTTTAATATTTCGTAAATGGAGCATTAGATCGAAAAGTAGTACTTGCAACTCCTAAGTCATTTTAAAAGACCTATTTAAGGACGAAAAAAAATTCATCCCCACTTCACATGTATTGTAATATGAAATAAGTATTATTAAGTATTCGTATTATTAAATATTGTAAAATAAAATTTTGCAAAATATTTTTGTTACGGTAGCACACCTTAAAATTTTACTTTACTCCTTTATCGGCGTTATTGATATACACACTAGATATGAGCGCCGATGGCCAAATCCACGGCGGCGGCGTCGCCTGGAAATTTGCACGGCTGTGGCGGCGTCGCGACGGCGCGGCATGGCCGGCCGTGGGCCTTAGTTTTTTTATCAGGGAGAGATTTCTTAAAAATAACAAAGAAAACCATATTGTTGTTAGAAAAAAACTTTGCAGTCTTCTAAATAATAATTGGAGATCACGTTTACTGTAAAATATTCATTTCAGCTTTTTGAGTTGAAGTGAAACCGAGTTTTTTTAATTAGGACACTATCTATCTATTTAATAAAAACCATAAAAAAACTTAAAATATAAGTATTTAAAGTAGTATACACGTTTACTCGGTAAAATATTCGACTCGACTGCGTTAGCGACGGGTGTGGTGAAGCGACTAGGCTAACTAATTACGGAGACGCGGCGCGTCGCGCGGTGCGTTGTGCGGCGCGGCTCGCTTTCAATTCAAACATAATAAACTCAAAAAACTCAAATCATTTATTTCAATTAGACCATTACGGCACTTTTGAATGTCG
The DNA here is from genome assembly GCA_963853795.1 of Xestia rhomboidea. Taxonomy (NCBI): domain Eukaryota; kingdom Metazoa; phylum Arthropoda; class Insecta; order Lepidoptera; family Noctuidae; genus Xestia; species Xestia rhomboidea. The sequence goes on from OY970772.1 coordinate 11,224,696, forward strand.
AAAATACAAAAAAGCAAGGCTACAGTCACAGTCACAAGGCATAATAACTTGAGAAAGTACTGTAGTTGCCCATTCCCTAACGTAGATCTCTATGGAGAAGAACGGGCAAGAAACTCCATGGACACTCTTTTAAATCAAAATATTGTTACAAAATCTTGGTTACATCATTCATGTTGAGATTATACATATGTGAGAACGATGTAGAAAGACGTGCACATTAAGAGCGTCCAGAGTAAAATAATAAATTAAAAAATAAAGTAATTAAAATGAACGAACCGTGGCAGCTAAGAGATGACCAGTCCCAACTGACAGCGCCCGTTCACGAACATGACGCATGTATCGGCGCCATTCAACTCGACCATATTTAAGGGAACCAAATGACCCGACACACCCGCCACCATCAGCGAGACATTTGAGTGAGCATGACATTCTCTCAGCCACCAAGGCATATTCAAGTCAATGAAAGATAACTAAATGTAAGTGGTGGCTGAACAGTACAAAGTACTCACACATGTGCTATGCAATTATATAATACTAAAAACCGGAATCTATACAATGCAAGTGGGTATATTTTTACAATCTTCTGTAGCTTCCACAATACATTAACATGGGAATCAATTCTTCTTCTTTGCGTGTCGATAGACTCAAATAATGCCCGACCAGTACCTACATTCAATTAGTTTGCCCCTATGGTTGTGGAGCAGGACCAGCATTTAGCCAAGCATTTTTATCATCCCCCCAACTTATAATATGCTTGCCTACATAGTGTGCGTTTTATACAAGATTTAAATTTCGTCTCATATGTCTCAATATGACTATTATCTATGTATGAGAGTGTTTACGGAGAAGCGATTTTACGTGCGTTTGCTGAAATCAGATGACACCGCCTCTTAGTCGAGTGCAATTAGACAATAAGGTGGAACGAAGTTTCTAGTGGTCGGATTTTCATGGGGCTTTTTAAAAAATATCGCCACTCGCGACTTTTTTTAATTTCCTTTGAATTTTTTTTTTTCGTTTTTGAATAACTTCAAATTCGACGAATTCATAGTGTAGCGTAATAGTGTGACCTACTTGCATCCATTAAACGCTAATTTGGTCTGTTTCTTTGTTAATTGTTGTCAATGTAATGCATATTTCAAGTATTTTTTTGAAATTTTCCCATTTTCTGCAATTATTTCCAAAATATCGAATTTGTAGACAAAAATTGCCATCATGCTGCTGCCACTGATAAGGCCAGTCAGGGGGACTTGCAGCACTGCATTATTATCGTATAGTCCTACCCTCTCCCCTTCCGAGGAACAAACAAAACATAGGAAGTCTTATCATACTAGATACCGAATTTCTATTTTATTTTTAAATTTCTTTTCTAATAGCGCTTCCAGGTTTTTTGCATTGCAGCATCGCCATTTCGTGTTCCCACATAAATAACGTGACTAATTACATATGTATATCATCTGGGAGTCCTAACGAACTATAAGGTTTAGTGTCATCGGCTGACGGCTCTCTAACTAGTACCTACTTTAAATATTCGTCATGATGTCATTAAAAAAGAACACTTTAAAGACATATTAAACATTATAGACATCCAATTTTTAAGACTTCTAAAACGCAGGAGGTTCAGCGGTTCTCTATTTGTCTTTATTTAATGTTTGTTACCTCTTATCTCCGTGATTAATTTTGATTTGTTTAGACGTTACTGTAATGCCAACGGGTTACATCGCTATTAACGATGGCATAGCTGTTTGTAAAGGAGATACCGTCACATGCATAGACGGCTATTGGAAATACCCGAGAGAGACCATAGAAAAATGTGACAGCAAATGCGACTGTATGGCCAAATGGTATATATATGTTTTTTCCTTCACTTTAAATTTTCATGCGTATTTTATTCACGACCTGCAGGGCTATTACGTATCTTTCTGATATCCAGTGACTATCAAGCTTCGGTTGGACACCGAACTTTGATGACAACCGTGAATGTCATAATATTGGTATTACGTATCATACTGAGTGGATATCACTTTACGGTGACTAACAGCGTCATACATAATACGAAACTAACCTTTTGACGGTTAATTGATGGACACTGAGGCCAGTTACTATCATTTAGAGCTGTCAACCGAGATACGTAATAGCCCTACTGGACGCGCGCATGGCTGGTTCGAGATGGCGTGGTGCACGAAAAGAGTACTTGGAAAGATATGAGGAAGGACTTTACCGAACAGTGGGACATTAAAAAAAATCTTATCGATTTAGTACCTATCAAATTTCCAGTTTCTGTGGGTATATAAGCTTACCGGCTTACGCGCTTACTCGTGCGCCACATATTGCGCGTCAACACTTGTACAAGTTGCGCGTGTGGCAAAAACACATACACGCGCTTCCAAAACGAGCTTATACGCTAATCTGAAACCGGCTGCTCTTAGGTGGTTTACGCTAGATGGAAGAAAAAAAATAAAACTTGTAAGGCTAAGCGTTTGCTGAGACGCAGGTAGCTCAGGTTCACGCAGCGCAGGGCAGAGCACATGCCTGCCGGGGCTGCGGGAGCCTGCCGGGGCTGCGGGACTATTCGAAAGAGATACCGTGGCCCCGGAACACAAAGGGCGATGAAGGAACATGGATGGGTTTTAGTCAGTAAAAGTCTGACACTCCCTCCTGCTCCGCCCAGAGCGGGAGAAGTCATTTGATGATTTCCCATCCTAAAAAAAAAAAAAAAGGGCAGAGCACATTTTGTAATGCATTGATGGATTGAATATGCGTTGTGTGTGAACCTTGTTTGTATGATACTAATCATCCCGATTGTCGGATAACTCTCGTGAGAGTACAAATTCCCCATTAGTAGAGCGTTTTTTCAAATAATCACTTTGTCAAATAGTTTTTTTACGCTTCGAATAACTGTAAAATGGCAACAACTCGTTAATTTCATAATCGGAATCAGACTCAGAACTCATTTTGCTCGTCGACTCGAACACGTCTATTCTTTGTAATGCGAATGTGTCTTTGAGCTGCGTCGCAGCATGCGCTCGCGGCCTATGTCTGCCTCGCCTGCCCTGCCCTGCAAAATCTGTACTGTGCTGTGCTGCGTAACCTGCTTCTCAGCATATCTACATTATTTACGCTTAGCCTAAAGCGTCTACGCTTGGTCTAAGCACAGATGCACGCGGCTCGCACTGTACGTGCACACGTGCACAGGTGTGTTCGTCCCACCGTAAGACATTCTTACTTACAAAATATGACCTGCAATTTATAGGGAGCCCGCCGTTATGAAGTTTTTGAAGGATGCCAGATGTAAATGTGGCCATTTATATGATTTTTACAACGAGCAAGTAAGCAATAAGGAAAAGTATTTCTATCCGCCCACGAGACATGGACCGTTATGGATAGATAAAGCTAAAATCTTTCAAATGGACCCCATGGAAGATTTCATCAAAGACACTTTTGCCATCGCAGTTAAATCGACTGAGACTACGGTGAGAACTTCGAATACCTACCTAATAGTACTTATACTTTATTACCATGATACCCAGTGGACTAATGACCGAAATCGGTGAATTTTAAGATGCACCGATGAATGGCAACTGAGGTTTATTTAGGTATTCGTTACCTACTCCTAACATTAATTTTGTTTACAGCCTGTAGAATCAGAGCCCACTTTAAATGCGTCTGGATTGAAGAAAAGCGAGCTTCTCGCGGTATGATTATTTAACTTCTTCTGATTTAAACTTTTTTTTCAATTTTGATACCCGTTAATAAAATTGCATTTAACAATTACAGGCATTTTTGGGCGACATTTCGGATACAGCGCTCATGATTCCTCACTTACCACAAGCAAATCTGTTGAACAATCTGCAGGAGTGGGCTAGATCACGAGTGAGAGGCAAATTGAAACCAAAGACCCACAGTCAGTTAAATACTTAATTACTTTTTACGTCTTTTTTGATAGGTACCTTTTTAATATATAATATATCATGATGCTGATCGACACAGTTTCATGTAAGAATTATTTATGGGGAGGAAAAAATCCTGAACTTGACTTGATTCCAAAAAGAGTACGGTATCTCTTATGGATCCGGATTTCCCCTTTGGTCTAACTTAAAATAATTACTCTGTATAACTTGCTCGTCGAATTCTGATGACCCGTAAAGTAAGATTTTTCTGCAGAACAAATGTTGCTACAGTCCCAGCGGCGATGGCTCGACTTGAAGCATATGGACTTCAGAGCCCGGGCATACAGAATTCCGTTCACTTTAAAGCAATTGCAGAATATAAACTGGTCACATCGAAAATCGATACAGAAATTGGTAAATATATTTTTTGCTTAAAATGACACTCCGCTTTTCATAGGGAAGCTAAATCCCCGGTTGGTGCTTGGTGCCCAAGAAGTGTCGAAACTACGTATTTACCGTCCCAACTCCAATCTAGGCTCGTAACGTAATGCATACCAATACTATGTCTTATAAAAGATACCATAAAAACCTGTGTAGCAAAAAAGGAATGTCTGAGATTCCGCCTAAGGCTGACTTTCACTCATCTGCTTACTGAATGAAAAATATTTTTTGACTTTAACAAACACATTACGAATAGTTTGTTTAATGAAATTAAGTCTATTTGAAGTGCGACAACTGAGTCTTGGCCGATTTTACGTAGCAACCTAATACCACCGTGTTTATAATAAAAATATCTATCTCTATTAATATACAAGGTGTAAACGGAGCCTTGACGAAGCCGTCAACCAAAACATTCTGTACATACACCAAACTAAGTAACTCTACGCATAAATGATTGCTGGGAAACGATTTTTTTTTGGTGTGAAAAAATACGCTTTATGGAAGAACTCAATGTAACGCACTAATAACATTGTGCTGATAGATGCATTAAGTAGCATATTAGAAGTCATGGAGGTAGTTATTAGTTGAGTTATAACATTAAAAAGTTGTGAAAAAGTTGAAACTTTGATCTCCAATATCTCCGTAACTAGAAGGTTCGCGGGTATGATCCAGAACAAGGGGAAAACCTTTCGCCTTTCGACTTCGTTAAAGGTATTTTTACACCCATTATATTTAAAGTACCTAGATGACCGAGCTTAGCTCCGCTTTTTTTTTGGTGACCTTTTCTAAAAATGAAACCTAGCTAGATCGGTTTATCGCCCCCGTGAAACTGCATACTAAATTTCATGAAAATCGTTGGAGCCGTTTCCGAGATTCAGATTTTAAATGTTACCGGCAATCTGTATAATTCAGGTATTCTATACAATACCTAGGCAATGTATATATAGAATAGGCGAGACGACAAAAAACATATAATTAGTCCGTCAGTTAGATTATCAAAAAATATTTAATCCGTGTTTTTTCTTTTGTTACGTAAACCAAAATTGACGAACATATGAGGCTTTTAAAATTCTTAATACGTCACGCCTAGGTATAATTTTTAGCTAGTGACGTCTACTGACGTCACGAGCCCCCACTCCCGAGTTTTGATGCGTTTTATCTTTGGTCAATATTCATTGATTTACAAAAACAAAAAATACGTGTCCATTAATTTCCAATACTCTAACTGACGGACTAACTAGATTTGCAATTTTTTGATACTGTCTTCATGCCTGCCTATACCTGGGGCGTCCAGACAATGTATGAAATATTGTTGAATATTATTGTCCATTACATACTTTACCTAGGTAATAAATACAATTCTTTGGGATTGTATAGAGTGGGTACCTTTTTTTTTTTTTTTAATGGGAAATCATCAAATGACTCCTCCCGCTCTGGGGGAAGCAGGAGGGAGTGTCAGACTTCTACTGACTGAAACCCATCCATGTTCCTTCATCGCCCGTTGTGTTCCGCGGCTACGGTATCTTTTTCGAATAGTCTCGCAGCCCCGGCAGGCTTCGGCCCTTGCGGACCCCTTCTTTGTTGCTGACGAAATTCAATAACGAAATAATAACGAAAATATTAAAAACTATTTCACAAGCTTTTATTTAGTTTCACCAGTCCCGATGTTTGTCTGTCTGTAATCAAATCTTGCAAGTTAAATTTTATCCACTTCCCGGTTACCGATTGAGCTGAAATTTTGCACGCATATGTATATCGCGTGACAATTCAATATTATGATAACATGGAGCTGATCTGATGATGGAGCTGGAAGGTGGCCATAGGAACTCTCTAATGAAACGACGCAACCTTATCGAATTTGGACTCGTTTGATTCGTCTTGACAAGTACTTTGTGTTTAGATGGTATCCAGGGTCAGATGGAGATGGAAGGTAGCCATAGGAAGTCCGTAATAAAACGACATAACCCCATCGAGTTTGGGCTCTTTTGAATCGTCTTTCTTTGTCAGGGTTTGATGATGAAACTGGAAGGTTACCATAGGGTCTCCGTAATTAAACGACGTAACCGCATCGGGTTTGGGCTGGTTTGGCTCGTCTGAAGAGTAATTTGGTCCTAAATGGTAACAAGGGTCTGATAAATCTGAAGGTGGCCATAGGATCTCCGTAATAAAACGACGTAACCGCATCGAGTTTGGGTTCGTTTGATTCGTCTTGAAGAGTACTTTGGTCCTAAATGTTAACCAGGGTTTGATGATCAAGCTGGAAGGTGACCATAGGATCTCCGTAATAAAACAATGTAACCGCATCGATGGTCCTAGATGAGTTTGATAAATACTTTTTCTTTCTTTCTCTTTCCTTTAGATAATATTGTGTGCTCAAAACATCAAATTGTGTGCGTACTAAGAATTACTACGGGCTTCGGAAATACGCCGCATCACGCTACGAACTACGCCGTAGTAAATGCCGGATCATAAATACTAAAAAGTTAAAAATAAATAAAAATAACTAAAAAAGTGTCGCGAGATTTACCTGTGTAGATAAACAAGTAAATTAAACAAATTGATCTAATTGATTTATTTTTTTAAATTTTCAAACTAAGTTAATACGAGTACTTAAATCTCGCGACAAGCTATTATATCATATAAATTGTGTAATGACTAGAACGACTAAAGGTTTATTTTATTCTTTTTAGCGCATTTGAATAAAAGCTTGTTTTTAAAGAAGTTTTTTTACTTTTCATTTTTTATTTTGCTGTTTAGCGGCTTCATACCTTTGCTTCTCCTTCAACCTGGCGAAAGCAAAGAGTGGAAAAAAAGAAAATTAAAATCGTACTTAGTTTCCTCTAATAATTCATGACAAAAATACTTCTTGTTCTATTTAAGTATTTTATTTCTTCGAAAGTGTATTGAAAAACGTCGTTTGATATCGTGGGCATTTGTTATTGCAGTTTTCGCTTTAACAACCTCGCCTACGGCTCGGTTGTAAATTCCGCCTCGAATGCAATTACAAAGTTTCCCCACTTCTATCAAAATGTACTAATTTTCGTAAATTAAGATTTCTAAAAAGTATTTTTCATTTGGTAAGCAGATGGGTGAAGGTCGATCTTAGGCGGGATCTCAGAATACTATGTAAGGTCGGAAATATAGAAAAATACATAGATACATACGTGTATGAATAGATACACCTTATATAATATACTACATCACTAGATTTCTAGTGGGGTAGTTGAGTAAACAATGTAAACTTTTTTTCTAAAAACGAACACTCAAGTCTTTTATATACTTAACCTAGAAATAATTAGTCTAATAATAAACCTAGAATATTTTAAAGTTTACTGTTTGTTTTTTCAGTTTACAATTTTATTGGAAGATTATATTTCGAGAAATAGGCAGAATCAGGTTGAACAAACACGACTTTGGTGGTCTACAACAAAATATGACTATTACCCTAACAAACCGTTCTTGTAAGTATTGTATTGTATAACGGGCTGGTGTCGGCAATTCCACGTCCAAAGCGCGTATTTTGCGTGCGGTTCTTGTGAGTAAGGCTCTACCACACAGGCGCGTTATTTTATTATCGGTTGATAATATCGCATGCGTTATTGCGATAATGCGTCCCTATTCCTTGCACATAACTGTGTTTTTTATAGTCCGTTAATTCTATTTCGTATTCGTGTTTTTGGCAGGTTTTTTTACCTAATGTCGGGTAAATTCGCCATTTTTGCATGCAATATCGCAGGACGCAGAAACGCAAGCGTCCTACTTTTATTGTGTCGTTATTATCGCAGCAGTGTGTAACTTCGTAGCCGTCCTAATGGATAATGTACTACAAACAGATATCGCAATAACGCATGCGATATTATCGACCGGTAATAACGCGCCTGTGTGGTAGAGCCATACAACCATTATAAATATACAACCTCGTCAGAGTAGGTACTTATAAAGAAGGTTGGACTTGCCTACCTACCTTACCTCTGACTTAATCATGGCAAAAAACTATTCGTCAGCCTGTCTGTCTGTCCGTCCGTTTGTCACAGCCATTTTAATCCGAGATTGTTGGCATCATACAGTTGTTTGGATAGCAGTAGAGCTTATTACGTATCTTTTGATTCCCAGTGACTATCAAGATTCGGTTGTACACCGAACTTTGATGACAACCGAGAATGTCATAATATTGGTATTATGTATCATAACACTGAGTGGATATCACTAATGGTGACTAACAGCCCGGGTACGGTGCGTTTCGCCTCAGCAGTTGACCACTCAATTTTTATCGACTATTAAGCGGCCAAATTGATGTCCACTACGCTTACATAATCGCAATAATACAAGTATCGATACGAAAACGTCTTACAAAATGAGTTACGGTGACCATCAGCCACGATGAGCACCAATGACGTCACATTTGATCGCGACTGGTCATACATACCTTATACGAAACTAACCTTTTGACAGTTAATTGATGGACACTGAGCCCAGTTATCATCATTTCGAACTGTCAACACAGATACGTAATAGCCCTGCAGGTGTCTTCTATGAACCGCTACACAAAAGTGAAGTGAAATTATTATTATTTTTAATTGGGGGGAAATTCTACTTGTGTGGGGTGTTTATCGACTGCTCTTAAAAAATGATATCGAGGTTCCTAGAATACTTTTTTTTTTAATCAATGGTTGATGAGATATTCGCTTTTAGAGCCTTAAAATTGTGTCTGCCAAAAATATGGGTTACTTAATCTTTCGGTTTTCAGAGACATATTCTTCACTTATATGCCAGGAAGAAAGAAAGATACCTACTGGGTCAACCCCTACAGCTCAGATAATACTCCTAAACATGGAGGTAAAACGTGTCCTTTGGGAAACTAATCTGATTGAGACTGCTGCATACTACAAACGCTCACAAAGGCATCAAACAGTACAAAAGAATCGAATATTCAATCGCATCTCACACTCTCGATCTATCCCTCCCGCTTAAGCTAAGAGAAAAAAGTTTTGGAAAATGAGTTTGTTAATATCAAACATATTAAATAGGTAGGTATAAGTATAACGCAGTTGATATCTGCTGTTACTTTGGCGCCAAACTTGCCCCCAGTTTTTTTAACAATACCTATGACAGTTAACTATATCGAGCGAATATTGCTAATTCTATTAAATGCCGTTAGTCAAGTGCAATTAGACAAAAAGGTGGAACGAAGTTTATAGTGATCGGATTTTAATGGGACTTTTTTATTTAACTTCGTTCCAGTCTTTTTTGGCCAATTGCACTCGGCTACGTCGTATTCGGTCGTATGAGTTAGGTTTATGAGTTCTAGAAAGCAAAACTGGTGTTTTTTTAAATTGAATTCAGTGTTTCTTTGGGCTAGTAATGTTTTGTAATATTTTAATGTCACTTAGTGTAAATTTTATACTAATCGAACTATTGTTCAGTCACATACTTAAATATAAAATAAAAAACTGAAAAAATTAAAAGTTTTTTTTATTTATTTATTATACAGTTTTGCTGATGTGATTCTGCGACCGTTTAGGCGCAGAAGGTCCAATTCGCAAAATGTCCAATTCGCAGAATGTCCAATTCGCAAAATGTCCAATTCGCAAAATGTCCAATTCGCAAAATTTCCAATATTCATCATGGCTTGTTTTTAAAAACGTGAACGTCAGAATGGGAGGTTGTCTGCATCGCTCCGCGCCAGGCTGGTGACCAAAAATTGCTACCTATTTGCTACCCATTGCTACCTATAGTCAATTAATTGCTACCTAACTTGGAAACAAAATAAAGGGACTTCAAAATGTCCAGCCATTCTGATATCAGGATGGCTGGTCAACTCTCCGTTTGCGTAAACTATGCACATTCGTGTTATTATTTTTATTTGAGTAATTGCTACCTGATTGCTACCTTCACGTCTCTCAATGTCCACCTTGTAGCTTTAACAAGTAAAAAATTATGATCGTTTGAATTTTTTACAGGGACTGGATTTAGGTTATTGAATGAAATAATATTTTTTTTGTTTTTGTTATGGAGTCGAGAACTGCAATAACAAATGCTCACGTATATATATCAATAATAATGTTTTCCTTTACCCTTGTATGTGATGACCAAGATAAACTTAGAAAGTACATATGAATTGAAAAAGTCACATGGGTATTGTGTGGGTTGAAATCCAGGCAGGATTTGAACCCACAACCTCATGCATGAGAGAGGCGAGGCCTTTACCTCTGGGCCATCACGACATCCGACGACTATTACTGCTAAATTAATAAAGTTATCTAAACCGCTATAGTTTTCCTTTAAAGTTCATGATACTATCATCACGAATTTTTCCAGATTTTTCAAGCCAGTAGTTTTGCTTTTAGAGGGGGGTGGATGCCCCACTGGAACAAAAATTTGCACTTTAAAGAATATTTCGTAAACGGAGCATTAAATTGAAAAATAGGATAAGCAACCCCCCAAGTCATTTTAATGACCTATTCAACGATACCCCACGCAATGGGCTACCCCATTGCGTGGGGTATCGTTGAATGACCAAAAAAATATTTAATCGTTTTTAATATTATTTTATTCAATAACCTAAATCCAGTCCCTGTAAAAAATTCAAACGATCATGATTTTTTACTTGTTAAAGCTACAAGGTGGACACTGAAAGACGTGAGGGTAGCAATCAGGTAGCAATTACTCAAATAAAAATAATAACACGAATGTGCATAGTTTACGCAAACGGAGAGTTGACCAGCCATCCTGGAATGGCTGGACATTTTGAAGTCCCTTTATTTTGTTACCAAGTTAGGTAGCAATTATTTGACTATAGGTAGCAATGGGTAGCAAATAGGTAGCAATTTTTGATCACCAGCCTGGCGCGGAGCGATGCAGACAACCAGCCATTCTGACGTTCACGTTTAAACGCCTACCAGAAATGTGAGTGTGAAAAGTGATTTATAAAAGTAAAACACCGAAGATCACGTCCCCGTAAGTTCACGAATACGAAACACGCCTGCCACCACGAAAAACCATACGCCGCAGCCATGGGATCTCGAATTACTTAAATCTCTAATTACACCTATTCGAAACACAACAACGAATGCACACTACCAAGAAAAAGTGAACACCGTTGCCAATTAGCCATGCGATCTCGAATAACAACCTCGAAAAGTCATCGTAAATAGTAGATTGTAACCAAGGGGATAAAGCAGTGTCTTCTGTCGCGGGTGACGATTTAAATCGCGAGCGTAACGAAGGACTCGAGGTTTACTCCCGAGCCTAGCGAGAGTGTTAAAAACTTAAATCACGAGCGAAGCGAGGGATTTAAGACGAGTCCTGAGTGTAGCGAGGGATTTAAGTTCAAGACAGCTTTATCACCGAGGAAAATACTCTACTTTTCGTAACATTTGCGAAAAAATTTAAACAATAATAATATGAGATAAGCATTTTAGAACATTAACTTATTTATAAAAATAAATTATAAATAAACTTAACGTTTATGTATTTGAAGAAAACAAAAACGCGGCAAATTCCTAGACTAATATTATTTTGTCGGAAAAGCAAAGGCATCAAGCTCATACGCGCGGCCTCGTCGGTTTTCGTAATTTTATTTAATAATCATAACTGCATAATAAATGCGTTTTCCTTTTTCAAAAAGATGTATAATGCTTTATATACAAACTCAAAGGTGTAAACACAGATGTCATCATCATCATTCATCATCATTTCAGCCGAAAGACGTCCACTGCTGGACATAGGCCTCCCCCAAGTGTCGCCACATTGACCGGTCCCATGCGACTCGCATCCAGCGGACTCCCGCAACCTTCACCAGGTCATCGGTCCACCTAGTGGGAGGTCTTCCAACGCAACGTCTTCCGGTTCGCGGTCGCCACTCCAGAACTTTTCGGCCCCATCGGCCATCCGTTCTGCGAGCAATGTGACCTGCCCACTGCCACTTAAGTTTGGCAATTCTTCGGGCTACGTCGGTAACCTTGGTTCTCTTGCGGATGTCTTTATTTCTGATTCGACCGCGCAAGGAAACTCCGAGCATAGCCCTCTCCATTGCCCTTTGGGTGACTTTAAGCCTTCTGATGAGGCCCATTGTGAGCGACCACGTTTCGGTCCCGCATGTAATCACTGGCAACACACACTGGTCATAGACTTTCGTCTTGAGACACTGCGGTAAGTTGGACGAGAAGATATCGCGCAACTTCCCGAACGCTGCCCAGCCGAGTCGGATTCGACGATTGACCTCTTTCTCGAAGTTAGACCTACCTAACTGGACCGTTTGTCCCAGGTACACATAATCGTCTACAACTTCGAGTATAGAGTCTCCGATTTTGATAGGAGTGGGTGTGACATGGGCATTCAACATGACCTTGGTTTTGTCCATGTTCATTTTAAAACCCACTCTTCCGGAAGCTCTACTGAGGTCATCGAGCATCGTCCTGAGGTCCTCCATGATCTCAGCCATGACCACTATATCGTCGGCAAACCGAAGGTGAGTGATGTACTTGCCATTGACGTTGATGCCTAGCCCGCTCCAGTACAGAACCTTGAAGACATCCTCCAGTGCAGCGGTGAACAGTTTCGGAGATATGACGTCTCCCTGTCTCACACCTCGCTGCAGGAGGATAGGTTCCGAGGCTTGGTCCTGAAGTCGGACTGACATGGTGGCGTTTTTGTACAAAACTTCAACACCTCGATGTACCGATAGTCAATTTGGCACCGTTGGAGAGACTGCAGTACAGCCCAGGTCTCGATCGAATCGAAGGCTTTCTCGTAGTCCACAAACGATAGACAGAGGGGCAGGTTATACTCTTCGGTCTTCTGTATAACCTGCCGCAGCGTATGTATGTGGTCCACGGTGCTAAAGCCTTTTCGGAAACCGGCTTGTTCGGTAGGCTGGAAATCGTCAAACCTGCGCGCGAGACGATTCGTGATGACTCTTGAAAACAACTTGTAGACATGGCTTAGAAGTGAGACGGGCCTATAATTCCTCAGCCGGGCATTGTCGCCCTTCTTGAAGAAAAGTACCACCACACCCCTGCACCATGCCTGTGGCGTATTTCCCTCAAGTATGACAGAATTAAACAGCTTCTGAAGGGCCTTAAGAACCGGTTTTCCACCCGCCTTCAGGAGTTCGGCTGTAATTCCGTCATCACCCGGTGCCTTCTTGTTTTTGAGTTGCTTCAGAGCCATCCTAATCTCGTACAGGCTGACGTCCGAGATGTCTTCGGTATAGTGTCGGGTCAGTCTAGCTCTTGGGTCGTTTGCTAGATCTACGACGGGTTTATTGGTTGACGTGTACAACTGTCCATAGAAGCTCTCGATCTCCCTCAGAAGCTCCGGTTTGGCGGACAAGATCCTACCATCGTCGGTCTTCAGTTTCGTGAGCTGGCTCTGCCCAATAGCCAGATCTCTTGCAAATACCTTGGAGCCTATAGTCCGCTCAATCGCGTCTTTAATACGCTTGGTATTAAAGCGGCGGAGGTCGCTCTTCAAGGATTTAGAGATCCGTCTATTGAGCTGCCGGTATTTACACGCCTCGTCTGAAGACTGCAGGATCATCTCACGCCGCTCCTTCATGAGCTTGATAGTGTGATCGGAGAGTCTCTTGTTCTGATCTGTACGACGTGCCTTGAAGAACTTAGACCCGGTCGCATGGACAGCTTCCACGGACCCATCGTTATATTCGTCACTGAGCTTCCTAGGCACTCGAAACGATTCTGGAGTTCAAGCTGGAAGCTCTCGGGGTTTTGGATTTGGATCTGTGCTGGACGGAGCGTAGACTTCATCAGCTTTTAAGCTTGATATTGATGTTCAATGTGCCTCTTACCATGCGGTGATCGCTCCCGGTTTTCACCGAATTGATCACAGAGACATCATTGAACATTTGCTTCTTGGTAGACATGATGAAGTCAATCTCATCAACACAGATGTAGTTCACTATAAATTTCGGTAAGTATTACAAATTTAAATCACATTCTCCCCCTAGAGGATGAATGAAATTCAGTACAATTTTCTTTCCCTGTTTTTAACAGATTAAAAATATCTATGGTTATGTTCGCTTTTTGTGGCATAGAATGTCACTTTTTTGAGCAAGTGGTACGAAAAGACTTTTTCATTCGAAAAGTAGAGTATTTTCCTCGGTGATAAAGCTGTCTTAGTCTTGGGTGAACTTAAATCCCTCGCTACACTCAGGACTCGTCTTAAATCCCTCGCTTCGCTCGTGATTTAAGTTTTTAACACCCTCGCTAGGCTCGGGAGTAAACCTCGAGTCCTTCGTTACGCTCGCGATTTAAATCGTCACCCGCGATAGAAGACACTGCTTTATCCCATTGGTTAATAATCTACTATTCTCATTTCTGTGGTTTCGTTGTGAGGGGATTTATTATACAATAGGCTACTTAAAAAAAAACGACAATTTTGGTGTCAAGAATATGTAAAATTTAATGGTTTTTTAGTTCGTTTTTCTTTTAGATAAAGAGGAGTAGGCTCCAAAAAACTGGATTGTTTTCATTTTCCATCACCGCGTGCTGTGCCGCGTGCAGAAAGGAGCCATTTTCGCACGCGGCACAGCACGCGGGTGTTGGAAAATTGCCTCAGATAAAACTATACCTATACTTAGTACAAATTGGTGCAATGTTTTTTTTTTCATTATTTTATTTTATTTCTTCAAAAGTGTATTGAAAAACGTCGTTTGATACACGTGGACATTGGACATTTGTTATTGCAGTTCTCGGCTCAAAAACACCCTCGCCTACGGCTCGGGAGTTAATTCCGCCTCGAATGCAATAACAAAGTTTCTCCACTTGTATCAAAATGTACTATTTACGATGACTTTTCGAGGTTTAGTTATTCGAGATCGCATGGCTACGGTGTTCAGTTTTTCTTGGTAGTGTGCATTCGTCGTTAAGTGTTTAGAATAGGTGAAATTAGAGATTTAGTTATTCGATATCCCATGGCTGCGGCGGCGTATGGTTTTTCGTAGTAGCGTTTGTTTGTTGTTAAAAAGCGTATGATTCACTGCAATAAACAAAACCAGAAAAATATATGATATTTTTCAGAATATATGCTAGTATGATAGTGTTTTGAAAACATAATACAATTAATTATACTCGATAAAAAAAAACACGAACATATCTCTAAAAATTTATTTTATCGAGTAAAAACCAGACTCAAATATATGCGATCATTCTGATTTTTGGGCAAATAATTTTACAAGCAACATATTAGCATGTTAATGTTTTATTTTTTTAGTTCAATCAATGATTTTTGTAAATCGCAAAAAACCACTCATTTCGCACTATTCGGCCCGCAGTGACTGACGTAACAACCCCTTTGTAGTGCCTGATTAAAAATTTATTCTAACAGGATTTCAAACGAAGGTTGAACCACCACAATTAGAGTTGCTAATTTAGCTCCTGTAGTCGTATTCGTGAGCTTACGGGGACGTGATCTTCGGTGTTTTACTTTTCTAAATCACGTATTACATGTATGTGTATGTACAAATGTTACATTTTTTTTAAATTTGATTAAAATATGATATAAAGATTTTTATTTGGCTATAATAAAAATCTTTACGTCATAATAATAAATCAGGACAGGAGCAATCTAGACCACGTGATATAAAACCGCGCAACGCGCGAAAATTGACATCTGACATTTCTGAAGACTTCTCGCTTTTCTGAAGAAATCATGCGCGATAGCCCCCACTATGCTTTCCTATAGTGTTGTAATCGCATGAACGAGCTTTATTTGTTGATTTGGGACACCAACAGCAGTCCGTAATACATGCTGTATCGACCGCTAAAATATTTTAAATATCTTGTTATTTGGTATGCGCCTCGAGCGGCTTACGCTGATACAGCATTCGCGGTAGCGCCTGTGACTTGCCCGTATTACTACCAATCTTAGCAAGATTAAGTACCGCAGTAGTAAGAATGATGATTAATTTATTTGGGGTCGGTGCAGCATGTCTACTGTGTCCATACTTCTCTTTAAGGAACGTGCAGGAACTATAGGTGGCGGCACTAAATCGACAAAAGAGACACTATGCGGACAGTAAAGGAAACTTTTCCTGCTGTCATCGTGCTTTCGAATATGCCAGTTGGCAGCTCCGTCGTTGTGCACGTTCCCTCTTACTCGTCATCTCAGCAGTCACCCAATGAACTTATATACTAACTGGAATGAGTACGAACAAAATGATAAAAAAAAAACTATCTCAAAAGATGTGGAATTTCGTTTTTCAGGTAAGTTTTTTAACTTTGGTTGTCTATTACGACTAGGGTTACCAATGTTTTAGATTGACAAACGGGAAATATCCAATTAAAAATTAAGTAAGTAACGATATTTACTTTACTCTATGGTAAGTAAGTTCGAAGTTTCGAGCATCGTTGTCGTACATAACAAACAAAAGTATATTTTTATTTTATAAATTAGAAACATCGCACATGGTGTCGGTAGTAACTAGTTTGCTTTTTAAATAGAAATATTGACCAGAAAAGAGTCCGCCGCACCGTGCCGTGCCATGACGGTCCTAAGGATTTTTCCATGCTTCTCCAGCAAAAGAATCCATTTGGCCAGCTGCAAGTGAAAGTGATTGGTTTCGGAGGGTAAAATAAATATTGGCGAATGTTACTAAAACATTTTAGGTAAACAGAAAAATTTTAGGTAAACAGTCATAGCATGAATAGGCGATTTTCCATGTCTGAAAAAATATATAATTTTAACGGAGTCCTCGAATCAACGAATCCAAAAATCGTCTGGATAGACAGGTTGCAAAATGGATAGTTTGGAACTGGACTGTACAGACATATATTTAAGTTATAAGTAATAAGTTAACATAAAAAGTTAATGACATCCACTCTTGTACCTATCTCGTCTAGAATGCTATTGATTTGCAGGTCACCATAATTAAATAATAAAATAACAGTAGTCTGTAACTGTCTCAAGAGTTAGTATGATTATTGGACACCCTATTAGAAAGAGACAACATCCACTCTCAAAGCTTTCTTGCTCGGAACGTTTTTGAGTTGCCCGTCCTCATTCCAGTTAGTATATAAATTCATTGCAGTCACCTCCGTTCTAACTCGGGAAATTATTAACCCATATTTGCCCAGAGGGCAACCGAGCCGACCCCAACAAAGTTAGGAAAAAGGCTAGGCAGATGATGATTTGCCCAGAGAGCACTATCAACCCAAAACTACTTGAATACTTGCAATGCAGACTGCTATTTTATGTGTAAGATCAATTCTTGTGTAAGATCAATATGGTGCCATGTTTTAATAACCAAAAGATCTATTTTATAGCACAGCACAGTAATATTTTAACGTTAGAACATTTTTTTTCAATACACTTCCTCGAAAACTGGTTCATAACGCACTACGATTATGTTCGACATGCAATGTATTTCACACGGGTGCGACTTTTTTCATTTTCCAACACGTGTGCGGGAATGAAAATTGCCACAGATAACTATACCTATATTTAGTCCAAACTGGTTCAATGCATAAAGTCGGAGGATAATGTTTTTTTTTTTTAATTTCGGCAAAGCACTAAGCGTCTTTACGGCGTAAATATTTTTTGAATATTCAAATTGTGTTTATAAATAGAATATCATAGATAAACATGATTAATTAAAACTAATATTTACTTTTATTAACATTTATTTGTGTTCTAAATTCAAAATCAATTTTTAGATTAGGTGGTTTAGCGGCTTCATACCTTTGCATCTCCTTCAACCTGGCGAAAGCAAAGAGCGAAAAAAAAAGAAAATTAAAATAATAGTTTCTTTTAATAATTCAAGACAAAAACATTTTTAATTCTTTTATCTTATTTCTTCAAAAGTGTGTTGAAAAACGTTGTTTGATACACGTGGACGTTTGTTATTGCATTTCTCGGCTCAAAAACAACCTCGCCTACGGCTCGGGTGTTAATTCCGCCTCGAATACAATAACAATCTTTCTCCACTTGTATCAAAATGTACTATTTCAATACACGAAAACGGGTTTTTAACGCACTACGATTAGGTTCAACATGCAATGTATTTCACACGCTTGCGTTTTTTCCACAGATAACTATACTTAAACGAAGTTCAAATCGGTTCAAAGCCTATAGTCGGAGGTGAATGTTTTTGTTTAATTTCGGAAAAGCATTAGGCGTCTTTATGGCATTAATATTTTTTGATTATTCAAATTGTGTTTATAAATAGAAAAAAAAGGGTAAAAAGGGTGTAAACAACCTCTTAACGAAATCGAAAGGCAGTTGTCAAAGTCAAAGTCAAAGTCAAGTCAAAGTCAAAGTCAAAATTATTTATTTGCAATAAATGTGGTACAAAAGATGGTAAAAATAATATATAGAGCAATGACACATTTCGCCATAAAATTGGCATGCAAACATTAATAGTTTTAGATGCTAATTTTAAAATACATTAACTAAATGTGAAACAAACCTTAAATTAGGCAACTAAGGCCAGGGTGTTTCAAAGTTACACAACACAAAACAAAAAAACCAAACAAGCAAATTGTCAACAGAAGGATTATAAAATATTTTTTAATAAACAAACAAATCAACATTATTATAACAGTAATTCTCTACAAATTCTACAATACATTCCGGTAATGGTAAGAATGACAGTTGGATTTTTTGAGAAATTCATTTATGGAATAAAAGCTATGTGAAATAAGCCATTTTTTCAGAACTATGCAGAACTTTCTGTACGGAAGATCAGTAATAAAGTTAGGTAGAGAGTTAAAGATCAGTGGAGCCATATACACACAATTACGTCTAAATAATTCAATCCTAGGTACAGGCATGGTAAGTAGATACTGTGTAACTGTACGTTTATTAATATTGTTTTTCAGTTCAAAAAGTGAAGTGTTAGTTTTGACAAATTTTGCAATTTCATAAATATAAATACAAGGAACTGTGAGAAGGTTGTGTGATTTATACACTGGTCTGCAAGAATCAGTCCAGTCCATATTGAAGATTGAGCGTATGCATTTTTTTTGAGCTAACAATACCCTAGTAACTTCAGAAGAGTTTCCCCAGACAATGATTCCATATCTGATGATAGAGCAAACATAGGCGTGGTATACCATTAACGCAGTTTGTCTGGAGGTCTCATCTTTAACTTTTTTCAAGGCGAAAACAAATCTATTTATTTTAATACATATTTCATCAATATGATCCTTCCAGGTGAAATGTTCATCAATTGTAATACCAAGAAATTTAGTTTTATGGATTTGTTCAACTATTTGGTACTTATGTGATATTTTAAGGTGTACATATTTACTCTTCTGTGTTTTAAAATTTAATACTTTAGTTTTCTCTATGTTTATTTTTAAGGCGTTTATATCTAACCATGTAACTATTCTATTCAAAGTGTTGTTTATATTACACTCATGCAATTCACCATTTTTATTATCTAAAATAACTGTTGTGTCATCAGCAAACAGAACGCATTCTTGGTCTATCGTTTGTGGAAGATCATTTACGTATATAAGAAATAACGGTGGCCCTAAAATGCTTCCCTGTGGAACACCAAAGTAATTGATCCGGGGTTGAGAATCAAAGTTCGTAATACTATTGTCCTCCCCGTCATTGCGATATTTTTTTTGTTCTACACCACACCATACCTAGAAGGAGAAGGTTAAAAGGAGCTAAAAGGTTCCCACCTTCTAGCTCCCTTATTATTATTATACTCTTTGCCTTCTAGTTACGGAGATATGGGGGGTCAAAGTTCCAACTTTTTGACAAGTTTTTTTTTTATTACACGTTTTTAATGTAAGATTTTTACTATAAACACCTCCATGACCCTCGTATTATTCAATACATCCACCAGCACAATGTTTTGAGAGCGTAACATTGAGTTTGACCACAAAACATGATTTTTCACCCCAAAAAAGAAGTCGTTTCCCAGCAATATTTTTTGCGTAAAGTTACGTAATTTGATGTACAGAATGCTTGGTTAACGACTTCGTGATGAGGTTGTTTACACCCTGTAGTTAGATATGATTATTTAAAACTAATATTTACTTTTTTAAGATAGTAATATCTATATAATATGATATCATTACAAATTCTCTAATCTATACAAGATATAACAACTGAATCCATCATTTTATTTCATTTAATGAGCACATAAACGATTAATATAATTTTAAAGTAATTAATTTTTATAAGTTTCGTAATAAGCATGACCCTGTTAGTCCCCGTAAAGTGATATCCACTCAGTGTGATACGTAATAACAATATTATGAAATTCACGGTTGTCATCAAAGTTCGTCGTACAACCGAAGCTTGATAGTCACTGGATATCAGAAAGATATGTAATAGCCCTGCAGGTCGTGAATAAAATACGCATGAAAATTTAAAGTGAAGGAAAAAACATATATATACTCATATGGTCAGCCATGGCAACTCATGTCCAGCAGGACATGAGTTGCCATGGCTGACCTGGAAGTCAATAAATAGACTCCGGACCCAGGTTGGCCGCAGCAAGGAAAACCTGCTCAGGTGGAGATTGACTAATGACTCTGCCCTAGAGAGTAAGTGTGCTGCTGTTCCGCAAACGGAAACATAATATCGTGTCCTGCGTCAGCGTGTCTTGTTGTTTGTTCACTACAGGAACTGATGGTCGCTACCGAAAGCGCCAAACAAGAAGCTCAGTTTTGGGCCGATACAATTTAGATTGCCATCGACAGGCTAAGAAGAAGAATATCAATTAAACTATAAATTATTTTCGCATTGAGTATTCTTCCAGCAAAACCCTGTTAAACCCGAACAATATTGTTAAAAGGAATAAAATAAACAGTCTAAAATAAAATATATTATTATAAAATTAATGACAGGACCTCACTCGACTGTGGTGCCATCTGGTGAGCTCAAAAACGATAGCCCTCAATCTCAAATATTCCGCGTCCGAGCTACTTTTTAATCTCTTTGGTTATGCACCTGCAAGAGAATTTCATCGTTGTTGGTTTTTTTTTTATGCTAGTTATCTGTCAATGTCAAATGTACGACTAAGAAATTGTCATTGTCAAAATCAAAACATTTCGGAATTACGACGTGAACGACTGTACAATAAGTTTTAAAAATGTCGAGGCAAGCTATAAAAGTAGGCACAAAGACTGTAAGGCCGGTACTTTCCGTAACCCATGCGGAGGCAAAAATGAGAGTACTAAACCTGTATAAGGCCTGGTATCGCCAAATCCCGTACTTGCGTGAGTGGCCTGTTATGTCATCAATGCTGTTTCTTACTGTCTAGTGCTGGCTGTGGTATAATCGTCCCTCTAAGAGTTTTAATAAGTGTTCTATAGAAGCAACTTCTATAGAACACCTCATTAGTTGAAAGACTTCATAGCATGAAATGTTGAAAAGTAATTTGCACGTTTATTTTGTACTTTGTGTTTGTGGTGGGATGAATAGATCCATCTACCATATTCATAACTTTAGAAATTACTACAATTGAATGAATTTTTATGCACCATTTCAGTTATGGACTATGATATTCCAAAGACAGAAGATGCATGCCGTGCCAAGCTGAGGGAATTGTTTCTAAAAAACAAAAATGTGACCGATATCAGAGTTATTGATATGCTGGTTATCAAGGTATTCTTACTATTTCATTTATATTGAGATTATTTAGTAGTAATAAGCTTATTGGTATTGACATCTGTGTTATTAAGTTATTTAAGATTAGATGGCTATGGTTATTTATGATAATTATCTAAAGTAGAATCTCAATCGAAATAGTATTTCAATTTAATTCTAAACCGAAATACTATTTTCACTTGTCTATGATATCTGGGCGTAATACTAACAGGTTTAAAATGAATCTCAAATAGTTGCTTTTAATGAGAACTTCACTTCTTATTAAAACACCCAAATACCTGAATTGCTGGGGAACAGAAATAGAGCCATGAGAAGTATAGAATATTCTTTACTATGTACATCAAAATAGAAACATAACTGTTTTATAAGTTTGCTAAGTCTATGGCTGTCTTATCGGGTTGCACGACGTTGGTCAAGTCTGATATTCGTCAAATCGGCAATTCGTCAAATTTGATATTGGTCAAAGATGTAGTAAATCGTCTGTTTGTCCAGTTATAAAATTCACCAAATACGCTATTGGTCAAGTCATATAAGTACAATCAACTGTAAAAATTAAAGAAATGTCTTTCTTGTACTTTAACCCCACATTACCGATGCCAAGCCTCGACTGCGTTGGTGGTTCTATGGCGTTCAGTTGCACAACACCACATGACCTGAGAAATCCTTGTTGTCATTTTCCGCCTGGATCCTACTCTTACAGATTCAAAGGAGGTAACAATCAAAACAATTTAAAGCTCAATACTACATTACTATTTACTACATTTTAATGATGTAAATACGAACCTACAGCAGCCACTTTTTCCTTTTGTAAGTTCCTACAAGGTAAGTTATATGAATTCAAAACACATATTTTCATTGACTGTACATGGACTTGACCAATAGTGTTTTTGGCAAATTTCGTAATTGGACAAAAAGACGATTTGACGAATTACAGCTTTGACCAATATCAAATTGGACGAATTGCCGATTTGACGAATATCAGACTTGACCAATGTCGTGCAACCCGTCTTATCGCTGATAGTGATATCTTTCAGACAACCTTTAGATGTACGAACATAAAATATAAATATGTTGTGTTTTATGTATTTTACCAAAGATTTCACAAATTATTCAAACTAATAATGAATCTTGTTTATGCAATTTAGTCTGTCTCTCAGAATGGATGTAGGAATGGGTCTCATGGGCTAAAGAGCTGCTCCTTATTGACATGGCCATAACCCATAGATCTCGGAAGGATCTATCAACGTGTTGGATAGATTATAATTATGTTTAAAGAAGACCTAGGTGATATAGCTTATGAGGGTGCTGGAGTTGCACAAAATAGATGCAACTCTATGCACCTTCTTGGTGTTGTGTATGGGGCAGTTGAGGACGGTCCTTTTCCGGTCCTTTTCTATCCAGAATGTCGGCAGATTCTTGGGAGCAACAAACCGATGAGGAATGAGCGAGGAATATTTCAGGGTGACAGTTTGAGTCCGCTTTGGTTTTGCGTTGCCTTAAATGAGCACACTGCTGGAGGATTCAAGTCTACAGGCTACAGGTGGGAGGAGGCGTGGCCAGGTTTTATCTCCCCTCCTTTACATGGATGACTTGAAAATCTTTGCCTCCCAGCAATTTACGACTGATGGAGCTTCTCAAGTTAACTAAAACGTTTAGTAGCGCTATCAGGATGTAATTTGGTGTGGAAAAATGCAGTCACACATGTAAAGCGAGGGGAGATTATGGAATCCGTGGGTACTCAAGTCTCGGATTCCACATTTTTTGAGAGACCTTTTTTGTAGCATTGCTGCTGACATGAAACAATAATTATTGAAAGAGTGCTTGTTTGTCCGTCAAAATAAAGTCAGTATTTTATCTGGCGGCAACAAGTATCGCGCCTTGAATGGATAGGATAGGCTGGTTCTAATGTATTCTTTCTGTATACTCGAATGGAGTCAGACGGAACTTGAACGACGCCCTGAATAGGAACCCTCCTACTATTGACCGCAAACCGGATGCATCACCTATGGTGACGTCATCGTTGACATCCCGCGACTGTATATCCCGCGGAAGGACGGAGGTCGTGGCTTCTTAAATGCTACCTTGCATAACTGCGAGGTAGGCAGTCTCAGGGAATACTTTCTCGAAACCGACGCGGGGATGTACCGAAATGTGCAGGTCTGAGTGGTCAAGGGCCTCACCCCGCTCTGCTTGACTAACGTGAACTGGCCCAAACCGGTGGTATTGGATACTTATGTATGACTGCAGGGAGGTATGGCAGAGGACGCTTTTTCCAGGCCTTTCAAAGGCCTGTTTTAGACCTCATGGCAACTGTAGTCTGGCTACGTTTCGGTGCGCTCTTTGGTGAAACCGAAAGTTTTCTCTTTGTGATTATGGATGAAGTTATCATGGTGATCTGTCGGGCATGCCACCGTCCCGGTGAATCGATCCGACATATTGTTTCCGGTTGTCCTTGGTCTAGCTAACGGCGAGTACTTGCAGACAGACAGAGAGAGAGAGAGAGACAGTCATAATAGCTAGGATTATCTTATCCACCAGCAACTTGCCTTGCAGTACAATCTTGTGGGTTCTGAAGTAGGTAGGTAGTTAGGTACCATACTACAAAAATGTGCCCGACCCAGTTCTCGACAGTGTGATCATATGTGGCAGTTTCCTGCCTTTTTACCTGGCCTGGCCTGACTTTTTGCCTGGTATTGGCCTCCTATTTTAACCTCCGGCATGTTTATTTAACGTTTTATACTTAAACTTGGCAGTTTTTGGCAGTATTGCAATGTAGAAAATAAATCTATACTGACATCTCAAATTGTCGAAAATGGCCACCCTAATAACGATAGGGTAGACAATCTTCATTAAAAAAATATAATAATCCACAGGCCATTGCACCAAACTGTTATGTTATTTCATTTAATCAGTCATAGACGTAGGTACTTAGTAGGACTTAGGTAAATATGATATTATGTAAAAAATATATTTTCATTTTTTACTACTTTAAAACGCTAAACAAACTTGGCATTTTTTACTCGAGTCTTTAGCAGGATTTGGCAGGTTTCAAACCAAAGTTTGGCAGTATCGATAATTTTAAGATGGTCACACTGGTTCTCGAGAATGGTTATGCCACATTGTATTGGGATTGACCTAGCGTGACGGACGGTGTATTCTAGCAAATAAACCTGATATTGTAGTGTAATATGGAAAACTTATTATGAGCTATGATTTGAGATGTTTCAATTCTGTTGGACTTACGCCCATTTTGACTATGAACCTTTATGTTTTTAACTATAATTTAAAAACATAAAGCATCATAGTCAAAATGGGCTTACCTATACATATGTATGCTAACGGGTATTTTCATCAAGAATTTCTCCGTAGTACGGAGTTTGGATTTGTGCCCGGTTGATGATAATAGGCTTGCCCCCTATAACATGGGAGTTTACTTAACTAGCGAAATGTAGGTGTACTATTAGGAGGTACAGCTCTGCCTAGCCTTTCGGTGATTACATGAGTGATGTTATATTACATAGGTATGTTTAATTTACAGGGGCAGATGGAGCTTAAGGAAACGGTAGAACAGTGGAAACAAAAAGGCCACATAATGACCTACTTCAAGCCTACTGAAGAACCCAAACCCAAAGATTTCCTTTCAAAATTCTTCAATAGCAATGAATAAACGAATAGGGAAAATGTAAATAGTCAAATATGTGCTAAGTTATAACAATATGTTACGAAATAGAGAATTCAGATCATGATTATTTCAGTTTTAATTCAGTTTGTTGCTTAAAATACCTATTCCCCTTTTAATTATCTATGCTACCAACCATAATGCTTCACCTTATTCTAAATATCCCGCCACGTTCATCTAGTGGTCACAAACGTGACTGCTGAGCATTCCTGGGTTTGCTGAGGGTTCGATTCCGACACAATGTTATTGGGTTTTTTCATCAGGAATTTCTCAGTAGCAGCTGGGGATTCCTGAACCCGGTGGAAGCCAATGTGCCTCTATTACATGGGGCTTAAACAAAACTGACGAAATATCTGTGTAACCCCTTACACGTGTGTTGGTGAAAACGGGTATTAGGCATTGAATTAGGTGTCACTTCAGTGTTGGTGAATACAGGGATAAGGCGTTAATTTATGTGTCGCCTAGTGTTGGTGACTACGGGCATTAGGCATTGTCTGATAAAATCTTTGCTCGGGGAGTTCAATAGCCCCGGTTAAAGCTCGTACAGCATTCCTTTCGGGGTTATTTTGATTATTCTCGGCCTAAAAACTGAGGAGACGGCGACGGTAGGACCCCATGAACATGTTTTGAAAATCTATAATAAAAAGAATCTGGTCTAGGTCTGGAGAAGAGTTTTGTCGAATGAAGAATAGATACATTTCTTTTCTATATTTTTAACATCGCCATGCTGACGACGACGATAGAAATCTTTCTACAATCTGTCATTTTATCGATTGTTCCGTCGATAAAATTCATTTTCACGGTGGTCATGCTACATATTACACGTGCTGGTGAGAGTGGTGAGGTTGAAAAATTCCATCCTGTTTCGAGAACGTGATTACAAATATACCTATAGGGATATTTGTAATCACGTTCTCGAAACCGGCTCTAACGGTTTCGCTGCAAGTTGAATTAAGCGGTCTGAGTGAAGATATCGGGAAAATAATAACAGATCAGTTTAATTTGATGAGCCGTGCGGTGCGGAGCGGTTGCGGGGCGTCAGCGGGGCGGCGGTGGCGCGGGCAGGGTGCGTGGCGACCGGGACCTCCACCGTGTCCCATCAAGACGTGATCAATTATCCACGTGCGTTCTTTTCTTCCTATTATGGTGATTTATGGGGGCGAAAAATCGATCCAGCTAGATCTCATATCTGGGAAAATTCGTTTTCTCTTTTTTCTCCCGAGCAGAGGACGGGACGATCGCCCAGGTAGGTAGGTATAATAACCGGCATGAGTCGTGAGCACAAACTGACACTTTTTTTTTCTTTTTTACGAAATGGCATCTCGCAGTTCAACCTGAGAGGTTGTCGTCTGCTTAACCGGACTTTCTTGTGGGTGCCTTTAAGTGGAAGGCCTCCAGCCAGGGCAAAAAACTTACAAACTAAGCGACTACACGCTAAGGGCACCCCCTGCGGGGTACGGGCCTCGGCTTAGGGCGTCGCTGGGAGAGGACAGCAAGAGGACAGGCTGGATCGGAGTGGACAAACTGACACCTTAAATGAATTGAATTTATTCAGAATTGTGCCCCCACTACTGCCCATCTGCGGGCCTAAAATGGCCGCTTTAGCAAAATCATAATTGAATCACGTAGTCACGTTAACGTGCTTCGTATTATGATCCTGATAGAGCAGCCATTATAGGCCCCCCTGTGCTCACGACTCGTGCCGATGATTAACAGAGTAGGTACTTTATATTACGATGATTATAAGTACCTACTAAAAAGTATGATCGCATATATTTTGGAGCATAGATGTAGGTATCTATGGTTTGAGTTTAGGACGAATATTTATTCACAAATAGATATCAGCAGCTTGAATAACAAAGGTTTTAAATTAAATATTAGCAAACTACATGGACCATGGACCTTGTCGCGCGTGAGCTACGCGCTGTCTTGCGTGTTGACTGCGCCCTGCGGTCCATGCAGTTTGCCAACTGACAGTACTGACACTACACGCGGCGCGCGGCGTGACCATAATAAAACCATAAAACCGATGCCGCCATGCGCCATCTTGTTGTTTCAACACTAACCAAGTTTATTTAAAAGTATCAAAGAACCCGACTACAAATTGTATTATGTACCAATACCTATATGAATATAATTATTTGTAATCTCCTTTTTAATTTCCTTCATTTTGATACCCTACGGCCTATTCGATAGGTTTGGTTGGCGCCAAAAATCCACCTATGTAATGACACTTGGGTTTTTGATCCACGAGGTTTTAAAGAAACACAATATTACTCGCGCGAAAAACATAATCCTTCCTTGCAGTCGGGTAAAAACACAACCCATTCTTAATGTACGGTCGACCAAGCTATTTGCTTTACATTTTACAATGTGTGTCATGTTAAAATGTAAACCAAATAGCTTGATCGACCATACGTGTGTGTATGTGTACTTATTCTAAGTACTTATTAAATCCATGATTTATACACCGTCTCCCGTAAACCTCGATATTGGAGCACCAAAAGATCCATTAGCACAAAAACAAAATATAACTGTCAGCCCACATGTGTAACAGCGAATGTCAGTAATTTTAACCGACTTCATAAATTAGCGAAATTAGCTGTTGTTTCTCACAAAGCTACGAAAACCCATCAATCAGCAAAATGACACAGCAAGCTACTAGAGTTGTGAGACCGTTGATGTCTAAGGATTTCGCTGATGCTCGCAGACGGGCAATCGGACTATATAGGGCTTTCTACAGATATATTCCGTACATCAGTAAGTAATACCTACACCTACTCGACTGAACTAATGTGTTACTTAGGTAATAGTTAACGACATAACACAAGATCAAGGCTCTGATATGAAAATGCTCTGCAAGGCCCAAGGCCATAAATGACAAGAATTTGCGCTGCGCTCCTTGCGCGTTATCAAAAGAAATGTATTGGCCCTGTGTCCGTTTCGACTGCTCTGCCACAGTGTCGTAGAAGAAAAACGACTACGTCAACATTACGAAGGAATTTGTAAAACACTAACAATGAAGGTCGCAAATTCGTAGATCCAATATTCAGAAAGTTGTAAAGGCCGCGCGGCCACGCAGTTCTCATAGACGGAGCCAAAATCCAAACATTAGGGCATTATTCATACTGTCTACATTTTCTTCGAAATCGTATCAGTGTTTAGCAAAAAGAATGGGACCCGCCGGTCCAAGCTCCGTTTAAGAGAACTGCGTGGCCGCGCGCGGTTCTCAATGTGCCGTCCGCGCGGCCATAACATTTAAGTGCTTTAGGTCGTGAAATCCAAACATTAGGGCTATATTTATTGTCCTCGAAGCGGCGACCTCTCGCTCCCGGCCCTGGTTCAATCCATAGTCCGGGGCGAAACGGAATGGGACGCCGTCACCTCCTTCTGCGAAGCAGTCATGCTAGCGAAGGAGTTGGTGGAACGGGACAGGGAGAGATCCACACGTCCCGGCCGCCACGGGAGACGCCCCGGGCGTCGGGGGCCACCGTAGGCGCGGGCCTGTGGACGGGGAGCTATGGGCTAGCTCGCCGTCCGTCTGTCTCATGACGACAGGCCGTGTCGACGGCGCGTTCGTGTTCCACGCGCACCTCAAAGAGAGTCAGCACTAGGGAAGGGGTCCGCAAGGGCCGAAGCCTGCCGGGGCTGCGGGACTATTCGAAAGAGATACCGTGGCCCCGGAACACAAAGGGCGATCAAGGAACATGGATGGGTTTTAGTCAGTAAATGTCTGACACTCCCTCCTGCTCCGCCCAGAGCGGGAGGAGTCATTTGATGATTTCCCATCCGAAAAAAAAGGGCTATATTTATACTGTCTACATTTTCTTCGAAATCGTATCAGTGGTTATCAAAAAGAATGGGACCTCTACTAAGCTCCGTTTAAGAGAACTGCGTGGCCGCGCGGTTCTCCATGTGCGGACCGCGCGACCATGGTTAAATTAAACCTTTACAACTTTCTGAATATTGGATCTACGAATTTGCGACTTTCATTGTTAGTGTTTTACAAATTCCTTCGTAATGTTGACGTAGTCGTTTTTCTTCTACGACACTGGCCGAACAGTCGAAACGGACACTTGGCCCTTGTTCATCCAGATGTGGGATAGTATATTTATTTATTATATTTAGTACTTACAGCAAAGCCATAAACCCAAAATTAAATAATCCTTTTACTCGGTCTTCTCACAGAACCGCAAACATTCTAACACTATCGTCTTCCATTCATCAGCAAACAAGTCTATTCCAGGTATATTCCTGACCTGATGAGGCATCCCTACCTAGTATCAATAGCTGTACAATTCTATTTTATTCAATAGCTGTACAATTTCACTTTTAGTTAAATACTTCGACATTCCGAAAAATGAAGAAGATTGTAAATGGAAGCTGAGGGAGTATTTTTATAGAAACGCCTGCATCACTGATGTACGAGTCATAGACTTGCTGGTGATCAAGGTAACCGTTATGTCAATAGATATATTAGGTATCGGTGATACTATTTATGTATTTATTTATCTTTCTTGCATCCTATCAAAACCGTGTTTGCAATGGCAGATGTATGACATTTCATACAACTGCTATAAGTTTGTAAATTACTTGTTTACCTGGGTATGCACTTGGTACCTATTTACATATAAAAAGTTAGGAGGGTTTTAGTTAACAAAGGGTGTAAAAAGACTCTTACCGAAGCCGAAAGGCACTTGTTCTCCCCGTCATTACGGTCATTTTTTTGTTCTAAGCCATACCTGGGATCCCAACCTTACTAGAAGGTTCCCTCCTACTACCTTCTAGTTAAGGAGATATTGGGGGTCAAAACTTTTTCACAAGTTTTTTTTTTTAATACATATTTGTAATGTAGGTATGATTTTTATTTT
Organism: Xestia rhomboidea; assembly: GCA_963853795.1. Classification (NCBI taxonomy): domain Eukaryota; kingdom Metazoa; phylum Arthropoda; class Insecta; order Lepidoptera; family Noctuidae; genus Xestia; species Xestia rhomboidea. The sequence continues at coordinate 11,255,163 of OY970772.1, forward strand.
AAACACCTTCACTACCGCCGCCGTACTATTCAATCCATCCATCAGCACAATGTTTTAATTGCGTTACATTGAGTCCTACCGAAAAACGTGATTTTTCATCCCAAAAAAAAGTCATTTCCCAGCAAATTTTTTCTAGATGTACCTACGTCTTTTAAAATTAGGTACAATTTAACTTCAGTCCCCACTAGTGATCAGACGCAGGGCTGACGGCATTAGGAAAGGAAGAAAAATTGTTTAATTGCACTTAAAGTACTTACGGGATGATATCCGTGATTTTCTTTTCGTTCGATGAGCTCCCGATATTTCGACGCTGTTGCAAGCATCATGATCGCGGGAATACTGAAGAGGTATGCGGGTGGGACGAAAATTATTTATTATGAGCAGACAAATCTGTCTACCCTCTTTCTTAGTCTTTTATTACGCGCACTACTGGAACTCGATTGTAACTCACGACAAAACTCACTCACCCACTCACTCACTCACTATCACACACTCTTCACTCACTCACTCTCTCACTCTTTAAGTGTAGTGAAAAACCGTGAAAGTCTAAAACAGTGAATTGTTTAATTGCTCTACCACTGACGCGGGTAAAACGACGCCAAATTTCCATGTGGCATCAAACCAGCCAAAACAAAATCTTGAAGTATAACGTCGTGAGGACAAGCTTTTGCCGGGGAGTGGAACCTAGGACTTCATGTTTGGCATACCACCAAGGTAGGTGGACGAAGAGACGGTGACATCATTACAAGGCCGGTGTGCAGCGAGTAGAGTATCAAACCCATCATATATCCAATCATATATCAAATCCCTCAGAGTATCGAACCTCTTGCCTAGGCACACGCGCCGCGTGAGGAGCCTTCCTCTTACGGTTTCTGGCTCTTTATCCAACAGCAGCAGATAACCTAGCTAAAAAACTTGAGTTAAAAACTAGGTCAAGTAAGTTTTTTTTTACCAGTTTATGATTACAGGGCTACATCGAGCTTAAAGAAGTAACTCATCAATGGCAGCAGAAGGGTTATATGATGAATCACTGGAAACCAAGTATTGACCCTAAGCCGTGTGACTTTCTCTCCAAGTTCTTCACCAGCCCAAACTAGAAATCATCATCTTGTTCCATGTTACCGGGGACAGCGCAACGCGTCTTTTTCTTCCAATCTCCCCTGACAACCGTCACGCAATCATTTACACGTTTTTCCTTCATATCACTCCTCAGCCTCACACAATTCATCCATCGTTTCCTACTAAAACTAAATAAATAATAAATTCAAGATTTACTAAGCACTTTCATTCCACATCACATGTCTTTTGAAAGCTCATCAAGGATTTAAAAATTAAGTATTTTTAATGTAGGTATAGGTTAGTACAGGGGTTCCCAAACTTTTTCAGTTCGCGGCGCATTTACAGGTGCAATATTTTACCACGGCGCCCTAGCTAGTCGAAAAAGCAGAGTTTTTATAAGAGTGTTGACACTCAAGAATACATTTGAAAATCCGATTTCACATAAATAAGTTTGATATTCATTTTGGACCATTATCCAAAACTCCACCAAATCGGAACACGTGAATCTTGTTTTAAGGCTGCTGTCGCAATAGTTCAATGAGACTCTTTTCTTCTTACGAAGTGAATTCTGGTGGATCTTGTGCATGGAAATAATTTTGGATTCACGAAAAGTTTTTGATATCGTCGCCGGCAAAGTATTAAAAAAAAAAAGAATTTTCAAAGGTTTTTCGTGAAAGTGGACATTAACACATGTGAGACACCGCACACGTGCGGGAAAAATAAAGAAAATGCACGCGTGTGAAATACATTGCATGTTGAAACTAATCGTAGTGCGATAAGAACTCGTTTTCGAGGAAGTGTATTGAAATAGTACATTTTGATACAAGTGGAGAAAGTTTGTTACTGCATTTGAGGCGCAATTAACACGCGAGCCGTAGGCGAGGGTGTTTTTGACCGAGAACTGCAATAACAAATGTCCACGTGTATCAAACGACGTTTTTCAATACAGTTTTGAAGAAATAAAATAAAATAACGAAAAAAAAACAATCACCGCCGACTATAGGCATTGAACCAATTTGGACTAAGTGTAAGTGGGTATAGTTATCTGTGGCAATCTTCATTCCCGCACACGTGTTGGAAAATGAAAAAAAACGCACGCGTGTGAAATACATTGCAGGTTGAACCTAATCGTAGTGCGATAAGCACCAGTTTTCGAGGAAGTGTATTGAAAAATAATGACCCATGTATGATTAACCCTATAAATACGCATGTACGATATCATCTACTCCGTAGATCTATGACAACTATGTCTATTTTTACAGATACATAACATAACATCACGCCTGTAATCCCGGAAGGGTTAGGCAGAGGTATACCTAATAGTACACCCACATTTCGCCAGTTGTGTTAAAGTCCCACGTACAAAACACATCCATACTCCGTGGCTGCTACTGACAAATTCTAAATTGAAAAAACCAACAACACTGCCAGACCTGGCGATCGAACCCAGGACCCCCAATTTGTAGTAGTCGGATTTTCACGGGACTTCCCTAAAATCCGACCACTCATGGAACATAGATGTTTTTCGTGGGTTATTAAAAATAAAAAAAAAGATATCTGTTTCCTACAAAACGGCACGGTCATAATATACCTACGGAACAGAGGTTTTTAAAAAACGTACTTTTGCAAATACAAACTGTAGCTTGTAGCAGACGGCCTGTTTTTGGATATGATAATATTAAAATTATAAGTTGTTGTATTTAAATTGTATAATATTTATTTATTTAAATAAAATAAATAAATATTATACAATTTGAGTTACTTTTAATGTGGACTGGACTAGTTACGATGTTTAAAAACATCGTAACCAGTCCACCATCACATTAATCGCCACGCCACGCCAAACAAAATATATCTAAATGTACAGATGCCAGTACATCAAGCTACATCAACCTTGAACCGTTAGAGTTGAAAACCCTCCTTGCTTTAGCGTTAGAGTTGAAAATCTATAAAATAAATTTGACAGATCGCAGTAGCTTAATGTGCTAGTCTGTACCTTACCTACCTATGTAGAGGCACTTTTATTGGATTTCTCGGTGGACCTGGCTGACGTGCAAACTAGAACTACGTTCATATAATAATATTTATTTCTTTATTTGCAGCCGTTATAGCCTGTTTCAAAAATAAATATATCAGTTAGGTACTCATACCACTTTAATTCATAAATATAACAATTCTGGTGTAACTTATCATTCACAACCATAAAATTACAATATTACTTTATTAATATAATTATTGTAAGTAGACAATCTGCATTCCAACATATCATTTGTAAGGGTAGGTAAATACCTAAGTGGGCGTTTCCATTCTTTTAAAGATAAGTAAATAGTCGAATTTACAGTAGGTCTTATTTTCGATTATTTACTTATTTAGTTTAAAAAAAGGCTGTTGGTGGAATCGGAGACCTTGAATTCTTTTATAAATAAAAACGACATAGGTACCTAATGTACTAACTTGCTAAGGTCTTAAAGCTAAAAGAGTAAGTAAATAGTATGCAATATAATATATGTTTTTACAAATATTTTAGTTAGTTTAGCAGTTCAATAAATATATAGGTACGTAAATATATTTTGTACTGACAATTTCTTTACTTTACTGTTGAATCAAGTAGGTTTATATACTTAAAATAGTAGGTACTCTGTTATGTTGTAGAAAATGTCTTTTATTACAAAGTTTATGATATAATTTACTTAGGCTTTTTATTATATTCGACAAACAAATTACGTATGCAAAATATATAGTTACATAATCATTTGATATAATAAATATTTAATTATACATAACATTGATATCCTAAATTATTACTACATTAGATGTTGGTTATTTTTATTAATTACAAAATTACTGCTATATACAACAAGTTAAACAGGTGTCGACTGCTGGGTACAGTGGGTAGGTACTTCCTCTGGATCTGCGAGCATGCCCTGTGCTCGTGGGTGCAACTCTTGGCAGGACCACCACAGCCGGCTCTCGCGATCAGATCAGGACCACTCCGCGCCGGCCGCACATCATTAACACTACCATTATATCTAGTGAGGTCTTGTTCAGCGAGGTACACGTTACAACAGCATCTTAACAAACTCTGCAATTATAAAATTATAACTGTTAAAATAAGCCTGATCCAAAAAATGAGAAACTCACATTCAACTTTCACCCTGGGCCTTGGTCACTTCGACAGGAGTCACCATGGCTCAGGTACGTTCTAATCGATCCTACAACGAGTGAGGACCAGGATACCTACATTCTTGTAGGTTTCTTGCTTAAGTGTGACTAGTAATCTCTTTACCTTGGTTTGAGAAGGTTTTCAGAGCAGAAGTAATACCGAAAAGAGAAAATAAATGAAAAGGGACCAGCAAAACGGATCAAGTAGATATCGGTTTGCAAGTGTTAACTGCGAGCTTTCTCGGCTCTTGTTTGGAGCTCGATCATAAGTAAATGTACGGTACCTTCGTAGTCAATCCTGCCGTCGTGGTCGATGTCCCCGAGCGCCAGCACCTGGTTAAGCTGCGCGTCTGTCACCGGCTCGCCGATCATCTCCAGCGCCGAGCGGAGCTCGTCCCGGGTGATGTACCCGTTGTCGTCGCGGTCGAACACCCTGGAACAATAGCAAGGAAGCTTTAATATGAAGATTTATTCAGTATTGAGGTGCACACACCAAAGCTCTCAACCGCTTCTCCCTTTCTTCTCCTATTTTGTTTTTGTTAAATTATCCATAACACGTTTGCTATAAACTTCAGTAACGATAATGTTCAAAATTCCGAAATTTTGTTTTACAATACAACATAAATATCTTTAGTTCTAAAACTAGGTATTATGTCATAATCGAATACTATAATAATTGAATCTCCTAATTTTACATGAAATAAAGTCATAATTATGTCCTAAGTATTGTGTTATATAATGTGCATTATTCCGAATGTTCATTTACATACCTACATTTTTAGTCCTAAAACATTTGCTAAAAGTTAGGTTATAGTGAACGAAACGAATCGCAGTAAATCCGACTCCAAGTAGTCTTGTCTGCCCTACCCCTAGAGTGTAATTTAGAATCGCGTAGGCGCGGTGGGACGAGGCGGCCTGCGAGTTGAGGAGCAGGTGGTTGGAACACCCGCCGCCGCTGAGGCTGGCAGCCGGAGCTGCGGTGGTAAGCGTTAAACACAACTGCGACTATTCTTAATTTCAGCAGTAGGTCGAAGTTTATATGATAGGTTTGTCGCCCTCTGTAGCTGCATGGAACTAGTCCTAGACTCCTGCCACAGCAATGAGGTGAATGAGGGTATACGGTATACCTACATAACACTTATGTATGTGTCATACAGGCGTAGCTAATAATATAAGAGTTCTGGTTTTTCAGATATTAGAAATACCTAGGTATCCCCAGAATCATACAATTGAACGACATCACGTATGTAGTACCTTTAATATGCTGGTGATATGCTGTTACGTGATGGAGTTCGGAAGATAAGGTTGCATGAGTAGGTACGCAAAAGTCAGACGTCTGCACTGCAGTGGACAGTGCCCTGTTAGGAAATCTATTCCGTAATTCCTTATATCGGCATTATTATCCATTTGTAGTTTCAGTAGAATATTAACGTGATTGTTAAGCTCGTCTTTTTGAAACACGTTTATAAATATAAAGGTTTTTTTTCCTATATAAAATACACACAGGAAGTATTATCCTTTTATGGTTTTTAAAATCTAGTTCATAGAACGATGGATCCCTATGTTTTGCCGCTAGACCCTACCAACTAACTAAAACTACACCTACATATAAACATACATACATTACTCACGCCTTTTTTCAATAAGAGTAGGTAGAAACTACTTACCTACAAAACGCCACCAGCGTCGCTCCTGGCATATTCTTTCGCTTCGTTCGCGGTCATAGCTACATTCTATAATATTATAAAGACGTAGGTACGTTTTGATGTGGGGGTAATTCGGAACTACTGATCCAATTTCGAAAAATATTTCACTAATAGAAAACTACCAGTATCCCCGAGTGTCATAGCCTATACGCCGTGTTTCCGGAAGATATCGATAAACTTCGACCGGTCATTGTACTTATCATTATGAACAACTTTTACTATGGGACCAAACCGTGAATCGCAAAAAATAAAATCAGCTGTTCCATACATTTTGACAACTTATGCGAACATAATTGTAGGGAATAGCTGATTTTTTTATATAATTAAGTTCCTACCATAACGCGAGCAAAGCCTCGGGCATAAGCTAAGCAGAGCAATATGAATGGAACTCACTTAAATGCTGCGAGTAGGTCTCGTGTGATCTCCTCCTCGGAGTCACCGCCGATCGCCGCCACGTCCATGCCTTGTATTGCTTGTATCTTCGTCACCCACTGCATGAAGTCGTTCTCATCTATTAGGCCGTTACCTGCAATGAAAACAATAACTTGCTAAATAAAACCCAAATGCTACGTTGTCACAATTCGATGCCCTGAAAGCTAAGCATACACGTTTATTTTTAACTGAAACGCCATCGTATTCTCATGTACGGGATTTGGTTCCGTCTTTTCTGTCGTTCCTACCTTAATGATGGCTATAATATCAACTAGAATTCATTCCTAAGACAATATGAACAAAACCCTCAGTCTCAAAATATTCAAGAAAATTTGCAAGAGCGTGACAGCCAGCCGTTTCGTGAAAATTACGACGAAAATAATACCAAGCAATGTACCGGTGATTGGTGAGTACCTTTGTATTAAATTGACATCATACTAATAAGGCCTTTTTAGGCAGTCAGCCAAAGGTCTTACAAGACCACGCCACAGATTGATTGATAATAGCAACGAAAATGTACTGTGGAAGTTCTATTCAAGTAAACCTTTATAGGTAGGTAGGTCTTCTTAATCACGTGTTTATGTATAAACATAAACACGTGATTTAGAAGAAAACCCCTAACTTTGTTTTCTAAGGCGGTGCAAAACACACTTAGGTATAAAATCTTACATAAAATATAACAAAACAAGTAGGAAACAAAAAGTGTGCCGTGTTACCCCACTGTAAAGCCCTACAAAACATAAACAGTTACACGTTTTAACGACTTTCTTTCGTAATGTGTTCCGTCATACAACCCGAATAATGTTCCCTTCCTACAAAAACCTTTTTGGGGTCACAGATAAAGATTTACGACAAAATAAACGCATACGCCAGCCACCACCATATTATTAAAACAATATTAAATCGTACCCAAATAATATGTAACAAAATGTTATGTGACAATTAACAAAAGGGCTTTAAGTCGTTAAATCTTAATTAACGCGGTGGCAGGAAGAGTCGTTAAAGTGATGACGTCAGCAGTTCACCCCCTGCTCACAGAGCACAGCATTAGCTCCAGTTAATTATAACAGTCATTATCAATGTTTAGTCATAAAGTCAGACCTCGTCATTCATAAACTTTTTTATTGTAGGCAGTCTTACGTTCGCAATATATTTTTATGTTGCTTACTAAGATTACTGTTCATTCGTGCTAATAAACTAAAATAATTAACCCTGTATTTAATTCGGGGCTCATTTAGAACCTGTGTATACCGAGGTAATTTATTTAAATTTATACAAAGCGTGCCAGATGTGCAAGCACTTTTAAAGGCAGCGAGGCTTACGTAGACAAGAACGAGGGAATTTAGCGGCACCTGTGGCTGCGCTGCACCTTTATTGTCTAGAATTTGTCCCGACGAAACCTTTTATTTAAAGTAGGTATCTTGCTTATTTAAAGAGCTTAGCATTATCCCGTAGTACCTACATACATGTATGATTGGCTCGAATTTGAATGTTCATACAGTTAGCTTGATTGACTGCAATAATATAAATCACAGCTCAGAACGTGACTTATAGCATTAATGGACAGTTTTTGTATCGTGTTCAGAATGTTAACCTCGTGGAGGCTTGGATACAATCTGATTGGATCAAGAGATTATCAGGGTGCGATGCTAGATAGACCGGGCGTGGCGTGGGGCTGCCCCACTCCCGCGATAGCGGCTCGGAAGCCCTGAACTGTCTCCAAGTAATTTAATATGTTTTACTTGATTCTATTCTTATCTTTGCACAACTGATAAGGCTATCGCCAATTTCAGGAAATAATGTCGGGCTTCCCATAATTGCGTATCGAGACTACGATAACAGTTCTTAGTTAAAAATTGTTACAATGTACGTGTGTATAGGCTTATGCATTTGGCAAGATGTCAGCATCTAAATAATAAATTAACTGTTTTGTTTATGTACCATTATACATACCAAAAAATAAATAGTAAGTAGACATTTCGGTTTTTAGGAGCAATAAAACCAAGACACGCTTTATTTATAAGTTTTGTTAGCCACCATAAAGCCGTCAATCACTTAGCTTACGAAGCAAGTCTGCAATACTAAAAGTGACTGAGTATTTCTGGGGGCACGCAAAGTAATGAAGCAAGTTATATAGGCAATTAGGCACTCCAGTGGTGAGTGATCAAGTAGAACTTTATCAATTACGTCACGAAGACTCGGAAAAGCGCAGGTAGAGGTACGTAAGTGCCGGCGGGTGAGGGTCGCGCGCGCCGGAAGACGCCCGCCTTACGCGCGCACGCCATTTTACAATAACCCTCTAAATTAACTGCCTCATCGATTTAATCAGGTTTTGTTTATTCATGCTGTTACATAAAACTTGCTCACGCAGTATTCAAAGGAAGCTAATAAGTAGATACCGAAAATTTTCATAGTCCCTGAATATTTCTACGTCGACATTATTTCAGCAATTACTGAATACGACGCGATACATCAACGTAATGTATGCAGCTTTTAATTTTAACGTCTGCTGCTCTCTGTATACTTTGTAAGTAGCAATTTGTAGTCACAGTACATTTGCTGACATAAAACAGTGCAATATCTCAGCGAGTTTATTATACTTGTATCAAAAAACATGTGCTATGTTGGCAGCAATTCAATGTAAGTAAAAACAAAATATGTTTAGTATAAGTGCCTATATGTCTCGTTAATTTAGATCCGTGCACTTAGATATAGGCACTTTACGACATGTTTAAAATACAGTATCCTCACCACTAATGAGGTCGTAAAAAGCGTTTATTTCCTAAAAACACATCCATCCCCTTTACAGGGTTCTATTCTAAAGCCAGGTACTAGTAATTTCTCCTCCGTCATGAATTCGTTCCAAGGCTAAGCGAAGGAAATTGCGCGTAGTTAAATGACATTATCGTCTCGAATTTTCATATGTAAGCCTCCGTAACCGCAACATATATGTATGATGCGTGCGTGCCTACCAAACGATATTGAGTCATAAAACACGACGATCGTACATAAATAAGCGTATAAAGTCAAATCAACTTGTTAAAGAAAACAACTTGTTGGGAACAGTTTAGTTGGTTGTTATGGAAAAAGCCTACAGCTTTCATACAAGGTGTAGGTACTTTTTCCTTACGGAAAGACAATGATAATGTATTTCTCCAAAACAACTTTCCTGAACATAGTCATGATACGCTAAATCTTCCCTTTTTTACATCGTTAGGTTAATGCAGTAGTTTGTAGTAAGTACCTTTAGCTTTAGATAGATAAATATCCTCATAATACAGTGATTTGCTATACTACATAGAAAGATAATGGCGACCCTGTCTGCCATGATCGACAGGCCGGTTGGTGGCGTGTCATTTGCGAGCAAACGGCAACGATTTACGCCCATCGCTCCAACTTACCAAGTTTGATGGACTTCTTGCATGCGAGCTGAGCGTGGGACGTAATTCTCGTGACGTAAGCTGCGTTGGCTGGCCAACCGCATTACACGTTAGAATAGAAACAAACACTGTGTGCCTTGACAATGTCAGCGTTAGAAGATTGATTACTGCTCTGCTCTTGCACTAGTTAAGATGGTTCACATGGTATATTAAGATAAACTTAGTAGAGTTTAATGTCAAAGGTGCGCCAGACGTATACACACTACATACATTCTGAAAATTTAGAAGGTGGTGAACTATCACCACCACCAAGTGTGTAAACTTTGATAGCTGTGTCAAACTGGATAAATGAGTAATTCTAAACGATAGAAGAAAGTAAATTCCGTCAAAATGAAGAGGAAAGTAAATGCAGAACTATAGGTACAGGTACCTACTATAGGTCCTCACTCGAGTAGTTAATAGAAATCATACTAGGACAATTTTTTCACTCCCACCTTAACGATACAGTAATCTGCGAGGAGGTGTAAACGTGGAGGTCATCATCATAATCAGCCTTTTAATGTTCCCACTGCTGGGACACGGGCCTCCTCTCTAAGAGAGGGAATGGGCTATAATCTACCACGCGAGCCCAGTGCGGATTGGTAGATGTCACATGTCTTCGATTTTTTTGGTTCAAGGACATGCCGGTTTCCTCACGATGTTTTTCTTCACCGTTTTGAGAGCAGTGGTGATGAAATAAATTACACAAAGTAATGGACCTGTCTGAGTTCGAACCCACGGCTTACTGTTCGTAAGTCGGGGCCGCCACCACTGGGCCACCGCTGCTCTCGTACTAACGTGGAGGTACTGACCAGTTTTACTGGCGTCCTTGATGAGCTCAGCGATGAGGTCATCGTGCACGGTGATGCCGAGGTTGCGCAGCATGAACTGCAGCTCGGCCGGCGTCACGTGCCCGTCGCTGTCGCGGTCCAGCAGACCGAACGCCGTGCGCAGATCTGGAACAACACATTTGTCAGTTAGTTACTTGATGTTATCGCCTGTCATAAGGCCAGTGATGGACCACTTGCAGTGTCCTACAATACCTGATCTCTCTTCAGTAGAAGATGTGGGGAAATAAAACTGAGTCGGGATTATTATTTATCACATACACTATAAACTATATAGGTACTTAAAAAATCCGTGCAAGATTGATAATAACGGAAAACACGGCGATTTATTAGTTAAGCGAGCTATGAGCGGGGTTTTGAGACACAATATTTTAAAATTACCAAGTTCGAATGTGGCAAACATTCAATTCAATGAAAACACTAAATTTTTCAAGGGATAGCTCAAAAACAGAAACAAATCTGAATCTGAATCTGTTTGATGTAAATGTTTCGTAACAGAATCAGGAAAATGGAACACCCATGTAAAAATATTGTAGCTCGAAGCTATTATGTCACAACCCCTTTTTACTTGTTCCGCGTAGTATCGAACATTTTTGGCTGTATTGAACGCAACATCTGTGCATCTATTTTATGAACTTTCCAAGTATTGAATTCGGGCCTTGGTATACTATAAATTGCAAATGCAGTTAATCTGCTACGGCGTAGCAAGATGCTTTTAATTTCAAGTAACAAAAATGCTACGGCGTAGCAAGAGTCTCCTTCAGTTGTAAGTTACAATATTTAAAGTAATGTTATGGCGTAGCAAGACTGCATTTCGTTTCAAGTTGTTTCAAAATAATTAATGCGTAGCAGCTACGATTGAATGGAAATATGTGTCCATCTCAAGTTAAGAGTGCTGTGTGATTAGCGTAAGATTTCAAGTAGCAATTAAGTCCAGAGTAGCGTTAACATTGTAACTTACAAGCTCAAGCTTCACTGAAACGCAACCAAGCCATTTAATATGCGCCTGAAATTATATTCCTCCAGACTTACGAGTCCTCTCGCAGACAACGTTTGAGATTGGCTCAGAATTTTCAGAGAGGTTGCGAAAATAAAAACGTTCCTTTTTGACTGTCGGGAGACATGGCACATAAAAAAGTTTAGGTACTTTACTAAGGAACCTACACGATACGTGTACACAAATACGTACTGATGTTACCACGACACAACGAAAGTAAACACGTGTAATTTATCAAATAAAACGAAGAAAGTCACAAGATAGAGGAATAACTCATCAGGTACTCACAAAAATCATTACCCTTATTCAAAGCCATCACAGTTTCAATTTTAGCTATTAAAATGACTAGATCTTGTTATATTTTGTTACTCGTATTTCAAGCACATCTTACAGTTATCACTACTTTTATCTAGATGTGTCCTACCGCTATCTACAACGTGTTTTCACTAAAACTGTCGTTTCGTCTCGTCATATACATACCGGCAATATTGACAAAAGATTAAACAACGTTGCGTGTAAGTACCTGTTTTATCTCGGCACTAAATTATTTTGAGCCATCGCTATCTAGATAAGGCTTTAGAAAAGAAAACATCAACATACAGGCACATAGTTTAGAACTTAGATGGAAACTCTTACAAGAAAATCGTCGGAATTGAAAATATGTGATAAAAACCAAGCGGTTGTTTTGTACAGGATTTTGTTGAGGTATGCTGGTAACTGTCAACATGTTTGTTGTGCATTATGCTTCTTCGATTTCGAACAAATAAAATGTTTATTCTATACATGGTGAAATAACCCGACGCTTAAATGGATACGTATTCAACACAACATTCTGAACACATAATATAGAACGTTTTCTTTGATAATTCAAAATAAACAGTTGTTCCATAAATTTTGCCGTGTAGGATTGCAGTTTTGTGTCAAACAACTGTCAGTTAATATACCTGTACTCGCGTAGCTATCGGTGTTTCTATAAACAAAGTTAGTCCTATCCGCGTCACCTACCTGTCACTTTATTCATAGAAAAATCAAAGAAACCTTTTCTGTGACGTTTTGTTTCTATCGGTCGGTAAACTAAATGTCAAACAGACAGAGATAGCAACCTATCGATACCTGTTGGTAGGTTATTGAAAATGGCCGTATATGTATTAAAGGGGTTCAGTCAGAATGGCACATAAAAAAACCTACTGAATCCGTGGTTACCGTTTTAGGCGGAGTCCTTCCATCCTGTATATTGACCATTGCTCATAATGAGTTTTAGCAACAAAAGTCATAAGGAAATATACAGTGACTAAAACGCAGTAAAGTTTATTGTTTCAATGAAACGTTGAAACTCTACACATTATTCAAGATCTTTTTCAAATCCTTTTATCTTTTTCTGACCGTTCTTTAATCTTGTAAGTCATTTTTAGATGGCTCGTTACGAGCAGTCAACATGACGTCATTTCCGAATTCTACGCTTACCTATATTTAGTGGAGACATCTATCAGACTGCTGTCTCTTCACTACGACGTGTCTATGCGGGAATCGATGTAAAACCAACTAATCTTTATGAGCATTGGAGACGGCGACAGTAGCGCATTTTTCACGCGATATGCGTTTCTAATCGCACACCATTTTAGTTAATGTAAGTAAATCACTGTTGCCATGGGAGGTATAACCTGGCTGACACATGAGTGTGGAGATTGGCACAAACAAAGAAAGGCTTCCCCAGTGGTGGGTGAAGTTGGGTTGTGGATCATCATTATCATCATATCAGCACGGAATCACCCACTGCTGAGTATAGGCATTTTCCTGCCACACTTCCCGGGACGATGCTCAAGCTTACAAATTGAATATTAAGAAACAATAATGTGTGACCGCTTAGCGACTCGTTAAATTAGAACACATTATGTAGGAATGTTGGTGATAATGACCAGCGAACTCTAAACACCGCATTATTCTGGGCATTTCGCCCCGTTCTACAAATATCACCCACCTATTCGATGTTCTACGAAATGAGACTTTTTTCGTGACTCCGACTCATTTTCTTTGAATTATTTGATTATTTTAAAAGTATTGCAGATGCTAGTGTGTATTAATAGACGACGAGAACAATAACATTTTAAAATACCCACATTGGTAATAGGTGTATATATGTATATTTGTATATCTACATACTCGTACATTCGATACAGCGAAGTAAAGTGAAGTAACTTTAATTTGCCTAGTTGCAGGTCCATAAACTAAGATGTTACCGAAAGATCGTGAATTCTAAGCATAACTATGTATAACAACTACACGCAGAGCTATTAGATGCAATAATAAACACGCAACAATATCACGCCCTTGCTTTCCTTCTATCAGTTACGCAGAGATGGTCTATAATACACCTTGAAGTCACCAGTTGTGTTAAAGTTCCACGTAATAGCGGGCGAGTCTATGTCCATGTACCTACAAGCGGGCGAGTCTATTGCTATCAAACAAATCCTCGTGTCTGTTACTGAGAAAAACCTAAAGGAAACCCAAGATTCTAAGAATACTTTGTCCAAACTGGGAACCGAAACCAGGCTCAGCAGTTTAAATCCCCAGCGGAGGACTTATTGTAATGTTTTCATTTTGGTCAATCCAATCACAAAAGAGAATTAACTGCGGATTTACTAATCGGAGACTTGATCAAATGTTCTGTAGCCACTGTACCCAGCATTACGCCTGGCATTGAAAAAAAAATGAAGAACAAGTAAACCTTGAACATGTTTACAAATGTTTGCTTGCAGATTACATGTTGATTGATAAATGTTCTCAGGGAAGACGAAATGTTGTTGTATACTTGTATAGACGATAAATAGTTGACGAAGCTAATGTTTACATAGGTTTGCTATACGTCTGGAATTTAGCTTAGTGTCTGTAATGCCGGAGGAATTCTTAAACATCTGGGATTTCCAAAAACAAGAACCGTCTATGCTAATATTTTTATGGAAATCAACATAGGAAACAATTAACAGTATCACTTATTTGTATATATATTATAATGTAAGTAGTTTTACGATTTATATGTATTTTGAGAACACCGCAATGTTCTGCAAAAAAACCTTTCTGCATTAATACCTATACCTATCGTTGTAAAAAAATTTGCTATTCCAAATTATACTGCGAAAAGAAAAGTCCGGAATTTTCTTCAAAGGGCTAGTAATTTCCGATTAAATCTTATTTGTGGATCTGGGAACCCTATGTGTTTACATAGGGTCACGTTTTAGTATTGTTATCGTGTAAATACTGCGTTACATGTAAACATGTAGGGAATGTGTTATAATTATACACTGGCAGCGGTTTGGACAAGTAGAAATAAACACAAGGAAAATTTCGTCCGTAGGTCATGATGAGAAATATCATAGTCGAGTACCTACGTACAAGGTGAAACATAGTAGATTTTATGGAAAAATCTGAACATTCCAAATAAAATACCTATTTTGTATCTTAAGAACACACAGAACAGGCAGATGAAATAATACAAAATTACAAATTCTCTTAACGTTAGGTAATACTTTTGTCAAATTTTGCGTGACGGTAGTTCAGACCGACAAAGCGAGTTGACGGAGATTTAGTAAAGTCAATTACTCAATGCGTCAACAACCTGAACCGAGGTGCAGAGAGATAAAGGATAAAACAGTAACCAACCATGCCGTGAGCAGACAAACTCATTTTCAAACAGAAAATAATTTAATAACAACGTTGTAGCCATCGTTATGAGAAACATGGGCTAAAGCTTCAAAACATGATATCAACGAAGAACTGTTGTCGTTCATTACACTCATTATTTGCGACAAGACTCCTATCTACCAATACTACTTTTTTTTTGTTCAGGGAACAGAAAGCGACCGGTCTTTTGAGGTAAGACCGAGCAGATTTCTACCTCACTAAAACCTATTAATTGAGAACCTCCTCCTTTTTGAAGTCGGTTAAAAAGAAGCAGCAAGTACTATCTTCGGCACTAGAAAGTGAACGCCGTAACAGTTTTGGAAATCTCTCACGTTTTATAATTTTTCTGCATAATACGAGTACCTACTAAGCCCTTGAGTAAGATACCTATAGCATGATTATCAAGTATTATTGCGTATCAGACATGAAACTTGAAATTTAAATGATATATAGGTATAGAAATAACAATTAAACACATTTGATAAAGTACCTGTGCTACTTCGCGGCACGCACGTGGTGTGCACGCATGCATTTAGTCTGATTGCGTTAGTATATTATTTCTAAATGTAAAATAAAATATTCATTTATTTCAAAGTAATCCGCATTTTTATTACAGCCATAAGTTAATCGAATCCTAACTACTAATTTATTAAATCAATCCTTGTCGAATTTAAAATCTTACGCATTCAAATCTGCCCACCCACTCAATATACATTAATCAGTGTGCTTAATCGTTGATTACTATAAATAAAACACCTGCAATGACGTCCCGTGTCTTGGTACAGTTCGTGTTCAAATGAATCAGCAATTAAACACTGTCATGATTAGCTTATCTGTTCATTGTTGATGAGATCTCTCTATAAAGTCATTGAATGTTTCAACAAACAATAGATACCTAGCAAGCTCGCAACGATCAAATTTATTGTGCGTCATTCTTCCTCTTGGCTTTGCAACAAGATAAGATTCGTTGCTCACCATGTCATCGCTTTTATCGACCAAAGTAAAGTAAAATCCGATGCACCGAAAATAGATGTTGTTTTTCAAAACTTTTGATTTGCTTCGTCACTTTCTGCGACAGATATGGGTTTTTCCCAACTCTACTTATATTGATATCTAAAGCATAGTTACGGTATTAAGTCTTTAGATACTACATGACTCACCCACCTTTTACAAAGAAAGTAAAGTTAACAAACAAAGAAGTAAAATGTAACTAATGGACGTCCATAGAAGTGGCGACAATAATACTGATTGATGTCAAACAACACCAAGGTAAACAACAGCTCGTCACAGACACAGTGCCACTCTCTGCCACACACCGCCACCGAACTGCCAACTAGTGTGGGTGGATGAATCGATCATACAATTAGCCCAAACCCACATTTTTCAGGTCAATCCATGAGGCGATAAAATGTAAACATCAATTAAAATATCAAGTTATGTCGAGCCTTTAATGAAAATCACTAAAGATATAAATACGTATAATGTATCAAAACTTTTATAAGATTTATTTTTGTAAGAAACAGGAAATATATATATATTTTAAAGAATATCTTCGGAAAATGTCATTGCGAGTACGAGAAACATTGTGAAATAAACATAAATTCATCTGAAAAATGGGTACTTTTTCTTTTGAATAATATCCAAACTTTTGAGTAATGATCGTTATTTACAAAGTTCTGTCTTGCCGTGTCGCTGTTGAAACTTCAAAAGTGGGTGATATGATACATTAGTCGAAAACGGAATTTTAAAAAGTGTAGGTAATACTCACTGTTGAGCATAGCTTCGCTGGGCGCGGGTACTACGGGCCGGTCGTCCACCGGCGACTGCTTCTTCTTACTCTTTTTCTCATCTTCCTGCTGTGAATCAAACAGTGCACTGTTATCAGACATACACACGATTATGAACACTATCTCACAATATATTTTAATACACAATCTAGGTGCACTGCCAACGCGCAGTGTTTATTAACAAGTAATGTAAAAAAATAATGCTAACTGATACTGATTTTTTTTATCAATTTGCTGGTGTTATCAATCTTGTCATTCGTTTTATCGGACTATTGTCTGATCAATAAAGCGTGCTTATCTAGTGAAAATAATAATAAGTTTGTCTACACAGTCATGGCGTAAAATGAGAGGGAATGGTTACAGTGATGTTAGAGATGGGACGTACATGACTCATATTGCTCGGGGAGATTATAGTTACGCCGACGGCGGGCAGCGTCTCTGGATGTAGCCGACGTAGAGAAATGAACTGTTCTGGCGATGGCAGACGATGCACTATTTATAGGAACATGTCATTACCATTGTGATCTTTAAATGTAACACGTTACTACTGCATTTGGCTCTCAGTCTACCTGCCCACCTAATTACTTGCGTACCTACCTATGCTTCCTACATACAATGTTAATATACGTAACGCCTACTTTAAGTGCGAAATTAGAGTCCTTATTGATTACCAAAACTTGAAGCTACAATTATATTAGTATGTACAGTCGTGGTCTTTTCCGCCTGATCAGTTAAAATATTTTTCGCTTAAATCATGCGGAAGCGCCGAACCACGCCTCCTTAAAGTTTAGGCCTATTATGAAAGGATCAACTTTAGCGCGCAAAATAACAATAACTCTGTTTTGGCGTGCGTCGTCGATCGGTATCTTTTCATTCATTATTTTTATACAAAGTCAACGGGGCGGGGCTAGAGAGCGTTTCTATCTTGTAAGTGCAAGCAAAAATTAGCTTAGTGGCCAAAACAGTACATGAATACTATCTTTCAAGTTTTTAGAACAAATTATTGCTGTCTATTTAAATGCTACAGAGAATATGTAAATAAATGCATATTAATGGGACTGCAGGTATTTTAAAACATGAAGCTATTTGATGAACACAACATGCCCTTCTCACGTAGGTATTGTGAAAATATGTAAAGCTTGGTGTCTTCATAAAATAAACGACTTAGAGCGGATTTCACACATAAACTGAATGTGATCAGCGGATTTAGACAGCGTTCAGGAACGGCCAGTGAACCTAAATATTGGTTCTTATAAATTTAACTAACTTAAAATAAATAAATTTAAAAAAATGCGTCAAATAACTCTTAATCGCTTTCAACTGGTAATGTCCCTAAGAGACTGGCGGCGTCGCCACGTAGCCTCTAGTACTAATTAGTTCCATGATATGAGCTGACGGCGTTCAATTTATTCAGTGAAATTTGCCCTAAGACTACAGCCTGTATTTCTAAAAGTTATCCTTGGCGCTTATACCAAGAACATATCTAGTAAATTAAATGTTAGAATGGTAGGTACTGCAAGTTTGTACACTACTTTGTTTTTCATGTAGCTACTTCGGAAGCTATCCATGAAGTATGCAGGGTGACCTCGACATAAAGGCGCGTAAGTACCCAAGTTCAGCGAAACTCTGCGGGACCTTCGCAGAGTTTTACATAAAGTGCTGGAATCGTCCGGGAGAGAGTGTAGCGCTTCCGGGACCTCGCCAAGTGCACATAACGTTGAGATACTTTTACACTTGTAGGATGGGCTTACCTATATTTTTCACGTATTTACAAACATGTTGTTAGTTATCATTTCTTTGTCTCTGTGGGTTTTCACAAGATTCTCGCCGTCTTGATAAGGTGTATGTGTCTTATGACAATTCAGTCTCATGTTAATTTCTTGATTCGTGATGAAGTGAAAGGTAGGGAGACCTGTAGCCTTGAGAAAGCCTCACTCATATGGATGATAATGATTTGGTCATGCATACCTAAAATCTTTCACGGACTTTACAAAGAGAGAACGAGAGAATGTATTGTTCCCGAAATATTTAGCAGATATAAATTACTGTGAAGGTATAAAGTCAGAAGTATGTAATAAAACTAACGCTAAGCTGCCATGCTTTACGATTAAATACTGCGTTATTGTGGTAACATGTAGGTATTTACTATGTAGTTGAGTACTAGAATAAAATTAACGTTGAAAATATGTGGCCCCCATTCTGGCCATGATTAATTAATTATTTGTATGGCCTGAAATACCTTCTCACTTACTAGTTACTACGATAAGCACTGAAGAAAAAAATGTTAAAAACAGGAATAATCGTATACAAAAGAAAAGATCTCTCCGTCAGACAACAAACAGTTTCAGTCGTGAAAATACAAACACGTTTGTTTTATAACTGTTGTGGGGCGGTATTTTCCTTTTAATGTGCATTCAGTGTAATATTTACATTAATGAACTATTTATAATAAACTATATAAAATAAATTAGAATTAGGCATTCCATGTAACCTTGACATAACATGCGCGTGATCACCGCGCCTCATGCCAATTTGTTCATATTGGCTGATAACCATGCCAAATCGTAGTAAGTGACTTGTGACGACCTAATTATATACCTACAAGTGCATACCTACATCGCACTCAAATCAATGAGAAATATGCTTTTGTAAACAAACTAACACCGAAACTGCGCTCGCGCTCTTCAGTTTTTATTTTTATTTGGATAAATTACGACTACAAAATTATTTATGAGCTAATAATATTAACTGTAAATCATAAGTACGGATACAAATAGCAAAGATTTTAATACGAAGGCTCACTAACATTGACCTCAATCTTTACCTTCATGAATGTGATGCATGAAATGAGATTTTTTATAAAGGAAACGTAGTCTAAATAAAAATAAATGCGTAATGATTGATAGAGATATTAGTAGGTAGCAGAAAGCATGGTGGGGTGCGAGTGTGACCGAGCAGAGTTCGCATTGAAATAACTCGTGTCGCGCTTGGCACGGCGTCAACTCGCGACGGGCCAGTAAACACCTAGCGCTTTGTAAAAAAATGTGACAAGCCCAACTCTGTAGGTAAATAAACCGAAGCTGTGATGTATCGGACTCAAGATGAGTAGTGCACGCCGCTTCAAAGAGCACGTTAAATCAACTCGTTTCATTGTTAAACAAACTCGCATTGAAACAAGGCGATCCTAAAATTAAAACAGTTTTCCGAAACCATTACAGATGCTAGATTGCGCACGAAAATAATTGTACAAAAATAATTATAACAGTATGAGGTATTGAGCCGCATTGACCCAATTGTACGAAGTTCACAACAAATAGACAAAGCGCCTTGAGTGCCGGAGCTTTCTGATAATGAGAATTCTTATTTGATTTGGCATTCAGTGTACACTCCATGCGGCACTCCATTATACCCACGTTTGCTAAATTAAACGGCGATCTTGACAGTTACATGAACGTTTATCACATGCGCCGAAATAAATAAAATAATGTTAATTCATATAAAACATTGCAGTCGACCTTTAAATATCTTGACTGTCATACGGCCAATGACCGTGGGCTAAAGTAGAAGGCCGTCCATCGGTTGGTAGCACCTAGCTTGTAACATGTTCGACCACGGTAGCATGGAGCGCTACATAAGCAACTCAAAACCTTCAAATAAATGACCAGAGCCGGAGAGGAATGTTTCAAATTACATAGTTGTGAAATGTTCACGAACATACGTTGCATACTCCGGCCTCAGTAGCGGTGCCGCGGTGGTGAGAGACGCTTTGAAAGATTCTTAACATTTCAGGCGAAAAGACAAATGTCATAGGTATGTTCTCTGGGGATTCTTGGCGAAACCGCACTAAACATTAAAATACGACTGTGACATTGCCAGTTTATTTTGTTCTTGTTTACGTTACGTAGCTGTGAAAGACCTTCGTTAAAGTTTCATCTAGAAAACAAACGCAGTGCAGAGTAGTCGGTGTCATGGGAGACAGCGCGCAATTTTTGAGAGCATTTTTTTATCGAATGAAATCAATTTCTAGTTGTTAGCTGCCGCACCCACTTACATGACGCTAACTATTTTTTTAGGATAAACAGGTTTCGACCCGGTATAAAATTACTTTTTTTTACAAATCTTACTTGCTGTAGCTTTGGATTCCCCCATTTCTGGAGCTGCTGACGCGCAGATTCTTGCTGTGCTATGATTAAGCAATTATTTGATATGATTTCCAGTCGGTAAAAAAAGACTTCGCCGTACTATTACGATATTACTGGAAATCTTATTTAAATCTACCTACTTATTGTTACACAGATATGGTATAAACAAATGACAGTGTTAATAGGATACTACTGAATACTATGGGTATGTATGGATAGACTGAATACAAGTTTAATTCTATCAAATAAATAAACTCACTTTTCTTCTGCTTCTCGACGTAGTAGCCATGCCCTGTAAAGACAGAAATAATAACATTAACATTAAATAGTCTTTGTAGTTTTAAGTTCATACGCCTTGTTTTTTAAAAAAAATCCCACTTCACACTGAGAAAGTTCTGACAAATTAATTAAAGCTCATAATTTGTCTCAACGCAACCGTGAAACGTCCACCACTACACTCAAGTTCACTCAACTACTCTACCAAAATGTCACAAACTCACAACTTACAATAATTACTGGAATTACACCTGTCCTTATCAATCAAATGAGTGGGGGAGTAACTATCTTAATGGGTTCTCCGTTACTTAGGTAATTACAGAACGTGGATTTGATTACGATCTCTTTGAACCACTTCAATTCACAGAGAAGTGCTTTGATACCTCTGTAGCTTACAAAAATACTTGATATCAATACTCTGCAATATCAATGAATTCTCGGAAACTTTGTGCTCTCGGAGATTTTCAGGAAAACTTGCATGACGTACACTCAACAGTAACAAATTAAAGCGAAACGGGTTCTGCGGTGATTATAATAAATAAAAAAAAACAATGACATTTTGAGCGATATTATTAAAAATAATCCACTGGAAACTGTAAACAAAAATTACGTTTTTAATTGAAAGGTTTTCCTGTGTAAAAGCACTGTTTTATTACAAAACATTTTCTTGTTAATTTATGTTATTATTGTGTATAATCATTAATCTATTAAAGCAGACTGAGCGAAAATACTAATTTAGTGTAAACGATCACTTTTAACAATGTTTATGTTGCTTTTAAAACCGCTATTATCATAATTCAAGTTTTAACAAATGCTTTATTTCGAGTTATTCAGCTAATTAGCCAGTCCCTTTTAAATAAACGGCCTGTCTAGCAGATATTGTTCACTAATGTTTCAGAACATTCACCACAATGTTATGAGAAAGCTTTTAAAATATTAAACGGCCGTTTCGCTAGATATTCCTTACATACAGTTTAATTAAAATGATTGATCGTTTACTAAATTGCTAAGATGAATTCTGAAAATCGTTTTCATTATGTAAAACCTAATTTCTTAAGGCGAAGTTGTAAAATCCGCCACTGTTATGGCAGGCAACAATTCATTAGTTAGGTAACATTTCACCATGAAGTCCGTGATGGCGGTAGTTTTTTAACAAAATTTTCATAGATACTCAGGTTATGTAAATAATATCCTAACGTGTCATAATTCATGGTAGTTACCTTACTTTTTAAATTGGCCTTTTTCCAAAAGAAACTTTGGAAGATTATAGGTATAAAACACGCTACCTATAGCAACGCTGCCTGCTCAGTGTTTGTGAGATTTCTGATTTATTACACCTAAAACTCAAAAAGCAAATTTATATAACTTTTTTAAACTATAAATCGCATAATATCGAGTTCACTAGAAGTGGTAGCATCAGTTGCAACTTATTGTTTAAAAGATATTCTCGAAGCCGTAACACGTCAAACATATTTGTGATCATTAAAATAGCGTTACATGTTCTAATATTAGAAGATACAGGTACTCCGGCTTCCTGTACAGACAGATGTCAACGACCTTCCGTATGTAGGTCAAGGTTATCGAACAAGGAGCCAGATCATTGTTATTCAGATAAGTTGCGCTCTCCTAATTGATCGAAGTTATTACACCATTGGTATTCCAAGGGCTTTTGAACTTTTACGCGCACCAAGATTACTTATCGCGTATACCATATGAATTTTAAGTACTTTTACTGTAATACTTTTCATGACAGAGAGTGGATTTCATGCAAAATAAGCTGCAAAAAAATTGTAATTGTGATTTTTTGTAAAAACGTGAGCAGAAAAGACTTACGCAACTCGCGAAACGCTGTAACCCGACACGTATGTTCCGGAACAAGACGTGCCCCCAATGACAGCGCACATTCATAGTCAACCAGTTCCCGCTAACCTGGCCGTGTTCTTGATTTCGGGACAAGTTCCAATCAGAAATAGCAGGAGCAGTGGCCGAGTTCCCCGATTGTGTTCTTAGTTTTCTATTTATAATGTTCCAAATGTACCGGCTGATACGAAACACTGTCCAATGCTATTCCCACTGCACAACCGGTAACGACTTACTAATACAAGTTATTTATCTTCAGTTTTACAGAGACGCGTGCTTCTTTCTCATGCGACCAATTTGGATTCGGCTCAACATAACAAATCCTACGCATTTTTAAAAAGGTTCATCCACAACGTATGTAGTGAGGCCGAATGAAAAACTCTTCACATTATCTGAAATCATAATTTAAATACTAAACAGATGGCACACACTTTCGAGTATTGCCCCAAAAAATTACGGCCAAGTGTGAATCGAATGATGCGCTCGGCAATGCCGTAGACTCTTTGAACCCTCTACGGCGTAGACCCTCTACGCCGTAGGGTGTCTACGCCGTAAGCGATGACTGACCACTAGTAAATTATCATGTATTTGTTTGTACGATATAAAGCAATTATAGCTTTATCTAACATTAGAAGTCATCACTATTAATTACGATAAATCACTCAATTTGTTACTGACAAATGGTGGTTATTACACCACTTAGATTTAGATTTTTATAACAAATAAAATCAGACGGCATTGTTCCGTATATAGAAACCATCACGGTTTCGTAAATTGGGTTTCTACATATTTAGTACGAAAACCTAAAAAACTAATGTACGGCAATCCGCAACGTAAATCACTTTGATTTTAGAATGCTTTGATGCTTTGAGACATCGAAAAAGAATGCGGATAAAAAGACACTACTACTAATACTTTTTGCTACTTTCTCTTCTGCTCATTTATATTAGAAGGAAACGGCAAAGGTTTTGTTTCAGTATCAGGAAAACATGAAAACTAACCAACCAAGTGGTTCCGTAGCAAAACACCTTTTCGTAGCACTTTATAGTCCCTAAAAAGCGCTACGGTATGTGCTACGGGAAACGCTTCGCGCTACGACTGATAGTTAGGTACTGGACGAATTGTTTTGACTATCCTCGGAATGAGTTAAAGTATGCTTGAAACGAGTACCATAAGAAGACTTACATATTTTTGAATGGTGACCAAATATAGATAATTCTAGGGAAGTGTTTGAATAAATGAAAATGGAACATTAATGAAAGGGCTAAGCTAATTTTTTCAGCTATTTCAGCTGGACCAGAAATTATAAGAAATCACTCTAAGAAATACTGAGAAAATGGTTCTACAAACATAACACTATCAACTAGTCACAGTCATGGTTGTTAGGGGCGATTAATTCATGTAAACATGAACATAACCTTATGTAGTCTGAATACCTTGCAATTTTGCTTGATATCAGCTATTAATATAGATGACAAAGTGTACTAAAATTGGGCAATTGGGTTGCAGTTGATATATTTGCATTTGAGGGGGTGAAACGAAACACAGACATAAAAAAGAAAGAGTTAAGCAAAGTGAGAATGAAAATTAACCTTGTAAGAATTAAACTATTATAATGTACGTACATCTACTAAATTATTATTTTTCTAAATACCTTAACAAGAGTCAGCATTTGGCAGCAACATTGAAAAAACTAACCAAGATTCACAAAACCTTCCACTATTGGCAACAATTATATGACACACCGCAAAATTCGATCGATAACTACACGAATATTCTGTAAACAGACAATTTAGTTCTAAACATCAGACTTGTTATATTCCTAACAACTTTTATTCAAGTTCTATTAGCATACAAACTGCTGTACTGAGCGAAGACGCGATAAAATGAACCTTTTTATATAATGTAATAATTAATATGAGTGTTATGTCGGCGCCAAGTTTAAGGTTCAATCGGAAGTTCTTTAAGTTGATTGAAGAAAGCGCGTAGCAGCTAGTGGCACGTCACCGATCGATGCGGTTAGACCATTGGACCAACCTTGCACCACGATCATACACATAAATATACCTTCGTATATTGACAAGTTACCTAAACCTACTTATATACCTAATAAGTATCTCCTTCGGAACATTGTCTTACATAGTTACGTGCCCATTATAATCAAGACTTCTTTGATAGAATTGAATAGAAATATTATTTACTAACATAGCCTAAGCAAAATTACTGTCTCTTATCCACTAATTTTGTATGTGTGGTTGAGGATGGTTCTTCCTATACGTAATGAGGTTAATTTTAAGGTTTATAGAACAAGAAGAGAGATTAAGTTTTCTAGATGGTTTGGTACATTTTTTGCCGAGTAAGCAATAGATGCCTCAGCCTTGATGCAGTTAGGTTTATTTTAAAATTAAATAGTTAGAATCGAAAACGAAAACAAACATCACACCTCTACTATTTCAAATAGCTTCGGTCAACCGGCACAGACACAGACACCGGCTCGCCGGCCGCCGCATCCAAACTTATAAACAAACCGCACTTATTACAGCAAGCCGACAAACTATCTCAACACAATATCTGACGAATAATTCCTCAAAACTTTCATTGTATCCGATGCGTCTCAGAGAGCCACTGTATCACAACACAGGATTTTCAATAAAACACTAACACTTTCAAATATCATCGACTCCATTTGTTATTTGTGCAGTTTAGTTGTAAATACGGAAATGCCATCGGTTAGAATAGCAAGTGCTAGGTTAGTTCTGTACCTATGCCTTGTAGTGCGGAGTGGAGCGAGCGGTTCCGGCGCAGCGCGGCGCGGTGCGGTCCTGGTGTCGGCACGAGTGGTGCCGGTGGTGGCTGCAGGGTTGCTGAGGAGCACGAGCCGGTGTCGCGCGGCCTTTGTACGTCGCACCAGGCGGGCGTTTAATGCGCGGGTATTTCTGTAGATCACAGCCATCGGACAAATCGCGACCGTGCGACCCGGCCTCAACGAGCACTCTAATAATAAACTTGTTTATATTTTTTATTCCCTCCATGACTTTTATTCTGATTCCTCACTGATGTCCAGCGGCGGACGCCGAGGCCTCGCTCCTCGACCTCGGGGTCCACGTGCGCCTCAAAATAGACCGCAACGTGACACTCATCTTCGATTCTCGTCATTTATCGAGAACGGATTAAACATTTCGGCGCCAAAATACGTTTTGGACGACGACGGCGGGGTGTCATAAAGAATAAATGGCGAGTAGGTGTGTAGGTGTTGGATTGTTGGAGTGTGCGGTGCGCGTGGTGGGTACGTACCGAGAGCGTGTCAGAGAGCGCGGAGCAGAAGGCGCTGAAGCCGCCGGAGTGCGCGGGCGGGCTGGGCGGCGGGCTGCCGCTCGCCCGGTCCATGGCGTGTGCGGCGTGCAGCGTGGCGGACACTCGCCCAGCACTGCCGCCGCCGCGCACTAACGCGCCCTCGCGTTACATAAATCTCGCGGCTAGCCCGCTGCCCGCTCGCACCTGTCTGTTGTCGCTACGTCTTGGCATCACATGCGAACCACAACAATAACACTAAATAATTATAGAAATACTATTTTAAGCTCACTCAACGCCGACTCAGACTAATTTGTAGCACTTTATCTTAACATGGCATTTGATTTTAAGCAGACATGAGAACAGACTGGGTTAGTAATGTTATTCTTTGATTTACACGTTACAGTTCGAATCACTTCCACTCCCATTCATTTCGTCGTTTCATAGACAATACACCAAGGCTACAGTGGATGGTTTCTACTTTCATGTTATGGGTGGGTAGGTAGGTAGGTGCCTGCCTGCGTGGGCTCATAATGAGTAATGACTTGTCAAGGGTGACCTGTGTTCGACCGAACATTTGACTTTAGCATGAAACCGCCTTCTTTTACGCCGAAAACGTAATTGCCTTTTATCGAAAGTATAATGTTTAATAAAGTCTTGCCTACGTTATAGGATCCTGAAAGGTCACATCTAATGTTAATAACTATACCTGTAGCTGCTTAATTAATATCAGGATTTCTTGGAAAATCCAATGAGCATCGAAAACACCCAAATGTAATAAAGCCATACAATAATTCAATAGAGCCTACAATCTGCCTACGGCAGAAAACGAGAATAAGCTTCGGGCCTCGGCAAAAATTGCTATCGTGTATTCCCTTGCGCTGCAGCCCTGATAAAGAACATAACAATAACATTAGGGTGGCCTTCGACCGCTACCCTTAATTTTAATCAGGCTTTGAACACAATGAAAACTGCTTTCGTTATATTTTATTGGTAAATTATGCCGCCTCATTGGTGTAGTTAGTACGTTCACTCGTTTTGAGTTATGAGGTCACGCGATAAAGCAAATAGAATGCGACCCTTTGTCATACATTTTTTTTTTAATCGGATTTGATTAGATTTTACACTGGATATGATTTTACTTTAGCCTGTGTTTTATTTATGGACTTTTGTTTGGTCGAACTAAAAAGCTGTAAAAAGGTATTTATTAAGTGTTTACATTATTTACAAATTTATTAAAATAAACTAAACTAACTTAACTAACTGAAACTAACAAAAAACTTAAAAAATGGCGTCAAAAAACTCCTCCTCAACGCTGTCAACTGGTAACGCTAACTCTTTAGCCAAGGTAAAAGCCAGCCCTAGGGTCACGGGAAGTGTCAACTAAGCGTTTAGAAATTTCCATGAAAAGGCTGTGAGCGCTCGGACCCCACGGTCCTAGAGTTTCAACCCCAAACGGCTCGAAAATATAGTTACTAATAAGGTTACTAAAAAGTGAATAATCAAATCCAAATGGTTGCGAATGGCAGCTGACCTTATGTCCACCACCAAAATCCAAAGTGGAATTAGCTTCAAAGCTTTTACTTTTGACATAACGCCTTTGTAACCACACTCTTGTCCAAATGATTTATCATACTCCACAAGATAAACGAACACTCCATAGAAAAATATTTGATTTACAACGCGACTGTAAAACTGTAAATGTTCGGCTAAACACCTGTTTACATACTTCAGTAACGTTTATGTCGTCACGACTTTCCACAATAGTCTTTACGATCATCTTTAATGGTCTCACATTCATGTTACAATTTATAATTATTTTAAATTATTTGAAAATTGTTAAAGTTTTAGATTCGTATTTATCTATTGTCTAAATAACTCTTCGTAATCGGTAATTATGTTTAGTGGCATGTGTTGTGGGAAGAATACGATAGTTTTTATTGCAATTCTTCAAATAGTTTTAAATTTTTGTTTGTTGGCGCAATGTGGGAGAGTCAAAAGAGTGGTTGGAGGTACGGACGTCAACTGTGGTATAGCACTTTTTCTTTTCCGTTTAGTAATCTACCCATACTTGTTATTCCTCTCAGAATTATCTTCATTCTCCCCTGCCTTATCCTAATTTATTTGGGGTCGGCGCAGCATGTCTCTTCTTCTATAGTTAGATATATATTTCTCATCATCTCAGCAGTCACCTCCTCTCTAGCCAACCTTCATAACGAAGCCGAAAGGTACTTGTTCTCCTCGTCATTGCGATATTTTTTTTGTTCTACACCATACCTGGGAGCCTTCTAGTAACGGAGATATTGGGGGTCAAAGTTCCAACATTTTGATAACTTTTTTTTAAATACTAGTTTTTAATGTAAGATTTTTACTTTAAACACCTCCACGACCCCCGTACTATTCAATCCATCCATCAGCACAATGTATTGAGTGCGTTACATTGAGTTCTACCGCAAAACATGATTTTTCACCCCAAATAAAAAAAGTCGTTTCCCAGCAATAAGTTTTGCGAAAAGTGACTTAGTTTGATGTACAGAATGCTTGGTTGACGGCTTCGTGATGAGGTGGTTTACACCCTGTATAATTTTAGCAAAACAATGAAACTCCTATGTCTCGTATCAAAAGTAAGATAGTATTTTAAGTATGTTTTGAATTACCCATAGTACCTAAGTAGGTATATTACTTACTGCCTATAAAAACTACTTTCATCTAAAATCACCCCGTACTTCCTCCCCGATCACAAGCAGCAGGTCAATGTATCACGTTGCTGTATGATTTGAAACTCGTGTCGTTATTTTTGTTGTCTTCAATGTAGCTAAACGTTGCAGGTACCTAGGTACGTGACACGCTTAGCTGTCTTCTTTATCATACGAAACAAGTAAGTTTTAGAAAAGCCTCGTCATAAAGAGAATAGAACGTATATGACGAACTCTCGATAATTTGTAAATGATTCGTTTTGGGGTCGAGGGTTGCGTTAATGGTCCAAAAAGCAAGCTAGAAATTCTGGTGTGCTTTACGTAGAACCCACATTTAGACATAAAAACCGCAAAACCAAGTATAGTATATTAGACATGAGAATCGAATCCGAGACCGCAAGGTTACCAGCCACGCTTACACTACAAGGCACTAGCACACGATACCTGATAGGTTTGCCCTAAAGTAGGGTGCTATTCGTATAAACCTCTAGTATAAAATGTTCAGTTGGGTATAAATAACTCGAATCTAGAAATTCTTGTACCTACTTAGGTACTCGAAGTCTAAAATTAGAGATGAGAGGAAAAGCTTTGAAGTACGTTTATTACATTTAAACCTTTACAAGTACGAAGTAATATTTTCCTTGGAAAAAACGTACTTTAAAGACCTCACATCACATCATGAGTGCCAAATGTAATTTCTTTGGTATTGTTCGTCGGGTCGTTGGGCTCCGCGTTTACTGACAGTACACATGCTTGCATTGACTGGACAGGTCCACTCGAATCTGTGTGGATCTTTCTTCAAAAAACATCTTAGACAAGGGCCAGCGTGGTCCTCACATGATCTGGCCAAGACAATACCTAGACTTCATAAGAAACTGTGACCTCTGAGTTTGTTTCGTCTGTTTCTTCTCAGAATAGTCAAATACGAAACACCGACCCCATCGAGTTTATAAAAAAATAAAGTGTTAAAGTGTTTTTAAACGCCAAGTTATAAATATAAATTATATGATTTTATTTTCTTCTGCTGCCAGTCTCGCTTACCATATTAACTAGGCTAGGCACGTTAACACAAAGGGCCCTACAGCGTATTTTATTTACCTATGTTAATGTGCTACCTACAAATCTTGCACTGATAAGACTATATTGAGGAAAGCTGATTTCCCCGAGGAGTGCAGAGGTCAGACGGTAAACACAGTATAACAAAAAGCCGCAATATCAAACATTAAAGATCTCACACTGCGTTTGTTAACTATAGTGCAAAACTAGAGGTATCAAAGCAAGGATAAATATTACAGTTCTGTAGTTTATGAACCTTTTAGGGGCTAGGAAAAATATGACTGCTAGCGGCTATAGTGCTTATCACGCACTGGGACGTAACGCTGCTGCTGGCGGCTTTGAACCGCCGGAAATTTTACTTAACTGGGATTTTTAAAATGGTTTATTTTAAAAATATAATATAATGCTTAGTTTTCGGTACAACCTATTTTTTATTTTATTTTAATTGAAATAGCTACAAACCTCTCTTAGTCCTTCCGCCCGCCCCCACCTTCTTATTTGGTAGCACTTACATAAATCTCATTGATAAAACAACTTTACCTATGAGAATAAACCTATTAAACAGGAAAAATCTGCGTTTCGCACTTAATTTTCGTAGTAGATTTGTATCTACTACAAAAATTATGTGCGAAACGCAGATTTAAACGGCAACCGGCCGGAAACGGCTAACCACGTGCTTAGCCGTTTTCATATTCCAATACCAACGACGCGCGGCGTTCCATCGCAGTGCGTACTATACTAAGCCTAAGTAATTGGTCGCTGTGCTACGAATCCCGGCTTCGACCTTGTGCATGGTGCATGTGAGATAATGGTACCTATATAAACACATCTGAGTTCTTTGTAGAACAGCTAATACAATGACTTATGAAAGTCACGCCAACAGCTGATTCAGTTTCACGAAATTCCTTCGTAAAACTAAAACCAGAAATAATAACTGATTTAATACACGACGTCTGAATCATTTTCATGAAACATTTTTAACTAACTTCAGCACGCGACTTCGACCGAGAAAAGATTCTTGTTTTGAGAACTCTAAACCGTACCAAACCATGGTCGTGCTAAAAATAAATGCTCACCACGTGATCCACGATTTTTTTTAAATTACCGATGAAATTTTTTTATGGATAACGTAGCTTTCCTTTAGAGATTTTTCGGAATCGGATCAGTAATTTCGAAAATGACCTCCAAAATCCGAACTTACAAACATACAAACTTTACTTTTATAAAGATTATTTTAGTGTGTAGACAAACCTCTAATGCTTTCTTAGGTACACAACCCAGCGTAGCATCACTACGAAACTCAAGCAGTCTACGCCACCTATGTGGGGCCACGCTTCTGTCACAACACTACGCGCTGACGGCGGCCCATTGTGTGCTGAAAGACGAAGACCAGTATGTTTTGCAGCTGAACAACTACTGCGTCGAGGATGATAACCCACCGCCTAGAGCCCAGGTGTTAGAGATAATCAGACACCAGCAGTATGATACGTAAGTGATTAATGTGTAACTGTATAAAAAATAAATAGATCCTCTAGTTATTTAATAAATAAAGGTAACCCTGTTCTACTAATAGTATGCTAATACAGAGAAAACTCCGAAAGTATATAAAACGACATACCTTTGTAGTAGCTAGACCTACCCTAAGGTGTTACCATACTGAGAAAGCAGTGTGCTTCGCTTTTTTCGTAGTAATAAGTAGCTATTATGTTTTAAAATCACAATACAAGTTGCATAATAGCAGATGGAATCAATATCTAAATCGCCTTACATGGTACAAAATAAGTCCAGTAAAAAAAGTGCAGGGATAACAAACAGCGGGCTCGCGCTGCAACGGGATTATGATTGGAGTAAATCCAAGTCAGCGCTTCAGCACCACGTTTGTCACGTTGTATGGTTTCAGGATCACGAGAGGGCACGATGTGGCTTTGTTGCGGATCGCACTACATCTCGATGACGTCACCTGGCTCAACCGCTCTCTCTTGCCCACATCTTCGTTCGGGATATCAGGTGATTGACTGATAGCATAAGGACGTAGAGCACGTGTAAGGAAGCATAAGTGGCTTAGAGGTCAATAACATATGTTAGTCGGTAGGTTTATGTCGTAAACGGACATTCAAGGAGGAATTCCTGCATTTGAATATTCACTATAAATCTTTGTGCTAAACTGCTAATACTGCAGCAACTTTATATTTTACTTATTTATTTTTCACCTCTGTGTTACGCTTTCATGGAGCGTGCAAATGCGTGTAAATCTCAATTTAATCCTACTCTGCATTATATTTAAATATAAAAAAAACATCTGCAGTTATTAGGGTAGGATAAGGTCACATTAATATTTAGATCGTCTAGTTCAGATATTATTCAAGTTCTTTATTGGAGGCCGTCGACCGCTTTTCAGGTGAATGTACAATATACGGGTACGGGTTCAAAGATGTGGATACAATGGAGACTTCGGAGCGACTGTTGGCGGGCACGCTCAGGATAGTGTCGTTGGACGAGTGCACGGAAGCCCTGGGCGCGCACCTAGCTCCGCGACACGACAGCGGGATGATGTGCGCTGTTGGCGACGGTGTCGACGCCTGCCAGGTACCGGGCTAACTAATTAACTAAATACGTCTTCATTACTGTCCCTAAATGTGAATACAAGTGCAGTAGGTTTCTCATTAAAATTACCTACCTAACTATTACTTTTGGCAGGATAAACACATCGTAAGTATTTATTTATCTAAATTAAGTAGATTACCTACACCGATTTGTCACACACACATACCTACTCATACATATACAAGTAGTTTGCGTTCGTAACGAGGGCGTCATTAACCGGCAAAGTACCTAAGATAAATAGGTACATATCGTTCCGTAGATAACATTTTGGTAGATTTGTGGGTGGACTAGCGACGTTGTATGTAAGTAGCTTTACTCAACTATGCAAAATACGTTTCCTTGCCGTGCCGTCGCGAACGGCCCGCGGCGGGCGTATTGATGAGCCGGGTGAAAGGCCTGAAAAGTTAAAACTCTACAAGATTGTAGGTAGGTACTGTTAACTACTGTTGAACTTTACCGTTCTGCTACATTGTGGTTTTACTGACTAGATGCAGTACCTAAATTCAACTTTTGTTTGTATTTATTTGCCAATTTAGCCACCCAAACGACTGGGACGGTATGATTAGCCAGTTTCGAAGCTCATAAGTCAAGATTGCGAGCATTTTGCGAGGTATAGAATCATTTGTTATAGAGTTTATCGAAATCTGTTTCGGCTTTGAGTTTAGATATTTTCGGTCATAAATCTTGTTTCTAATGTGTTTTTAATGCGTTACGTCGTTTGCTAGTTAGTAGCCACTAGCTAGATTACTAAGTAGGAACCTGCCTACTGGGTGCCGAGTTGCTGGGTGTCGTGGTCACTTGGTCGCTTATAGGGGTAGGTAGACACGGAGGTACATAAGTATCTGTTGGTGATGTAAGTCTTTAATTTCTAGGGTGATTCAGGGAGCCCATTGATTTGCTCTGGAGGGGTGATCGAAGCAGTTAGTAGTTACGGCACGAGCTGCGCAATACCAGGCCTTCCAGGAGTTTACGCTAGCATCGGATCGCACTTGCCATGGATACGAGCGCTGATGCAACATGAATGATTAAATGCTTTTTTACTTACTATGCATTACTTTTTATAAAGATACCTACCCTATAGGTACAAGGTGTAAACGAACCAAGCATTCTGTGCCTACATCAAACTAAGTAAGGCTTCTTACAGACAAGCGGCACGTTGCCAACTGCAGATAAACTGCAGCCGTCGACACACATTTACGCGGCATGCCACAACTGCAAGCGTCGACGGCAGTCGTCGACAGGTGGCGACGGCTGCAATTTATCTGCCGTTGGCAACGTGCCGCTCGTCTGTAAGAACCCTATTCAACGAAAAAATTATTGCTGGGAAACGACTTTCTTTCGTGAAACATCACGTTTTGGGATCGGATCTGGGAATCGAAAGTGTTTTCATCTTTTCATGCGCTCGCGCAGTGTCCTTTAGTCCTAAGCGGAACGCGATGGAGGTCGGACGTGTGCAAATTTTTCGACCGCGCCACCCCCGCTAAGCTCTGTTATAGGCTGAGCGTATCATATTCCATGCGGGGGGTGGGGTAAGTGATAAAAGCCTACGGCGCTCGGGTTAACAACACCTAATTAATGTTATTTAAGCAGTTTTTTAAGAAAAACTATTTGTTCTAGCACATCAAAAAAAAATATATGTTAATATTCATCATATTTCAAAGACCGTGGACGGACTCGATACATAATTGGACGAAATCGGCTCGATAGAGTACTGTACCTATCTAAAAAAATCTTCTGGTCTAAAACAAAAAAAAAAATCGCAATGACAAAGTGCCTTTCGGCTCCGTTAAGGGTACTTTTACACCCATTATAATAAAAGTAATTTACAGTTGCGCCCCAAGGCGTAAACTTTAGCGCTCTTGGTCTTTTCATACGGAGAGAGTTTTGTCACATTTCCGGTTTACAGGAAAGGTTAATGCTTTGATCGTGCTAAGGAATAGGAAGTTCAATAAAACCAATATCAATGAGAAACAATCATTATATTTGATCGACAACACATACAGAAAGTTACATTTGAAACATAACTCGCAAAAATAAGTAGTATATTTATAGCCGTTTTGTGACCTAATAATTCCAATTATGTACAATATTAACGATAACTTTGCGGACGCCATAATTTCATTAGTTTCGAGGATAAAAAAAGTTCATAAGCATTGACAGTACAAATAATAAATCTAAGACCGAGCTATCAAGCGTAACGTTTTAAACAAATAGTGGCAAACTTTCAAACACAAACATTAGCGAAATAGCCAGCCAACGCCAACGTGTGTGACGAATCGGACAAGAGACGAATCGAACAAGTGACGAATCGAACAACTAACGATTCACTGGGTCCATGATGATTGACTTCCATGCTTACTATTTGCATCTGATTTAGGGACTACTCACACTTATTCAGTTTTATTCAGCTTATGCCCATAGAAAACAACGATTTTGTATGAGACGCGTACGCATCTGTTCAGCGCGCGCGACTCGTACGCGTCTCATACAAAGCCCCTTTAGATGCTGTGACACCGAGCGGACCGGACTGCCGGCACCAGACTTTCGTAGATATTAAAGTACATTATCTGTCAAAGTCTACAGTTTGCAGCCCGGTCCGGAGTTTAGTCCACTTGGTTCGATCGCACCTTTATCTGATTCATTAGATTGAAGCT
Organism: Xestia rhomboidea; assembly: GCA_963853795.1. Classification (NCBI taxonomy): domain Eukaryota; kingdom Metazoa; phylum Arthropoda; class Insecta; order Lepidoptera; family Noctuidae; genus Xestia; species Xestia rhomboidea. The sequence goes on from OY970772.1 coordinate 11,290,830, forward strand.
ATAAACACGCGTTGACCGCTATTGGCTCACTTATAGATGGTAATAACTTATTTTGTACTTAATATCTTAAGAGTATAAAATTAAATATCGTTCTCTCAGCAAGCAAGCAGTTACAATAATAAATATTTATTCAAGGTTCAAGCTCAACTTTTATTAAACATAACTATTATTACATCAAGTCATATTTATAGCCATCTAATATAGAAACCAGTATCTTTTAGAGAACTTTGGTCAATAGTTTATATTTCTAGAACATTAAACTGTATATTGCACACATAACACGCATATAACTACATCTTACAACACATAGTTTAATATTCATATCATCTTCTTAGATGTAACTATGATATTTGTCCAGCTTATTCGACGTACCCGTTTATTTCTTACTTATTACAAACTTCTGTAGATAATTCGACAATATTTAAATACAACCATTTTCTAAGTAAAGGCCTTTTCAAAGGTTTTTAGTTAACACACAATAAAGACAACATACTAATAACATCTACAACATCTAACATAAAGTCATCTAAAACATACATTAACTAACATATATATGAAGATTTAATTTAAAGAATGTAATATAGGAATATAGATCCCCTGGGGGTTCATAGTCAGATTAGGAAGTAGTTACATCAATACAGAAGTATAAAAATCGCCTCAATATTACAATATACCTGAGGCCGAAGTCTTGGTTCGATAATTTTGTTAAGTCAATAAAAATAATTGAAAAAACAGTGATACACTTACATAGTTATATGGCTATATATTGGGAACAATTTCCCTCTCCCAAAGTCAATCTCAAAAAATACACCAGTACATCTACAAGTATACTTTTTTATATACTACTTGACTACAGACTTTATATCGAAGGTGCCTTTGCTCTGTTATCAGCACACATACTATACACGTACATAGAAAAAAGATACTTGGACTATTCGAGTTTTTTTGCAATAATAATATATATTAATTGCATATAAGAATCAGTTTTAGGGACACTGGGTTTGAAAAGGCACCTACAAACGCTTATCCCTTTTTTTCAGTGTCAACCTCGTCTCACGCACATATTCGCCACTGTTATGTGCTACGTATCATTCTTACATCAAGCAGGGATCCAATTCTGTCTCCCTAGAATAAGGTATCCCTTAGGTTATTAAGTTTTATTAAATAATATTGTCTAGCTAACACCATTTTGAACATGAGTAATAACTTACACGTAAAACAACTAGGAACAGAATTGTAAGTATCTAATTAATTGTGAAATCATAAAGAAAGACCGTAATGGAAGATATAACTACGAAGGCAATAGGTGAACACATCAAGTCGACAAAATCAAACCTTGTCGTGACAGCAAGACAAAATCAAACCTTGTCGTGACAGCAAGACAAAATGAAACCTTGTCGTGACAGCAAGAAAAAATCAAACCTTGTCGTGACAGCAAGACAAAATCAAACCTTGTCGTGACAGCAAGACAAAATCAAACCTTGTCGTGACAGCAAGACAAAATCAAACCTTGTCGTGACAGCAAGACAAAATCAAACCTTGTCGTGACAGCAAGACAAAATCAAACCTTGTCGTGACAGCAAGACAAAATCAAACCTTGTCGTGACAGCAAGACAAAATCAAACCTTGTCGTGACAGCAAGACAAAATCAAACCTTGTCGTGACAGCAAGATGAGATCAAAATTAAAGTCATTCTAAAGGGCTTGACACCAAGTCTCATACATTTAAAAGCTTTTTAGGCATTTTCAAGCTAAGGAATGCAGATTTAACTAGATATATTAAACTACTTTGTTCTACAACTCCAAAAGAGCCTTGTCGCCTCGTCAAGAATATTGTAAACAAGACATAAGAGATACAGCAATTGACTAAACACCGAGATCTACTTAACTGACCAGTATTCAAGCCCTTCTTAACAGTGGACAACTAAGACCAGTTGAACCACGTCCGACCTTCAGCTCCTGGAGTGCTGCTCGTACTCTTCGGCGATTTAGGGGTCTTGGGAGTTTGTGGTTTGGAAGAGTCTGAGTTTTTGTCCTCATTGGATGCTTCGACTGCCTCCGTAGTGGATTTCAACTGAAACAAATGATTGAGAATGTGATAAAGTATTCCGGCGTTGGTCTGGGGCTCTAAAATGGCCGCTTTAGCAGAATCTTGATATGAATCACGTTAAAATTTAAAAATTCTTAAAATGGACCTTATGTTTATCACCATAAAGTCAATTTTAAGAATTTTAATTTTTTTGCGCGATTCATAACAAGATTCTGCTAAAGCGGCCATTTTAGGCCCCCTGGTCGCAGATAAAACTGCTGTAAGCGATGTTCAATTCCCAATTACCCTGGTTGGGCGAAGTTTTATTCATCAAACCGTACCACATGTTGTTTAAATATAACCTTGCCTACTCCTTCAGGGATACAGGTGTATGTTACGTTACAAAGTATCCACACTACCGTGTACATTTAATATCGCTATCGAGGCAATGAAATATCGCATGTAATATTTGCTGTTAACCTTATCTAGTACTAAAATGAATAGAATGTTAAAAACAATTACTCGCGGCTGCCTGATAACATACCTTCATATTAGTTTTCACTTGCATCTCGCGTTCGTAGTCCCTCACGTCTTCCAAGGTCATGTTGAACCAATCGTCCATCCAGGCAAACGCCTGCCGATGACCGAGTAACAGTATTTCGCGAATCGTCTGAAAATTTACATACGTACATAAATTCACGCCTTTTCCCATGGGGTGACGGTAGAAACTTGAGTCAGCAATCTTGCATAAAAGTAAAACAGATAAATGAAAAAAAAACAACATTTAACAAATTGGTGGCTCCAAGTATTTATTTATCTACTCATATCTGCCACTATAGGAATAAAATAGGCTGCCGCAGTAATTATTATTAAATGATAATTTTCTCACGTGACATGCCCTAAAATTATTTTACGACTAGTTTATGTATTAAAGTCACGCGCATCTTCAATCTACTAGTGCTATATTAGGAAGAGCTACCGCAAGTCATGCCAAGTCGGTTTAGAATTACATAAAAGAAGTCTAAAACGAACTCACTCCTTGGACATACTCCTCAACCCTGGTCTGCAGGCCCCACACCTCAAACTTGACGCTGACAGCCTTGTAACAGCACATAATGGGCTGGTGGGTGTCCCTCCAGCCCTCCACGAGGGGACCTCGACCCGTCTTCTCCGACTTGAAGAACTTTGGGTCTTCCGCCTCCTTGTAATGATGCGGCTTGATCTCATCGTAAGCTATGTCTAAGAAGTCAACCTCTCTTTGTTCTAGCTCTTCTGGAGTCATGCCCAGACACTGGAAAAGAAAAAATATTGTGTATTCTTTGTATACTCTATGAAAAACTTGTCTTTGATAGCCAACATTCTGGTTCAATAACTTACATTTTCTGTAGTCCCATTGTTATCTTCATATCTTGTTTGAATTGAGATAGCAAACTTTGGAATAAAGGAGCACTGGAAAAATAAACATAAATAAATGTAATCGTTTGAATGAATTAAAAACCCATTTTCATAAATTTAAAACCTGGAAATAAAATACTTACTGTATATTCTGTAAAGATTCAGCAACATGAAAAAGATAAAAAAAAAAACGTTAATAATCTGAAGTATTTCTTTAATAATCAGAAGAAAGGAAATGTATCAACTCTTATTTCAATACTTAGTTATTTTAAAATGTAACTTGGCTTCATTGAACAAATGATTAAGTAGGTCACACAGTTATAAGGAAAAACATTTTTTTCTTATTATTTTTATTATCAATACAAACATAGATTATATTGTATAAAAGATTTCTTATTTACCTGTAATTGTGTAAGGGTAATAATTCCATGCTTTTTCAGTGACATAAAATATTTTTGGTATCAGAGACTGGACCCAATATGGTAAGTGACTGCAAAACAAGGAAAATGGAAATATTGTTAAATGTAGTAACATTTTATGCAGATGTTGTGCGTTTATGCAAGAATTTAAAATAATTAATGTTAAACATTTACTTCTGTTATGTAACACCTTGTTTGCTTTCTGTTATGAAAGAAAGTATGTTATTTCTACTGACTCAGTTCAATGTTTATCTAAACTTAAATTATAAAGAGGAAAGATTTGATTTTTTGTTTGTTTGTTATGATTTAACTCAAAAACTACTCAACTGATTTCAAAAATTCTTTCACCATTAGAAAGCTACATCTTTGCCAAGTAACATAGGCTATAAATTATATTTATATCATGCAAATTAGCCGACCTATCACAATTTTCGCGGACGATGTCGCGGGCTAGTGCTATCTATACTAATATTAGAAAGATAGTAAAATTTGTTTGCAAGTTTGTATGTAGGGGATAATCTCTAGAACGAATGGTCCAATTCAAAAAATTATTGCACTGGTATTTACTTTTATTGTACATTATTTGTGAGTGCTTTAAGCTATAAATTATATTGATATCATGCATATTAGCCGAGTAATATTATAAAGAGAAAAGATAAATTTTTATTTTCGTATGTAACAAATAAACTTAAAAACTACCGGACCAATTTGGAAAATTCTTTCAGCAATGGATAGCTACATTATCAGCGAGTAACATAGGCTATATTTTATCCCCGTACTTCCACGGGTTTGGGAACTATGCGGGCGAAACTCCTAGACGTCCACTAGTGTTTGTATAAATAGAAAAAATAAATGTGTCATTCACAGTGATAAATGCATATATTTTAATTTTATCTGCCCAAGATTAGATAATAGATTTAAAAGTGTATTTCCGGATTAAGTTATGCCACACCCAGTGTGGATCTAAATGCTAGGTTTTAGAAAGATCCAGCAAATGAATGTAAACAATATAAACAAAATGGATCTTCACAAAACAAAGACTAAAAATGTCTGAAAGATTAAGAATTAAACTTTGTATGCCATATTTAACAAATCACACACCTAGATAAATGTATTCTCTTCTCAGTATACTGTCCCACTCCGTTGACTTCATCAGTGACTTGCTCATTAGCCACCACCTCCACTCCTTCACCATTGCTGGACTGCTCGAAGCTATGCCGCGCTATCATGTACAGCTGACCGATGCGGTACTGGAATAAAGCATAACAGTCATACACATGTTTGCAATAATTTCTCTTTATGCTACCAGACTGTTTACGTAACTTATAACTGTGAACTTTAAGCCTCAGGCTTCCATGAGTTGCAATTAACGATAATATGTGATCAATTAAAATGATAAAAGGTTGAGCCGATAGCTGTGCCCTGCAGTTTAGTCTAGTGAACCATTTGAGATAGTACAAACAGAAAACTAATGCGCACTGCAGACATCAATCTGCAGCCATACATAAGCAATGTTATGGCTAAATAAAAATCAAATACTAATCTTTCCAAGGCCGTTTTTGTCGTAAATACAACCTATGCTATGAAATAAAATACGTAATTGTATGTATTTCAGCAGGTAATGTAGACAGTTGGTTACGCTTTTGAAATTTATAATAAGTACACATAGTTTCTGTAATAAAATGTAAATCGTGCGTCTCACAAAATCGCAAAATTAATTTGAAAGAGTACCTCCTCCACTGTCATCGGCATACAAATTCTGAATTCCTTTGTTAACACCATTTTCTTAACTTGATCAAATAAAACAAAACACTATTTCATGAATCGATAACAAATTCTGAATCCAGAAAACGCACAAATTCACAAAATTACTTTATTTCGCAAAATAATCACAGTTCAATATTGAATATACATGAATGTAGTTGACATTGACAATATATTGACCACAGACCATATAGAGATATTGACGTTGACTTGACATTTCTCAACGAACATTGATTGACTCCAATCTATATTACTATACTCTATGGATTGACTGGTTCAACCGTTCAAATCATAGCTAATAACAAGGAACTTTTATACTAAGTTTCTTGGATAATAATGTACTCTGGGGACTGGAATGAGAATGTAAGCTGATGAATGATTGAAGCTAAAAGAAACACGCAGAAGCGAAGCGCAGAAGCGTGTGTCTGTGTTTACAATAATGAGGAATTTTCCACTGACGTTTGTCACACCGCTTCAGTATATATCAATAGATGGCGCTGATCAGCTTTGGGAATGTTTTTTTATGTCAATGGTAAAATCTTTTAGCAGGGCAAAAAAACCTCTCATAAACACATGTCAAACGCATTGTATAGTAAAATTAATAATTTAGAATTAATAACTTTACCTACGCCTTGCTAAAGTAGTGATCTGTAAACATTAAATAATAAAGGTATGTAGTGTGTGACCGTTTTGATAAATTTCGTTTCATTTGTTTTTTAAACAAAACTTTAATTAAAATAACAAAACAACAAGTCAGCAAAATACATTCTTATTGTTTCAGGAAAATGCGTTTTATTATTCCCAAATGCCGGTCAGTGGGTCGTCCTAAGGGCACTATGAAAAAAAGACTTTTAAAAATTTTCGACTAATTTCGAGGTAGTGCTCGCCGGCCGCTGCCGCGGCCCCGCTCATACCACTCAACTTCCCCCCGTTCCCCCCCACCAGTGGGGATGACATATCCCCACTGGTGGGGTGGACTTTTTTTTCAACTATGGCTACCGGTTGGGATATATGGAACTTTCTACTCCATGTATCCCTACTGACCCGCACTGGTGGGGATAGTTGGATTTTTTTTTCCATTTATCGCTACCAGTAGGGATAAGTTTTCAAGGGTTTCTTTATATGATTAATTAGTGGTTCCTGAATTACTTGTGATACAAAATATAAAAAAAAAAACAAAAGAAAATCGCGAAAACAAATATTTTAATTAAATCAAACAAACCCATAATAAATTACCTATTGTTAAAAACATAACTTAAAGTGTAATTTATTTAAATAATTTCACTACTTTTATATAAACTATAACTCTAAATAATAATAAAAATATGTACAAGTAACAACCTGTAACCGTTACAGGGCGTCAAAAAATTCGTCCACATCGCTGTCAACAGGAAAAGTGCCCAGAAGGCTGGCAGCATTGCCACGTTGGATGGCAATGCTGATTCTTTGGCCAAAAAATAGGCCCGCCCTCTGGTCACGTGAAGGGTCGACCAACCGCTTGGTTATTTCTCAAAATACTAGGTGGGCACTCGGACCCCATGGCCCTAGTGTTTCAACCCCAAACGGCTCAAACACATAATTACCAATTAAATTATTGTATTTGCGCCGTTTGAGGTTTTCAGCACCTGCAGCAGCCGCCCCAGCGCAGCCCACTGTGCTAGGAAGATGGGATGGCGCAAGGGTGTCGAAAACATAACTTGAGTTAACTTAAAATATAAAATTATACTCCCATGGAGGTTTGGAAAGAGAAAGGGGAAGCCTTTGCCCAGCAGTGGGACATTCAAACAGGCTAACAAGTAATTCAGGAACCACTAATTAATCATATAAAGAAACCCTTGAAAACTTATCCCTACTGGTAGCGATAAATGGAAAAAAAAATCCAACTATCCCCACCAGTGCGGGTCAGTAGGGATATATGGAGTAGAAAGTTTTTTTGTATCTTATGGACAGAGCTAGTTTAGTAAAACTCACAAATAGATGGTTGACTTTTATTTCAATATTTTCCAAAAGTGACATACATGTTTTTATCAACAAAATTACCTAGCAACCAAAGTTACAATAGACTAGAATGTATCCAGCATACAACTTCTTTAACACCCCCACTGTATGCCTATACATGTTTTAAAGTAGTCCTGCTTAATTCTAGTAAGTCCTTTTGTGAAGATATCCGCGGGTATCTCATCAGTCTTACAATATTTGATACAAATTTCATTTGCCTCGGCCAATTCCCTCACATAATGATAATTATCTTATGTTTATGTGCTTAGACCTCCTACCCACTGTAGGCACGTACACTAATTTTATAGCACTTTGGCTGTCGCTGAACAGATCAATCGTATTATTCTGACCTGTCAGTTCATGGTAGAGACCTTTGGCACAAACTACCTCTTTCGCTGCTTCGCAGATAGCGACATACTCTGCTTCAGCCGTACTTTGTGCGACGCTACTTGCGGGTCTGCCAGGAAACCGCAGCACTGCCAAAGGTAAGCATATACCCTGTGAACGAATGTCCATCAGCGTTGCAGGCACCCCAGTCCGCATGAGCATATGCAACCAGAGGATTGCCAGTCTTCTTGTAGACCAATTTGTGATCTACTGTACCCTTTAGGTACCTCAGCACTCTCTTGAGTGCAGACATGTGAGTCGAATTCCAACAAGAATTAAACTGACTCAGGTAGCTCACTATGAATGTGATATCAGGTCGTGTGCCACAGGACAGGTACATGAGTGAACCCACAATCTCCTGGTAGCTCATATCTCCAGTCGGATCGCCTTTCTCCAATCTGAGATTAGTCTCTGTGGGAGTCGCGACAGCTTTGCAATCTTCCATTTTATACTTTCGGAGGACTTTCTTTATGAAGTGTCTTTGGTTAAGCTCCACTTGTCCCTTCCTTTGCGTGAGCTCCATACCCAGGCAGTCCTTTGCCAATCCCAAGTCTTTAATTTTGAAGGCGTCCCCAATCTTCGCTTTCACGGCCTGAATCTCGTCAATGTCATGCCCAAAAATGTAGAAATCGTCTACGTATAAGGCAATTGCGAGAAATTTGCTTTTGACCTTCTTCAGGTATACGCATGGGTCATATTTTGACCTCGTGAACCCGATCTCAATTATGTGAGCGTGAACCTTCACGTTCCAACATCGTGCTGGCTGCTTCGGACCATAAATGACCTTCTTCAGCTTGCAAACCTTTCCTTCTTTCCCCCTCGTGATGAAGGCTTCTGGCTGTTCCATATACAGCTCTTCAGCAAGGTTACCATTAAGGAAAGCGGTTGTGACATCGATATGATGCACTGTCAATCCAATTTCTGCCGATAGCGCCAGCAGTAGTCGGACCGACGACAGCAGTTTAACCACTGGTGCAAAGGTTTCGGAGTAGTCCTCGCCCCACTTCTGGGATTACCTTTTAGCCACCAGTCTTGCTTTGTCTGCTGCTGCACTGTCTCATCGGCGCCAATCTTCAGCTTAAATAGCCACTTGCATTTGACAACGTTCGCTCCTCTTGGGCGATCCACCAGGGTCCGTTCTCGATGAGCGAAACGTACTCTTGCTTCATCGCATCCAACCACAGGTCCTTATCTCCGCGGTCCATTGCATCCTGTACCGACACAGGATCGTGCACGCTGAGAAAATTATAGTCAAAATCTTCCTGTCTATTTGGAACTCTGGTCCTTTGAGGGTATCGAGGCCCCTCTACCGCTGGTTCAGCTTCTCGTTCTTCGCTTCTGTCAGAATCCGAGATGGAATCCATTGAATCATGGAACTCCTCAGATTCGACTACAACGTTTTCGGGTGTGGTGGATTCGGTTGCTGGAGCTGATATACTTTGGCTTGGAACTTCCTCCTCAGTTTCCATAGCCCCGGTAGTCCCTCCTGTAATGGGGACTACGAGAAATTCTTCAGGAACATCCACCACCGGTATTTTAGTTGGCGATTTGTTTGGAGGTCCAAGAAAATCCATATTGTCCTTAGACTGATTTGGTAACCTCTCATCGAACACGGCATCCCGAGCAATAATAATCCGCCTTGGATTATTCTTAACATCGGCAAACTTAAAACCCTTTTGATCCTTATAGCCAAGAAATTTACGTTCTCGTGTCTTGGGATCAAACTTTTAGAGGCTTCCATCCTTAATAAGAACCTGTGCCTTTGAACCAAACACTTTTAAGTGCGAAAGGTCCACCGCCTTTCCGGTCCACACCTGTTGCGAAATAGCCATAGTGGGCGATCGGTTTTTTAGATAAATCGCCGTTAGAACTGCTTCACCCCAATATCTCTTATTGAGATTGCTTTCTGCTAGCATTCATCTGGCCTTTTCAATGATTGTCCGGATGGTTCTCTCCGCAACTCCATTTTGCTGTGGAGTGTGCGCTATAGTTGTCTTATGTTGAATTCCACGATTTTTAGGTGATCTTGGAATTCCTTGCTGGTGTACTCGCCACCATTGTCGCTCCGCTCCAACAGCTGAAACTTTCCTGCTATAGTCGTTAACGAATAGCGGTATGTATCATTTGCCGTCCCATGACTCCACCTCAATGGGACCCGCAACGTCACTATGGACCAGCTCCAAAATCTGTGAAGCTCTATTGAATTTCCTTTTCGGAAACTTCTTCACGCATTGCTTGCCTTGACTGCATGGTACGCAGGGGTTCTTACAGTTCCCAAGGCTATACCTAAGGCCCTTGACGATGTCCTTAAGTTTGTGCATTTCAGATTTGGATAAGTGGCCTAATCTCCTATGCCACAACTCAAAGTCATCCTGACTTTCTCCTAAGAGAACCGTCGCCTTGTTACTTCCCGAACCTAAAACATAGAGCCCGTTTTGCTTGCGTGGCGCTGTAAACAGTACGTTCCTATCCACAGATACATTGCCATCGAAAACTCTGCAACGATTTTTGTCAAACACTACAACCTTGCCATTATCAGTGCACTTGCCAACAGACATCAAGTTGGTGACTGAGGTTTAAGATCATTTATTCTCATAAGAATTAAACTATTCACTTACATGAGAATATTAAAGTAAATACTTTAAAAAAATAACAAAAGTTGGGGGTATTACTAAAGTTAGACATCGATTGTATAAACAAATGTTTGAGGGTAGATTACAAATCATTGTGGACAAAATGTTTGTTCGATACATGCAAACAAATATCCGTGTGGCACTGCTAAACGGTAACTGGATGTGGCTCGACACTATTGTAGGGAATGTGAATTTTTTACTATAAACTGTTTAAGTAGCTTTTTAAAAGTGGTTTTGAACTTAGATTCTTTGAGGACTCTCGGTAACTTATTAAATAATTTCGATCCTTCGTACACGATAGTTTTTCTTCCGTAATTTGTGCGAGTTGGGTGTAGTTGTAAAAAGTCTTGTTCACGTCTGTTTCATTTTGTGTTTTTTTACATTTTTTGTGAAGGTTATGTTTGTGTGTATATTTTTTGTTGGATTTCGTATTTGTTCATAATTCTCATTGTAGGGTAGAAGTAGAAATGACTTGCAAATTGCGTCACTATCCTACCGTATCCCATCCTTTTCCCACATGCACACCTGGACTATCGCTGTCCTTGTCACCGCCGACGACGGTGACGACTGTGTGAAGACTCTCGGCCACTTCAACGAGAGTAGCGTTACTAAGAACATACTCCCTAATTAATTTATTACTAATTTACGGTTGCGAACTGCCGTGAGTGCATTTACGAACTATTGTCAAAAACACTACGGAAAGTGCGTGTTTATATGGTGAAAGGCGTCTGTGCGCCCCCTCGTGCGCTGCCCCTGAATCCAGCAAGGACTCGAACCCTCTGCCGACCGACGCGGAGGATAGACGTTGAAGACGGCGATTATACAGGTCAGTGGTGCTGCATGTTTCCTGCCAAATTCCTTTGTCCATAGTCTCAAGTTCGTCGTCCTAATTCGTGTCGCATTTGCAAGGTCAGACCTACCTACGTACTTTTTGAAACCCCGCAATAATACAGTCCACTATTCAATCAACCAGCTCCCTGCGTCTGGGATAACCGCAAACAATTTTATATTTCCGCCCAAGTATTTGGTGTAAGGCGCCACCATATTTTTTGGTCACTTCGAACCGGACTATTTTTGGTCATTTTGGCCGCACTCTAAATTCAAACCGCATGGTCAGTTATAACTAAACATTCACTGTACTACGTAATTAAATAGATTGTCGTTTATTCTTTGTATTTTCCCGCACCGACAACTATTTCCTTTATTTCCGCACCCGCATTGCATAGTACAACACAACGTAAAAGTTATTTCTTTCCAAATTCATTCCATTTCTGTGGTCCGCCATTTTATATCGTTTCCTATATGATCGTCTTTTAGATAACTTGTTCGTAATTGTTCGGTAAACTTCGGCTCGCTTCGTTAGCGCTCGTTCGCATACCAGTTCTTTGATATTTTTCACTCACCCGCAATAATTTTATTTTAGTTTCGCTACTACAATTAATCGTTTTTACGATAATAACCGCTTATTATTTTGTTAACATATTCGTGTTACGTACTTACCGCCGCTATACTATTTAACAGTTAGTCACAATGGTTAAGTCTAAGAGGAAGAGTAGTGATGCGGACCTGTTCTTCGACACTACGAGTACTAATAAAAACCAGTTACCATTATACGTAGTCAAACGTGATGTTATTTACAAACGCGTAGAAAATATTTTCGAACTTGCACAAAAAACAAATAATGATCGACAATATTTTAAGTCGTTTTGTTCTAGTGCTTCAAATATTGACACATTGCGTAATGATTATCAACAAGCTTTAGATTCCTATAATATATTAAATTTACAGTTGAACCCTGATTCCGAGGTCGAATATGATTCCTGGTTATCGTTTGAAGAAATGTTTTGTTTTATAAAACAGGTTTTACTCAATAACAAACTCGAGTGTCCTGAACCTTCATTACAAAAATCTAATTCTCGCCTTCCGCCCATTGATTTGATGTCATTTGACGGTAATGTCAAGAAATGGCCATTGTTTTATCAACAATTTAAAAGCATGATACACGATAACGCATCGCTCACTAATAGTGAAAAAGTATTTTACTTAGTAGGTAAATTAACTGGGCAGGCGTCGTGCGTTTGCGCAGGGTTGGCTCCAACCGCAGAAAATTATATTATTATTTGGGAGGCACTCGTGCAAAAGTATGACGATCCTCGCTCACTTGCATCCGCTTATTTAAACCAATTGTTACAGTTTAAACCGCTATCCATGGCTAGTTCTGATGGGCTAGATTCATTTATAAATAATTTTGATTCATCTGTGGCAGCGCTTAAGCAATTAAAGCTTAATGATTTAACCGAATTTATTTTCTTGCATTTGGCTCTGCAAAAGTTAGACGCAGACACAATTAAATTGTTTGAAATTACCTATCGTAAAGATAAAATACCTTCGTACCACAATTTAATTGAATTCATAAAGGAACAAAGTAAAGTTTTGTCTCGTTCTACGAACCTTAGTAAATCGATAGATAATAATCATTCTCAGTCTAAACAGCAGCGTCAAACTAAGCACACCCGTAAACTAAACTACACTAAACCGTCAAAGTCTTTTGTGAATACAGACATAGGGTGTGGTCCAAGTGTAAACGATAAATGCGCTTTATGCAATGACAAACAACATGAACATTTATATTCTTGTTCATCGTTTATTAAATTAACCCCGCGAGAAAGATATAATTTTATAAAACTTAATAGTTTCTGTAACAATTGTTTAAGTATAAAACACAAGACTTTTTCTTGTACTTCGAAACATACTTGTTCTCATTGTTCAAAGCGACACCACACCTTATTACATTTCAATCCAACTCAAAATGATAAAACAAATTGTAACGTTGGCTCCGTGGTGTCCAACACCGCTAATCCTATTCCCGCTACCGCTCATGACACGCCGCGCCCTACCCCGGCCAGCAGTCACGCAAAGTCTGCTATGACTCATTCACTCGCCGCTTCTAATGACCCTACAACTATTGTAAATAATGCATCGGTCTGTACAGTTTCGTACGATCGAGCAGCTCGTTATCAAACGACTACGTTGTTAGGGACCGCAAAAGTAAAGTTTGTTGATTCTTTAAACCGCACTCACTTTTTGAGATGTCTAGTGGATCCTGGATCTCAAAGTGATTATATTTCCGCATCTTGTTGTAAGCGACTATCGCTTCCTATTTATACTCAAACCCGCTATTCGGAAGTTCAAGGCATTGGAGGAGCTTCACAAAAAATTCTCGGTGTTACTTCAGTTAAATTCACGTCGCGCTTTAATAATAAGTGCGAATATTCTATAAGGCCGATGGTAGTAGGACAGATTACGTCACAGTTGCCGGACACCTGTGTTGATACCGCGTCTATTGAATTTATTCGTAACTTACCGCTCGCTGATGACGAGTTTTCGCAACCGGGAACTATAGATATACTTTTAGGTGTTAAACTTTATTGTGAAATTTTACTTTCTGGACAAATTAAAAGCTCACATGATGGTATGCCCTCTGCCCTTGAAACGACATTAGGTTACCTAATTTTAGGTGACGCTCCTATTATTTCTCCGCAACCCGCTACCCGCACGTTATGTGCTTTTACTTCTGACTCGCTACACCAGATTGTCGAAAGATTTTGGGCAGTCGAAGAATTACCTTCGCAGTCATTTTTAAGTCCCGACGATCAGCAGTGTGAAAATATTTATACTTCAACCACTGTTCGTAACTCCGACGGCAGTTATTCAGTTGACCTTCCTTTTAAAGAAGACCCAAATAATCTAGGCAATTCTTATACTACGGCTAAAAAACGCTTTCTTCTTTTGGAAAAGAAATTTTCCAAGGATCCCAGTTTAAAATTAAAATATGACGATGTTATTCGTGATTACCTAAATAAGGGTATACTATCCCGCACCGCACCTGAGGCATTAGCCGCTCCAGGCTTTTATCTACCGCACCATCCTGTAGTTCGCAACGACAAGGCGACAACCAAGGTTCGTCCTGTGCTAGATGGCAGCGCCAAGACCGATACAGGCTTATCACTAAATGATGTCCTATATACGGGTTGCAATCTACAGGCTGATATATTTTATATTCTTTTGAATGTTCGTGTTTATTACATTGCCTTTTGTGCAGATGTGAAACAAATGTATTTATGCATTTACACGAATGCTCCGCACCGCAAATATCAACGAATCTTATATAGATTTTCAGAAACCGACCCGCTCGAGGTCTTTGAGTTCACTCGAGTCACATTTGGGCTTCGGTCTTCACCATTTTTGGCGCTCCGCACGCTACGTCAACTCGCTAGCGATGAACGGCATAACTGGCCAACTGCGGCAGCCGTATTAGAGAGGGACATTTATATGGATGACGTAGCTTCATCTGCTTCTTCTCTCGAGGAAGCAGTCAAGACAGCTAGCGATCTGATCCAGATCTTCAAAACTGGCGGGTTTGATTTAGTTAAATGGACCTCCAACTCGCTGGAATTGCTCGAACATATTCCCGAGTCGCACCGTCAACCTGAATGCATTTCCTTCGACGATGGAAATACATTTAAGATATTAGGTTTGCGTTGGTTACCCGCTCAGGATACCTTTATTTTCGAAATATCAAGTCCCCCACCTATTTGTACTAAACGCGCCATTTTATCCGCTACCGCTCGGTTGTACGACGTCTTAGGACTCGTCGGCCCTATAATTCTTTTCGCTAAATTAATTATTAAAGAACTCTGGCTTTTAAATCTCGATTGGGACGATATACCCCCTTCTCGCATTGTTAAAATATGGCAACAATACTTAACAGAATTACCGCACATATCTAATTTATCATTTCCACGCCATCTAGGTATAGAAACCGGCTCTATGGTTTCCTTAGTCGCATTCTCAGATGCGAGCGAATCCGCATTCGGCTGTGTGATTTATTTGCACGTCGTAACTGGCGATCAATCGCCTATTATTTCACTCGTGTGCTCCAAATCGCGTGTTGCATCCGCTAAACCCAAAATCACTCTCGCACGCTTAGAATTAAACGGAATACTTTTAATGTCGCGACTTCTTAAAACTGTTTATGACACTTTATCTAAGCGACATAGAATCGAAAATATTTATGCTTTCTCGGACTCTGAAGTAGCACTCTGTTGGTCTGTTGCTGCGCCACACAGATTTAACACTTATATTGCCAACCGCATTTCTCAAATTCAGGAAAATATTTCACCTGAAAACTTACATCATATCGCTGGCTTACTCAACCCCGCAGACTGTGTATCTCGTGGGCTCACGCCTTCGCAGCTCATTCAACATGAGCTATGGTTTAAGGGTCCATCCTGGCTTTCCTTGCCTAGACAAGACTGGCCTATACAGCGATTTTTACCCAACCGGTCTTCATTACCGGAAGAAAAAACCGTTTCGCACGTGACTAAAGTCACAGATAATGAAAACCCGCTTTTAAAATTAGCTTCAGAGTGTTCCACTTGGGAAAAGCTACTGGAAGCTACTGTTTTTTCGCTTCGATTTATAAAAAAATTGCCGCAAAACGATACAATCACCGCTGAAGATTTAAATACAGCTGAATTGGATATAATTCGCGCGATCCAGTCTAAATACTTTTCCGAAGATATTAAGAATATTTCTAAAGGTCAACCGTGTTCGGCCAAGTTACGGAAATTGTTTCCATTTTTATGTAACGGACTTTTACGTGTCGGAGGTCGCTTATCGAATTCGACACTTGAATATTCTTCTAAGCATCCGATTTTACTTCCCGGGCAAGGCCATATTGTTAAATTATTAATTGAATTTTATCACCGCGACAATTGTCACGCCGGGCCGCAGTTACTAATTTCGATATTAAGATCCAAATATTGGATTATTTCCGCTAGACGTGTTGTTCGACAGTACATACATAAATGCAATGATTGTTTTCGAGTTAATCCTAAGCCTACGTTTCCGCCTATGGCCGATTTGCCTAAATGTAGATTAGAGCAATGCAAAGCGTTTTTACATACGGGCGTCGATTACGCAGGGCCGCTTTATATTACTCCTTACCGCAAACGGGGCGTACGAAGTGTAAAAGCTTATATTTGTATTTTTATTTGTCTCGTAACAAAAGCGGCGCATATCGAATTAGTATCTAACTTAACTTCTGCTTCGTTTATCGACGCATTTAAACGATTCATATCGCGAAGAGGTCCTTGTAATTTCTTATATAGCGATAACGGGACTAATTTTGTCGCTTCTAAAAAATATTTTAATGAACTTCATGAGTTTTTACAAACCGCTGATTATTATCAAAGTTTTAGTCATGAACTCGCGAAGAACCGTATAACGTGGCGAATGAACCCTCCTACAGCAAGTCACTTCGGAGGAATATGGGAAGCGAACGTTAAGAGCACTAAGTCGCTTTTATTTCGTACAATCGGCAATCAAATTCTCACCTTTGAGGAGATGTCTACCATTCTTATTCAAATTGAGGCAGTGCTAAATAGCCGTCCTCTTTATGTTTTGAGCTCGGACCCATCAGAGCCATTAGCACTTACTCCCGCGCATTTTCTATCTACTTCTCCGCTAGAATGTTTACCCGCAGCCGACTTATCCGAAGAACGAACAGATCTGTTGTCTCGTTTCTCCTTAATGGATTCGATAGTTCAATCATATTGGAAACGATTTAAGTCTGAATATTTACATAATTTGCAACAACGCGAGAAATGGAATACTCCGTGTAACCCGATCACAGTCGGTACCGTAGTGTTGTTAAATGTAGATAACGCTCCACCCTTGCAGTGGCCATTAGGAATTGTTACCAATGTATACCCTGGAAAGGATGGTGTCGTTCGCGTAGCGGAAGTAAAAACTAAGACCGGTACTTATAAACGACCAGTAGTGCGGTTATGCCCGCTTCCGACTCAATAGTCAATATATTTATTTATAGATATTTTCGCTCATAAGCATTAGTTAGCTTAGGTATGTTAGATAAGTTTAGTTTAGAAATTTCATTATATTTATCCGCTCTATTTACCAAATACCCGCTACTTGAAGTTGCTGAATATAGCGATTTTCTTGCTTTTCTAACCTTTTCTTTTTGAAGGGTTTCTTCAAGGCTGGGGGGATGTTGGATTTCGTATTTGTTCATAATTCTCATTGTAGGGTAGAAGTAGAAATGACTTGCAAATTGCGTCACTATCCTACCGTATCCCATCCTTTTCCCACATGCACACCTGGACTATCGCTGTCCTTGTCACCGCCGACGACGGTGACGACTGTGTGAAGACTCTCGGCCACTTCAACGAGAGTAGCGTTACTAAGAACATACTCCCTAATTAATTTATTACTAATTTACGGTTGCGAACTGCCGTGAGTGCATTTACGAACTATTGTCAAAAACACTACGGAAAGTGCGTGTTTATATGGTGAAAGGCGTCTGTGCGCCCCCTCGTGCGCTGCCCCTGAATCCAGCAAGGACTCGAACCCTCTGCCGACCGACGCGGAGGATAGACGTTGAAGACGGCGATTATACAGGTCAGTGGTGCTGCATGTTTCCTGCCAAATTCCTTTGTCCATAGTCTCAAGTTCGTCGTCCTAATTCGTGTCGCATTTGCAAGGTCAGACCTACCTACGTACTTTTTGAAACCCCGCAATAATACAGTCCACTATTCAATCAACCAGCTCCCTGCGTCTGGGATAACCGCAAACAATTTTATATTTCCGCCCAAGTATTTGGTGTAAGGCGCCACCATTTTTATTTAGTATTTTTCGAATTAGTATGCATGTGTTATATGTGTATGTTTGTGTTATATACATTACTTTAATTTTTTTATAAAGAGTTTCTGTTGGAGTTAGATAGTCATAGTTAAATAACGTTTTTAGTAATTTATTTTGAGCAGTTTGTAGTAGGTTCGTATGTGATTTTGCAGCGGTACCCCATAGACTAGTTCTGGAATCAACAACACATTATTCATTGTCAGTCCTAATGGACGTCTCTTGTGACGTACGTCTAACTTCACAGTACCTTGCAAGGTCGATACTATTTTGTCATTATTCGCGCAAGTATCAGCTTTCGAACTGCTTGTCGCGCCACTGTCTACCACCCAGGAATTATCCCCACTAGCGGCAAGTAAAGTAACAAAATCAGTAGAATCATCATCATTAATCCTGCCTACAGCCGCTAAATTGCTTTCAGTCTTGCCTTGTTTGGCTTTGAAGAGCTTACATTGCCATTTAAAGTGACCCCTCTTTTTACAAAAATGGCAAACTATTTTCTTTCGAGCGCTACCACTGCCACTACTACCTGCAACATTAGCTGTTCCTAAAGTCACAAACTACTTTGGTAAGCGCACAAGAAAATATGTGGTACCGTCGTTAGTGAATGAGCTACCCCCACACCTGATATCGCATCTTAGATCTAAAAACCAGCTTAAAAATGTTCTTAAAAAACATTACCTCTCATTGTGTCCATAGCTAATTTTGTATTTATGGACAATAGCATTTTGTTTCATAGGTGTAAAATGTGTTTCTTTTTGTTTTATATTATCCCCTTTTTTATTTATATTATGTTACTTTATAATAAAAATCGAAATTTGTTATAATGATATTGTGAAACGAGAACAACTGCCGACAAACTGTTTTGCAGTTTGGCAGACTTTTTATATGTTATTGTTATACAGATTTTGAATAAATAAATAAAAAAAAAAAAAAAAAGCTAACACCGTATCGTCCTTATCATCATTCACTTGCTGTCGATGACCTTCACGCAAAAGAGCCGCTATTACGTTCTCCGATGATAATTCCTTGCCAGAATGTTCCATGGCCATCACCAAAGGGTCGTAAGAATCCGTCAAATCAGCCAAGAGAATAACCGCGATGAATTCATCATTCAGTGCAGCTTGGATTGCCTCCAGGGATTGATGCGTAGCTTGCACTTCATTGACGTAGGCATCCATATTTAGAAAATTATCCAGTTTCAATGAAAATAACTTCCGCAGCAGACCTAATCTTCCAATAAGACCACAGTCAGCATAGGCCTTTTTGAGCGCATTCCATGCTTGCCATGAGGTTTTGGGATTCTTGACAATGGTGATGCACTGTTCTGCGATTGACAGGCAAATCTTTGCCCTTGCCCTTTCGTCGCGTTTCCGGTCTTCAGGTTTGGTAGTAACGAAATTTTCGCTCACACAGTCCCAGAGCCCCGCATCTATTAATAGCATTTCGATGCTGAAGGCCCGACTGCCATAATGATTTCGGCCTGTGAGCTTTTTCGCAATCGCACTCGTCGAACTTTCCATCTATAAACCTATTCGAATTTACTATATATGCCTATATATTTTATACTGCCCTACAAATTTAGCATCACGGGCTGGGCCCGTAACCTTTTGTATATTGTGAACAGAGCTAGTTTAGTAAAACTCGCAAATAGATGGTTGACTTTTATTTCAATATTTTCCAAAAGTGACATACCTACATGTTTTTATCAACAAAATTACCTAGCAACCAAAGTTACAATAGACTAGAATGTATCCAGCATACAACTTCTTTAACAATTTCCATATATCCCAACCGGTAGCGATAGTTGGAAAAAAAAATCCAAGTATCCTTAGCAGTGGGGATATGTCGGTAGGGATATATGGAACGGGGGCAACTTCATTCAGTTTTAAACTTTCCAATCAGCGTCTGTCTACCTTATTCCTGCTTCTTTTTTAAGATGTTGTTGTCTTGCAGTCTAATTAAATTCACCTGAATCCTGAATACTACTTTCGCCAAGGAGTGTATTTTTATTTTACTCGATCTTCACATCACAACCCAAACCTACATAACCATACAACTCTAAGGCTGCCTGGGCAAGCGCAGCTAATGAGCTAAACCTTCATCGATCCAGGCAATCATTAGGCTTTTTCTACTTTAGAGCTGCAAAGAAATTCGATTTTTAATCATACGATGTTTAAAAATCGTAGTCCTCGATCGGACGATCTAGTCGTAGTCCTCGATCGTAGTCCCATTTTATTTTTGATAAATTTTTGTTGTGTAGTAGATTTTGTTTTGACAGAGGGCAAGTTCGTTGCCGTTGTCCGACAGCTTGACTGACGTGACATTGACAGCAACAATTGACACTGACTGACACACTTTGACAACACGGGAATCATGCAAATCGATAACTTGGGATTTATAGGTAATTTAATAAAACTTAATTTACTGCAATAAAAAGAGGGTCTGCTACGCTGCGTTGCTACTACATTGTTGTGTTATTAAGTTGAACTATAAAATGGATCCCAAGGAAGTGGTGGAGCATCTAGTGGCATTAAAAGTGATGAGGTTGACCAAACCTGCTCTAATAAGCCCAAAAATCGTAACTTGTGATTCTAAAGACTTACCAGGTAATATATTAAACAATTACCTCAAAGACGATGCCACTTCTGTCAACCAAATGGAAACCCTCTCTGCAGGACAGTTCTTATTACTTCCACAAAGTTTCGGGAATATTTATCTTGGAGAAACGTTTTCCTGTTATGTTTGCGTACACAATGAAACGAATAATCCTGTGCAAAGTGTGTCCATAAAAGCTGATTTGCAGACAAACTCACAGAGAATATTACTAACTACTCAACAGAACCTCTCTCCTACAATGCTTGATGTAGATGAAACACTAAGTGATGTCATACACCATGAAGTCAAGGATCTTGGCACACATATTCTTGTCTGTGAAGTAACATACATGTCTAACTATAACACACTAGCATCTTTTAGAAAATTCTTTAAGTTTGAAGTAATGAAACCATTGGACGTGAAGACTAAGTTTTACAATGCTGAGTCAGATGATGTCTATCTTGAAGCTCAAGTACAAAACATAACATCGGGACCTATCATATTAGAGCAGGTCTCTTTAGAAAGCTCTCAACAGTTTAATGTGAAATCATTGAATGAAGTTGAAAATGGAGTTTCTGTATTTGGAGAAGTCACTTTACTTCAACCACAAGAAAGTTGTCAGTACCTCTACTGTTTGACACCAAGAGAGAATATTTCAAAGGAAATAAAACTATTGGCAGCTGCTAAAAATATTGGGAAACTGGATATTGTGTGGAGGTCAAACTTGGGAGAAAAGGGGCGGTTGCAAACTAGTCAATTGCAGAGAATGACACCTGACTATGGAGATATAAGGCTTACATTTGAAAAATTACCCAGTAAGGTGTCTGTAGAGGAGCCTTTTGATTTCCAATGCAAAATAGTCAATGCGAGTGAGAGGACCCTAGACTTAATTCTAAAACTACGTTCACTTCAGGATTCTAGTCTTCTTTGGTGCGGCATTTCAAACAAGAAACTCGGACCATTAGAGCCTGGCCAATCTTTATACATCAACTTAACAGCCCTACCAATAAATACAGGTCTATGTAATATATCTGGAGTATCTTTATTAGATTTATTCTTGAAAAGAACTTATGATTATGATGATTTAGCATCTGTTTTTGTCTATTAAGCCTATGTTATATTAAATATGTATTGTATTGAATCAAATCTTTTAATTGGATATATAGGTACTATGGCTGTAGTGCAGACAGGAATTGAAAATATCTTTCTCAGAGTTCAGATAAGAGTTGATCATACAACTGCTTAGAGATAACACCTACAATGGTGTCTCGACCAAATTGGTCATTCAACAGATCATGATTTAAACAAGGAGTATTTTACCCAAAGAGTAAAATACAATATAGCCTTCCAACTACCATTTTTTTTTAATATTTATTTTGTAAAAGATGAGTTTAATATGTGACAGTGCCACCAACAGACTTATCTGTTCACCTGAGGGCGTCGCTCGCTAGTGATGATTTTTATTGTCATTTTAGAAACTCACCAAGAAAAAAGGGAAGTAAAATATAAGGCACTCTTTCAAATCCGTCTTTAAATATCCTATGAATGTAATAGTATGAAAGTAGGTAGGTAAAAATGTACTAGACATTTCAATTAGTATGTACGAAAAGTAAAATAATACTTAGGTACATACCTAATGAATTATTAAAAAATACAATAAATAAACATAGCTATGATTTTTTTATGTGAATAACTAAAATCAATGTTGGATTCAATTTTATATTTTGTAGAAATATTTTATGGTCTGAAATAAAATAAATAAATAATAAATAAAAGCAAAGTAATAGCTGCCATAGATCATTCTGTGAAAATCAAATCAAGTATTTAGTTATTTCGGCTAAAAAGATAGCTTTTTGTTTTTTTCGGATGGGACATCATCAAATGACTCCTCCCACTTTGGGCGGAGCAGGAGGGAGTGTCAGACCTATCCATGTTCCTTCATCGCCCTTTGTGTTCCGGGGCTACGGTATCTCTTTCGAATAGTCCCGCATACAGCCTTAAGACATATTGTGGTTGAGTCTTGGTTTTAGTTTTGGAGTCTTGTCATTAATTATTTTTTTACATTAAATCTAGAAGTTATTTAAAAAAATGAAAAAGTGTTAGTTATCGCTATTATTGTTTGATGGTACATAATTAACCCCGCCAAACTGCAAAGCAGTTTGTTGGCAGACGTAGCTCCTTTTTCCTTTACATGTATTACCATTTTCTTAGTAGTCCGGTCAATTTAGACATTCGAAGTTACATAAAGTCCCAACAAGCTGAATTTCTGTGAAATTGTTCAAAACATAATTATAAACAATGTCTAGAAGTTCCCCATCATTCCCCTGTAAGGAAAAAAAAATATTCAAGGTCAAAGGTCAAAAAAATGAGTTTTTCGCGATTTTCAGCAAAACGGTAAGTTTTATCATAAAAGTACCTCAGACAAAAATTGTAGATCATAAAATTATCTATAAAAAATGTATCAATACTTTTTTTCTTACGAGCCACCGTTTCTGAGATATAACGATTCAAAAAGTTATAAAAGTTGTTATCGTCATAATATGCACACGTTTCCACGCCACCTATGAGGTAGTGTACTTAGCGCGTTTTTTTAACATGGTTTCCCCAGTAGGCCTACTCCACGGGTCAGTTGTGATCCTGTTTAATGTAAAACTATTGCATAATAACGGAAATTTTCAAAGATTGGGAAAGATAAAAGCGATGTAAATAAAAAAAAAGTGTTGAAGTTTATTCGTCTTATTCGTAGGTAAGTTTCAAATTCTTATTCTTCTTCTTGATTTTCTTCTTGTTCTTCTTCTCCTGCTTCTTCTTCATCTTCATTTTGGATGCAAGTAAATTGCGTCAATAGCGATGTATCGCATGATACTTCGTCGGAGTCAAACGAATCCTCCATTGTTTGTGATTCAATATTAGAGCACGACCGGCCTTGACAATTTGTGCATGCCAAAGAACAAGACAGTCCGACTTTTTTGCAACCACATTTAGCACTGCATCCCTTTTTGCAGTTGCAAAAAATAGTGTTCAGCAGTTTTTCCGGCGCAGGTGGAAGTAAAGTTTGAACTGGCTCTAATATATTGTTGACCAACTTCCAACCCCAGTCTGTAGGGTCTAGCTGATAACCAAGCCACACTTAAACTTGGTAATATACTCGAAAAAGATGTTGGTGAGCAGCAACTGAGATTGGAGGAAGACAAGCTAATTGAACTTGTTTTTTATTTTTAGTATTTGTAACGAAACATGCATATCGATGCTTATCTAAACAGGTAGTTTTTTTAGGAGCTCCGTACATAGAAAGAAGAAAGCGGATGCCGTTGGTAATAACTTCTTGTTGAGTTGAATTACTCTTTTTAAAAACTTCAGCACATTGAATTAAATCTTGTTTTTCAAACATTTTGAAAACTGCTGTTTTACCCCTCCTGTGAAATGCAGATGTCGTATCACAGCCAGTTATTGCGTGTAAAAATAGATCTTGACACTTTACAAAAGTAAATAAACTTTTTGATGAATATATATCTGATTGATGCTGAGCTTTTCCTGGTTTTTTAAGTTACACTTTAAGTTACAAGTTTTTAAGTTACACTGGCTTAAAGATTAAGGGACTGGGTTTCATTTTACCTGATATTCTTATAGTTAAAACTTATGTATATTTTATATTGTAAGTATAAGTTACAATGACCGATAGAAAAATATTTAAAAATTTAATATATAATATATATATATTTTATAAAATATAACAACTCTAGATGTATATACTTGGCGTACTGAGGTGATATGCCTATTGACACGGCCTCCTTGGCTGTATGGTGGCTAGTGCTGTCAACGACAACTGTTATACCTATTGTCATGGATACATAATCAATCTCTGCCTAACTGTAATTCTTTAGCTAAATAAAGCCACGTTCTATTTGGTATTACGCTTATTATGCTACAATTTATTTAGCTAAAGATGCCTGACGAAAAATTAGGCAAATCATCGCTATCAAGGTATCTCCGACCCGACAAATTTGACGTCGAACCTGATGTCGCGGACGCCGACGCAAAATGGCTACATTGGAAATCGACTTTCGAAAGCTTTCTCGCCGAA
Source organism: Xestia rhomboidea (assembly GCA_963853795.1). Lineage (NCBI taxonomy): Eukaryota > Metazoa > Arthropoda > Insecta > Lepidoptera > Noctuidae > Xestia > Xestia rhomboidea. The sequence goes on from OY970772.1 coordinate 11,315,855, forward strand.
GAAAATACTGAAGACGTACCGGATTCTCTCAAGTGTAAGCTGTTAATCAACCATTTATCCGCATCGATCTACAAACATATCAAGTCTTGTACGACTTATGAAGCATCTATGAAAGCTCTAGAAAATATCTATGTCAAACAAAAAAACACGATACTAGCTCGACATGTTCTATTCAATCGAAAACAAAGAACGGACGAGACTATTTCCGAATATGCTAGAGCCCTTCGACTGTCGGCTAATGATTGTAAATTTGAAGCAGTCACCGCGACAGAACATGAAGAACAGGCAATTTGTAGTGCTCTTATCTCCGGCCTGCTCTCAAGAAAAATCCGTGAACGACTCTTAGAAAACTCTACGCTTGCCCTTACTGAAGCTCTTAATCAAGCCATCACCTTGGAAACTGCTGAGAAAGATGCTCAGACGATCGGTACTAACTCTCCACAACTAAATGCTGTACCTGAAATCTCTCGAGACAAAGAATCGAGTAATCTGGCGGTAGCGTCATCGTCACGAATGCCTCAGAATGCTTCGGCTGCACCGTCTTCCTCGTCACAATCAGCCAAGCGCTGTTTCTTCTGCGGCGGAAATGTTCATCCTAGAATAAGGTGCCCAGCTAGCAAAGCTACTTGTAATAAGTGTTCGAAGAAAGGCCATTTTGCTAGCGTTTGCAGGTTCGGGCATAACATAAACTCTATGTGGAATGAGGAACATCCTAGTCCCAACTCAAGCAATGACCAGTTTTATAGCGGGGCTATTTTTTCCGCTGCTTCTCCTTCAAGTCTTAGGAGTTCGACGATCCGTATCACAATAAACGAATATAAAGCTGATGCTCTCGTCGACACTGGAAGTTCAGTCAGTTTCATAAACAGCAAAGTCGCCCGCATCATGAAGTTGCCCAAGAGACAGTGCAGACAAACTGTCAATCTCGCTTCTCTTAATCAAGTCTCTTTCGTTGAAGGGGTATGTTTCGCAACTATTAAAATGAATCAACATACTTACAAGCAAACACCTCTTTTAGTAGTAGACAACCTCTGCGCAGACGTTATCATTGGTCACGACTTACTTAGACAACATTCAAGCATCCAATTCAATCTGGGAGGCCCCGGCGAGCCCTTACAAATCTGTAATGTTCTGCAAGCCTCAGTTCCGCCGGCCTCCGTATTCACTAATCTTTCGCCAAATATCCAACCGATTGCTGTAAGAAGCAGGCGCTACACTAAAGAAGACGCTGACTTCATAAAAGAAGAAGTGTCTAAGTTGCTCCAAGATGGGGTAATTGAAAAAAGTATTTCCCCTTGGAGGGCCCAAGTTCTCGTAGCGGGAGGAGGGGCCCATCGCAAGCGGCTCGTGATTGATTATTCAATGACAATCAATAAATTTACTGACCTAGATGCCTTCCCCTTGCCAAATATCGAAACGGTTGTGAACAACGTATCCAAATTTGAAGTCTTTAGTCAGATATACTTAAAATCAGCCTATCATCAGGTCCCAATCCTGGAAAATGAGAAGATATATACAGCGTTCGAAGCGAATGGAAAACTCTATCAATTCACACGTATTCCGTTCGGAGTTACTAATGGCGTAGCTGCCTTCCAACGGACTCTTGACTTCATAATATCTGAAGAAAAATTAGATGGGACGTACGCCTACTTAGATGACATAACCGTTTGCGGCAAGGATGCTAAGGATCACGAGCGCAATCTAAAACGTTTTATGGACGCCACTAAAAAGTTTAATCTAACTCTGAATGAAGAAAAAAACGTTTTAAATAAAACTAAGATCAGTCTTCTTGGCTATACCGTGGAAAATCATACTATCCGACCTGATCCTGATAGATTAAAGCCTCTACTAGACCTCCCCGCACCGACTAAATCAAGTGAACTGAAACGAGTCCTAGGAATGTTCGCGCACTATGCAAAATGGATTGGGCGATTCTCGGAAAAGATAAAACCCCTCACCTGCGTAACAAGCTTCCCGTTATCGAGCGACACTCTAAAATGTTTCGAGGAAATAAAGCAGGACATCAAGGCGGCGGCCCTAGCAGCGATTAATGACGAAATCTTCACCGTTGAAACTGATGCTTCAGAATTCGCTCTGGCGGCTACACTCACTCAACAAGGACGACCTGTAGCATTCTTTTCACGAACTTTGTCATACTCCGAATGCAAGCAATCCTCAATCGAAAAAGAAGCTTGCGCTATAGTGGAAAGTTTAAAGAAGTGGAGACACTACCTTATTGGCAAACATTTCCTTTTAATAACAGACCAACAATCGGTAGCCTTCATGTTCAATCAGAATCATAACAGTAAAATCAAGAACGAGAAAATCTCACGTTGGCGATTAGAATTGTCTTGCTTCAAATATGACATTATTTATAGACCAGGCTGCGAAAATGCAGCTGCGGACGCTCTATCCCGTGTATGCGCCTATATGAATATCAGTAAACTAAAAGAGCTCCATAACGCACTCTGTCATCCAGGGGTGACAAGGATGTATCATTGGGTGAGATCCAAAAACTTGCCCTATTCAGCGAACGACATCAAGAAGATGACTGCTTCGTGCCCGACCTGCGCCGAGATAAAACCAAGGTTTCTTAAAATCAAAGGACACTTGATCAAAGCTATGGCCCCTCTCGAACGTATCAACATAGACTTCAAGGGGCCATTGCCGTCTAACACCTCCAATAAGTACATATTAACGATAATCGACGAGTACAGCAGATTTCCATTTGCTTATCCATGTAGAGATATGACATCTGCCACTGTCATCAACTGCTTGAAAGATCTCTTCCTTACGTTTGGCCAGCCTCTCTATGTTCATAGCGATAGAGGCTCATCGTTTATGTCAGAAGAATTCAAGTCATTCCTAAGAAAAGCAAACATAGCCTCATCTAGAACAACACCTTACAACCCCCAGGGTAACGGACAAGTGGAACGTTTAAACGGGACTCTCTGGCGCACTATCCAACTCAGCCTCCGGTCAAAGGGACTATCACCAGAAAACTGGGAAGTGGTACTGAAGGATGCATTGCACTGTGTACGTTCTCTTGCTAATGCCACCCCACATGAAAAACTCTTTACATACCCTAGAAGATCCCAGAACGGAGACTCACTGCCGTCCTGGCTTACACCAGGCCCGATATTGGTAAAGAAGAATGTCCGACAATCTAAAACAGACCCTTTAGTCGAAGAAGCTGAACTCCTTGAAATTAATCCTCACTACTCTCTTATTCGACGGGACAATGGGGAAACATCAACAGTATCGAACCGTCAATTGGCACCGTTCCCGAATACCGTTGGCTACAGTGGAGATGATAGTTTTCAATCAGCTTCTGAAGAGATGGAAGACAGCGCTAACTTACCCGAAACTGACACCCCGTCGCTATCATCGCCGCAACGTTCAGAGGATCTACGTACCTCGCCGCCTTCTCCGATACTCCAGATCGAAGCTCTCCCGCGGAGATCTAACAGGACTAGAAAGCCGCCCGCCTACCTAAGTGACTTTGTGGAAGATGGAGAAGGGAGTGAAAACTCGACTGGGGAAGAATGAGGTGATATGCCTATTGACACGGCCTCCTTGGCTGTATGGTGGCTAGTGCTGTCAACGACAACTGTTATACCTATTGTCATGGATACATAATCAATCTCTGCCTAACTGTAATTCTTTAGCTAAATAAAGCCACGTTCTATTTGGTATTACGCTTATTATGCTACACGTACTCATGCATATTATGACGATAACAACTTTTATAACTTTTTGAATCATTATATCTCAGAAACGGTGGCTCGTAAGAAAAAAAGTATTGATACATTTTTATAGATAATTTTATGATCTACAATTTTTGTCTGAGGTACTTTTATGATAAAACTTACCGTTTTGCTGAAAATCGCGAAAAACTCATTTTTTGACCTTTGACCTTGAATATTTTTTTTTCCTTACAGGGGAATGATGGGGAACTTCTAGACATTGTTTATAATTATGTTTTGAACAATTTCACAGAAATTCAGCTTGTTGGGACTTTATGTAACTTCACTCTCATTTTTTGGTCTAAATTGACCGGACTATAGTGATACTTCCACAAAAACAGTAAAACAAAGTAAAATAAAAGAACCAAAAAACAAAAAAAAAACTATTCTTGCATTCCTTAGAATAACAAAAAACAGGTTATCAACGTAGCACAAGAAGAGAAAATACGTATTTTAAATTTGTTCGGCGGTTCGCTCCTCATTTTTTTAACTAATAACGTAGATGTAGACCGTGCTTTAAAAACAGCATTGCCAAATAAAAAAAAAAAAATTGAAAAAAATGTGCACTTTTACGTTATCTGTCATGTCATGTCACCTATGTCTGTCAATTTTCTGCCAGTGTGGAGTTTGTAGATTTTGAGAATTTTCAAGTTTTTGAGTACTTCTCTATTATTTATTCGTCAAGGAATGTTTGTGAACTACAAATAACATTTACTCTGCTGAAAAAAAAATATTTAAGGGTTAAATGACGATAAGCTTTCGCACAGTTTAATAAAATTGATTAATCACAATAACGAATGTTCCTATTGTGAACAATTCTGATGTGGCCCAATCATGTCGATTCGAACTGTGACTTTGTTATCTTAGCTAATTTCCTTTTGAACGTTGAAGTGTGAAAACGGAAACAAAATTGTACTGAAAAATGGCATATCAGACGCTTCTCCAGGAGTACATGCTCATACCTCCAGTGACCAGGGCATATACCACGGCTTGTGTTGTTACTACGTTAGCTGTCGTAAGATTCTTATTTGTTTAATTATACGTGTCATTTGCCGAGTCATTAAAACTTTTAATGATGTATGAACATTTAGTACATAATACTTTTAGGAATTTAGGATAGCTTTGCTGAAACTAATGATACTTTCTTCTGTTTCAGCAACTGGACCTAGTCTCACCATTTCAGTTATATTTTAATCCTAATCTTATACTAAAGAAATACCAATTATGGAGGCTAATAAGCACATTTCTATTCTTCGGGAATTTAGGATTCAACTTTTTCTTCAATATGATATTCACCTACAGATATTGTAGAATGTTAGAAGAGGGCTCTTTTAGAGGAAGAACTGCCGATTTTGTTGTTATGTTCGTGTTTGGAGGTGTCCTCATGATTGTATCCTTTTTACTTCAAATTATTCAACATTAAGCTTTTTAACTTGGCTAAATTACTGCAAGGTCTTGTTTGTTGTTGAATTGGTTGACACTGAAAAACATTGTATGGTAATTAAAAAACTTACAAAGCAGGATGTCATTATGTTTCAATTTCAGTGATGTAATAGTTGGCTCACAACTGTATAATCATTGCCAATTAGAAATAATGAATGACTGTTTGCCAAATATTTTTAAATTTCCTTAACAGTGTTTATATCAGCTGTGTGCTTTCTTTGTGAATTTATTATTTTTAGGACAAGCATTTACCATAATGATTGTGTATGTATGGTCTAGAAGAAACGTCTTTGTGAGGATGAACTTCTTTGGTCTCATGAACTTTCAGGTACTGTTAATGTTCACTATTTTACAAGACTGACTTTTAGTGCAACGAATTACAACTGTCTTATAATCTTAGTGATTTTTTTTATTGGTAACACAAGTTTATCTGTCTAAAAATCGTTTTAAATGTAACCAATTTTCTTTTTAGGCTCCATACCTTCCCTGGGTGTTACTGGGTTTCTCCGTGCTACTTGGTAATGCAATATCAGTAGACCTAGTGGGTATGGCTATTGGCCATATATATTTCTTTATGGAGGATGTACTACCAAGACAGCATGGGGGTCAAAAAATCCTAAAGACACCAAAGTTCTTGTAAGTGGTAATTTTATTCCAAAACTTTGTCTCTTATGTTCTGAAATTATGTTCAATAAAATACTGATTTGTAAAAGGAAACATTTTGAATACCAATATATTAACACATGCATGCACTGCTTTCAGGAAAAAGTTATTTGATCCTGCCCCAGAGCCAGACTATGGCCCACTCCCGGAGCTGGATAACATGCGACCAGGAGGTTACGACTGGCGTCGCCGTGCTAATGAAGACGAGGATGCTAGATAAGCTGCTTCTTGGCTACTGAGTTGAGATGCAATTTCGAAGCCAAAATATTTATTTAAGAATGTCTAATGATTTCTACTGTCTTTTGATGCATTGCTCTTTATAAAAATTAATGATATTTTCCATATAAATACAAAAAACTCCAAAGTAATTATTGAGCAGAACCTTGAGGTTTTTATATTTTTCCTAGACCTAACATTATTATTGTATATAACCTAACATTCTTTCAAGTTCTTAGTGCTATTGATATTTAATTTTAAAGACCAAGCAATATGTTTTTCATGGGTAATGGATTATTGTTTAGCATACAGTGAAAACGCTGTATGAATTTGTACAAAACGAATGCTGACGTGACTACGATTTCGTCGTTAGCATTGAATCAATATAAGGTATTTTGTGTAAAAAGTTTATTAATAAGGGTCTGTTAATTGTGAATACAAATGATTGATAAATATTAATTTGTTTTATTATAGTATTACAAATTGATAGAACATGAAAATCCATAACTTCAGATTTAGCATTTTGTTCATAATATTATCAGCCTATTACTGTCTCACTGCTGGGCAAAGGCCTCTTCTCATACAGACTTCTTACTTGTCATGTTATCGTGAAATCAGTGAGTTTGTTAGTTCGTTTGCTCTAACCTGCTGCAAACAACTCTTCAATCGGATAAATGCTCCGATTATAAATGCTCGGATAATCTCCGTTTATAAATGCTCTAACCTGATTTTATAAAAATGTACATAACTTCCTTGAATTGCTCTAAAAAAAACAGTATACCTAAATAGTTGTATTAAGTACCTTTTATGGTTCTCTTGTTCCCACTACATTCGCGTGGAAGTTTTTCAGACAAATATTATCTCTGTGCCAAATTTCATCCAGATCCATTCAGCCGTTGTGGCATGATTAACAGAGATCCATCCATCCAGACTTCCGCATTTATAATAGTAATAAGATTAAGTTTTAAGGCTTTTAACATTGAATTATCGCAGCATAATGTATAGTCGTTCATCATTATGAGGACCATATTGTGGTGTTTCCTGCCTATAATTACTAGTAGAATATTTTGTCAGATGCTATTTTTTTAATACAGGGATGGTTTTACATCGGGTGATGTAATCAAAGATTAGACAGTAATCAGAATTGTTTATTCTACATTCACGCAATCTCATGGTGAACTTTAAAAATACAATTACAGTTGATAAGTCTCAAGTCAATAAGCAATGATAAGCGTTTGATCAATGACTACTTACAGCCCATACCTTGACATACTTGGTAATCTACTGTCAAGATTACTCTGCTACTGAATTGTATTTACAAATTGTAAGCCACGTCTAACCTGGCTGACCAATTTGGTATCTCTCGACTCTAGAACACTCGCTAAATTGGTTAATACGACGATGGTCACGACTAAAACGAAACTTACAACTAATAAGTCAATGGGATAACGCTACTTTTTTTAGGTAAACTTTGTGATTCGAGCGTTATTTAGAAATATCACAGCTCGCGATAAACTATCTAAACAGCAATGAATGAGAGCTCCACTAGTTCCGTTTAACCCGCAGTCATTTCTATTATCTTCGCCCGCCCGCAAATTATATAAGTACTAAAACCTTCCTCTTGAATCACTCTATCTATTAAATAAACCCGCATCAAAATCCGTTGCGTAGTTTCAAAGATATAAGCATACATAGGGATATAGGGACAGAGAAAGCGACTTTGTTTTAAACTATGTAGTGATACGTCAAATTCACTTTACAATAAATGATTTCAGCTAATGATTAACTATGATTTCTAATTAAGCAAGTTATTACACCCAGAGTGTGTATTTCATGTCGTATTAAATTATAAAAGCTGCGTCAATGTTTAAATTAAAGTTGAAAAAATAAATAAAAACATACAATCAATACACATATAATTTACATAAAAATTTATAAAAGAACATAAGTGTCTTAGAATAGAACCGTTAGTTGTGATCGTTTCAAACATAGTTTCGTAACATTATTAAAACTACTAGTAACAACAAGAAAAGTATCTCTAGTTGTATTCAGTCTTCATTCAAACTCTCACACTCAATTCCAAAACACAGTTGATTGTGAAATCAAATATTCTCAAGGATATACTCATCAACTTTGTAATCACACAATAAAAAAACTATATTCTACTATTTTACAAGTGGGCCAACAAAATCAAAATTATAATGGCGGTATGATATTTTTCACGTTAAATACACTTTGTTCTATAGTTACATCTTCAGGAAAAACATCACAGTTATCTAGTACACAATGCGTTGACCCGTACGCGTGCAGACTAACTTTCAGTGCTCTTACAATGTGTTATCAATTTTTACAACATCTCCCGTTTTGACTAATACTAGCAACACCTGAATAAATTCCTAAATATTAATGCACTGTGCGCATTTCAACTCTTAGCCCTGGGCGGAGGGTTGAAAATACAACAGAGCGCCATTATTAGGGGACATTTTAGGCGTCGCCTATTTGTAGTGAAGTTGTTTTCAATGAATACTCGTAAATATCGATAAATGATTTTTTACTCACATCAAGTTAGTTTTAATTGACTTTTTATAAGACGACTAATAAGTCAACAGTAATACAGTCCAAGCAAACCACGACCTTAAGGTTACGAGAATAGTCACTGAGATTTTGACAGTGGTTCAAAATCAGAGGTAAAATATCTGAGAAAGGACTTTAGGTATTCTATCAAATTGTAGTAAGATTGTGTCGTAAAATAAAAGATAGTAGAAGTAGGTCTGTTGTTATAAAGATTACTAATGTCGGTCACGCATAACTTTCGATGACCCAAGTAGGTACACTCAGAGTTCTCGCAAATCTTTCACCAAATAAACGGCACTTTGTTGTTTTAGCATTAAAACAACATCAACATCAAATCACAATAATTTAGAAGCAAAATAGTCAGATCATGACGTCACAGCGTGATATCTCGTAATAAACAATTCTATTTGACAACTAACATAGGTAGACAGAATCAAGCTTAGGAGGTGACCTATCGATGTCTACATGACCTGGCCCGTACCTTACAACAAAGTATACAACAACTTTTGAGATCATACAGAAATATCTAGTATAGCGATAACTGAAGTTATTATAGTACAAAAAGTATTTACACACTACTATGCACAATGTAATAATTAAATGACAAATATACATACAAAACAGATTTTCAGAAACACATCTGTCTCGGTAATTTATCGCAATGCATCAAATTAAGTAGGCACCTCCTTCACTTTTAACCAAATACATTCAAAAATAATTACAGATCAATTACGAAAAGAGTCGAAACTTCAATTTTTTGGCTTCGTTGTTTATCACTATTATTTAACTAAATTTTGTAGTAATCTTGAACAAAAAATGTACCTAGAATCTAGCTACATAAATCACATCGGGACATTTTCATAGCGCTACAATAGCAAGTAGCACCGTTATGTCGTCCGGTTTTCCCCCTGCGAACAAAATATAGAATTAGTTATGACGCGGCATTCCTGTTATTGAATTTTCTAAAGACATAGCTCACTCATTTGCTTTTATTTTATCTAATCATGAAAATGAATTCAGACAAATAATAATATTTTATTTAGCAATCACTTCAAAGTGATTGCTAAATAAAATATTATTATTTGTCTACCTACACTTTGACTGCTAAGTTCAAAAAAATTCCTAATAACCGACCTACAAATTACCACAAATTGGCATGCCATAAAATGTGTCTCGCCAATCTATAACAACCCGTCAGTCGAGTCCATCGGCGCGATGGTGACGTAACTGTACCCCTATGTCCCAGCACCCGAGCGACGAGTTCACTAAGCCACGCCACGACAGCCAGCCGGGTAGTAGGGTTGTCGAATGCCGAATTATTTATTGAACAAAAATAAATTAAACTGTTTTTTCCTAGGCATCTAAACACTTAAGCCAAGAGAACCTTACATGCTTTATACACACGATTTTTAAACGAAAGAGGATGTTTCTATTGTCATTAAAAAAAGACTTCACAATATTATTTATTTTCGACCACCCTTAAAGCGTACTTAGTTATGGACTCGCTAGTCGGGTTCTGGGCATGAATACAAGACATCTATGTCTAATTATAACGACGACTCGGATACGGGTTGTGGGCACATGAACAAATTTATTGTTCGACCCATATGCTGGGTGCTGGGCACAGAGAGTGTTAAATTACGATTCTTTGTTGTTACTCACCAATGGCATCGATGCCATTCTGTCGTGCGCTCTTGGCGAAGGGAGACATGTAGCAGCCATCAAAGGACAGGTTGCGCGCCATCCACGCGATGGAGTTGGCGACGGACTGCAGCCGCTTGGCCTCGCCGGCGAGGCCCTCCGCGCGCCGCATTTCCGCCACCAGCACTGGCTCGGGGACGTTGTCGAACACGCCGTCCGTCGCCACCAGGATCACGTCACCGCACTCCACTGTGAACTCTGACGTCTCCGCTGATTCTGGCCTATAAAATGGAGAAGTTCTGAATCAATAAAACTTCTAAAAATAATGATGTGGGGTTACACTTATTTTTGGACCTTTTAAACGCATACACACTACTTAATATAAAAAAAAAACTAATTGTGTACTAGAATTATCATATTAGCTACGGTATTTTAATGGCAGAGAAATGATACACTTGCCAAATCTAAAGTTTTCGTCGGCCTTTTAAGTGTTAATTGACACTATGAAGTCAGGATCAACCAGTTCATTTTCCTTATTATCAACTTATAAATAGTGATAGTTACTAATTATAAAAACCCCCAATGAGAGCGACTGGCAGACAGGTAAACACTTCATAATTGAATATTATGTTTTTCTCCTATCCTTGGTGGTTTGCAAGAGTTTGCATGGTATTTAGGCATGACACTGATGACCGACACCAATAACAGATAATTATCTTTTAACCCTCAATAAATAAGAGTAAAAGTGGTCTGATCCATCCACGCAGTAATGTAATCATGATCACTATGTAAACAACGCGCTTTGAATGCAGTGATAATGAGTATGATATTGAATGTACACTATTTTACGTGGACAGTGTGAATGTTTATGCTTATTATGACGGACCCAGTATCAAGTGCTACCGTCGGTCGCAGCATGACTGCGTGACAGATAAACCTTCCTGATTATTTTTAACAGTAGTTAAAGACAAACGAGGAATGTCCAAGTACTTATCGTTGTATTTTTCGCAGCTCCATATTTATATTTTAGAACGGGTCCAGCAGTTATGGTTAGTTCAGTGCTGAAAGTCATGATGTAGGTAGGAAAAAACTTGTCATCTCTAGCAAACTCAACTTTGCAGTATAGCTTCAAGATGTTCGGTCGAACAAGCTATTTGGTTTACAGTATAACCCACATATTACATTGTAAAATGTAAACCAAATAGCTTGTTCGACCGTACCGTAGGCACATTGGACTCTATTCAATAGTATTCATACATATGTAAGAACTATTCTTGTAACTACATAATGCTTCTAAAAGGACGCAATTTAGAATAAATACATAACTAAATAATAACGAGAAGGACAACAGAGCACCTTGCCAGAGTAAAAAAAAACATTGGGACTATATTCTTGTTCACATAACTAGATAACGGCGAATGTGGTACATAATTGGGGCGCTAAAACGTAACTAGGATGTATCATGCAAGTAGGTGTATACAAGGTGTATATTAATGTATCATCCAAACACCTAATCAATTTATGTTTATAAATAAATAGTGAAGACAGTGTGTCGTTTATTTGATGTGAATGACGTAGTTAAATAATAGTGTCAACAACCTCACAGCTATTCCATTCTTACATTGTGACGTCATTAGAATCATCTTGTGATTCGGGTTACGCGTCGAGATTTATTTTAAAAGTGTTAATCAAATTCTTTCGTTTATCCTGCCAATAATAAACAAGTAAACACAATTCCATAAATTTTAAGAGAACGCGCAAGTTTAAAGACCTGGCAAATATCCAATGAGCTAAAAATTCTAATATTAGTGCATACAGAAATACAACAGCTGTATGTGGAATGAGCACATGACTACTAGTCTCGTGGTTGGAGCATAATGAGTCTTATGACTGCGCAAACTAAATCCGGATCAGATGAGATGTAACGTGTATTACATGTTTCCTAACTGCTAATTGTATTGATAAGGAAAACCTCACTTTTAGTCAACTAATTAAGAAGAATTTTAATGCGGTGTGACCCGCAAACGTGATTGTAGAAGGTCATAAAAGTTCATTAATGTGCTCCTCATTTTTAATGAGTCTGAATAAAACTGTTACGCTATGTTGACAGTGTTTGTAAATAGAATTTGTTTGTAAACTTTTACTTCGGTTCTCCAATACATGCTCGATTGGCAATTGAAATTTAAAAAAATATAGACTTTTAATATTGTTGATTTATAGCACAGTATCACTTGAATATAGCTCAAGTATTGTTACTTAATTTCATCATCATCTGCCTTGCCCCTTGCTTTTTCCGAACACGTTCGCACATTCCAACCGGACGCAGCCGAATTTCAGTATTTTACATGGAAACATTATAAGAAAAAGACATTGGTAATGTGACACGATTCAAAGGAGTAACTTTCATCGTTGTATGTATCATGTCGTACGGAGCTGAGCTCACAATGTAACTCAATTACATAAACCGCTCGTGCCAGCTACCCAGCTACCTAATAGCCGTTTCTCTGGTTTATACTGCTGTATGGAGCACTGCAGTAATTCGGACAGACTAAATGATAATTAATGTAAATTGGCCTCGAAGGAGGACGAATATAGCAAAACGAATTTAGGTACAAAACTGCAGCGTTTTTAAAACATAACGGCAGTTTCGAAAATTGATTTGGCACGACACCAAATGAAAACTGTCAACAATACGCAGCGACGAATTTTCACCCAAACTATCGTAGAATGCCCGACATTCTTATGGCAAAAATAAGCATAGGGCAGTTTAATTTCGTATCGTGTGGAAAGATATTCTGGAACATGATTGAGTTACCCATATGACACATTATGCCTTCAGTAGTATTTACACTACTATCGGCATTGAAGTAACCTTTCGCTCTAATTCTGATTTTATCATCAAGAAATTATGACGCACTACACTTCTTTTATCAAATAAGTAGACGCGAGATAAACATATAAATAACAATCCCTGGGCATTCAGTACAATGTCATTTTAAAATAATCTTGATTTTATATAAATATATCTCCATTTCGCGAAGTTTACCTCAAATATTGTACTTTATCAACATTATTTTAATTTCACTTTTGTCAAGTGGCCAAAAGTGCTACTACCGATACATGAGGTTTGATTCCCATGTCAGGCAAATTGTTATTGGGCTTTTCCATTAGGAATTTCGCAAAAGCAACCCGCATTCTGGATCTGCGCCCGATGCCAATAGGCTCGGCCCCTATTACATGGGACTTAGACGCTGTTCTACTTAACCCTTCAAGGAATACAATCTAAGTTATTTGATTTTTTTATTTTCTTTTCCAATATTGAAGTCCATATGAACATGTACGGAGAATACCTACTATTGTAAGAAATATAATTTAATTGTATTCAGTAGCAAGTAAGACATAACAAACACATGATGGAATGCCTATGTACCTCGTATCGCAAAAAAAAAACCTTTGCGTCTCCCTAAAATGGGTGGTTTCTGTCACATGAAATTCGTGTCATCTCTATCCTTACACTTTCAATGTTGTCAGAAGTGATACTTTCAAATGCAAATACGATTTCTCAATACAAGGTGCTGTTAGGTTATGCTGAAATGTTTGGAAGTATACCTGTCACTTAGCACATTCCGGTCGTGGCCGGGCGGCGGCAAGCTGAGCTGGTAGGGCGTGTTGAAGTAATGCTGCTGCTCATGCGAGCGGTGGACCACCCGGCCGCCGCGCACCACCATGTACCCGCTGTCGCCGATGTTGGCCGCGCGCATCACGCTCTCCGACCGGTCTAGGATCATCACACATGCCGTGCTGCTTCCTATAACAAGCAATATGCCACTGATACATGTTGGATTTTTATCACTGTTACAGGAAAAGTAAAAGTCTATACCTTGGTTTATTTTCTTTATGCTACGTTATTATCCAGTCTTATCATATATACTATATTTTTTTTAAAGAATTGTAGTAAATAATGAAAATGGACAAGTAAACAACAAGATACAGGAAGTCCAAGTACAAATAAAAATATATCATGAATGTAGCTACATCATATAGGTACAGCATTTATCAGTAATTTATTTTCTTGAGCACAGCTACAGATCATTGTTTGCTACTTAACTCGGAGAAATAGAAGAGGACTTTGTATTGTTCAATTGAGACAGTTGTCTGCATTATAAATATTGTTAAACTAGTCTTGAACACATCTGTCATTAAATTCTACATACATACTGCAAAACCACAGTCTATCTGTATCTAATTTGGTCAAGGTGAGCCTTTGCTTAGGTCAGTTATGCATGGCTAGATGAGATAACTAAGAACTTGTATAAGAAAACTAGGTAGATAGATGTCAGCATTGATTGATAAGATTGATAATGATCCTGCATTTGATATGACTACTCATTATGGTTTTCTAATCAGTCAGTGTTTGACTCTCAAGACTTGTATCTTATTGAAATTTTACAGCATGTGCTGTGAATATTGGTAAGTTGAGAAGATACTCTTTTAAAATGAAATAGTAATGTCAAAAAATAGTATCCTATTTGTGAATGACAGTGAATGTAAACATTTTTAGCTTTCCACCAGGTATGAAATCAATATTTATTTATAATGGTTGCCTAATACTAATCTTTTAAAATCTAAGAAACACATGACTGTCTTCACCACCAGAATACCCACCCTAGCATCACATTCTCAAAATGTTTATTGTTGCTTTTCTGTTTCAGAATACTATAAGTTTTTACAAACCTAGTATTGGTTTCTTATGTTCCAATAATTCGTAATAGGACTTTGCCAGCAGGTCCCCTGGCTCTGACATCTTAAAGTGCCCCATCTGGACGAGCCTTTCGCACGTCCTCATGAGGTACGAGGAGAACTCGCCGGGGTCGATGCCGTAAGCTCGCCATCCTCCTACACCATCTGCCACACCTATTCAACATAACAGATTAGAGTAATCAACATTGTTATTGAACAAAAAACATAAAAATTATTAAAT
Source organism: Xestia rhomboidea (assembly GCA_963853795.1). Lineage (NCBI taxonomy): Eukaryota > Metazoa > Arthropoda > Insecta > Lepidoptera > Noctuidae > Xestia > Xestia rhomboidea. The sequence continues at coordinate 11,331,119 of OY970772.1, forward strand.
TATACAACATTTCTGTTAAACCTGAGGTACCACTAAAAAATTATAAGCAACTAAAAAGAGGAGTATTACAAATATAATAATATGTGAGGTCATCACATATTTAATGTTCAGAACACCTTCAAGGTGGTATTAAGATACAATTTGTGTGTGGTAAATACACAAATAAATACAATAGATTCCTCTTGAGGTGAGCTAACCAGGGTTTTACCAAGTCAGTGTACTTAAGACCAGAGCATGAAGGTTGCTGTCTCATGCACATGTTTTTGGAAGAATTTGTAACTAAATAAACTAGCCAGCAAATAACCACAATTATGACTAACATGCAATTGACAAAAATCTATGTTTATAACCATATGTTAAAGAACTATTCAATTCAGTAAATGAAATAATCAATTTCATTTGTTTGTTGATGCGTACGAATTTGTAGACAATGCTAATTGTCTCCTCCTATATTTTGTGTCTTAAATTATGACTAACATAATGAGGTAGGTCAGGTCCTCAGACATGAATAGGATGATGGTAGAAGATCCTCAGCCCCAGAGAATCTCTGGGGTGAAGTTCCTCCTACCGTAAACACCTATTTTATTCTATTCCATTAACAAAAACATGTTTATTAATTTAGGGGTAAAAGAATATACACAGAAATTGCAATGATACAGCTTATGTACAATGGCAAGCTTAACTCACAATTGGGTTTTCTTACAACAACTTACTTCAATATTGTAAGTTTTGGAAAAGAGGATATACCTGAGTATTTTATTTGCTCATTCCGTTCATGACTTTCTGATAAACATTATTATATATTTGTATACCATGATCACTGAACTGTCTACGTCTTATCAAAGTAGAACATGATTTGTCACAAACACTTTTAAGAATAAAATAACATGAGACAAAACACATACCATCTCACTACTGCAATAAATGATTATTAATCAAGTGATTATTTATTTATCACTACATAATATAAAACAAAGCCCTCCGCCGCGTCGGTCTGATCGCAATAAACTCAAAAACTACTGCACCGATTTTCATGCTGTTTTCACCAATGGATAGAGTGGTTCTCGAGGAAGGTTTTAGTATAATATAATTTGTTACGCAGGCAAAGCCACAGGCCTCAGATTGTGGTATAATAAATTACAATCAGTTATGTTACATTCATAACTAATATTAAAAGAAAGAAAAAAAAATACAATGTATTAAGAATAAAAATATTCACAAAAATAATAAAATAAAATAGTATTATTAAAATGGTTTGTAAGTATATTGTTATTAACATTAAGAGTCTTGATGCTCGAAATAAATGATTTAAAAATGTAGTGATTTTTTTTTAGAAATTACTAAAATTTGTTTACTTTTGCTTTGTTTTTTTTTTGTGTTGAAACCACAAAGTTTTTGTCTATGATATTTTAGTTATATTTTCATCCCCTTGAATGTAGGAATCAAGATAGCATAATTGTAATGAACAATACAGGAAATCAATTTTGAATTGGTTGATGGATAAATAAGCCACAAGTAGAACGTATTAAGTTTCTATAGCGAAAATAGTTATAATCGATGATAGTAAGTTCACAAAATAAGCTTAATCGTCTCACCAATAACATCCGCGTTGCTGGAATTGGCGGAGAACCATGCGTCGTCACCGAACTGTCCTTTGCGCGTTCTTCCATTAGCAATGTCTTTAGGAAAACCACACACAACTGATACTAAATATGGGTGTTTTGTCGTCGAAACATTTAATTCAGTAGCACTTGAGAAATTCGAAAGTCCATTTCGTAAAGCACGTGATAGCAGTCTCCCTGTCCAGAAAATAGACTGCATCATTCATTAGTTGAATCGTACTTTGACACCAGCCTTTCACAAGAGATCAGATGAAACTAACGAAACCATTTTTAGAGAACAACAACACAGAGTCATATTTATCTACAACATTTTAAAATGAAGTTTTGTAAATTAGACGTATCTCCAATTTTTGTATTACATTTGTCTCGTGACTGAAGAACGATCATGAACATTGGATGATTGGACAGACATCCATAGATACGCCGCCATAGAGTAGAGAAGAATCCAAAAGTTTTCTTTTATAAAAACCATTTCGACACATTTTCTGATATGGCAATTTTGTTTTTGTAACTGTAGTTTTGATAACTTTTAAGTCTTCGTAGGCTTTGCAGCTTTGACTTCCAGGCTACTATAATGTTAGAAACGAAGAATATGTATTCTAACCAAACATTTATGGTATTTCAAGTATAAGAAGAAGCCGTCGATGTATTATTTGCCTTACTTCTTCCGTCAAAAGCCAACCAGAACCAATTTGAACTTTAGCTTTGTTGACTTAGCGTCTATAAACGCGTGAGCGTCCTTTGATTGGCGTTCAATATTGATCCATAAACAATAAGCTTAGTCTGACGTTTCAAACGGATCTATGGAAAAGGAAGGCGTTGTAGAACCATCAGAAGAAATCTCATCTTTTCCGAATAATTGTAATGACGGCCGCTAATTGATTAGTTGGAATTCAACGCCGATTTATAATTTTATCACCTTATACGTTAGTGATAGTATTTTGGAGACAATATTTCAATTAAAAGTGTAAAGAAAAGGCATAAAACTGGTGTTCGATAAGTCACTTGGCAATATGCCTGCCGTCAGGGGAGATGGAATGCGAGGGCTCGCAGTCTTCATATCAGACATAAGAAATTGTAAAAGCAAAGAAGCGGAAATTAAGAGGATCAATAAAGAACTGGCCAATATAAGAAGTAAGTTCAAAGGTGACAAAACCCTCGATGGCTATCAAAAAAAGAAATATGTATGTAAACTTTTATTTATCTTTTTGCTGGGTCATGATATCGACTTTGGTCATATGGAAGCAGTCAACTTACTTTCATCCAACAAATATTCCGAAAAACAAATAGGCTATTTGTTCATATCAGTACTGGTCAACACCAACAGTGATCTAATTAAGCTTATCATCCAGAGCATTAAAAATGACCTGCAGTCACGTAATCCTATACACGTAAACTTGGCTCTGCAATGTATCGCCAACATTGGCAGCAAAGACATGGCAGAAGCATTTGGCACAGAAATCCCAAAGCTTCTTGTCTCAGGAGATACAATGGATGTGGTGAAGCAATCTGCTGCTCTTTGCCTGTTAAGACTGTTCAGGAAGTCGCCTGAAATAATACCTGGAGGTGAGTGGACTTCACGCATCATCCACCTTTTGAATGACCCACACATGGGTGTTGTAACAGCAGCAACATCTCTTATTGATGCCCTTGTTAAAAAGAATCCAGAAGAGTACAAAGGTTGCGTAACACTAGCAGTTGCTAGACTGAGTAGGATTGTTACTGCCAGTTACACAGATCTTCAAGATTATACATATTACTTTGTGCCAGCCCCTTGGCTTTCAGTCAAACTCTTGCGCCTGCTGCAGAACTATACTCCACCATCTGAAGAGCCTGGTGTCAGAGGTCGCCTATCGGAATGTTTGGAAACCATTTTTAATAAGGCCCAAGAACCTCCTAAATCTAAAAAAGTACAGCATTCAAATGCTAAGAACGCAGTATTGTTTGAGGCCATAAGCCTAATTATACATAATGACAGTGAACCTAATTTGCTTGTTCGGGCATGCAACCAACTTGGCCAATTCCTTAGCAACCGTGAGACTAATCTAAGATACTTGGCTCTTGAGTCTATGTGCCATCTTGCTACATCAGAATTTTCTCATGAGGCCGTCAAAAAACATCAAGAAGTTGTTATCCTATCTATGAAAATGGAAAAAGATGTCTCAGTTCGACAACAAGCTGTGGACTTGCTTTATGCAATGTGTGATAAAACAAATGCTGAAGAAATTGTCCAGGAGATGTTAGCTTATTTAGAAACTGCTGACTATTCAATAAGGGAAGAGATGGTTTTGAAAGTAGCCATTTTGGCTGAGAGATATGCTACAGATTTCACTTGGTATGTTGATGTGATTCTCAATCTTATAAGAATTGCTGGAGATTATGTTTCTGAAGAAGTTTGGTACAGAGTCATTCAGATTGTAATCAACAGAGAAGAAGTTCAGGGATATGCTGCAAAAACTGTATTTGAAGCACTACAAGCACCAACTTGTCATGAAAATATGGTTAAGGTTGGTGGATACATACTTGGAGAGTTTGGCAATTTGATTGCTGGAGATACAAGATCCTCACCTCAAGTTCAATTTGAGTTGCTACACTCAAAATACCATTTATGCTCAGCAGCAACAAGAGCACTTCTGTTGTCTACATACATCAAACTTGTTAATCTCTTCCCAGAAATTAAAAATCGTGTTCAAGAAGTATTTCGTGCTGACTCCAACTTACGTTCCTCTGATGTTGAATTACAACAAAGGGCTTCTGAGTATCTACAGTTGAGTATTGTAGCTAGTGCTGATGTTTTAGCCACCGTACTGGAAGAAATGCCTGCTTTCCCTGAAAGGGAATCTTCTATTCTGGCTGTTTTGAAAAAGAAGAAACCTGGGCGCATACCAGATGATGTCAGAGAATCAAAGAGTCCCCAGCCCACAGCAGTACCTACTGCAGTGATTAACTCTACAAATAATACAAACAACTCAAGTGCTGATTTGCTAGGACTTTCTACGCCTCCAGGAACTACAGCTCCAGCAACTGGAAATGGCTTGCTTGATGTACTTGGAGATCTGTATACAGCCCCAAAAATCAGTCCAAGCACTGTACAACAAAACAACATCAAAAAATTCTTATTCAAGAATAATGGAGTCCTCTTTGAAAATGACCTAATCCAGATTGGAGTAAAAAGTGAATTCAGGCAGAATTTGGGACGGATTGGGTTATTCTATGGCAACAAAACTCAGTTCCCCATTCAGACTGTGCGTCCTGAACTGCACTGGACTGATTTGCATAAGCTGAATGTGCAGATGAAGCCCATGGAACCAATATTAGAAGCAGGTGCTCAAATCCAGCAAATGCTTACTGCTGAATGCATTGAAGATTTCATTGATGCTCCAAGTATGTCTGTTTCATTTGTGTACAATAATGTACCCCAAAAAATTACTATGAAACTACCACTTACATTGAACAAATTTTTTGAACCAACTGAAATGAATGGTGAGTCATTCTTTGCCAGATGGAAAAACTTAGGAGGGGAACAACAGCGAGCACAAAAGATATTCAAAGCTTCAGGTTCTATTGACATACCCGCGACGCGCACCAAATTAGCTGGGTTTGGTATGCAGTTGCTAGATGGAATTGATCCAAATCCTGATAACTTTGTGTGTGCTGGTATTGTTCACACCAGAGTGCAGCAAGTAGGATGTCTTATGAGATTGGAACCCAACAAACAAGCTCAAATGTTTAGACTGACTGTAAGATCTAGCAAGGAAACAGTCTCACATGAAATTTGCAATCTGCTAGCAGATCAATTTTAAGTTTAGTTTAAAGAAACCATGAAATATGAACAACATTGTTAGACAATGAAGTTGGGGTAATAGTCGCCTAGAAGTTCACAGTCACTTTACATGTAGAGTTGGTAATATAATAATGCGTACAATTCGGAAAATATTTGAAGCAAAACACTTGTGAACTTTGCACTGAACTTAGAATGAAATGAAATCTCTTGTGTACAATTTTGAATTTATTTTATTGCTACTACAGAGTTAGGTGTTTTGTGAACCCAGATTTATTTTAGTTAACATTTAAACTGCGATTTATAAGATTTGATAAGATGTTCAAAAGACAAGAAATACTTACTTTCATGTTATTACAATAATATATTCAATATTATAATATGCTAAGAATTTACCTAATTCATCGTGTTTTGTAAAGCAATACACTTCCATTCCTAAAACCTAATTTGATATTAGTAGTAGTATAATAAAAGATAATGTATTATTTGTCATCTGTAAAAACGTGTCATGATCTGCAGCATACATGATGAATTTTACAATGTGTTGACATGAAATTTATGTTTTAACAACATCTGCACCAAATACTGCTTGTTTTGTATATATAGAGGATAAATGAGATTCTCATGCTTTACTTCATGGTTGATAGTGTCTTGTTTGGGCGATGAATAGGTAGCTATTTAGTGTCACACATTATACTGTTGTCTCGCATATTTCTAGGTATATTCAAATGTATTTATGGTATAATAATATAGAAAATTATAATTCATACCAAAGTAACTATTTGGCTGTTAATGTCAACATGTATCAAAATTTCGATTGGTTCAGTTAGTATTATACTCATCAGTAGCTTTGCTGGTTGGTGTAAAAAAAAGTTAAAAACAAACATAACAAAAATTGCTTTTCAACGAATATTAACTAATACTGGTGAGTATAATATTTTTGTCTGTAAAATTATCTAATGTAACTCTATCAAATATTATGAAATATAATATTGTTTCCAGTTAGCCTTGTATGTAGTACCTATTTAACATTCATTGTTACAGTATAATATTCATTGCAATATAATACAGACCTGTTTATTTTTCCTATAATGTTCCTGTTAACTTATAGTAAATTATGTAAATGCCATTAATAAATATCTTCAAATGGAAGCTGATATACAGTATTAACTTTGGTTACAAAATCATTTTTATTTAATCTTCATCAGTATCTTAAATTGTTTTTCATAATATAACCAGGAAGATCGTAAGCCTGGGTCTCCCTTTAATATACCTCTAATACGTTCTCCATGCATTAGTCTCTTTTTTGTACATAAACTAAAATATCTAAAACCCAACAGTAATTTTTCTTTCCTATCTTGTAGTGTAAAATAGGAAAGACGGCAACAGTTGAACTTTTAAGAACTAACTAGCATTGTATGAATACAAGTCATCTGTAATCAACATTGCCATCATGACTGGTGCTTCTCAATATTTAAAAAAATATTATAATTTACCTACTTCACAAACATTCCTATATGATAGGCCTATTTTTATTGTTTTTAAAGTAATTTATTATCTTTTGCGTCATTGTGTTAATGGCTTTGTACTACATCATTTTAACTTATTTTTGAAATATTATCCCAATGAATATTAAATGGTACCAGTTTCTCATTTGACAACCAATGCTGCAAATTATACTTGTGGGTTAGTATATCAGCTTCATACTCATGACATCGTAATTGTACTTGTTTGTTAGAGATTAATTAAAATGTGTTGGTGTGTGTCTTGAGTATACATGTTTTGAGTCGATAGTAGGAATCTCACAAACCTAGAAGATTTTATTTTCATATGTACCACAAAATAGAGTTTAGTTAGAGGAACTTTAGTATTAAAATGTTGTTATAAATTTATTAGTAGCAAGCATGCTAAGTTTTCTTTGCATGGTAGGTTTGTTAAGAGAACATTAATAATAAATTAATATATCATAAACGTTTTTATTAATCTTGTTAAGAATGTGGTACCCATAACATTGTATGTATATTATGAAATTTAAAGAATGTATTTGATACATGTACACTTCGTATATGTGTGTTTATCAAAAATGTAATATATCACAAAGTGGGTGTGATTCTGTAACAGATAGATGTTTGTTCTTGCGCTTCAAAACCCATTATTGTAACTCTTAAATAAAATATTTATCCAATACGTATTTTGTGCGTTTTTATTTAAAGAAGAATACGGAAGTCCAACCAGTTTTTAATGTAAACATAAAATAATAAGTATTTACTTATATTCTGAAATAATCCTAAGAGTACACTTAAATAATATACTTTTTTTCTAATCAAACCATTCTTCCACATTTGGCGAATTCTCCAATACATCATTTGATTCACTGTAACAAATAAGAAAGGCATGGATTATAATTTATTGGCTAGGTACAGTCCTTTCACAAATATTTTTTTTTTCATCCGACTACTACATTATATTGTCAAAATCACAATAAAGACCCTCGAGCGAACATAGTCCCCAAATTTTGGGCTGTTTCTGAGAAATTCTTAGTGGATAATTCCAATACCACTGCTAGACCTGGGAATCAAACCCACGATCCCACGCTCAACAGTTGCGCTTGCAACCACAATTAGACGGGAAATAGCATGCACCTTCGATCAATGGCTAGCTCGTGTCTGCAGTTTCACTCGCATTATGTTCGGAAATTATCCCAAGGGAACGTCGCTATCTATTTATCAGAAATTTCGGAATCGGATCGGTAATTCCGACAATTACCCCCTACACCCAAACTTCTTTTAAAATAAGCCCGGTTTCCACCGCAAGCGGAGCTGACCCATTAATGACTTCTTTTACCTCGCAAGAGAAAACTGCTTACATGTGTTTCCACCAACAAAGAGTCGACTAGGGCAAAAAGAGTGAAAATGAGCCCGCTCTTTCTCAGCACGTGGAAACGCAAACCTATTTCATGAAACCAAGTCCGCTTTGCTTAGCCATTTCCGGCTCATTACTCTTTCGCGGTGGAAAACGGGCTTTAGTACAGATTGGCAACAAAATGAGTGGTACCTAAAAGCTTTTTCATCCCATCTATTCGAAAAGGACGACTTGGTTCGCCTTTAAGTGCACCCAAAGGTGGTGTTTTCTATATAAGAAACTTTTAGCGGGCAGTAATGAGTTTTTAATCCTAGTTATAAGTGTGCCGCAATAATCTTTTACGCGCACTTATTGAATTTGGAACATCTTATTGTTCAGCGCCAAAGAAATCGAACGCTAATATTGTTTAATAAAGACTGGCTGGTACGACCGCGTATAGTCGGGCCGTCGCCGGCTGAATAATAAAAAAAAAATCAACTTAAAAACGCGCGAACTTCAGCACGCGTTTTTGTCAATTTTCACGGATTGTTAGAAATTCGGGTCGTTACCCGTGGTCCCGGTGGATCGACCCATTACCGGGTCCATGGGTAATTTTAATTACCCGTGGTCCCATGGCATTAGGGATTGTTTCCTGGACTTCTGAAAATATCGATAGAAAATACAAAGCCATATCATATCCCACCGGAACCATGGGTAACAAGTCATTGCATAAATTATTGGCAGTGGGTTTATTGGTTTTTTAAGGATAGTAATGTCTCACAAACTACCAGGACGCCAGAATCATGAAGAATTATTTTCTACATTGCATACTGCGTTGCATAATGTCGTGATGGCCCAGAGGTCCTCGCCTCCCATGTATGAGGTTGTGGGTTCAAATCCGGGCAAGTACCAATGTGACTTTTTCAATACTTATGTACTTTTCTAAGTTTATCTTGGACATCACAGACATCGGTGAAGGAAAACATCGTGAGGAAACCTGGACTTATGATTAATATAAGTCTGAAATCGCCAACTCGTCTTGAAATTAATGGTTTTGTTTTGAAAAATTAGTTCTTCAAGTGACAGTGAATAAAATATGAGGCGCCATTTATTTTCTCATATTGGGCGATGAAACGTAGAGTGTATCACACGGGCGCAAATATATTTTTGGCTCGGGCGGCGTACTTTGAATCCCTCGCTACGTTCAGGATTCTACTAAGGAATCCCTCGCAAAGCTCGGGATTCTAATCTAGAATCCCTCACTTCGCTCTGGATTCAAAAAAGCGCCCTCGCCGTAAAAATATAATTTTGCTCCCTTATGATACAATCTACTATTTTGTCAGTATAGGTACATAATTCCCTCAACAGAAATATTCATCGGTATTTTTTTTTAAAATCTGCTGTTTTCTACAAAAGTGCAAAACCCACACGGTCAAAATGTATAGAAAAGCTGTTATTTTTTGCATCATCAACGAAGTTTGCTACAAATACGTACATCATGACATTGTGCTTGTCGTAAGCTCTGTCATTATAATTCAATAAAAGTGGTAAAAAGTGACTATTCCTGCTACAAAATTATATCAAAAAAATCAGTGTTTAACGTGCTTCCGACTGTGCTAAAAAAATCACCAGATGCTCTTGTTTTGAAGTGGCAAAGTGATAATAAGTGCAATGCAAAACTGTTAAAATTCGAAGTTCTTATCTAAACCGTTCCGAGTGTAACAAAAGACTGACCTTTGGACTCCTAATTAGTTGGTGTCCACGATCCAGACCAGACATCATTACACCAGCTAATTTCGTCGGCTCAATTACTGTACGTGTAGCTCGGCGGGTTAACGCGTTGGTTAAACACAGCGATAACGTCGTAAGTTCAAATCCTGCCCGCACCAAGTACTTTTTGGTTTTTGTTTTTTCCTGTGGAATTTTTTTTCGGTCTTTGTCTGTTTAAATCTAAACCATAACGCATCATGTCTCGCTTTCAACGCAGTCCACCTAAAGAAAAAGGCACTTCTAACCTGAGTCATGTTCAGTCCGAGCCCGATATGCTACACTCCTCGACCAACTCGACTGAGTCAGACAACATAAGTGTTCCGATTAAACGTCCACGTCTGATTAGTTCTCCCGAGATTAACCAAGGCCAACCGAAATCATCCGAGCTTCTCGACACCATCCGTCAAGAGATACGCGTGTTTATATCCTCAGAGATCTCAACTGCTATAAAGGAATATAATGCAGTAGAATTCAACGAGATGAAGGAATTATTCCGTGAACTCAAAGGCTCTGTCAAGTTTATGAGTGATGATTACGACCGCATAAAGTCTGAACTCTAGACTTGCACAGAAAGTAACAAAAGCCTCAGTAAGGAGAATGAGTCCCTAAAGCACTTGGTTTCCGACTTGTCTGTGCTCGTAATCTAGTCGAGTAAAACTCACGCCAGCAGAACATTGAAATCAATGGCGTACCAGAAAATAAAGCGGAAAACTTCGTTAAAACGCTCGTACAGATAGGTAACACGGTGGGAAGTGCAATTAAAGAGGAAGACATAATATCGGCCGTGCGAGTACGGAAATTGGACCCCGTGAATAATAATCCTAGAGCGGTTGTTGTGAAGCTGCGTTCCACCCTAACCCGAGACGTAATATTAACCTCGGTCATGAACTTTAACAAGGCACACACTAATGATAAACTAAATTCAAAACACCTTGGGTATGCCGGTCCCATCAAGCCGATCTTTGTGTCCGAAAATTTGTCACCCCTCAACAAACAAATCCATGCGGCTACTAGAAAGGCGGCTACTGCAAAGGGATACAAATACGTGTGGGTACGCGACGGCAAAGTTCTTATAAGGAAAGCTGATGGTGAGCAAGCCAAACATATTAGAAGCCTCGACGCTGTGGCACTACTCTGAAAGTTTCTTCAAAAACCGTATGTAAGTAACAACAATTCAACGTATACTACCAGAACTTTAAGAGGTATGAAAACAAAATTGAACACGATTGAATTGGCCACACGATTGCACAATTACGATGTCATTATTGGCACAGAGACTTGGCTTGATGATAATATAAGTGATGGTGAATTACTTGACACCAGGTAAAACGTTTATCGTAGAGTTAGAGCATCAACCGTGAATAGTGGCAAAAGAGGAGGAGGCGTATTAATTGCTGTTTTGAAGTCAATAGACTCTGTTCGGATACCGCAATGGGAAACAGACACGGAAAACCTATGGGTCAGGCTCAAGACTGTCAAAGGGAAAAAATGCCAAATCTTAAATTTCTGCGCGGTTTATCTTCCCCCTCCAGTTCAACAGCGAACACTAGACACGTTCCTTGACAGGATTGACTTGACTCCTTTGTCGTTGACACCACTGGCGACGAAACCCTCATAGCTGGAGACTTCAACCTGAGTGTTATTGACTGGAAATTAGACAATACTCTTAGCCACACTTCCAGTACCACTGCCTATAACTATGCTAACGCATTGGGCTACTCACTGATTGACTTTATGTCGTTGTGTAACATGGAGCAAATTAACCCAGTTAAAATTGTTATAATAAAACCCTAGACTTAGTATTATGTAATTTCTATGGAGGATTTGTAAGTGTATGCAATAACCCCCTATCAATAGTAGATGTCTATCACCCACCACTTGAAATATCACTATGTAACACGTCCCCCGCTTTATTAAAGAGTAAGATTCCTGTTAGATTAAACTTTAAAAGAGCCAACTATACTATTATCAATGCTAAGATTAGCTACTTTGACTGGAACCAAATTTTCTCAGATCTACACGATGTCGATGCCATGGTCACAGAGCTATATAAGCACCTTAAGAATTTAGTTAATGAGCACGTCCCTAAATCAAGAAGACCGAGTGATAAGTATTCCCCCTGGTTCTCTAAGCCTCTCATCAGAGTCTTAAATGAAAAAGAAAAACTTAGAACACGTTATAAAGTGTATAAAAACCCAAGGGACCACTATGAATATAGATTATTAGAGGGAAGATCTAAAGCGATGATGAATAGCTGTTATAAAGACTATGTGTGCCTCACTGAAAAGAGTATAAGACAGAACCCAAAACTCTTTTGGTCGTTCGTCAAAACGAAAAATGCTAAATCTAACGACATTCCCTCGGAGATGTGTCTGGGAAATAAAACAGCATCCACTGGAGATGAAGTTTGCAACCTCTTTGCTAAGCATTTTTCCGCTAACTTCAGTACTTCGACTGGTTCACCTACTGTAGTTGATATAGGTCCCAAGTACTATCAGCATCAACTTGGCAGAGTAGTATTTACGGAACGTGATGTCGTTAAAGCACTAAAAAAACTTAACATCTGCAAAGGAGCTGGGCCAGACGGTTTGCCACCAGTATTTATAAAGAAGTGTGCTTCTGGTCTCACAGTTTCCTACGGAATGGAAAATAGCAAATGTTGTACCGGTTTACAAAAAAGGAGATACTGGTGATGTGCAGAACTACCGCCCCATTTTACTACTCTCAGTTTTCGCTAAGATCTTCGAATCCTTGCTATGTCCTCTACTTACATCACACATCAATCCTCAGCTAGTAACCAAACAACATGGTTTCTGTGTTCGTAAATCTGCGACTACTAATCTGGTCCACTACGTTAATCAATTGAGTGAATGGATGGACTCTCGCAAGCAGGTCGACTCAATTTACACTGATTTCAGCTGTGCATTCGACAAGGTGGACCATAAAATTCTCTTAAATAAGCTAGAAAGTTTCGGCATATTTGGCCAATTACTCCTTTGGTTTAAATCTTATCTTGCAGAAAGACAACAAAGAGTAGTTGTAAAGGGATATGAGTCACCGGCCTACCTATCAACATCTGGAGTCCCCCAAGGTTCACACCTGGGTCCTATTCTTTTTTTAATGTTCGTCAATGACATAGTTCTTACAATAAAACACAGCAAATGCTCTATTTTCGCTGACGATTTAAAGATTTTTAAAGAAATAAACTCATCCCACGACGCCCAACTTCTCCAGGGTGACCTCGACGCGGTTCACAATTGGTGCCTACAAAACCGGATGTCCCTCAATGTGAAAAAGTGCTACCCCATAACATTTACTAAGAAACGGAGACCATTACCAACGTCATATTCAATAAATGGGGTAACACTCGAAAAAGTGGACACAATTCGCGACCTGGGAGTTCACCTCGACTCTAAACTAACATTCACCAACCACATTGACCACTTCACTGCCAAAGCTGCAAAAATGTCTGGCTTTATAAAAAGAATACGTCGGGATTTCCAGTCCATCTCAACCTTAAAGGTGCTCTTCAATAATCTTGTGAGAAGTCTACTGGACTATGCATCTCCAGTATGGAATCCTACTTACCGTGTCCATGTAAACAGAATTGAACGTATCCAAAGAAGCTTCACTAGATATCTTCGTTTTAAAAGCTTTAGTTGTCCACGGGATTCCCCTTATGGTCAAAGACTCAGCCATTTCAATATGTGTTCACTCGAACACCGGAGAGACGTAACTGACCAAATCTTACTTTATAAAATAGTTAACGGCTTAGTAAATGCTCCCGAACTCTTGGCGGAACTAAAAATAGCTGTACCTCGACAGAAAACTATTAGATCTGGACGCGAAACAATAACTTTTGCCACCACTGCAAGTCGTACTAACCTTGGCAGCAACGCACCCATCAACCGTCTAATGAGAAACTATAATAAAATTGCCGCACGAACCAGTAGCATCGACATCTACTGTAACCCCTTCCGTCAATACCGTAAGAGACTCTTAACCAGCTCGGAGTCTCGAGACGCCTGTGCAATATCAGACACCTGGTAATTAATTGCATCCGCTTTCATTCTCTTCTGTGTCAGCCTTTTAATTTTTTTATTTTAATGTAATTTTTTTAGTGCTTAATTTACCTATTCATATCCTTTTTTTTATTAAATAACTCTGTATTTCGGTAATGTTGTACACAGCCCATCTTCAATTTTATTTTTTTAATTTTTAATTATCTTTCTATTGTATTAGATATATTCTATAGTAACTAATCTTACTTGCCCTTTTATTATTCTGCGAGTGCTGTGCACTTCTGTAAGTGACGAATTCACTTTAACTAAAATTGTTTGTGATTTATATTTATGTATGTTTTAGTGAGTAAGTCGTTGAAGTGCCATAATAATAAATAAATAAAAATTGTGGGGGGTCGCTTATAAAGATGTTATACAAAACGGAGCCCTGGAGTACCCTCTAACTAAGGCACCAGAGGAGAAAGCATCTTGCGTCTCGTAAGTTTACTTGAAATCACCTATAATAAAGTATGATTTCATGAGCAAATAATACGGATGGGCAAGAGCTGCTATATCTTACATGAAGTCCTTTGTGCCATACTCGATCAAAGGCTTATTTTATTGGACGTCGATGAAGACTGCCGAACACTCCTTTTCTAGGCATTGTCTTGGTTGTTGACTTGTTATGGTTCAGGATCATCAAGACCTGCAGATTCGTTCAGTTTGCAAACATCGGCAAGGTGAGTGGTTTTATTTATCAGCGTTCTGCAGGGTTATTACGTATCTTTCGGATATCTAGTGAAGACTATCAAGCTTCGGTTGTACTTACACCGAACTTTGATGACAACCGTGAATGTCTAATATTGGTATTACGTATCACACTGAGTGGATAACACTTTACGGTGACTAACAGGGTCATACATAATACGAAACTAACCTTTTAACCGTTAATTGATTGACACTGAGCCCAGTTACTATCGTTTCGAGCTGTCAACAGAGATACTTAATAGCCCTACTGATAAGCCATAATGTTTGCCCATGAAATTTTGTATTGCTGAGGTTGTGGTAAATTCTTGTTTTCTTTCAGAGGGAATGTATTCCAATTGGCTTCAGGGTTCAAACTCCACAGGGTGCTTCTTGGTTCTTTTGCTGCCAACTTAACGATTGCTAATTTAGCGGCGATGTGTTGTTCTTCATTGTTGTATAGCAGATTAGCTATCGCTGAAAATCAACCTACTAAGCACACTAAGCCTCTGGGCACACTTCATGAAGATATTTTTTATTCGACATACGGCTGGTTGAGGAAAAAAGTCAAAATTTGGATGATGTTTCGGTAAGACTGCTCCAAATTAACATGCATTCGGCCATCACCATAATTCGTTACTGCTGTTTCGGCCCTAAAATAACATTTATTTTCTTTGTGCTTCCCCTTTACTTATCTTTTGGACTAAATAACAGAGTGCAATTAGACAAAAAATACTCAAAAGGTGGAACGAAGTTTATAGTGGTCGGATTTTCATGGGACTTTTTTATTGAGTTCCTAGAAGAGTGGAGAAGAAAGTTGTTTTTTTTTTGTAATTTCCTTTGGAACGTTTTTTTTTTCGTACATGAATAACTTCATAATCGACGAATTCATGTCGTAGCGTAATAATGTGACCTGGCACACTGGCACCGGCTAATTTGGTCTGTTTCTTTGTTCATAGCTATCGATGTAATGTATATTTCAAGTATTTTTTGAATATTTCCTATTTTCTGCAATTATTTCTAAAATATCGAATTTTAAGACCAAGATTTCTATCGAAATTGGTAACTAATACTTTTTCACAGAAAACTGAATGAAACAAAAACAATAATACCGTCTAGGTTCAGAATGTCCAATTCTCAAGATATATAATTTCTAAGTTATCTACTTGGGTTTCGTTAATTTTACGTGATGCTTGATCATCGAAACAGATAAATAAACAAAAATCCAGAAATGCTGGAAATGATTTCTGTTGGTTTTCACACCCTGGCAATTTATTTTCGAAATATTTTCGATGCACAAAAACGATTTTTCTACCGATTTATTGTATGTATAGATTATCAGTAAATCGTCTTTATCCCATGATCTGTCCACGAAGTAGACACAATAGTTAAACAATGGTGTCTCGAACAAATTGGTCATTTGACAGATCAGAAGACAATTATTCTCAAAATATTTCTATGACGGTCAACGTAAATGTTATCCTGAAAATATCCTTATTATATCTGCTATCAAAAAATAACAAAAACTACAAAAAAAAATTTGGTGGTACTCGATAAATGTTGCTGACGAAGGTGGAATGGGGCCACTGGTAAATTTACAAAAAAAAAACGTAATTATAACGTAACCATTTCTCACGATTTCTTTCTAAAAAAAGTTGCAAGCTTGGGTCTCTGCGCGCAATTTAATATCAATACCGATACCACTCCCACTTCTTAGCGATAGAGGCCTTTTGTCATGTTTTACTTTTTCAGCAGTAACCAAAAAAATTAACAAGTAAGTATCCTTAAATATTTTTCTAACTTTATTATACCTCATTAGATAGCTAATAAAATGAGGATTTAGACAATAATTTGTACATTGAGTTTCATTGCAGTACTTGAAAAAAAAATGCTTTCATTAAATAGACATTTCCGAATGAATTTTAAGTCACAACACTCGTGAATGTAGTCTTCATTAATACTTTCTGGTCCTAAGTGGAATTATCTGTGAAAAAGCATCAGTTACCAATTTCAAAAGAAATCTTGGTCTTAAAATTCGATATTTTAGAATTAATTGCAGAAAACAGGAAATCTTCAAAAATATACTTAAAATATGAATTACTTCGACAACAATGAACAAAGAAACAGACCAAATTAGCGTTTAATGGGTGCACGCAGGTCACACTATTACGCTACAATATGAATTCGTTGAATTTGAAGTTATTCATTTAGGAAAAAAAAAAAAACCTAAAAATAAAAAGTCGCGAGCGGTGAATTTTTTTTTAACTTTCTTCTCCACTCCTCTAGGAACTCAATAAAAAAAGTGTCATGAAAATCCGACCACTATAAACTTCGTTCCACCTTATTGTCTAATTGCACTCGACTAAAATCATCAATTTTAAAAAGTGGCTTTGGATGAATGGGTTTGGGCACAAGATTGGGACTCGGCGTCCGCAAATTTTTTAGTAATAGTTTATCGGCTTTCATATCCTCGGTATTCGGATATTCTAGGAACATCCCGGTGATCCCGGCTTCCACACTAACTGATTTTGATGTACCGTACTTCTCCGAGGCTATCGACGCTTGGACACTCGCCCGAATACTGAAGTACCCGACAATCCATTTTTCCAGAGACAGCCGCTCTCCAGAGTAGTTCAGTAACAATATACTGAACACGTCTTCTACTACTGCTGAGCGAGCGCGCCTGCTGGCACTGAGTGAGTCGAAGTCGGTCTTTGGCTTCACGCAGTGCCGTCATCGAGCACAGGCACTTTGTTTGACGACACGACCTTCCTCACTGCCTTTAACCCTTGGTCTGTCCACGAAGTAGACACAATGGTGTCTCGAACAAATTGGTCATTTGACAGATCATGATCTATAGATCACCTTGATGCTGCATGCTATTCTCCTCTATCGTCTATCCTCCTCTCCGGCCGTTTTGCGAACATAAACGACATCAACCGACGAGGTCTTGTCACCGTCGGCGTTCCAGCTGTTTTAGAAACCAATGGCTTGGCACGCGACGATAGCAAAAGACCGGACGTCGACAATGAGTACGTTTAAAGCGCAGATTCCACTGGTTACATGAGTTAGGGTTTGAATATTTTTGTAAGAAGTCTGGCCTACCTACCTATGCACAAAGCCTGTACACTACATAGGTTATTTAATTATTTTCACCACAATTGAAAATAAATGATTGCTTGTCATTATCCATACTGTCTGTTACCTTTCACAAGTTCGCGGCGAGACCGTTTTCGATGAAATAATTTGGTACACAGGTGGGTGATGACCTGGGCTGGCTTAGGATATAGGATACATTTCATCCCGCCAGTGTGGTCCCGTGAGATAATTTCCGACCTCCATTTAGGCGAAGTCACTTTCAACAGCTAGTCATTTTATAATCAATCTCAGATTCTCAAGTTTTCAATAATCTTCGAATTGAAATAACCATGTTTGGAATTACCGAAGATTACCTGTCAAGTGATGGATCATTGCTAAACATTTCAGTTGGCACGGTAGGGGGCGCGCGCTCTGGTAACAGTTCCATGTACGACTGCCGAGACTGTAGGTGGCGCTCCACTTCCTCGGGAGTCATGTGACCATCACCAGCTGACAGGCCGAAACCCAGCGCCGGTGAAACTTTGGACAGCATTGAACCACCAGACTGGTGCTGGAAAAAATTACAAGGATTTCAACATAAATATTTTATCTTATTGTATTTTTTTAAATGTCTATTCTTTTATTATAAATACTGTTCTACTTTATTGCTGACTGTAAAGTCAAGTTTATTTTATGTTTCGGAAGTTGACTGCAAAATTTAAATTGTCCATAAATTTAATCCTTTGACAACTGTATGACATCAATTTAACAGAAGTAGTGAGTAAAGCTGACAAACAACTAATTTTCCTAACTGTACATCATGTTATCTTGTCAGCTTGGTATTTTTTTATCAATAATTACTTGTTAAATATTTTTACAGCACTTACAAGATGACTAGCATTGGGTGGCTTCTTTGGAACTGTTGCCCTTTTTCTCTTTATTGCACTAGAACCCTTAACTGAAGAGCTTGCTGACATATTCTGGTTGGCAGCATTGGCTTCCATTTTCTTTCTGTAAATACAATAAAATAATATAACACTCCATGTACTGAATTATAATTCAAAAAGGTGTAGGATGTAATAGAACTGAACCATAGTTAGAATTCAACAGCAAGAATCATGCAAGTCTCATTTTAATGAGTTAAATATATTGACAGTCCCAAGCTTGTACATTTTGGTCCTGCTTAGCCACTTATCAAAGTACAACTTTGAATTTGAGACTTAAGATGAAAGGCGAAAAATCCCTTTTTTCGCCTTTCATCTTAAGTCTCATATTCAACAAGTATAAAAAGATAATATCTACAGATGAAGCAAGTGCCACAAGTCATTAAAAATGTTCATTATACTGCCGACAGAAATAAAAAGTCAAGTATAATTATACAAATGGGTTTCAGAGTTTGCTTAAACTGTTCTTGTTAAACAAGTGTCTATATTCTATTGATGAATTATAAATTAATACAAAATTCGAAAGTATAATTTTCTTGGACTTGAAATGGTCATTTTTATTGTATTTTATGAATTGACACTCTCTTTTTTTTGGATTATTCTTATTATTATACTGATTTTAATTTAATTTGGATAAGTAATTGTAATGATTTTAATATGGATTGCATGTATGATGTTTTGTTTTATGTTCTTATATTTTAGTTATAGACTTACACACACAATGTAAAAATCGTTTATTGAATAAATAAATTGAATTGAATTTAATATAACATGTTATAAAACATGGCCATTGAACATTTTTCAGTAGAAAATTCAGCAAAGAACAGATGAGTTTTAACAAAAATTTAATTTAACTTGTTACCTAATCTGAATGCATCTTATGAAAACAGACTTGGAATAGGGTAGATGACAAAAAAAAAAACGAATTAGTCCGTCTATCTGACGACTGATTTCCAAAAAATATTGGACACATATTTTTTTCTTTTTTGACATAAACAAAAAATGAAGACGATACAGTGCGTGAGAGAAAACTCCTGTGACGTCACATTTGAGTACATTTTTTTCTCAAATGTGACGTAACAAGCCCCCACTCATGATCTTGACACGTTTTACCTTCGTCAATTTTTATTAATTTAATAAAACAAAAAACACGTCTCAACTCACGGACTTACTTGTAACAGAATCAAATTTTTTTTTGTCAGTCATCATCCCTATTGCCATAAAGATTTTAAATTAACCTACCACTGTGTTAACCTGAAAAGTAAATGCATGTTCCAAGTATCTAGTGTCACTCAATGATTTTCAATATTATGATGTTTAGCTAGGACTGGTAGAATGGGGAAGACCGTTACTCAGCAAGGGGAAATAAAGATTTATAAAAAGTTATCTATATCTACCTTTTAACATCCATGCGATAGTATTCAGGATCGTCTGAAGATTCCGTGTCATCACTCTCTGATGTGGTACTTTCTGGTTTCTCATACTGTAACAGACGGTCAAGAAGGAAACTGCGGTCTCTAGATACCTTCAACAGTCTTTTTTGACTACATCTCAGGGCATCTTGAAAACATTCATTCTCCTGAAAAGAGACGAAACCATTGGTAGTTTATAAAATGCTATAAAATCTATATATCTATACATATAATAAAAATGTAAAAACACAAACAGCACCCATAACAGTGATTGTTAGAATTTTTCTGTTTGTGCGTTTGTGCATACTAATCTCAAAAATGGCTTATCCAGTTTAGTTGTGGCTATACTTACTTTACAATAATATTGTGGTAAGCTTCACATAACATTTAGTGATTGTTTCATATCAATCAGTTCAATAAAAAAGTTATGCCAATTTAAAGAATCATGTGGAACATTTGTTAAACTATCTATTATCTATCTATTCTTTCTCTGTTTAGTAGCATTGACTGAAACTTACTAAACTTCATAATAATGGTCTATATAATAATATAATATAATATTATAGATGCGAAAGTTTGTGAGTATGCATCTATGGATGTGTGGGTATGTGGATGGATGTTTGTTACTCTTTTACGCAAAAACTACTGAACAGATTTGGATGAAATTTTGCAAACAAGTGGTTTATAACTTGGATTAAAACATAGGATACTTTTTATTCCGATAGTAAGATCCCATGGGATAATCATCAAACATCACGCGGGCGAAGCCGCTGGCAGAAGCTAGTACAATAATAAGTTTCACAATTAATCGTAGTCTAGCAATAATTTATAGACAGGCAGACATCATAGTTGTCATTGGGGGAAAAACGTCATTAAAGGCTTGCACAGGAATGTGATTGGCACAAGAAAACAGAGGCCTATACCAAGCAGTGGGTGATTTCAGGCTGTGGATGATGATGATGATGATGATGAATTATTTTAAAAAAATTTGCAATTCTTCATCTAGATTCTAGTGTGTTGAAGAAGTTAGTAGGTGAGGGGTGTATGAAAGGACAAAAGGTGTGGGTGCGTTTATGATTTGGGTTAGTTTATAAATTACATTACTGTATTAAATATATCACTGAGCTTACATAAATGAGATACTTGAGTTTCTTTTTTAATGCCATGTACTGCACCCTGTAATTGGGTTCTGGTTCAGGCTCACTGCTGCTGTCACTCGAATATTCCTTGTGAGAGTCACGCGCCTGCGGGGGCTCCGCTGGAGCGTTATTGCTCACACTTGCCTCGGTTGCTTGCATGTTTGCTATAGAGCGGCAGTACCACCCGTCTAGCATTTTCTGTAATACATATAATTTAACAACAAACGTTTAGACAAACAATATCAGAAATTAGAGGATTCATTCAAGTTTCATTTTCCTGAATAATTTCGGTTAGAAATAATTCATTTGGTGCAGTAATTATTCATATCAGGCGGGTCTGTTGCTTTCTCTTCGGACAACAAACAAAAATATATCCAATATAAAAACTGATTATTTTAAAACAGCCCAGTAATACAACCTTAGAATAATTTTCCGACGCCAGTATAAAAACTGTGGTAAACACCTAAGAAAATAGTTTATTTTCCTTACAAAATTGCTTTTTCAATGGATTATTTTGGTTACGTTTGCGTTCGAATGTTGCTTTGTTTGACATTTTTAGCGAGGTTGCCAGTATTCGAGAATGTCGAAGAAAACTAGAAAATTATGTTTGAAACATTTGACGGCTTTGACATTCACATTCGGTTTTATAGCGCATGCGAGGTAGACAGACAGCCATAAACCATGACCAAATCCACAGCCATGACCAAAACCAACCAACCAGCCGGCCTGCTGACTCGGATTAGATTAGATTTTTGTGTGTTGGTTTTTGTGACCTACTGAATGATTAAAGAGCTCGAGAGCGACAGCTAGTATCATAAAATAATAAATTAGCCTTTGTCTTCCTCTACTTTTGAGACGGTGCCAGCAAGCTCTACATTGTCGCTAGCAGTGGCAAATTCTGATAGTTGATTTGATATTTTGTCAACGGTGATCAAAGTCGTTATGCGAGGACGGCCCAAGACCCGTTAGTCACTAAGCTAGGTGCCAAGCAGTAGCAAGATTTCTACAAGATGGGTCACGCACAATTACAAAATCCTCAGCATCACTCAGCAACAAGCACTGAGCATTATCAGACCGAGTTTGAAGTACACGGTAAAAAAACTATTTAATTTAGAACGCTTCGGAAATGCCATCAAATAGACGTCATTGATTTAAAAATTGTATGGGTTGCCGCTAGATGTCTCTATTGAAGAAGATATTACGTACAAAGTAAGAAGTTCAACATAGCTTGCTGCGTATTCATGAAAACGTCAAATGTCTTTTTTAACATAGACAGCAACGTATAATGAATTCCAGTCGAATGTCTTGCCTTGGAAATTACGTTTTTTTTCTAGTACGACCACACTATAAACCTATAATATTATGTAGGCACAACACTATTTGAAGATTTGATAAGAAGTTGTGTACTTTACATTTTGACGGGTTATACTGAATTTCGAAATCTTGTTAGTCCAAATTGAACCTTAAGTCTACCGCATGTGTTCTTTCAGCTGAGTGGAGCCGTGTTCGTTGCGGTCAATCTGAACCGGATTGATTCCTCGTGTTGTGATGGCTCTCGGTAGTGAAGTGAATGATAACTCCACAAAAAATGCTCCTCAAAAAGTGAAAAAATGTCCAGCGAACAATACCGTGAGCGACAAGAGTGGCAGTGGTAATGGTAACAATGGTAAGTATTAAATGGTCATGCCCTCAGTTATGTAACATTGAGAACGGTTTTTAGAGCTACTATCAGTTTTCCATGCTAAAATAATTGCTTGCTCATAATATGTGCATTTTGGTCATGTGACTTCATTGGATAAATCATGTGATCCATTGATTTTTACGAAAACGCTATGCATTTTCATGACATGCGTACTACTGTAATTTCATAAATTTGTATGCATTTAATTTATCAATAAATCTATGACATTGGTTTTGGCCGTAGAGATTATAGTACATGAGACCTTGGTGCACATTGTTTGAAATGTAAATTATTACACAACTTCTCAGTCAGTTACCTATGTCATACATTCATACAAACTATGTTTTAAGTTTGCAATTGGCATTGGTAAGTCCACTTACCCCTGTTCAATATTGTCATTCATAATGTCCTGTTATCAGATAGTTCTTATTGGAAAGGCAAATATATTAATGTTTCTAGATACTTTGATAATATTAGTAGGGACATTACTGCTATGATTTATTGGGAATTCAGGCATAAACCATGTCTAATGGCATTATTCTCAACAATACAATCTTATTGACCTATAATGACCTCCACTACATTTTATTAACATTTTTATTGAGTGTGTTGTGTTAATTTGTATTTTTTATTCAAGACATTTTTGCCTATTGATTATTGTATTGTTCAGGAATAAATTATACTTTTTACTTGCCATACTCATTAAGATTTACTGGCATTCATACAAATTTCAATGTGGAAACATTGTTCAGAATTTGTAAGTTAATAAATAATTACGTACTTACCTTGAATACTTTCTTTCTCAATTACTACCTACTTATTCAATTAAATTTACTAACTGCCTTTATTAGAAACATACTTTTATAGGGCCGGGGGTTTATGAAAAACAAATAATAAACTGGAGAGACTAAATACCTTGTTGTTATGCAAGGCTAAGTATTTATCTATACATATAATATTTAATGGAAGTTTAATGTGAAAAATATATCTGATAATAATATTTTTTAACCACTACAGAGATAATGCTATACAGAATACGTCACATACATGTAGTTTCAGTTACTGACCTCACCTAGTTCTCTGAAGACGCTGGGTTATCATATTGTGTTACATTCATTGCTATAAGGGCAAATCTGTTACACATGCATTGATTTATTTATTCTTGGTTTTAGAAACATGCTGTTTGATTGAGTAAAAAGTTCATTTAAATTCACAATTGAAAAAAAAAATCATTCCCTTTACAAAAGTTCATTAGATATGTAAAAAAATGCAAAAAAAATGAATCAGGATAATTGCTTCTGCTATTGATGAGGTTCATTTAAAAAAACCTGTTGTTACATTTTAGAATATTTTATTGCACAATCTGCAGATAGATTACCATAGTGACTTGCACTTATTTATTACTATTATTTCTGATCTAAGTATAGTAGTGTGTACTGCACATAGTGTACAACAATCTTCATCTAAATTGACCTAGTTTCTTGACAAGTACAAATATTTTGTTTAGTGTAAACAGATAGATGTAGCTCAGGCATGAATAATTATTCTTTTTGTCATTGATATTCATTTTAGTACTTATTAATCTAGAATAATTTAGATAGAGTAATGTAAATTATTTTTTTGAAGGAATGTAAAAAAATAACTTAGTACTTATTCATTATTATCATATGGCTGTGCTTGTGGTTTTTTCTTTCGGATGCTTAGTGCTTTACATGCTCTTTTAGAATATCATAATATTTCATTTTTATTCCTAGCACCCCAATCCATTCTATTTCTAACAGGCATTACTTATTTGAATGGAAAAATCGGAAGTCTCAAACAAACCTCATCTTTATTTAAAAGTCTTCTAGAGAAAGTTATAATTCATAAACATCCCATGTGCAAGTTTTTATTCAGTCACATGATTTTAAAAGAATGGTAAAATGAGCAGAGAAAAGCTATTTAATTCTAAAAAAAAATACCAACAAGAATTCTATTTACATTACAACAATGGACTTGTTCATCAATCAACATTCAATTGGGGAAGCCCTATGTTTGTGTGATCTTGATGGCTCTACTCTAATTGATGTAAGGAATAGTATGTAAAAATGAATAAGGGTGTGGTGTACACGTATTAGAGATTACCCGCATTATCGTCATTATGTCGATGACCAAAATTACAAATTTTGGACATCAGTATCGACCTGTTTTTCGACCCAGTATGTTTTTGCATGTAAGTTATCTACATTAGATAACTTTTATCACAAATATTGACAAAGAACATTGGAAAGACACATTAGTAGTAAATATACGTAATATGTATATTTACTTAATATTAAAAGGTTGAAACTTTTTACAGAAGTGAAGTTTGCTCGAACGCTAAATTCGAAATTATTAAATGGCGCCAGCAATTTTCTCTAAATAATTACCTAACACAAATGTTAGCTTCAACTCCGAAAACTGCTAGTTGTACCACAATGAAATAGACTATTATTGCACTTGGCGCCCAATTCGATTTAAGTATGAACTGATGTAAACCCCATTATTTTCAAGCGCCCAGGGCCCCCAATTGGTTAAAGACTGCCCTGGCTCTTATGTCCATGACCTTTCATGAATTAAAAGTGGAGGCTGCACCATCGATATTTGGATTCAGTTCACTGAGCGAAGTATGCAGCTCAGCGAAAAAGGTAACGCGGCAATAACTGTACTGAAGAGCCTCGGTAGCCGTTAGAACAATAAGAGACTATAGGTACACCTCTCTAGCATTAATAAAGAATTGAATTGAACCTTCTATTGGTGCAAAGAGCGATAAGCATAATCGGGATGGCTATAAATATCGATAGACGAAAAAAAATCTTTGATTGCGAACTAGCAACTGGCAAACCAAGGGTGTATTCGACCGTGAGTGGCGACTCGGAACTCGGAAGGTAGCTTTGGTCGAGTGATTTTCATTGTTCTCATTTCAGTCTATGTTAGTGTCCGGTAAACGGTGACAGGTTTAATAACCAGTGTTATCAATATGCTGAGTACAAATTGAAAATGGATCACTTCGCAATCATTCGGATCACTTTGTATATTCAACAAGTTTTAAGTAAACAATACAATACCAACAAAGCTAGAGACAGATTTGTCTAGCATGGATCACTAGTACCCAAGGACTGCCGCCGTCATCGCTTTCTGGGGACATGACCAGTGTGTAAAAGGATACGAATTCATTGGACCACCTTTCAGAAACTCCTGAAAGATGTATTCTGGCTGGTCGAGATCAAATATTGAGCAAGCTGCCTAGTTCTTGTAAACACAAGGAAGACTGCTTGATTTGAAAGAAGAGAAAACTCGACGTACTGGCTTTCTCTTATGCAATGACACATTTTCTGAGTTCTTATTTGGGACTGCATCCTAAAACGATGCTAAATAAAGTCATCAGTAACTCTTCAGTGTTTCTGTTTCATCACTAAGGCAAAAAGTTCCTGATTGATGTCTTTACGAAATAGATTTTTTTAGTTACAGCAAGATGAATATCTGAACGACCTCCACTGGGGCCGTCTGTCATTTTGTCATTTTTTGTCCGTAGAAAACGGGGAACAATTCACTTGGTAGTTCGAAAACATGAAACATGTGTATGTCATGTGCTGTCTGTTACCGTGGCAGGTTATTCCAAGTATAATTATCTATCTACCCTTCAAGCTAACGTATATTCATGATACTTGTCTCAGACAAGTATCATGAATATACGTTATGCAGACAATTTGTCTGCATATCTGATGATCATGATAGACGTACACCCATTGGTGTATTAAAACCTCCTTTTAATATATCAATACGTACACCGTACTTATA
This sequence comes from Xestia rhomboidea, assembly GCA_963853795.1. NCBI lineage: Eukaryota > Metazoa > Arthropoda > Insecta > Lepidoptera > Noctuidae > Xestia > Xestia rhomboidea. Next base: position 11,357,951 of record OY970772.1, read on the forward strand.
TCGATCAGTGAATTTATAAACAGCATGCTCGCCAACGATTGATTCTTGCGTAGTCTTTTATAGGGTTAAGAGGTTAAAAAGGCATCATGTCATAATGTAACCTTATCATCACAATGTATTGCTTTATTTTGAGCTGTTACGACGGAAAAAATACGTGAGTGTGGCTATGATTGATCCATTAGTACACAAACGTAGGTCTTGATAACGTTTTATGTGATGTGATTTCTGCTCAAAGATAAGAATGACTGTTGAGTATCGGCTGATAGATAAATCCTAAGCTAATGCCCGCTCTCACTATCACTAGGCGTCACTTAAGAATTCTTAAAAGCGCACTGGCAGATTTTTAACACTGCACAGCAGCATGAAAGCAATTACAAGAGTACAATAATATTTACGCATTCATTTAGGTTTCGCCAGTTAACTTCATAATTATAATTATCATGCACCATTTTACATGTGGCGACACTTGGGGGAGGCCTATGTCCAGCAGTGGACGTCTTTCGGCTGAAATGATGTTGATGATTTTACATATTACACGATAGTTATTTGGCACTGTACCTAGTTATCCATATCTGTTGAGAGTTTAAGGTTCGAGAAGATGAACCGATGTTAAACCATAATCACACACAGGTACGGATGTGATTTAAAAAGCTCCTCCCTTGGCAACCGTTTAGTGATAATTCGTGTCCGGTTACGGAATTTGTATGTTGCCTCAAACGTCGCGTCGCGCGTCGTCGTGAGCTCCTAATTTGAAGTAACACGTTGCTCAATAACAGCACCTTCTTGCAGTATTGTTGACTCGAAATTTGTTCGTATTTGTTGAAAATATTACCTCGAAGTCTTAAAATAGGTATTTGGTTACTTCTGGGCTAAACTCGGGCCCTAGTTCATCATTTTATGTTATCAATGTAGTGTCCGAACCGAAGCCGCGCTGCGGTCCAAGCAAATGGACGTCTACTTGGCAGTTTGTTTGTTTAATAGGCCTTTATTGAACGGCGTTTACGTTGGTTAAAATTAAACCGTTCCGTCAACTTAATTCAGAATGGCCGGAAATACTTTAATGCTTACGAAGTGGAGCAAGAGGGTCGACTAAAAAAGTTGATTTAAGTCCACATTTTATGGCGAGTCCTTTTCGACGAAGATATCCTGCCAGTCAAAAATTTATTGACAAAACAATTGTCGTTTTTGTCATTTATATTCATGAGTTACGGGTAGGAACTGTGTATAATGAAGGAGACTAGGTATGTAATAAACTGTTCCTGTCCATTACCTATACCCATTTAGTAATCCTGTATTACAGCATAATTTCATCATTCGCACGTGTCGTTCTTTACTTACTTACAGTTCAGAATGAACGAACGAAATAATTATAAATTCATAATAATACAAAGGCAACTTCTACTTTCTATTCTTGACACCACCAACTGCACTTTGTAAAATAATAAGACTAAAATGGATAGCTTTACAACGTATTCTTGCTTCCTTCACTATTTGTGGAAGACACAAACTTTATTTATATTTATACTTTTATTCACATAGTAACGAAGTTCAACCAACTTTGAGAATCCAAAAGGGTTAGTGATTTCGTAATGTTAGCATAGATAACGTAATATTCATTATTATTTACATTATGTACCTTCTTTGTAGGAAAAAACAAACTTGGCCGTTATTTAAAAACTGCTGTAATGTCAAGGCATATGCAATACAACTGTGTGTCAAATTATTTTTTGTAGGAGCTTCTGAAAAAAATAACTTGTTCGCATTTAGTATATATACTGAAGATTTTTTTCAAAATTCGTACTGAGGCAAATATGTTTATTTTGTAGCTGTGCGATTATGCTTAGAGATTGTCTCGTAAGTATACCATAGAGGATACAAAGGTAAGGTCAAGGAATGAGAGCACAAAATAATCGATGATCTGAGGTTAAATATTCAGCGATCGTCGCCGGCGCTGACGAGCTTGTTTCTGTTTGCATAATTCATTGATCGATTCAGTTCAGTAGCTGCTCGAACCGTGGCCAACAGACGCGGTGTTTATCTGAATTTGAAATCAACATTTCCGCCGATGCGCCTTGACGTCAACCTTTCAATAAAATATTCTACATTATTGGCATTTTTATAAACTGTCCGGGATATTAATTGTTAACCGTCCGTTATATATTCAACTCATATGTCATTCTTTTACGGTTGAATGAAATAGCTGTAACATGGCTGTAACACGGCAACGAGTGGTATCCCCGTCGTACCGTATGCACTCAATTTGCTTAATAATTTCTTCGATGTTACATTTAGCTAGATAATTGCAAATCGTGAGCTCCACACTTTGTGTAAGGATGGAGACTTGTCAGACATCAGTATCATAGTATACCTTCTACTTACAGTTTTGTCAACTGTGCAAGATATTTGCGAATATCTATTTTGAACCTATCTAGTCGGTGGAACTCAAGATATTATTCGTACAGACAAATCCAAAGCCTGTAAGTAGACAGTAAATAAATAAATCTGTGGTTAGAAGGACTGGTAGCTAGATATCCTATTTTATGATTCTAGTAGTCCTCGCTAGTTCCTGTTCCTTTCCCAATGTATTTGCGCAGCATGTCTTCATTTTCCATGTAACGCTTCCATCATTAGACGTCATCTCATGAGTCACTCCCTTTCTAGCCATATCATCTTTCACAAAGTTCATCCATTGTTTTGTTAAATCCTCCCGCACTCTTATAGCTATCCACATTCATACTCAAAACTTTCCTCCAGACGTTTTCCTCATTCCTCAGCCTCCCATGCCTATAATTGTGATGTTTCTATGATAGTAGTACCGAATGATAATTTTAACGCGAGTAGGACGCTGAAACTTACTACGTTCAGCACTTGTTCGAAATATTCAAATGTTTTCGCATTCGGGTTAGCTGAGACCCAGTATAAGTATATAATATTGTAGTCTTTGGCTGAGACTCTTGATCACCTCATGACAGGCATAGGATGTGAGACACATGTTGTTGAACGATAGCAAACGAAAGAAATGGTGTCAACGGCAGTTATCAAGAATTTTGATTTTCTACTTATCTTGAGTCCCCCAGGCACTATGTTGTTATCTTGTTTGGTAAAGGTATGGAAGATAACATCATTTCGGTGATAAAATTTATCTTCCCGGTCTCTTATAAGAATAATATTATACTACATAACATTTTCTGTTTAAAGCCTTTTAAAGATTAAAGTGATCAGGTCTTATAAATAGTGCGATAAGGTTCATGCAAGAGCAAGTGCATTTCCACATCTTTTACTACACGTACAGAATTTTGAAATTCATCTTTTTAATTTTGGTGCTGTTATCAGCATAATGATAATTATATGTATTAAGCTAGTGTTATCACTGCCATATGAATAACTGTGTCACAAAATAAGTGTTAATGGGTCAAGCTAGTTTATACTATGTGAGATTGTGTGAGAATAGTAAACTGTTCTCATGAGGATGTTGTTGAATTAAATGCAAATCATATACACCGTTGTAAACCTACGTCATCAAGCAACAATTTATCCAGCATAAATCATGTTCCTAAGCGTTTTACTTAACTATTTGCTCAATACTTGGCTCTGTAAAATACATAGCATATTCTTGCAACGCATTTATAGGAACATATACGAGTTACTGTAATAAATCGGTCTCGTTCAAGAGATAGATAAAAAAAAATACGCGGTCAAACTGAGTTTGCGCGTAAGTTAGTGTTGCGTATGGACAACATCGATGGCGTCTATTGTTGGCGGCATCCCGTTGCCATCTATTATTGACTCGACGCTGGAGATAGTTGGCGGTGCGCCAGCGCAGACCACGTGTGTGCCCGTCACGGGACGAGACATGCGCGTTTGAGTCCAACCAGTGTGCTCGCACGCACGTCTCGCTCCCGTGTGCGCTTACTACCGCTGTTAGCCTAAAAACCTGTTTCGATGCCTGTTTTTACACAAGTGATCCACGGCAACTACGGTTATACATAGAAATAACGAGTACATACTCATTTTTTTTGCTCCACATAAGAGCACTTAGTGCTATTATAGACCAGACTTACCTATACACCCAATGATAATAATTATGATCAGCATAGCAAACTATAAGATGACAAATAACTTTCAAGTTGATTTTGAAAGATAATTACCAAGGTAACAATATTTCCTTGTTGTAGCTGAAAAACAAGATAAACAATCGGCAAAAATGAAGAATGATAAGAAGGAAGTTTGCATAAAGCCGGTGGTTTGTAGTAATGGGCACGCGAGTACGCCTAACGGGCGAACGGAAGATGAGGGTGATGGCGGCAGCGCGCCGGCACCACGTGTGTCGTATGCGGCTGCGGCGCGCAAACCACCCTCGCCACAAACCAACAACACACCCGCGCCCTTCCCCCCTAGTACAGGTTACTATAACACTTGACAATTCATTCCCGTTCGATGTGTCATTTAATATCTGAGGGCATTGCATGATTCTATAGTAGCATATGCAGCTCTTTCATCTTGACTTGTTACTCTAATGAATGTAATAACACTTTACAGATTCACAGAAGATAAAGACTAATGGTGAGAAGTTGTCACAACCAAAATCCGGACTTTGTACAATGAAAGTAAATGGAGAAGGTCTTACGCAGATGTGCTTAGGCAGTAATGATAGTAAAGATGATAAAATAGGTACCAAAGAACCAATAGTAAACGGCACAGACAAAACTGATACCATTGTCAATGGTGAACCACAAAAAGAATTAGATTGTGATATTAGTAGTAGTGATAATACTAAAGTAGTTTCTAATGGAATTAACAGTGACTCCGATGATCCTAAAACTAATAAGTCTGAAGAAAAACCTGAGGTAATAAAACTGGTTTGTCCCAATAAACCTGAAGGAAAACAAGCATCAGAAAACAAGAAAGATAAAAAGACAAAAATGACGGATAAATCTGGTGATTCGGAAAAGAAAAAGGAATCGGCAAAAGACAAAAATACCAACAAGAAAAAAGATACAAAAGATGATGCCACAGTGTGTAAAATTGACGGCGCGGATAAAGTAAATGGAGAAAGTAGTAATAAAGCAATTAATGGAGAAGGAGACAGAGAGTCTTCTCCAAGTGAAGACGGAGATGAGAAGAAGAGGGATGCTGAAGTTGTGTTCATTCAGGACATGGGCTTTACTGTGAAGATTGTAAGCCCTGGAGCCGAGCCATTAGACATTCAGGTGAGAGCTTCTTCTTGTGTGAAGGAAACTAATAATTTAGTAGGTTTACTTATAGTATCATTGGAAGATATTGATTTATTATAATTGTATTTTATAGGTTTCTAGTATGGAACTCGTACAAGAAATCCATCAAGTATTGATGGATCGCGAAGACTCGTGTCACAGGACTTGCTTCTCTTTACAATTAGATGGCGTCACTCTGGACAACTTTGCGGAGCTCAAGAACATCGAAGGATTAAAAGAGGGATCTGTAATAAAAGTACGTAGTAATTTTATTTTACAAACTTTCTATACATGAGTATAGGAAATCTATAAGTCTTATATTTTACGAAATAAGTTTTAGGTGCTTAAAACAAAAGACAATTTAAATGTTTTTTGTAGGTGGTTGAAGAACCATACACAATGCGTGAGGCTCGCATCCACGTCCGTCATGTCCGCGATCTTCTCAAGTCCATAGACTACACAGATGCTTACGCCGGTCAAGAATGCAGTTCCTTAGCCTTCCTCAACGTCATCACACAAGGAGACATTTTAGGTAAACTTAAAACTAGTTTTGTTTTATACAAATCTATTTGGATATCTAAAAGTATTTTTAATGAATAATTTAACCGAGTCCCTGAATGGACGTATGGGCAAGATATTATTAGCACATTATACATCTTTATTATTCGTCATATTACATATATACGAACGTATGATTTAATATCGCTAACAGTGCATTTGTCACGGGACCTAAACAAACCTTGCTTATTAAATAAATGCATTGTCTATTGATGTTAAGCAAACTATTATGTCAGAGTACATTAAGTTTAATGCTGATAATGTTATTGTTTTATAGAAAAGAAAAAGTCCCGCCCTGAGAGTGTCGATTGCACTCCTCCAGACTACATAATGCCGGGCAGCACTGAGCGACCACTGCTGCCACTGCATCCAGGCCTTACCAAAGAAAATAAGGCTCCACAATGTCTGAAGGTAAATTTGTGAAATGGGAAATGAGCCTTGGCAAACCATAAACAAAATTTTACAAACTAACAATGTAGTGGAAGTTCGCAAAACCAACACTTGAAAGACAGCAATCTGTTTCACAATAGGGATGATGACTGACTAAAAAAAATATGTTTCTGTTCAGTCCGTCACGTCAGTTAGATTATCGAAAAATATTGAATAAGTACGTGTTTTTTGTTTTATCAAATTCATAAAAATTGACGAAGATAAAAACCTGTCAAAGATCATGAGTGGAACTTGTGGAGCTTGTGACGTCACAGTTGAGTAAAAAATGTACTCAAATGTGACGTCACACGAGGTTTCGACGCTCTCTACCTATAGTTAATTTTTTGTTTACGTGAAAAAAAAAATGTGTCCAATATTTATTGGAAATCTATCTGACGGCCTAATTACTTAGATTTTTTTGCCATCTACCCTATTGTCCATACATTTTCATAATCTAATTTAACCGGAAGTTCCGTTACTGCGTGTTACTAACTATAACAGACATACATACATACATACTAACAGTTATTAATATTGTGATAGACGATTAACTCGATGACGTTTGATGCCAGGTCCTGACAACGTCGGGCTGGAACCCGCCGCCAGGGCCGCGCAAGATGTGCGGAGACCTGCTCTACCTGCATGTGGTCACGCTCGAAGACCGCCACTTTCACATCACGGCGTGTCCCAGAGGATTCTACCTTAACCAGTAATTATTATATCCTATTCTACACTAATCTACACTAATATTATAAAGAGGAAAGATTTGGTTTTTTGTATGTAACGAAACGAAAATTTAAAAACTACTGGACCGGTTTCAAAAATTCATTCACCATTAGAAAGCTACATCTTTACCGAGTAACAAGCTAGTAGCGAGCTATCACAATGACGAAGTGCTAGTAACTAAAAAACACGTGGTTTTCCTTACCTGGAGTACCTAGGCCGTATTGCCGCCGTCTCAATTGGATGGCAACACAACTTGAGTTTGTTACTCATTTATGGACCTTCTATTTGAATTTTCCGCATATGGATCGTAGTGTCGACCACATGCTGCGCCTGAAATATTTTCAGATAATGATTCAGCTGTCTGGCTGTGACTGTAAGTCTAATAGTGCAACTCTCACCTAATTAACCAATATGAAACACGTTAGGTTCTCGATATCTGTCAGTTGTATTGCTGAAGATAACACATATCGCTGGTCAAATTCCATGTTACAGATGTTATAATTTGTCTGTAGTTATCTAAATAATCCCATGAGGTGACTGATTAAATTGAAGTAGATATTTTTTATGGCTGCGTCCATGATATTGCGATATTCGTAAGTTACAATGTTTACTTTCCAGTTTAAATATGGTACTCATTGCTATGTTAGCATTTGTTAAATTTATGCTCTTTTGGTGATAGCAAACAAGTTACTTTTAGGATCGGCGATTTGGCGACTGCATCAGCGGCTATTGTCCCGTGTCCGCTATGGCCCATAAGGTGAAAGCGTCAGGGTAGCCCGCGAAATTCAAATTTTCTTACGTTTTTTTGCAATTTGCAGGTCAGTATCAGGTTGTATGTTGATTAAAATATGATTCGCGGCTGTAAGACGTATGTAGTTGTAGAATTATAATCATCAAAATCATCAATACAACCCTCCAAGCGCATAAAGGTGCAGGAATGACTTTGACCTTGAAAAAGTATATTCCTACACCTTTATGAGCTTGGTTGTATTGATGATTTTGATGATTATAATTCTATAACTACATACGTGTTACAGCCGCGATTCAAATTTTAATCAACATACAACCTGACACTGACCAGGAAATTGAAAAAAACGTAAGAAAATTTGAATTTCGCGGGCTACCCAGAACAGATGACCGTTGGGATAGACGTGTTCTTGAGTGGAGACCGCGAATCGGCAAGCGTAAGGTGGGACGCCTTCAACGCGAGCAACTGAATGTATCGAATTAAGTGGCGTGCGATTGAAGAGGCCTATGTCCAGCAGTGGACTGTGGTAGGCTGATGATGAACAAGTACAATTTACGAACATACGGAGGGGCTTCCTTGCATTATGCAAGGAAGCCCCTCCGTATGGAGATACAGGATTACTTAACGCTAAAATATTGTTTAGCGCCCGATATCAACGTTAATCCTCTTGGTCATTAGGCTTCTATTCAAGTGTAAGCCCTTGGGTCGACGGCTGCCAAAATTGTCGTAAGCTTATGTGGTGTTTAACGACAACAGGGTATGACCGACTTAATTCTGGGGTAATTTAAATGTACTAATGTACAGGTCTACAGAAGAAGTGTTCACCCCCCGGCCGGCGACGCCATCGTTGCTATGTCACTCGTTGATCGAGTTGCTGAGCATAGTGTCGCCGGCGTTCAAACGCAATTTCGCGATGGTGCAGAAGAAGCGCATCCAGAAGCACCCCTTCGAGAGGGTGGCGACGCCCTACCAGGTGTACCAATGGGCTTCCCCCATTCTTGACCACACCGTTGATGCCATACGCGCCGAGGACAGTAAGTTTTACTTAGCTTCTATCATTTGCAATCCGAGTATCGACTCCCCTTTTAAGCGAATCACTTAGTAGTCCAGTCAAGTCAATACCAGGATAAAAACTTAAATTCAGCTCATGGTTTATTTGCTTGCCAAACCACGTCTAAATTCGTTGTGCCAAGTTTGAGTGATGGAAATTTGTTTCAAACTTTTACTAAATATATAAGCGGGATTTTGCTATTTTTGTTTTTTTTTTTTAAGATTACTGAATTATCCCAGGTACCTTATATTGTTTTCGCAAGCATAAGGAAAATTATATATTGATGTTTTACGGCTGTATTTTCCTTCCCTAAGGATAAATTTTGAATGGAGCAATAATAATTTAAATTTTGAATGGAGCATTAATAATACTTAGATTTACTCACTTGCTTTATCCTATACCTACTGGGAGTTTCCCTATCGCAAATATATCCTTGTTACACAGCAAATTAATTCCATGCAACAGAGCGTGGAATTAATTCTAATCTATGGTTGATATTTATTTATGCGACTGGGGAATTCTCGGGAACAGTAACACACACACACACACACACACACACACACACACACACACATGTCATTACAACACCGCACATAATTCAGGTTGGCATGACTCCGGCATAGCCGGGCTGCCTAACAGAATATAATTATGTTAATGTAAGTTTCGGAAAAAAGTCGTTCTCTTTATCCCGAATTCTAAACTATCTTAGATATTTATCAACATTATTCTTTTTATGGTCGTAAAATCCCAAAACGTATAATTTTACATAATCACAAAACATTGAGAAAATAATTTGAAAGCCAAATAAACCGTCATGCATAAACGGACGCAACTAATTTCCGTAATGAAAATGACATTGTAATGCGCGAGGAACATATTTACATGAACTTTGTTCGACGGAGTCTATGCATTATTATTTGTATGCAGCATAATTGCATGTTGCTCCGTTCAAAATGCGGCGTTCCAATTAGGAACACAACAGCTTCCATATAACATGTCAAGAACAAAAGCATTTAATAAGTACTTTATTGTATCTTTTTCAATGATTTGTCATACATTTTTCAACTTCTCATACACAAAAGTTGACAACCATCGTCAATCTTATAACTAAAACGGTGATTAAGTCTAATACCGTCTTACTTGGTTGGCACGAAAATTAATACGATGGACAGAATTTATAAAGCTTACGAAATGAATAAAGTTTTTGATTTCAAATAATTTACAATAAAGTCTATTATTAATAATACTTAAGTGTCTTATGAAATGTTTCTTTAATGAAGGCTACAAAGGCAAGTTTCTGGCTTATCCCACTGCTGGGCGAATGACTTCCGTCTACCGTTAATTTGAACCAGTATTTATGAGTTTTGTTCAGCTCGACGTACCAATAACGTGCCTTGTCTTATTTATTTAACATTGTCCCTCAGCATTCTCGTCAAAGTTGGGTTACGAGGAGCACATCCCCGGCCAGACCCGCGACTGGAACGAGGAGTTGCAGACAACGCGCGAGCTGCCTCGCTCCACTCTGCCGGAACGCTTACTGCGCGAGCGAGCCATCTTCAAGGTTAGTGGCACACTTGTAATATACTCATTACACATGCGAGCAACGCACGCAACTTGTTAAGTAACTTTCATTGACAGATTCATTATTAATGACGTCCACGGGTGTGCTGTTTAGTTTACAGTTGCTTTTATAACCATTGAACATGCGAAGATGTATGTTTACTGGTGAGTTGTTGACCTTTCAGGGTTTTCATTATTTATATTTCTATGAAAAATGCGGTTTAACCTCAGGATCATACACGGAATAAATTAAATACTTACTTAATGAACAAAACATTCAGGAATAGACCCAAAATATACACAATGGTATTACGCCAATAAACGCATATGAAATAGTCATTTACTCAAGAGTACTAAACTTGTTCAAAGGGTACCTAAACAGTCAACATGGGTTGGTTAATGTGTAATAATGGTGATTTTGTTACTATTTCACTGAAAAGTGTTGGTCAGTTTCCAGTCGAAACAGGCAGTACTACAAATATCAAATCTTGTTGCCAACAAAACTTATCACAGTCAATGTAACACAGGTGCACAGTGACTTCGTAGCGGCTGCGACCCGCGGCGCGATGGCCGTGGTGGACGGGAACGTGATGGCCATCAACCCCGGCGAAGAGCCCAAAATGCAGATGTTCATATGGAACAACATATTCTTCTCTCTTGGCTTCGATGTTCGCGACCACTACAAGGATCTTGGCGGCGACGCAGCGGCCTTCGTTGCACCGGTAAGTTCTAATTATATCATACTAGCGGACGTCACGCGGTTTCACCCGCGTAGTTCCCGTTCCCGTGAGAGTACGGGGATAAAATATAGCCTATGTTAAAACAGTAAAGACGTGGCTTTCTAATGCTGAAAGAAATCGGTGCAGTAGTTTTTGAGTTTAAGTATTCATTACAAACATACACACAAAAATACAAATCTTTCCTCTTTATAATATTAGTGTAGACAAATGTTCTATCAGAATCATATGCATCTTTGCAAAATATTAGCAAGTTGCTAATAGAACACATTATGTTACTCGTAGAAGCTATTTGAATGCATAGTAACAACATAGTCAGACGTATTGAGCAAACTGTATTGAATGTAAAACATAGTCGAGTCTCAATTTGACCTTGTACATTTAGTAGCATAGCATCTAATTTGCTATTATAATGTAGCAAAAATAACAGTTGTACAAAAAAGTTCTATACGTAACTTCTTTATCACAATCTAACGCAAAACAAAGGTGACCCTACAGGTGAGCTACCATTTTGAATTTTAATACAAGATTCTGAATACGAGAATGTGTCTGCGCTAATACTGTCGACATTATCGAGTACTCTGGATGGATTTTCACCTTAACTCTTCATGCGTGATTATCATTTTCCCGCCGTTGTCTCTCACGTAGGGTGGGTGTAAGACATTTTTCTTCCATTCTCCCTTGTCACCCCTTTTTCTTTTATATACTACATGTTTTAGGGTTCCGTACCTCAAAAGGTAAAAAAAGGAACCCTTATAAGATCACTCTCTTGTCCGTCTGTCTGCCACCACCGATTTTCTCAGGAATGGGTGGACCTAGCAAGTTGAAATTTATACCAGATGCTGAGGTCACTATTAGGTGTATAAAAATCAAGGTCCCTGAGTCAACACGTAAGATAAAATAATATGGTCAAATTTAGATTTTCGCGAAAACTTGCAAGTAACGAAATGTACCTTAATTTTCAACATTTTTTTTTTAACACAGCGCAACGACCTCCAAGGGGTCCGTGTATACAGCGCGGTGGACACGGCCGGCCTGCACACGCTGGGCACCGTGGTGGTGGACTACCGCGGCTACCGCGTGACCGCGCAGTCCATCATCCCCGGCATCCTGGAGAAGGAACAGGAGCAGAGCGTCGTGTATGGCAGCATCGACTTCGGTACCACGGTGCTCTCGCACCCCAAGTATATGGAGCTCGTGAGTTATATATTTACCTTAGTATTGAGACAGGCATAAGAATTAAGAACAGTAGTTATTTAATCATACTGCTTTTAAAAACACACTATTAAATACCTAGCATGAAGAGCCTCTGAAAACAACTTCCTGGTTATATCTACTTCTGGATATAAGCCTCTTAACCAAGGCAAACTGGCAATTAAGTCACGCACTATTCGCTGGTTAGTTACAAGCGAATTGTGCGTAAGAATTATTTGTAAACAAACTTGGTAAAAATCTTGGTGATCCAGAAAGTGGTGACGATACGACCCGGACGAGGGATACCGCGAGGGCTGGTTCGAGGTTGTGCGGGATATAGGAGCTCTTGGAAAGACTTGGGGAGGCCTTTTCGCACCAGAAGGACAGAATAGGCTAGAGAGACAAAATAGTAGATTGTATCATAAGGGAGCAAAATTATATTTTTACGGCGAGGGCGCTTTTTTGAATCCAGAGCGAAGTGAGGGATTCTAGATTAGAATCCCGAGCGTTGCGAGGGATTCTTTAGTAGAATCCTGAACGTAGCGAGGGATTCAAAGTACGTCGCCCGAGTCAAAAATATATTTGCGCCCGAGTGATACACTCTACTTTTCATCACCTACTATGAGAAAATAAATGGCGCCTCATATTTTATTCACTGTCACTTGAAGAACTCATTTTTCAAAACAAAACCATGAATTTCTAACAATCCGTGAAAATTGACGAAAACGCGGGCTGTAGTTCGCACGTTTTTAATTTGATTTCTTTTTTTTTTATTCAGCCGGTGGCACGACTATAGGCCGTCGTACCAGCTAGTCTTTATTCAAACAATATTTGCGTTCGATGTCTTTGGCGCTGAACAATAAGATGTTCCAAATTCAAAAAGTGCGCGGCAAAGATAATTGCGGCACACTTATAAAGAGGATTAAAAACTCATTACTGCCCGTTAAAAGTTTCTTATAGAAAACACCACCTTTGGGTGCACTTAAAGGCGAACCAAGTCGTCCTTTTCGAATAGATGGGATGAAAAAAAAATGGTTGTCTGTAAAGTCGGTTTACGCACTAATAATACGGACGGCACGGATAATTTTACGTGATAACGTCTTATGAAAATATTGATGAAAATTGCATACTTTTTTTTATGAATTGTATTGAATTATTATCACTGAATTATCATTATTACTCTTCTAGGATGATTTTTCAAAAACGCTGATACATGTAATTATTCATTACCAACCAAAAGGTTAAATACAATTTTTCATGATAATTATTAGTGATTTTAACTTAAAAATCAAAATTTCATCCCCCTTTTCACCCCCTTAATGATTGAAATTCTAACAACACCATTGAGCTTTCAACCATACGCCTAGATAATAAATTTTGTGATTTTTACCTCGAAAATTAAAAACTTTCCTTACACAACTTCATCCCCTTTTTAACCCTTTGCGGGTGGAATTATCAAAAACGCTGAGACACGTATAAATTAATTTTCAATCGTCAGCCCAAATACAAAATTTTCAGATCCTAACTTTAAAACTGACGGACTTTCATACAAACTTTCATCCCCTAATTTCGAAAAATCCTTCCTTATTCCTTGTCTACATTATAAAGGGAACCACTGTGCAAAGTTTCAGTTTTCTAGGTCCAAGGGTTTGGGCTGGGCGTTGATGAGTCAGGCGGAAAGTGACTGGCGCGCGGTGTGACACTTTTTCGTGCGTGCATCCAGTGTTCGTTGATTTACAAGACGTTATCACGTCAAAAATTCGTAGGCCGCGGCGATCAGGAAAATAATCTTAATTCTTATCATCTCTTTTTGGTATAGCTAAGCAAAGCGGGTCAGCAGTTGAAGATAATGCCGCACTCGGTGATCAGCGCCAATGGAGAAACCATTGAATTATGCTCCAGCGTCGAGTGCAAGGGCATCATCGGCAACGATGGCCGACACTACATCCTGGATCTGCTGCGCACCTTCCCGCCTGATGTCAACTTCCTGCAGTGTGAGTAGGATTTACAGTCGACCTATGAATAACTTGCCATACTTGGAACATGCTGGCTAAAGCAAAAGGCGTATGTAAGGATCGTAGCTGATGATGGTGATGGCCAAAAATATCCGGTAAACAATGTAAGTCTCAACTCAACAATTCATGACGGAAATATTCATTTATACGAGTTATGCGACGTAATTTCGGCCTGAAGTGTAACATGTAATTTAAAATGCTGACGTAAACATCACGGACTTTCTGTTGTGTATTCAAAATCAAAAATCAAAATCAAAGCATTTATTTCAAGTAAGCCAGTTACAGGCACTTTTGAATTGTCGAAACAAAGATGAAAATTAAATGTAGCTACAGTCCCAGTCACAACTGTCACAAGACATAAAAACTGTGAAAGTACTGTAGTTGCCCATTCCCTAGCGTAGATCTCTATGGAGAAGAACGGGCAAGAAACTCCATGGACACTCTTTTAAATCAGAATATTGTTACACAATCTTGGTTACATCATTCATGTTGAGATGGTATATTATGTGAGAACAATGTAGCAAGATGTGCACGTTAAAAGTGTCCACAGTAAAACAAAACAAAAAAAAAAACAATTCAAAAACTAAAATAATTCATTAAAATAAGCCATGGCAACTGAGAGATGACCAGTCACAACTGACAGCGTCCGTTCACGGACATGACGCATAGATCAGCACCATTCAACTCAACCATTTTGAAGGGAACTAAATGATCCGACACATGCACCACCATCAGCGAGACTTTTGAGTGAGCATGACATATTCTCAACCGCTAGGGCACATTCAAGTCAAGAAAAGACGTAGGTTTCCAGTGAATGATAGCTTTCTAGTACATAGTACTCACACAATATGGGCTATGAGATTATATAATACTAAAGAGATTGAATCTATACAATGCAAAGATAGTTGTACAATCTTCAGCAGCTCCAACAATACCATTTAATGCTATCAATTTGAGCGCCCCTGTCCTTGTGGAGCAGGACCAGCATTGAGCCAAGCATTTTTATCAGCGATATAATCGCTCAACTTGTAATATGCTTGCTTACATAGTGTGCGTTTAATGCATGTTTTAAATTTCGTCTCATTCAGTTCAAGAATACTTTGTGGAATTTTATTATAGCATCTCAAACAGTACCCCATGAAAGATGAGTCTACTTTAGCGAGTCTGAAGCCTGGCTGAACTAGTTGGTCCCTATTTCTAGTACTGTAATTATGTCTGTCACCCCTTTGCAGATTTTTTCTGACGTACATTATGTTTTCGTAGATGTATTGACAATGTACTGTCATGATGCCAATATCCTTAAACAGTTCCCTTAGAGAATCGCGCCTACGAAGATTATATATGGCTCTGATGGCTCTTTTCTGCAGAATAAATATAGACTCAATATCTGCAGCCCGTCCCCATAGCAAAATGCCATAAGACATTATACTATGAAAGTAACTAAAATAAACCAGTCTAGCGGTATCTACATCAGTATATTGACGGATTTTTCTAATGGCATATGCTGCTGAACTTAGCTGCCCCGCAAGAGATGTTAAATGAGAACCCCATTGTAGCCTTGAATCAAGCGTAATCCCCAGGAAAACCGTTTTATCTACGAATTCAAGTTTCTCTTTATTCAGTACTATATCACAATCACTACTTTTAACATTCGGTAAAGCAAATCTTATGCATTTGGGTTTTTTTTTTTCATTTAATACCAAATTGTTTGCAGTGAACCAATTTTGGACCTGAAGTAGGGCATTATTTACGTCATCTAGATTTTGGGCCCGCCTATTTATCTTAAAAATTAAGGAAGTGTCATCAGCAAATAACACCATATTTTGAGGTTGGTTTTTCAATAAATAGGGTAGATCATTTATATATACTAGAAAAAGGAAAGGACCCAATATTGAGCCTTGTGGAACCCCCATTTTTACTTTTAAACCATGTGAATTAACACCATTTATTTGAACATGTTGTTGTCTATCATTCAAATAAGATTTTACCAGACTAAGTGCAAGTTTACCCAGTCCGTAATGCTCAAGTTTCAAAAGTAATGTGTCGTGATTTACACAATCAAACGCTTTGGAGAGGTCACAAAAAATTCCTATGGCGTCTTGAGACTCTTCCCACGCAGTAAATATGTGCTTTAATAAGGTTACACCGGCGTCAGTTGTACAACGTCCCTTGGTGAAACCATACTGTTGATCATGTAAGATTCTGTTGGTGTTAAAATGATGGAGCATTTGATTAAGCATTACCTTTTCAAAAACCTTGCTAAATGCTGGTAAAACCGATACAGGTCTATAATTATTAGTCTCTTTACTGTCCCCGGATTTGAAAAGAGGTATGACTTCACTGTATTTCATTAAATCAGGGAAAACTCCTTGGTCTACACATAAATTAAAAATTAAAGCTAGGTAAGGGGCTATAGTCTCAAGTATGGATGTACAAACTTTGATAGACATTCCCCATAGATCTTCGGTCAGTTTGATTTTTATTTGCCGGAAAGCTTTAATAACTATCATAGGGTTAATGTGTTTAAATTTAAATTCAGCCAGGCAGCCAGACACATTCGCCTTTAATAAACCAATTGAGAGTTCAGGTGAGGAAATAAGAGCCTCTGTAGTTTTTAATGGTACATCGGTAAAGAAATTTACAAATTCTTGAGCTACTTCCTGATCAGAGCTTTTAGGACCACATGCTGTATCTAATGTGTAGCTAGTGTTACGTATTTTCTTCCTGTTAGTCTCGTTATTTATGACTTTCCAAACTGTCTTTATTTTATTTTCTGCTGTTTTGATCTTGTTGCTAATGTGCAGGGCTTTAGCAACCTTGCATGTATTTCTAAAAATTTTTGAAAACTTAGCAACATACTTGTTAAAAGTTTCAGTGTTTATAAAATTTAGAGTGTTTATAATATTATATTCTTCTGTTGATTCGCCACAAGTAGACAAGAATGACTTAGGGTCCTCTCTTTATTTATAAAAATGTAGATCGTCGTAACGTATTTAATTTCGTTTCAGTGGAAGACGACGAACTGAGGGAGGACATCAAAACAATGGGTTTCCCAATCATCCACAAGCACAAACTATGTTGCCTTAGACAGGAGTTAGTAGATAGTTTTGTCGAGTAAGTCATATTTATTTTAACATCCGGAATTGTAAATATGAAAAATAAACTATCAAACTTTAACAATACATGTGTTTCAGGGCACGTTATTTCATGTTCATCCGCTATGCCGCCTTCCACCTACAACAGTTGAGTGCGAAGCGTCAGCGCGACAATGCCGCACAAAAATCTATAGAAGGTACGGAGAGCGATACCAAGGAGGCTGCCAATGAGACTGAACCTAAAGAAGTAAAGCAAGACACCAAGAGCCAGGAAAAAGAGGTTAAGGACAAAAAACAAAAGAAGGAAGATAAGAAAGAGAAGGAAAGTGACAAAAAGGAAGCAACAAAAGAGACAAAAGATGCTGAAGATAATAAAGCTGTGCCAAAAATTGAGAAAAAAGAGGATGAGCTGCTTCTGAATGAGAATTATTCTGAAATTGACACTGATGTCGCTCAAAAGATTGTAGAGAGCATAACAGATTCTATCTGTAGCGGAGGAGATAAACAAGAAACTGATTGTAAGTATATTCACTGCTACCTGATTCCGACGTTGTTTATTAAGGTTGCACTAGTCGACGAGACGGCTCGAATTCATTGGCGGTCGTGGCTAATACGCTTTATGATAAAGTTTTTAATTTATTTAGTATTCATTTATCTAGTTTTATTTATTTATTTAGTGAACTAAACGACGATTTATAACGAAAATGAGCGCGTAAAATTTCATAAATTGACCTTTGGGCGTATAGATATTATGGAAAAACTACTAAATATATCTACTCAAAATAAATTAGTTGAACTTTTGAATAAATTATCTATCCCTGTACGGTTTCACTTTTTCCATTATCATACTACATAAGTTATTTATTTACGCTCAAAAGGTGAGTTAAAATTAGTGTTTTTGTTGTGTTGTGTTTTTTCCAATTCTGCTTCCATACAGAGCTAGATAATGACCAGTTGATACAATTTTTAGTATTGAACCTACACCGTCAAACAGACGAGTAATCACCGTACTACGTTTGTATGGAAGAATGACCGACTAGTGTAACCTTAATATTATTAAGTGGTTAGAAATGTTCCACTATAAATTCAGTCGACTCGGTATCCATGTAAGCTCTTGCCCGTCAGCAGGCGAACGTTCCCGCGCAGTAGTGGCGGCGGCGGCGCGCGCAGTGGCGTCTCTCAAGGAGTCGGAGTTCGACGTGCGCTTCAACCCCGACGTGTACTCCGCCGGCATCAAGCACGCCGCCGAGCCCGAGCAGCTCGCCAAGCAGAGGCACCTTGTCAAGGAGGCTGCGGCTTTCTTGCTTACCACGCAGATACCGGCTTTCGTGAGTATTTTTATTAAATTTTTTCTTCTGCTGAATCTAAATTCCAGTAACTAAAAGCGGCTGAATAAAAATCGGTCATGCTCTAGTTTTTTTGTTTCTGGTATCTCGTCGAAAAAAATTAAAAATAAAAAGGCGTAGCGAAAAAAAGTATGGTCAAACAGTTTTTTCACTTCTCATGCTCTGAAAGTGCTTATTTGTGCAGGATATAGGCTGCACAAAATCGAATTTTGTGCACAAGTGCATTAACGTATCTACTCATAAATGTTAAGGCAAAGAAAATGAGCCATACAGCTAAACACAATAAGAAGTTCATAGATAGCATTTGTTATTTTATAATATTTACTTTAATTTATTTGACTTATGTGTTTTTTAAGACATAAAAGATATTAAATTTTAAATTCAAGTACGGTAGGTTATTTAGTTTATTTAAGAAAATTATGAATACAAAATTAATTTAATAGTAGGCTGTAAAGGCCTGCAGCCCAAGCCTAATAATATCAATGTCGTAAGATTTGAAAAAATAAAGCGGCGATATGCCGGGAAAAACAATTTCCTTCAGTATTCAAAACTGTACTAATTTTACTTTGAATTTTAATTAAAGAAATGTTATGTTATACTACTGTTTTATTTCCTCGCAATCGAAGTGAAAAGCAGAGTTTATTACTCGTCCACAAAACCATTTTATCCTCGTCTTTACTATCAGCCCTCGCCTTCGGCTCGGGCTGCTAAAATTCTCGGATAAACATGGTTTGTTTTGTGCTATTGTTGTAAAATCTACTATTAATCGCCACATAAGTTAAAGCAACGTATATCAATAAGGTGTGAGATATTTTTCGATATGTGTGAAGTTCTGAATAATACATTTTGCAGGTCCGCGAGTGCCTGGAGCACACGTCGGCGCCGATGGACGGCGCGGGGCTGACGGAGGCGCTGCACGCGCGCGGCGTCAACGTGCGCTACCTGGGCCGCGTGGCCGCCGCGCTGCGCCCGCACGCGCCGCTCGCCTACCTGCACGCCATCGCCGTCGGCGAGCTGCTGCTGCGGGCCGCCAAGCACATCTACACGGCTTATCTCCAGGTTACTATACGTACAGATGTAGCAGTGGTGACGCTTGCTGTGTTTAAATATACATTACAATTTGCTATTGTAAAATAATCTTAATCTGATTTTTTTAATCTGTAATTTTTACCAATAATAGTGTCAGCTAAGAATAAAACTTGCCGCTTTTTTTATTTGAAGCCTGAAAGGTCCGTTTGCAAGTTTGGTTTGAAGTCCGTAATCTTTTTTTCACTGGCCTGAAATCGTGACGTAAGATTGTTGTCCTTGCAGGGCTGCGAGGCAATGTGTATCGGCGCGGGCGTGGCGCACTTCCTGAACTGCCTGGTGGGCGCGTGCGCCAGCCCGGCAGTGAGCGCGGCGGAGGGCCCGGGCGCGGCGCGGGGCGGGGCGCGCGGGGGGCGGGGCCGGCGCGCGCGCAGGCACGCCCCGCCCCCCGACCCGCACCCCGAGTGGCACAATCTCACGCCCAAGACTCTCTTCACGCAGATCAAGCAAGAGCTTAAGGTCAGTAAAATGGCATTTACTTAATTTTACTTCGACCGAGCAATATGAAGAAGTTATCAAAAACTTGTATTAAATATAAAATAATGTTCATTGTGTTCGTAGTAACTGGTTGTATCTGGCTGAACTAGAACCCGACCTCAACTATGTTGAAGCTAGAGAGCTGATATCACTCGTTACATATACGTGGCAATACTTGATTTAACAATCTTCTTACAGGCATACTGGGGTTACGAACTTAACGCTGACAGTATGGATTCTGTTATAGAGAAACATGGTTTACAAAAAATTTCACTTCTCAGGTAACTTATTTCTTTCCGATTTTGTTAGCCCCTTCTGCTGCATAGTTCAAAATTAAATAACTTTCATTTTTATTACAGATCTTTCGCGCTCAAAGCAGGCCTACAGTTGATGTTACGCGAATTTGACTTTGACAGCAAGAACAAGGCGCCGTTCACTGCGAACGATATCATGAATATTTTCCCAGTCGTTAAACATATCAATCCACGAGTAAGTAAAAATAAAATACCGAATTCAAAGGACTAAAAACTCTTAGAAGTCCATCAATCTCCGATTTTCTTAGATGTTTCTCAACAAAAAGTATTTTGCAGGCCTCCGATGCATACAACTTCTACACGACCGGTCAGAACAAGATTCAGGCAGGCGCGGTATCCGAAGGTCACGAGTTAATCGCTGAAGCGCTGAACCTACTCAACAATGTGTACGGAGCGATGCACAGCGAGATTGCGCAGTGCCTCCGTATGGTGGCGCGACTGTGCTACGTCACCGGAGAACATAGGGACGCGATGGCATACCAGCAGAAAGCTGTGCTTATGTCCGAGCGGGTGAATGGTATTGATCATCCGTATACGATTACTGAATATGTGAGTAGTGCTCGATATTTACTTTTAGTCCCCCCCCCCCCCCCCCTTAATCCTTGATCTGTCCACGAAGTAGACACAATAGTTAAACAATGGTGTCTCGAACAAATTGGTCATTAGACAGATCATGATTTATAGCAAGACATATTGAATAGTTGTTGAATTTGTGAACCTACTTGTCTTCTGATGTATAGTCGTATATCAAATCCAAAATCCCAAAGCAATCCCTTACATTTATGTACCGAACTACAGTATAGTAATACAGGCAATAATAAGGTAAACTCTGCTAAAAGTATTTTTTGTTTCCAGTCACATTTGGCGTTGTACTGCTTCGCTAACGGCCAAGTGAGCACAGCGCTGAAGCTGCTGTACCGCGCGCGTTATCTAGCACTACTAGTCTGCGGCGAGAATCATCCAGAAATGGCGTTACTTGATGTAAGTTTGTCAAATAATGGGGTGGGCAACTTGTGGAACTAATGGCGCTAGCATCGCATGAACCAAACATCGTCATTGGTTGAAAATTTGTCAATGTCAATTTATATTTCAAAATAGTATGACCTCATTGGTCAGATTAGGTGTAAGCTATGGACGCGCCATCTACAATCAGCTTTGACCAGCCTTCCCCATTACTTATGTCACCAGCAGTGATAATGATAAATGATGATGCACAATAGCATACATCTCTATAGCCCACGAGGCAAAAGTTTCGGTTGGTGGCTACATAGTTAATACGTGTGCGTCGCTTCCCCAGAGCAACATCGCGCTGATCCTGCACGCGGTGGGCGAGTACGAGCTGTCGCTGCGCTTCGCCGAGCGCGCGCTGAGCGTGACGTGCGCCACGCACGGCGCGCGCTCGCTGAAGGCGGCCGTGGCGCGACATCTGCTGGCGCGCACGCTGTCCTGTCTGGGCGACTTCCGCGCCGCGCTGCAGCACGAGAAGGAGACCTACTCCATCTACAAGCAACTGGTATGGGCCCATTATGCGCCGTCATTTTATGTCACAGCCTTTCAGATTAATTAATTTGGAATCCTATCTCAAGCCACAAAACCATGCTGAGATATTGCCCAGATTTTTAAGTTCCTATGCAATGTACAATAAATACTTTTCTTTTTCTTTCTTTCAAACAACCATTTGTTTTATATCCATATGCTTAATGTTACCGTAGCTGGGCGAGAAGCACGAGAAGACCCGCGAGTCGTCGGAGTGCCTGCGGCACCTGACGCAGCAGGCGGTGGTGCTGCAGAAGCGCCTGGCCGAGGCGTACGCGCGCGCGCCGCACGCCGCGCCCGCGCCGCCGCCGCTGCACATCCAGCCGCCCGGCATGGCGTCCGTCATCGACATGCTCAACCTCATCAACGGCATACTCTTTGTGCAGATCAGGTACAGACATTCTTTACTATTCTGAAGATATCGGGACACAGCGTGGCTCCACAGAGTGGAGCGATGACCTGGTGAAAATCACGGGAATCCGCTGGTTACTAGGCTGGCCGATGTGGGGACACTATGCCTAGCACGCTTCTTATGACTCATATAAACATCTCTGAGGAGACTCGCCAAAGTAGACTAGCGAATAATTTTAAATCTAATCAATTCTCAATATTTCCCAGTCCGCAAGACATCGAGCAATTTAAGGCAGAAATAGAGAAAAGACAGCTAAAAGAGCTGCCTATCCCCGGCGTGCTGGGCGAGCTGAGCAAGGCGACAGACGAGAAGGCGCAGGAGACGCGCGACGCGGAGAGTTGAGCTCGGGCCCCACGCCACGCCACCTCATGTTCCACTCATATTGGACATTTAACTATATACATTGTTACTTTAATATAATTATTGATTGATGATATTGTTCCTTATCTATGAATGTATGCGGTAGTGAATAGTGTGCTAAGGTTTGATGTAGATTTTTTGTTAGTAAATTTTGAGGATATTATTTTGATCAAATAATGAAGTGTTGTTTGGAATGAATTCTCGCGGAGTGCGGTAGTTGATGCATGTGCGTACATTTCGCTCAAATCACGCCGATCTAGTTTTAATTTTACGCTTCCGTTTGGAATTCACAATTTTATTCTACACCCAAAGTAGTGCAATTTCAAGTAGTGATAATAGCAATAAGTTTTGGTTGTGAACCTGAGACCGTGTGCGTCGCTATGTTATGGTAACTGGTGCTACTGCCAATTTGTCCTTCGTATATATTTTAATGGTTTTATGAATTGTTATTGTCGAGTATTATTATTATTTTTTAACTAGTACGGGAGTATATTGTTGAAACACCTGTAGCAGTAGACATTCAGTTATATTGTGATTGAAATGTAACAGGCCTTACGGGCCGAGTCTGCGACTTGGAACTGCGGAGTCAGTCGATGTCCAATAACAAACTGCATGCAAAATTGGATTAGTTTATAAAGAACAACTCGAATGGGCTTCGCTCGATTCTTACAAGCACTGCCTTAAATGTTTACATTTTAGTTTCAGGTGTAGTTGTTAGTGCCATAATAAGAATGTAGTGCATGTAAGTTTGTGTAGTTGTTTTTCTTTAGTCTGTGATATAGCATGATTATCATCGAGTGACTTGCCTTTTTATGCAATAAATAAATTGTAACTGGACTTTATAGTTTCGGCTTCCATGTCTGTTTGGTATGTAAAGTAAGATCTAATCAACAAAGTGTAATATAATGAATTATGATACTAATAATAAATTGTCGTCGTTATAATGTTAATATACGAGCCTTGTGAAAGAAACACTTTACTACGGTGTACTCATGTTATACTTCTATAATATAAATCAACTATTCTTATAATGGTATTGATATGTTGTCAGTGACGCCAAATGAACAAGTGTTTATGAATGAGTGTTTTGGGAAAAATGTATTTTGTGACTTTAATCTTTCGAAATCAGCAGTACTATTGTCAAACAGTGTCCGCTACATATCCGAATAAGCTTTGTTGAGTGACTTAGAACTTGTTAAACTTCACTTAAACCATCGAAACATTAGCTTTCAATTATTTATTATTAGATGTCTTTATTTGTGTCAAATATTACGGTATATTTATTGTAACATATAGTCAAAAATTATAATAAAAGATGTCAATAACTGTTGGCAATGATCGTGGTTAATTTATAACTGTTTATGTTGTAAAACCTAATCTAATAGCGTAACTTATGGGTTTGCAAAGATTGTGCTTATGAGTCAATTCTGTCAATTAGTTACACTTGTATTCTAAATATTTCGGGGCATACTTTGTGTATGTCAAACGTATACTACTGATGCTGTTACCACTCACTTTTATAGTAATAGATTGCACGTTATTGCGTATCGATAGAGTCGTTTCCCAAACCAGCCTATCGTCAAAGCCATGCCTCTTTTAGATGTGAAATTGCACATCTCTAACATAAATATATTCTATCAATATGTGTGAAATATCGATATTACTTGTCGATAGAATGTGTGTTGTCAAACAAGGAGAAGGAACGACGATAAGTCTGCAGTTATTTATTTTAACCTCTGTCAAAATCAGTGATTTTTATTCTCGCTACAAGAAGATAGCTATTTGGTTGGTTCTGTCAGAGGTATAATTACTGAAAGGACTGTATAATCGATACGCACATCGTACTGTGCTCGTTAGCTAAATATATAAAAATGTTGTTCGATGAAGTACGTGCCTAAGCAAACAATAATCAATCGTTGTTGTTACATTTCTTTAACAATATGATGACCATGTAAATACGGCGCTGTTCGTAGTATGAATAAAAAATCGTTTTTAAAAAAGCTTCGTTTTATTTAATTATTCTTATTTAACTTGTAACAAATACGGCAACAACTCTTCCAACAAAGTCCAACATGCATCACAATAAATTTTCTGGTCGGCAGTCGTGAGTCTTTGCGCCACAGTGATGCTAGTGTGAATGTATGGATGTATTTATCCACGGTTCGCATCTGTCATATGCTGCGCTATCTTCAGAAGCGATCGTGTGTCTAGTAGTGCCATCGGCTCTTATGCCTGGGCCACGAAAATACTGGTTCGAGCGTTATTCGCTACAGGCGTCAAAAATAGATGTGTATTCATTTATACAATATCAACTTTATTCTTGTGTCAAGTAGGTTCAATTTGTTTTCAACGCTTTACGCTGACGTGCAGAGCGAAAAAAGCTGTAATCGTTCGTTTCGTGGCCCTTGGGTTATGTACAACTATCTCTTTACCTTATCCTCTTTTCAATACGACTGGCTATTTCGCGGTGAGCGACTGGTAGAGTTATACCTTCCAGTGGTCGTAACAGGGGTAGGTTTTTAGCATACCGGAACGATGCGACACGTTTCGTTTAGCGCTATGTCGACCTCTTTAGCACAGGCAGAATGCCACAGTAAACGAGTGAATTCCCAGGCAGAATGAGAAAGACAGGCCAGTAGTAAGAGCCTGCATTGAGGTTGGAATGGATAGCTTTGTGACGTCACATTTTCATATTTCACATGTTGGAAACTTAACGAACTTATTACAAGTTAGACGCTGATTATACATAAATATACAAGCATAATAAACTACTAAAATACTGCAAGAAAACACTTAAGATATTTGATGTTAAAGTAGTCCTGCTACAAGCATGTAAGTCAATAAATTAACATAAGGGTTCTGGTAAGCTGTAAATGATTACCATTATAAATAAAAAAAGATTGTACTTAAATGAGTACATAATTTAGCCCAACAGGGACAAGTCTGCACACATAGCTACAGACCAGAAGATTGCCTTCTTGGTTTTGAGGCTAATGTCGGGCAGAAATAGAGTTATTGATAACATGCTGACTACGACTCCTCAAACTAAGCTAAAAAATGCTTTCGTTAGAAGCGGATTGACCACAACAGCGCAACGGGCGTGGATCTACCATGAGCACTAATTGCCATTCTAACTATTGCCAACACACTCTAAATCCCTATGCTTTTTAGCTGCCCTATATTGAATTTCCAACATTCGGGCATATTCGGTTACGAGGGCGTTACTTCCGCGCGCGTGGTCTCGGTCGGGGCCGCGCCCGGGGGCGGGGCCGCGGGCGGCGGCGCCGTGCCCGCGACGAGCGGCCGCGCTCCAGCTGCGCCGCCACTAGTTCCCCCAGGGCTCCACGCTCCGCCAGCATAGACAAGAACGTGCAAATGAACTCGTCGTAATTGTGTGTGCGACGGCAGTCGTCCACCTAGAAACACAGTAATTTATAGAGTTTGTTGATGTCACATAGATTCTAAAAGAGTCTTAGCTAGAAAATAAATGAAGTGGCAGTAAACTATATTGTTGTAAGAGGAAGGCTGGAGGTCTCCGATTGGTTTTAGAAGTTGGAGTGCTATCAAATATATTTTAATTCATCATTTTAGTATCCAGAACGAAATTTGACGAGCAGTAATTTCATGTGAACATACAAAATACTGATAATATCTTACCTTATACATATCCCTCTTATCATTCTCATCATTGAGTGCCTGCTGACAAAGCTGCACCTCATTAACAATGCTGCTCATTAAAGCGTTCAGCTCAGAGTGCGTCAGCAATAGCTTCCTTAGTTTGATTGGCTGATCCGGCTCAGTCTCACAACAAACTAATATGGGAGAATCATTGCTCTTTACCAGGGCTGTGATCGATGTGGGGTAGAGCTGAAACATACAACAAAAACTTTATGATAATGGAACTCGAGACTGAACTAAAAGATGTGAAAGAAAATGTAAAACCACTGGAGGAAACGAGGAGTTAAAAGGGTCGACGACTTTAACAGTGGACTGACCAGATCCTCTAGTAGTGGCCTCCCAATGAGTAATAGCCACCCAGTAACCCAATGGTGGGATAAGTCTGGCGTGAAGCCAGGACAAGACATCAAAAATATAGGTCTTTATCCTCAGGATTGAGGGACCTCAAGATTGAAAGACCTCAGAATTGAGGGACTGAATATAAAGATAGACAGAGCACTTTTCTCTCTAATAGCATACTTACATCTCCAACTATTTGATTGTCTCTGTTGATTGTTATGAACTTAACAATTACGCCCTGCTCTACAGGATCAACTGAAATCATTAAGGATACATTTTATTGCGTATTTTAATTTAGATTCCAAAAAGAAAAATAAATCACATTTTAAAGTTTTTTTTTAAGTTTTTAAAGTTTATTGTGGAACATAGACAATTGGCACAATTACAAAGAAAACGATGATAGCTACAAAAGTTTATAACTGTGTCGCAGCTATCGACGCCCATATAAACAAGAAAACAATTGTTCCAGACTTACTACTAAATAACTAACTATAAATATACTACAATCAAAATTATCAAAAGGGGGGGGGGGGGGAGTGTGTGAGTGTCTGTGTGTGTTTTTGTGGAGTGTGGGGTGTATGAGTGTGCGAGTGAGAGTTTGTGTGTGTAAGTGTTTTTGCTAGTTAATTTTCCACAATTTTTTCAGTGGCGTCATATGACAATGATTTCAACCACTCTGTCAACTTCCTTCTCAAAAGACTACGGGGTAAACGATAAATATGTAGGGTCTTATTTATGTTGTTATAGAGCCTGGGGCTGATAAACCTGAAATGTCTTCTCGCTACTGCTGTTCCACAGGGTAAATATTTGCAAACTCTGTCAGAGAGGCGTTTTGCAGTACTATAAGTTGGGTCGTAGTGAATCTGTTTGTGTTTTCTTAGAACAGTCTGTAGTACAAAGAGCTGCCTAACTGTGAGGACCTTGCATAGTAAGTAGAGGTCAAATGTCAGAAAACGGATTGGTTTCTTTGATAAAACCTTTAGTACGGCCCTCTGCGCCCTTTCCAGACGTAGCATGGTAGTTTTGTGCGCTCCACCCCACGCGGTCACGCAATACCCGAGGACTGACTGAGCGAGGGTAAGGTAGACAGTTATCAGGCATTTGAAGTCAGCAACTCCCCTAAGTTTTTTAAATATATAAATCAATCTTCGAACTCGTTTCACTGTAGAGTCGATCTGTTCTTTCCATTTAAGGAGATTGTCGATGATTACTCCAAGATATTTAATATCGTCAGTGCGTTCGATAGGTGTACAGTTGCATGTAGAGAAATCAGTAAGTGTGCAAGCGTGAGCTCTAATATTAAGGGAACGGGGGGGCTGGCTTAAAATGCCCGGGGTGAAGGGTATGAACTTGCTTTTGCTTATATTTAGCGTGAGGAGGTTTGTGTTTAACCAGTACATGACCTTGCTGAGGGCCATCTCCGCTTTATTGAAGGTATCAGACCAGTCCTTGCCATGAATTATTAGCGCTGTGTCATCAGCATATGTGATGATTTTACAATTAGGAGGAGACAGTTGGCAGAGTTCATTCACATAAATGAGGAAGAGGGTAGGTCCAAGGACACTACCCTGAGGCACACCGAAAGTAACTGTCTCCTCCTTGCTAGTAGAACTTTTAATTTTTACTACCTGCTGACGATCAGTCAGGTAGCTGCGAAAGATATCGTTAGCAATACCGCGAATTCCAATGCTGTCCAGCTTGGAAAGTAGTAAGGGGACAGAAACGGTGTCAAAAGCCTTGGATAAATCCAGGAAGATGCCAACAGTTTTTTGTTTGTTATTAAGATGGCCAATTATTGTATTTGTGAGTTCCAAAACTGCATCATCCGTAGATTTTCCAGCTCTGAAGCCGAACTGGTTGGAAGCTAAAATGTTATTTTTTGTAAGAAAGTTCACAAGTCTAGAGTTAATAATTTTTTCAAAAATTTTTGACAAAGTAGTAAGGACAGATATAGGTCTATAGTTAGAGACACAGCGTCCCTGTCCCCAGATTTGAAAATGGGATGAACCATCGCGGTCTTAAAAACGTCCGGAAAAACACCTGAGGAAAGGCACAGATTATAGATGTGTACTAAAATGGGGATGATAGTGTGCCTACTAGCCTTAACAACGGACGACGGGATACCGTCATAACCAACAGCACATTTACTCAGTACTACAGGTTCAGTATCTGTCTTGACTTTGGGAGGAGTGGGTTGCTGGATTTTAGAGGCTAGGTTACTACCGACATTAGCAAAGTAGTGGTTGACCTCGTCAACTGATTTGGTGGGATCGTCACAGCATTTTAGCAACTCTGAGGCAGGTTCCCTGTTACTTTGATTCAGGTTCGCTACTTGCTTGATAAGTCGCCATGTCGCTTTTGGGTTATTCCTGGCCTTTTGGAACTCGGAGCTTTCATAGTCTATTTTAATGACGACGACCTGAAGGAGTCAGGTTGTGAACTTGTGAGGATGTTTAATGGAATTGTATCAGTTCAGATAGTCACCTAAAATAATACTGCTGTCTTGCTGTGGACGATCATTAGCTCCAATCTCTATGGTAATAGGACGAGTGTAGTCCACATCGTACAACTGCAATTGTGACGACTCTAAAGCTGTCAGTATCGTCTCCTCACTGATCTGCACTATGTTTTCGTTGAGAGAGTTTTCATTGCTGCCTTCTGACAACAATTCACCATGTTCTGTGGAAATTACTTTTTTGATAATTGAACAAGATTATACAAGGAAGATTATACACTAAAAGCTCAATAGAGTTACTGTGCTGTGTGGTTTAGATGTAGCTTTAGACTAATAAACTGGACAAGAACATGGGCGGAAAAAAGGCAGTGTTCATACTAATTGCATCAGCCAATTAAATGCATCAATTTTTTTTGTGTTTTCATGTCTTGCATGTATAAAAAACCGGCCGGCGCGTTATTAAACTATTTTTACTATTTTTCCCTTTACATGTGCTGCTTGCCTTGCTTTTTGCCAAATTTCGTGATTCTAGGCCAACGGGAACTACCATATAGTTTTTCGATCCAAAACCTATAGGGTACTTCCGGTTGACCTAGAATTGACAATTTTGTTTAAAAGCAAGGTCTTACAGCACAAGTAAAGGGTAAAATCCGAAAAATAAAAAAAAGTTGAAAATTAAAGTAAATTTTGGCACTTAAACAAGTTTTCGCGAAAATCTAAATTTCCAAATATGTTTTTATCGTGTTGACCCATGTACCTTGATTATTAGACACCTAATAGGGGCTATAGACCTCAGTATATGGTATAAAATTCAACTTGCTAGGTCCACCCGTTCCTGAGAAAATCGGTGGTGACAGATGGACAAGAAAGTGATCTTATAAGGGTTCTGTTTTTCCTTTTGAGGTACGGAACCCTAAAAAGCATTAGAATACTTTTACCTGGTAAATCATACCTTGGCATTTCTCAATAATAATAATATGAAGCATTTATCTAGATTTATGATTATGAAATCCATTTCTAGAAACTCTAATTTTATTGTGATGGGCCTGATTTTACAATCTTCTGTAGTCATGAATTTTCATTAGTTTTGGGGCATAATACTAATAAACAACAATGTGCAATAAAGATGATGATTAATTATACCATTAATTTCTCTGCGTTTTGATAGCAAATGTCGCATATGTTTGCCGATCTTTGAGATTGCTTCCTTTAGCCTCTTCTGATTCAGTTCAAATGCATTTAGCCTCTGTGTCAGTGCTAACCTCCTGTCAGGCACAACTGCCATCAGGTTGAACCTGAAATGGTTATGAAAGATGCTAATAAAGAAGGATCTCGACTTATCATCATCATCTTTCTACCCTTATATCAAGTTGCTTGTTATCCCGAACACATTATTTTCTATTGTTGTCTCTCTTGACGTGTTTTTTTAATAGTCTAGGAAAAGGCCTCTCCTTTTTCCATCGATACCTCTGCATCCTGTGTGATCTCTGGCCATGTCTAATCTCACAAAGAGCCAGTTGAACCTCGTAGGGACTGATGGGATGAACCAAGTCAGGCCAATAATAAATGATGTATAACAAATAATATTACATCTCTACCTTGTCTCAATTCTTAAGGACTAATATACTTGGAAGCACAATGGAATAACATTGCTGGATTTTGGTTGAAGTAATTATTTTCAAATTGAATTAGTATTTTCCATTGGGAGGGTATCTTAAAAAACTAAGATTATATGACATGTGACATGACAACTAAAGAATTTTCCAATCTTATTATACCTTATATCATGCACTTGTTCACCAGCATCTCTGCCAAGCCTCACAGCCATGACTCTCCTAAACTTATCAGTCCAGTCCTCATCAGATGCCCATGGCCCATGATCGGTAGGATATGGTTTCAGACCATCCAGCTCAAACAAATGCCCATTGATGGGCACAAAACATACAAAGTGGTAAGCTTCACCTGGAAGAATGACAAAATCAATCGACTTCATTCTTAGTAGGTGCAGTCAATAAATAAAATAATCACTGTTTCTACATCTTATGTTTACACACCTGTAAAGCGTCCAGTGGGAACTCCTGCATTTTTATCAGCCTTTTTCCTAGCTTGTGGTATGGCATGTGAGTTGTGAGCACAGGCCAACTCTGGGGTGTTCCCAATGGCCCAGCCTTTGTTCTCAGGGTTCATTCCAAGAGTGTGGTGCTGTTTAGTGAATGGATAACAATAGAGATTAAGTTTAAGTAAGTAAACAACAATGAAACATTTGCATTGTTTGAGAAAACAAAGATTATTTACCTTTAATCTGCTCAGTGTTTCTCCTAAATGAAGATTAGGATAGTTCAATAATATGGATAGCAAGGCATGAGTGGCACAACTGTTTGGAACCATTTGCTGTGCGAAAAATATGTTGTTTATAGTCTCCTCATCGCGTACGAAACTTTCAATCTGTTCCACGAATTTCCTGCGTGAACGTCTCTCTTCAATCCAACGAAATAAGAAGATAAACC
This sequence comes from Xestia rhomboidea, assembly GCA_963853795.1. Classification (NCBI taxonomy): domain Eukaryota; kingdom Metazoa; phylum Arthropoda; class Insecta; order Lepidoptera; family Noctuidae; genus Xestia; species Xestia rhomboidea. The sequence continues at coordinate 11,389,787 of OY970772.1, forward strand.
CGTAGACTGGACTTTCGAAGGGTTTGTGTAAGTCATAAATCTCTTCTACCTGAACCCCTTTTACTCCGAAGTCCTCCAACAATAGGGTAAACAACCCCGGGTCGCTCTCTAACTCGAGCCATCCCTCTATCAGACTGTTGATTTCTACCGGCATATTTTTCATAGATGATGATTTTTTGGACGTACTGCAGCCAAAATTGATTGTTTATTAGGTTTTAATAATCAAATCGACTTCAATCCCCGGGATCCTCGCATCAAGGTGTTCATTGTTGTTTTTTGTCAAGTGTCAGTGTCATATTGTACTTATTGTAGTCTTTGGTCAGTGTCATGTCAGCGGCCGTCAAATGTCACAAAACTGTCATGGATAGGGCGCGACTACACGTTTGTGCAAATAATTGAATAGTTTTACTAATTAGAATAGTAGTCACATTCTTGTGACATTTTATGTGCAGTCAAACAGGGCAGAAAGGACTGTGAACTAGCTGCGGAGAGCAGAATTTGACAGGTATTCCAGTATTTACTAGTTCCAATTTTGGTCATAAGCCAAAATATCCCTAAGCGCAAACACACAAGCGCATTACGAGTGTTACCGCCCAAATTAATAGAGTTTAATAGACCCACTGTACTCCTGACCTGACCCACGTCTGACCTGCACTAATTATCCATGTGTTCTGCACTTTATTCTCATCAGTCTTAACGAGGCGATAAAACAAATTTCGATGGTACCTTAAAACCGTACACAAGGACGTTGAGCGTTTTCCCCGAATAAAGTCAGTTAGGTAATTTGAGATCAAAAGGTTCCATTGTTTGCAACCTTGAAGGGCACCTAATTTATTTCAGCCTCTGTCTAATAAGGTCATCATGCGGAAATCCAATAGGAGTGTGTTTTCAGTGGTAGGCCATGTTCACCGAAAACATAACGGTCTGATTATCTAAAAACAGCTGTATAAAACACATTTTCATGTTCACCAAAGCAAATCCACCGATTAAAATACGCTAATCAACTGTTTTCTCTAACCGAGGTGGGAGAGGTTGTTTATAGTCCCGGTTATTAGTTAATCGGTGTATTTTGACGTTTGCAAATTGCAAATATAACAAATTTTACCTGTGACCTGATGCGTAATGCCTAATAACGTAACGTTAACGCTGTGATTAAATTATAGTCAAATGAGTAAGGATTTAGTTTTTAATAACAAGTTCCTAAAGTATCCATAAAAAAATGCCTTTTATTGAACGTTTTCTTTAGTAGGCTCCAATTCCCCCCTTCTCCCATAGACATAAATGTGATTTGAATCAGAAATCTGCAGAGAAAATAGTTTCTCTGCAGATTTCTGATTCAAATCACATTTTATGTCTTTATATTTGTCAATCATAGTAAATAGAAGCTTCCTCGTCGAACTTTTGATTGTTTCGGCATTATTTTAAACAAAGCCAATGAAAATATGATACATGTAAACACAAGATGACTCAAGTACGAAACGTCCATGTGTCAAATAATTTTGACAGTCTTAAATTATTGCTATACTAAAAACTTCTGAAAATAATTCGTGGACAGCTTTCGTTGGCCAGACTCCAGTTTGTGAGTGATTCTACTGTACGCTACAATTTATTACGTACTTACTAATTCTGTGGCATTAGGCACGCAAAGTTCGACAATTCCTGAGCCGAACATAACATCACGCCTGTACTTCCCTGAAGGGTCAGGCTGAGGTGTACCATAGTACCTACATCGGGTACATCGACATTTCGCCAGTGATGTTTATGTCTCATGTAATGGAGTGTGCCTAATATTGCCATCCATCGAGCATAAATCTAAACTAAATGAGAGAAATTCCTAATGAAAAAAAACCATTAGGGATGATAACTGACTTAAAAAAATATGATTCTGTTTAGTCTGTCAGTTAGATTATCGAAAATGACTGGATACCTACGTGTTTTTTGTTTTATCAAATTAATAAAAAAATACGAAGGTAAAACGTGTGAAAGATCATGAGTGGGAGCTTGTGACGTCACATTTGAGTAAAAAAAGTAAGTACTCAAATGTGACGTCACACGAGTTTTCGACGCACTGTATACTGTATAGTTCATTTTATGTTTACGTGAAAAAGGAAAAAATATGTGTCAAATATTTTTTGGAAATGTATCTGGCGGACTAATTAGTTTTTTTGTCATCTACACTATTACACTGCCCGACCTGGGAATCGAACCCAGGACCTCACTTAGCAGTAACACTTGCGACCACTAGACCAACGAAGTCACTATGAAAATGTTATTGAAAAGCTATGGTATTTTTAGTTCACCAGTAACTGCGCTTTAGTACCTACCCTGCACTTTCCATTCCATTCGGAGTGGGTAAATATGAAATCTTTTACCCAATAGGCGAGACGACAAAAAAATCTAATTAGTCCGTCACTTATATTATCAAAAAATATTTGACCCGTGTTTTTTCTTTTGTTACGTAAACCAAAATTGACGAAGATACGACGTTTTTAAAATTCTCAATACGTCACGCCTAGGTATAATTTTTAGCTTGTTGTGGCGTCACGAGCCCCCACTCCCGAGTTTTGATGCGTTTTATCTTTGTCAATATTCATTGATTTACAAAAACAAAAAATACGTATCTATTAATTTCCAATACTCTAACTGACGGAATAAATAGATTTGCAATTTTTTGATACTGTCGTCATGCCTATTCCTATGAATTAATATAAATAATGATCTAAAGGCCAAATACTATTATTTGGCTTGTAGATCATTATTAATTAAAAAAAAAAAACAGTTTTTTCACACATATTGACTGTGTATAGTTATTAAGTTGCTATTCCACCGGTGTGCAGCACAAATGTTTCTTTCGGTGGATTCGCACAGCTGCGAGATTTGTGCGAGCACATGCACATGCGGTGGAGTTGCGTCAGCCGTCAGCGAACACGGGCCTGTTTGCTGACGCGACTCCACAGCTGTTCGCGCACTCAGTTTAGTAATCTAGAAGACCGACCTCCACTCATCTGTACATTTACATGTTGTCGGATAAAACTACATCAAGTATGAATTCTCGACCGATTGTACATAAGCAACCTAATACCACCTTAACCTATTCGCAATACCTTTGTTTATGTATGAAGATTCCTAAAAGTAAAAAGAAGAGTGAAACGATGAGGCAAACATTTTAGTCATGGGCTCTCGTACTAACATGTTCGTTTACAAATGTGCTGTACTGTGCGCGAACAAAATTACGCACATATTTTCCAGTGAAAACAGATCAGTAGCTCAGTAGGTACGCAAAAATTTTGTGTTGCACAAAATGTTAGCGCACAATTTCGGTTGTTCGCACCATTACACGTTTCTAGAAAACAGCTCACCGGAACATTTTACCTATGAAAATTTGATAATTTCGGAATGATGTACTGAATACGTGGTGGTAATCGTTCGTCGATGTGTCTTCCACAGTTCCAGCCTGTATAGCCCCGTCCACAGTGACTGGCACTAATGGCAGAGTAGCCGAGTGATTAATTTATCCATGGTCACGTACGGGTTCGTTACCCGTTAGAATTTTTGTTGTAATTGCAGATCTACATTACAAATGTAGATGAGTCCTACCCACTTATTTTGGGTGTTATAGTTAAGCAACTAATTTGTGTCTGTACGATAAGTCCTGCTTGAGAAATTATTTACGACTTGTAGCCAAGTTTTTAAGAAACAGTTCTTTGCCTACCATTTACAGGTTGCAGCCCTTATCTGCATCCACCTTCCGCAACTCCGATACAGTAGAACAAATAAGGTTGGCACAGGTAACATATTTATTGTAGGAAATATTACAAATAAAACATTTTTTCTCTCAACAACATTTATTTTTTTGTTTATATACACTCTTATCTTCCGAACTTTGTACAATGTACAAATAATAAATGCACAACTTCAGCATTGTAAAATCCTCATAAAGACTTGCAGGCACGCGCTATTTGAATCAATTTATTATTAGCACACGATTTAAGTTTAAGTTATTTATAAACAGTATTGGTCCCATTTTATAATCATTCGAAAGCACTCGGCTATTTATAACGTCAACGATGATTTTATTAATGTATTTTGCTTTTAATGCAATTCTATTCCTAGAGTTGTTAGGCCACGAGATCCGGTATGAAAAATATTCTCGAGTCTTTCAAAATCTATATTCCTAATCGACTATCAACTCGTTAGTATCCGATCAAATTTGTTTCGATTTCGTATCTTGACTGCATTATTAACTTCAAATCAACTGCAATTAACATGCCAATCGTTAATATAAATACAGTATACTTTTTAGAAATTGGCATTAGACATATTGACTAGCACATACTCTAATGTAAGAGCTTGATTAAGCATGTGTCTGTCTATTTCAATCTAATAAGCACTTATAATGAGCGTCACTTTGTTCGAAATCTTTAAGTTGTGCAATCAGAATATGTACAAATTACAAATTATTATGCATGACTGGATAATCTAACAGAATATTTAAGTAAATATGCTTTAATTTGAAGACTAGAATAGACAAATCGGAACAGGAAACTATAATACCTCCACTAAGATTATAAACGCCATAGTCAACTAAAACGATGATACTAACGGTCATATCACAACGACAAGCTAACAATCAGTTGGAAATAATAAATCTACTCATTTATTATTCAAACATCATTGTTCCAACAACATTTCTAATTCGTCAGATGCTGTAAGGTTCATCTATCCGATGATTGTGTTTGTGTACATTCTTTTGCGTCAAGCAAAGTGATAGTAGTGTGTCTTATATCTACAGGCTCGTGAGCAAACTATAAGCCAAAGAACAGCTGTATTTGATAACAACTGATGTGCAGTCACACCAGTAGGAGCATTCAGAGCTCTTCAATAAATGGCACAGTGACGTAGGACACTACTACTTGTATACTAATAATTGATCATGAACAGATATGTACGGACGCCTCTCGTCAGCTGGACGACCCGCTCCACGCAGGCGTTCCGGTGACTTATCCTACTTTACAATTATTTGGAACCACAGAGGTGCTCTGTTTGGAACACAATTTATAACATAATAATTATTGGAAGAGTTTTTACTTAACTGCCTAACTATAGGTACATATTTAACAAAAGGCTATTTTACAAAATTTCATAATTATGTACAGAGCAGGAAATAAGTAACTAATAATAACTTCCCTATTATCACATAAGTACGCAACGCTCTTACTCGACCACCTACATTCAATAAAAACAATAGTTTCATGTTAGGATATGTTCGTACAATATAAATATAATACCATGACATTGTTGGGACGTCAACAATGTGGACTAATTGCTATATACGAGTCTCATCACATGAAACAGCAGTCGATTTAAAGTAACAAAGTTGTCCGTCCGGGCTTTCATCTGATGGCGTGTGTGGGGTTGTAGGGCGGCGGCGGCGTCTTAGGGATCTGCGACCGGTGGATGGGGGCGATGGCGGACAGCGGGGTGGGGGGCAGGTCGTCGGGCTGGCCGGGGATGATAGCCACGTCCGTGAGCAGCGGCGGCGGCAGCTCGTGCCGTGCGCTGCTGGTGGCGGGCAGCAGCCGCGCGGGGTTCAGCTTGATTGCGTCGTCGTACGTCGGCGGGGCTCCCGCTACCGTGTCGTAGTCTGGAGGCTTTTGCTGCATTGTTTCCTCATCCGGCATCGATATTACGTGGATGGGATCGTCAATCTGAAATTGTTAAAAATAATCGTTAATACTGTTAAAAATATAATAACTTACTGGGCATAAAGTTTCATAATTTACCAAAATCGGATTAAACTTATGTGTAATTATAATTTTACATAGCTACATCATGCTATGCAACGCTACACGTTGCTACGAATTGCTACGCGTTTGATTGCTACGTGTTGCTACACGGTGCTACGCGACGCTACGCGATTTGCTACGCTGATTTTTCCCAGGATCTGGATTCATGTTTTTCAAATGTATATCTTAGGTAAGAATTGCAAAAGAATACTCACTTGGTGTGTGTCAGGTGACGCGCGGTCAGTCTGCGGCTGCCTCGCGGGCGACTGCAGCCAGCAACACATGGCGGCGCAGATGAGCAGCGCTCCTGCCACGATGCAGGCCACGCCCACGTAGCGCACGGGCTCTGCGTAGTCCTCGGCCAGACCCAGCCAGTTGATAAGCGCGCCGGCGCACAGCAACACCATGCCGTACCTGTACGGCCTCTGTGATTGTCTGCCTTCGTCTAGGGACATGCCTGGATAAAAAAGAAAAAAAAAACTATTTATTATTTTGTATTGTAATAAAAAAGATGGGTGCTATGACTGCACGCTGTTGAACTCTACTGAAGCCCTTATCCGGCATGATTGGACTTAGGACCAGGGTTGCCAACTTTTCCAGCCGCCATAACCGGACAAAAAATTTAATCTGGTCATACTACTTGGTCAAAATCGAAAAAAAATCAAGTTAAGTATCATTAAAAGAGCTTTATTAAGAAAAATACAGATGTATCAACTTAACAGGTAGGTAAATTATTTTTTCTTAAAATTATATAACTTGTTCTCGCTTTTAACATTTTTGATAAGTAAATTTCCTGCATCTGTTCTTAGAAATTCTTTAAACTCTGAACAGGTTATATTATACTTAGTTGAACATCACCATCAATTCTGCCTTCACAATTTCGACTTTTAGACGATTTCTTTCGTGCTGCCAAATATTTTTCATGACGCTAAACGTTCTACAAACGCATTTGAAGGTGGAACATAAACAACAACAAAATTAGCGACGTTGCGTTCACAATTTTATCTGACCAGACAAATTGCATCCGGTCGGAACTTAGCGACCTGACCCCAACAATTCCTTCTAAAACCCAACAGTCCGGTCAAAAACCGGACGGTTGGACTTAGGACTCGAAGAGGCTACTAATTTTGTTGATAACGATGGTGCCTTAATACTTTGTTTCTGAGGCAAGGGTTAGTGAATTACTTTCGCTTTCGTTTCATTTAGCTATATTTTGCAGTCGGTCACAGGAAGTAGGTAGTTCCGGAAGCTCGAAACTGTTAACTCATCAAATGGTGGAAAGTGTATAGCATGTAGTTTACTGGGGCAATGACACGGCGTAATAACGGGATTGTATATTTACGAACCGGTGATCGAAACGAAAGTTGGGAAAGTTCACAATTAGATGACACGAAAAGTGGATTGTTCTAAATGTGGGTTGTTCAAAGATCCGTGATTATGGAAAGGTCATGGAAGAAACAATTGTTTTTGCGAGGTGGCGTTGAGGAATACTTTTATAAGAGATAATTTCGAGGTGCTCGAGCGTCGATGATTGAGGTTAGCGTGAAGACAATGGTGTCTCGGGAGAAGTGGGTCAAGTTCGCGACGTGCGCTGGAGTGGCGCCGAGCGGTCAGGCACGCGGGGGCGGGGGGCCACCGGACCAGTCGGATAAAACGCGTACCAAGACATCGATACATTTATATGCCTATAAATCGTTATTGGTAAGTAGGATCTTTATTGCACAAAACGATTTACACATAGAAAACGTATAAAGCTTCATAGCTATGAAGATGTATAAAGCTTCATGACTGAATTACAAAAATTTTACTAGATTTCGTCAAATTGCTATCTTGTATTCCGCATTAGGCTTTACTATGTACGGAAACGTCATTATTTCATGAGCGTTGTTCACGATAGCAAACAAGCACCTGAAATGCCAGCCGAATGAGCGGATTATTTGACACTTTGTAAAAAATATAACGATACCATTGGCACGCAAGGAATGTTTTATGGGTTTTGACAACCTGATAATCTATACATATAATAAAATCGTTGAGACCAAAAAATCTGTACATTGAAGATTTAAAAAAAAAACCAGCCAGTGTGACTTGAAATAAGTAACTGAACATATTAAAACCATTTAAAAAAATTTTGTTTGTTTGTTTGACCGCGCATCACGTAAAAACTGATGAACCGATTTTGTTGAAATGTTCACAAATCTGTTTAAATACATTCAGAATAACATTTAGTCTATAGAAAATTTGTATTTTTTTGGAAAAAGGGGGTGAAAAGGGGGGGTAAAGTTTGTATGAAAAAAAAAATTAGATTGTTTTAGAATCATGAAACTCAGAATAAATACTTCTTAATAAAATAAAGAAATACCTGTCTTAGCATTTTTTTTTAAATCTCATCCAGAGACGCAGAAAAGAGGGTTTTGTGTTTAAAATTAATAAACTTCAAACACCTATACAATCAAAACCAATGAAGTGTAACCTTTTAAAGTTGCTACATATACTTCATATCTAATACAGATAAATATAATTTCTCAGTTTTCTTGAAATTTGATTTTTGAGGTGAATACGCACAAAATAGCGGAACTCAAAAAAATCAGCTTTCCTCGGTATAAGTAGTTGGTACGAAATGATTGTGCGCGCATCACGTCAAAACTACTGCATAGATTTCTTTAAAGGCTTCTTCAAAATTTAGGCTATATATTATCACGCTACTTCCTTAAGCGGGTAGGCAATTTTGCATTATGTCCGTATACTTCAATTGTTTGACGTTTCAGTCATGATGTAGTAGGTACATGAGAACGGCTATTTGTAGCTTAAGTCAACGAAGTAAATGAAGTAAATGTGTCATGACCGCTCTGCGAACTACGGGGTTGCAAGTTCAAACCCCCAACATTGTTTTACTTTTTGTGATTTGTTTATTTTTTTTTTGATGCTGTGAGATTTCCTATATTTCTTTTTGTAATTGTTTGCATTTCTATATTTCTTTTTTTTCGTGAAATATTTTTCCAAAAAGTAATAGAGAAGTATGGAAGAAGAATACAATCATGCTGCGCCGACCCCAAATAAATTGGGATAAGGGCAGGAGTATGATAATGATTTCTCCAAAAAGTAGTATAGCGAAGGGAAGCCTGATAAATTCAAGTGTTCTTGCCGTGCAAGAACTGTGCTGTGCTATTCGCAATAATCAATAATCAATTCGCAGTTTACGTAGATTATATTTACAGCTATATTGTTATTGGCTTCATTTCATGCACCTTGGTGAGAATTGGCTGGACTGCCATCGAAGGTCTGACGATGGAGACAAAAGTCAGTTGCAAAAGGTCCGCAACAGTTTGCAGCAGCTATATCGTGTTTAGGCTCATTTCATGGACCTTGATGAGAATTTTAAACTTAGCTAGAGTATGACTTTCAGCGAAGGTCTGACGATGGAGACGGAAGGCAGTTGCAAGAGGTCATCAAGAGTTTACAGCATCTATATCGTGTTTGGGCTCATTTTATTCACCTTGATGAGAACTTTCGACCTAGCTGGAGTATGACTGTCATCAAGTGTCTAAGGATGATAACGTAAGGCTGTCGAGGGAAGCCCTTTTTTGGAAAAACGAATATTTTAGCGATTTATGCAAATATTTCAGAGAAATTAAATTGTTACCTACTTGATTCTATACTGTACCTAATATTATAAAGCTGAAGTGTTTGTTTAGTTGGTTGAACACGCTAATTTCAGGAACTACTGGTTCGAGTTGAAAGTATCTATTAGTGTTGGATAGCCCATTTATCGGAGAAGGCAACAACGATCAACAACGTTACAATGTTTATATAATATCACGCTACAATCAATAGGAGCAGAGCATCAATGAAAAATGTTGCAAAAAAAAGGAAAAAAATATTCCTTTTGAGATCTTTCGCTGCGTGCGCTGCGTAAACGGTTAAAGTTACGCAAAAATCGTGTATGACGGAATTGTTCCTCTTAAAAAGTTCTATAAAAAGTCCGCGATAGCATTATTATGTCTATCTTTTAAGGGTGTCTCACACTCTCTCTAACCATCTCTCTGTCTCTCTTATATGACGCAGACGAAGTTGCGCGGGTCAGCTAGTAATGCAATACGAGCAGTAATCGTCCCCTAATCGTGTGTAAGATTGTATTGGAGTGTTGCAGTCATGCGAACTACAGGTGATAAGGTTTGATTGCTTTATGTTATTGCTTTCTCAATTATCAAAACCGTACCTATATACTCTTACCCGGTGTAAAAATCGGTTAAAAACGGTCGAATGCACCCACTGAATCATGTCTCAAAACGTGCGTTTGATAAGTGATAATAACCTTCGTAAGTAGCTTAAATAAGGGTTATTCCAGAAGTATTGACGAAGGGATATTCCTTAGATAGATTTCGTTGAAATGGGTGAACGTACCTATCTTATGAATTGAAATAATGACGGATCAAAGGTCACCAGAGTTTATCATGTAATAGGGTTAGTTCTAGTAATTACATTTTCTTATCATGATTAAATTACTAGGATTAGGCGAGTGCCTTTTCTAGATCATGAAAGTGGCTTATATTAATGGCATTACTCACAAATGGCTGATTGTCCTCTCCCTCGTAAGTCTGTTTCGTAAGGGCCGTACGGATATATTGTACCCAAAGCCATATTTCTTTAATGTTAGTTAATTATAGCTAGGTAATTTTGTTTTATTCGTAAACTACTGAATTATACAATAGAACGCAAAATTCTTTCTTGTTCTATCAATACGACGTCACAATTGTTTTTCAAGTACAAAGTTATTTTTTATATTTACTTAGATATGTAAATGTGCACTTCATCTCAATTATCAGATATAACTGAACAAAAATCAGTAAGAGCAAGCAATCTTATCGGTTATTCGTCGTCAGACCATTTTGATATGATTGTAGGTCAACATCATGACAATGAATTATTTTGTGCAATGGTCTTATAACAACAGCACGTCGAGATACCGTACTATTTTTTACTGGACCTTAAGTCAACCCATTCGCTGAGGGGCTTTGGAGGGGTTTCGGATTATGATAATATTGTCAGATTTAAAGTATCGGGCCACTGCAGCCCGGTAACACTTGTAAGCGGTCTTTTCGCCCACTCGCGCGGAGTGGGGCTTCGGCGTCGCGGTCGCGCCATTTCGTTAAAGCGATAATATTCGTTAAATGGATTAAGCCTACACAATAGTTGAGTAACGGTGTTCCTACTATTGTTATTTTTAATTTTAGAAATGGCACTATTGAAACAGCATTCTATTGTTGCGGCTATCTATCTATTTCTTACTTTACAAAGATAGTAAAGAAAAAAACAAAGTTCCAATATTATCATTGAGCGCATTCGTGAAATTTTTGTTCGATAGACAGTGGCGTGGTTTCTACATAAATCATCGTCAACTCTTAGTTATCTTATCAATGAAATGTTGTGCGTCTCACGAATGCACAAACTAAATGTGTGTAATTATATGTCAGACTAGTTGAAGGTAACATTAATAGACGCAAAAAATAATAATATGCTTCTAATTTTACGCATTCATACATATTTGTAGTTGCAGCTCAAGGTCTCAGTTTTTTTCAATAGCACACGCAATTAACGACCTACTTATTATCCGTTTCTGGTTTGCTTTGAGTTTTTTTCGTTAGCTGTTAAAGTTGCAAAAATACTTTCAAGTGCTCTATTTGATTGATGAATGAAAATTTAAAAAGCCTGCTAAAAACTTAGGTACACATTTCCAGCTTGTATATTTCTCCTCTGCAAGGAGAGGAAGTGAGGGACCAAAATTACTGGCCTAGTGAACATAGTTATTTGTTTGAAAGCGGTAATTACTTAGGTGCGGCATTCCATTTATTTTGGCCTGGCACTAATGTTTGTTCCACCGACTCATAATAAAATATTATCATCTACTGATATAAAAATAAAAATAAATAAATAACACGTGTAAGTGGTAGTAAACCATCTACATTATGTTGTTTGTCATTATCATCTTAAACAAAATATTTGTCTTTATGTTTTCTTTGGGAAAACCCAACATTTCTTTGTGTATGTTTCTTTCTACGTTCGAACATTCCACTGTAAGATTGTATTTGATTTCTGTCTGCATGTCTAGAGATTAGAGATTAGTTTCTGTTTAAGACACATTTGAAATTGTTTCGCTATTTATTGAAAAACAATGACAATCAAATGCTATATTCATTTTCAATATTTAAATCATCCACTCAGCGGGCCCACTGGCTTATTTGTACATAATTGGAAAAACCATAAGAAACAACAGGCCCGTTTTCGTTTGACCGCTGAAAGCTAAAACCTTAGATAAGTCCGTTTCTGAAAGCCAATTCAATTGTAAATCCTATTTCAATTGATTTGATGTCCTTATTTCTGTCAACGTACACGTTACATCAGTTACCGCGACGAAAGATTTATAGTTAATTGTAGTGTTGAGCCTATAAACCCGTTCAGAAAAGTCGTCAGACCACCACGCAAGTACCTACCTACATAAAAAAAGTGAAGTATAGTGTAGTATTGAGTATGCAAAGTAAGGCTATCTAGCTGATTGTGTCTTTTAATTCCCACGACTGCCTATCCAATGACATGACATATTTATCGACCGATGCATAGTTTCGCGAAATGCTTTGTCATCTATTTAAACATGCGCTGCAAAATTACCTACTCGAAATAGATATGAGGGTTTCTAGCTAGCCCGGTATGTTTTTGTAGGTTGTTGTGGGTACAGATCACGTCTTGATAAGCCAATAAAATTCAATAGGAGTGATATCATTTGCCTAGGTACCTACTGTGTAGAAAAGAAACGCCTCAATCCATTGAGAATTAAATAGTTTAAAGTCCTTAATTGTTTACGAAACCCCTACATTAGATTTTTCGCTTTACAGTGAACCTTCGTGATGTCTGTTCATCCGTCAGTCTGTCTGTCATTTGCATTTTATTTAATAAAACGCATTAGGTGTATCGTTAATTTATTGATAGAAACGTTTTCATGTGGATTGGTTATTTATGTTGGGCAATAAAGAAAACCTGTTGAAGTAGTTGATTATTTCTAGTTTCAGGTTAGGTAATGCTATTTTTAGCATCTAGTTTCTTGATTAAAATAAAATTTAGCATTTACTTATGCATTTACATATACATGACACGTGATTTCATGACTTCAGATTTTTAATAAACTGACGTGCAGACTTCTTGTTACCGGGCCGAAGAACCTCAAAATACGATTCGTGGAATGACGTTTTAGATGTAACAGGATCTAAATCCACCTTCTATTCACCTCAAACCGCTGCATCATAAGACAGATTCAAATATATTAGATACTGTCCGTAATCAAGCTTTATAACACATTTGCTCTCAAAGGGTCTCTTAATTCACCAATTTCAATATCGTATGTGTATGTATCTCATTACGTACTTGTGCTGTAAAGTAAAATGTACGGTTTATACTTTTTTAAATCTTAGCAAAGAGTTTTTATGTCAGAAAAGTGGTCAACATTTTATGAATAAAATTAACTTTGGAAGATGAAATATAATAAATAAACATTTAATTATTTAATTTAATTACTTTTGACAATAAATTACAACCATTTATCTGTAACAAAAACAGAAAAATATTTATTTACTTTATTAGTAATACTGGCTGTTTTTTGTGTTTATGCCTTAAAAAAAAGCGCTGATGCGCGCGCCTCGCTAATTTGTGAACAAGTAAAAATTATTCCGCGCGCTTTTTCTTTTCGCTGTATTGTTTTTATTTGTTTTATTTATTTCCTCGCAAATATGTTATAAAACGTCGTATGACATACGTGCGCTTTGATAATTACAACCTCTGCTTTTTTATTGCCCTCGCCTGCGGCTCGGGCTAGCTATATCGCCTCGGCTGTAATTTTCAACTTACCGCACTTATATCATAATGTACTATAACATTATCACGCACAAAATGGAGTGTAGAAATAACCAAGAATCATGACAGTGACACTTCACGGTCAAAACAGCTGACTCTAGGATTTGAGATAACTTTCTCAATGCCAAAAGCATTTTATTTACATTATAAACGCAACGATTTCTCGTATAGATATCGATATTTCGTTTCCAGTTTTGGCGGCATTCAAACGAATTTAGAGGCAAAAAGTTTTTATTGAATATGGTCACGCAACGACATTGGCCAGTGAGAAGAACCTTAATGACGTCATTGATTTGGGAATATTATTTTTAATAATGTTTTTAGTGCATTGTGACAATTGTCTGCAAACCGATCGGCAGTGACCGAAAAGTTCAGTGAACCAACACGAAAAAAGTGGACTATTTTAAAACTCAACCAAGATGCCTACCTACCTAGTTATTTACTTCACTTTTGGCTCAGCGTTCAAAAAACCATTCTTGAAATATCTTCGTTTGCTTTGTTTTGATAACATTCAGCGTTGTAATTTCAGGAAAACAAAGACAGAATATCTAACAGTTTAGGTATTTGTCATCTCAGTAAGTCTATTCATCCGGTTTTCGACAATTTAAAATAAGAAGTAGAATTCCGGGAATGCCCAGTACCTAACTAATTAAAGACGTCTGGATAAACAATAAACTGTACGGAACGACCGCGTCAGTGGAAACTTTAGTGAGTATTTTCATCATTTCGGGTTTATCATGATATGCGAGAATATCATCTTAGGTATTTATTTTAAATATCTGACGTAGGTATTTGTGAAGCCGACGCTTTTAGGTAGATATGTAGGTATGCTAAAGATCGGTATTTATAGTAGTGACTAAATCGTCTGAGATGTCTTATTTACATAATAAGTAGGTAGATATGTTTATCAGTATTGTGTCTAATATAATATTCATAAATATTTTCACTTATCATTCTTACTACAAGTAGGTATTTATGATTGCGCTGGGTAAGTTTAGTTCAAAAGTCGCTGAACTACGGTTCATTGTTACAGAAGTTAATTTTGAGTGGAGTCTGGCGTGTTTTACGGTAAAAATTGACACTTTCTCTTCTACGTTGATATTTAAATTATAATTGGAAACTGGCTGAAAAGTAAGCACTATAGGTATTTCCTTTTAATTTATTTATGGTGTGGGTGGTGTTATCTGTCTATCACCGAAATATGCAAAGAGAGAAGCTAGGTACCTACATCATATTTTTAAAGGTAAGGAAATTCTGAGCTAGAATAGCTAGCAGATGAATACAGCCGTATTGTAGTCATGCCTATGTACTACCTAGTGGACAAGGTTTCCACAACCCCTGGCATACCACAGCATATAGCATTACCGCCGGCGACATTGTGGTCTCCACTCATTACGTATATTGTACACCGCGGTTGCTCGCCACCGCAGCGCAGCTGGATAATATACCTACCTGTGTACTACGATATACCTACCGGACTCAGGTATATGAGGGCATGGACGTGTAATGCAGTAGCTGAAATGTTATTGTAATTGTTGTTGGGTTTTTGTAATTTTTTACCTTCTATTGTTTTATGGCGCAGCACACCGCGAAAGCAAAACGTTTGTAATGAACGTTATTCATACAAATGGTTCATTACTAAAATATGACATGAAAAAAAAACATTTATAATTAGTAATTAATTGTTGTTTTATTCTTTTTTTTTAATTAAAACAATCTATTTGTTGATTAATACACCGTTTTTTTTTTTCAAGTTGATATTTGGCACATTTGGCGACGCATGGAAGTGTTCCGATCTCACTGATACATGTGAAGTTTTATTATTACATTTTTATGATTTTTGTTATTATCAAGATAATTATCACTTCAAACCATTACTCGTGTACATAATTTTTCCTTGATGTCGGTCTAGGCCTTTCCAGAAATATTACTAATAAACAGAATATAAACGTCCTTCCTTATTTACTAAGAGTTGAGTTTGAATTTTAGTTAAATTATTATAAACAAATCAAATTTACGTAATTATATGTATAATATATTTACGTCTTACATAATGTTACATCGTTGCGTATCTTACATAATTTGTTTACATCGGGTTTTTATTACTGTTAAATAAAAACAACTATACGCATTGACACAAAGAACTATATACTTAATCGTATATGTACCTACAATAAAGATATAAATGCTAAAATTGCGTCAATGTAATCTGGAAACTAACTGTGTAAAGTTAATCTAGGTAAGTATATTATCATCGTGAATTTTCATTAGTGAGATAAACTTAGCATACTTCTAAATACGCACATTTAATCGCAGCCTGCTCAAAATATATACGGCATGTTTCATAAAGGTCATATTAAATGCTGTGGTATACATAGAGCATCAAACTGAACAACTGTTTGTATAGACCTTAGAAAAATAATCTCTGTCCCATACTCATAGCTACTCCTACAGCTAGTTGTTCTGGGTCTGCCTGTGTGTGTTTTTAAATGTTTGTAAACGCACCCAAGATACAGGAGAAAATCCTAGAGAGGGGCAAGGTTTAAAAAAAATACTCCCAATGCTGTATAGCCACAATACCGACCAACATTTAAATTCTGAAGCGCGCTGATAACGGAAGGCTTGCCACTTGACACCGTTACATTGTTTTGTTGTCGATAACCTTTATTCACGTTTTCAATGAAACTGTCTAAGAGGGGCCTCCCCTAAACATAGCCGGGGCTTTGACCGCTCCTGGTTTAGGGAGCCGCTTCGCGAACGCCTCCAACATTTAAAACTCTACACGGGTTGGTGTTGGTGTGAACCTTTGTTTTGTTTGTGTTATGGGACTAGGAGTTGGACGGAACCCTTTATCATAGACAAAACATTTTGTATTAGTGTTATCTGTTTTATAACTTTATTGATGGAAGACATTCAGAATGGTAGCTGTGATTTATAGTTCGTTTACGGATGTCAGTTTTATGAACGATAACTACCTAACCCCCACAGGGTTAGATATTAATCGTTAACGTAAATTTGCCAAGCCTATTCCTATTCTATTCACGATGGCATTAAATAATTTGTAGCTTTCTTACTTTCTAAACCTTTTTTGTTCCGAGGTTCTGTCATTTTTCATGCAAGAAACGCTAATGTGGTCGATAAATTATAATTTCTGTCATTATTAAGAAAGTTTTTTGTGCACTAAGTGTATTGGATGCAAGCAATCTGTAAACCTTGACAAGTTACTCGTAACTTAGTAATCACCCGGAACCATATTCTCGTAGCACGGTCTACGAAATAGGACAGCGTAGGCGCCGTCTGGTCTACGAAAAATAGGACACTATCTTTTAACGTGGGCGGTCTACGAATAACGATACCATATCCATGCTACGTAGTTTGCCACGAGGGATAGATATTGACCTAATTTGGGATTAATGTGGATATAATTTATTGTTTTAACGCCTACTACAGTGTATCAGCGCTTATAGCTTTAGCGAACATTTCTGTGTATCTGCTACAACTAGTATCACTTTATTATTATTACATATTATAAAAAAGTCCCCCGCCGCGTCTGTCTGTCCCTATGTATGCTTAGATCTTTAAAACTACGCAACGGATTTTGTTGCGGTTTTTTTAAATAGATAGAGTGATTCAAGAGGAAGGTTTGAGTATATAATTTGACAAGCGGGCGAAGCCGCGGGCATCAGCTAGTTTACTAATCAATGGTACTTGATGGAGATGTTTGTCTCACTCTTTATATGGACAAGCGAGACATATATCAAATGTGGGTGTACGACTGTACCTCTACTGGATAAGGAACCTAGATCATTTGCGTATGAATGCGTTTGCGCAAATGTCAGATCAACATTTATTGCGTGGCTAGGCTACGATCACGGAAGTTATTATATTTTATTCTGAGATGTGGCTGAATATACCATTTGAGATTGCTCAAAATTATTTAGATCCTTTAAGTGACAGGCAGTATTTATAGCAGTATATGACTATACTGGTTTAGTTTTAAATACATACTTATGTATTTGCGCATTAAGTGTTCCTCATTTGTTTCTAATATGACTATATGAAGTATGAACCTGTTATTAAAGGTTGATGATCTAAAAAACCAGAATGTGGTTGGCCGAAGCGGTCGGCAAAATGTAATTTGGAATGTCACTTCACATATATACTGTCAGAATTTTATATATTTTATCTGAATTGAGACAGGAAAATTATTTAAAATATTGAATGTAAAGTCTCATCCATACGTAAATACTTTAGAATATTTTGTTACACGTGGCACTGAAATATGAAACTTTAATGGAAATGTTGCATTATCACCAACCAGAAAGCTTTTTGTAGATTGATCTATTTAAATAGTGATCCCAATGTCCATCAGAGCTGTGGCTGCGGGCTTTTAATCACTCTCCAGCACCAGTAGCCGTACCTACATTAAGGGGACTACAGGAGTTAAACGCGAGTTGTATAATGCAAAAAAGCATATGATTCACTGCAACTGCAAACATTTCTTTTAACGAGTAAAAACCATACTAAAATACATGCGATCATTCTGATTTTTTGGCAAATAATTATACAAGCAACATATTAGCATGATAGTGTTTTATTTTTTTAGTCCAATCAATAGATTTTTTGTAAATCGCAAAAAACCACTCATTTCGGACTATTCGGCCCGCAGTGACTGACGTGACAGCCACTTTGTAGTGCAAGCTGATTAGAACTTTATTCTAGAACTACAAATAGAGTTGCTAATTTAGCTCCTGTAGTCGCCTTAAACGAGTGATGTTATGAGATGAGCGATATGGAAAGACCTTTGTTTTGTCCATGTCCGGTCCACACTTCATTGCGTAGTTTAAGCATATCTTACCTGAAACAAAAGAACAGACACATTAGTATTTCGTCAGGTTGCACATGAGATTTTGTAACAAAAGAGGTGGTATTACTATTAAAACGGTGGTTACGCCATCTTGCTCCGTACAATGGCGGTAGGGCAATTTGTGTGGGCTGTGGGGTCGCAAGGGATTGTGCGCGGCCTGCCGGCGCACACGCCGTGAAACTATAGCGGTGCTCTGCGCGTGCGCATCCTCCGTGACTCTATTATTGTGATTCTAAAAGCTTCTGATGCCTATCAGCAAAGCTAAACATTTTCTTTTTTAGATGTGCATTGAAAGATTGTAGACTACATTGTATATTTATCATCGTTAGATTTTACATACAATCTTGATTATTAAATTACGTTTTGTTACTAAAAATTGCGCGCTTTGTTGCGGTCTTGTAGAAGCACAATTATCTTCCACTTAGAGTTGAGTGATTCTTGGAATATAATTGGTACTACAGGCATCATTAATACTAGCTCGCCGTCCGTACGTCTCACGACGACAGGCCGTGTCGACGGCGCGTTCGTGTTCCACGCGCGCCTCAAAGAGAGTCAGCAATAGAGAAGGGGTCCGCAAGGACCGAAGCCTGCCGGGGCTGCGGGACTATTCGAAAGAGATACCGTGGCCCCGGAACACAAAGGGCGATGAAGGAACATGGATGGGTTTTAGTCAGTAAAAGTCTGACACTCCCTTCTGCTCAGCCCAGAGCGGGAGAAGTCATTTGATGATTTCCCATCCGAAAAAAAAAAAAAAAAAAGGCATCATTAATACAGTTTACATTTGGTAGTAATTTTGGTAGTAACTTATGTTTACTTTTATTTTAGAAAAAGGATTAGGGTTGCGGGCAAAAAAATCAAAACCCTTGAAATTGTTAACAAAATCCGATTTAAATAGAGACTAATATTTTTATAATAATTTCACGTGGTCGTGGGCATCAGCTATAAAGGGTGTAAAAAACCTCTTAACGAAGCCGAAAGGATAATTACTTGTTCTCCCCGTCATTGTGATCATTTGTTGTACACCATACCTGGAAACCTTCTAGTTACGGAGATATTGAGGGTCAAAGTTCCAACTTTTTGATAAGTTTTTGTTTAAATACCTACATGTTTTTAATGTAATGTTTAAATTTAATGTAAGATTTTTACACCTCCACGACCCCCGTTGTATCTGACCCATCCAGCAGCACAATGTTTTAAGTGCGTTAAATTGAGTCCTAAAGAAAAGACTGAGTTTTCACCCAAAAAAAAAAAGTCATTTCCCAACAAATGCGTAGGGTACAATGTTTGGTTGACGGCTTCTTGAAGAGTCTGTTTACACCCTGTATAGTATGGTATAAGTCATAATGATAGAATAACGTGTTAAGTACACTCTCAAGCGAAGTTTCATCATAATTCGAGTAGTTTCTTCATATAAGATATGAGATAAGTGCCACCTGTACTTAGATTTGCTACGATAACAGATGAGCAAAGGTAAATCGCAAATTCTTTTGTGAAAACAAACATGATATGGTCGTTATTCATGTCCATGGCGATACGGACGTAGGTATGTACCTACGGCGTAAACAAAGAATAATAAATTAAGGTCTTTCTTGTAAAATTCTTATAACTTTGTTTGTTTAGCTGTGCTGTGACCTTCATCTTATACGGTGATGTCGCAATGCAATGACTTTGTACCGACACCCGCCTTCATGTCGTATGTTACTGAATAAATACTATATTAACAAATCTGAGACATTTGACAACCTTAGTCGTATAGGTGAAAATATTTGCGTGGCTACCAATAGAGTGGAATGATCAGAAAATATGTCCAGTGTAAGTAGGTACGTGAGCGTACTATTTGTGTGCTATTGTATTATTTTCTAGAATTAAAAGCGGTACTTTACTGAAGGGAACGGAAACTATACGTATTCAACTCCTTAAACGTAAAAATTAAGTATTAATCGCTGACGTATCCACTCAAATAACTTGAAGGCGTGCGCAGAGCCGTTGACCTTTCGACCCGGAAACGATATGTTGCCTTAATCTTCGCTGTGGTCACAAGCCCCGAGCCCCAACTGCTTGTGAACCTTTAACTGCAGCGCGCAGCTACACGCCGCGCACGCGCAGCTGTGCTTAACGCGCATAACTTCGACGTAGACGCAAAAAAGAACGTGCTTCCGACCTGACTGGACTGATACGTAAACATTCTTACACGTACTTAAATAACACATTATTTTGACTGGAGGCAGTCAATGGGCTTAAATATTCGCCATAAGTTTACATTGTGGACCAAGTTGACGTCTCTCGCCAACCACTGCAGTGGCTGGCAAGTTACTTTCTACACAAGGAGCACATTGCGTCGGTGAGTACTACATCATCTAAGGAGTCGAGAAACTTTGCACTCAAGTGCGGTAACGCGACCATTTATCTTATAATGGCCAGGGGCACTCCGCTTTCAGCAACCGCTGAGAATATCAATGGCATCATAAGCATAATGGATTTAGTCTTCTGCACGTGTCTCGCCACCCATAAACGGGGTCTGCCACTTTCGCTTGAATTATGATGTCCTCTTTTTAAGAATGCGTTGTCACGACAAAGTTACAAATAAATTAAATATTCTAATCTCTTTTAACTGGCAAAGTTGTATTGAACCTTGAAAACTGAACTCTTTTCTAAAAGTTGAACTTCGTTTTTTGTCCCCAATAGTTATAAGTAAACTATAGCTTACACGAGTATTTCATTTAATGATTTCGTTGTCGGCACAAAAACTGTGATCACAGCGATCATAATAAAAAAAACACTGCTTTTCAGTACCCGATGCTGTAAAAATAGATTAAATCTGCTGTGCGGTAGTTTTTGCCGCTGATCCGATTAGATTGAAGGTAAACAACATCACCTTGACAGAAAGAGAGGCAGCGGAGAAAAATTAACTTTGATTATACCAACAAAACACGAACTCGAACATTTATTAGTAATGTGAAGCTTTGGTATTGCTGTACGCACCTACCGGTATTGTTTTTCCTCCAGTAAAAACCTTATAAAGATGGAAGGAAACAAAGAAGGAAAAGTATGAGTAGGTGTTATATCTAAGTTCATTAGTTGTATGAGTGCATGTATGTACTATGATTCATGGCAATCTTATTAAATTCTTTTTATCCGCAAGTTTTTTCTGAAGCATATTCATCAAAATATAAAAAACATATACCTATATGTGAAAAAATTGGCATTAAAACGTGTAATCTGAAATAATAAATAAAAATAGCTCATATAAATATATAAATTGTACATTTATAGTAGAGATGCAACGAATAATGATTTGGCCGAATACCGAATATTCGGCCGCCGAATATTCGGCGGGTGTTCCAGTACAATTGACGTCGACGCTAACAAGTAACGACACGTTTTGATGCGGTGCGTGCGGCGGTGACGGGGCGGACGGACCCAAAGCTTATATATATATATGTATACAGTGAGAGACTATTCTCAGAAGCAGGTATTGTATATGAAGAAAAGCGCAATCGTCTCTTACCAACAAATGTAGAAAAACTTGTCTTTATTCACCACAATTTGCCTTTACTTAATTTTAATTATTAACAATACTGATGTTGTATTCTTGTTTTCGCAATTAATGATTGTTGGATAATTAAATGTTTCGATTAAATTGCTTTTTTATTTCCTTTTATAAGATATTTGCAACTTTTTTATGTATTCGGTATTCGGCCGAATACTACTTACTATTCGGCCGAATACCGAATACTGAAAAAACTGGCCGAATAGGCCGAATACCGAATAGTTGCCGAATATTCGTTGCATCTCTAATTTATAGTCAGAATGTCAAATAAATAAAACTACAATTTCGATTTATTTTCTAAACCCCTTTCCTTAATAGTTTAAAGATTAAAAACTGGATCTATTTTGAGTTCTTAAATTACCTTCTGATTCACGAAATATTGCGTAATTTTGCTTCAAGTTTTGGTGACTAATGATAAGTAAAAACTTTATAGTTTTTATTCCTGTGTAATCCAAACTGTTCCGGTATGAACAAGATTGATTATTTATCTGATATCTAAGCGAAAAACTTAGTTTTTGTTACCTCGAATTAACTATGTATGTAAATGCATGCCGATTGCCGATGTTTAGCTTATACAGCTCGTTGCATTAGGACGAAACAGGCGCAAGCGCCGCACGCCCGCCGTACATCCGGCTGCGGCCCAAGGAGAACTTTCCATCAACCATAATTATGTCGACATTAACTGCTGGTTGTCCATCCAAACATTATTATAATGGTAGTATCCTTCAAATACGTGATAGGAACTGATAAAATGTAAAATAAATATAACTCTTTCCAGATCACGCACGTTTGGATGTCTGCCAAAATACTGGTTGTATGTTGTTTTTACATACGTTTTCATTCGAGAAATCCCGAGACCATAGTCATCTGTTTGCCCAACTCGTAATCGGCGCTTTATTCGACCACAACAACTCTCTTGTACATTATATGTATTATTCTGAAGATCTTTGATACGCAGATTCAGTTGGCGGATTTCCGTTTTGCGAAAATGTTCTGCAGTTGGGTAATATGTTACACATTTAGCAGGACCGTACTACACAAAAAACCGGCCAAGAGCGAGTCGGACTCGCGCACCGAGGATACCGTACAAACTTGCTAGGTCCATCCGTTCCTGAGAAAATCGGTGGTGACAGACGGACAGACAGAC
This sequence comes from Xestia rhomboidea, assembly GCA_963853795.1. NCBI lineage: Eukaryota > Metazoa > Arthropoda > Insecta > Lepidoptera > Noctuidae > Xestia > Xestia rhomboidea. Next base: position 11,413,039 of record OY970772.1, read on the forward strand.
GGACAAGAAAGTGATCTTATAAGGGTTCCGCTTTTTCCTTTTGAGGTAAGGAACCCTAAAAATGATAAAAACTAAGCAATATTGGTTCCCAATTGCGATTATTTAGTAGGTATTACAGGTTCTATTGTTTAAATATAGCTAACTTCTGTGCTGTGTGGTACTTGCACATGTGTATATAGGAATACAATCTAGGTTCGATTCGTTACATAAGCATGTAACAATAAATGGTAAGCATGTATTGCGTAATGAGTGACTTGTTTTGGTCTCTGCAACGGTTGAAACGAGCGTCCATAGTTACCGATAACGCCTGCAAAGTTTCAAATTGATTGTAGGTAATTGTGATTTATGTAGGAAGGTTATTAACAAAAGCTGAATGAATATTTGCACAACCTTCTGTTTTTCTTTTTCTTTGTTGACAAAGACAATGAAGGTATCGTGCCCTGGTACATACGGGTGACAAAATTGGCAGGTGGCTATATTAAAACATTTGTCGTATAGATGTTAACTATAAAGTTTGTCGCCAATATTCGTATCGAAAGTATATGTATCTAAGGTCTAAATACATCCTATCTTCACACCCTAGTTTCTGAAAAAAATTACAGTCATGACATGCGAAAGTTAAACCAGAGTAGAAAGTGTTTCCTTAGTCATACACATCGCGGTCTACTAAATTTTCTCATGACACCAAAAGAAGCGTTGGTGATTACAATAATAACTGTACGTATATTGTAAATGCCCAATAGTGCGCATGACAAGAACTGAGAGTATTCTTCAAAGCGTCGCAGGTACCTACGGATATAAAGATAAGTTTTATCATCATCATCAAGCAGGTAATCAAAGAGAAAATGCGTAAGATCACCCAGTGTGAGGTCAAACTGCTATAATGATGGACACATTGCACAACTCGTAAAATGTCTGTCGTCACTTTAATCCACAGGTAATGTTCTCAAAAGTGTCCGTTATTTGAACAGCATCCGTAACCGTCGTTTTTTATAATGTCTGTATGATGATTCACATTTAGGTAAGTTCGGGGAATTAAGATGAGAGTAGCCGGAAAACTTGTAGCATGAGTGTATTATCTGTACGATCATATTGTATTGTTACTGTTTGAAATTAATATCTGTGAAGCTTTGGTAATCAATTTCCTGGTAAGAAACTGAAATGATGTGGATGTGTGTCTATATGTATAAGGAAAATCTGTTCGATTTTTATATATTATAGTCGTTATAATATTCTAAAATTACGAAAACCTGTTCTACTTTTATAATATAGTTTAGAATAGTCTAGGTACCTGTTGAGTTTCCGAAGGCTGTTTAGATATGCTGGTAAATTCTTATTTCGTGTCACAATCACAATAAATTGCACTTTTAAACACAGCAATAAAGACACTTCTCTAAGATAACGTAACAATTAAAAACTTAGTATTGTGACGTCAGAGACCACTTATGTATTGCCAGATATCAGTTAATTGTGTTGATAAGGAGCACTAGACATTGGCAGCGACCGGTTGTGACCGTGGGCGAGATACGTATGGAGGCGTGTGGCGGAGCTCCACACATTTGTACCGCATGAGCCTCGCCAGCTGACAGCCGGCACCGGCGCCGGCTCCGTGACGTCATGCGTGACGCGCGCACTAAACACTTCCAAGTTTCACCAAATTACGTCACAGCACACACGTTGGGGATATCACTGTGCCTTAGTCTTAATCTACCACTACTGGGTCAACTGACCTTTTTACATATATAATTTATAAATATTGTATATGTATATTTTCCTAAACGTATAATATTTTGTTGTTTAATCATACCGGCTTTCAATATTCTGTGTTTTTTTTTGTCGCGAGAGGCCTCGGCCCAGACTGGTAGTAACAATGTTATTGTCGCCTTATGTTAAACTTTTATGTTCGCTGATATACGTTGGTCGTTGAGTATACGAATTTAATTTAAACGACCTATGCTAGAACTGTATATTTTGCAACAAGATCACGAGTAAATAAATACATTCATTTCAGGCTTTTTCAAAAAAAGTAGTGAGTCGCCCGTAACTATATTGTACCTATGACTTTGATGTACATACATTGAGAACAGTGTCATTGGTTTTTGAGCATTAATTATGACGCGCTTAGGTACACAAGGGTATGACATAAACACTATTATTATGTTTGTATCTATTTAAGAAGAATTATGATTAACTGTAATTTCCTTGGAGCAGTTTTTGTCTTCATGCACTCCGTCACGTACCTATTGGTGTTGCTGTCCATACATTACATAATATATTTATATACAAGAACGTTCAGTTATTACTGGATTTGCCGAGTTCTCATATTTCAGAAATAATTTGTCTTCTTTAAACAAACAATAAAATGGAGATCCACATTTGGATCCTACGTTTCGAACTAGGTACATAAAATGATCGCTAAACTAAATATAGGAAATTTTGATAATAGGGATGATGACCAACTAAAAAAAATATGATTCTGTTTAGTCCGTCAGTTAGATTATCGAAAAATATTGAATAAGTACGTATTTTTTTCGTAATTGAGACATGTACCTACTTAGTGTTGTTTTCCTGTGCAAGTTGTTTATTAGCTGTGGGTTTTAACGACTTTTATTGCCTGTATTATCATAACAATTTTCCGTACTTATGTACACAGCAAATATAAAGGATTTTCTACGTTAAAGATGTGCAATAATTCGAAACGTAGGTAAGACAAAGATATAATTCAAAGTTATTTTCACAGTTTTTCTCTCGACTTCTTTTAGTCCCTAGATATATATAATATTTCAAAATTTCAAATGAACTTATCAAGAATTTCCGTGCTTGCGGCGTCATTTTACGAGATCCGGTATTGTCATCCAACTATGTCCACACTTACTTAGTGAACATTTAATTAAACAAATCTAAGGTACTTTTGTATGATTCTAATCCTTACAACATTGTTGACTTGTCGATCGATGTGTAGGTACGCCAGGAATAGAAACAATTAGGTAAGTCTTGTGCGTGGTAGCAGTAAGAAAAAGTATTCAAAACAAGTTGTTATTATGGCACTGAAGGACAATCTAAGTGCGATATCAGGTACATATATCATCCACTTAATCCTTATACGATATAATTATACTTTGACTCAGAATGGAAATTTTGCGACAATTCTATTTTGGGACGAAATGTGCTAATTTTCAGGCGCTTAAACCTCACTTTTTACCTGATATACGCTAATAACGCAAATCAGTTTTTTCAAGTCGTATGAATAAACACAAAAATATGCTTGATCATAATTTGCATACTTTTATACCATTTTCGTTCCAAAAATAATTTCTTGGATATTTTGGATATTTACTGAAAGTTTCTTTATAATTTGGTTTGCATGAGTTTCCAGTCCCAGCACGCGGGCTCGAGTCACTAACAAAAAAAAAATGGTATTAGAAATTGAGATGGAATTAAACATAAAATCCTGTTGTAAACAACCAACACACAAAAATAGAAATGTGCGAAAATGACTTCGCATCACAATATACTTGTTTTTGTTGATCGAACTCTCTTGTCTGTCGACATGATTAACGTAAATAGAAATATATATTTAGAATGCTTAATAAGTAATTAGTTGGCTAATGGAGACTCCGCGCGCCACACTGCACCGACGGGAGTGGCAGGCGTGCTGTTGCTACTTGCATCTCATAGGAGCGCGGTGCGTGGACTGCGCTGTACAACACTACTCGGGCTCAGCTCTATTTCTGCTCGTGTTAATGACTTCATACAGATACACTCGCCAGTTGACATTTAGGTCATTCTATTACGGTTTTTATTATGTTTTCTATATGTTTCACGTATTGGAGACAAAGAGGTTAAAGCCCCGCGCGAATTAGCGTCTGCGTCGTAGTCAAACTCAATGTAAACAAAACCTAAATGTAAGTTTCACCTCGACTGTCCTACGAGTAAATTGCGTTTCGTTTGAGTTCAGTGCAGTGTCACTTTGCTTTGAATCGGTGTTAATGGAAATACGGTTATATAGAATAGAGACAGGTGGGCATTTCGCGAACGATCATGTGAATGAATACAGTACATTGTTAGTTTATAGCCTGTTCCGGTGACCTAGTTCTTCAATATATAAAACCGTGTTCGTTCTTACTACTTACTAGCTGATGCCCGCGGCTTCGCCCACCCGCAAATTATATACTAAAACCTTCCTCTTGAATCACTCTATATACCTAAAAAAACCCGCATCAAAATCCGTTGTGTAGTTTTAAATATTTAAGCAAAGGTATGAACATAGAGACAGACGCGGTGGGCGACTTTGTTTTATAATATGTAGTGATAGTGATACATCTAATTAAAAAAATTGCTAGTTATTATGTAGAAACTGTTGTTACCTGTATATTTGATGAACAGAACTGACGTTGCCTAAACGGAGGCCTGACTGTCAGAGCTCTCTCTCTTTAGATGCTGATTAAAAACACGACTAGACCACATGCTGTATTTAAACACGATAAAACTCATAGTATCACAAGTAAAATTAAATTAAAATTAATAAATAACCCCTTTTTTTTTTCGGTTGGGAAATCATCAAATGACTTCTCCCGCTCTGGGCGGAGCAGGAGGGAGTGTCAGACTTTTACTGACTAAAACCCATCCATGTTCCTTCCTCGCCCTTTGTGTTCCGGGGCCACGGTATCTCTTTCGAATAGTCCCGCAGCCCCGGCAGGAATAAATAACCCCTGACACCTGAACCAATTGTTTTAAGTTAAACGGTTTTATTGAAAAAATAAAGGTAAATAAAAAATAATTCGTTGGGTCCTAGGTACCTAAGATACCAGTCATCACTCCGCGTTCCTCATCTCATTTCGTTAGTTAGTATTCCTCATTCCCTTTCAATATAAATGATGTACATTATTCTACTAGTCACCCTTTACCCCTTTACCCTTTGCCCTTTTATTTGATACCCATATTGAGGGAGTTGTGAAAAAAAATAGGTTATCCGCTATTTTGTGGTGGCGACCATCTTGGACCGATTTTCATCAAACATAGCTAAGAACACTCCCGACTAATTCACCTTTCAAACATAAAAAACAAAATCAAAATCGGTTCATCCGTTCGGGAGCTACGATACCACAGACAGACACACACACAGACACGTCAAACTTATAACAACCCGTCGTTTTTGCGTCGGGGGTTAATAAATGAAGTACACCAGCATGCTCGCACGTGCGATTAATACTGTAGATGTACTGAAACAAAAGTGATAAAAAGATCTAGAATACTCTACTACTAGGTGAATCTCAAAACATGGCCGCAACGTTATGTAAAACACTGCAGGTAATGAGGTCACAGTAATAAGGTTATTAAGAAGCTCGAGCACTTAACTTCGGTAATTACCGATATGTAAAGAGTGTGACCGACTCCATTTAAACTTATTAATTTAATTATTAGCAACATTGACCATAACTGCCAGGTTTAATTTCGCTGGGTTTTTCTTCAAAGTGAATGAGAGGATCATACCCTCAATCCTCATAGTGGGTATTGGATGGTTTTTTCAATTTACATGTCATGGCAGGCAAAAAAAAACTTAACCCTCGACGAAAAATAGGAAAATCAATTTTGTATGGAAAATCAAAATTTGTAGGTAAAATAAAATAACAAGGCATAGTAGTTCAGTGTCCGCCAAAACAAAAAAGTTTGGATGACCTCAATATACGGGAAATATAACTCGTCGCGGTACAACATCGGAAATACACTTGAAAGCAATAAAATCGCACACGCTTGTTGTTTGGATTATTACTGTTTTTTTCTTCAATGTAAAGATATTGAGAATTTATTTTTTGGCAAAATTGAAGTATACAAGCTTAGCTTTACAAAGATACTAAATTGAAATCATTGACCTTCACGTTATTTACAAAAACCAACCCTACTCCAAATTCCCCAAATTCAACCGTTTGCGTTGTCACTAATTGCACCCTTACCCGCGGGTATAAAAAGATGTTTTTTTAATCAGTTGCATACCGAAGGTCAACGTGACAACCTCTCTACTGGAAGCAAACGGATTTACTGGAAAATTATGGATACCACACCCGTAGAAGACGCTCAAATTATTGCCTTGCTCGAAGCAGGCCGTAACCAAAGTGAAGTTGCTCGACAGCTAAATTTGCACCGCTACTCTGTGCGTCGTGTCATACCAGAGGTTCCAAAAGGCCGGTGGCTACATTCGGCGATTAGGGTCTGGCCGGCGACGAAGAACATCAGAGCGTGACGAGCGCTTTCTTGTGACAAGGTCTTTGAGAAATCGGCGACTGAACGCGGTTCAACTGGGATAACAGCTTCGAGAAGTTTGCAATGTCAGTATAAGTCTGAGTACAGTTAGAAGAGTACTTGGTGAAGCAGGACTGACTTCACATCGCCCAACAAATGGTCCCAAATGGACCACAGCTCACCGACAACCCCGGCTACAATTTGCCAGGAAACACTTAAATTGGACGAATGACCAATGACGGGCTGTTATGTTCTCTGATGCGTGCAGAATGACTTTCCATGGTGATAATGGACGCTTTAGGGTCTACAGAAAGTTATATAATGTGTGGCTTTTGGAGGTGGATTCTGTATATATGTTTTGGTGTGGCATATTGTTGGACACAAAAACTGACATTGTATTCATCACGATACGTCGAAGAAGTGCTCGAAGAACATGTGAGGCCACTTGCGTGGTTTTGGAAGAAGATTTTCTTTTAATGCACAACAACGTCAGACCGCATGCCGCTAAAGTAGTTTGTGATTACATGGAAGACGTTCGAATCACCGCGAAGGAGTGGCCAGCTCGTAGTCCTTATCTCAATCCGATTAAGCATGTCTGGGATGACCAAAAAAGGAGAGTTCGAGCAAAATGCCTTGCTCCTACGCGCCTCCAAGAGCTTCAACTTGCCATTGAAGAGGAGTGGAACGCTATACCACAAGATTTTATGGTAAAATTAATACGGTCTAGGAAAAGCCGATTAAGAGCTGTAATCACGGCTAGGGACGGGAATACTATTGATAAACAATTTGATCAAGAATATTGAGTTTGGTTTTCATTCTTTCACAAGCGAAATTGGGTCTTTTTACCCGTATGTTGGGTTTTGTGCCCTAAAACCCCTTATGTGTATCCTGTATTTGATATCATTAGAAAGGTACTGAAGTAAACTTCCATTTAATGTATCTGGGGGCACGGTAGTGCTAAACTAAACTGCCTTAACCAATAAAAGTCAAGGGATGCAATTTTACTGCTCTCAAGTGTTGATACTGCTCGTTGCAGTTGGAGAATCGCAACCTCTTAGTTAGGTAATTTACCAGCACATAAATACGCACAATATTTCTGTATATATTCTATTATTTACCTGTACATCAATACGCCTGAATACGGGACCGAAAACTTTATGAACTAATAACAACGATTTTATTAAATTGTCGAATGAACGTTGCCTCTTTTGCGGGCTAATACTAAAGATTATTGTTTATTCCCCCACTTTTGTGTGAAACGGCAGGTCAATCGATAACGTGTCGCATTAAAAATGTATTCCATAGAGTGGAGTAGGTAATCCATCGATCACTTGTTCAAGTCAGTGACATTAGACATGAGCATTAGCACATAATGGAGATGTTTCGCAGCGACAACAACACGCATTAGACGATTCTGAAGTAAAACACACAGAATTCTAGAATTCAACGTTACTAATTATCAATATTGTATTTCAATATATTTGCGCATAATTAACCAGTCTACATTATGACAAAAGTTAATAAGCGAATATGTTAGTTTAATAATGTAGGTACGTAAAGGCTTATAAACGCAAACTTTTTTAAATATTATTCATTAGGCTTTGGTCAGGCATTAAATGGTTTGATAAATTAGTTAAAGATTATATTAATGAAGCAATAATACAATAAATGATTTCGTGAATTACATACAATAATTTTGTTGACGGAGACGGAGGCCCTACTGGACGGTGAAATACTTAGTAACATAAACCATAACTTTGAAAATATCTAAGTGAGTAGGTAGATCTTATGGATTTTAGTTTTTCCCAAGGACTCCTTGTGATATCCTATCGGATCAGACACGCACATAGATAATAATTGTTCATTGTTTCAAGTTAACGAGCATGTGCAGTAATCAGTGTACTCAGAACTGGTTCAGCGGTCACATTTTGTAACGCACAGGTATTTAGAGCGGTCGTGGTCGATATATACAGTGAATTATGAAAACCGTATTAGTAGGTTTTGCTTTTGTTGTTATATTGATATTGTTAAACGGTACGTATCGCAGCACTGTTTGCAGATTAGGTCACATAATTATTGAAAATTTTACATTCCTTGGCTCTCATTGTATGTTGACGTTGAACTAGTGCTGTTTCTCAGCCTAGTTGGAATAAATGACTTTTGATTTGGTGGGCTTTCATACGAGTTCCTCAGGGTTCCGTACCCGAAGGGTAACCAACGGTACCCTGTTACTAAGCTCCCGCTGGTCGTCCGTCTATCTGTCAGCGGGCTGTATCTCATGACACAGCTCATAATCCGTAAGGCTGAGGCCAAACGAGCGTAATTTTTTGAGCTGTGAGTCACTTAAAATGAGTCGCGGAATTTACGCTGTATTAAATTTCATACTAAAGCCCACAGGGCAAATGCGTCGCCGTGTGGTACAAACCGTACAACTCATTTTGCGTCGCCATGTGGTACAAAAAATTACACTCGTTGGGCGTTGAAATTTGAGACTCAACTCGGCGGTTAAGCATTTAAATATAAGGTGTATCTATTCATACACGAAATCTCATAAGGGCTCATTGTATTGTACTCATCATTATGAACAACTTTTACTACGGGACCAACCCCTGAATCGCGAAAAAAAATCAGCTGTTCCATACATTTTGACGATTTATGACATATTGTAGGAAACAGCAGATTTTTTAGTACATTGACCCCTTAAGAGATTTCGTGTATGAATAGAAACACCTTACATAGGTAAACTTTATGTCGCGTTCCTTACGGTAGAATTTTCAAGGATATGTTAAGAGTACGACGCGTAATCCACGCATGCTTTACTGCGAGACGAGTCTAGTGTCAGATGCGAAGACCTTGATCCTACTTTTGATGGTCAAAAGTCATCTGAGAGCAAGGCGCTGGGTTTCTAAACCTACAAGTCTAGACTATACTTAGTAGGGTTTTATTAAAAACAATGATAACTTCAGTTTCAGAATACCATGTGTCCCAAGGTCAGTCTTTTGAAGATGTAGACAATTTTTTTGTACCAATTGAAATGGATCCGGTAATCCGTGGACAATGGAACAACTCAGGTTGCTTAAACGATGTTCTGAATTGCTGGGAACTTACCAAGTTGGTTTCCTTTACTATTTGAATAAAAAATAACTTAGAAATATTTAAAATTGTCCACTGGTACAAGGAGTAAGACAGCAAGGGAGTTCAAGCTGCCCGTAATCAGGCTCCAGGGAGACAGACCTAACAATGCTCGCCGTATCCCGAAGTACCGGCTTTTTGAATTGGCCCAAGATCTAGCTGCCCGACGAGAGATGTTGGTCGAAGCTCTTGGTAAATAAACCATTGGGTTGGGTGTCCCAACAAAGTTTTTTTTTTACCAATAGGTTGACAACAGTAATTCTATAATAGTACTCAGCATATTACATTAAACTGATAATTTATTTGGGTGTCTTATGTTCTTGCAGAGCTGACATTCTATGCCAATACGAAAAAAAAAAGAATTCAATATGTGATTTCTGGAGAGACAATTGTATAGACAGTTCTGGACCGGAGGACCGTGAGTTAATTTAGTTTTTTCTCCAAACAGTTATATTCAGCACTAGCGCTTCGCCCGCGACTATTATCCCCTGTGAACTTCGACATCTTTCAACTCCCTTTAAATGCTAGTTATAAAAAAATATCAAAACGATCTTATTCTTTATTTATTGCGATCTTTATTATTTTCCTAACAAAGTATTGTTCCAAGATTAAAGTTTCTAAGCCGAACGTATAAGATCTTTCATACAAACTGTATTCGCACTTCTCACCACGATAAGGGCTGATCTTTGAAAAACCCAATACGCCACGTGCTTCGTTACGGGTCCGCATTTTGTGTGAAATAAACACGTTACAGGTAGGAGTGCTTTTAACGTGTTTGTTTTGTGCATTTTATAAGCTTTTATTATTTTTATTTATTATTCAACTTGCCTTGTTAGTTAGTATGTCTTGGTCAAATCTTGCAACTGAATTTCAAATCAGCTCCCCTCTACCGATTGAGCTGAAATTTTGCACACACCTTTGGTTTTGGTGATATTTTTTTTTTTTATGACAGACAAATCTTAATCCTGCTGCCAGGATCGTCTCCTCACGAAAGAACTGTTCATTCTTTAATAGCGGGGTCATGAAACTTTGTGTACGCGTTGAATTTTGATAGCCAGAATCGTCTCCGCAAAAGGGAACTCCTTAACAGTTAACGGCACGGATACGAAAATTTGTAGAAAATCTTGGCTTAAAACTTAAGCTTGCATTAAAGCTTGTCGCGTATAGTTTTTCTTTTGCCTTTACCATTCGCGCGACAAACTTTCAAAGGTTTATTTTCTTCTTTTCAGTGATTTTTATAAAAGCTTATTTTTAAAAGGGTTTTTTAATTAATAATTTTATTGATAAAATGATTTCATCGTTATTTAATTCAGAATTAAACCCTGCACTAGACTAGGATATTACCTATGTCTACCCGGTCAGATGACTTTGAAGTTACAAAAAAGTGAGTGTTTGACATGTTGGTATTGTTTCAGCTACGTACGAAGGAGAATTTACATTGTTTCAAAATACTTGTGAGAGAGATCAATGGAATCCGACTTAGTATGCATTAAATCACCTATACCTACCTATATATTTATTGAAATAACCTTTGTTTATAATAATTATGTAGGTTTATAATTTATCGGTGAATTTTATACGAAATATATCGCAATTCTTTGATTTGGTTTTGATTTAATGAAAAACGGTACCAATTTGTTAATGTGAAACAGACATATCATTACATAATAATATTTGTTATGCAGTTGGTTTTATTTAATTCTTTTTATAAGTGACCACTTCGCCCGCGACTTCCTTCGCGAAAATTGTGACAGCTCGGCTAATTTGCATGATATCAATATAATTTATAGTTTATGTTACTCGGTAAAAATGTAACTTTCTAATGGTGAAAATCGGTTGAGTAGTTCTCGAGTTAAATCGTAACAAACAAACAAAAAATCTTTATAATATTAGTTTAGATAGTTTAGTTAGATAATCATCAATGCGTTCCACAAGGTAAAACATGGTGTTCACAAAAAAGGCTTAGAGCTAAGAGCCGTTGTAGACCCTGTCAGGGCACAACAAAATCAAATTCTTACAAGATGAAAATTAAAATATGAATCCAATATTTTTTTTTGCGAATGTATCTCCTATATTCGCAAAAAGCAAGAAAAAAAAAGAAATAAAAATGTCAATATAGGTCTACGCAATTCGTGCAGGTGATGTGTTATCATTATCACTTAACAGCCACCACGGCGGCTTTTATCAAATCTTCATCGAAAATAAAAAAAGTATGGTGGTCACACATTTTATTTTTTATTTAGCCAGTTCTGTCCCTGCTGGGCAATGACCTCCCCCAATTCCTTCCATGTGCTCTTATGGCCGGGCCTCTTCGGACCAGCCCTCACGATACGCGTCCAGATCGTCTCGCCACCTCTTTCTGGGCCGTCCGTCTTCCGGTGACCATTGTATGGAGACTTTTGCCCGATGGTCATCGTGAATTCGGCTGACGTGACCGGTCCAATCCCATTTTAGCCTAGCAGCCTTTTTGACTACCTCCACTATGCCCGTTTTGGAACGCAGCGTGGTGTTTCGAACCCAGTCTTGTCTTTTAATACCCAGAATGTTGCGTTCCATTGGCAAACTCCAAGGTGGAACTTCTGAGTGACCAGGTCTGAACTAAATAAAAACCAATTCATAGTCCTGTCTGTTAAATTTTTACTTTTCATTGGTATTCGATCGAAATAGGACCACTGACCAATATCAATCAATTTAGGTGAGGATGGTTGTGATTTAGGACCTCATGACATCTTGACACTTGTCTAGAAGGGTACGATCAGCAGGTTGACAGTATACACACGGTTATAATAAGGGAAGACGGGGGTCCATTGCCGGACGTTTTAAAAACGTCCGTGGGAAGAGTTCATTATTCATGTGTCTATTCTGGGCTAGAGTTACCATCCGTAATTGTATAAACATGACCGGATTTTAACCCACCAGCCGGATTTTATCTAAGCTAAGTTGACTCTAGACTTTTCACATTATAGGGATTTTGAAGAAATAAAAAAAAACAATAAAGGCCACCGATACAGAAAGTTTAAAAGGAAAAATGTTATGGACTTGCGAATGTCCGGCTTTTTATCAGGACTATTCAAGTTTTGAAATGGTAACACTGTTCTGGGAAGACTAATAATGATGTGTGCGTCATTTCAGCTAAGTAGATTTTTCATTAGTAGGTAATCTATTGAACAAAAATCCTTCTTAGAAACCTCATTTTAAAACTCGGCATCTGTTTTCAACAAGACAAATCCATTTGAGGTGGAAGTGAAACGAATTTCAGTAGGCTCGTCGTAACGTCCAACACGAATCTATTTACAGCATTATAATAATTCAAATCGTCAAAACAACCCTCGAAAATCACTTAATTCCATTAAATAACTATTAATGAAAAAGTGACAATGAGCTGCAAATTGCAAAAAACGTAAGAAATTTTGAGTTTCGCGTGCTACCCTTTTATGAATATTAATTAATTGCAGTCAGTAGCAAAAGTAGTTATGACTGACCCATACCCCCTAGTCTCGACAGAGATAACGACAAAATCGCTAACTTTCGATCGCTAATAACTCACGGAAAAATTGGGTTATCAGACTTTCGGGCCACCTGTTACGGCTGTCAAAGATCTAGAAAATCACAGAACTCCGTACATCCGACCATCCGAACATCTAACTTTTACTAACTAACCTTGGCATTGACAAGACTGGTGTCAGAAAATCTAACATTCAGGTAAAGGCATAACGAAACCTGAAGTATACAACATTTCATGCTGTCGTGGGTTTTCCTGTTACTTATTGCCTGAAAGATTTGGAAGGCTAAGGAGCAATTTATGGGAATTTTAAAGCCTTGGTAATACAGCTGCCAAATTCTGAAATGTTTCGTAGTGAGGTGGCGTGGGCACGAGGCTGCTGCTGCTGTTGCATGGACAACTTCTATGGGAGATTTCTTATCGTTAACATCTCAGAGATCCTATACGACAGTTAGCAACTACATAAATAAAGCTGGAGTTTCGTGTAGATATTATAAATTAACATACACCAAAACCCAAGAAGTTGGAAAGATACTAGGCTTGAGAATGCAAAGCGGATTATAAATAAATCAAATTGTACGTTACAATTAGCAGGATCTTGTGAAAAGAAATAAGTATTTTTAGTTCGTACTAATGAAGAGATGTCGAAAAGCAAATTGTTAAGAGTAATTTTAGATTTTGAAATATGTTGTGTAAATAAAGTAAGTTGGTATACTTAGCTAATAGACTGTATTCATCAAAACTGCTAACCAGTACACATGAAAATACACTAACAGTTCGCAATCAGTGTTAAATGTTGGTTTAGTCGACGTCGACGTGTCTCACCGCCACTGTGGTAGGTAGGACATAATCACATAATGGAGGAATCGATCGGACGAGCTCGTCCATCACCGCGCGTCGTGGCTTCGCGTCATTAGAAATCAGGACTACGTTTGTACAAACAGGTAAACGTGACATTTCCTTTTAATAATAGACCGTGGTTTTTTTTAAATTAATTATTTGTAAAGTAATCTTTACAATTCTTGTTTTATCTAGGTGTTCACGTACTACATAATGCATAAATGTATATGTACGTGGGTACATAACCCTAAGCAAAAATTATTGCTGGGAAACGACTTTCTTTTTCGGAGTGAAAAATCACGTTTTACGGTGAAACTCAATGTAGCACACAAAACATTGTGCTGATGGACGGTTTGAATAGTAAAGAGGTCATGGATGTAATCAAAGTAAAGTTATTACCTTATAAACTAGTACTTAAAAAAAACTTGTGAAAAATGTGGAACTTTGACCTCCAATATCTCAATATCAATAGGTAAGGTCCAGTACAAAGAAAATATCGCAATGGCGTGGAGAACAAGTGCCTTTCGGCTTCGTTAAGGGTATTTTTACACCCTTTATAACGTCAGTAGTAAGTCTACTAGAGTCTACTGTAAATACTTTGTGACGAGTTTGTTTCAATATTAAATACAACTGGTCAAGTTCCACATTCTAGAGTGAAAATAAAAATATATTTCCGAAAATTGAAAAAAGTTTTCATGACTTTTTATTCGTATGTGATTAGCATATTTATCACTCAATGACGGTTAGTTATAAGACTATAATTTTTAACATGCTGGTCATTGAAATCTTACCCTGTATCTTTCTGTATATTATGGTGGAAGCGAAGAATTTGTAGGTCAGTGTCAGGTTGTATTTTGATGAAAATATGAAACGCGCAAGTAACACGTATGTAGTTACAGAATTAAAATAATTAAAATCATCAGTACACCCGTCTAAGTTCATTTAACCCATTGAATGACTTCTTCTTGAAAGAGTTATTAAATGGGGTTAAATGAATAATGAGTGTCCCACATTGTCCCACAGAGTACCACATTATACTGCAAATTGAAAAAACTACTCCATCTTAAAAAAAATAACTAATCAGATTAAACATGGGTCAATAAGGTAGCCCGAACCGTCAACTATTTTTACCACTGTTAATGTATTCTAATCTCGCGATTTTTAGGTACCTACTGCACACCTAGATGAAAACTTTATATTTTATAAAGTGTAGTAGAAACCGCTCTTTCTAAACTGTGTTATATAGTAATAATATCTAAAGATTTATGATAAAAATCGTTGCAAGTTAATAACGATGTATTTTGGTATTTGGGTATTCGGCCTCAATCAATCCGCTTTTACCCATGACCTATATATTTTGTGAATGGGTTAATTTAGGCTACATTTATAACGGGGAACACTTAAATTGGACTAATAATCATTTATTTAGATATACCAAGAAGCCCAATCACAGGCTTTCAGAGAATACAACGAGTATCAAGCTACCCTAAACTGTCCAATTTTCTTAATCAACCTTGAACCTAATGCTTTAGCGATAAAGTTGAAAATGGCGTCTGTACCTTCTTAAAAGTAGACGAACAATGCAACAGCAATATCAGCAATTAATTTCTATCAAAATAAATCATCAATCTGTTAACTTAAATGGTTTTCTTAATCTGTAATAAGTTTTTGAAAACCATTGTTCTATGTAATAATCGAATGAAAGTTGCTGTCCTTGATTGAAGTCGTTGATGGTCTGATACATCGAGCCTATTAGAGCAATTTACTGCAGTTTAGCAGAACGGGTCATAGGCCAGACAGACCACAACAACGAGATCACAATTGTACGGACAAGCAACGTATTCTGTGAATCAAGACATTTAATTAGATTTACGCTGGTTTATGTATTACATAAAATCTTTAAATATTGAACAGTGACGTATCTGACATGAAGTATGTGATTTTTCAAGAAAACCGTATTATTAGTTACTATAGCTTTTGCCCGCAGCTCCGCTCGCGTTAATTTAGAATTTGACAATCAATTTTATTCGGGTTGTAGGTACCTACTCTGCTTATAATTCAATCATGATTCGAAAGACACGTGGCGCCATCTATAATCATAAGAACGTTATTGTTGTTTTCCTCGGGAACATACTTTTTTTCGGGATGGATATTTTATAAAATTTTAGGATGATCGGTTCAGTGGTTTATGCGTCTTAAGGTGACAAACAAACTGACTTTCGCATTTATAATATTAGTTAGGATTAGTTGTTATTTTATTCCATCTTAAATAATATTCAAATGTATGTAATCTTTCACATCTTAGTATTAAAAAGAATAATAAAATGGTAATAAAAAAAAAAACAATAAAAATATTTGAAATGGCTGCCTGCTGTATAAGTAGGTTTAACTATATGTCCGATCCGTCAAAGTTATACGATATTTTTTAATATTACATGGGCCTACTCTTGACCTCAATCTTGTCCTGAGGACAGTGATGAGGTCGACTATGGAAGGAGTTAACCCCAAAACAAGCCTATTAACTCGCTACTTAAATTGATTGGGGTCATATGAACTTGGGAACACCGTCGCAGGCAGGGAATTCCGATATGTTTTATCTCTGGGGCTACACTTACTGACATAGTTATTACAGTCGTCCACATCGTCTCTTTGTGTTCACAAGTCGCGGAACTAGACAAGTCGCAAGAGCCGTCGCGTCGCTCACCTTCACCCGGTCGTGTCATTTACAAACTTGATTTCATACAGCTCATCAAAATTGCTAACATAAGTGCCTCTACAGGTTGGCCCAACGCGCCAATCGATGGAATCTTCTTTATTTTGTAAATAACAAGCTTTGAACGCGTCGCCGTCTACAAGCGGACGAAATGTTTCGTCGCCAATGCAAACAGTGTAAAGAGCCACCACTAAGGTATCAAACGGCGTATTTTAAACGCGCAGACGACGCTCGTTTCAATAACCCGCGTTTTCTGCGCCGTCGATGCCGATTTTTGCGTTTTTATAGATTCAAACGGGCGTAAAACACGATACAAACGCGCGTGTGAAGCGCATTCAAAACTCGTTTGAAGCCCGTACAAAGTGTCAAACCCAGCATAAGCAGTGTTGTCTCAACCGACGCTATTGTACAACGGACGAGGAGTCTCTGACCAAAACGCGGAAGCTACAAGCGACAACAGCGCGTCTGTATCGCTGTATCTGCGCGTACGTGCAGTAGACGCGCGTTTAAAATACGCCGTGTGCTAGGGGCCTAAATGTTTCGCACCAATATTGCACCCACACTTGTACCGCGTGTACTGAGCTCTCAATTACCCGTCTGAACCACGTGACATTGGCATAAATCAGATAGTTATGTAACAATCAAAATGCTCCATTAACTATGATTACTTAGAGCGCTCAAACAACCTCAGACATTCTCTGAGCGTCCACTAGTACAAACAAGGTATTGTTTTGTCTTATGAATGAGACATCATTTTATTATAATCAATATCAACCATTTGAATGATCGCTGCTTCATGTGGGTAGGTACAATTTATTTATTAGTGTGATCGGTCATTCGATATTTTCCTGTATGTTGCTCAGTATAAAACGCCCAAGAAGTACCTAGTTGCGCTTTTAATATTTTGACTTGAGCTCTGTCTTAACATAATCTTTAGCGTATAGCTTTTATTGAATAATAAAAATATCTATGCACGTTATGGAATCCCGTTTATTTTCATTATTTCAATTCATGCTTAAACCCGCTTGCACCACAAATGACTAAATGCGTTTAGCTCTTAAAATATTGATACCTTTTTTCCGTCTCTCCCCTTATCATACGACTGACAGAAACAGAAATATTTTTGTTTTAATACGTACTACGAAAAACATATTTAGTGATTTGTGGTGGAAGCGGCCGCGATATCTTTAAAATACCTTAATTAAAATTTTCTTTCTTGCAACAAAATATAGATCTAGTAACTTGATCTATATTTTGTCTCATAATATGTTATGTTAATAATATGTCTAATATGTTCTGTTTGAATTAATCAACTAGATTCTAGTTGATTAATTCAGACACAACATATTTCATTTAAAGTATTTATTTATTTATTAACTAGTTTGCTGAACAAATTGAATGGAATGAAGGAGTGACAATCAATACAAAAATCAAAATTTGCAATTAACACATCGATCTAAACCTTGAAATGTGCTTCCTGAGACGTGGTCGGCTCGTCAAGTCGTCGTTCTTTTTATGGTCACCTTAAAATTGTATTGCAACCACATTGTCTCGATACTAACGTCACTGCAGAACCGGTTTAACAAGTTTTTGTGAGATTATCTGAGATTAGGTGTTTTTTGGCATTCATCGTCTAGATAACCCTTTTTATTTTCTAATGGGAAATTCTTTTTTTTTCGAATGGACTCCTCCCGCTCTGGGCGGAGCAGGAGGGAGTGTCAGACTTTTACTGACTAAAACCCATCCATGTTCCTTCATCGCCCTTTGTGACACGGTGGTGCTCCACCCAAGCGGGGCACACGTCCACGGTGAGCTCCACCGTGTCCTCCGGTTGATCCTCGCAATAGTAGCATCCGGGCGTTTCCTCCCGCCCGATTCGGTGCAGGAACCTCCCGAAACAACCGTGTCCGGTGAGGACCTGCGTCGGGCGGAGTGTGAGGACGCCGTGGCGTATCTCAAGCCACTCCTCAAACAGGGGACTTATCGCCACTATTGTGGCGTGCCCTGCACGGGGTCTAGATAACCCTAAAGTGGGTTTGTTGACCAAAATCTAAGTTTAGTAAGCTTAGTTTATTTTTAAATTGCTAATAACCTAGAGCTAACGCATCAACTTGTAAAGCTAAAGTTAAGTCTTGGTCGTCAACCTGCTTTAGTATCAAAACGCATAGAGCTAAGTTTGAGACGGTTGACCGGCTCCGCGGCGGCGTGGCGGCGCAGGCGCAGTCACGAGCGTGCAGTGTGACCAATGAATCCGTCGTGGTGACGATTTCGAACGAATCGATCGCCTGTGACCGATTGCACCTGATCAGAAATAATAACTCTGATGACGACATTGTTTGAAGCGCTGAAAGCGATATATAATCAGCGGTGCAACTCGGGTAAAAGCTTTTAATTACAACCGACACGAAAGGTTACTTTGCACTGTATGTGTACAGATATAGAGTGCCTCGTCCTATAATCGGTCGTTTACTCCAACATTAAATAACGTTAATTTCAATTTATGGTGGTATGTCATTTAAAGCAAACCACGTTTTTAATCAAACAAAAAATTACTTTTAGCTCGAATCAGGTCTAAAGATTCGTTTAAAGCAAACGAACGAATCCCGGTCGAGCACACTGGTGTAAACTGCAGATACAGAGTTAGCTTGTTGCTCATTGTTCCATGAAAAACTTTCTTAGAAAAACTCCTCCGATAAGCGTCATAAGTTAATGGACTTTGGATCTTTCATATGTCCCTAGTTGTAATAATGATGATGCTACAAACAGAAAGAGTTGTAATAAATAGCTAATATCAGCATATTGCGTATCATGGTGACAATACACTTTGGTACACCTATTAAGATACTAACATGTGATAAGTAAAAAGAAAAACCCAAGTGTTCCATTGTCAATGATATCATTTTATGGTACACGGGGTTTTTTAATCCAGATTACAACTGCAATTAAGAAAATAAAACAGCTTTTCCTAACAGCGTGGCAGCGTCATGAACTCGTGACTCTTAGGTTAGCAAACAATACTAAAGACCATTCGTTTCATAAAGCAGTCTATTCCCTGACGCGTTGAAATGAATATTGCATAGCGCGGATATTATTCCTACAGGATTTCATTTGAAAAGCTTCCGTGTAAACGTGAGATTGGCATCTACGTGTGTACATGGGTACCTACATTCTAAGGTATTTCCCGTACCTATTTCAAAAGCATTTTCTAAATATGTGATGTCATTGTTGGATTAACAATAAAGAACAAAAAACGAAAACTGTGTCGATACAACATTTACCAAACATTTCAAATATTGTACAGTCTTGGAGAATGAAAACACATTCAATAAAATATACTAGATACTTATTTCATCTTATTTCTATGGAAAGCATTGTTACAAATCATAGATATAAGGTGGATCCCTAAACCCAATGTAATTGTATACTGTATTGGATAAGGTGCTCAATGTCAAGTAAAGCAATAGGTGAGCACTAAGTAAATATTCACCACGGACAGTCAACCGCCCGCCACCAGTGGTAACTCTTTGACATTGAGCTGACCCAGGCGAAGTACGCAGTTTCAGTAGGATCAGTAGCATAATAGGCCAGGTTACACTGGAGTGCATAGTTGCACGCTTCTGTACATGTCTTCCTAGACAGTTGCTGGGACAGTTTGGATGAGAAAAAGCGAGGGACAGGGTGTCATGGCTCAGTCTGGGAGAGGCCTCAGTCCAGCAGTGGACTGCAATAGACTGATTTGATGGGGACATTTGATAACACCATTAAATCACCCAGGCCTTGATAGGTAGGTACATTACATACGTAAAAAACCGGCCAAGTGCGAGTCGGACTCACGCATGAAGGGTTGCGTACCATCGTAGTAGAGGAATACAACCTTTAAGTTTTTGTTTTATTTGTTGTTAGAGCAGCAACAGAAATACACATTCTGTGAAAATTTCAACTGTCTACCTATGTATTAAAGATCGGAGATACAGCCTGTTGACAGACAGACGGACGGACAGCGGAGGCTTAGTAATAAAGTCCCGTTGGTTACCCTTCGGGTACGGAACCTAAAAATTAAAAATACCTACTATAAAATGGTGCACGATGCATTACTGTATACTTACTTTTATTACGTGCTCACTAAACAAATGTTGATGAGATTATTGATTACATAAAATAATACATTTTAATAACCACAGCTAACATAGGTAACAGTATCAGAAAACATTAATAACTAAGTGGTTTGCGATAACAATGACGACTCTACTTGAGTAGGTATTTTTTATTTACGCAACCGTGAATAATTTCAGTTTGATTTAATGAAAAATATCTATTGGAAATGAAAAATATTAGATATAAAAGGTAGGTACGAGGTTTCTATACCATTCTCTTATTTTTTATCTGAACAAAGCAGAGTTTGTACCGAAAATAAGACTGTTTACTGACATACATTCTCTATCAAAAAATAAATATCTGTTTTCTATTATTTATCATTGTATCATGGAAGAACAATATTATTAAGATCAACATGACGAAAAGCCGTCACTACCAACTATCTTGTATTTGTGTTGTGCATAACGCGCAAAATAGATTGAATAACAATGGGATTCATATTTATTCAACAATTTACTACAGTTATGATTACCACGATACACAATCAAGATGAAAACAACAATGCTTTGGTATGTCGATTAGTAATTACAGTAGAGAAGCGTGGTTGAGTTGGTTGATATAGATTTTTTTGCGGCTTCGGCCCCGGCGAGTAGGGTTTAGCTAAGAAATATTCATACCAATACAATACCAATACCAATGCCAATACTATACACATTTCAGAAGTTTATAGGAGCTCAAGCACTACACGGCCACTCTCACACAAAAGACTTAATCTTTTCGAGCTGTTCCGTTGTCTTTTCACGGGCTTCTTACTAAAAAATGCCTTCTAATTCGATAGAACGCAGTTAAAAATTATATAAATGAAGACAGAGTTATTTACAATACAATGTCACAAGTGTTTGGAAGTGTTGGCATGTTATCAAAATAGGAGAAATCGTAGGGATCGACACGCACCTCTGCCTTGACGAAACAGTGGATAGCTACAGTTTCCCGCTAGGTATAAACAAAAAGTTCGCTGTGAAGTAATTAACGATTAGTAGGTTATCGTTACCTTGAATGCTGCTTATTGATTTCAATAACCTTCTGTTTTTTGTCACAATCGCAACATATCGATGATATTGGTAGGTTTTTGTTGCACCACGACACAATATTAACTTATCAAAATTATATTAGGTACCAAAGTATCCTTAACATTTTGGATCAGAACTTGACAAGAGGTTTTGATCCCAAAATATTTGCAGCACAAAACTGACTAAAGTTGTTTTGTAAACTCATTGAATAATCTAATGAGAAGCTAGCAAAGTTAATTGATTCTTAGCACGTCCTGTGCCGGCTGGCCGTGGTTGTACCACAACATGGCAAACATGCTTCAATGTTACCGCACAACATAAACAAAGCTCCTTCGACACGGAGATTAGCTGCGGGAAATAATTGCTCACGTTACGTCAACGGCCTACTTTCTGTCAGGGAAAAGTCGGCCCACCTAGCGAACTGTTGATAAATTGTGGTGCATTAGCGCATCATCAACAGGACTTGTATTTGTGTGAGTTATATAAAAGCATCGTTTATAAGGCGAAAGCTGTTCCCACTATGTCGTGACGTGACGATTAATTTATCGTTGGTTTTTAGTTTAGTCCTTATGTGAACACCTCCATTTATATACACAAGCCACGACATTTAAAACTACACGATTATCTGTCGTCACGACATAGCGGGTACGGGGCCTAAGTCGTCCAAATAAGTTGTTTGCCAATATTTTGTTGGAAATCTCAGTAATCTTCCAACAGTAATTTCCTATGATTCTGTTATTACAACATTTTAAAGTTGTGGTTAGGTTGTTTTTTAAATTTATGATGCCAAAAAGAGAACAGAGGTAGGTACCTATTTCTGTTCTACATTTATTGATTCTGCTATTCATTTGATTAAAACATTTTCCATTAAATAAAACTGACATTTCGGTAAATGTCATTTTAATGAAAGCATAGGTATAGTAAAACTGTCTGTGCAAGTAGGTACATATCAGACTATCTTGTTCAATGTCAAGGCGTGACAATGGCAGCAGTAAAGTAACCGTATCGTAAAATAATTACCAACAAGGGTTAAATGTGAGGGAATCGTACTTCAAGTTTAAGTTTCTTGTATCGAAGGAAGAAAAGATGATAAGTAGTATATGAATCATGCTCATGATAATTAGAGACAGTCTATCCGTGAACAGTTCTGTAGTAGTATCTGCACTGAACACAACGGCATAATTAATGAAGATTTTTATATACACTGGCCTGCAAAAATAAGTATCACACTTTTAAAATTGCAATAACTTTTTAAGTACACAAGATATACTTTCGAAACAAATAGGACTCGAAAAATAGTTTAATTTTGTCTATAGTTTCAAAGAAAGCTGATAAAAATTGCTTCAACTTCTTTAGTTTAGGAAAAATTGAAATTTTAAAAGTGTAGTACTTATTTTTGCAGGTCAGTTTATATCAAAGATTTTTTTTATTTTATACTTAAATATAAGTTTTCTCACAGTTTAACGTAGTGTGAATTTTGAATGTGTAATTATAAAACTTACAGGCTTCCGTGTGTTCCCAGTTTCTCAGTCCCATTCCATCCCAAATCCCAATGCAAGTACAGTGGCGATTTTAACGAGGCACGACTCGGCACGAGACACATCTATCACCCCGGGACAGTCAACTGTGTTTTATAGTGTTTGCAGGTTTCAAGGTCAGCAAACTTTCGTTTAGCACTAATTAACATTTAATCTGGCTAATTTGCAGCTGCATGAGGCTGGAACATTCTAATAATTGCCAATGGTAGTTTTATTTTTATGAACAATAATTTATTGTAAGTTTAATAAATTACATTCTTGAAACTCACATAGGATTCCCTGTGTCGTGATCGTGAGTTTTAGGCTCCTACGTTCCGTTTACGTTTTTATTGCTACACAAATAATAAGGCGACGCGAAAACGGTTACCACGTAGTACATCATTCCATATATAGAGTGACTGGTAATTAGTGACCGATACTTAAACACGTAATTATACTCATGATAACAAACAACTTTTACTATGGGACCATACCTTCCTGAAATCACGAAAAACATCTGCTGTTCAGTAATTTATGTTCGCCTAACTGGTCAAAATGTACTCAACGGCAGATTTTTTTTTTCGCAATTTCAGTTTGAAATATTTTCAGAGAATCATCTAACGTAAAATTTTATTTACTTAAGTTTTTTTGTTTTTACGAAGTTATTATAATTCCAAAATTTATTTAGACATTTTGCAAAAAACCTTTACTACGACGTAGTGTGACGTATACGACGCGGCGACGCGCGACGTAGTAAACTAGCGTAATGGATGTTGAAAAATAAAGAGCCCGTATCTACTTTGTGGGTCAAGTAATTTTTTTTTAAACATACTCAGATAAAAAAATATTATTCTTTGAAATGGCTTCGTTATAGCCGTTAGATGATTCCCTGAAAATATTTCGTGTATGAATGGATACACCTTGTAAAGGGTGTAAAATACCTCTTAACGAAGCCGAAAGGCATTTGTTCTCCTCGTCATTGCGATCATTTTTTTGTTCTACACCATACCTGGTCAAAGTTACAACTTTTTGGCAACATTTTTTTAAATACAAGTTTTTAATGTCAGATTTTTACTTTAAACACCTCCACGACCCCTGTACTATTCAATCCATCCATCAGCACAATGTGTTGAGTGCGTTACATTGAGTTCTACCACAAAACATGATTTTTCACCCCAAAAAAAAAGTCGTTTCCCAGCAATATTTTTTGCGTAAAGTTACTTAGTTTGATGTACAGAATGCTTGGTTGACGGCTTCGTGATGAGGTGGTTAACACCCTGTATATTTCTTTTTATAATCGGTTATTAAAAAAATCAGCTTTTCCATACATTTTGACCGTGTAGGTGTAAGTCTGTATTGCACTTTTGTATGAAACAGTTGTTTTTTTTTTAATAACCGATGAATAATTTCTATGTGGGGGGGGGCTCAGAATAATGTACTGAATAGATGGTAAACGTTTTCGCTTCGCCCCTTCCACCCCGTATTCCTAATTATAAATATGACGTTTCGCGTTCATTACGAAAAAATCTACTACTAACTGACTAATAACTGTCTATCTTATTAAGGTCGAGAACTCGAGATTGAGTGATGAGCCTATTACTTGTAACACTAACATTAAATTAAAACAACCGTGGGGCTAAGAGCTATTGTTTTAAGAATTAATCGAGTTTATGAGAACTGACCGCGACTGCAATGTTATATTTTGAAGGTCACTGGTGTTCTTATTATAACGCTTACCGGTATAACTAAATGTGTTAGTAGCATGCGAGTTTCTTCATTACTGTGTCTACTGTAAATCTGTTTTTTTTTTTTTTTTTAACATGTTGTGTATAAAGTATGGATTAGCATCCACATAAACCAGTGAAAAACTACGTCATCTATTTATTTAATTAATGATTCATTTTATCTAATATAATTTTTCTATATCAGGAAGCAAGAATATTAAGACCAAACTTATCTTTGTTCTTAGAAAATTTCCGAAACATTGCTTTTACTAACCGGACGCACAGTAATTATGACAAGAATGGTAATTAAATCTTACCACAACTTTAAAAGGCCATGCCTCATTCCTTAACCGTGATAGCCAAATGCTCTCGTTTCCGTTGAGCGGCCAAGCGAAACCGCGGCCAAATCTAGTCTACGGCAGACCGTTCAACTTATTTTGACCTTACTATCGTGACATGAAAGAAACAAAATTTACATACATTTCTATGGCAACGAAGAACCCAACACTATTACAAGTAATGGTTCGACACTTACTATTTATTAAGAAATCAAAAATGTGATATTTGATTGAATAACGTTCTATTTTAGCCCCACTAACGATGTTTATACGGCATACATTAATGATTCCCACGCGTAAAACGCCTTGAATAAATTAGAAAAGTGGATTTACAGTTTTGTACTTTTGTCTATGGTATAACGTAAATATGAGCTAGAATGTTATAGGATAACTGCATACAATCAAGGCCAAACTAAACAATTAAGGCAAAACCAGTAGCAAGCTAGTCGGCCAAATTATCATCAAATGTCAATTATTTTAAATCCTTCTCTAGTAGGTAAATCTTTGCATATTAAACTTTTTGGATTCGAAATCTTGTTTAGAACACTCAACTGCGCACACTGCGCACACAAAGGCGCCACGTGCATCGATAGGTTACATTTCTTAATCTAACAGGCATTTACAAACTTGCTGCATTCAATAAAAGAAAAGCTTTCAATAAAAGGCAAAGGGTCCGTAGGTACCTTTGTGATAAGGTCTACATGAAACTGAGCTAAACATGAAAGAAATATCACAGCTTGGAGCAAAATTTTGAATACCTGCTTTAAAAGATGGTAACGAGATTTAGCTGCTTCAATGCCTTGTAAGTTTCCCTTATTGTTTATGAACATAGATACTGTCGATGTGGGAAATAGAATATTGCATTCATATTGGATTACTCTGGCAACAGTGTCAAGGTGTAACGTGATGCTTCGGGTCAGGTCTGCTGGTAAACCCGTTCAGTAGGCGGTAGTTGCTACGTCAACGTAGAAGTTCAGCACAGCCAGAAACGTGTGACGTCAGAAACCTTGAGAGTATCAGAGTACATTCACTTAACTAAATCCTTCCGAAGCCAGGCATACCCGGACGTACATACATATAGTTGTATTATAATAATGGCGATAGTGATCAATCGTGACGTGACTGTAGTTCGTGTTGTGAAATGATGTGAATGTACTTTTTGGTTCACGATTTGACATTAAAACGGATTGCTGTTATCTTTTCATCGAATAATTGTACGTAGCTAGCTACCACATGTGGCTGGGTGGTTGAAAGCGTAGCAATCATTCGTGAGGTTCCACGTTTGATGCTCGCAGGTGGCGCTAGGGGTCTACTGTCAAGAACTTTTCAGATACAATAATTGATTAAGGTTGGAATTATATAATGAATAGAGCCGTAACATCCAAATCTGAACTTTTTTAAACCCTTAAAAGTTTTTGACGAAGACATTTACTTAGCGATTACTAATTACAAGGTTGTGCTGCAGAATAATAAATACCAAATGTCATTAAAGCCTTCATACATGAGAGACATGATCACATTATCATTCATACGGAGTCCCTCTTTGTTATTGTTTAGTTAGGCGCTAGTGGCTAGTCAAACTACTGATGCCCTCATCGCTTATTACCTTGGCAACTTCGCTTGTTTACATTTTTCGATAGCATTAGTATTGGAAATGTTTTAGATGCAAATTAATCTTAAATTGTATTAATTTCCATATTCCGTTGATAAGCCATTTACGACTGACGGCTGATGCTGTAAATATGCGGGTACACCAGTTCAGTAAACAACTGATCATTTACTTTGAATATAAAACCACCTATAAACATGTAAGCTGCTAATTATTTTCTTTATTAGGTGCATAGTTTACATATTGTAATTAAAGCCTTGTTGTTTCCTTAAAGTAAATCTTGCAATACAACTGTAGCTAATCAAATCAATTTATGTATGGGCACGGACCCAATTAGTTTCTGATACACTAGGGACGTTGACGCGCCTCTTATTATTTAGACAATCTTTAAGATTCAATCGGTTTGATCGTCGCTTTTTGAAATAACGTCGGCATCCGAGCATCGTTCGTGGACACGATTTCACTTTATATTGTCAAACAAGTTTAGTAAAGTTTTTGCCAACAGTGGCGGTTTAGAAAGGAATAGGGCGCTTGTACACCAGCGGCAGGCATTAGAAAGTAGCTGAGGATCTCACCTGCTCCGCATGAGTTCTTCCAGAAGTCGCAAAACTTGCTGCACGCACACATATCGACGTACGTCACTTCGCACTAGTGCCAATGTATTTTTAAACTTCACTTGTACAGTTTCGCAATCCTTCAGCCGGTGCGCATTCACACGATCGCGTTAATGTGGACAGCTGAGAAAAACTTTATTCATGTTATAGTAAACAGTGGCGGCGTAAACATGTCAGCTAGCGGCTCAGATGCTCGCTTGTGTACCGTTGGATCGTAGAAAGCGAGCGCGCGTGTTCGGGGCCGTGGCGGCGGGCATCGTCCGAGCGAGCGAGCGGGGCAGAGCGCGACGTGCGACCGGTGCGGGCGCCCTCGTGCGACTGGCGCTGCCGAGTACAGCCGACCGGAGCCCCCAGCCTCGCGCCGGCAACCACTTCACTCGGATTCGGATTTAATAAAACCGAGGAAATGCACAGATTTCGCGAGCAACGATGTGATTATTAGCGCTGATTAATAGAATCGGTTCGACGAAACCAAAGGCGCTGAAAAACGCGGAAAAGTAAACATCCACACATGGTTAACATAAGTAATTTCCGTGCGCAAGCAAGTAGTTACTAATTTGTCGTACAAATTGTTTATTAGTTTACCTACGCTCCACAGCCGTTTCGTGCGCTTATCACAAGAAATTGAAATAAAATATTTTTACCACGATTTATTTTGGGTGTCGCGATATTAGATATAGTGAATGTAAACAAGTAATAACATAAATTACGAGACAATAAAATCTTGTCCGAATATTGTGGTACAAAAGAGTTCAACGCTCTACGAATGTCTACGGCCGTACGTGAGTCCGGAAGCGTGATCACAATGCCTAATATAGGCACCGGTACATTATTGTATATTGAGCTTTTATTTAAACATTCTTTACATATTTACCTTCAGCATTTTTAATATAAAATGCCGTCAAAAAATGGGGCACTGAAAGTTTTTATTTAAATATGTGCGGAACTTTCGTCGCGTCACTTCGATTAATATTTTAAGACAGGTAGGCGTGAATTTTTAAAACTAATATACAGTTTTAACCTATGTCGCATTTGTATACAGACAGACAGACAGACAGACCTCTTGATAGGTACCTACGAACACTGCTAACTCCGCAAGAACATAATTTCTACTTCAATAACCAGGTTTGCTAACCTCCAGATCCACTTTTCATAGACACACGGATCCATACATCGAGGTCTGTACCGGTTTTTGTGTCTCGGTCTACAACTGATCGTGCCGCGCACTTCTGCGTAGGTTACGTTAAATTCTTATAAATTACGAAGAAATACTGCCTCAAAAGGAGTTAATTAAGTACAATTTACAGGTATTATTATGTATAGTTATACTTTTGGTTAGATTGTGAGTATTCTGTTCGAATGTAACATAAATTTTATTATTTAACTTTTCTAATCGTTTAAAAACATGCGTCAATTGTGTTTTTCTCTCACGAATACACGTGGTATTTGAGGCCAATTTTTGCAACCTGCGTATAGCTACTCGCCTCACAGCCACGTAGTGTGTAATGCGTAGTAGATCCCTGGAACAATACCCGTAGCAGACCGTTGCAGAACTATGCGTAGCAGATCCGTAGCATAGTACGTGTAGCCAACTTATAGCCTGTAACGCGTAGCAGATCGTAGCACACTACGCGTAGCCGATTTATAACCTGTAACGCGTAGCAGACCGTAGCACACCATGCGTAGCCGTTTAATAACCTGTAACGTAGCAGACCGTAGCGTGTAACGCGTAGCAAACCGTAGCGCGTATAAATGCGTAGCAGATCCTAGGGATTTCACTATTCGCGTAGTCCCATGCGTGTAAATCGACTACGTGTTACTTGCTGTGATTAGCTACGCGTGGTCGTTACACCCACCACCGAACAAGGAACAGTACCGGCCTATAATTCCCTTTGTTTTGCAATGATACCAGCAACCTGTTACGCAGAACCACTTAACAACTACGTCACCTGTGCCATCACGTCTGCTATGAACGATGTACCCATCGGTTGACATCAGCTTGTGATGTTTACCAACACTGCGATGGTCCATTCATCGTGGGTGACTGTTCTATGCGTGACAGGTAAACAGATGATACATATCTACAGCCTTTTTTAGGGTACCGTAGTCCTGACAAGGAACCCTTATAGTTTCGCCACGTCTGTCTGTCTGTCTGTCAGAGTTTTTGCTAAGAGACCGTACTAGAAAGCTGTAATTTTGTAGAGGTGTGTATATTAATAACGCCAACAAAGTGGTAAAATATATTTTTTTAAATATATTTTTTTAGTGTAGCTCCACTACATGTGAAGTGGGGATGATTTTTTTTCGTCGTCTACCCCATCATGTGGGGTGAAATGACTTAGGGGTTGCTAGTACTACTTTTTGATTTAATGCTCCATTTACAAAATTATAACTTTTAATTTCAAATTTTTGTTCCAACAAGGCGCCCCCCCCCCCCCCTTCTAAAATATAAACTGCTGGCTTGGAAACTCTGGAACAATTCATGATGATAGTGCATTTCATGAACTTTAATGAAAAACTATAGCGGTTAAGATAACTTTATTAGTTTAGCAGTAATAGTCGTTGAACAAGGGTGTTAGATAATTTTGTACCAAATACAAAATCCATAGAACAAATCCTAAAAAGTGACTAAGATGAAGTGGTTGCTTGTTTATAACGGCTGAAGACTTGCATTGAAAAACAAAATCTAAAATACAACGGGCTACTACGGAACCCTAAACTGCGCGTGGCCCGACACCCACTTGGCCGGTTTTCTAATCAACAGTTAGTAGGAAATGTTTTTCAGTGATACTGATTCACGGTATTGTAAACGTCCGTGCATGACAGTTTTATTGTTCTAGTGACTATTCGCATTTGTATAATGGGAGAGTATTCTCAGTATGTAACGTACACCAGCTTATGTGGGGGGCTAAAAATATAATGAACCTAAGGCTTTTTATAAAAAAAAAATAGTAACTTAGTTCTTCTTATTTCTAGGAAGAAAAAGCTCAGTAGAAACAGAATAATAAAACCAAAAAATTTAACCGTCTTCCAAAAAAAGGTACTAAAAAGTGGAAAATAACTGTACCCAATAAAAGTCAAGAAATCTTTGTCAAGTATCAATTTTACATTGTAACTAGAAGTTCTTAGCACATCATTCACATACGATGATGTGCTAAGAACTTCTAGTTACAAACAATAAATAATGCATATTATTGAGCATAACTAAAGTACCCAAGCAAAGTTAATACAATTGATATGGGACCTCCGTACGAGCTTCTTCTACTAAAAGAAAAAAGGGGACCACAGGAGCTAAACGCGAGTTTTATAATGCAAAAAAGCATATTCATGATTCACTGCAATAAACAAAACCAGAAAAATATAAGATATTCTTCAGGATATATGCTAGTATGATAGTGTTTTGAAAACATAATACAAGAAATTTTACTCGATAACAAAAACACGAACTTATTTTTAACTTCTTTAAAAAAAATCTTTTAACGAGTAAAAACCATACTAAAATACATGCGATCATTCTGATTTTTTGGTAAATAATTCTACAAGCAACATATTAGCATCATGGTGTTTTATTTTT
This sequence comes from Xestia rhomboidea, assembly GCA_963853795.1. Lineage (NCBI taxonomy): Eukaryota > Metazoa > Arthropoda > Insecta > Lepidoptera > Noctuidae > Xestia > Xestia rhomboidea. The sequence goes on from OY970772.1 coordinate 11,444,007, forward strand.
TTAGTCCAATCAATAGATTTTTTGTAAATCGCAAAAAAACACTCATTTTGCACTATTCGGCCCGCAGTGACTGACGTAACAACCACTTTATAGTGCAAGCTGATTAGAACTTTATTCTAAGAGGATTTCAAACGAAGTTAGAACCACCACAAATAGAGTTGCTAATCTAGCTCCTTTAATCGCCTTAAATCAAACCAGTAATCACGGAGAATCCGGTGTATAAAATATGCAGAAAAAAAAACTGTTAGAATACGTAATCACCTCCTTTTTTAGAAGTCGGTTAAAAAGAGAAGCTCATTTAGACTAGCAATAGAATAGGTAATTTGCTAAAAAGCGTGGGCACAATTTCAGCATGAAAGAAGTCGGTTAAAAATATATTAGCAATACAAGACAATTAGTTTACTTAAAAAAATAACTTTAATTTTGCCTTTTTTACTATTTGTTATTATTGTTAACCTTAAAATGATTGTCTCTTTGTGATCTTTTTGGTACCATGAATGATGTTTACACAAGATCGTCTTTAGACCTTTAACGATATTGTTTTCTGTGGGGGGCCCTGGTGACCTGTAACACTGGCTTCTTCGAAAACCTACTTCAGGCACCAGTCTCTTCTAATGGTGAAATATAACCTTGCCAAAAACATGTAAATTTTTATGAACCAATACTGTGAAGAGAGAATAAATGAATTGAAATTGAAATTGAATTAGTAAAAAAATATCCTTTGTGACGTGTGATTTAAACGATAAAGTGGTTTTTTTATCATAAATAATATCACGCAATCCGTATCGCGGAAGAACCAAACACCACTAATTTGTTAACCGACTACCAAAAGGAGCAGGTTGTCAATACTATGAATGTTTTTGTTTAATAGCATCACATAAAGTTTAAATCAAAAGACTTCCGTATATTTGTACAATAAATTACTGTGTTTAACATAATAGACAAATTAATAATGTACGTGAATGAATAACCAAAAAAAGATAAATACTTATTACACGACATGGCGACAGTATGAGTCAGTTTGCACTGTGTTAGTAATTTAGTCGAGTTGTAATGTAGGTAATTATGTTACAGCATGACCTTTTTTTTTTTTTTTTTTTTTTTTTTTCGGATGGGAAATCATCAAATGACTTCTCCCGCTCTGGGCTGAGCAGGAGGGAGTGTCAGACTTTTACTGACTAAAACCCATCCATGTTCCTTCATCGCCCTTTGTGTTCCGGGGCCACGGTATCTCTTTCGAATAGTCCCGCAGCCCCGGCAGGCTTCGGTCCTTGCGGACCCCTTCCCTATTGCTGACTCTCTTTGAGGCGCGCGTGGAACACGAACGCGCCGTCGACACGGCCTGTCGTCATGAGACGTACGGACGGCGAGCTAGCCCATAGCTCCCCGTCCACAGGCCCGCGCCTACGGTGGCCGGAAGCCACCACGTGGCCCCCGACGCCCGGGGCGGCTCCCGCGGCGGCCGGGACGTGAGGATCTCTCCCTGTCCTGTTCCGCCACCTCCTTCGCTAGCATGACTGCTTCGCAGAAGGAGGTGACGGCGTCCCATTCCGTCTCGCTCCGGACCATGGCACGAACCAGGGCCGGGAGCGAGAGGTCGCCGCCGCCGATCGCCACCTCGAGGACACGGCGGTGCTCCACCCAAGCGGGGCACACCTCCACAGTGTGCTCCACCGTGTCCTCCGGCCTTACAGCATGACCTCTGTTTAAGTTTAAATAACAAGCATTTAGTTGAACTAAGGTGAAACTGACAATTAACCCTAGTCAGCGGTCAAGCATCTGATTCGATAACCTGCTGGCAAAACTAAAAATATTGACCTTGACCTTTAAATAAAAAGAACAAATAACGGTGAATAAAATTCGCAAAATTTTGCAATCGATTTTGACTTATGAGCCATACGTTTAATAAAAATGTTTTTTTAAGTATTTATAGACCGGGTACAGATTACTATAAAGTAAGTATTATAGATTCACGTGTCAGTAGTTGCACGGCTTCACGGGTATTAAATGTCTTCTACATAATATGCTAAACGATTTTCTTCTAAATTAACTTAGGCGAAGCCCATGCACGTTTCTTTAAGAAAGAATTTTATATTCATCTTAATTGGGCCGTTAAAAGTCTTTAATGTCGGTTTATATACTTATTGGGTAGTAAAAAAAAACTCGAAAATTTTTCAGCGTTTTTAAACCATTTCTAATATGAGTAGAATTTACTTCCTGAAAAAATATTTTTAAAAAGATTTAAATTACACCCCTGGTACTAATGTGTATTATTAAACAATATGAAAATTGATGTAGGACAGTAATAAATTAACACGTGAAGAAAGAAAATCCTACATGAATCGTGTGAAATGCCCATTTGTCACCACTAAACATTTTTATTTGATTAATCCGATGACCCGAGGCAACAATATCACTAGGGAAATTATTAATATTTAATTAACAGATAGTAGATACTAACCAGACGTCTAGTAATCTATATTTACAAGTCATAGAATATGCAAAACATAGCCAGTAAGCCTACGTGTATGTGTATTGTATCGATCGAAGGCCACCCGTCTCTTATAGAAATCGGGAAGTGTTCTCTGATGACGTACTGCCTTACGGCCGCCTCGCAACAGACGGCTTTAAAACTGTTAATAAGCTTGATAAATATCGCTAATGAATGAATGAGTTTACTCCTTATCCGTACTTATTCTCAGTACTTACTCTAATAGTTTGTCAGTGTGGGTATTAACTGTGTACTTGTTTGTCTCTCTTTGCCTCCATATCTTTGCTGATTCAGAATTCCTATTGGTATCGGCATCTTAAAAATACAAAGAACTAGCAACTAATCATACATTTATTTTTATTTTGAACTGTGATTTTAATTTAATATTCAATATATCTTTCAAAGTAAGATAAAGCAGTTTGTTTAATTTTAATTAAATTCATCCAATTATCAATTCAACAACATACTTAAGTTGTTTGCATTGATACTATGTTGAATCTCTACAGACTGTTATACATACATAGATCGTATGTTTTATTCATATTTATGTTTATCGGTCGAATGTCGTGAATGAAACCAGTTTCTCATTGTTACTTGAGTATAAAACTGTAATTGGAATAACACACCGTCCTACGCATTTATCTTGAGCAGCAACACAACATAATTAAATAAAAGAAAAAAATCGCTCGCCCTACCAAGGTCAGGTAATGACCATCATTTAATAAAAAAATGCCTGACTCGTAATTTGTAAGGTTTGGCCTGATTGTAAACCGATTATTAACTTTTATTTAAGTAAACCTTTCTACAACGGTTTAGTATGAAAATAAGGCTTTTGGCCCTTTTTAACCCATGTCATATTATGTGTATGATACCCAAATGTCTTCACAAAAGGTATGTTAGCAAAGAAATTTCAAGAGCTCAGCGACCACCTTGGTCTTGGTTGACGATAACCTCTTGATACAGAGGTTCAATGTCACCACATTAAGTGTTGTGTACTACAATCGTACTGATATCTAGAAAGCCGGAGACAACCCCGACTGCGGAGATAAGCCTGAGGTATCAGGAATGTGGGAAGAGACAATAATAGTTGACTTTTATAGATATTTCTGTAGGTCATTCGCCTCCACTAGTGTAGTGGCTGCCAGGGTGCCCACTGAGAGTTCACTGTTTTTATATTTGATTTTCCAGGGACTTTGCGTTTTTAATATGCATAAGAAAATCTCTGTAACAAGTCTATTCTCAAAAGCAAGTGGCTATGAAATGAGGCCTGAAACTATAGTTATTGATTCTTGGATTGAAGACACCAAAACCGCCAACGAACTCAGGAACTCACACTACAGGAATAGTATTTTTTGCATCGCAATGTGCATCAAAGATACGGAAAACTGAGACTGTAGGAAGCAAGGGACTATGTAGAGAGTGTGCGTGTTTTCTTAGCGGTCAAATTCGCTTCCAACATCAAATAAACAATAATAGCATTAAGCACCAAAGGGATAAAGCAGTAGTGTCATGTCACGGGCGCTATTTTGAATCACGAACGCAACAACGGATTCTAGGGATCCCGAACGGAGTGAGGTAGCTTTAACGTTGACTCCTGAGCGAAGCGAGGGAGTTGTGAAAAAAAAACACCTCTGCCTAACCCTTCAGGGATTACAGGCTTGATGTTATGTAAAGTTTTTATAAAGCCTCGTCTCCATAACGCGACTCACAACAAGCACTCTAGTATTATACATTTAAAATATCTGTGCTACGCTACGCCACGAGCAATGCATAGTGTGCCACTGAGTATGTTCGACTGCTATTACTGCACGTACGCACGTACAATAAACCAACGAAAATTGCTGATCGTTTTGTAGTTTTAATAATGCATATTTTCTAATCTTCATTATTCAAATACATTTATATCTTAATATTATTACAAGTCCATACCTACTAATATTGTAAAGAGGTAAAGTTTAGACGTAGGGAACAATCTTCGGAACTACTCATCCGATTACAGAAATTCTTTCACTAATGGGAAGCTTCATTTTCCCCGACTGTAGGCTATATTTAAAAGGTTCTTAAGGGTTCCTAAGTTCCTATTTCCAACTTTATCTTGTGCGAAGCCCGCAGGAAAAAAGCTAGTAGGTAATTTATAATATTTTTCTTTTCTTTCTTTTTATGATAAACGTTGCCGTGGACTAGGAATTTCTCCTGTATCGTGGGTGCGATTACAAACATTGAAACTCAGACACACAAACAGCCTGCCACGGAACAAACCTGTAGCCATATGAATATTTGTTCCGTATGGGAATCGAACCTGGTACACACAGCGCAGCAGGCAATCGCTCAACCACTGCGCCAACCGCGCCATCTAATTATACACTCATAAAGCTTGCAAGCTTTTTTTTATTTTAAGCTTGCAAACTTACTTCCAAACTAACTGTGAACAGATGAACTGTTGTTCCACAAGTTTTCAAGACACAGCTTTGTAATTTACTCAAAAGAGTATCTGCGTATATTTTTTGAAGATTCAATGAAACGAACATTGTAAACAGGATATACATTTTATAGCAACGAAAATAAATAACACGTTATTTAGTTATTTTAAGCGGACTTTGATGAAACATTTATTTAGCATCTTTGTTATTGAAGCTGATTCATTTGGCTTGTAATTGTAACTTGCGCTTCGATGTTCCAGTTCTTTTTAAAACTGTATCGTTGCTTGAAACATTGGTTAATAAAACATAATATCACGCCTTGGGATCACCGAAGGGGGGGGCAGAGATGTACCTAATAGAACACCCATATTGCGCCAGTTTTATTTCAGTCGCATGTAATGATGTAATTAGGGGTGGTTCTCAGTAGCAGCCACGGCTCGACGTCTGGGTTTGTGCTCGGTTGATTGTTTATCATTAATTTAAGAACAAAGCAGAACAACGTCTCACTAAATCGTTTTATGAATCTATACTAATATTATAAATAGGCAAAATTGGTTTGTAAGTTTCTATGTAGGGATAATCTTCGGAACTACTGATCCGATTCTGAAAATACGCTACATTATCCCCGAGAGTCATTAGGCTACATTTTAAACGTTTCCGTGGGATAATTTCCGTACATACAGGACCGAAGACGCGAGCAAAAGTTAGTAGTTTCCGTTTACTTTAACATGTTTTGCATATTATGAAATTAAATGATAAGATTGTAAATTGTTATGCTGCGTACCTATACCAAGGAATTAAATGATAAGATTGTAAATTGTTATGCTGCGTACCTATACCAAGGAATTAAATGATAAGATTGTAAATTGTTATGCTGCGTACCTATACCAAGGAATTAAATGATAAGATTGTAAATTGTTATGCTGCGTACCTATACCAAGGAATTAAATGATAAGATTGTAAATTGTTATGCTGCGTACCTATACCAAGGAATTAAATGATAAGATTGTAAATTGTTATGCTGCGTACCTATACCAAGGAATTAAATGATAAGATTGTAAATTGTTATGCTGCGTACCTATACCAAGGAATTAAATGATAAGATTGTAAATTGTTATGCTGCGTACCTATACCAAGGAATTAAATGATAAGATTGTAAATTGTTATGCTGCGTACCTATACCAAGGAATTAAATGATAAGATTGTAAATTGTTATGCTGCGTACCTATACCAAGGAATTAATAAACTTTACTGATAGTGGAAAAAAATATTTGAAAAAATATGTTTTTGTTCACGTAAATTTTATACATATTAATAAGTTTATTTCTATTTTATCGGTGGAAATAAGCTAAGCTACTTAATATGTTAGTATGATAGCTTTTTATTAATGGAATGAGACTCCATAAAACTAGAAATACAGACCAATAAACGACCACAAATACATTAATTATAAACCAGTATAATCTAAAAGGACTATAATTATTTACTTTTTTTTTAACTGAGTCAATTAAGTACATTCTCATTAACACTTAAAACGGGATATACATTGACCTGCAAATAAGTACTACATTTTTTAAATTTAATTTTTTCCTAAACTATAGAAGTTAACTATAGATTTAAAATAAAAAAACGTTATAAAGCAATTTTTATCAGCTTTCTTTGAAACTATAGACAAAATTAAACTATTTTTCGAGTTCTTTTTGTTTCGAAAGTAGTTATTGCAATTTTAAAAGTGTGATACTTATTTTTGCAGGCCAGTTTATATATAAACGGAACTAAAAACGGGATAATATCGGGAAATTAAAAACAAATGGTATAAAAATGGTAAATATCCCGTTTTTCACTTCCTCCATCTGCCGTGTATATATAATAATTATGTTCAGTAGGTTTGTAAATATTGGAACAGAAAATTGATACATAAGGCCGACTGTATGAAATATGTACCCTGGAATATGTACCTACCTTCTGTTTTAAACACACGGTAACCTACACCGGGAATTTGAGAAAGAGGTTGTTGCTAGGAACAAGTGATTGCTGGCTTAAATATTGCCAAAGTATGACAATCCTTACTTCCTTATCCTTACTTCCTTAATAATATTATAAATGTGAACGTAAGTTTGTTTCTTACCTTTTCACGCCTAAACTACTTAACCGATCATCTCGAAATTTTGGCATATACGTTGTCAGGTGTACAGAAACGGACATAGGTACCTTTCATCCCGAAAAAAAGTACTGTTCCCGAAGAAAACAACAATAACGTTCTTAAGTTAATAGATGGCGCCACGTGTCTTTCGAAACATGATTGAATTATATTATTACAAGCAGAGACCTGAGCGAAACCGCGGGTAAAAGCTAGTTCAGTATAAATAAAGTGCGAAATTTCATAATTTCAATAAGTAAATAATATTGATAAATTAATCAAAACAGCGAAATGATTGACAACAATTTGCGACATTGTCCACTGTATATTGTCACGGTAAGTATGATTAATTGAAAATGATTTATAATTACCGATCATTATTAATAATTACCTCATGATTTAGTAAATGTGAATTTATAATAGAACTTCATCACTTTTAGCAGTTTTTATTAATAATTCACTACGCTCTTTGGTAAAAGTAATAAAATAAGATTCTAAGTTATTTGTCGAGTAGGTATTTATTTATAATACCACAATTTTTGCATGCCAATTCGTTTATTCTTTGAACGGAGAACATATGGAGCAAGAACGAGCACAGCGAGCACGGTGTTGGCTCTAAGGATGACAACCCTTGCCTTAAAATAACTATTATAATATCTATGACTAAAATTAAGATATATACTCTGTGCTCTATGCTTTGGTGTGTTGTGTGGTTGAGTAAAACTAATAATTAAATATAAAAAGAATTCAATAAGTATTTTCAATATTCCAACGCTTCCAGTAAAATCACAATTAACAAGACACGGGACATGTGGCACCCCGACTTGTCCGAGTCGGGGTGCCACGTGGGTTAGGTTAGGTTAGGTTAGGTTGGGGCGGGGCGGATCTGTATTTATGCTTTCGCGGTTGCACAACGACATGCTTTGCATGGTAGCATAGATGCAGGTCTACCTTACTGCCTCCCTCAGAGGCGGTAGGGTGGCGGGGTCTTGAGGGAGAGCGCTACGGTCGTGTAGATCCTCAAGGCAAGTCTGGTGTGTTCACCTTCACGTGGTTGCCGCCCTGTTCTTGGTCTAATTCCATAAGAAATAGACGCAACAAAAACCACCAGGCGCTTTCTGGGGGGGGGGGGGCGCATCGCACTTCGTATGATCGACTCCCGTCATGCGAAGTGCGGTGTGCGTTTCCCCTGCGTGCCCCTCTGAGCAGAGGGCATGGCAGGGGAGTGGGGTCCTCCTTTTGCGGGGTTCTCGCAGAAGGAGGAGGCGGGGCGGCGCGGCGAGAGGATCATGGACACCCGCATGATCCTCTCGCTGCGCCGCTCCGCGGGCGGAGAGGGGGGGAAGGGGCGTTTGCCCTCCCTTCTCACGGTGACGGGCGGGCGACAGGCGCGGAGGTGCCTCCGCCCGCATTGCACCCGTTACCCCGCGGGGGACTGGGCCTCCCGCTTCCCGGCGTGCTTGCGTGAACACCATGCTGGGGAGCGAGGAGAGGAGGCCTGGTCAGAGGTAGCCTCCTTTTGCGAGGTTCTCGCAAAGGGAGGAGGCGGAGCGGCGCGGCGAGAGGATCATGCGCGGAACATGATCCTCTCGCTGCGCCGCTCTGCGGGCGGTGAGGGGGGGAAGGGGCGTTTGCCCTCTCTCCTCACGGTGACGGGCGGGTGACAGGCACGGAGGTGCCTCCGCCCGCATTGCACCCGTCACCTCGCGGGCGACTGGGCCTCCCGCTTCCCGGCGTGCGTTGGCGGACGCCATGCTGGGGAGCGCGGAGGCCTGGTCAGCGGTAGCCTCCTTTTGCGTTTTCGCAAAAGGAGGAGGCGGAGCGCGCGCGGGAGGTCTCTCTCTCGCTGCGCTGCTCCGCGGGCGGAGAGGGGGGGAAGGGGCATTTGCCCTCCCTCCTCACGGTGACGGGCGGGCGACAGGCGCGGGGGTGCCTCCGCCCGCATTGCACCCGTCACCTCCGTCGGTCATTCCCAACCCCCTCCTCCACGCCCGTGCCGTGAGGGCAAGAGGGGGGGGTGTGCCTTGCGTTCGTCGGCGGGGGACTGGAAGTAAAGGCTGTGCCGGATTCCCAGTCCCCCTCCACTATGACGAAGCGGGAATGCGCTGGGTCGTTTTAGTGGGTATACCGGGTATTGCACGCCCGGGGAGTCCCACATACCCCTCCCGTCCCCCGACGGGAGGGCGGGATGCGTAATGCATTTTTTCCCAGCGTCAAAAAAAAAAAAAGAAAAAAGAAAAAAAAAAAAAAAAAAAAAAAAGGTTAGGTTAGGTTCGAAGGGGACGGCAGGGTTCGGAAGAGAATTACCTTGAACGTTCCGTTTACTCCGACCAAATAGGTTAGGTAAGGTTAGGTTAGAACTGTGGCCAACTACTACGTCGAAATTGGTCGCAGTAATAAAATAAGGGCACTCCGACAATTATGAACTGAAAAATAAACAAAGTAAAACATGCATTAGCACTTAAAATTGCAACAAACGTGCATTTTTTTGCATTTCCAGCGTTTATTTATTACATTTATCGGTACTAAGTACAGTATACCTAAATAGGTATATCGAAATTCGAAAGACAAGACGGGACTCAGACATTTTATTCTTGTTTTATAAAATTAATTATTAGACCTTCAAAAACTTTAGTAACCGGTTGACTAGCTATTCTACGTCATCAAAAACCAAGCCAATAAAAACATAAAAAATACATCAACCATTTACCTATACCTGCACTTGATCAGGGAAGTAAAAGGCAGAAGTAGATAGATTTAGATGTTGATTTTCCGCAAATAAAGGAGAATGATATCATCTTTCTACTGACGTAAGTACCCATACATCATTAGGTTATTTCTAACAAAAGACCAGGAGGTTTTTCCTTAGTATTGATTTTGCTTCGTGCTGATTACGTTTCTAATTTTCCTGATATTTAAACCTCATTAATTCATAATCACGGAGTCTGATGTTTAAACGTTTTAGTTACGTCTCTCATAGATTAATACGTCAAGCAATTTGTCATTGTTTTATTGAAATATACGGTAGTTTTGTGAAAGACCTAAGACGTTATAGGCACTGATAGTGTATTTTGTAGTAACAGCAAAGACCAAGTCTTTACTTGTTGTAGATATCGTTAAAATTACGGCTTAAGTTAAAGAAATTATTGATCAATGCTTAAGTGGTGCATTAAAAGACCATTTATAAGCATCGATACTTAAATCATAGATTTGTTCGGCGCACGACGTTAAGTTTAAAAAAAATAACTATCGTCTAATAAATAAGTCCTATAACGTGACAAAACAGACAAATGGCCTTCACATTCACAACTCGACTTACGAACTCGATACGTTGTTTTCCGGTTAAGATCTAGTCGTAGTCAATTAACGTCATAGTTCTTATTTATTAATAGGACAACCCCAGACTGTCGCACACTGTTTCCAACCACTCAACTCCAGTCAGAACCAAAAGTGGCGAGATTCAGAAGTCGCGGAGAAACGATTCAACAGTGAAAGTTCTAGGCTCTAGTACATACCTAGCTGGCAGACGTGGAAGTGTGGTGTTGCAGCCATGGCACCACCACGCATACTGTCCTGACTACCCGACCTGTGTCGCCAAGTTTCATCACTTACCTGAAACAATTTCATTAGAACATTATTATAAAGGTCGCAAGGAAGAAGAAGAAGCTTCATGGAATTTCAAATCTTGCAGGCGCTCGAGGCGCGCACGCCTAATTGAAACCGCGCTATTCGATTTCCAACATTGAAAATCCTAATTTTATTTAGGCGTTCATGGTGTCACCAGCATAGCTATTCACAACGCTTCGATTCGATTTTCGATTCGGAAAGTCGTATGTCTATCTCGCTCGATTTCGTAATGTCAAAAAAAGTCGAAATCGAAAATCGAATCAAAGCGTTGTGAATTAGGGGCCTGCAGGCCTAGCCAAGTTACAAACGATTCGTATCGATTCTCTTTCTACAATCGTAAATGTTAAGTCACGTGGTCGAAACAAACGAATATAAACTTTCGTAGACAAGTTTACATCGATCAAGATGATAGAATGAAATGTATTCGTTTCTCCAATCGTGATCCCTGCATCCCATATAAATCGTAGCCAACTTACAGTTTTGACTAAACTTTAAAGTTTCCATTCGTTTGTTTTGACCACGTGACTTAACGTTGATAGATGTCATTCCCATACATTTGGTTAGTTTTCTATTAGCGTTAACGATTGTAGATTGTCAACTTGGCTAAGCCTACAGGTGTGAAAACGGACATTAGTAAATGATATGGACTGTAAATGTAGCTAACACATCAGCCGAAATTACTCGGCAGAAAGTTCGGCGCGGCTTTTTAGAATGATAGTAATTTTCATACAACGGTGAAGCACGTGAGTTTTCCGTCACCTTAGGTACAGCCTAAGGTCCTTAACAAATGGCAGTCGCTTTCAACGCATGTCGTATTTCTGTAACGACATTCAACAGGACCGATACAAGATTTTCGGTAGCTTATATAAATAAAATCCTTCCTAACTACAATCTTATAAATGTGAAAGTAAAATCGATTATCCTAAAATTTCGCTCGTCATCCCGAAAAACAGTACTTTTTTTCGGGATTACGAGCGAAATTTACCCGAAGAAAACCACTGTGACTTTCTTTTGATAAAAGATGGCGCCACGTGTCCTTCGAATCATGGTTGAATTATATTATAACAAGCAGAGTACAACCCGAATTGATTCTAATTAACGCGAGCGAGGCCGTGAACAAACGCTAGTTTTTAGTTTTGCCGGAAGAATTATATTTTATCTAAGAAGTCTGATGATTCGTTACCTTAGTGTAACGAATCATCAGACTTCTTAGATACATAATAGATTATGTTCCATCTCTGCTGTCGCACTGTTTTTAACCGACTTCAAAAAAGGGGGAGGTTCTATGTTCGAATGTATGTATTTTTTTTTATGTGTGTTCAACGATTTCTCCCCCATTTGTGGACCGATTCTCAAAATTCTTTTTTAATTTGAAAGAGTATGCTCCTGAGGTAGTCCCATTTAAATTTGGTGAAGATCTGATGCTGATCTTTGGAGATATACAATGGAACTCTTCAAAAATAGACGGAAAATCTGTCGTGATTGCTGCAACCGCTTGGATGTTTATTGTTGATACAACATCGTGACGTAACATCAGCCGGTATGCTCTGAGGGGGTACGCAGATTTGTAGAATACACCCACATTTTGACAGTTAGGTATGTTAAGTTCCGTTTATTGGGGATGCCTATCTATTACCATGCCATATAATGTAATAGATGGGCTTTTTCCCATCACAAACAATGTTAACTATGTTAACAATGTAAAATAAATGCATAGCAAATATTTGTATGGGATATTACAACTAAAAATGGAAAAATAAAATGACTTTTTTTTTTCATAAAATAAAACCGACTTCATAAACACAAAAAAGTGAAAAATAACTATACCACTATTATACTGACTGTTTTTGAAGTCGGTTTTTTTATGTACGTAATTTCATCCCCCCTTGAACCCCATAAGCGAATACATACAAAAATATATATTAAGTATTTACATATAAAATGTAAATCCTACATTAAAAATCCAAATTTTATTTGCCAGGCAGAAACCGGAAATACGTTTGAATGGGGTAAACACCGCTAGCCTTCCCTGATACTGCCCGGATCGCCCAGGGGTGACATTTTTACAGGCTCAGCACAGTGACATGTGGACTTCAAACTAAAAGTCGGATATTTAATCCTAGTCAAATCTCTTTAAAACTGTTCAAACAGGTTGCCGTTTATTTCTTGCATTAAAATTCATAACACGTTTTACATGCTATAATTATGATGTTCCCATCTTTACATTATTCACGCTAAAATGAATCATGAACACGAAGACACGACGCACGGTTCGTCCCCTAATAGGTATAAGGAACTCTACCGCCATTAAAAACAAAATATAAAACAATATCGTACTTCTGACTCTCGGGGATCGAAACTTATGAGACATGACGTATATATACTCGATGGTAATTACCTTCTTCTGAAGAATCCATTATTTTGTTGAGGAATCCGATTTTGTCAAACAAGCACACTCACAATTTCGCCACATTGCACAGCACAATGCACGCTTCCACTACTACCAACTAAATGCGAACTTAGTGTATTTGTGAGCAGTAGATACTGCTCATAGATATTAAAACCTGTATTCGTGATTCAAGATTTTGACCTTCCTTATCGATCGAAATGTTATTGGTTTAGAATTTTGGCCTCTAATTAAAAACGGATTGAAGCTGATGCCCTGAGCTAGACCGCTAAGATTTTTTTTTTTAATTAGCCAAAATCATCATTTTAAATGATTTGTTTTTTTTTTGCAATTTGGAGCACTGATTTTAGTTGAGTAGCAGTAAAAAACGATGCGCTCATAACAAATATGTAAATGTACATTTACAGATAATATCAATAGGTAGTATTGGCGTTTTGGCCATTATCTAGAAATTCTACTCAGACTGCTACGGAGAATTTGTCACAATTGACTGGGTTTTTTTAAATCCTTCCCTGCTTGGGGTAAAAAACTTTGGAAATTACCCTGTCCATGGGCATAGGGGCCTATTCGATTTAATCCGTACTTCCAGGGACACCTGTATATAAAGATACCTTATGTAAATCAATAAGTGCATCTCCCACACAAATACCTAGGTACCAGGTTAACATGAATAGCGAGGAGAAATAATAGAACACCTGACCGCTTGAGTTCGATAACAATTACTAATGTAATGAGAGCATGCTCTTCTGTATTACAATGGTGGCGTAATTACTTAACGGTTACCTTTTGTTTTTAGAGCCTTCAATCATGTAATAAATACTGTGCTAGTATATGGAGGACGCAGTTTTCTTTGAATCGTAATGTAAGTAATAATGTTTTCCAATAATTTCTTACGACATAAAAAGTACATCTGATAAGTAAATGACATCATAGTTCAGGATTTTTAATTAATGAAGTCGGTATGTAGGTATGTCTCATGCAGAATAAGGTTTAGTTCAAATACTGTATAGACATATTGCAAGGTATTGTGCTTCAAAATGACGTAGGGGTTGCTAATACTACTTTTGGATTTAATGCTCCATTTACGAAATATTAAACTTTAAAGTGCAATTTTTTTATTCCAGTCCTCCCCCTCCCCCTCTATAAGCTTAACTGCTGGCTTAAAATCTTAAAATCTGGAAAAATTCATGATGATAATGCATTCCATGAACTTCATAGGAAAACTATAGCGGTTAAGATAACTTTATTAGTTTAGCAGTAATAGTCGTTGAACTTGGGTGTTGGATAATTTTGTACCAAATACAAAATCCTTAGAATAAATCCTATAAAGTGACTAAGATGAAGTAGTTGCTACTTGCATTGAAAAACAAAATCTAAAATAAAAAAACAAAAAAAAACATAATAAAGGCGCTGTACCAACGGGTTCGTTCTATATTGTGATAACGGGCTACTACGGAACCCTACACTGCGCGTGGCCCGACACGCACTTGGCCGGTTTTTTTAACTTATTTTAAATTAACGCTCTTGCAAAACATGATCCAAATTGTTTAAAATGCTCACATTCAATACTGCAATACAACTCATTCTTCTGTCTTTATCCCAATTTATTTTGGATCGGAGTAGATAAAGCACAACGCAACTTTTTTCTAAATGTAATCAAAACAGTTGTTCAATACCGCAGTAGGCATCCGACTGAACCTGCTCCGAACTTAACTGTCAACGGTCTCAACTACAAATGGTAGACCGAGTTCATTCAAAGATATATTTTAGTCTCTTCCGGGGTCGGGACCAGCATTTAACGAAACTTTGACTAAATTGCCTTTTGTTTCTAGTAGATACATATCACCATCTTTCATTTCAATGAAAGAGGAAACGAGTTTTTATTATAGAGTTTTTGTGATTCTTAAAAATACGTATATTTCTAAAAAGAAGCTACTAATTTATTTCAATATCAGATTTAAGGATTTAATTGAATGAGTTAGGTTAGGTTTCATTTCATTTCATCACATTAAATTTCATTTTCATTTCATATCAATAAAAAAAATCTACTGAAGACTAAGCTGTATGGATATGATTCCCTTTGCCTACCAAAATGGGTGAAGAAAAAAAAACTCTGCTTATATTCTACGGTTGGAGCTATTTTCCAGAAAATTTTCAATGTACATGTGTACTATAACTTTTATAAGAAATAAATGATTAGTTAGTTGAGTTAATTGTGTTTTTATTATTTTATTAAATTGCTTTATTTTTTCGCAACTGTATTATAAATAGTCGTTCAGTACACCTGTGGAACCGTCATTGCAACTTGTTCCGACTGTCAACCCTCGCCTTCGGCTGCGCCTCGGCTCGGGTAGGCATTTGTCGGAACTCTTTGCAATGACAGCCTTTCTGCACTTGTAATGAAATATACTATTCTGTATAGCAACCATCGTTTATTTGTATTGATTTGCCTTTGTAAGTTTTATGAGGCAACTATACGTTAGAGGGAACAGGGGCTGTGATTTTTCATACACAAATATTCTCCCCTTTTTTTGCGTATACAGGTTGTAAACAGACTCATCACGAAGCCGTCAACGAAGCATTCTGTACATCAAACTAAGTAACTTTACGCAAAAATTATTGCTGGGAAACGACTTTTTTTATGGGGTGAAAAATCATTTGTGATAGAACTCAATGTACGCACTTAAAACATTGTGCTGATATGAATCTAAATATATAAAAGAAGAAACTGACTGACTGACTGACTGACTCATCTATCAACGCACAGCCCAAACCGCTGGGTCTACAGCTTCCAAATTTGGCAAGTAGGTTCCTTATGTGGTCTAGGGGTGCACTAAGAAAGGATTTTTCAAAACTCACCCCTTAAGGGGGTTAAACAGGGCTCCAAAGTTTGTATGGGGAAACAAGATTAGTTAGACTATTTTAATCGAAACTTCACAGGAGTGCTCCTATTGATAAATGAGTAGAAACGGGTTTCAGGATTTTTCAGATTTCAACCCCTAACAGGGGGAAATGGGGTGACAAAGTCTAAAAATCAATGCACAGCCCATATCTCTGAGTCTAGAGATTCCAAATTTGGCGCATAGGTTCCTTATGTGATCTAGGGGTGCTCTAAGAAAGGATTTTTCAAAATTCAACCCCTAAAGGCGTTAAACGGGGCTCCAAAGTTTGTATGGGGAAACAAGATTAGTTACACTATTTTGTTCGAAACTTAACAGGAGTGCTCCTATTGATAAATGAGTAGAAACGGGTTTCAGGTTTTTTCAGAATTCAACCCCTAAGAGGGGGAAATGGGGTGACAAAGTATAAAAATCAATGCACAGCCTAAACCGCTGGGTCTGCAGATTCCAAATTTGGCAAGTAGGTTCCTTACGTGGTCTAGGGGTGCATTAAGAAAAGATTTTTCAAATTTCATCCCCTAAGGGGGATCAACGGGGTTCCAAAGTTTGTATGGGGAAACAAGATTAATTAGACTATTTTATTCGAAACTTCGCAGGAGTGCTCCTATTGGTAAATAAGTATAAAAAGGGGGTTCAGGTTTTTTCAGAATTTAACCCCAAAGAGGGGGAAATGGGGTGACAAAGTCTGAAAATCAACATTGGTATAGTTTGTATGGTGTATTACAAAAACAACGATTTTAAGATCGAAAATGGTGGACTGGAAATACCATCATCCCCTATTGGGGTGCAATGGGGTTGAAATATCTAAAAATCAATATGGGTGTCGTTTCCGAGATTATCAAGGGTGCTGATTACGAATATGCCATTTATTTTGAGATCCATAAGATAGTGGATTTGACTTCTATACAGGGTTATTTTAGATTTATTGTGATGATTGTGATTACGATGATAACGATTATGATAACGATGGTAATGATTGTGATAGTGATAGTGATTGTAACAGTGATTGTGACAGTGATTGTGACAGTGATTGTGACAGTGATTGTGACAGTGATTGTGACAGTGATTGTGACAGTGATTGTGACAGTGATTGTGACAGTGATTGGTTAACATGTAGGATACCATTTATCCCTTTTATTTTGATCCAGTGGGACAGTAACCGAAGGCGAAGCTGCGGGCAACAGCTAGTAGTATATAATATTGTATAGTAGTGTAATATGGATTGAATAGTACGGGGGTCGTGAAGGTGTTTAAAGGATAAATCTTACATTAAAAACAAGTTTAAATAAAAAACTTGTGAAAAAGTTGGAACTTTGACCCCCAATATCTCCGTAACTAGAAGGTTCCCAGGTATATGGTGTCAACAAAAAAATTGTCGCAATGATGGGGACACCAAGTGTCTTTCGGCTTCGTTAAGAGGTTTTTTACAGCCTTTATATGAAATCAATGTCTACTGTAGACACGTCCCTGTCATTTCCTTTTTTCAGCAACAAATAAGTAAAGAAAATATGTCCCTCCAAAAATGACACATTTTACGGCCGTGATTAGTGGACCATCAGACAAATTCGAAAATTAACATATAAATAAAATTGATAGGAACCTAGACATTCTCTTTTTTAAATTCTATAATGTTAAAAATAAATTTTAATGCTCAGTTTTCGACAAGAAAAAAGGGGAAATATCGATCACATCAAAAGTTTTGTGTTATTATCCGCTGGGATATCGGCAATAGTTTCTTCAAATACCTACCTCGCAGGCCCTGTTCCCTCTTAATCAAAGCTTATCTATTCTGTGGTACATTAGCAGCGCTTTTTGTTTGATATCCTGACAAGTTGCGTTATTGAACAATCCGTAAACTAAATAAGTGGCGTGATAGTTTTGGACCAATAATAAGGTCGTGTCGAATAGACTAAGAAGTAAGTTTAAAATTTAATAACGTCATCGAAACTACCTATTGCGAGTTATTTGGAGGCCCTCAATAACTGAACAATAGTAATGGAAAATGACAGAAATTAATTGGAAACTATTATAAACAATACTTTCCTTCTACTAATTAAATTCATAAAGACAGTTAGCTGACCGAGTTAATTCATTTTGCGTTTGAGTACCTACGTTGTTTTTAATTAAAAACAATCAGACAAACAAGGTTTTTCTAGTTAATGATTAAGGATAATGATTTAATATAATATAATGAAGTAGGTAAGCATCCATAAACACAAAACTTAATCAATTCGTATCTATTTTACAGTTTTGTGACTGACTGGCTGACAGAAAATGCACATTGCAGACCCTAAGCCACTGAAGATAGAAATGTTTTTGAAGAAAGTTTTTCACCTGAGCGGGGTGAGCAATCGAATGGCGCGGCCAAACGCAGGACGATCGTAGTATTTGGTGGTTTACCATAAAGACGTTAAAAGACTTATGTGACGCCATAAGAGCGACGAGCTATGGGCTCCACGACTTATTCTTACACCAAGATACGTAAATAAATAAAATAGATCCCCCATTATGACGTAAAGGCCACTGTTCGAAGAAATCATAAAAATCATAGAAGGAAAAACCAAGCTATAACAAAGTATCCAACGTAACTATCTAGTATTCACGAGTATCTCCACATGGTGTTTTCGCGTAGTTTCCTAGTAACAGACAAAATACCTACCCATCAGCTATCAGGGAATGTTGTTTATTTATAAAGTCGGGTTAGAGCGATGCGTTCAACTGGTCGACTGCAAACGAAAACCTTGACTCACTCTCTAAATAGATAGCTTGTGGATAGTTTGAACTCATAAACTTATAGGAGTATCGTATCTGGCTGAAATTTGTGTCGAGTTCAATAATACCTACGGTCTAAAGCTTTGAAGCCAGTTTAAATTGCATGACTTTGATAAAAAACACAACAGTTATTTATCTTGGTAGGTCCTTTAAAGTGCTTGTTGCCACTAGGTCAAGAATAGTCCGATCTAGTTTGATAAAATTAGTGTTTATTATAGAAATAGATTGCATTATAAGGTGTGTGTGGATAGAAATAAAATGTTCTGGGCGACTTCAATCAGAATGAAGAGTTTCCCAAAACGTTATGGGAAAAATTACAACGACTATGGACTTTGGAAAACTATAAATAATAATAAATAAATATCGCTGGACATTACACACAGCGCCATCTAGTGCCACACTAAGCAACGAGGCTTGTGTCGTGGACACCAGATAGTTGATATACTACATAGATACTTTTTGTTTGTAAATTCATACTTATTATACATATAAACATCCATGACTCGGAAACAAATGTCCATGCTCATCACACAAACATTTGCTCCTACCGGGATTCGAACCCGGAACCCTAAGAACGTAAGGCAGCCTCACTACCGCTGCGCCATTCGGGTCGTCTAGAAAACTCTGGTGAGTGTGAGGCCTAATTCCTATCACCGTATCGTACTCTAATAGAAACCATTATTGAGATTAATTGCTATTTCTCGTAGGCAATAAAATAAAAATTAAAACGTAATCAAGTGCTATTAAGATAGTGTGGTCATGGTACGTCAATGCTACAGTAATGATCATAGTTTCATCTATGATACGGTGTAAGTACACGGATGTCCAAGTTGTCCGCTGATCAAATGCACTTAAAACATTATATAATAATGATAACCCTTGTGTATGTGCATCGGAGTTAAATAAACATCGAACATTTTCAATTAAACTAGGTACGTCTATAAAATAAAATAAATAAATATCTCTGGACTATACACACAGCGCCATCTAGTGCCACACTAAGCAACGAGGCTTGTGTCGTGGACACCAGATACTTGCATAAAGTGTCTAGTTGAGAAACACTTTGTTGTGTGGTTCAAATAATAAATTTATTTAAAAACTTACTTGAGTACATAACTACATAGCTAGATGTACATGGCTGCTTCTTACACTGAAATTGTATTCAATTTGAATACCTATCAATACATTTACTTAAAACCAATCCGAATGTCAGAAAAAGACATTGCTAAATAAATTAGAAAGCCAGTTTTGTGAATCTATTTACGATTCCTCTGTGCATTGATGCAGAGGTAGATAGATGATCCAAAAGTTATACTTTGCGGTAAATCAATAAACCCACCGTTAAGTTAAGGGGACTACAGGAGCTAAACGCGAGTTTAATAATGCAAAAAAGCACATGATTCACTGCAATAAACAAAACCAGAAAAATAAATGATATTCTTCAGGATAATGTAGAATAATATAATATGTATAATAGTGTTTTGAAAACATAATATAACTAATTTTACTCGATAAAAATTAAATCACGAACTTATCTCTAAAAAAATCTTTTAACGAGTATAAACCATACTAAAATACATGCGATCATTCTGATTTTTTGGCAAATAATTCTACAAGCAACAAATTAGCATCATAGTGTTTTATTTTTTTAGTCCAATCAATAGATTTTTTGTAAATCGCAAAAAACCACTCATTTCGCACTATTCGGCCCGCAGTGACTGACGTAACAACCACTTTGTAGTGCAAGCTGATTAGAACTTTATTCTAACAGATTTTCAAACGAAGTTTGAACCACCACAAATAGAGTTGCTAATTTAGCTCCTGTATTCGCCTGCTGTGCCCGCATTTCTCAGACCACCTGAAATGTACTAACGGTACAAAAACCAGGCCCAAATATTAACAGATTCAGTAAAACTGAAACCCAAACACCATTTGCATTGAATGAGCTTGTATAGCACTGCCCGAGTCTTTTGAGAAAGGCATTTTCAACCAAACAGTATTCTGTGTTTGTATAAAGAAATACGTATAAAATTTCATCAGCCCATACTGCAGATATGATTGAACGAATAAGCAAACATTAGTACAATCTAAATGCCCTTTACATTTAATTGCTAAGCACTGTACCTTTTATTTTCGAAAGCGAACTTCGCTGGCGACTGAGATACGAATTCAATCGGCTTTGTTTGAACAGACATTTTTCAATTAAAAGCACTGCACTATTGCGATGGATATCGCTTGACCCGCCATCACCGGCATGGCTGGCGTCGCCCGCTCCACAAAGGAATAAATTAAATAGCCTCGCTAGGGAACTGTCTACTGACTATAACTTATATTGAAACCCAACTATTACCTTAATCGATAGTCGGTATTGGTTCTTTGAAAGAAAGAAAGTAGCAAAAATATTATCAGCCGTACACAACTGGTAAGTAACAAAACAACAGTTTCACTAAAAATATCGTCTGTGGTAAAGTACGGTGGTAATGGATCCACAGTATTTATTTAGAGGTAATTTTCTGAAAATTTTGTCAGTCATTGAACCGAAACTGTGACTCGCTTGCGGTCAAAAATATCAAAAGAAAACGGAGCGGTCTTTGTTCTATGCTATTCCAATTCAACGTTCACAACAAAGGAAATGATTGGTTGATTTGAAATCCATGGCTTGAATAATAGATTGTTAATGCGCGACAAACGGCAGGCATGAGCTGTGATATTTGAATGTGAACTATCCATGCAGCTCACTGTTGTAAATTACTTTAGTATTGTTTGTTCAGTGTACTAAGTCTGGTGTTATTGCAATTTTTTCCATGATGACTGTAATAATACCTATCATTAAAACATGCGATATTATTGATATTCTATGCAGGGAAAATAAAAAAAAAAAACATTAGGAAAAAATGTAGAAAAAATGTGTGGATAACTTTATTCATTTCTATAAAATACTCATATTTCTACATTATATTTACAGTTCTACTGGTTTCCCAGATCCTACAGAAATAGTTTTGATTTTGCCATAAGAATTTTTACGTTACCGAAAAAATTACTAACCTTTATTTTTGCCATTTTGTGAAAACGTGTGTAGGCAATAGAAGAAAATTGTTTGGGAAATTCAGTATTATAGGAAATAAAAGGTAATTTTAGTACGCGATAGGAAGAAACTCGTTAGTTCCGGCGACGATTGATTGGAGTCAACCCTCGCTACTCAAACCTACCGCGTCGGGGGTAACGTACTGACCTGAATAGATTTTCCTCGACTGTCGGAGGGTTCACCACGGCCTTTAACCCTTCAACACTAGAGCGATAACTTTTGATATTGAGTGCGATCAATATCTGTAATTATTAAAAAAAAAAAAAATAGATATAATAAATATATAATACGGAATAAAAAGAAAAACTCACCCTCAAATACACTTAGAGGAAACTTACTTTAACTTAGATTGTACTTCTTACACGTGATGAATAAGGTATGAAAATATTCCCATGTGGAACATTGAAAATGGATATTATTGGAAGATACATTTTTAAATAAAAAGTTATTAAGTAAAAGGGGCTTGTTATGGGCAGTATCTAACCGAGAATAGAAACAATATTCAGCTAAAGGTATTATTAAAAAAAAAACACTATGAAAGCTGAAGGAAACTAGGTTAGATAAGATATTATATTTTACTTTCTCAATATTTGTAACTGAATACTAAGTACGTACCATTACAACAGACACGAAGTACCTAATTTAGCACTTTATTATGTTTTTAAGGCAACATTCACAGATAACATCAAAAAACCAACAGATTTTTCATTACAAACAGATGAAAATGAAGATGGCGGCGCGGAAATGAAAAATACCTACCCAGCACGTTTTACCAACTGACTTTACGAACGACTAATGACGAACTTGATGTTCTAAAGTGTAAATGACGAAAGAGATAGAAACACACATGATTATCTGTGTAGGTATATTCATTGTAACTTATTGTCTAGGTCATTATGAACATAGTTTTAACTCTTCCTTAGTCATATCAGAATTAGTCGTAAATTAAAACCATCGTCATAAGAAGCCAAATGCATCATACCACCTGGAAGCCGGTGGCTCTCTGGTGATTTGTTCCTTTTGAGCAACTAATAATGTGCTTCAACATAGAAAATTATGTAACAACTTGTTTAAAATAATGAAAACATAGGTATTCTGTAGTAATTGTCGCACGGTGTTCATTTAAAACGCAAATTACGGATATTTGCGGATGTTTTACAGACCAAAACACCTTAGTAATTAAGATAAAGTATCCCATTTCAATTAAGAGCGAATGGAACTGTTGCCTTTCTTTATTTAAGGCTCTATACAGGGTGGAGCAGTAGACTGATCAATGTGAATTCGTGCACATGGCTGCGGCTTTCAGCAAACTTCCCGAGCAGGACCTTTTCTAAAATTATCCCGGCGCCCAATCGATATACCCTCTTCCCTGTGCCGTCTAGACAGACGTATGCACACCTACTCTAATATTATACTTTTTACGCCACCTGTAAGTAATTAATCGTGTGAAATTAACGCAACAGACTGTATACGCGTTCCGTGTTGACATACCCAAACAATATTTTCTCGTACGATAGGTAGTGTGATATATAGCCTAATTGTGCTCCAATTTTGGAGAGATAAGAGACGGCAAAACACGTTCCATACGCTAGTATTAACTACGATTAACTTTGAATTACTGAACTGTGTTGTGTTTACTTATATTAAGTGTAAAGAGGCGTAAATTGCAGCTGTTTCTATACGAATGAGGTATTAAAACAGTTAGTCGGCGGGCTCTTACCGTTAATTCGCCGGTCAGACAGTGTATCCTCCTCGTCCCACCAGGGCTGGTCAAGAATCCTGCGCGTCGGCGGACGGTCGAAGTTCCCGTAATATTGAAACTCCATTTTAAGCACTTATCGTCTATGTAAACACTACTTTCTTCTGCAGAATTTTAATTACACAGACACTGTAGGCATACACAAACACCACGCCACTTTAAACGCTTATGCGATACTGATTTGTTATTAAGTCTTCGCGACCAGACACAAATGAGATAAACGATTGACGCTGAATAATAACAACATATAGGGTCATTATTATTGACAATAGTACGGTAAGTCGCTCGTTTGTCACCGAGGCGTCGCGCGTCATGATAACGCCCGCCTCGCCGTTGTTCTCTCACCTTCTGTGTAGGGTGTCTGTATGTTTGTCGTGTGAACAACCGCCAGCAAACACTATGCCAGCCACTTGCACAAATATAAGGAAAGGAGATCTGTGAGATTGCCTCTATCGTCGCTATGTTTTATTGAACGTGAATACTTATTGCGTTTTTATTGGATTCTAGGAAATACCTAGTTCTCAATGTTTTTATAATTTGTGTGAGAGCTAGATGTTTTAAGACCTGACTGACGGTGTTACACTTTTTAATTGGGTGAGTATAGTTATCTTGTGTGCTTAGCTCGCTCGACCTTAATTGTCACATGAAAATCGGTCACGCTTGAAGAAAAATGATAAGGAAAATTACTCCTCAAATTTAGAAGTTCTTACTATAATTGGGTCAATATCGCGCTCTACATAGGTAAGTCTTTAATTAAAACATATGCGAGCCTTTCTTCTGATTATATTGAAATCATGTGTCCCAACATCAGTAGATAAAGCCGTAGCCACATGAAACGTCTTCCACGTCCTATCAGCTTACCTACGACTGAAATTTATTTAAATTGGTAAGTTCTTCGACCATCACCGTCAACGCAATTTCTAAAATCTGTTTGTTCTAGGATCAAAAATTGATTTTAGAAATAGGTATAATTCAATATATACTTTTATCTATGTTTTTCGAATAACATATAGAACAGCATTTGAATCTGTGTCAATGAATGGTGCAATTTTTCTTTTTTGCATTCGATCGCACTTTAGAATTGGAACGTGCATTTGTTTAGGTACGCAGTTTATTATTAGTATAATGTGATAGTTTCACTGAAGTGTTTATGTTACAGTCAAACTGTTAATCGGTCAAAACCACTTTTGACTGGTGTCAGTCAAAACACTTAGGGAGTTAAAATGCGTATTCTGCATTAAACATAATTATGTTGTTTTAGAACGCCTCAGTTGTAATTAACCTAGTCCTAGAATTACATGATGTTTTTTCAAAGGGTCAAAAAAAAACTAACAAACTTATAAGTTTCTAAGTAAATTTTAGTTATTGTTAAAATGACATATATACTTATTCTGTAACCGCCTTCTTAATAAACGCGGAATAAAGTTATGCTTTGGCATACAAAAGTATGCCAAAGCATAACTTAACTAGCTAATAAAAATTCCGCCATATTCTTCGAACAATAATTATATACATAGATAATTTGAAGTTTATACTGATTGTATGTACCTAAACATAAGCGTCTAATTATCTAATACTATATGGGAATTAAAGCTCAAGAACCTAACGTCCTGAAAGTAAAGTAGAACAAAGGTCAGAGCTAAGTACATTCTGATAGTTAATTGATGATAGTTTTACAGAAACATCAGTTATTTTAATTCTATTTGTGGAGCTATTGTGACGGGACACTCCACTTAACACTTCATTGCAGACGCATCGGCACTATTGACGGCAATATGCTAACTATGCGAACGTGTGCAAACGTGTGTACAATACATATGTTGCCATAAGTACTCAATTTTATTCTTAAACGATATCAGACGCTTCACTTTGGCCTATCATTCTAAATTTCTAAGTACATCTTTCGAAGTTTACACAAACTTACAAAGTGAGAGTTGAAAATCTCCCCCCATTACATGGGACGCAAATATAACTGGCGAAATGTGGGAGTACTTATTACGTACACCTCTGCTTTGCCCTTCGAGGATTACAAGACGTGATGTTATGTTATGAAAAATGGATTCATTAGTGAACCGATCCAATGGTATTATCGAAGAAAATTGTAAAAGAAGCGGATGAACGTTCATTCCCATGTGATTCCTTGTCTCAAGAGAACCATTCACTCGAGTGGGGCATCTGATATCGGCTTTATATGGACTACGAACGCCAACGCAGTTAGAACTATTAGAATTTGTCAGTTTACTAAAACAGTTGCTACAAAAATAACTCTACAATCGAAATTGCTTTTTCAGCACTAAATAGACCGTGTTTGGGATGTACCTACAGCTCTTGTCGGTATTTTATTTACTATGCATTGAACACAAGGCAAAGCAAGAGTTAGGTACCAAGACTATGTTTATTTGATATCTGAATATGATTAGAAGGTCGTATTTTTTTTAAGACTTAAAAAAAACTGTTTTCGATAAAAATAATTACTTCTGACTTGGATGAAAATAATTATTTTTGACTTCGATGAAAATAGCTATTTCTGACTTCGATGAAAATATAAAACTAACTAGAGACATATTGAATCAATAGAGGAGGAGTGTTAGTCATTGCTTTCATTCATTTCAGGGGTGACATTGGTAATTGAGAATTTTCATGGAAATAACAATGTTTTCTGATTATTACTAATATGGTCGTTGATGTTGGTCACCTTTATCAACCTTTCCTTGTATTGAAGAGGTTCGTTCAACCGAGTAACCGAGAAGGAAATCTTGTAATTAACTGACGAATAAAAATGTACCTACATTACTTACATAAATGGTGTAAGTTTATCTAAAGGCAGTTTTACAACTATTTGCAATCTTAATTCATTGTCTGTGTCTGTACATAATGTGCAACAATTATTTACAGTCATAATTAAGCTACGTAGCAAGTATTTAAGTTACCGTTATCAAAGATAATACAATGACGCTTTTTATCGTTGTATTTAATTAATTAATTTCTCGATAATAAATCACAACGTTGTCACGTCATTGTGATATGTTCTCGTCTATGTCATCGTCACTTGTTTACTGGTGTTTATAATTTGTAAATAACCTCTAGAAGTTTATTCTTACTATCTGAACTCTGACAGAACGCGTTGGATTATTACTGTACCATCCATCCTAAGTAGATATGCCTACCTCATTAAATAAGTTAATGGCACTATAATTAAAAATAATGTATTTTATTAATACTTATATTCATTCTAATTACCCAGGGGACCGTAAAATGAAGATTGCGCCTTTTGTGTGTTGCTATGTTGCGGCGCAGCAATCTAGTTATACACCTATAACTAGATTGCTGCGCGGCAATATAACCGTATGTAATATGTATGATCAAACTTCACCAAGTTTGATTTACTGTGAATAATATTGAAATATTAATTTATTAAGTTATTAAATTGAACTTGAATGGGCTGTAAAGCTCGATTCTTAATATAGTTTAAGACACAATAGCTTAAGTTCTACCGGAACAAGTTCGTTTTCAAGGAGTTTAATATCTTAAGCTCGATGTACATGTTCTCCCACGGCCTTGTGATAAGAGAATCTACGCTCTAAAGGAATTATAATAATCCCAATATTTTGAAGTAAGTAGACGAATGATCGATTAATGGAATATTTATGACAATGATTATTGTATTCAACAATGAAATAGAAAAACTTGTTTCACTTTGAATCTAGGCTTCGTTAATATTTTATCGGCTCCTAGATACTTAGTCAAGTTGATCTACCTTTAAGGTTAAACTCGGTTGGTTAAATTATACGTGTCTAAGGGCAACCAGTCCCACAAACCTCAATAGCTTAATGGTGTCGAACAAGTTAAAACTAAGTAATCGAGGTCTTATATATATGCTACGTATAGGTACGAGAATTATAGGGGCTCCTATCGTTGGACTCGTTTACTTTAGATGCATTTTTTGTTACTAAAGTATCTAATTATTGGTAAACTATTTGCATAAACATGTGAGTATGATTTTTTGTTTTGTAAGTTAAGTAATTGGTCAAGTTGAAAACGATAATTGTTACCAAGAAGAATAGAAAACCAAAATAGGTGAGTTACGAGTAGATTAGATAACAATTATTAAAAGAATGATTGGAAACTAACTGTTCTGTAACTTTCGTAACGATTTATTTTTGTAAGTAAAATGATTAATTAACTTGATTATATTGATATTCAATAATGAGCCAGAAAAAGATTCAAATAGCTTATAAAAATATTAGGTTACGGTAGAAAAGGACAATTTGATAAATGATTGAATTTCAAAAACAGTCGAAACATAACAGCTACTTCAACCTATTTAACCAGTAAACAAAAACTTAAACTTTTCGTTAAGTTTTTTTTTTTAGGTTTAAAAAACTGTCTGTAGGTACTTAAAGTTTTTGCTGATTATTTACGAAAACGAAAATTAGTGACACTGATTTCCATGCGCTCAAATCATGCATTATTTGAAGCATCATAAAACATAGTACTCACGATGGTATTTCTAAAACCTCCGTACATAATATTGAAGACGCGGTACACTATCACACCGTTTTATTATTCGTCGGTATCAGCCTAGCGTTTGTTCAGCGCGTGTTTGGCTACTATAGACTATGGAGTAGCTGCCATTATAAGTAACTTTGTAAAGTAAGTATCTCGCGCCGCCCGGTGTCGCGACGGACTTGCGACCGTGTTCCGTTTCGCACAACTGACGAATTTTCGCGGACAGCGAACGCGTTAGGTGCCTAATTCTTTATTGATAAGCAATATAAACTGAAATTCGTGACATGGACAATGTATGTTTTGTTTCAAAGTAGATGCGACCGGTTTTTCTCGTTTCTGTTTCTTTCTACTTCAACAAATAGTTGAATTTCATTCGTGATTCGTCGTATCGTACCATAAGGTACGATACGTTTTTCTTGAAGGAAAATGAAGGAAAATCATATTTTTCATATATAACACGCTTATAACTGTTTACCAGCCATAGGCAAGAAAAACTTATCGACAGCTAGAAATAATCCTAGAAAAAAATAAGCGAACATGGCGTGAAGTATGTCATTTAATATATTAAAGTTTTATTTTCGCTTGGACCTGAAATAAAATTAATCTATGCCTGTAACCTACATGGTGAAGAAATTCTTTTCAATTCACACGTGCGTTAAACTAATACAAATAATAACATTTAACAAGAATTACATACAATATACCTAACTAATAAAACTGCTACGCCACTACTACGCCATCGCTACCTTTTATACGAGATTGATTGTAACGTTTAATCGCAAATTGGACAAGTGACGCTAGTTTACCGATATAATTAAGAATGTGTGCTCAAAGTGTAATCAAACAGCTAATATTTAATAAAAACACCCTTATTGACTGCTCGTGACAAGCGTCATACAGGTGTGAAGCGAGTTCCGTATGCAATGTGCGAATTTTATCAGAATAGAACACACAAGTAACTGACTACAATCTAACAAACTTGTCATCATTATTATTATTGATAATGCAAATATTATTAGGTATGTTACTATAACCGCAAATTTGCGCATTAATTGTATAATTTATGAATCTTAAACACGTTGACATTTAAAATTACCTATATATTATACCTATACAACATTGATTATTTGGCAAAACAGTTGTTATTTGAAACTCTTGGTTCATGCTATTCTGATTTTGAAAAGGATGCATTATTGCATATTTTATGGAAAAAATAAGTCTCCATGAGTTGGTACGTTGGTATATAGGTACCTGTACATAGTACACACTATTATACCTTACATCTGTTGCATGTCTACTAACAAAGCTACTTACTGATGTCGAAATTAATTGAAAAAGAGTCTCCTTAGTGTTTAGTAAAAAAAAAATATATTTATCGTAGTAAACAAGATCATATGACTATCAACAGGTGACACGGTGTGTGCCATCATCATGTGTGTCATCAGTGTGTGTCTACAACGTATACATATATGTAGTTATCATAAAAAAGTCATACCTAACTAAACTAGATTTCAGCAACCTCATTAAATCTAAGACAGGTAATTGTTTTACATATTTACTTTACACTTTATCAGGGTACGCAAAGCGCAGTGGAATTATTTTTTACGTCACATTATTTAGTTAAGACTTAGCAAATGTATAGCGGAATCTCTGTATATAAGTATTTGATCTTAAATTCAACAAGGTACACGATAACTAAACAATTATGTAGATAAGTTATCTATTAACGTTTTATTGTTAACGAGGAAAATAGCTGAAGATTTGGTACATTGTAGGTACCTATGCACTTATAGGTAGGTAGTTTCTCCGCCATTTACGTCAAGTTCAAGTCTAGTGCGATGACGTAATACACAGGTGTATACTAGAGTCCTGCCGGCTTCATGAAAGTTTCCTAAGAAAATATTTGGAATTTTCCTTGAACGACACACTCTTTCTTTTCGTGTGTTTAGTTTGAAAACCTGTTGATAAATCTTTAAATAGTATAAAACAAAGTCGCTCCCGCTGTTTGTACACTTAGATCTTTTAAACTACGCAACGGATTTTGA
This sequence comes from Xestia rhomboidea, assembly GCA_963853795.1. NCBI lineage: Eukaryota > Metazoa > Arthropoda > Insecta > Lepidoptera > Noctuidae > Xestia > Xestia rhomboidea. Next base: position 11,474,162 of record OY970772.1, read on the forward strand.
TGCAGTTTTCAGCAATAGATAGAGTGATTCAAGAGGGAGGTTTTCATTTACATTGCACCCGTGCGAAGCAGGGGCGGGTCGCTAGTAACTTTATAAAACATTAAACAACATTAAGACGTTTGATTTCTAGGCAGTCTTTAAAGTTTAGAGGTTTCGCACGAAACGTAGTAATGTCGATACTTTACAAAAAAAGTAACGATTGTACTACCGAGTTCACTGACGACGGTCAGCCACTTTTCACCCTAAAAAGAAGTTGAAAAGTAAACGAACAGTGAACTCTAAAGAGTGTAAAAAGACTCACTGGTTCTCCCCGTCATTGCGATATTTTTTTTGTTTAACACCATACCTGGGAACCTTCTAGTTACGGAGATATTGGGGGTCAAAGTTGCAACTTTTTGACAAGTTTTTTTTTTAATACAAGTTTTTAAAGTAAGATTTATACTTTAAACACCTTCACGACCCCCGTACTATTCAATCCATTTATCAGCACAATGTTTTAAGTGCGTTACATTGAGTCCTACCGAAAATTCTGTTTGTTGTTTTGTGGTAGGACTCAATGTAACGCACTGAAAACATTGTGTATCAGCACAATGTTTTCAGTGCGTTACATTGAGTGGGATGTGGGGTGGATGGATTGAATAGTACGGGGGTCGTGGAGGTGACCCCCCATGTGTCCGTAACTAGAAGGTTCCCAGTTGTATGGTGTAGAACAAAAAAATGATCGCAATGACGGGGAGAACAAGTGTCTTTCGGCTTCGTTGAGAATCTTTTTACACCCTTTATAGGAGAGTTAAGAAAATTCCCAATGCGCCGATCCTATACAATTATCCGTTAACTCACTGCATTTAATTATAGTCTTTGAAACACGACGTAAACATTGTTTAAAGGAAAAACACGTATGTAAACGTAAGAGTAAGGCCGAATAAACATTATGATACTGGTCACGCATGGACCGCATGGTTGACCAATTGATGTTAAGGTTTCTATCCAATCACGCAAGATTGGCCCGTTTACACCTGAACCATTGGTGTTGGTGGAACCATATGTGTGTAGATGTGACGAACATTCTTCACTTTTTCATAACATAACATTACGGCTGTAATGATGGGTTAGGCAGAGGACCAATTGTACACCCACATTTTTCGCCAGTTATGTTTTGAGTCCAATGTAGGTAATAGTGGGCGACCCTATTACCATCAACCAGGCACAAATCCAGACTCCTGATGGAAAAACCCAATAACACTTGGCCCGACTTAGAAATCGAACCCAGGACCTTACGCTCTGGGTGTTAATTATTCTAACTAGTCGTTAATTATTACATATATTTCGGAATCATCAGGCTCAAGCGGACATTGCAGGATGAGCTGGACTTCATCAATAAACACTGGTCCCAACTAGAGCTAGATAAAGGAATGGAATGGGAGTAGGGAGACTTATGCCCTGCAGAGGGAAAATCAAGCCCAACAATAATAATCAGGAAAATTAAAGCATCGTTACCATTGGTAGCTGTTGGCTTCAGGGGATCTACTCTCTTAGTCTGTCAACGAAGATACAGGGCCCGTCCGAAAGTAACTTATACTTTGAAATTAACCCTACTCCCTTATATTTTCGGATTCATGAGTTTTGAAAACACATCGGGAGTAAGGGCAGATGACCAATCGTGTTGTCATTCGTTTTTAGTTTGGGCCCCTAACGAATCTTATGTCCGTAAATGATACGGAGTAGGAAACGACCGTAACTTCGGCCGAAACTACGGATTTCGTGCTTAGAGAGTAGACCTCCAGAGTTCTAACAACCCTCAGAGAAAAACGAGTTCATGTATGGATGTGTCATTCTTCTTCTTTTAGAATCGATGACTAGCAGTCTCCGATCAGCACGTGGCGACCTCTGTCTTTGTCGTTTGCCTCATCCAAGTCCCGAAGGGTGCAGTTACGGGCAGGACAGGTGTGGCAGTGAGAAGCCATCTTAAATAAAGCAGTAGACCAACGCCTTAGGGATGTTACAATAGGCACCAGTGTGAGACAACTCAGCAAAGGATACGAACAAATTTACTCTACAGGGCAGGGTTTTTTTTTGTTACGCAAAACTCACTGCCTTGCTAAAAAGGGACTTTAAATGAATGGTGATCCCATTGCCTTTGTTCTTTGCTTCAGTTGTTAGAAGGAAAATTTAAAATTTACAGTGTTGCAACCTATTCAATCAGGGTGCCCTAGTTATAAGTTACTGCTGCAGCAAGGCAATGGAATAACCCGAATTACTGGTAGTAGGATTGGTAGTAACACGGGTAAGTCACGAAAATTAAAATAAAACTGGAAGAAACTCCTGAGAGTTTTAATTGATTAGATAGTTACTACAATTTATAAGCTGTAATTGACAGAAAGGGGTTTGAGATATCAAAAGATTTTTGGGTTGAATCCCGCAATTAAACGCCGCATAAAGAAATTAAGAAGTTACTTATGTAACTAACTACAAGCTACAACTACTACAAGTTTATGAAAGCCAAAATTTCCGCAGAAACACAGGTCACCGACCTTTATCAAGATGGCATTCAGATTTGTTATTTACTTTTTACATGATTGTACTTATCTATAGAAACTTAAATCTTTTCATTGCGTTGAGCACCTACATCGGAGTAGTAATATAAATATAATATGCATTTAGCTAGGACTTCGTTTTTATTAACGCTCATAGTTGAAAAGACGGAGATGACACTAATAATACACCTAAACGGTTTAAATAACCTGGAGTCTCTGATTTTAGTATTGATACCAACCTGCTCGACGAAAGGATTGTCCACCTTCGTGGCAGCTGCGATAGTAATTATTAACTTTAGATTCCTACTACAACTGATTCTCCTATAGCATGATATGCCATACACCTCTCGCGTCCGGCCCTGGTTCAATTCATGGTCCGGAGCGAGACGGAATGGGACGCCGTCATCTCCTGCGAAGCAGGCATCATGCTGGCGAAGGAGGTGGCGGAACGTGAGAGGGAGAGAACCTCACGTCCCAGCCCCCGCGGGAGACGCACCAGGCGTCGGGGGCCACGTGGTGGCCCCCGGCCACCCTAGGCGCGGGCCTGTTGACGGTGAGCTATGGGCTAGCTCGCCGTCCGTCCGTCTTATGACGACAGGCCGTGTCGACGGCGCGTTCGTGTTCCACGCGCGCCTCAAAGAGTCAGCAAAAGGAAGGGGTCTGCAAGGGCCTATGCCTGCCGGGGCTGCGGGACTATTCGAAAGAGATACCGTGGCCCCGGAACACAAAGGGCAAAGAAGGAACATGGATGCGTTTTAGTCAGTAAAAGTCGGACACTCCCTCCCTCTCCGCCCAGAGCGGAGTCATATGATGATGTCCCATCCGAAAAAAAAAATATATACGTCGTCGATGACAAGACACAAGATGCGTAGCGCTTTCATCGGATCCTGTGATCTATACATATAATCTATACATATAATAAAATCGTTGAGACCAAAAAATCTGTTCATTGAAGATTAAAAAAAAAAAAACAGCCAGGGTGACTTGAAATAAGTAACTGAACATATTAAAACCATTTAAAAAATTTTTGTTTGTTTGTTTGTTTGTTTGAACGCGCATCACGTAAAAACTGCTGAACCGATTTTGTTGAAATGTTCACAAATCTGTTTAAATACATTCAGAATAACATATAGGCTATAGAAATTTTGGATTTTTTTGGAAAAAGGGGGTGAAAAGGGGGGGTAAAGTTTGTATGAAAAAAAATAATTAGATTGTTCTAGAATCATGAAACTCAGAATAAATACTTATTAATAAAAATAAAGAAATACCTGTCTTAGCATTTTTTTTTTATCTCATCCAGAGGCGCAAAAAAGAGGGTTTTGTGTTTAAAATTAATAAACTTCAAACACCTATACAATCAAAACCAATGAAGTGTAACCTTTTAAAGTTGCTACATATACTCCATATCTAATACAGGTAAATATAATTTCTCAGTTTTCTTGAAATTTGATTTTTGAGGTGAATACGCACAAAATAGCGGAACTCAAGAAAATCAGCTTTCCTCGGTTTAAGTAGTTGGTACGAAATGTTTGTGCGCGCATCACGTCAAAATTACTGCATAGGCTTCTTAGGGGGTAGGCAATTTTGCATTATTTCCGTATACTTCAATTGTTTGACGTTTCAGTCATGACGTAAGTACATGAGAACGGCTATTTGTGGCTTATGTCAACGAAGTAAATAGCCTTGCAGTTTCATGACCGCTCTGTAAACTACGGGGTCGCAGGTCCAAACCCTCCAACATTATTTTCACTTTTTGTGATTTGTTTAATTTTTTTTTTTGATGCTGTGAGATTTCCTATATTTCATTTTGTATAAGTTGTGTGCATTTCTTATTTTTTTCGTGAAATATTTTTCCAAAAAGTAATAGTACATAAGGAAGAAGAATACAATCATGCTACCCCCAAATAAATTGGGATAAGGGCAGGAGTATGATGATGAGGATGATTTCTCCAAAAAGAAGTATAGCGAACACCAGAAGCCTGATAAATCCACGTGTTCTTGCCGTGCAAGAACTGTGCTATGCTATTCGCAATAATCAATAATCCATACGCAGTTTACGTAGATTATATTTACAGCTAAATTGTTATTGGCCTTATATCGTGTTTTCGGGCGGGAGGAGACGCCCGGGTTCTTCCATTGTGAGGATCGACCGGAGGCCACGGTGGAGCACACTGTGGAGGTGTGCCCCACTTGGGCGGAGCACCGCCGTGTCCTCGAAACGGCGATCGGCGGCGGCGATCTCTCTCTCCCAGCCCTGGTTCAATACATGGTCCGGAGCGAGACGGAATGGGATGCCATCACCTCCTTCTGCGAAGCAGTCATGCTAGCGAAGGAGGTGGCGGAAGGTGAGAGGGAGAGATCCTCACGTCCCGGCCACAGCGGGAGACACCCCGGGCGTCGGGAGCCACGTATTGGCCCCCGGCCACCGTAGGCGCGGGCCTGTGGACGAGGAGCTATGGGCTAGCTCGCCGTCCGTCCGTCTTATGACGACAGGCCGTGTCGACGGCGCGTTCGTGTTCCACGCGCGCCTCAAAGAGTCAGCAAAAGGAAGGGGTCTGCAAGGGCCTATGCCTGCCGGGGCTGCGGGACTATTCGAAAGAGATACCGTGGCCCCGGAACACAAAGGGCAAAGAAGGAACATGGATGCGTTTTAGTCAGTAAAAGTCGGACACTCCCTCCCTCTCCGCCCAGAGCGGAGTCATATGATGATGTCCCATCCGAAAAAAAAAATATATACGTCGTCGATGACAAGACACAAGATGCGTAGCGGTTTCATCGGATCCTGTGATCTATACATATAATCTATACATATAATAAAATCGTTGAGACCAAAAAATCTGTTCATTGAAGATTTAAAAAAAAAACCAGCCAGGGTGACTTGAAATAAGTAACTGAACATATTAAAACCATTTAAAAAATTTTTGTTTGTTTGTTTGTTTGTTTGAACGCGCATCACGTAAAAACTGCTGAACCGATTTTGTTGAAATGTTCACAAATCTGTTTAAATACATTCAGAATAACATATAGGCTATAGAAATTTTGGATTTTTTTGGAAAAAGGGGGTGAAAAGGGGGGGTAAAGTTTGTATGCAGTGAGGCAGTGAGAAGCCATCTTAAATAAAGCAGTAGACCAACGCCTTAGGGATGTTACAATAGGCACCAGTGTGAGACAACTCAGCAAAGGATACGAACAAATTTACTCTACAGGGCAGGGTTTTTTTTTGTTACGCAAAACTCACTGCCTTGCTAAAAAGGGACTTTAAATGAATGGTGATCCCATTGCCTTTGTTCTTTGCTTCAGTTGTTAGAAGGAAAATTTAAAATTTACAGTGTTGCAACCTATTCAATCAGGGTGCCCTAGTTATAAGTTACTGCTGCAGCAAGGCAATGGAATAACCCGAATTACTGGTAGTAGGATTGGTAGTAACACGGGTAAGTCACGAAAATTAAAATAAAACTGGAAGAAACTCCTGAGAGTTTTAATTGATTAGATAGTTACTACAATTTATAAGCTGTAATTGACAGAAAGGGGTTTGAGATATCAAAAGATTTTTGGGTTGAATCCCGCAATTAAACGCCGCATAAAGAAATTAAGAAGTTACTTATGTAACTAACTACAAGCTACAACTACTACAAGTTTATGAAAGCCAAAATTTCCGCAGAAACACAGGTCACCGACCTTTATCAAGATGGCATTCAGATTTGTTATTTACTTTTTACATGATTGTACTTATCTATAGAAACTTAAATCTTTTCATTGCGTTGAGCACCTACATCGGAGTAGTAATATAAATATAATATGCATTTAGCTAGGACTTCGTTTTTATTAACGCTCATAGTTGAAAAGACGGAGATGACACTAATAATACACCTAAACGGTTTAAATAACCTGGAGTCTCTGATTTTAGTATTGATACCAACCTGCTCGACGAAAGGATTGTCCACCTTCGTGGCAGCTGCGATAGTAATTATTAACTTTAGATTCCTACTACAACTGATTCTCCTATAGCATGATATGCCATACACCTCTCGCGTCCGGCCCTGGTTCAATTCATGGTCCGGAGCGAGACGGAATGGGATGCCATCACCTCCTTCTGCGAAGCAGTCATGCTAGCGAAGGAGGTGGCGGAAGGTGAGAGGGAGAGATCCTCACGTCCCGGCCACAGCGGGAGACACCCCGGGCGTCGGGAGCCACGTATTGGCCCCCGGCCACCGTAGGCGCGGGCCTGTGGACGAGGAGCTATGGGCTAGCTCGCCGTCCGTCCGTCTTATGACGACAGGCCGTGTCGACGGCGCGTTCGTGTTCCACGCGCGCCTCAAAGAGTCAGCAAAAGGAAGGGGTCTGCAAGGGCCTATGCCTGCCGGGGCTGCGGGACTATTCGAAAGAGATACCGTGGCCCCGGAACACAAAGGGCAAAGAAGGAACATGGATGCGTTTTAGTCAGTAAAAGTCGGACACTCCCTCCCTCTCCGCCCAGAGCGGAGTCATATGATGATGTCCCATCCGAAAAAAAAAATATATACGTCGTCGATGACAAGACACAAGATGCGTAGCGGTTTCATCGGATCCTGTGATCTATACATATAATCTATACATATAATAAAATCGTTGAGACCAAAAAATCTGTTCATTGAAGATTTAAAAAAAAAACCAGCCAGGGTGACTTGAAATAAGTAACTGAACATATTAAAACCATTTAAAAAATTTTTGTTTGTTTGTTTGTTTGTTTGAACGCGCATCACGTAAAAACTGCTGAACCGATTTTGTTGAAATGTTCACAAATCTGTTTAAATACATTCAGAATAACATATAGGCTATAGAAATTTTGGATTTTTTTGGAAAAAGGGGGTGAAAAGGGGGGGTAAAGTTTGTATGAAAAAAAATAATTAGATTGTTCTAGAATCATGAAACTCAGAATAAATACTTATTAATAAAAATAAAGAAATACCTGTCTTAGCATTTTTTTTTTATCTCATCCAGAGGCGCAAAAAAGAGGGTTTTGTGTTTAAAATTAATAAACTTCAAACACCTATACAATCAAAACCAATGAAGTGTAACCTTTTAAAGTTGCTACATATACTCCATATCTAATACAGGTAAATATAATTTCTCAGTTTTCTTGAAATTTGATTTTTGAGGTGAATACGCACAAAATAGCGGAACTCAAGAAAATCAGCTTTCCTCGGTTTAAGTAGTTGGTACGAAATGTTTGTGCGCGCATCACGTCAAAATTACTGCATAGGCTTCTTAGGGGGTAGGCAATTTTGCATTATTTCCGTATACTTCAATTGTTTGACGTTTCAGTCATGACGTAAGTACATGAGAACGGCTATTTGTGGCTTATGTCAACGAAGTAAATAGCCTTGCAGTTTCATGACCGCTCTGTAAACTACGGGGTCGCAGGTCCAAACCCTCCAACATTATTTTCACTTTTTGTGATTTGTTTAATTTTTTTTTTTGATGCTGTGAGATTTCCTATATTTCATTTTGTATAAGTTGTGTGCATTTCTTATTTTTTTCGTGAAATATTTTTCCAAAAAGTAATAGTACATAAGGAAGAAGAATACAATCATGCTACCCCCAAATAAATTGGGATAAGGGCAGGAGTATGATGATGAGGATGATTTCTCCAAAAAGAAGTATAGCGAACACCAGAAGCCTGATAAATCCACGTGTTCTTGCCGTGCAAGAACTGTGCTATGCTATTCGCAATAATCAATAATCCATACGCAGTTTACGTAGATTATATTATTGATTGATGATTGATTTAAAAAAAATTTACGAGGAGCTAGACGACAGGCCGTGTCGACGGAGCGTTCGTGTTCTACGCGCGCCTCAAAGAGAGTCAGCAAAAAAGAAGGGGTCCGCAAGGGCCGATGCCTGCCGGGGCTGCGGGACTATTCGAAAGAGATACCGTGGCCCCGGAACACAAAGGGCGATGAAGGAACATGGATGGGTTTTAGTCAGTAAAAGTCTGACACTTCCTCCTGCTCCGGGAGGAGTCATTTGATGATTTCCCATCCGAAAAAAAAAGCTATATCCTGTTTGGGCTCATTCATGCACCTTGATGAGAACTTTCGACCTAGCTGGAGTATGACTGTCATCGAGTGTCTAAGGATGAAAACCTAAGGCTGTCGAGGGAAGCCCCAAATTGGAAAAACATAGTAAAATATTTTAACGATGATTGCATATAATTCCGAGAAATTAAATTGTTACCTACTTGAATCTATACTTATTATTATAAAGGAGAAAAGTTTGTTTGTTTGGTTGGTTGAACGCGCTAATTTTAGGAACTACTGATTCCAGTTAAAAACATCTTTTAGTGTTGGATAGCCCATTTATCGAGGAAGGCTATACGTTATATAACATCACGCTACAATCAATAGGAGCGGAGCATCAATGAAAATTGTTGCAAATACAGCGAAAAATTATTGCTTTTGAGAGCTTCCTTTCCGTGCGCTGCGTAAACGGTTAAAGTTACTCAACAATCATACATGCATGACGGGATTGTTCCTCTTAAAAAGTCCGCTAAAGCATATTATCTGCATTTTTTTTAGGTTGACTCACACTCTCTCTAAGCCTCTCTCTCTCTTACGTAACGCAGACGAAGTTGCGCGGGTCAGCTAGTCTTTTATAAAAATACCCTTAAGGAAGCCGAAGAATATTTGTTCTCATCTCGGTAAACGGTCCAGACCAAAAAAAAAAAGATCGCAATGATGGGGATCATTGCGATCTTTTTTTTTTGGTCTGAACCGTTCCTTCTAGTTAGGGAGATAATGGAGCTGGAGGTCAAAGTTTCAACTTTTTCACAACGTTTTTTTTTTTTTTTTAAATTCATTTTTTTAGTTTTATAACTTTACTTTCAATGCCTTATTGACCTCTGCACTACTCAATTCACATTGTTTTGAGAGCGTTAAATTGAGTTCTACCTCAAAATACAATTATTCACACCAAAAATAAAAGTCGTTTCGCAGCAATAATTTTTACGTAGAGTTATTTAATAGTTTGATATACAGAATGGTTGGTTGACGGCTTCGTGAAAGGTCCGTTTACACCTTGATAACACAACATAATCATGACATGTGCATTCTTTGCTAGCAGAAGTCTGTCCAGTCTTGTCCCTTACACATAGTCGAACACAAAATATAATGTGACGCGCTTTCATCAAATCTCCAAACCAACTCTACCTAATCATGACGCATACTTTCTTTGTCCGCAAGCAAGGTCTGCAAAAGACCTTATTATTGATCTTAATCTGATAAACGGTCAGTGTCGTGGCCATGAAAACGAAAGTGCTAAATTAGTGGCCATTAAATTCACCTGACCTTCACCTCGGGCTGTACCGAGATTGGAGTTTATGATACGAATAAAAGTAACTAACCAAGTCCAAGTGAATGTGCTCACGCGGGGACCACTGAAAATATACTTTACAATTTTGAGACTTTTGACAATTTTAAGTCTTAGACAATAATTCTAACATTATACAGTATTAGTGCATCGACGCACGATATTATCAAGAATTCAGTTGATTAAAAAGCAGCTGTTTCATACATTTGGCCTGTGAAAGTTTTGAACTTTTGTATGAAACCGCATAGGTACTGTTTTTACGCCTTAGTGTAGGTATCGACGTCTATTTGCTATTACTAGCCTCTGTAAATCCAACGCTGGCTCGCGTTTACCACTTCATCGTTTAGTTGAGACATACAATAATGAGTTCCATTCAATCGACATTCTTTTTCTAAGTAAAAATGCATTTAGGAAGCAAATCCAAGCAACCCTAAAGGACCAGTAAATTATTGTATAATTAGAAATTTAATAACGTAATTTTAAATACGCACACAAAATTATATTCTTTTATATGTGTAATCACAACCACATACATTTAAAAATCCAGATATTAGTTCCAGGACAATGACCGTTGTACCTATATGTATTTTATATGTATTGTATTTGTGTTGTTACTAGCTAGTTTTAAATACTTTAAATTGTAATCTGTGGAGAACGTGGTGGGTAGCATAATTGTTTTAAAATGTAATATTATAATATTGTTACGAATTCTTATTGTGCTACTGTTTGTTTTTCCTTAAATAAATAAATATAGGAGCATTAACTGATTTCATGGTAACAATTGAAACGCTTATTCACATTCTCTTAGTGACAAGATTATGCTAGCTGCTTTAGAGCAGTTTCTTTGAGTTGGTACGAAAGACACGAAGATAGTAAGTACACAAGGATTAAATAATTAAAATGAGGTACCTACCAACCTATTTACGTACAGCCGAAGACACGGAGCACAAATTTTGGGATCTTAATTCAGTATCACTCTGACGGGTGATCCAACCTTCGATCCAATATTATAGTTACAATTACTTCCTATCACGGTGCTCAAGTCCAGGTAAGTGCAAGCATATACAGGGTGTAAACCACTTCATCACGAAGCCGTCAACCAAGCATTCTGTACATCAAACTAAGTAACTTGACGCAAAAATTATTGCTGGGAAACGACTTTTTTTTGGGGTGAAAAAAAATGTTTTGTGGTAGAACCCAATGTAACGCACTCCAAACATTATGCTGATGGATGGATTGAATAGTACGGGGGTCGTGGAGGTGTTTAAAGTAAAATTCTTACATTAAAAACTTGTATTTAAAAAAAAAGTTGCGAAAATGTTGAAACTTTGACCCCTAATATCTCCGTAACTAGAAGGTCCCAGGTATGGTGCAGAGCAAAAAAATGATCGCAATGATGAGGAGAACAAGTGCCTTTCGGCTTCGTTAAGAGTTTTTTTACATCCTCTAAAAGACCTCTACGTGATACCCAACTGTTGAAATATGGCTGTACCGTGTACGTTACACTAATATGTACAGGTATAATAATACACGTAACAAAATTCAAACTAATGATTTCAACTTTGAGAAGACCTATTTCGTAATAGTATGGCTTCCAAAATACTATGTTGTGAAAACGTAAAAGGTTAATCAATACAGTAGGGGAAAATTACTTTTAAAAGTTCATTCGTGTATTAATACGAATGTTTGTGACTGTACATAGTACCACCTTTATCTACCCCTTCGTCAACGCTCACTAGTGTGAAGTCATGTAAGTGTATAATTGAACACAGCAGAATAGAATCAGGCGTGAGTTCTGCACTTAACCGATGCCATATATTTTTAAGGGGCCATGAGCGGTGTGACATGACACGTCACTCTTCGGTCGAGGCAGCATGTGCTATTTCCGGAGATAACAGCTGTGAAATTAGGACTGACAGGTTGATGCCGAAACTGAAGCCTCTCCAAAACTGTTCGTGTATTTGCTTGGTATGACGACATATTGCACTCATGGTGCAAGAGATACTACACATGTTTTTGTGTATCCTGTTTCCTCATGGTAAAAAAACATGCTTCACGTAAACCAACGAACCCATTACATAAAACGTTTAACTCTATCGATCGATCACTAACCACACGTTGACTAAACACACAGACAAATCAAATTGAGATCAAATCAATATGCACAACTACGATAATTACTTCGGAACACAGTAACATAGGGAGCTGTATATTTACATCTACCTGAAATACTTTAAAATAATGTCAAAATGCTTACCGTCATCGTCTTTTCCCATGCCCAGCACATACGCACTCCTCAGGAGGTGACCCATTCTTGAAGATTAATCTTACGATGCTGACTTTGTGCAAATTGTAGAGTGTGCAAACATAAATGAATCTTTACATCTAATATACTAACAACACTATAAACACGATTATGAACTTTTAAAAGGATAATTAAAATACAAATCTAGAATCTAGGCAAAAAGATTACCGCACAAGTCGGTGAAAACAATAAAGGGCTACATCTCTGTAGATAAAATAGATTAATTCGCTTTCGAAATAGAAGAAAGCCAATGAATGTAGTTAGTAGCGTCACCACTCCACAAATGCTGTAAACTGAGCGCTAACCGAAATTATAGGTTGAGCTAAGAAAACGAACAGAGAACGTAATGGAGTAGCAACGACCACATCTATTTTGTATCAGGTTGGTATGGGAACATGTTTGTTATGTTACTTGCCGGGTCTTTCAAATTGTTTAAAACAAAACAAAAACATCAGAAAGATAAAAGCTGACAAAATGTGTTTTTATTATTTATAATACTTATCCTCAGTTAAACTTACCGTGAATTTCATGTCTGAAAAGCATAGGTATACCTAACGCGAAGGTATATTGTCCACTTTTATTTTAATTCCGGATAAATTAGCTGTCAACCCACATCCAAAAGCTTCCCAAAACTCTTAACTACTTAGGATATGACCCAAAAGTTAAATTAATCTTTGAAAAACATCCGACACTTCTGTCATCGTTAAATAAATAACGAGATCAAAACATTTACATGTATGTTGAGAAAACCATCATAAAAAATAAAATCAACATGGCCGATTCCACAGTAGCCGTCGTTCCGTCGTCAGATGTCTGTTGACATAAGCAAGGGAACAATGAAGCTATCTGGCATGCGCGTGCGCAGTCGAGCCGCGCATGCAAACACTGCTACTCCGAGATATCAGAGCGAGCTATAGCGGAATTTGCTACTGAAATTCGGCAGGTGCTAAAAACTGTAAGCCGTCAGGTGATCTATAACCTCTGAAAAGAGTAAGCAAGTTCTTGACTGAAATACTTCAGACTTATGTATTTTATAATTGAAAGGTAGGGGTACAAACTCAGACGAATAGACAGTAACGTAGAGTCTCATCGTGCACAGACTTGCATTATACCTAACAGTAGATCTCTACCTGGGTCTCGACCTCTTGATTCGAGATACCTGTGTGATTTTCGCTGTTCCACAAAACTCCTCGGTTAAAAATTGTGGAGATAAAGATTGAGTTTTCTTGTAACTGGTACGATAACAACGAAAGTCTTTTCATGATAAATCTAACAATCAGTTTCTGAATGATGTACCTATTTGAAGTTGAGCACATGTCAAGGTCTATTTTATCAGCATTCCTTTGACTAAGTTGTGAAAGTTAAGTAGTGAAGTCCTGTCAAACTGGATTTCAAATACTTACTCAAGTTAGGTAGTTTTTCAGTTATCATAAGATAACCTTCCGCATCGAATTGTTTTTCAATCAATGTAGAACTGTGATACTCACAATACGTACGTAATTGAATAATTCTACACCAAATAGGAAAGGTATGGTACCCTCAACGTTGAAATCGCTCAGCTTGTCACTTGGGCTGGCGACTTATGTATACACTACTATGTCTCTAACATTTACAGCCGGCAATATACCTACTTATATTTATTATCTTAGGACTCCCCCAAGGTTGCCTTTAAATAAAACTTTTTAAAAATATTTATGTCCCCTATTAAAGTACCGAGATATTATAAGATTGATAAGTACATAAGTAACTATTTTTTATCTAAGTAGTTGATATGTACTGTTGGCAACTCCGCTAGTGTGGAGTTGGATCACTGATGCCCGTTTCACCAACATAAGACACCCACCTAATGTAATGCTTAGTTACTATATTCACTGTTAGATTTTCAAGTCTTTGCGCTGAGCTGATCGTTGAAAAAACTTTAAAAAAATAAAAGATTTTTATTTTTTCAATTTTTAGGAAATCTTCGATATAATAGACAGCAAATCTGTCGTGATTGCTGCAATCGACTGACCAACCGTCTATTATTGAAGAGTTCCCTTGTATATCTCCGAAAATCAGCATCAGATCTTCACCAAACTTATACGGGACCACCGCGAAATAATATTCTTCCAAACAAAAAAGAACCATCAAAATCGGTTCACAATTGGCGAAGAACAAAACACAACACAAAAAAAAATCTGACGAATTGATAACCTCCTCCTTTTGGAAAGTAAACGCACTAGTCGAACTACGATTTTCGAAGGATCCCCTCGATTTCTCTGGGATGGCCATCATCAGATCCTAGTTTCCTTATCATGGTACTACCCTTGGGATATCTCCTTTCTAACAAAAAAAGAATCATTAAAATTGGTTCAAAAATATAAACAATCGAATTGAGAAACCTCCTCCTTTGTAACCGACTTCCAAAAGGAGGAGGTTATCAATTCGTCTGATTTTTTTGTGTATGTTGTGTGTTTTTCTTCGCCAATTGTGAACCGATTTTGGTGGTCCTTTTTTATTTGGAAGAATATTATTTCGCGGTGGTCCCGTTTAAGTTTGGTGAAGATCTCATGCTGATTTTTGGAGATATACAAGGGAACTCTTCAATAATAGACAGCAAATTGGTCGTGATTGCTGCAATCGCTGGTATGTTTATTGTTTACACAATATCATTACATAAAATCACGCCAGGCGTGATCTATTATATTGAAGAGTTCCCTAAAAATGAAAAAAATAAAAAATAAATCTTTTGCAAAAAATAAAACCGACTTCAAAAACACAAAGTCGGTGGCAAAAAAAAACTGAATAAAACAAAAAAAAGTCACCAACTTCTGAAACTAAAGTTATTTTTCACTTTTTGTGTTTTTGAAGTAGGTTTTTTTTTAGAAGTCGGATAAAAATTAGCATTAGTTGCAAATATCCTGTCCCTGTAAATCATCAAAATCAGATGAGCTCTAGGTAAGTACTAGGTAGGTAGGTACCTGTGGTAGGTACATAACTAATTTGAACAGTGAAACCTTTTGTTCCCTAGCTGATGTCTCTGAAAATAAAAATGTCACAACACACAGTTAACATTACGTGATAAATGCACCCGAATAACCTTGGGGTACCTATGTACCTTACGATTTAGGAAAACTACAAAATAAATATTGAGATACCTACTCTAAGCTTGCGCAATGTATAAAGTATGTCCAGCTAGACATTCTAGCATGTTCGTTACGATTAAACTCAGTTTTGCATTAGGAAACCTCCCGTGGTCGTGAACTTTTACTTTACTAGCTTCTGGACTCGTGGTTCTAAGTTCGATTACAACGGTATTCCCAAAGTTGTACATAACAGTATAATATCAGGCCTGTAATCCCTCAAAGGTTGGGCAGAGGTACGCCTAGCAGAAGTACCAGATAGTACCTTTTTTTTTTTTTTTTTTCGGATGGGAAATCATCAGTGGTTAGTCTAGAGAGAACCCGCCTTCCGAGTTGTAAGTCGTGGATTCAAACCCAGGCTGGCGCATTACTTTGTGTCATTTGTTCGGCGTGGTAGATTATAGCCCACTCTCTCCCTCTTAAACAGAAGGCCAGTGTCCCTTTTTTTTTTTTCGGATGGGAAATCATCAAATGAGTCCTCCCGCTCTGGGCGGAGCAGGAGGGAGTGTCAGACTTTTACTGACTAAAACCCATCCATGTTCCTTCATCGCCCTTTGTGTTCCGGGACCACGGTATCTCTTTCGAATAGTCCCGCAGCCCCGAGATAGTTAGCACCTGCACTTACATTTGCCTGGCCACAAATCCTAACTCCAGACTAAGTGCTAAGAGATTTTACTGATCGAAAACCCAATAACACTTTGCCCGACCAGAGAATAGAACCCAAAACCTCATGTTCACACTGTTTGTGAACACCTAGACCACCAGGTCAGTAGGTAGGCATTGTCTTACGTAATGAAGACATAAAGTTCACCTCGCCTACGAGTCGCTTATCTACGTGAACTGATGCACTAGCACCGCAGCCGTCTGTAACCCTGCTCATAAGCAAAACATGTTTTTCATTGCTAGATTGGGTAGGTAGGTACCTACTTATAAGAAAATAACAGTTCACTCATCAGGATACAACAGTTTTCATTCACATTGTAGTGGAGGAATTTGCTCTTTGCAAACCCTTAAAAGATCTTTTACTAACTTCTAGCAAAGCGATACAAAATGCCTACCTACAGACCTACTTCATAAATAAGCACAAATGGATAAATGTGAAATTTTCGAATATATCGTTTCGGAAATGTGCTTAGCAGAAAGTAAATTGAGCGTGAAATGACAGCCGGGAGGACGCGGCGCCTTGCTTCACAAATTTGGGTCAATTTTCGTCAGAAGCAGGGATACGGCATCCGGGCCCTTCCTTCCGTGTTCTATTTATATCTGTTAGCCGTAAAACGAAATAGGTGTTATAATAATAAATGTGCACGTCAATATAGCATGACAGATTGTTGCGTAAAGTTATAACGTGCATATTTCAGGATGACATAAAGATTTTAGTATGTTTCACGCGTAATATCCGTATCCTTGTTTACCAACTCTACTCCGGTGTTGAAGATTGCAGATTTTCATGAGAGATTTCTCAGCCGAGGCTTAATTATTCCACCGCAGCTTGAATATTGCTGATCGTAGCATTAGATCGGGTTATATACCTACCTGCCTAAAGTTAGAAGTGGGGTGATTACTACTTAACTGAAAACTGAAGAGATAGAAAGCCTAGTTTCTAACGGCACGTAAGTTTAATTATTTAAACATGTTAAACTTTTCTTATGTATAGGCAGGTAGTCGGTACAATATCTGGTACCTAGGTATAGGTACCAACGTGGTAGATCTAAGTACCTACATAACTAGATAGGTGATGATTCGATAAGTAAAGCACTTTAAGGGTAGGCTAATCCACGTAATTTCATGACACGCCGCAGTTTAGTTAAGTTTTGTTTTCACTAACTCTAAGCAGCATTTAAATTGATCCCTAAATATTGCACTGTCGGACGAGTTTCAACGGTACTGCTCGCTTTGCTCGCTCAGCTCGCGCGTTTTGTCACTGTTCTAACCTTACCCTTTTGGTCGGGGTGCTACCTACTTATTGCGTCCATCTCGACTCGCACATGGTAGGTCATATACTTAGTTCTAACCTACCTAACTTATTTGGTCCTGAGTTTAGCCTGTCTAGGTCTCTTTTTTAGATATCCTTATATTTACCAACGCATTTTGGTAAATCCTTAGATTGACTGGTGAAAATCTAGCATTTTCTTTACCATCAATGCACGGGCTTTTACAGTAACATAATAGGTAGTACCTACACTCTTTTCAACCGACTTCCAAAAAGAGGAGGTTCTTAATTCAAATGTATTTTTTTTTTGTCTTTTTTACCTCAGAACTTTTGACTGGGTGATTTGATGATTCTTTTTTTTTTTGTTACACGTTAATCGTTGTATAGTCGTAGATAGGTGTTTGATACAAGGCTGCTAATCCAGGCTAGGCTACACTTATCGGGCTTCAAAGAATATTTAGGTAACAATTTGTGAAGCCCAAATAAATGTCAGCGACATCTTTGTCTCGATATAAGTGGATATTACAGAGTGTAAGGGATAACGACGAACACGGCGCAAGCAGTTATTTTTTTTAAACAGGCTGTCCCCATACATTTTGGTCGTGGTAGGTAAGTATTGCACTGAATTAAGTAAGAAACAGCTATTTATTTATTTTTGGCTAATCGATGGAACTACACTCCCAGCGTAGAATTAACCACCACCTGTACGTACATCAACTATTAATTACCTACCTACCACCTTACGCCTAAAAAGCCGCAAGTAAAAGCTTCGTCAGACATACGATTTCCACAGAAGACAGTGCGTCAGATGAAAGACGTGAATTGTGGAGTAACAGACATCCCACCCCTTCTCACTTAACCAATCCATTCGAACACCTTCCTCCTAGACAGGAACTGCAATGGCCAATTTGTAAATCTTTTAACCGTTTGTGTTATTTTTAGATAATCTAGCCACGATACAATAATATACAATGCCATTGTGGAGCAGCTCCTCTGCAGGATATGCCCCACCTCCTGTCTTGCCCATCCCGCATCTTCCAAGATTTAAACGAAGCCAACGAAAGAGCTGGCCACATACTGGTCAGGTATTATTCTAAACCAGCATCGACACTCAAATAAATTAGCGTAGAATTGTCCCGGAAGATACATAGGTAGTTGCTGAAGCAATCAAAGAAAACTTTTTATCACCATCTGCCTAGCCTTTTCCCAACAATGTTGGGGTTAGCTTCCAGTCTAACCTGATGAAGCTGAATACCAGTCTTTTACATGAAAAGACTGCCTATTTGACCTCCACAACCCAGTAACTGAGTAATACGATACCCCTTGGTAAGACTGGTTGGAGTTTCGGGCCACTGACTATATATATAGGTGCCCGTAACGACTGTCAAAGAACCAAAAATGTACGGCTGGAGGAGTTTCGATATGCGGTGAAGTCACACATCCACGGAACGAACTCAGCAAGCGCAGCTTAAGCTTCGGTCAAACCGTGCGGATGGATAGATGTATCTAGAATCCCATGTTAGAACATATTAAATAACAGAAGGAAGATTTCTCACATAATATGATTAGATATTGCTATCTGCAAGAATGTTCCTATTAGGTACATCCCGGCCTTAAGGCATATTATGATCGATGAGATACAAGGATCTTAAAAGTAGTTGTCTAGTATGACCTGATCAGGAAATGCAGAACCGGTGCCAGGACCATAACAAAAACCGGCATTTTCCGGTCGCTCCTACTGTACCGGTTTAGCGGTTCTGTATGCCCTAATCCTGATATATAAAAAATACCGATACTTATTAGTACCCAAGTTAGTATTACTCAGCTTTGTACTTACAAAGCTGAGTTACTAAGTAATAAGTATAATGGTAAGCCACCACCACTATTGTTTGTTTGTTAGTAGTCGCCATGACAACGGACCTCATCGCCCTATCACATCTCAAGACAAATAGCCTTAGGGAAATTAATGGTAACGCCGAGGTCATCTGATATTAATAACATAGATTAGCAAATGTATGTAAGTAGGGAGTTCGTTTTGGAAAGGGTTAAGGTGGATGCTCCAGGGTAGCCCGCGAAATTCAAATTTTCTTACGTTTTTTGCAATTTGCAGGTCATTGGTGTCGATTCTGTTGTGCACAAACTAAACTTAATTTAGGCTATTGCTATCTTTTACTAAAAGGCAATGCAAGAAACCGACGGCTATAGCTATGAACTAAGTAAACTTCACCGTGTTTTTAGTCGACATGTTTTTACGTGCACATTTGTATGAAAATATTAGTTCCAATTAAATTTGACAGCTCTTAATTACGTCCGTCTCTTTCTCGTTTTATTAGAGAGAAAAAGATAGCAATAGCCTAAATTAAGTTTAGTTTGTGCACAACAGAATCGACACCAGTGTCAGGTTGTATGTTGATTAAACTATGAATCGCAAACCTGCAAATTGCAAAAAACGTAAGAAAATTTGAATTTCGCGGGCTACCCTGGCGCATTCACCATATTAGAGCTAAGATTCGATCAAAATAATATTCGCATTGAATTAGTGTACTTATCTGTGTTCAAAACAATAGGTAGTCTTGTTTCAGCGAAAACAAGAAAAGGTGTGATTTGGGGATCATTCTCTCTAGTTCCACCAACAATAAATTTTTTTTTTCTCTGTAGTTCCATGGACTTTGATTATGGAACAAACGAAACGAAACTTAATCGAACTCGTCTCACTAGTTCCATGGTTCTTCTTAGTGGAACAAGTGAAACTAAAGTTAATCAACATCATCATTCTCATTAGTTCGTAGTAGCTATGTAGGCCTACGTAAGTTGTCAGATGAAAAAAAAATATTTTTAATTTTGTCATCCAACGGTGTTGTAGTGTACAGCATTCATATGGGATTTTGATTTTTTTTCCCTGTACAATTTTAAAGCTGTCCGGACTCCTTTCTTGTGTCCGAACCGCCTTTCTTGTGTTGCATCCGTTCCTGAGAAAAAGGCATAGACAGAGAACGAGAACAAAGTGATCCTATATCGGTAACATTACATCACATTGTACACTTGGTTGACTTGGTTCGCATTAAATGTTTTGACTTTGACTTAACCGTATTTTTATTTTTGAGGTGTATGGCTTGTACTACTGTCGCTTAGGTGTGGGAAAGAGAAGGAGGGAGAGAGGACAGCAGGAGTAAGATTAAAAGAATGCTGCTATATGAGATCATGCAGATCCCTAAAAATAATAAGGCACTTTTTTTTGTTTTATTATTTATTAAGACTAACCGCACAGTCTCCAGATAGTTCTAGACTGTGCTAGTAGCTATGCGCTATTCTGCGCTAATTGTTACATTTAGATTCGCAAGTAAGTATGTAATTACTTATGTGAAAAAACAGAGAGATTCTATTATAACTTGTACATCGAATAGACAAAGGATGAAATATTCTTTTTATTCAAGTATCAGCGCCTAATTAATAATTATTGATTACATATCCATATTTTGAGTTACATAAACTTATAAACACACGGAAAAAAACACATTACAAAAACCACGCCAAATAAGACCGTCAAGAACAAAGTCTCCCATGAAATCAATTTGTGTAACTATCCTCGGACAACAGTCAAATAAAAAAAGTTATAACTACTTATCCTTAATTCTAAGAAGATACCAAATGGCAGGTACACCTAGTGTGTAAAGAACAAATACCGGTTAACGGTTAGTTCTCAATCCATTACCATAGTACTTAAATGCAAAATTACAAAAACGAAAAATAAAATATCGAATTTTACAATATTTTAATTTATCGTAAACGAAATTTTTAATTTTATTTTGGTTTCTTAACACAATGCTTTCCTATTCAAAATATCTACACTACTATAATAATATTATAAGAGGAATGTATTTTTGTGTGTATGTTTGTAATGAATAAACTCAAAAATTACTGAGCCGATTTCAAGGTTGTTGGTTAACTGTTAGTAACAGTTAACGTCTGTTACGGTAATTTTCAATAACTTACTAGCCAGTTTCGGTAGGTTGCTATCTCTGTTTGTTTGACATTTTGCTTACTGACCGGTTAGAAACAAAACGTCACAGAAATGCTTTCTTTGATTTGTCTATGAGTCAAGTGACAGGTAAGAAACGCGGATAGGATATTCTTTGTTTAAAGAAACACCGATAGCTACGGAAGTAGGCATATTAACCAACAGTTATACGTAAGTAAATTATAGAAAACGGTTGTTAGGGAATGCCAATGGCATTAAGTCCACTTATACAGTCACAAGCATTAATAAACAAGTTGCAACTTTCAAAAGTGATTTTATTCTATGGTATTGATTGATTGTAACTTTATGCTGGTAAGAACATAGTATTTTAGAACTCATATTATGAATTAGATCTTATTTCAGTTTTATTTGATATTTCAAGAGAAACTCGCTTTTCAATTTTGATGGGTGCATATTACGGCAAAAAGTTACTACTAGTTCTAGCCGGCTATGCCTAGGTGCGGCAGGTAGCAATTGGCTAAACTTAGGTGTATCCTTCTTATTGCTAGGGCACACCGAACTAAAATGGGTTAGTTTTGGTTAGAGCCGAGTCAAAACGCGCGCGAGCCGAGCGAGCGGTGTCGCGGCTGCGGCCGGCGAGCGCTACATAGTGGTTGCATGAAATCGCGAGTAAAGGGAAGGCCAAACCATTTTAGCTGAAAGAAACCGGTTTCACCTAGTAGGAGCCGTGAATAAAAAGGATACACCTAAGTCTAACCAACTGTTACCGGTCGCGACTAGGTATTGCCGGATAGAATTAGGTGTAACTTTGGTTTTTAGGGTTCTTACAGCCGTCGCCACCTGTCGACGGCTGCCGTCGACGCTTGCAGTTTTAGTCGTTGCAGCCGTCGACACAAATTTACGCGGCATGCCACAACTGCAGCGTCGCGACCCGTCGGCGGCTGCCGTCGACGGCTGCCGTCAACGCGCCGGCGGCAGCCGCCGACACCACAACTGCAAGCGTCGACGGCAGCCGTCGACAGGTGGCGACGGCTGCAGTTTATCTGCAGTTGGCAACGTGCCGCTCGTATGTAAGAACCCTTAGCCGTAAAATACCATCACGTCTGTAATCCCCGAGGAGTTAGGCAGAGGTGTACAGTACACCCATATTTCGCCAGTTTTGTTTAAGTCCCATGTAATAGGGGGGGGGGGGGGGGCGAGCCTGTCGCCATCAACCGAGGACAAGTCCACACTCCGTGGCTGCTACTGAGAAATTCCTGATTGAAAACTCCATTAACACTTTGCCCGACCTGGGAATCGAACCCAGGAATTCATGCTCAGCAGTCGCGCTTGCAACCATTAGACCAACAAGCAGCCGTAACATAATTATAAGTATCATTACTCGTGACTGAAATACTACTGTACTTAAGGTTTAAATAAATATTAACTTAAAAACATCACATATAACTTAATTATATAAAAGGTAAACCAGCTTCGGAAAATAAGTATGCAGTTTCAGTTGAGACAAAAGGAGTAGGCGCCAAGGAAGTCCCGTAAATAAGTCTATTTCGTTCCTCTCTGTCGTGGGCAATGTTTTCTGAAACGAAATAAACACTTTAATTAGATAAGTAATCACAAAAAACTTAATTTAATTTTTGTTTAACTGTGACTGAATAAAAATACTTAATGAATAAGTGTAAAATTTAAAAATAATTGATTCTGTAGTAGTAATTGTATTTAATAAATTGGTATATAATGTATAACGTTTATAAATCATTAATTAAATAATAATAATTGTACCGAAAATATTTGCACGCCATGAAAAATGGCAGACATGTCGTGAGCCACCTCTTATTTAAGATCTTGCATGCATGTATTATTTTAATTCTTTATGTACACATGTACACATGTTTGAGCCAATAAAATTTCTTATTCTTATGTAAAAATAATAAAATATACGATATTGATATAATGCCCTAATACTAATCACCCGACACCTGCATGAATTCCTAAATACAGGGTGTAAACAACCTCATCACGAAGCCGTCAACCAAGCATTCTGTACATCAAACTAAGTAACTTTACGCAAAAATTAGACTTTTTTTGGGGTGAAAAATCATGTTTTGTGGTAGAACTCCATGTAACGAACTCAAAACATTGTGCTGATGGATGGATTGAATTGCACGGGGGTCGTGGAGGTGTTTAAAGTAAAAATCTTACATTAAAAACTTGTATTATAAAAAAAAACTATGGTAAGGTATGGTGTAGAACAAAAAACTGTTGGCAATGACGAGGAGAACAAGTGCCTTTCCGCTTCGTTATAGTATATTTTATATAGAGGGACTAAACGAAGCCAGAATATACGAGAGGTCAATAAAACCGAGGGTATATAAGTTAGCGTTTAGTCTCGAGGTGCAAACTGTACTTTTCACTTTCGAGTGCAAGAAAAATAGTCAATTTAGTACAATAACATTTATTATTCCACCAGTCCATAGAACTTTCGTAAGTTTAGGGTAAGGTAAATCTTCCGCGATTTTGGCGGCAAAAGATTATCTATTAAGTATGTCTTTTGCTTTTGCTGTTTGACTACGGAACCCTAAAAATACGGAGTATTGCATCCTGCTTTAATGAAACTGTTAAGTATCAGATTCTATTTGGTCTGAGTTTGATACAAAAACATGAGGAAGAATAGTTATGATACAAAGAGTAATTTTTCCTATCAACTTTTCTATAGAACATATATCCATTGCAGAAAGCTCAACATTCTGACATTAATTCTAAAAGAAGTAGAAAAAATAATAATAACCTATTACATTCTCCAATAATTTATATTCTGCTTTCAACAGTTTGCCCAACTCGTCCATTTTTGCTGCTACCATTTTGACCGACCATGTTGTCAGCACAGGGTCATCACTGGGATTCAATTTTGCTAGTGCGTGCAGCCGATATCCCAACTCTGTCACTTCTGTAACAATACAATGATGTGTTTATGGCAGATTTATAGAGTTGGAGATCATTCACGGCCCGTATGGCCAAAATGAATGTAAATGCATAATTCGAAAGAAGGCACTAAGGAAAAAATAATTCATTAAAATTGTTGTTATTGAAGATGTACATTTTCTGTAATTTTTTTTTAGTATTTTGCTGAAAATGGTTTAAATAAAACTATGATTGTTGTTATTTTGAAACATAAATGGCAGCGGAAGGGTTAATTGTAGACTCTCATTGTAGTAACAAAGAGATTTTAGGGTGTCATTTCCCATTTGGTAATGGTTTTTTTTTCTGGCCAGGCCCCTTTTTTCATACGTTTTGAATGATTTCCTTTCATCCAAATCTGTTCAGCCATTTTTGTGTGATTGAGTGATAAACAATATAAACTTTCGCATTTAAAAGCTACATTTTTACATGGTTCTGCGAGAAGACCAAGTAAAAGGATTAGGTATTCAATTTAGTGTTAATGGTTTTAAATACTGTACTAAATAAATAATAATAAATAAATAGTTAGAGAAAACAATAGCCTAAATTAAGACTAAAAAAAACTAAGTATCAAATACATCAACAACGATAATAGGACACTTGGACGTCAAAGTACTCCTCCACAGGTCAGTGAGAGATTTTCTTAAAAACGAGCCACACACTCAGGCCCCATGTCTCAAGCGTTTCAACCCCAAATGGCTCTGGTCAAAGTATTTACGCCACTTGAGGATCTCAGCAGCGCCCCTGCACAGCCTGTTGTGCATGCAATGTGAGATGGAGCAAGGGTGACGAAACAGGTTGCGTCCCACACCTACCAACCTTTCAAGGCCCAACTGGTCTCTTTCTGTCATCACATACCAAGCTGTTTGGTTCTAAATCCTGTGTTTGGCACGCGGGTTCTAGCAAGGGCTGACAAATAGTATAGTTAATGCTGGCGTGCCCTACAAGGCAACCTGCGCTGCTGTAGCAGGGCAGGCTATGGTGTCCAAGGCAGTCGACAGCTTCTCCGTAGTGACACCGATGCAGAACAACACGTGGTGCGCATAAGCGTATATTAGTAACATTTGCATTTTAATAGATATCAAAATGAAATAAGGAAAGGTTACAACAAATCAAAGACTTCTAAAGTTGGAATCTTCTGAAAGACAACATCATAAGGTCGGCAGGTAAGAATAGAGAATGCAATGAATACTTACCCTCATAAATGTCCCCCATATCACCCAAAATCTCCATTAAACTTTCCATTAATGGTTGCAGCTCGCGCGGAAAGTAGTCTGGCTCATACTGGGGCAAATTTAAGGCGTAGATCACTTTACAGACGTTGTAACTTTTCTCTCGATTTTTTTTCCAGCCCATTATTAGAACGTGGAATCTTGCGATGTGGGAGTACACTGTCCTCGATAGTTCATGTTGCTGAGCCGTTTTTGGTGTTTCTAAAATGATAAATTAAGTTAAATTCCAAATTAGTTGGTTGTTTTCATCACCGGTGTTTTAACTAGTCCTGATATTAAAAATACCTCTAGGTGTAAAATTAGTTGTTGTTGTTGACGTCCCTGGTATAGGTTCGGAAAGTTCTGCTTCTGGTTCAGGACCTTTTTGTTCATGATTGCCGGGTTTAAAAATTGATTTAAAAATTGAAGGCTGAACCGCCGACATTCTTTTGTTCTTTGTTCACAGACTTGGGGAAAACAAACCCAATTCTGTTCACAAGATTCAGTTTTCCAAAGCTCAGTCCTGCAGGAGAGGCGTGGTCTTGTGTGTGTTGTCTAACTTGTCTATTATTTCGATTGGTTTGTTATGTCTGAATGATGGTACAGAAATTAGTTTACCGTTACACATCAAAGAGTATACTAATCACATACTAATAGTCCGTACCGAAACATTCGGCTAAAGTATGGATTACACTACTTTTCACTAACTAAACGTAGTTTTTTTTTTTTTTCGAAATGGCATCTAGCATTTCAACCTGAGATGTTGTCGCCTGCTGTCCGGACTTTCCTGTGGTAAAGCCTCCAGCCAGGGCAAAAAACTTACAAACTAAGCGACTACACACTAAGGGTACCCCCTGCGGGGTACGGGCCTCGGCTTAGGGCGTCGCTGGGAGAGAACAGCAAGGGGGCAGGCTGGATCGGAGTGGTAACTAAACGTAGTGGTCTCTTTCAGTATCTATACAGTGTACTCTGTGTGGTACTCTGTGCTTTACACAAAACAAACAAATGAAAATAACCCCACAGAACTGACCTCCGGGAGTCATGTCTACAGAGTCAAAATAGTCTGACAGTAACTTTCCATGCCGGCAATATTAGCGGTGACCAGCCATCGACCTGGAATAGTGGAAAACCCAATTAATCTGTAAGTTTTCTATTTGCGTTTACCCTGGCAGCGATAGACAACTGGGGACGGGACAATGGCTCATGAATTCATCGTTAGAGGCGTTCATGTAGAGTAAGGTCAAAGAGTATAATAATATTGAGTAAGGTCTTCAGAAATGTCAGACGTCATATTGTTCACGTATTTTTACTAATGACGGGATGGGATGACGAGTAATAGAGAGGTATGGAAGAAGAAAACATGCTGCGCCGACCCCATATGAATTGAGATATAGGCAAGAGAATGATGATCTTCTTCTTATCGTGTGGGCAGTAAAGGTCACAGAGTACACTGTTTAGCGAAGAGTATAGACTGAAAAGTAAAGGTCTAACGAATTAACGATCCTTCACACCACAGAGTACATTTTTACCTACACCCCGGTCCTGTTTAAATAGATGCTCTGTGCTACATACCCTAGTGTCAGAGTATTTAAATCTAATTTGTTAGTACTTGGAGGAAGATTGATTTTTTTAATGTTTCATGATTTCTAATTTTACAGGTAGTTTAAATTGTATCTAGGTTGTTACACGTGCTATTACTATAAAAGTTAAGACATTTTAATTGCAGTGTGATGTAAATGTGTGCGTGTAATGAACAGAGCGAGACGTAACGTAATTGACTTGACGGGCCTCATTTTGCTGTTCGCAGAGTTCCGTCTTTCCCTTTTATTTGGTCTGAGGTGTGGACCAATAATAATATACTCTGTGGTATGGACCGTGCTTCGAGCGTCAAATCAAACATCAAACCAAACCACAGACAACATGGTGATTGTGGGACATTTTACCCTTTTTGTGGGAAATAATAAAATCGTTCTTGGAGAATAGAATTCCTCAAAAAAGTTTTGGGGATTGCCTTAGGGCCCGAACATAGCAGACAGTAAAATATAAGGAATCAAGAGATATACATTACAGCTTAAGTAATTTGTGATAATAAGATTTTCCTTTTCTGTAATTCGCCGATTGCATCGAAAGAAAGAAAGAAAGAAAGAAAAAGCATTTATTAACCCGCACAGGACAAAACACATAAAAAAATGGTGAAATTATCAACTAATAAAAATTAAACATAAAACAACTAAAAGAAATTAAAAATAAAAAGAAAACGAAATTGGTCCTGTACAAGGCCAAAAGGCCCCTATCTCAGCATGGTGCTGTCACGTTAAAAAACTTTACAGCGCTGCTATTCTGATAGGGCCTAAAGTGAGAGTGATGCCACGGTCAGCTACGGATAAGGTTAATAAATAAAAATAAACGCGCGTTATAAGGTTAATAATAATATATATCGCGTGTACGCCTGTACGGGAACGGGCAACACACACACACAAAAACATGGTTCAAATATTTCATTATTTTATTTATTAGCGAAAACATTACAAATGTCTACACCATTTAAGCAATAATAACAAACAGAAAATTACTGAAACGTTTAATATTTTGGTGTTTTTTTTTAAATAGGGAAAATTTACAAACTTGCTAGCCACCTTAAGTCAACTGTCAATGTCAAATCCAAAACCTAGACGCATCGTAGGTAGACACTAACTAATATACTTACTGTACTCTTTGCACTAACGTTCTAAAACTGCATTGCCGATGCCAATCGGCGGGAAGAGATATTCTTTATTACTCAGAGCAATTCACAAGATTTCTTGGATAAACATATGGTTGTTATATGCCATAAAGATTTTACTTGCGCTGTGAGTGCTTTTTTTGAAAAATTAAAAAGGTTTTTTCGTCTTCGTCTGCAAGCCTATGCTCCTTTTTTCATAATGGCTGGACCTATACAAGACGTGGTAGAGGAAGATGCAGCAGATTTACAGTTTCCCAAAGGTAAGACCCGTTGTTAGCTGTAAAACATTCTCCCTAGCTCACACATACATCATACTCTTCATAACACTCCTCATCACACCATCACACACTTCATTCACACCCTTGTAAACTCTAAACAAAGCATTTATTTAAAATAGACCCATGACAGGCACTTCCGCATAGACATAACTAAGCTACCTACAGTCCAGCCACAGGCATATTAACTGTGAATGGACTGTAGTTGCCCATTCCAAATTCGTAGATGTCATGGAGAAGAATGGGCAAGAGACTCTTTTCAAATCAAGTTAGGTATTACATAGTACGATATTGTTGTTTCTGTATTACGAGCACAAAATAGAAATAGAAAAGAAAAGAAAAAGACAAATTGAAATCTTAAGATTAGGATAAGCCCTACTAACCATAATAGAAAGTCTACACGGTACTCACATTTACAACAACTGCTTCTAATTTATATATAACAATATAGTTACTAAACTCAGTTTTAAGCTTTTTTTTTCCATGAAAACGATATTATGTTTTTACTTGATTTTAATTTTTAAAAGTCCATGTCCTGTTTTTTATTTGAAGTTTAGAGGAGAATTATTTTAATTTTAGCCATCAGATATGTTTTATATTTTTGCTAATGGTAAACCCTTGATCTGTAATCAAGATACAGGCTTTGTCTAGTTTGGGGCCAATGCCTTTGGCCTTTGCCTTTTTTTTTTTCCTTTTTTACCTTTTGGCAATAAAGTTTTTGTACATATTTGTAAAACTTGGCCTTTGCCCAGCAGTGGGAAAGAATTGGCTGATTAAAAAAAAACTTGTAATTTCAAACTCCCCCCAGCTATTATTGAGTGAGTTAAAAATGGAAATCGTAATGAACATATTCAAGAGTAGGTTCCTTAAAACAAAACACTTAACTCCTCATTTCAGAGTTTGAAAATGCAGAAACATTGTTGATATCAGAAGTTGACATGTTACTGGAACATAGAAAGGCACAGAATGAATCTGCTGAGGAAGAACAAGAATTCTCAGAGGTTTTCATGAAGACCCTCACTTACACCAACATGTTCAAGAAGTTTAAAAACAAAGAAACTATAGCCGCTGTCAGAAAGTAAGTATTTGAGAAACAGGGTCAAGTTTCATATAAAATGTTTTCAAGACTTGTTGATTTCTTAACAATATGAATCATAAATAAGTAAATCAAGTATCTTGACTTGTCTCGTGAAGATGTTGATGGCTTAATTGCCTAGTGCCTCTAACACCTGAGGAGGCTCTCATTGCATCTGGATCAAGGGCTTGATTCAGAAAGTGGTACTTCTGAAGCCCTGAAAGCCTGTAGCTTGAACCCTGTTCCTGGTACTGGTGGGTCACAATTTTTTTATATATGTTACAGCTAATAGCCAAAGTCCGGCTACACTTAGTTTTAGCCAGGTAGAACTAAAAAAAAAACCCAGTTCTAGCCGAAAATAAAACCTAGTTCTAGCCGATGATAAATAGGATACACCTAAGTTTAACCACCGGTGTGCGGCTACACCTAGTTCTTGCCGCTATGATGAAGCCTAAACCTAGTTCTAACCGAAGATAAAAGGATACATCTAAGTTTAACCGCATGTGGCCGGCTGCACCTAGTTGTAGTCGCCTAAAACTAGGTGTAGCCACACTTCGGCTATTAACCATAACATATTCAAATAAAATTATGAAAAGACAAATAAACTTGAAATTTTTGTTTCAGTCTCCTTCAATCCAAAAAACTACATAAATTTGAAGTGGCAAGTTTAGCAAACCTTTGCCCAGAGACACCTGAAGAAGCCAAAGCTCTAATACCATCTCTAGAAGGAAGATTTGAGGATGAGGAACTCAGAATATTGTTGGATGATATACAAACTAAGAGAAGTTTGCAGTACTAGTATTTAAGAAATATTAATATTCCATTATGAACTTTATCTAGTATTTTATAATAACACTAAGACTGAATTAAAAACAATTATTTCAGATTTGGTATCTCTGCATTTTACTTCTATGTATTTATCATGTCTATTTATTTATAAAAAAACGCAATGCAACGCCGGAAGAGGACGCCCTAGGGCTTTCACTGATCCTATTGGTGAGGTTCTTTAGAGGCAAAAGGAGAATGCAAGGATCGTAGCAGGAGGCGTGCTGTGGTTGGCGTGAGTTTATGTATGTATATCTAAAAAAAACCTGTCATTGTGTGACCCTGTTCCTAGCCAATCGCGAATACGCGGCGTGAGCATAATCAGCCCCTATTAAGAGCGTATTCACACCACACTGCGTATTTTATACGCGCCGGCTTCGCGTGTTATTGCGCCTGCTATACCGATGGGATCTTATTCTACCACTTCTGCGACACAGGCCTCTTCTCTATTAGAGGGAGAGGTCTGCAAAACATCTGGGGTCAGTAGATGTCACATTTATCTTCGAGTTTTTGGTTCTACGACATGCTGGTTACCGGGCTGGCCGGTTTTGAGAGCAGTTTTGATGGAATTTATTTAATCACAACTGGTCGAACCAACCGCTGCGGAAAAATTACCTGCTTAGTGTCGAACCCACACGACTCGTAAGTCAGGATCGATGCCTCTGGGTCATCAAGGTAACGCCATTGCATGTTAGGCCGTGCTAATTACAACTTTAGTCGCGCGTACACGCGATTATCACCTGACACACCAACACATACATCCCTGATCGTTTTGAGCTTTGAATTCAGGACACCATTTGAAATGAAACAATCGGTACACACTATACACTGAAGGAATAAAAAAAACGATAGTTTAAATCAGTCTGTATATTGGATATGTCTGCAATACAGCAAGATACATTACAGTGAAAACAGATAAAAGTGATAAAATATTGGAAACAAAAATAGTAATTAGAATTTCTTCTCTGAAACAAAACTATAATAAAACCATTCTTATTATTACTTAAAAGTAGATACTATTAATATTGATGTTAATTAATGCCTCTAACTAAACAAGCCCCTTGTTGAACATTATTTGTAAAAAAACTAAAGGATTTTTTTTATCAATAAACCTCAACAATTTTAGATAACTTAAAACTCAACAATCCCTCGATAATTTTTCTTAATTTCTAATTTTGTTGCCTAAACATTATTTTTTAACAAAATGCCGAACAAAAGGCTTGCTTGAATTATAAACTTATCTCAATGGGCACTTTTGGTTTAGTTTAAATGTTAGTATTTAATCTAATATTGTATTAATAAAAATTACAAACTTATCATTCATCTAAAAGCAAACTTTAAAATAATATTAACCATCTATAAAAGAACTATCAAATCTAAGGTCCTAGCCAAGTTACTTTTATGGTACAACTCATCCTTCTCCTACCCTGAACATATAAAAATATCTTTATGTACTTTCAAAACATTTCCAAGTCCTTAAATAAAGATGTCCTTCGGAATACTGTGCTACAGCAATCTAAACAATAAAGGTGGCAATACAAACATCTTTATTTAGGAACCTCTGTCCACATCCCAGTGGTTACTTTAAATTAAACAGTAAGGGGACCGTTTTATAGCACACATTTATTAACAGCTAATAATTTTTCGGGTCCTTTACTAAAACTTACTAAACCTTAAATTAGGTAACGACATTGGGAGAGGCTTATATAAATCCTAAGTTACAACCTGGACCTGTGACATAAATCTATTTATTAGTAAAGCATAATATTGTTTTGGATTCCAAGTGTAGGGAGTCTAGAAGCGACATGGAAGCTGTTAGGAAGCAATGCAAACATAATCATAAAGCTTACTTTATAGAAAATGTGTTTCCACAACAACGATCGAGCAACTGAAAATGTGGGTCAATGAAGGCATGAAGACAATTTGTAAGAAATTAAATATACATACTACCCTCAAAATTTATATCGTAAAATTGTTTGCTTGTACATTTATATTTTCATTTTTATTTATTTGATTACAGCTATATATTGCACTTATTTCAGAAACATTTTACTCAGAAATCCGGATTTTAAATATTGGCTCGGCTCTTCTTCCATGTTCATGTTTTTGCAATTCACTATTAAAAATGTTAAATCATTAACGACTGTAGTGGCATTTTATACAACATACTAAAATCCTTAACGCACACACAATCGTTATTGTGTTCAAATAAATGATGATAATACTTTTTGTACATTACCCAAATGTTTTTCTTCATAGCGTCAGATACTGGTTTTGCGTGTCACATTCGCAGTCAATTCGAAAATGATCTCTACCGTCAAGTGTGATTGTTTACACAATTTAATCGCATCCCAAACACCCTGCTCCCTTGTCACAAGTCGGTTAGTCTGTACACTTATAGTCACTACGCAGCACCTTCGATATTCTTCACAACTTATGGATACTGTTCATTTTGTGCAACATTTTAAAACATGATTATAGTAGCACTAGTACACACCAGTATCGGAAGTTGTCAAGCCACGATCAACATTCAGATTCGACCGTTTCTCTTACATTATCACATTTGTTTATTGAATAACCAATATAATTAATAGGTACTAATTTACATCAGCAACTGGAAATATTATAATCACTAAGTTACATTTTCAAATTCGGCGTGTGGCTCTTAATAAAAATTTTGTTTGAGCAATGATAAGATTTAAAATACTATATCGCCAAAGGTGAGCCATCCAAAATATATATTTGCCGTCGAATTTTAAAAAAGATTAAAAAATAATTGCGTATGTCCAAAAGCAGATCTAACTATGTTTATGTGTAAGTTGTCAACATTCTACATTATCAGTCTCGATGATAAAAATGCATTTTGGCCAAAATGAGAAATCCAACGAGTGCGGTCCAAACTTCCCTAAACGAATGTTATACAAACAAATGCCTCATGTACCTGATACAGATACTGACGTAACATATCAAAGATCAAATTTCAGAAACAAAATAAGGTACTAATGAGTTACAAAGTTATTAATTGGAGAGTAAACCAACAAGTAAGTATGTCCATAATAGGCACTTTATAGTACACTACACTACGTAACAAATAAAGTCAAGTTACCTGTATCAAAGTATGAGTAAAGTTTAAAAATTCAGTCTATTTTCTTACTTAGATTTTCTTTTATCAAATCCCACAAGTTAAAGCTCTTTTGCATTAGAAAATCGTTCTAGCAACCGATATATCCATTACCACAAATAAGACGATCTGGCCCTTTCAGAAATTTGGTCCGAAGTAATTTATCTTCAATTATTTAATTAACAAAACATGTATGTTGAAAATAAAAAATGACTTATCATACTATAACACTTTAAAATTCTATACTTGCAACATGTAGTGTTATGTACATAATTTTAAAATAATACATAAAATGAGATCAAATATATATCCAGTCATGTAAACAAATTAAGCTGGAGCAGTGAGTGCTAAAATACCTAAATAAACATTTTAGAAAAATAGCTCCCTCATTACCTAATGTATTCATTAAAATAATTACAGGACAAACTAACACATAATATAGGTACTCATAATAACATGAAATATTTTTGCCATTTGTTTGGCTTCGTTCTAATGCTGCGGTTAAATTGCTTTGGTTGCTCTGTTTATCAAAGTAGTAATTTGTGCAAAGTAATTGCAAGTCGAAAACGGATTTAATTCATTGGAACATTCCTATTTCTTACTCTCACTCGAAATTTGATGGATATTGACAAACATTCAATACTTTGTGTTATTACGTCACAATTAATTTAAAGAATGTTTATTATTGTCACAACAGATTAATAAATTTAAGACATGTATTAGGTGATTAAACTTTAGATGCCACTAACATGTTTAATTTCTGTAATAAAGTAATTGTTTATAGCATTTATGCAGTGCTATGGGTAATATGTTGTTATCGTACAAATGAACCACTAGCTCCACAACTTCAACATACTGTCATATCATAACCACTTGACGTCCATGATTGATTTGTACGCCACAAAATACAATAGCAGGGTCAAACTAATGTGAAATTGAAAATACTTAGTAATTTTCAACTTCAACTAAACTAGGACGTTTATTAAGAGGGTTAGTTGAACGCAATGTTAATAAAATGTCGAGTTTGGTGGATGAGGAACCCTCTAGTCCGTGGAGTGGGCACACGTGGGGTGCGGGTGCCGGGCGGAGTGCGATCAGATCAGTGCGAGGAGGACGCGGGCGGGGACGGCGGCGGCGCGGGCTGCAGCGGTTGGAACGCGGAGCCCAGCGACGGCCGCAGCGTGAAGCCCGGTATCGTCGGCTTCATTACAGACACTGATTCTGAGAAAGCTCCTTCGCCAGCTTTCAGGTTCACCTGTAACATCAATGTTAGGCTCCATGAGTTTCAAACTAAAAGTAACCTTCATGAAAATTAACTTTGAACACTCCGAGAAAGAGAAGTCTGTAGCAGTATTATGTACTTAACCATAACATAAATAAAGACGTTAAACTAATTAATATTATGATTTATGTTATTTTTTATTATTATACCATGTTTGGAGCGAAGTACTTACCATACTTCGCTCCAAAACCCAAATAGCTGATGTTGGCCTTAGAGCTGCTAGGTTGAAGTGGAACTGGGCTGGTCACGTCTGCCGCATGTCGGAGGAGCAACGGGCAAAAATTACCACTTAGTGGATACCAACTACCAGGAAACGACAATACGGCAGGCCCAAAAGGAGATGGCGGGATGAGCTAGACTTTTTCGCAAACGATTGGCCTACAATCGCATTAGATCGCGAAATGTGGAAGGAGGGAAGGGAGGCCTTTGTCCTGCAACGGGACAATATAGGCTTATAATAATAATAAAATACCATGTTTACCTTTTCACAACCATCTGGAGGTTCACGAGCTAAGAAGCGATTTATTTGCGGCGATGTACCCAGTTTAGAGCCGTCAAGATCTGGAGACGAGCACACACTGCCGCCTGAAATGCAGAACAGTCATTTGAAACAGAAACTCTTGACACCATATAGTCATTGGAACTAATCATTCAATGTGAAATTCAATTCTGTAAAGCAAATTCAATAGTTACTACTTTCAGTTTTATTCTGTCTACTGCTATTGTATCTTCTACAAAACTGATTGATTCCTATAAAAGCAAATAAGCAAAGAATTATACAAAAAAAAAACACATGCTTGAGGGCTATCAAACCATTATCATGTTTAGTGCATTTCAACTATTAATTGCGAGGAGTTGTCTAAAAGCTATAGTTAGTTATAGACCTGCGGCCAGTAGCTCTGAGGACCCACCGCTTGAGAGAGACCCCCGGGATGGTGGATCTATGCCCACAATGTATTGTTTAGATACATTCATGTTTAACCACATATTTGAAACAGAGTATTGAAGTAGTAAAAGTGGAAGTTGTGTACAAAAACTTGTAAACCCACTAAATAAAAATGCAGAAATTGTTATGACTGCAACTGGTTTAGAAAAAAAGTCTATGACAGATAACAACACATAAATAAGAGAATTTTAAAACGTTTTCGCTGCACTCAGAGAAGATGATAAATATTCAGAATTATGGCAACAATACTCAGTATTGGTTATAGAAATTACCTGAAGAATGAGCAGTGTGACAAAGATCGTGCGGTGTCTGTGTGTTGACGGAACGCCGGAGAAGTTCTGCAAGGGGCGCGCGATGTCCTTCTGGTGTTACCTGTAAATAGAAAAGGTTTTTACAGCAGTCTTTTTCACTCCAGTCCTTTTTACATTAGTACTATGTTGAAGGTGCCTTTTTTTTGGGACTAGCTCACCACTCTATTTGCAACTCCTGAAAGCCTCTGAAACAGAGGTGACCACCAGAAACGCGACAAGACAATAAAGCTCCTAGAGACTTCTTGGATCCAACGAAATTAATAAAAAAAAAGATATCATATCAACCAGGAGCAAATACGTTGAAATGTTGTCCTACTGACATGAATATACATATATTGTGGTGAATTACAGAGTCGAGTTAACTGTTAAAAGGGGAAGACTATAATTAAAAATGTATGGTCTTATCATGCCAATACTCAATTAGGCACACAAGTGGAGCCACAAACATGAAGGTTAGAATCAATATTTTTTTTATTTATGTTTAGAAAACGAGGTATACACAACAATGAGTACATACTTTATCTCTTAGCCGGTCTAGATGATGAGTTTGTGTGCCGCTAGCTGGATACAGCACAAGTCTCTCTATCTCCTGATTGAGACCTTCCACTGATGACCGCGCTGCTCTCAGCGGGACACTGCTGCCTCCAAAACGGTTCCCTGGAGTTTAATTACATACTTCACTTTAGTTATTTCTGATTGGTTAGTGAAAAGCTTAAAATTGCATAATTATCACATAAATTTTATGTATTTGTTTTTTTTTTGCCATAAAAAAACAGATACAGAGAGTTTTATACATGCTACCTTATGCTTCTGATGTCGAAACATATTACGACGCTTTTTTTGTTTGGGAGCGTTATATTTTTTTAAAAATAGCTCAAAGTTTATTGGAACGGCTTCCTGGTATAACATAAAAAAAACTTGCATGATTAAACTTACAAAGACTAGTGTTCATAGTTTGGCTCGAATAGTCCCCAAAAGATGATGGTTTGTGTTGTGTTCTTTGAAGGCGATTGCGCAGAAA
Source organism: Xestia rhomboidea (assembly GCA_963853795.1). Lineage (NCBI taxonomy): Eukaryota > Metazoa > Arthropoda > Insecta > Lepidoptera > Noctuidae > Xestia > Xestia rhomboidea. The sequence goes on from OY970772.1 coordinate 11,511,126, forward strand.
ACGATCGAGTTTGTCATCTTCAGAACTACGGGAGGAGCGGCCTGATATTGTTCCACCTCCTTCTTCAGTCTGTCCAGAATAGGGTTAAATAATTAAATATTTTTTAAATGTTAATTATTGTTTATCTTGCTAAGTAATCAAACTAACCATTATTTCTAGTTCAAAAAAGTGCAAAATAAATAGAAATTATTTAAAAGTAATTGTGGTTTTCAAATTATAAAACATTTCTAACTACAACCGATGATCCACTTTGTAAAAATAGGAGTTTCATAATCATTAAGTTGATAATTTCAGTATTCAAATAGCAACATACTTGTGTGGACTTATCAACTTGCAACTGGCCAGCGTGTAGATAGTAGTCCCTGGACCACTGTCCTTTGTGATACAGTGTGTCAAGTGATGCTGTGCGCCTGATGACACTGGCACCGAATCTGCCCTTGCCTGAAAAATGTATCAATTTTATGAATACTCCATAATCTTTTTTCAGAAGGCCTTATTGTAATGACATTGAGAAATAAATAATGGATGGATTGTATAAGAGATGATATCATGACAAGAAAAAAAAGGGTTGAGAAGGATATGTTGCTGTTTAAAACATGGAGGATGTGCTGTGGCAACCCTAATCACGCTTAAAGGACCGTAAAAGCTTTTTATGATATATCATAAAAAGCTTTTACTGTTCTTAAAGCATGATTAGAAGATGGTTAAGGTGAAGATGGTTAAGCTAAGGAGGTTGTATACAACCTCCTTAGTAGATGGTGCATCTTAGTGGTGGTGATTTTTCAGCAACTCTCCTCTAGCTGCTACTAACTACTTTGCAGATTTTTATATTGTTGTTTTTTTTAAATATATCTTTATTTGAAGCCTCAGTACACTCTAGGTGACTATGACAGCCTCATGGGGTCACAGAGATCAGAGATAGTTGTTCTACCTAGCCTTGGGCTGTCCCACCTAATCTCTTCAATCTTGCCCATTTGTGGTCTTCACTCAAGAACACATTGTTAAGCCTGGTGATTTAGGTAGGAAATTATATGATAGGCTGTGAATCTAATAAGCAACTGCGGGCTACTATGGGCAACTACAGTACTTTCTCAAGTTATTATGCCTTGTGACTGGGACTGTAGCTTTGTTTTTTTTTATATTTTTGACATTCAAAAGTGCCGTAATGGTCTAATTGAAATAAATGCTTTGAGTTTGAGTTTGAAAGCTGCAGCTAACCCAAGCAAGATAAAATGAGAAGAACATTCTTTGTTTTTTTTTTCTATTCCTGCTGCTACAAGTCTAACAACACCATGCCTGAATCCCAGAGGGGTTGTACCTAATAGTAAGCCCACATTTTGTCAGTTTTGTTAAAGTTCCAAGTAACAGGGTGCTAGCCTACAACTGGAAAAAAAACCAGACTGTGGCTGCTACTGATTAATTCCTTACTGGAAATCTCATTAATGCATTGCTAAACTGGCGATTGATCCCAGAACCTAGTTTAGCAATTTTAAAATTTGAGTGGATGTTTAGTTGACCTTTTAATGAGATTATAATTTAATTTCCAGTCTCAAACCCACTACAGGACAAATAAATTATTATGTTACTTTGTCTCCTGATAGCTGCACTTTTTATTTGAATTATATTAGTACAAGCGAATTTTTTGAGGAAATTATGTTAATATTAAGTAATCTTACCTTTGTAATTAACAGCTCCAGGGCTTCGCTGTCCAGACAGGGCATGATCTGGTGATATCCGGCGCCACGCATTCGTGGGCGACAGCGTCGGGCTATTGCTGGCGTTCTTCTTGAGCCCACCGCTCTTCATGACGGACGACACCGGCAGCGTCGCCCTCATCGGGCCCTGCTTGCCCACGGGACAGTCCGACTGCTTCCTTACTCGGCCCGACATCCTCGCTTCCTCTCACACTTCACTACTTTACAAACACCCCTATTTCTTCATCAAACAACACACTCAACCACTCACTGCGCAAGAAAAATAAGTATTTCATTCGCCGACGCCGCACCAAGCTCTTTGTAGATGGAACAATCTTGGGCACAGTAAACCAGGCCCTGTTGTGGTAATACGACTGTTCTTATTATGCAACACGGTAATCAACACTTTCGTTAATGTAATGGGATGTAATAATGGGTGGATCTAATATTCAACTAGTACTTATTACATAAAAACAAAATTACAAAGCGAGCAAGTCACATTTTTTCTGCACAATGGATGAATGAATGAAGCTGACAGATGACAAGGGACATCGCGCCATTCCTTTTCTCTTACAATAAATTTTATATTACTCTAACAAAACTATGTTTAAGTTGCATCGTTGGAATCTAGAATGAGTTAAAACTCAAGTAAATACTAAACTAATTATTACCTACGAGAATTATTCCACTTATTCGTTAGCATTGCAATTAACAGCTGATTATTCCGCCATGTCAACTAACTTGTCTATGCTCGTTGTGGGAGATTGTTATGGCCTCCTCCCCGTTTCACGAAATGACGTTGTGGAAAAACAAAAAGCTGTATTATTTTTAATCTAAAATAAAATCTTTTGATTAATGAAGAAATTATGTAGTAGCAATGGTGATGGTATGGCATTATTACTTTGCATTTCAGTACTTACCACATTTTGAAATCAAGGTCAAGGTTGTACACCCGTTGGCCCAACCCATCCACATAGAAATATTAGGGATTCGGTCGTGGTCCACCTGCTTAGTTCACCTGAGTCGACCACGGACACTTTTTCTTGCCGGTGGATCACCTAAATGATGAGGAAAATACAAATAAAAAATGTCTATTGGCCATGGTCCACTTACAATTAATTGCACGGAAATAAAATCCTCATCCTGATCCTGTCATTTTACTACAATTAAAAATGGGATACAGACCCACCCCTGGTGGTACGGTGGGTTTTTTAAAGTTAAACGATACCACCAGGTAATAGTGTTTTATTTAGGGGAAGCGTGGGCACCGCACCGGGCCGTAGGCCGACGAAGGAGGCCGGCGGAGGCCCGGTTACTATACTATTTGGGCCCGGCACTTCGGTAGCGAAGCGAGCGCGCGTCATGGAGTCGTGGCAGGTTCTAAATTTCTAAAGGTGGACCACCCGCAAGAAAAAGTGCCCGTGGTCCACCTAGGTGAACTAAGCAGGTGGACCATGACCGAATCCCGGAAATATTTGAGTGTGGACTTGGCTTGATAAAATTCTAATACATTGAGTAGGTGATACCGCCACAGTGAGAACTTATTGCTGTTCATTTAAGTTTTTAGTCAGTGTTTTCTACATTAGGTACATGGTTTTGCTATAAGGCTACAATCAAAAGGTTTTGTAGAAGGTATGGAAAAGATATCCTGCCCTCTGAAAGAACCAGAATCCCATGTGTATGTCAAGATTTAGATCCATAGTAGAATACGGACTACATGCCCGCCTGTAAAGGTTGGCCTGTGCACATTATTATCTTGATGGAGCCATTCATCTTAGGCTGTTGGTAAAGAGTAATAATTATGAAAAGTAGGGTATCTTTTTGCGGAATAGGATGTTTTCACTTCTGCTTTCGTGCATTACTGAAGACTTGTGAGTTGAAGACGTCTCGTAGTTTTGTAAGACATTAGACGATTTGGATGGAATTGAGAAAACATTATAGCAGACTGAGTTCAAGAAATATATTAATTACATCTAATTATTTTTATTACACTAAATTAAACACAGAAAATAGTAATTTATCACAATATAAAGGATGGTACAAACTTTATTTGTAAATCAGTACCTACCCAGAAATAAAATGCACCCAATTAAATCATTCGAATTAACATCGATAAAATTAAATTGAACTTTTTAGAGGAAACAAACAATAAAAATAAATATTGAATAAACAATAGAATATATCACTGCAACTGATATGTACCGGAACTTGGATAACTAACTAAAATTTACAATAATTGGAAGATAACTAATGAAAATATAATACAAATAACACTGTTTACACTTGACATAAACCACACAAACATCCCATTTATCAAGCGCCCTTACATAATATGTATAGTATTGTCGTCAATACGAAATCTACTGTCTAACTAAACTAACCTACATTATTATACTAGCTTGCCTAGTAAAATATACAAAAACCTATATATATTTGTCTTCTAGTCGCTACTGGTCGGGTTTTGAGCAATGTGCTTCTGCTGAGCAATCCACGCTTGGATCCTCTCTTTGAGTTCCGTGTTGGACTTTACTTGATCCATGGACAGCGGCGAGCGGTTGAACGGATCCGATTGATCACTCAAGAGATGTCTAAAACAATTAAACAAGAGTTAGCTATAATGTATTTATATCCAGATATAATAGAGTTGTGGGAGGATAGCTGAGGGGATTATTCAATTTCCATAATTTTCATCATAAAGACATCAATTTGGACAGACGAATATGCCGCAGATAGATGCACAAGAAACAATGAAAAACAGAATAAGCAGTATGAATTTTAAACTGAAGGTATAATTGATTATGTATGTACAGTAAAAAATCATTCGTACCTTGCGATGGTAGTCCTATCAACAGTGGTGCGTGAGCTGGGCAGTATGACGGGGTCCATCATCAGGGTACTCATGATGGGGTCAAGGAATTCCTCGGGCGCATTCGCGAGGATCTCTTCTTCTCGTTGTCGCTGCACTGCGAACCTTTCCACGCGAGTCGCCACTTCTCGTAGCGAACCTATTAGGCCTCCGCCCCCGATGCGAGCTGAGGAGTAATATTGTGTCATTAGAACCTTTATAAATTATGTTTACAACTCTCAGCTTATATTGGTACAAGCATAGCTAGTAAGCCGCGGACTGTTGTCGGTTTTTATGTCATAAATTAGCTGCTCATCGTCACAAGCAGTTAGGCGAGTAGCAGTAGCTATCTGGCACCCTAGCCATTCTCTTTCAGTTGGATAACAGTAGCCAAAGAGTCACACGAAATCGTGTGTGATCCTCCGATCAAGAAATAGCTCATAGGTTTAGGCTTATTCAATAGTGACTTACCTAACACGGCCTCAGCCAATGTGAACAGTTGCGGTGAGTACGAGCGCCCGTCGTCCGACACGGCGGCACAGAAGCGCTCGTTGTTGCCCAGCTCCACGTACATGCGGCATATATCCAGCACTGTGCTGGCTGGCTCGAATTCGTACTCTTTCATGTCTTTTACCTGGAAAGAAAAAAAGAGGTTGTAAGTGTAAGCATAGACAAGTCAAATGGATTTATGAAGACATTGCTGGCCATCAGTAGAGATTTTTCTGGTTCTTTTTTTGGTTTGCATACATAAATTATGTTGAATATTGATTCGTTCGATTCGTTGATTGATTGACAGCTTATGCCCGTGGCTTCGCTCGCGTTATGATCCGAAATTATTCCACGGGAACAGGCCATGACATAGCCTATGACATTCGGCGATAATTTAGCTTCTTATTAGTGAAAGAATAATGGGAATCGGATAATCAGTTAAGACAAGAAACCATGAGTCTAAAGAAAACTTAGTCACCTTAAAATTCTTCTTATTAGGGCCGACAAGATGCAGCAGGAAGTAGTTGAGCATGGAGGCGATGCGCTCGACGAGCGTGGGGTGGCAGAAGAGGTAGGGCGCGTGCGCGGACAGGCGCACCAGCGTGCGCACGGTGTCGCGGCCCAGGATGTTGTCGAAGCGCGCCAGCATGCCCACGTGCGCCAGCGACGACAGCGCCGCCGAGCGCTCGCCGCCCGGCAGCCGCGCCCACGACCCCGACTCTCTGCGGGACACGTTATACGGAAAATGCATACGGAATATGCATGAAATACAAAACTCTTTTTATTTATGAAAAAACGCCTTGTATTGGCGCATAAAACATTGTGGTTCACTTGTTTAAGTTTCTAATATATCACTTATTTTACAATTTACTGTTTTATGTAGCATGTTTTTGATGAAACGGAACGCAATGTCAAAACACACCGTCCTCGATAACGCCGGTATTGACGTCAAAATTCATTGTGTCAAAAAAACACTTTTATTTGAAAACTGCTAAAAGTTTCACTAACATTTTATTATAATATTGTTATTGCAATTTTTACTTGAATAAAGCACATACAATTGGTAAAATTATTTTATTAAGGCCAAAAAAATTAGATGTAAACAAGGCAGATTGTGGATAATGACGTCACATCATGGCCACGACAGCTACGAACGTTTGATCTGTCGTAGAAAATTGCAAGAGTTTAATAATTTTTGTGCGACAAGCAGTAGTTGAACTTAACTTTTAATACTTTTCTTGTGTTGATAGTACTGTATTATCAAAAGTGAAGAAAAAATTACGTGCATATTCCCTATTAAATCAATAAAATACAGTACTATCATCCCAAAAAAGTATAAAATTAAAAGTTCTAATACAGCTCAAAAAAAAAACTCCGAGAAATTTCTACGGCAGTTATAACGTCCGTGACTGTCGCGGCTATTCATGTCAAGATAATTATGTAACGCTATTTCCTTAATTTGCGTTGTTTACATTACATTTTTTGCACTTAATAGAATAATAATATTATATTAATTGTATTCAAGCAAAAATTGCAGTTACATAATTATAATAAAATCATATACTTTTCAAATATAAAACCATAACATAGTCAACTTTGTCTATGTTTTATGTAATAAAGTACGTACTGTGCAGCTTGCATGGTGCGTATCTGCGCCATGTTCCCGAGCGCTTCATCCAGTAAGAAGATGGCGTCGTTCATGAGAAGGTTCACGAATCGCAGGTATATCGGAGGGTGTACCGCCTCCATGTTGGATTCAGCTTCCTTCGCCAGTAACCTGAACATTATAAGAGATTGAAATTTAAATTGCTTCAACAAATTGTAAATCAAGATAAACTTGTTTGTAGGTTTGTATGTAGGGGATAATCTTCGGAACTACTGATCCGATTCAGAAAATGTTTTGACTTACGGGAAGCTACGTTATCCCCGAGTGCATTACAGTACATTTAAAACGTTCCTGTGGGTTAATTTCCGTACATAACAGGAGCGATGCCGCGAGCAAAAGCTAGTAATTTATATACAGAATAATTTCGGTTCATATGGGTTTCGAAGATAAAGATTTTTGTTCAAGTTCCAAACGCATCAGCAACCAACGAGAAAAGTAAGAGAAATCTACATGATGCGGCGTTGAGGTCGCTACCACAAATCTTTCGTTGATATGCGGAGATGACCTGAAAAATGATGATGAAAAGATATCTACATAGTCACTCACGTAAATGCATTTCTATGTTCCTCCATCTCCCACAAGAAGTCCATGACGAGGTACATGGGGCGCCTGTAGTTGAACTTTTGTTCAAACTGCACGCTCTGACCGGTCATCTCTATGCCTACGAACACGTCCAGGAGACAGGATACCAACTGTAAGTAGAAAACAGAAAAAAAAAATAGTTTTACTGGGCTGGGACGTCTCTGTCTACTCCTCGGGATTGCAGGTGCGATGGTGTTAACAGATAGGAAGATTCTCAAATAGGGTAAAGACATCCTCAGTCTAGATTTCATTATTGGCATTATATTGATTGATTTTAAACTTTTATTTAAAAATGTATCACCAGTCATAACAGTTGTTATTTTCTGTCCAGTAACGCATTGTCTACTAAGGGTGAAATTATATTTTTATCCCATCTATTCGAAAAGGACGACTTGGTTCGCCTTTAAGTGCGCCCAAAGGTGGTTTTTTCTAAAAGAAACTTTTAGCGGGCAGTAATGAGTTTCTAATTCTCTTTATGCGCCGTGCGCCGAATTATCATTGCCGCGCACTTTTTGAATTAGAATCATAGTGTTCAGTGCCAAAGAAATCGAACGCAAATATTGTTTGAATAAAGACTGGCTGGTACGACGGCCTATAGTCGCGCCGCCGCGCCGGCTGAATAAAAAAAAAAAAGAAATCAAATTAAAAACGCGTGAACTACAGCCCGCATTTTCGTCAATTTTCACGGATTGTTAGAAATTCATAGTTTTGTTTTAAAAAATGAGTTCTTCAAGTGACAGTGAATAAAATATTGTATCACTCGGGCGCAAAATATATTTTTGGCTCGGGCGACGTACTTTGAATCCCTAGCTACGTTCAGGATTCTACTAAAGAATCCCTCGCTACGCTCGGGATTCAAAAAAGCGCCCTCGCCGTAAAAATATTATTTTGCTCCCTTATGATACAATCTACTATTTCAGGCACAGATCATTGATTTCGTGTATGTCTATCTCATTCTGTCGTTTAAAGTTGCCATTTACTAAGAAGCCTGGTCGCAAACATTTGCATCGAAAGCCCGTTTAACGTGCGGCTGAACCTCTCACTGTAGTGAGTTACAATTCTAAATGACAGAAAGAAAATGGTGGTCGCTGCGTTTAAATGTGATTTAACCCTAAAGGCCTGCGCAGACGAGGGCGTACTTTATTGTCCCTCAAAATAGATCACTTGTAGCTGCATTTCACAACGCTCACAAACGGATTAAAAGTACCGCGTACTCGTGTGCTTTATGCGACATAGTTCTAAGCGATCTATTTTGACGCACATAAAAGTACGCCGAGGACTGTCTCTCGTCTGCGCAGGCCTTAATTGTATTATAGGCGGAGGACCAGGTGTTGTGGCGTAGCTTGTGAGAGGCCTATGTCAAGCAGGGAACTGTGTGACCCAGCCGTGTTGAACCATTATCTAAACTGGAACTACCTGTAGCCGATGTGGATGTTCTTTGAACAGCTGTTCCCTGTAGAAGGACGCCAAGCTGCTCAGAGGTTGCTGGTCATCCGGGTGATTCGGTAGCATCGCCTCCAGACATTCCGCTAGTCGAGCCCTGAAATAGAAATTGTTATTATTAATGAATTATTTGTTATCAGTCAATAAGTCATATAGTGTGCCATTCATTATGTCGCGACTTATGTAAGAGAAGATTATGTGATATAGCGACGAGACTAACACAAGATTCTCTATACAAACGCAGCTATAATGTTTCATTAAAATGTAAAAAAGAAACGTTACTCAAAGACGTCAGTATCCAAGTACCACAGCGTTGTATTTTCCTACATTCAATTCAATTCAATTCAAATTCAAAATTGTTTATTTCTTCAACAATATTATAACAAATAGTTTGTGATTGAAGCCTTCTTTTAAGCAAACAATGCCTGTATTAGAAGCGGAGTCTTCCATAACTTAAGAAAGAAATTTTTTAATAACATATTTATCATAGGTAAGTAGACAAGATTGGCATAAGTATAGTTTGTGTGTGTGAGAGAGTGTGTGTGTGTGTATGTGTATTTGTGTGTTATGTATGCCTGTATGAGAGTATAGGTTATGTCGTGGGTTTCAACAGCTCTTCCGTTTCCTTATAAGTAAGTGGTTTGATCCATTTCAGTATATTTTTTTTGCATTCATAATATTGGTTTTTATATATACATATTTCTTTATTTCTTATATATACATATATCTTTATTACATACATCGACTTACCAAATAACTTGGCGAAACTAGGGCTTTATCTGCATTATAGATGGTTTATGAGCCGGAAAGCGATATAGGTTACTTCTAATCTCAATAAACTACCCCGTAAAGTGTATGACTAGATGTATGATCGTAGACGAAGCAATTAATGGAGATGTGAGGAACGTAGCAGGTGGCTTGCTGCAGTTTCAGTTTACTCCCATGGGGTAAATAGCGTGATTGTATGTATGTATGCATGAAGGTATGCGAAAGAGTGAAATGGTACAAATCCGAAATACACTGATGAAGTTGATAACGGCCGGTTCACATTTTCCAGTAGCATTCCCGTAGTGATCTACTCCAGTGCTCGATTGCAACTGAAATAATCTAAACCATCACTGGATCCATTGAAAGATCAAGTCCAGTAGCTGGTGTGTGGCGGTCCACTTTTCAAGCGCACGCATTCCATGGCATATGAATAGTGTAGGCGGCCCAATCTAAATGCTGGATTAAACGTTCAACAGTGAACACGCATTGTTGTTTTGTTTGAATATGCACTTCATTCCTTATAATAACTGTAACAATTTAGACGATATAGTCCAGTTCAGCACTGGGCTGGATTACAGGCCGTTTACATTCAATCAAGTAGACAGTCTTATTTTGTTGAGGTACATTACGAGGCGACGACTGGCCATTACGTTCACACGGATCCAGTGCCACTGGCACGTGGTGCGCGGTGTACGGGGGGAGGACACTGGATTGAAAAATAGGAACGTAGTCTATTCCGATCCAGCGTTGGATACTGGATGCTGTACTGGATTGTAACATGTTTACATTAACCCAGAGCCGATCCAGCGCTGGAATCCATTGACGCTGGATCCAGCTACTGGATCAATGTAAATCAGCCTTTCATTACAATACAGGGTGTAAACAGACTCATCACGAAGCCGTCAACCAAGCATTCTGTATATCAAACTAAGTAACTTGACGCAAAAATTATTGCTGGGAAACGACTGTTTTTTTTGGGGGTGAAAAATCATGTTTTGGGGTAGAACTCAATGTAACGCACTCAACACATTGGGCTGATGGATGGATTGAATAGTACGGGAGTCGTGGACGTGTTTAAAGTAAAAATCTTACATTAAAAACTTGTATTTAAAAAAATACTTGTCAAAAAGTTGGAACTTTGACCACCAATATCTCCGTAACTAAAAGGTTCCTAGGCATGGTGTTCAACAAATAAATGACCGCAATGACGGGGAGAACAAGTGCCTTTCGGCTTCGTTAAGAGTCTTTATATACCTGAGATGTGGATTATAAGTGCGTGAAGAATCCCCCATGAAGGTGAGCACAAGCGTGAGCGCCGGCCGCAGTACGCTGGCGATGTCGGCCTCCTCGGTGATGGCGCCCGGCGTGCGACGCGCCATCGTGATCAGTACCACCACGTTCTCCAGCACGAACTCGGGCACGCATCTGACGATCGTTCATTACAACTGGTTAGCTTTTTGAATATTGTTTAGTAGGATTTGGGCAAACGCCTCCTCTTTTTTCTTCCAAACCTCAGATAAGATAAAATATAGAAATAAGATAGTTCAGTGATTATTATTGGCAGGATTCCACGAAAATAAGTAATATCCCCAATAGTCACTATACAGAGGGATTTTTTTAACCATGCAAATGATTGTGGTTGCTATGCCAACCGATAACAGGACTAGAAATCTTTTCAGTGTTGTTCTAACAAACCAAACTGCATCTAAATAGTAAGTAGGTAGTATATAAAAACACATAATATAATCTACCCCCCCAACACCCAATAGCGAGAGGAGGATGAGGTATTCTGGAAATTCATTAAGTTCTTTAACTTAATGAATTTCCAGAATACCTCATGAAAAAAGAAAATTTCCGAAATACAAACCTCAAAGTATCCGGCGGCGGCGTAGTAACAGGCATCTGTATGGGCACCATGTTGATAGGCGCATAGCATGCCTGAGGCGTCTCCGGATCCGGTCTGACGGCCACCTGCACCAGCCACGTGCAAGTGGTTGCTTGCAGACGGTTCAGGTTCGTAAGCATCTCCTTCTCCAGTAACGCGCAACGGAGACTCACGAATCTGTGGAGTACGCGGTTGGAAGTTGGTTAAAAATTTAGTATTTTGTACTGACAAAACTACGACTGGACAACAATTGGCACAGGCATAAGAACCACAGTAATGCAAAATTAGAAATAAAAATGCTATGGAAGGACTGAAGTTGGACGTTACAATCTCGATTGATACCTGCGCATAATTTGGGCAGTATAGAGTTGGATGTGGCAAAGAAAAGGTCCAGTAGCAGGCTTATGAGAGTTGAATTTCACAAAGATGGTCTTTTTAAATGTACTGTAATTGCATAAATGATTATAAAATGATAAATGATGTTCCAGTCCAGACATAATCTTGCTCAACTCACATGAGGACTATGCAGATTAGTGTCTGAGATGGTTAATGCACACTCAGGAATTCCCTAGTATGTATAGACTATAGATCCCGAATATGTGCCCAGTTGATGACAATAGGCTCGCTCCCTGTTTATGGGGACTTATCGTACTATAAGTGCCCTTCAGAAAAATACATGCGTGATATGATGTTTATGTTTTAGTTACTTGGCCATAAGATGGTGTGCGCGCTGCCGCATGGGCTCCAGCAGGTGGTGCGCGCCGGCCGCCACGTCGGCCAGCGCGCGCTGCGCCTGGCCCAGCTCCTGCCCACACCGCCACAGCTTTTCAGCACAAACGCGGACACCTGGGGATACGAAAACAGGAGTTTAGTTTAACATACTACAAAGATAACTATAATTTTCTGTACCTACCATAAAGTAAGAAAGTATTAAACAGATCACGTACATAGTTCAATCATTTAGTAGAATAACAAAATCAGAATTAGTTCTATTCTTTTTTTTTTGATTCAATGGCAAACGTAATATTATTATTTTAAATGAGTTTGTACTAGTAAGTGGCCACGACAATCGTGTTTAGATACTTTGGACACTAACGGGTGGTGCATGGATTGTCTTGAAAACATTCCATTTCCCTAGGCACAACCTATTGAAATGGAATGCAATGTTTAACTCTTCAGCATTTCAGTTCTTGCAGTGGCTTACTTGGGTCCGTCAATTGAATGTTTTCCTTTTACTTAATAAAAACTTTTTTTTTAATGCAATATTTTTACTTAAACACCTTCACAAGCCCCGTATTATTAAATCTATCCATCAGCACAATGTTTTGAGTGCTTTACCTCAATGTAAAGCATTCATTCTTAGTGTAAAATGTGATTTTTCACCCCATAAAAAGAAGTTTTCCAGCAAAAATGTTTGCCCAGGTGAATGCTTGGTTGACGACCTGGTGAAGGGTCTGTTTACACCCTGTATACTTGTAAAAGGTACACTCACCCAAATCGATACACTTCTGAGTCATGAAGAAGCACTCGGTAACAAAGTTGTAGGTTTCAGCAGTAGGCCGCTTCACTGACTGGTCATCCTCTGTCACTCTTAGTGGCAGTAGACAAGTCTCGCTGTGTAGACAGTCTAAATGCACCGATTTGCCAGCGCATTCTTCTGGCTGGAATAAAAGGACTTTATTTGCAAAAATATTTAGCAACCAAATATGTATTGACTTTTTCTTTTGTCTTCTTTAAACTCAAACTCAAAGCATTTGTTTCAATTAAACCATTACGGCACTTTTGAATGTCAAAAATATAAAAAAAAACAAAGCTACAGTCACAGACACAAGGCATAATAACTCGAGAAAGTACTGTAGTTTATGATAGAAATTCTAATATGGAGATTGTTGTGCCCGTTCTCACAAACATTATGTTTCACCCTAACTAATTGTCCTAATCTTATTGTACTCTCAGAGTTAATCACAGCCTTAAAAATCCAATTATATTATTTAGACATACAAATTGGTGTCACAGATAAGGATTATTTATTTATTTGACTCTGCATTTTCCAATTGCAGAATAAAGAGCCAATTTTTAAAACAAAACTAAAACTTTTTCTATTGTGTAAACGCTTACCAGTACAGCTCCATACGTAGGATCTATTTTGAGTGCCTTAACATCATCAGCTGAGTTACAAAATGGTTGACACAGCTGCAACAGCACTGCACCCAGGTTTAACATAAAGCCATCCGGCACGGAACTTAAAGATGCCGCGCTGACCTCGCCATGCTGAAATTGTAACAAAGAAATTGTGAGATTTCTGCAAGTAATGTAAAGATGAGTTTGCTGGACTTATGCCAAGAATGATGAAAGTGTTGATTATCCAGGACCAGCTAAAAAAGTTTGATACTCAAATAATATAAAGCCCTTTGTATTAATCATTAATTCTGTCTTTGAAATACATCGGGATGAGGTGATGTTAAGTTGAAATGTAACATATTTACTAGCTCAACAAGTTAGAGCATCCGCGACAGCAAGCATCAGCAACAAGTAAAAAAACCATACACCTGCCTTTTCTCAAAGGTTTGGTTATCTTTGTTAAAGGATAGGTTGTAAAAAGTATGGTTGAAGTTACTTGGCTTTTAAAAGCAAATGCTTAAGTTAAGTTTTCTGGTAGAGGTATGTTCTAACACTAGTTTCTAAGTAGTGTGTATACTAGTCAAAAAGATTTTGTATGAAGTAAAAGATTTTTATATAATTATTTATGAAATATTTACCTGCACATTCCAGAGTTTTCCTCTTCCAACATTTGATTTTAAACACTTTCCAATCCAAGATAGTAACCGGTTCCTCAAATGTGGTCCGCCCTTAAGGATAGTTAGGAATATTCTGTGCAAGTTGTTTGTTAGGTGAGATGATGCATTCCAAACCGATGTCTCTATCATTGACATAGCTGCCTGTAATATTCAAGTTATTGATTCTGTTCATTTCAGTTTTTTTGTGTAATTACACAAGCTTTAGGTAGTAGGTACGCAAAATGTATTACATACATACATACACTCACGCCTTTTGTCCGTTTACCTGCACTCTCGACAATCTGTATAGCACCTCTACCGCTGCAATAAACGTGGCCACCTACCGGGCCCAAACCGTGTAATAGGAAGGTACATCGTTACAATAAAAAGAAGGCCATCCGCTATGATCCTTTCATACTCTTTTGCAAAATGTATTAACTTGCAATAAAAATGTTTATTATTTTAGCTTTGTAATTAATGGCCAAGTAACTAGTACCTATAGGTTAGAGACTAGACTGGAACTTAACAAATTATGAATATTTAAAATAAATGTTCAACTTTACCTGATCCATGGGGTTATCAAAAAAGTCATGTGGTAATGAGGAATTTCTGGGAAGAACTGAGAGACTTAGTAATGCACCAATGACTGAATCCTGGTAGACTCTCCCATTGGTTTCATTTTTAGGTTCACATGCCTCCAGTAAAATTGGGGCTAACCATTGGTTGGCTAGAATAAATAGAAATGGTGTATGTTTTAGACTTGGGTAGTTCCGGAACGAGTCATGAAAATGATATACTTCCAGTCCCGGTACTATACCACTCACTCGTTCACTACCAATTCAAATGTGTCCTTTAGTTCCTCTAGTACCGAGTAGTTCCGACTATTTCCGAAGCGCTCTGCTAGCTCTCGCGCCATCGCACATCAACGCACCGCCACGCCTATGATAGAACGAGATGGGAACACATCGTATGTTCGAACCGTATTACCGTACAACAACCACAGATTAACTCTTTTGTAACTTAACGCAGGCTTATACTACCACCACCCCTCGTCACCCGCTGTACTAAAACGTTGAGAGTAGTTCAGTACTCGTATAGTCCCGAGGTAATAATATATCAGTTTTGCTTGAATAGTTCTGAACTACAATGGTACTGGAACTTTTCCGTGGTACTAAATGAACTGAAAGCGTTCCCCGGTACTAAAGGAACTAATGAACTAAATGAGTGGACTAGTTCCGGAAGCAAAAATATACATATCACTCCTTATCTTTTGTTGGACACGTTTTGCGCATCTCTAGTATGTTTTAGTGAATAAATAACTTAATTAAATAGTATCAACTGCTCATAATAGTGACAATCTTTCATATTTTACTGTTCCAATGTACAAAGGTTTGATAATAACTACATAAAAAAATATACATGTTAAAAATATAACACAAATCTGTAGCTTACCAGCAAAATGTTGTAAACATGGCAACACATAAATAGGCAAATTAATTAGGTTTGCTTTGTGGACATCCATGTGGATCCTCTGCAAAACAGGAATCATTGTGTCTCGCAACTGTTCCTGGGAGCAGGGATCACCTAACAACGAAAAACAATGTATTTTATCAAATAACTGCATAATTCTACACATTAGACATAATTATATTTGTAGGTAAGCAAAGATAATTTACCATCAGACATAAATGCTGTCACTATGTCTATAAAAAATGTATGACATTGTGGGTCTACATGTTTTAAAAGTTCCACAAGTTGTATAGAAAAGTCTTGTCCTTCAAACAATGCCGGCTGTTTCAGAGCAGTTACTGAATTTCGGAATATAAGCTCCTTCATTCTTTGTACAGCAGCCTTCACAACAGGGGATGATGCCTGCTCATAACTTTGTAAATTCTGAATACAACTGAATAAGTATGGAAAGATTTGCTTTTGAACAACATGTTCCCTATAAACTCTACTTGTTTTCGGTATAACACATTTTTCAATGTCTATTAGAAGTAACCGTTCAAACAAAGCTTGCTCTAACGCTTCCAAATCTAAGAATACTTGAGGCTTAGTGGCTTCAGCCAATTCCTCTAAGAAGACCAGTTGTCTGTCCCCAACTGGGTGGCCTTCTCCAGCGTTGGGATTAATTGTAAAGTAGAAAACGTTTTCCACTATATTATTTATTGTTTCGGTGTCTTCGGTGCCTGGCGATATTTTGGAGGTAGTTTGAAACGTTACACTGTCGTCAACACGAGCTGATTCAACAACAGATGATACTTCAGATGCTCCTAACAGCCCAGCAAATGGATTATTTGGTTCCGACATTATCAAAATTTCTTCGAAACTTGACGTGCAATAACAATATTCAAGTTATTTATTAAAATTTGCTTATACACAGTCACAATGTCACATTCAGCGTCTAATCACATTTTGTTCATGAAGAGCGTTTTGTATGTATCAATGAAATAATTCGAGAGGATAGCAACTGTACGAAATATAAAATTTTGTATTTTCGTGAAATGCTGACTTATCAAAAAATTGATAATAATAAAATGACATTACGATTTCAATGATCATGATGACATTTACGTTCGGTTTTGAAATACACTAGAAGATTTCAGATGTTTTACAAATATATTCTATTATTTTATTTTATAAGTTTTCCGTGAACATATTTTTTTTTACACATTTTTGTTTATAAGAAAAATTGAAACATAATATAACTTTATATTTTTTAGCTTGCTAGAAATAAAAATAGCAAATGATATTTTTACTATTGCAACTTTATGATTGAAAATTTAGTTACTTTTTTCTGTTTATTCGTAATCAAGACATATATTGGAAAATAAATGAAATGTATTATAATGATAAATCTGATTATAAATTTTCCTAGTTTATTAGAGACATGTAATGCATCAATTTCGTAATTGAATTAAAGAAATTATTTCTGAGCGGAAATGTCGCACTCATACTAGGCACCACAGAGGGCGCGTTACTGCCGCACCACTAGCGCTTCCATATCCTCCGTGTAAAAATTGGAAACTAAATAAATTTTGGTCGCCGCTTTGTGCTGCTACAGTCGTCGTTCGATATCAATCTAACGTACTCGAATTGTTACGTCTTTATGCAGGACATGACCGAGAAATTAACATTTTATATGGCGTTTAGTAGTCGCTTATAGTGATTCGTTCATTAATGTAAGATTGGTAACAATTAATATTATTTACTCGATAGGCCATTTTATGAATGCGTGTCCCCTTTTACTAAGTGCTTGGTCAGCTAAAGGAATTATACCATACACGTGCAACATCCATCTACGTTACACATTTTTGTTTAAGACGCGTTTGAAGGAAAAATGCATAGTATTTTGCAAATCGGTAATCGTATCATTCGTTATTGATCAATCTATTACCTAATATTGCTACGGCCAATATGGCGGCTGTTACAAAGCGATACGTCTATCTGTTTGCTTGGCAGCCATGGCCGACGGTTCACAAGTACAAATATGAAATTTCAATATTACCTATTCCTGAGAGTTATAATTTTGTGCATGATATTACTTATTACTTGCGGTCTTAACGTAGGTACCGTACTTATCATCATATTATTTAATTATCAATGTTTAAGTGTACGTAAATTATTATTTACGCCTTGATGGGGTTATTTTTGGTGTCGGTAATGTGAATATTCTCATGATTTCTTTTAATTTCTTCGCAGAACATGTTATTTTTTCATGTCTACGATAATTCTGCGTTCTACGTTCAAAATTTGCATTATTATAATGCTACTAAATTATGATGGTCTAGGTAGGTGTATGTAGGTTACACGCCATGTTTACACGTAGGTATCTACCACTACAATATTGTGCTAGTGTGTGTTAGCGTTATACGCCTCGTGACCTCGATGAAAGGAAGGACGGATATTATCTTGCCGTTCTAGAAGGCTGACGTCATCGTCGTCAAATCGTAGCGAGAGCGCAGAGCGTAGCTAGATATTGTGAAATGTGAACGACCACCCACTGCTTGCTTGGCTTGGCTGTATCTACCTAAATTACTCTTGAAAGTAGTGGCTAAGAACAGTTATGGTACTGACTTCTGCCATACATGTTGAATTTCGAACTGCGCAACTCCTAAGTAATATTGTGATTCCTGGAGATACATTCCCAATGCTAATTGTTCCAACGAATATTAGGTATAGTATTTGAAAGAATATCGAGATTTATTCTCGTCGACTAGAAGCTTATTACGCTTAATACCTATCCAGCCAACTATTAATCAACATTTTTTATATTTGCTCAGTCACAAAGGGCGTGTTCTGCATTTGTACGTAAAATGTGAATGTTTTAGTGTGAGTTTCCTCTGTCAGGTTTTTTCTTGTTTCCAATGTTTGTATTTTTCTGAGAGTTATGGGTAGAATTTTGTTCACTCTAATTAAATCCCTGTGACGTGTTCTATCCCATAAGTTGCTATCATGTTCTAGCAGATTATCTCTCTAATTTGGCCGCGTAATACCTACGGTAAAAATGGCGCGTGTGACATCGTAGATTTTCTTTGCATGACGTATTTGCTGTTTCACTCAGACTTGTTAGTATTTTTAACACTATTGCTATCTCTTTCTCATGAGCTAGAATTCGGTAAGCTGCCATGCTAAGAATACGACATAGTTGAGACAGGAACGCAGGTAACAGATTTGACCATGACTCTACAAAAACTACTTGGTTATACACATAGAACACTTGGTGACGCCTGCCGTAAACAAATCTCATTTAATACGTTGATTCGATGTGTTGGGTACGATGCCTATTGTTAAGCACATTATATAACATTTTCAAAATTGTTAGCTAAAACTATTAACTAAAATAATCTTGAGCTCCGGGATATGTTTTATATCTTTCGTTGGAGTTATCGGTTTTTCTAAACTTATTACTTAGTCCACTTTTCAATATTTTATTATTGACCAACAAAAGGGTAAAGTCGAATGAATCAGGACTTTACGTTACACGATACCTATAAATTAGTTAATTTAAGTTAGCTTGATTTTTTATTTTCTTTGTTTTTTTTTACTTCTGCATGCTCGTTATAGTAGATATATTATATATGCAATGTAGGAAAAGTGGATGTGCGATAGAAGACCCCTGCCTACCCATTTTAATATTATTAGCGCGACGTACATATGTAAGTGATTTAAAATGCGCACAAGCGCCATCTATTTTCTTCGCAATGCAACTATCAGATATTGGGAACTAGGTAGACTATCTACCCCTATATAGCCTAGTGTTCTAGACGCACTAAGATGTTAAATAAAACAATGGTATTAAAGCGAAATACTAATACGTTCATAATACGAAAATGATACTCGCATTCAATTAACCAATACAAAAGGTTTTTTTTTGTATGTATTGTTACCTTTTTGAGCATATCACATTAAATAGGTAGGATGTTAATTAAACATTAATAATCGATATTATAATCGCAGAAATATTTTAAGTAGGTACTTGTTAGATTTTACAATGGGCTATTACATACACATATAACACGAAGTTGGTTATGTTTCTTACAAATCAATTGAAAACCCCCTTTTGGAAGATATAACTAGAATCATAATAATTGACGTAGCAATTTTATTTAATTCCAGTGACACTTTTAAGATGACTGAAGCAGTGGTGAACGCAGAAGTAGAAGATTTGGAGGATGGGGAGATAGAGAGCGAAGGTGAAGAAACAATTGAAGTGACACATGAGGAGAAAGGTATAGAAACTGTGCCGACTATCGACGATAAAGTACCACTAGAAAAATCGGAATCCCAAGATTTTTATTATTCAAAATCAGGTAAGAAAAAGAAATCAAAGTCTAATAAGGAACAAAAATACAAGGATAAAAGTAAAAAGAGTCGCAAATATTCTAGTCCAACAGAAGATGATTTTGCTGGTAACATCGAAAAAGCTATTAGAAAGGCTATGAACAAAAATGATGGTGTAGAAGGCTACAACGAAGACGACGTAGATGAACGTCGTAAACCTAAAAAACGGAAGAAATACGAAATTAAAGATGGTCCTGGTAAAAAACGTAAAAAGCAAGAATTTTCTGATGAGATGGATGAAAGTGAAATGATGTGTGTAAGGGGTGCTTCTCCCGTTCATAGGCACTCACCTGTTGATGGATATGCTGACGACGATAGAGATTCATACGCGTCTGACAGTAGCCAGGAGTCTCGGGGTCAGCACCATCGGCAGCAGAGGAATAAAAACAGACAGCGTGATCGAAACAAACAGAATAAAAACGATAGGAGAAGAGGTAATCATCCAATGCAAGATCCTGACGGTGTTTGTTTATATTATATGCAAGGTAAATGCCATAAAGGTGATGACTGTATTTACTCACATGATGCACAACCTCCTAGAAAAATGGAGCTGTGCAAGTTTTATTTAATGGATTGTTGTGCAAAGAGAGATAAATGTTTATACATGCATGCTGATTTTCCATGTAAGTATTATCATACTGGGCTTCCATGTATATACAAAGATGAATGTAAATTCGCTCATGGTAAACCACTAAGTGATGCTTTGAAAAACATACTTTTAAAACACATAGAATCGGCTCCTAAAGAAATTTTAGGCGATTTTCCAAGACTTAACAGAGAAGGGGCATTAAAAATGTTACAAACGACTCAAGGAAAATTGATACAACTATATTCCGAAGATCCAGACAGTAATGAGAAAAACATTCCATCTCTTTTTGAATTAACTATACAGAACCCTCAAAACTCAGCAGACTCATTACAAGGAAATCAATACAATATGAATGAGAGGCAAAGTAAAGTATCACCAAAGGTGCGGCAATCGAGGTGGCAAAACGATTTATCAAATAATCAGAACTTTAACGCTACCCTATCGCCAAATAGTAATACTAATTCAAGTAATGTACTCAGCATCAAGAATCTTACTGGAGTTCTGACACCTCGACAAATTGTGGATCTGGGAAAAATGGGTATAGAAAATTTAGATCAACTGGGTCAATTGACGGTATTACAACTAAATAGCATTGGATTGTCCTTAAAACAAATTACTGAAATCCAGTTAAATACAATGAACATACAAAAGTTAGGTCTCATAAACTCAAACAATGAACCGCAACAGTTCATGACTCAAACGACCGGTAGTAAAGATTTGGATTTGAGGGTGCCGCCTGTACCCGTACCTGTACCTAGCAATGCACCATCTGATTTACCAGGTCAAGACATTGACATGCGTTTCCAGCCGTCGGTAATGCTTCCAGTACCTGAAGACACCTCTGCAAGTAAGAGCATTCAAAGAGAATCACAGACGACTAAGGATATGATAGATATAGATCAGTATACAAAAGATGCTTTAAAATTCGCATCAAAAGATAAGGAAAATATTGATATATCTAACGAGTCGTTTGACGCTGAAAAACCTATCGTGGCTAACGAGGCGAAAGACGTCGATCACAGAGTTCTTCCTTTTTCGGACGATGGTCCCAGGATCCTACATTCGACGGTTGAAGACAATCACGGGACGAAAGAATGTGATACTGATATTAGATTTCTTCAACCAGAACCATTGTTTAAAAATCCTGAAAAGAGACATCGTCGCTCGACTACTGATGACGAAGACAACAATCTATTAATAGATGAAAAATGGTATTCTAGTGATGAAGAAAAAGGAACGAAAAAGAAGTCACCAACTTCATCGCCGATACAAAAATCACCGTCTCCACAGGCTTTTACACCCCAGATTATAGAACCTTCTGCTGTTTTAAGTAGACTTGGTGATCTTTCTAAAATAGATATCAGTGAAGAGGTAACAAAATTGCTGAACACAATGAAAAATAATCTACAAGAAAATAAAGTTGAAAATAGCTCCGAAGGTGCGGCATCACCACAGAATAGACCGAGGGATCCCCGAGCTAGAAGATCTCCTGAAAAAGTAAGCGATTCCAATAAGACTACAATAAAAAAATCTAGAGTATCTATTTATGAGTGTATAGATGGTGAGCCCACTGACGGTAGGCGAAGAACTGATGTCGATTTGCGGAAATCTGATTTTAATCTTCCTACATTTGGCGATACCGATTTGCGTCAAACTAGTGGAGATATTGATTTTCGTTTAGGTTTGCCTTTTAAACCTCTACCTAATTACACACCTGCATCGGAGATAAACGGGTCAATCAATAGCCATCCTCCTTTTCCATATAAAGTAGTTCTAATTGACATACCCCGACCAGACTACACAGATATTAGAAATAGTACTGCTAAGTCACAGGCATTAGTCGATCCTAGACTTAGAAAAGTTTTTAGACTATCTGTCGATGAGTCTAATAGTGATAGTGAAAAGTCCACTAAGACATCGACCACCTCTACACCCACCGGCCCTAGAGTCGACCCTCGAAGAAAACCCAAAGACGCTGTTGAAACTATTGTTCAAGATCAAAAGTCCAGTACATTGGATTTGCAAACTATACTCCAAAATTCCAATTGGTACAAGGAAATGAGTTCGACGCAAAAAATATTTGTGAACCAAAATCTGGCACCAGTGACGCAAATGGTTAAACAGTATCATCAAGAAAGGATGCCCGGAAAGAAATTCGATCTAGCTCCTATTCAAGGTAATAGTGTGTTGTGCAATATATTTAACAACTTGGGAATCTCCTTGGGTGAAAATGGTGAGTATTCCTATTTACCAAAACCCAAAGATGCCTTACTCAAAACACCGATCAATTTTAACCAAACTGCGTTTGGTATGAACAGCAATATGGGTGCGGGTGCAATGGATGGCGGTAACATGAATATGATGAATATTCCGCCAATGGGTATGGCAGGTATGAATAATATGAATCTAGGTAACATGCATGCTTTCAACCAATCGATGCAAGATCCGCGGGGTGGTCCGACGCCTGGACTACTAGGAATAGCTCCAAATATTCCACACAACTTTAATAAGTTTGGTGGACCTAATAACTTTGGTAATATGCCATTTAATGGTCCGGGCCCCGGGAATGATTTTACTTTCATGGATGGCGATCAAAATTATCCAAGGTTTCCAAATCGAGGAGGACATCGAGGACGCGGTAACGATCGGTGGAATCGAGGAGGTTCTGGTAGAGGGCATAGAGATAGAAAGAACTTTAATGATCGTGGAAATTGGAAGAATGATAGAAATTAGGTTTTTTATTATAGCTTAATTGCTTTATTTACCATAAAGTTAACGTAATAAATTATTTTAGCTAAACTAGAGGAACTCCTTCCACATGCAGTAAAATGTGATCAAGGTGATAATATTATTTATGAAATAATGATTAATGACAGACTTGCACGGTACGTTGTATTTTAATAGTAGGTATAGGTAAAGTAATGTTACGTGTAAAGTTTAATGTACAAGATCCCTTTCTATATTGTAAATACGTTCTATGTAGCAGGTAATTGATCAATTTCAGTATCTTTATCTATGTAAATTAATTTTATGAATACGGAATTAAGTTTATTAAAAAATAACTCATTATAAGAGCCAAATGTTTTAAGACTGAGTGCGTGCGTCGATATTTGTTTTTTTTTTATCATTAATTTGTTTCGATTCATAAATAACAATCAAAACAAATGTTAGTTTTGTATTAACAAGTGTGATGGAAGAAGCTATGCTCGGTCATCTCATAGTGGTAAAGCAATATGAAAATACCTCTAGATTGTTGAACTAATGTTGTGTGTCAGGTAAATATATTGTAATAAAATCATAAAGACGGGCCTACTCAACTTTAAAATAAATTCATGTTTATATTTTATTAATGTCTTGATTTTCATACCTTTTCTTTAAATATTTTATTTATTTGTGTATTATATTTTCGCACACAAATAGGTCTAGGTATTTACTAGTGAGCCGAAACTTGCGTCTTGTCTTTTGTTTGAAAGGGTCAGCACGCTTCGTTGTTGAAAAATCTAGATAATAATATTTAATTTTCGTGATGTTAATGTACTTATTTAGCTACGGTTGATATTTTTTGTCACTTTGCATGATTAATAAAGTGGTTATCAAGTGCTTACCTAAATTACCTAATTATGTAAAAAGTCATTACGATTTAAAAGTCAACACGAATAGGTATGACTAACTTAAATAACAATTGTGAAAATTGCTTTTGATAAAGTAATCTTGTTGACACTTAAAGTGACGATAATGATGTATTTACAAATTAGTATCGGTTAAGCTGAAGTGCTATAGACCGTAACTACATGATATGAATTTTGCTTATCATTTGATATCAAATTCGATACGCATAAAAACATCTTAATTTCTTCTCTTACTAGTTCAAATAATATTGACACTTGAACTCCATTTTATGAAAGCCTGAGCAAAGTCCTGAGCAGTAAATCTGTTGTCAAATCTCATGATAAAGTTGTTCATGTCAACATCAACCATACATAACTAATAATCCAATTCCCAACGCAACTATCCGAGCGTGAATACTGACCGAGCGGTTTAGAGTTCGATCCCCATCCTTTGAACTAAGTTAAACTGCTCAGAGCACAAGCGTGCAAGATAAGTCACACAATAATAATTATCGTTTTGTGTACATAACTCTCACTCAATCTTCGGAAATAAAAACAATATTGTCCCTTGATGTTAAATATTTGACAACGGTTTTAAAAACAGCCATCAGAAATAAAAGGCTTGTCTGAATGTTTCCTCAGGTGTTTATGCATTTTTTAGAGAAGCTGCTATGTCATATACTTATAAGTATGTGAAAGTCGTCCGTCCATGATGAAATTTAATGTATTCTAGTTCTGCTATCATCGGCGAGTGTTGTGGTGACGTAAGTATGCATGGAGTGGAGAGAAATCAAAGTACGAGGAGATAAGATTATGAACTATCTTTATTTATTGATTGAAGAACTGAAGTTATATAGCTGGCAAAGTCTATTTTCAAACGGCTGCCACCAGATTTTAAATTAATTGCAACTTGAGAGACCTTCGAAAATGTAGGAGCTGAAAGAAAGTAGGTTAGGTAAGATTAACTAAAGAAACGACGTGTAGGGAAACTGTCAAATTATTAAAAACTTACAAAGGCTCAAAGAATCCATTTCTTCCTGATCATCAGTGCAGTTATAAAACAAAACGCACTGTTTTGCTGATAACTTAGGCTGCGAGACGAAATAGTTATAAAGAAGTTCCATTTCTCTTGCTGCTGCTTGGGCCGTGTTAGGAGAACATACCAATATGACTCCCTGAACTCCAAGCCTTAGCGCGGGCCAACATGATTCAAACCTGAAAATAACATGAGCAGCCACAATTTAAATGAACTTTTAACTAAATACACACCTGTTAACATGGAAGCAGCCTAAGCATTCAATTTTCTTAACTGTTGTAGATAGGGAGTTATCCAAGACAGCCACCTACCTGTTATGATAATTTGAACTTAGCACAACAGGTAAATCTGTTTGGTACCTACCTACCTATATACGTTTTTGATGTAGGTAATAAAAGCGAATAAAGTGAAAGGATACGATGTTCGGCCGACTGCCATCTTATTTATTACTAAATACGTAACGAACGATAACGTAGTACCTATGTTAATTAATTTATTACCAACTTGTTGATCCAATGAACAGTTGAAACCTTCCTTCGATGGATGGCGCTTTTTATAATAAGATCAAATGGATGCTTGATTTACAACGTTTACAATATCTAATACAGTAATTAATGATGCATGCATGATATCATACCTATGGTCACCACTGCAGTCCCAAAGTTCTATATCAATGCTTGTTGCTTTCCCATTAATGGTCAGGTTGGGAAGTTCAAACTCCACTATTCTTACGCCTTGCGTAGGCCGAGGTGGTTCAGCTTCTTCGACATTTATTGAATCTGATATGAAGTTGGCTATTCTTGTTTTACCACTCTAAAACAATAGCTTTTATTCATTTTACTTACCTACTACATGATTAGAAGTAGGAAGAATACCTAAGCGAGTTCCTCCTATATAATTGGAAGGCAATACAGGGTAGAGAATACAAGTTTTGATAAAATTAGGGATTGATTACCTCAGACGGTCCAATCATTAAAATCTTCAATTTGTTTGGCTGCATTTTTCTAAGAGACACGGTCTAGGGTTTCTTTGAATTCTATTATTTCTACACATAAACGTAGGTATATGTTTTCACTTATTATAAAACACACTCGCAAAGCTTTGCATTGACATTGTTGTGTTTACATATCATTACCCTGGCAACGCGGCAACGCAAGCGACCGTAAGTATAGCGTATAGACATCCTCTATGATATTGTTTTCATTAGAAACTATTCTGCGGTTTTGCTGTTAAAATATGATGTAAACTCTAATTTAAATATTATGTACCTAGTTGAATTATAATTTATTAAGCTTCTTTGGTTGCCTGCTATGATTCTGCGATGGTTCTAACTGAAACGTTAATCTTTATTGATAATGACTGACCACTATTAGATTTAATGGGTTGGGTATTAGAATTACTGGCTTCATACATATCTCTATTATTTTAATAATCCTATAATACCTGCCCGGGAACTCCGCTAAGTAGGTGAGGATGTCTTGAAAAAACTGACCACACCTGTCTAGTCAATCTGCCTTAAAATTATTATTAAATAAGCAGGGATATGACCGATGACCTGGTGAAGGTTGCAGGAATCCGCTGGATGCGAGACGCACGAAGCCGGTCCATTTGGCGACACTTGGCGGAGGCCTATGTCCAGCAGTGGACGTCTTTCGGCTGAAATGACGATGAAGTAGGGCTTCACCGCCGAGTTGAGTAGGTAGGTAGGACGAGCATGTCCGTTAATGAAAACATGTATTTTTGTATAATTCATACGGGATGACCATAGATATAGTTATAGGGATAATTAAAGCATAAAACAGGTATGAATAGAAATCTATTAATAGAAAATAATGCATGGGTTACACTAAACCTGGTATACAGCAGTAAAAATGCAGGTCCCACCGAGATTTGAACTCGGATCGCTGGATTCAGAGTCCAGAGTGCTAACCATTACACCATGGAACCACTGGGAACGGCGACGAAATTAGGATCCGCAATCGTCTACAACAGAATTTGGCAGTGAGATAAAACTGCAGCTACACCTTGGTTTCTAAAATAAACTAGGCCAAATGTGTATGTGTGAGACACTTGGCATTTATTTTTAGTTTCTATTTTAGTCTCAATCATGTGCAATTGGCATAAGAATAGAGAAATTATTTCTACTAGGTTAATAATAACAATAACAGAGTATAGTCACAGTATAAAGATAACTGTGTGTGTAGTCTATAATTATGCGTATTGCTCTCCACTACCCTTGCTTGGCTGGTAGAGAATGCCTGAGGCAATAGTCCGCCTTTGCACCATTTTCTGTGGAATTTAATTTTATTAATCAAAATTTAAAAGAGAGGGTAGGTAGTTTCTTTTACATAAAAGTTAATACTTAAGGCGCCTCCCCGAGCAAATGACCTTGAGCGAGCAGTTTTTTGGAGCCTCTTTATCCAAAAGAAAAAAAAACTTTTAGGCATATAATTTGACACTTACCATACTTATGTCAAAAAAAATACATTAAATTTCTACATATTCTTGACTCCAAAATTGACGTTTATTTTTAAGTTATCCCCTCACAACGAAACCACAGAAATGAGAAATAATGATTTATAACATGCTACTCTTCGTAAAGTAACCATTCTTTTGTTTTACTACTTATACTAATGAATAGGCAATTAAATAATGAACATAATGGTATTTTTTTCCAAATGACGAATATTTGATTTTATAAAGAACTAGCTGTTGCCCGCGGCTTCGCCCGCGTGAAGTTAGGTAACTGTCCCACGGCATCATACTAAAGGGATAAATAGTATCCTACATGTTAATCCAGGTTATAAACTATCTATGTGCCAAATTTCATAATGGTCACAGTTATTATCATCACTATGACGATCACCACCATTATCACAATTACCATCATTATCACAATCACCATCACAGTCATTATCACAATCACCATCACTGTCATTATCACAATCACCATCACTGTCACAATCACAATCACTATCATCATCACTGTCACAAACACTGTCACAATCACTGTCACAATCTGAACTGAATCTCTGAATTGAATGAGACGAAATTTAAAACATGTATTAAACGCACACTATGTAAGCAAGCATATTACAAGTTGAGCGATTATATCGCTGATAAAAATGCTTGGCTCAATGCTGGTCCTGCTCCACAAGGACAGGGGCGCTTAAATTGATAGCATTAAATGGTATTGTTGGAGCTGCTGAAGATTGTACAACTATCTTTGCATTGTATAGATTCAATCTCTTTAGTATTATATAATCGCATAGCCCATATTGTGTGAGTACTATGTACTAGAAAGCTATCATTCACTGGAAACCTACGTCTTTTCTTGACTTGAATGTGCCCTGGCGGTTGAGAATATGTCATGCTCACTCAAAAGTCTCGCTGATGGTGGCGCATGTGTCGGATCATTTAGTTCCCTTCAAAATGGTTGAGTTGAATGGTGCTGATCTATGCGTCATGTCCGTGAACGGGCGCTGTCAGTTGTGACTGGTCATCTCTCAGTTGCCATGGCTTATTTTAATGAATTATTTTAGTTTTTGAATTGTTTTATTTTCGGTTTTGTTTTACTGTGGACACTTTTAACGTGCACATCTTGCTACATTGTTCTCACATAATATACCATCTCAACATGAATGATGTAACCAAGATTTTGTAACAATATTCTGATTTAAAAGAGTGTCCATGGAGTTTCTTGCCCGTTCTTCTCCATAGAGATCTACGCTAGGGAATGGGCAACTACAGTACTTTCACAGTTTTTATGTCTTGTGACTGGGACTGTGACCTTTGTTTCGACAATTCAAAAGTGCCTGTAACTGGCTTACTTGAAATAAATGCTTTGATTTTGATTTTGAATCACTGTCACAATCACTGTCACAATCACTGTCACAATCACTGTCACAATCACTGTCACAATCACTGTCACAATCACTGTCACAATCACTGTCACAATCACTGTCACAATCACTGTCACAATCACTGTCACAATCACTGTCACAATCACTGTCACAATCACTGTCACAATCACTGTCACAATCACTGTCACAATCACTGTCACAATCACTGTCACAATCACTGTCACAATCACTGTCACAATCACTGTCACAATCACTGTCACAATCACTGTCACAATCACTGTCACAATCACTGTCACAATCACTGTCACAATCACTGTCACAATCACTGTCACAATCACTGTCACAACCACTGTCACAATCACTGTCACAATCACTGTCACAATCACTGTCACAATCACTGTCACAATCACTGTCACAATCACTGTCACAAGCACTGTCACAATCACTGTCACAATCACTGTCACAATCATCACAATAAATCTTAAATAACCCTGTATAGAAGTCAAATACACCATCTTCTGGATCTCAAAATAAATGCCATATTCGTAATCAGCACCCTTGATAATCTCGGTATCGACACCCATATTGATTTTTAGACATTTCAACCCCATCGCACCCCAATAGGGGATGATAGTATTTCAGGTCCGCCATTTTCAATCTTAAAATCGTTGTTTTTGTAATACACCATACAAACTATACCAATGTTGATTTTCAGACTTTGTCACCCCATTTCCTCCACTTAGGGGTTGAATTCTGAAAAAACCCGGACCCCCTTTTATACTTATTTATCAATAGGAGCACTCCTGTGAAGTTTCGAATAAAATAGTCTAACTAATCTTGTTTCCCCATACAAACTTTGGAGCACCGTTTAACCCCCTTAGGGGTGGAATTTGATTAAATCCTTTCTTAGTGCACCCTAGACCACATAAGGAACCTACTTGCCAAATTTGGAATCTGTAGACCCAGCGGTTTGGGCTGTGCGTTGATAGGTGAGTCAGTCAGTCAGTCAGTCAGTTTCTTCTTTTATATATTTAGATAGATAAAAGAAGATAAAAACCACTCATTTCGCACTATTCGGCCCCCAGTGACTGACGTAACAACCACTTTGTAGTGCAAGCTGATTAGAACTTTATTCTAACAGTATTTCGAACGAAGTTTGATCCACTTCAAATAGAGTTGCTAATTTTGGTCGGGGAGGCGTCTTAAGTACTACCTAACAATATCCATACATTGGAAGAAACGATCTAATTCTAAGATTTATTGATTCTAAGATCTAATTTTTATAGTACCTAAGTCATTATGTTGGGAACAATGCTTGTAATGGATTTTTGGTTCATCGTTTTATTTTTCTGTACTATTTTGTAATACTCAATCCAACAGGTGATACAGCAATATCAAGCCTTATTTAGTAACTTGCACCAAGTTGTTAAAGTAGCTAACTTTATATTATATCGTCTTCCATTCAAGAAATCTTTTTACTTAGTAAGGACGAGTGATGGCACTACAAACAAAAACCTGTGGGGTGGGATGTGTAACGGTAGCGACCAGAGACTAGAGAGGTTGACTGATACCTATTTACTAACTGTTCCTAACAATCCTAACCACCGGGTCCAGGCAATGAAATAAAAAGTGCTACAACCTAGCCCAGGCATGATGCCCACAAGACGGCAAGCCTAAAAGGCAGTGGTTCCCAACCTTTCTTGGAGCAGGGACCACTTTGGTGTCTTTATTGTTAGCAGGGACCTTAGGGTTGTAGATAAACATTGACTCCGACAAGATGATTTCTGGGGGGGGGGGGGGGGGGGTTGAATCTTTAACTCACACAATGTAAAAATGGGAAAAAGAGATGAAAACCTTTATACCTTCTGTTTTCAAATTTTGTATGCACGTCATGTCCCTGCGATGATAAAGATTTTTTCTTTCTTTCTTTATAATTAAGATAGTGAAGGATACAAGAGCGATCGAAGTGAGCTCGAAAACTTTAGCGATCATTCATTTATATATGGGAATAAGTTACTGGAATTTGCAGAAATGCTTATGAATCTTGCAAGAGCGAGCGCAGCAAAATTTTGCATCTCACCTCTGATAGGTTTTCAATTAGGTTGGGTTGAGCTTGCATCTTTTGTGCAGGTTAAAAAGTACGAATAACATTTTAACCTTTCGCGGACCATATTTTAAGATCCTGCGGAGCACTGGTGGTCCGCAGATCATAGGTTGGGTACCACTGCTATATAAGGCAAGCAGACTGCTCAACCCAACATCATGAAGAGTAGTAGGTTATAAGGGCTAGCCAAGCTTTTAGGCTTGTATGAGTGTACTCCCACTTGGACGGACAGGTCCTCAAAAGTCCTCCAGCCTTGTCAGTGTACGAATGTCCTAGAGAAGAGCAACCTCCATCTCAAAATATAAAACCATTTATTTTTTGGTACCTACCAAGGTACCTGCAAAAAAATACTTGTTCGGTTTACAGTTGGACATCTTTATTATAATACAAAACAGTAGGCGCATCAAGTGTTTGGCTTGCTCTTGTAATGTGGTATAGAATAACAGCACTTGAAACCTTTTTAGCTATCAAACAGGTGGTCAAATGTACTTAATATGAACTTAAAGAGATCTGCTTAAAAAAAAAAAAAAAAAAAAAAAAAAAAAAAAAAAGAGACAGTAAACATTGAACAGAAGTGGATACTGATGGATAACGGTGTCGTATAAAATATACATCTTGTATGTACTTACTCAAAGGAAACCAATGTCCTCAAACTGTCTATTTAGTAACATGAGATAACGGAGAGCAATCTTGCTGTCTGCTGTCACTCCCCCCTGCCCACAGCCTCTGCTTTGCATAATCCTGGTGCATAGTCCATAGTAGTCATAGAACAGCTGCCATTACCAACCCGTTATAATGTCTACGATGTATAAGTTTCTTGCTGTCATATTTAGTAACGGAATTCTCGAGATGTGGTGCGTTATCGTTAATGTGGATCATAATGTAAATGCGCTTGCGTCGTTGACATGCAGGTTACGTGTTCCGAGTTTGAATTTATTTTAGTAGTGGTTTGGGTACAGTTTAGATTATGGACTTATTTATTTTTAAAACTTTTAAAATGGTTAACTGCTTTGTAATCTAAGTTGCCAGGTCGAGCAAATTATTTAAAATTAAATTAAAGCCCGGTTGATGGAAATAGTGTCGCCCCCTATTACATGGGAATTAAACATTTATGGTGAAATTTGGGTGTACCGTGAGTACCTAGGCACACTTCTGACCTAACCCTTCGGAATTACAGGAGTGATATCATGTTTTAAAATGGTCACATTAGAAAAAAACTACCATAGAGGAGTTTAAGTACTAAGTTGTTGCATTTAAATACCGAATCATCCTTAAGGTGATCCTCCTCATCCTTTAAGGTGTTGTTATAATCCAAACACAGCATGAGATGAATAGTGTTACTTTAAGTAAGCTAATCTTAATTCATCTATCCACCACACTTATCTCTCGACCTAGCGATTGAAATGTTCTAACTTTGTATCAAGAAACGATTGCAGTAGCTGTGGTTGCGTAACCAAGTAGAGAAACGACATTTAGTAAGAACATAAACAAGTCTCATTCACTGACTGAAGGAATAGACATTTACCTTAGCCGACATAGTTAAATGTTTCCGGTAACATTGTACGGTCGACCAAGCTGTTTGGTTTACATTTTACAATTTAATTTGCATGTTAAAATGTAAACCTAATAGCTTGGTCGACCGTACATGGTGTGGGTAGTATTAACATGCATTGTAACTGTAACTGTACAAACACTGGCCCACGCTGGTCCACACTGGTTCAAACTGAATGGTATTTGCGACGCGTATTTCACAGTCTTAGATAAAGACATTAGTATTAGTATGCGTTGGTTTTGAACTAGGTTGACCATATTTTAAATAGCAAGTTTGCGCCACGTTGCCTTTCCTCATAGCTTCAACGATGCTTGGCTTAATTATGTGTGGCTTAGTGGCACGTTGTTCGAATCCTTAGATAGAAAACGTGTTAAAGTATCTGTAGGTACCTACATCTAAACCACAGTTACCTGTTTCGTGAATTTGTTAATCAGACTTCAGAGCAAATGAAGCCTGCATAGCTATTCACAACGCTTCGATTCGGAAAGTCGTATGTCTATCTCGCTCGATTTCGTAATGTCAAAAAAAGATAGACATACGACTTTCCGAATCGAAAATCGAATCGCAGCGTTGTGAATAAGGGGCCTGGTCCCTAGTTGTCTTTAGTTTCATAATTTGATTGTAATGGAGAAGGAATATACCACAATCAACGGTAATATGGATAATTGGCAACCCATTGAAAATTAATATGTCCAAAGGTTCCATCTTTCCTGTACCTTTGTGCTCGAGTATTCATTGCAAGATTATTCTATTTCATCTTTCAGTAATATCTCTAAGATAGTTTTACAAGCTAGTGAATGTGGTGTGTCAATTAATACAAACGGCATTCAAGTAATAGCCTTATGTGTATGCCACAGCGGTGAGTGGTCAGCGACAACAATTTGCACTTCCGATTCGCTTACTTCTATGAATGCCAGACACTGGTTACGCATTTAAAAGTTAGTATAAACGACAAAGATAGAAATACTGATAAAGACGTCTATTTATATCTGCGCTTTAAAGCCAGTGCTGTTACCACATTTCTTTTAATCTCACCTTTTCGCATTGTCTCTGAAAAGTTTTATAGGCATCCCTTCTAAAGTAATGTACCTAGCCGTTTTAAAACACGGGATAATAAATCTGTCTGTCTATCGTCTGGCTAAGCCTTTAGAGTGTGTAGGAAGGGTCCGTGCATAACATGAAGCCTAATGAAATAAAATACTAACGCCGACGTTCGGAGGCGTCAACTCCTATTTCACTTAGCGCAGTCCGCCCACTCGCTGGAGAGATACATTGTGCAGTTGTGCTCACACCACACCGAATATAAGTGGATATAATACCTTGATGTATTGTGTGTTGTGTTGATGTGTAGGGTTAGCTTGAAAAGCTGTACACAATATAAGTTTAATACTGTAAATTTGACTCATAAAAGACTTTCAAGTGGGTCAGATTGAACAGGGGGAACTACTGCAAATCGTTTTGCAACAATCCCGAAGATGTGTTAACATAACCTAGGAGAAAAAGACTGAGAACTTTTAAATCCTCATCCGGTTGGTTTAAGATTTATTGTAGACATAAATAAACATGAATACAGTGGAGTTGATTCATAAAAGTCCTCTCTTGCTACAGATTCGATGTGTTTTCTTACAGGAAGCTGTCAGCCCGTCAGTGTTGAACAAGGACCTCCTAGATCGCGTGTGTACTTATCTATGTTAGGCCCGATTCGTGAGCTTATAGCAAGCAACGTTGTCCTGTTAGTTAGATGGAACAGGGTTCTTCTAATGCATAAAGGGTGTATCTATATACACCCTTTATGCATTAGAACCTTAATGAAGTTGAAAGGCATTTGTTCTCCCCGTCATTGCGATATTTTTTTTGTTCTGTACCATACCTGGGAACCTACCTACTAGTTACACAGATATTGGAGGTCCCAAGTATTTTTTTCAAATACTAGTTCTTAAGGTCATAACTTTACTTTTATTTTATTTTAAATACCTCTTTAACCCGTTTACTATCAAATACTACCATAAGCACAATGTTTTGAGTGCGTTACATTGAGTTTTACCGTAAAACGTGATTTTCCACCCAAAAAAAGTCGTTTCCCAGCAGTAATTTTTGCGTAGAGTTACTTGGTTTGATGTACCTGCAGAATGCTTGGTTGACGATTTCGTGAAGGGCCTTTATACACCCTGTATATTGTTTTGGAAAACAAAAATCTCCAGGATGTCTTCTACAAAACCCAGGAGCTTATGCTGTTATTTAGTTAGAACTGTAGTTTCAAGTTTCTATATAATATACAGAGATCTTTTAAGGCCTCATTCGGTTGTATCAACAGCTTAGTGAGAATTTTCTAACTCATTGCTCACAAGAAACACAATGGTATTGTAACTAAGTAATAAAAATACTGGATTGAAGTGATGAGAATTAGCTCGACAAACACTTCATGTTTAATTTAATCGGCTCCATTCCCAGATCAAGTAATTAATCACGCTTCAATAATGAAAGCATAGATAGCACTTCAATAGACATAGAACAAGAACTAACCATCGACGGTGGGACAAATCTACTAATGAATCGAATACAATCGTGATGTAGTTTTAATGTAAGGAATTTTATTACTTATCTCATACAGCGGGCAATAGAATGGACGTAATACGTATGTAGGTACTTTTTCGCTTTGTGCGTCTGCTGATTTCCAATTGTAATTTTATCCTGGCATTGTAATATATAATAGCGGGCAATCGCTATTTGCGAATTGAATTTAGTGAGATTTACATAATTATTTTTCTTACTCCCCTTGCGAAGTTACAAGAGAGATGTCATGTTGTGATGCTTGCTTTGATCATCAGCACAGTTTGACAAATCAGTGTTTTTATAATGTTTACTATTCACTAAACATTATTTTTTTGCAGACGTTTAATGGCTGTAAATAAAATGCATTACTAAGACTCGTTATGGTAAGTCTAGTCTTGACTCTTGAGTCATATCGGGGGTACTTTGCCATGTTATGTAAAAGAGAAGCATTACTTTCTCGTGTACTTTTAGCACAAACGTTGTAATGTCTGCTATGATGTATCCGCTGTGCCGTGTAATAAAACAATTTTCAGTTATTATCAAGAGAGAGCCAAATGGATGCCATTATGATGTGAAACGAGAGCTTGTTCCTAAATGCGGCGTTTATGGAAATGTTCTGTAAAAGAACATTAACCATTGATGCATTAAGGTGGGCTCCATCCATTATAGAGATAATATTATAGAAACAGATTATTTACAAAGTATAATGAGTACCTAGTAGAATAAAATCTTACAATATATTTGTTTTGAAATGAACAATTTGCAATGGCGTTGTTTCTGAATAAATGTTTTATTCAACTCGGAGTGAAATGTTTTTGTACAGGGTTTTATTGCGAGTAGCCAAAGCTTTGTATGAATCGCAATAGTACATTTTAATACAAGTGAAGAAAGTTTGTAATTGCGTTGGAGGCGAAATTAACACACGAGCCGTAGGCGAGGGTGTTTTTGAGTCGAGAACTGCAATAACAAATGTCCACGTGTATCAAACGACGTTTTTCAATACACTTTTGAAGAAATTAAATAGAAGAACGTAAAATATTTTTGTCATGAATTATGATTTTCTTTTCTTTTTTCCGCG